>OW443313.2:21291875-22566250 GCA_937001585.2 Brachylomia viminalis | reverse complement strand
TTCATGTTATTATTTTTACTTTCCTTGTATTCTTAAAGAAAAGCACAGTGTATACCTCAGGTTAAAGAATTATTTAGTCTCTCGAACTATTGGCGCTAAACCCCACCTTGGGACTTAATAAGTTACTTTCACCCCTAGAGCAACAATGCGCTATATCTAAACCATTTGACTACAGGAAAACGTTCTTAGGAGACTGTCCTTAACTTTTTGAGTAATTGAAAAAGAGAAAGAAAATATGTTTATTTGGCACATGCCTTAAGTAAGTACCCACACAAAATATAAAAAGAAATGATTACTGACTGTACCATTTTCGTAAAATCTGTGAATGCAGTTAGCAATTACTCAAAAAGCTAAAAACAGTTTCCTTAGGACGTTTTCCTATAGCTACAACGGTTAGGAACCTTCCCTTACTGCTCCACCTCAAAAATCTACCGTGGTACAAACAAAAACGAGACAGTCCTGTTCTGGCCACATATTCTAGTAAGAGCACAAACATTATGTACTATACTGCGATTACAAACGGGGTCACTCGTAAGAATCGTGTAGCGGTCGTGAGACATAGTACCTATTGCCCATAGACGACTGCCCTGTTCCTGACTACAGCACGTCTTACTCAGTGAACAGAGTAGTTAGAAGTTTCAAGTAGTTTTTATTAAACTTCAATCCTATGTTTTTGCTATGCCAAGCAATGTTACTAAATCATCCAAAATACGTTACGTACCAGCAATACGTTTATATTTTAGGCTAAAAATATAATCGGATTATTTAATCATTTGAACAGCCTCGCTGGTATAGTGGTCGCAAGCGCTACCTGATGAGTATGAGGTCCTGGGTTTGGTTGCAAGGTCGGGCGAAGTGTTACTGGTTTCTTCCATCAGGAATTTCTTATTAGCAACCAGGAGTCTGGATTTGTGCCCGGTTGATGGCAAGCAGTAACCATCTTAAATAAAAAAATAGGCCCATTTATACGAGACTTAAACCAAACTAGAGAAATGTGCGTGTACGGTCACGTGCACTAATACACTTAGCAAAATTTAAAAGCGAATTTCTCGCGGAAATATTGATTGCAACTTTGAAATAAGACCTATTTCACAACAGTATAGGGCCTAAAATACTATGTTCGTGACAACATAAAATTACAATCAATACAGTAGGTGAAAATCACATTTAGAAGTTGCTAAGTGTATACACATAGGTGCTCGTGACTGTACTATAGCTACAGTTTTGTCGAGCCCTTCGGGGGTTACAGGCGTGATGTTATGTTATTTGATCATTTGCATCATCATTTTTATTTTACCTTGTTGTTGTTGTGTGAAATCCGCCCACAACCCAAAAAACAAGATGGCTCCGCTGTCGCATAGACAAATGTCAAACACAAGTCCTCTCAGAAAGTCATAAATGTTAAATTTTGGCTTATAACTCATGTATTATGGGAGCCTAATGGCGGCAGTTACAGACGGCCGCCAGATAATGGGCTCATATCCAATTTTAGTTACGTGAATGTTGTCCCCATGAAAATATCAATTAGTATGCTTTTACGAGGAATTAGAGGCTTACTGTTGTGAGGAGTTACTTTTGGATATAACAACTTAATGGCGCGTGGATTTATATAATGGCTTTAGCTATTGTTGTGCGAAAGTTAGGGCGAGATAAGTGTTAGGCAAACAGCTTTATAGATTGCTTCTCAACTCTGAACTGATGTTACTATTCCACCTACCTACTAACGCTAAGGTTTACGCTACCATTTTTGTTAAAAGTGCGTCTACAGGATTTGTTCCCTAAAAAAAACTCAAAAGTTCATTAAAAAACTTTGTTGTTGCCTGTTCTTGATAAAATAATTTTTGACCCATCTCACCGGGGACATTCGTGAGACGTGTTCGGGAAAGATCGTTGATGGAAGAGATGGGCAAAGATCGTCAATCACTGGACGCCTGAGGGAGGACATCGCCGCGCCGTCGAGGTAGACCACGGCGAAGGTGGTGTGACGATCTGATAATGTTTGCAGGACCATCATGGCCAGAGAGCGGACAAGACAGAGAGGTTTGGAAGGAAAAAGGGGAGACCTTTGTCCAGCACACAATACACAATGTAGGCTAACAGAATTTGTTACGCTGACGACACGCTGGTCCTGGCGCAGGGGAGGTCGCACCAGGCGGCGACCGAACTAGCGACACGCGGGGTTGCGACAATCGTCGAGAGGATCCGGCAATTGGGACTCGAGGTGGCCCTGCACAAGTCCGAGGCCATGTGTTTTCATGGTCCTCGGAACACGACACCGTCGGGTTCCCAAATAACGGTAGGAGGGGTTCACATCGGCGTCGAGTCGACGATGAAGTACCTGGGACTCGTCCTCGACAGCCGGTGGAACTTCGTGGAGCATTTCCGACGTTTGGCTCCCAGACTGGAAAGGGCCGGGGCTGCCTTAAAGCGGCTCCTGCCCAATCTAGGGGGGATAAACGCCTCCTGCCGGAGACTCTACGCGGGGGTCGTGCAGTCCATGGCCCTTTACGGGGCACCGGTGTGGGCGCGTTCCTTGAGGCGGCGGCCAGCCCGCTGGTTGAACGCGCCCCAAAGGGTCATGGCCACCCGGCTGGTCCGGGGATACCGTACGGTCTCCGGTGAGGCGGCGAGCCTCCTTGCCGGATTACCGCCATGGGATCTGGAGGCAAAAGTCCTCGCGCACATTTGGGAGTGGCGCGAGGAGGCGAAACGCCGGGGCGTAGCTCCGCTGCCGCGAGAAATCACGGTACAGCGGACAGAGCTCCGGCGGGATCTCAGGGCGGCATGGAGAGTGTGATTGTCGCAACCCAGCGCTGGGCACGCCACAATTGCGGCGATAAGTCCCCTCTTTGAGGAGTGGCTAGAGAGGCGCCACGGCGTCCTCACCTTCCGCCTGACGCAGGTCCTCACCGGACACGGTTGTTTCGGGAGGTTCCTGTTCCGGATAAGGCGGGAGGAAACGCCCGGGTGTCAACATTGTGTGGATCACCCGGAGGACACGGTGGAGCATACGCTGGAGGTCTGCCCGGCTTGGGCGGAGCACCGCCGTGTCCTCGTGGAGGCGATTGGCGGTGGCGATCTCTCGCGTCCGGCCTTGGTCCAGGCCATGGTACGGAGCGAGAGGGCTTGGGAAGCCGTCACCTCCTTCTGCGAAGCAGTAATGTTCGCGAAGGAGGAGGCAGAACGCGTGAGGGAGAGGCAAAATTTGCGCCCTCACGCCCCTAGCCGCCGCAGGAGACGCCCTGGGCGTCGGGAATCGCAGGCCGATTCCCGGCCACCGTAGGCGCGGGCTTGCGAACGGCGAGCAATGGGCAGCTCGCCGTTCGATAAGGACCAGGCACGGGTCGACGGCGCGTTGTGTTCCACGCGCGCCTCAAAGAGATGTCAGCACCAATGACGGGGTTGCTAGGACCGATGCCTGCTAGGGCTGCGGAAAAGTCCAAGAGGGCACACACAATGGTCCACTGAAGGACTAAGTGCGGAAACCAGACCGATAACACAAGTCCAAGAGGGTTACCGTGGCCCCGGCACAGGCAACTGAAGGAACACGGGTGGGTTTTAGTCAGTAAGAGCCTGACACGCCCTCCTGCTCTGCCCAGAGCGGGAGAAGTTATTTGATGATTTCACACCCACAAAAAAAAAAAAAAAAAGGCTAACTGAAAAAAAACCTAATTCTGAAAAGTACATTGAATGAAGTAGGTAGTGTCAGCAGTCAGCACAATTTATAAAACATTTCGAAATTATATAAGCATTCACAATAAACAAGCTGTTTAGTATCTTAGACATTAAATATAAAATTAAAAAAAAAATGGTAGTAACATTTAATTTGTGGTTTTCCATAAATAAATATGAAAAAAATTGTTATAAAAATATAATATCATTAATTTCAGGTAGGTACCACATAACCCATATTAGAGAACATCATTCAATTATTTAATATTAAATACACAATCACACATCAATAAATACAAGCGAATAAATACAACATCCACACAAATTAGTCTTAATTTATTCATATTCACTACAGTAGTCTCTTACGAGCGACACTATACAGGGTTACTGGTAATTCGACGTATATCCGGCAGGGGCTGATAAGGGGGCCAAAATGCAACAAATTGAACCCCCCATATGTATGGCCGAAATTCAATAGTTTTCGAGATATTAGAATTTTAAGGGTTTTTCGATATTTACCCAAAATTTGACATTTAATTCCAAATAAAATAAAAACTACATATTTGAATGGGTACCATTAAAAATGATGTTGTAGCTGGCACTTCAATTAAGCTATGGACATAATTAAAACTACTTAATTTAACAAAATAATGAAAATAATGAGCGATATAAGAATAATATCTTACCAATATTTTCATTTTACGCTTCAATAATGTTGTCTCGTCACAAAAATTTCTATGACATTAATCGTACAAATAACTAAAACAACTTGCTTATCCTGTAAGCTTTCCAGAAAGGTATAAAAGTCAATTTTAAAATACATAATTCGTGGCATGGCATGTGTTTGAACCGGCGCGGGGAGAGAAATTATCTGTGTTTTTAGTTTATGATCCTCGCTAAAACAACCGATTTTCATGGCGAAATTCTTCGCGATGGGGCGGGGTGTGAGGGCGGGGTGTGCGGGCGGGGGAGTACACGGCGTCTGCTGCGCTCGCGTCGCCTTCCTTAGTAAGTTTTGACTCTCCGCCGCGCAAGCACGTGTGTTGTTATCTTGCTACCAATCTCTCATCCCGTTAATTTGTTATCGATCATTATTGTTAATTCTTGTTTCTCTTGTTATTCTTTTTGTTATCATTGTTATTTCGGATAACATGGCTTCGTATCCTAATAACGAATATGCAGACATAATGTTTTGTTATGGTTTTGCCGATGGAAACGCGGCTGCGGCTCGGCGAGAATACCAACGCCGCTTTCCCGATCGTCGACTTCCCCACGTTACTGTTTTCGGGAGCACCTATCGACGATTGTCTGAAACTGGCAGTGTTCAAAGAGCACAATTCAACGCTGGCAGACCTCGACGGTACACGGCTGACGAAGAGGACACCATTCTTCAGTGTTTTATTGATGACCCAAACATCTCAACGAACATTGTTGCAAGACAGCTCGGTATGTCCCAGTGGAAAGTGTGGTCGGTAGTACATCTATCAGGTAGACACCCGTACCATTATCAACCTGTTCAAACACTGCACGAGGGAGATCCTGCCAGGCGACTCGAATTTTCTCGGTTTATGTTAAACGCTGACGCTGACCAGGAACATTTCCTAAGAAATATTTTGTGGACTGACGAGTCAAAGTTTGACCGCGATGGAATAACGAATTACCATAACTTACATTTTTGGGCACCTAAAGCAGGAAGGAATCCAAAAAAACTAAAAGAAACTGCGTCGCAAATGAGATTTTCCCTGAACGTATGGATGGGTGTCGTTGATAATTATTTGGTGGGCCCTCATTTCTTGCCCCAAAATTTGAACGGCGAAAATTACGAGGAGTTTTTGAGAAACAACCTAGACGATTTGTTGGCGGATGTTCCCGAAGAAATAAAAAACAACCTCATGTTTCAACATGATGGTTGCCCAGCACATTACTGGATTACTGTCCGACAGTGGCTAGACGAGAGATATCCAAACCGATGGATTGGGAGGGGAGGGCCAATTCCGTGGCCAGCACGAAGCCCTGATATCACACCACTTGATTTTTACGTTTGGGGTCATATGAAGGCATTAGTTTATGTGACCCCAATAAATTCAGTCGAAGAACTTCGACAGCGAATAATAAACGCGGCGCAACAGATGAGAACAACGTTCACATCAAGAGTGACGAAAACCGAAGTTAGGAAGAGAATTCGAACCTGCATTCGTAATCGAGGGGCTCATTTCGAACAAGATGTGTAAAATTTGTAATAAAATTTGATGTACATTTTTTTATGCATTTTATTTCATACAAATACAAATGACCCTTTCTCTCCCCGCGCCGATTCAAACACATGCCTTGGTACGAATTATGTATTTTAAAATTGACTTTTATACCTTTCTGGAAAGCTTACAGAATAAGCAAGTTGTTTTAGTTATTTGTACGATTAATGTCATAGAATTTTTTGTGACGAGACAACATTTTTGAAGATTTTTTGGTAAGATATTATTCTTATATCGCTCATTATTTTCATTATTTTGTTAAATTAAGTAGTTTTAAATATGTCCATAGCTTAATTGAAGTGCCAGCTACAACATCATTTTTATTGGTACCCATTCAAATATGTAGTTTTTTTTTATTTGGAATGAAATGTCAAATTTTGAATAAATATCGAAAAACCCTTAAAATTCTAATATCTCGAAAACTATTGAATTTCGGCCATACATATGGGGGGTTCAATTTGTTGCATTTTGGCCCCCTTATCAGCCCCTGACGGATATACGTCGAATTACCAGTAACCCTGTATGTAACTTGTCTGTCACAGCAGTGTCGCACATAAGGACAGTCCAACCTATTTGTTATCTTTTCATGCTCGAACGGTATTGGAGCTGGGAATAAGACCATATGATGTACCTAATTTAAATAATTAAATAAATTATAATTACATCCTTTTTAATGTTAGTAAGTAACAGAATACAAAGGTAAAATATAAATATCTTCCATAATTTTATGGTTCGTCACAACAATGGTTTGCCTTTTAATTTTGTCGGACCATTTGTAAATAAAACATGTCAAGCTCCATATTTTAAAGTGTCATTCATCTCGAACAGAGCGGACAATGCGATTCTTTGTCACTTTAATTAAGGCGAAATTCAAATATTCTTACATTTTTTGCAATTTGCAGGTCAGTATTTAGGTCAGTTAAATATCATTCGCGACGAAATCATCAATCCAACTACATATTTTAGTTCAAATTACCCAATTGAATGTATTTCATGAAATCCTGATATTTCAGGCCAATTGTAACTTCGAGAGTCTTATTGAGGATTCTTAGGTATGGTTATAATTTTATAGATACATATTTGTTGCGGCCACGAATCATATTTTGATATACATGCAACCTGACACTGACCTGCCAATTGATTAAAACGTAAGAATATTTCAATTTTGAGGGATACCTTGGCGCATCCCTCTTAAGGATCTTTGTTTGCCATGGCAAAGTTTATTTAGGACTCGTACTAATGCGAACACCGATAGCTATTACCTGGTAATCTTGAAGTATCGAGCAAAAAGTTTATGTGTGTCGTTTTCAACCACATCATCGCTTAGCATCAGCTAGTAGCCAATCAAGAGCCTGCCATATATACTGGAAAAGTTATGGTCCTAACAAAAGTGTTCTATCAGCAGCATTTTCAACTTTATGAAGCTGACGAAGACTAGAATTCCTCAAAACCTTAGAAAATAAAAACAAAAGAAGCCCGAGCCCATAACCGTTCACTTTATCTACCATTCAAGGAACCCGATCGTCGAATAAAGCCGACGAAACCCGAAATGAGCCGAAGTCAACGTAAAATAAACAGTTTGGCTCATCCAGTATATCATGGCGGCCATTGGAAGGGAAGTGCTGACTCATCGACATATTGCGAGCGCGGTCGTACCGCCTCTAAGCTCGGTGTCAGCAGCGATAGGGCTGGCGACATGTGCGGGGTGCAACGTTGTGAGAACATAAATCTTTTATTTCTTCATTTGCGATTTTTATATCTTATTTTCTCTATAAACTATAGGAATAGCTCGTTCTTCTGACTGCCCAGGCGTGGGCCGGACGTAGAATTGCCACTGGAGGTTTGTTTATTCCATACACTGCCGTGTCTTAGGCATCACTAAGATAAGTCAACCCTATCTTCTCTTAAGGGATGAAATTGTCCTGCCCTGTCACATGTGAGGACCTTAAGGTCTGCCTCAGCAAACGGTATTCGCATTGCTGAATTTTGGGCCAAAAAAGATATAAATATAATAGGTCTTTACCTATAAAGTTGGCGTTTTACAATACTGGCCATTTGAAACGTAATTTATGTATGATGGCTGGCAATAAATTCTAAATTCAAATGAATTTAATTTAAAAATATGGAATTCGATTTTCGAATTAAGTGTTTTGATGTCACTACATTTGTATCTTTTTCATCAATACGCACACGATAAAAATACGAGTAACTATGGAATACGAGTTCCGTCGCGGTAGCAATGCCGCACAAACGGCTCGCAACATTAATAACGTCTACGGACTGAACACTACAAACGAACTCACGACTCGTTATTGGTTTGAACTCTTCCGACATGGAAATTTTTATCTAAAAATGAATCGTGGTCGCCCCGAAAAGTAAAGTCAACAACGACGATTTAAAGGCGATAGTGGAAGCTGACGATACTGAATCTATGGATGAGTTAGCAGCAGCTTTCAACGTTAGCATCAAAATAATATTGGTCCATTTGCGTCAAATTGGCAAGGTAAAAAAACTGGATAAGTGGGTGCCGCACGAACTGAACGATTGCCAGCGAGATGAACGCGTTGAGGTATGCCTTGCGTTGCTTAACAGACACGGAAACGAAAGGATTTTGAACCGCATTTTCACTTCCGATGTAAAATGGGTTCATTTTGATAATCGTAAGCGGTCATCATGTTGGTTTCAGCGCCTAGGCAATGCTCCAAACGAAAACTTACCCCTAAAAAAGTCATGGCCACTGTTTGGTGGTCTAGTGCCGGTATAATTAATCACAGCTTCTTACCAAATGGCACCAGCATTACTGCAGATGTGTAACTGTGAGGAACTGGACACAATGATGGAGAAGCTCGAAAATCTCCGACCAGCCTTGGTTAATCGCTCGTCCCCGCTACTCCTACATGGCAACGCTCGACCTCATACGGCACAACAGACGGTCTCTAAGCTACAAGAGCTAGGGTTGGTACTTTTGTGTCATCCACCGTACTCACCAGACTCTGCGCCGCCAGACTCCCCGTTTTTTAAAAATTTGGACAACTTGTTGGCAGGGAAAATAATCAATACCTGAGAGGCAGTACAAAATGCACTTGAAGAGTTTGTTGGCTCCCGTACACCTGACTTCTTCAAGAAGGGCATTGAAAAATTACACACACAGATGCATCGAAAGCATGGGTGCATATTTTGATTGATAGAAATACAAAAAAAATACAAAAAATTACTTGAACTTTCTGTATATTAAACGGCAATTTCATAGGTAAAGACCTAATATTTTACGAGTAACTTTTTGCCACTGCCACGCTAAAAAGAAGATGAAATCTGCTTCGATGCCTCATCAACAGACCAACTGTGGCAACCACACTATGTGTGCATGTGTGTGTGTGCCATTCCTAGTGTGGACAACGTTAAAAAAAAAAAGAAAATATATATAGGTGTATAATAATGTGTTTATAGAGATTTTTTTTATTTTTATTTACTTATTTTTGTAACTTTAGCCTGCCATCTGCATTTGCATTGCGACTATATTACGTCAAGATAATGGGCGGCAATGTCTTCTTACTTACTGATAAAAGCTTGCTGCAGGTGATTTCCCCTAAGACTATTTTCATTTGTTTAGTTTATGTGGTGACCTTTGTCAACAGATCCTTACAGACTGATGTAGTGAACACCACTAACGAATAGACCACTAGGAACTCTAGAATATGCAGGTAGAACCCTACCTGTAACAATAAAAAAATCCAACAAAACTTTACAGATTCACGAGTTGGATTGGCGCCAATTTTTGACAGACCGTATCTTGGGATCAGCTCAATCGTTGACGGTGTTCTGAAGCTCACAGGCCACAGAACTAGGACATTGACGTAGCATCCTACCTTTATTAACAACCAACAAAGCTTTACGTAACTTCGTATTCAGTATATCAACCTAACAGTATACCAAGAGATAATATCTTAGAATTCTGCCAACATCACGGGAACGTGTCGGTGCATGCAGATGTCATGATAAAACGGAGGTACACATCAAGAACGCATTTGCGAAGTGACATCTTGGCGAGAATCCGACTTTATCACACTTGTGTGTAAGGAGCTGTTGGAAACTGCATACCTACTTGGAAACTCCACTTAGTATACAACGTTTTCAGGAGTAATTTTGCCCACGATGCGAGGATTACTTTTTTTCGCGGGTAGGTGTAAAAAACGATAGACATATCTCTGTTTTTGAATTTTTATTTAATATAGAAATACGCAGTTTTTTGCCTAAATTTTAATTAAGTATAATTATTTAACCCCCATTACACTGGTACTCACGTTTGTGGCACATTTATGTGACCCTAGCGTAAAATTACACCACCTGCCAGCTCATCATCTGCAAAGTCACTTCGCATTAGTCTGCTGGATCACTATGTCCCAGTTTGCAGAGGTATTGTCTGCACAAAAGTGCCTTGAAGAGAACTTCACACGGAAGATGGAAGCACTGGAAGCCCAAATTCAGGTCGCAGGACCTGCCAAGGATACCGTGGCAAGGGTGGCTGAGGAGTTCCGGACCTTTAGGGAGCTAATTTTCAGCATGCTTGGCTTGCTCCGGACTCAGATTTGTGAGTGTGCTAAGCAGGTTGACGGACTGGAGACTAGACACAGGAGGAAAGCACTCATTTTTCAAGGCGTCGCCGAAGTTGCCAATGAAGACAGCACCGCAGTCATCATGGATGTTATGACGAATAAGCTGGCCCTCAAGAACTTCTCCGCATCTTCCATAAAGGTCTGTCACAGGCTTGGTGTAATCAATACAGAACATCACAGGCCCATACTGGTGAAATTTTCCAGCTACGATGACAAGTCAGCGGTGTGGAAAGTGAAGACACGCTTGAAGGGCACATCCATCTCAGTCAAGGAATTCTTGACAAGGGTCCGGCAGTCCATCTTTGGAAAGGCGCGTCTTCACTTCGGAATGCGGTCGTGTTGGACTCAGGACGGTGTCATAGTTCTAAAGGCCTTTGATGGAAGTAGACATAAAGTTTCTTCAATGGGTGAGCTCAATCCTCTACTTGCGAAGTTTCCAAAAGCCCAAGATCCAGGAACCCAAGGCACAGCAGATATCCTGCAAAACAGAACGGGTCAGTAATCACTTGGTATCATGTTGTGTAGACAGTTTACTAAATGTTTGCAAGCAATTTGTTATTATGGTATAGAAATACTTACCATTGTAATTTATTTGATTATGTACCGAGTCCTTCTAATATTAGTTATGTTAGTTTCCAATAGTCTCTTGTACAATTAATTTGGCTCATTTATATAATAATTTACCCTCAACAAGTTTTAACTTTCTTTTCAATTATATTTCTTTCTTTTGTAAAGTGTATTCGTACGTAAATGTCAATTGTGACATATGCCAAAGTTGAATAAAAAGTCCACAGGTTATCTATGTATGACAGGAAGGCCGGTTTAAAGTTTGACGTAGGTATTGTTGATCGGATACGTTCTGAACATTTTCGTGTAATTCATCTCGCCATAAATTATTATTAATTTAGCCGTAATATTTTTTATGTGTAACCTTAGATATTTTTTTCCTTTTTTTTCCTTTCTTTATATTTTTGCTATTTTATTCCGCATGTCAGTTATGCTGTTTTGTTTTAGGTTTTTGCTGTGTGCTTTTTATCATATAATTAGTTTAACCAATGTCTAGAGTAGATGATGTTGTGAGCTGGCGGGTGGTGCTGAGATGCAACCGTCGTACCAGTAATTTTGTTGTGCTTTTAGCGTTATATATAATTATATATTTATAAATATTTATCTATTTATGACCTCTGATAACGAATCTTTATATTCTGCCAACGATTCTAGCGCATCTTCTAGCGATGAAAGTTTTTGTTCTCTCGCAGACACCTTAGGTGTTCTTTTACGTAAAAATTTTTGCCAGAATTCTGGCCGGCTATTTAACGTATGCCACCTCAATGCTCAGAGCATTCCAAGTCACTTCAACGAACTTTACGACACTTTTACCGACAATAACGTTCACGCAGTCCTGATTTCCGAGACGTGGCTCAAACCTAACCTGCTTTCAACCACTTACTCACTCCCCGGTTTCATTCTCCTTCGGAATGACCGGATCGGCAGGAGGGGGGGTGGTGTAGCCATCTACCTTCGTGGTGATTTCCCTTTTAAAGTTCTTGCTTCTTCTTCACCCAATGAATCCGCAGAGTTTCTTTTCCTTGAGGTTTGTGTCAAAGGAGCTAAAACCGTCCTTGGTGTCGTCTATTGCCCCCCTTCTATTGATTACTTCACTGAATTTGAATCGGTACTTGAATCTTTGGGTTCGCAGTATGCACACCACATTGTCATGGGGGATTTTAACACCAACCTCCTTGCCCACAATTCCCCTCGGTCCTCTAAACTCCTACACCTTATCGAGTCAGCCAGTCTGCATGTATTGGATCTCCAACCCACCCATCATAATATAGCAGGAGATGACACTTGGCTTGACCTTATCCTCACCTCTAATCCTTCCTTAGTTTCCTCACATGGTCAACATGTTGCTCCTGGCTTTTCCCATCATGACCTTATTTTTCTGTCCTATGTCCTTAAACCCCCTAAACCTAAACCCACATTCCAGTACAGGCGTGCCTTTGCACGTATGAATAGCGAGAGGCTTCAACGAGATGCATCCAATATTGACTGGTCACCCCTGGAAGCAGCTGTTTCAATTGACGAAAAAGTTAGTTTTTTCAACGATGTTGTGGTCAAGCTATACGACACCCATGCTCCTGTCAAGAAAATAAAGTTGAAGCGTCCACCTGCACCTTGGATGAACAGGGGAGTTCGGATGGCAATGCGACGGAGGGACCGCGCGTTTCGGAAATTTAAAAGGGATCGCTCGGAGGACAATTGGAATCTTTTTAAGGCTGCCAGGAATCGGTGTAATCAGATGATACGCAACGCTAAACGCCGCCACATTCTAAGTAATATCACTTCTTCTTCTCCTGCCGATATTTGGAAGTTCCTTGGGACTTTAGGCATCGGCAAATCGCGACATTCAGACCTTCCTAACACAATTGGTTTAGACGATCTAAATCGCCATTTCTCCACTGTTCCAAATCTAGATAGTCTAACCAAATGTCAAACACTCGACTACCTTGCTGGTCTGATGCGTCCTAGTATCGACCCCTTTGTCTTCACCCCAGTCGACCCGGCAGAGATCAAAAAGATTATCCTGTCCATTAAATCCAAGGCCGTGGGCTGCGATAATATTAGCCGCCATATGATCGTGACGGCTCTTGATCAACTACTCCCTGCAATCTCCCACATCATAAACTTTTCCCTTTACACCGGTGTTTTCCCTTCTCTGTGGCGTAAAGCCCTTGTTCGGCCCCTGCCTAAAATATCCAATCCCTCTCTTCCTAGTCACTTTCGCCCAATTTCCATCCTTCCTTTTCTATCTAAGGTGCTCGAGGCCAGCGTTCACAAACAATTCTCCCACTTTATTCACCGCAACTCTCTCATCAGTCCATTTCAATCCGGTTTCAGGCCCGGGCACAGTACCGTTACAGCTCTCCTTAAAGTGACCGACGATATAAGGCGGGGAATGGAAGACACTAAAGTTACGGTCTTAGTGTTAATTGACTTTTCCAATGCTTTTAATACCGTCAGTCACGAAGTCCTTTTATCCATCCTTTCCTATCTTATGGTCTCTCCGGATGTACTGAAGTGGTTTTCCTCTTATCTTCGGGGACGTCAGCAGTCTGTTTATGCTGGAGACTTTTCGTCAAATTGGTGTGATCTTGCAGCTGGCGTTCCTCAAGGCGGTATATTATCTCCTCTTTTATTCTCCATTTTTATTAACCTCATCACCACCGAACTTCAGACTGCGTATCATCTTTATGCTGACGATTTGCAGCTTTACTGCCGGGCAAGTGTTGGCAACATATCCGATGCGATTGAGGAGCTAAACCGGGATTTAGATGTCGTAAAAAACTGGTCTGATCGATTTGGGGTGGCGGTTAATCCCGCAAAGTGTCAGGCTATCATTGTGGGGAGCCCCTACAGCATGAGGAAACTGAACGGCTTAACTGTGCCACCTGTAATCTTCGACAACTCAGTCATCCCGTTTAGCTCTGATGTTAAGAATCTTGGTCTGCATGTCGATACTTGTCTAGACTGGCGAAAGCAGGTCACGACTGTAAGTCAAAAAGTCACCGGAACGTTGCGGTCGCTCTATCGGTTGAAAAACCTTCTCCCATCACACATAAAAGCAATGCTTGTACAGGCCCTTATATTTCCTATAATTGACTATGGTGATGTGTGTTACTATGACCTGAATGCAGATCTCCTCAATAAACTTGACCGCCTTCTCAATAACTGCATTCGATTCGTGTTCAATCTTCGTAAGTATGACCATGTATCTGCACACCGACTGCTTTTAAAATGGTTACCCATTCGTCAGCGCAGAGAGTTGAGGGCTCTGTCTACGTTGTTCTCTATTCTGGACAAACCCACTTCCCCTTCTTACCTGACTTCCCAAATACAATATTTATGCACTGCTCATAGTAAAAATCTTCGTTCCACCAACAATCGTCTTCTACGATGTCCTTCTCACCGTTCTGGCTTCATTCATTCTTCTTTCTTTGTCCAGGCGGTTTTTCTTTGGAATGCGCTCCCTCTGAAAATCAGGACAGCAACCAGTCGGTTATCTTTTAAAGTGAAGGCACGTGAACATATCCGTCAGAAGTTGGCTGAAACATCCCAGCGCTGAGTTGCTGGATTTGTTTTCTCCTCTACCGATCGTTATTTCTCCTGACCAAGGTTTATTTTGTTTATATGTATGTATCTATGTATCTATATAGTAGTATTTATTCTTGTATTTTATAGTCATTTCCGAGCTATCTATCCCGTATGTTGCACCTGCCATGGTATATCTCTGCATCACCCTAAGGTTGACTGGTAGAAAATGCCTCAGGCATTAAGTCCGCCTTTGTACAGTATTATTTTTTTACTTGTGCATAAAGTTTTAATAAATAAAATAAATTACTCCTAAGAACTTTAAAACATAGTCTTGCTTCACTATTCTGCTCTTGTATTTATGCAAACTTGTATAAAGTAGACGAACTTCTGCATCTATCAAGATCCTTCTACATTTACTTGAGACATTTCAACGAGGTAATTGCGTAACACACAATGGCAATGCCTTTTATTTTGACAGTTCAGCAACATTCATTGCGTTATTTACTTCGGTAAGCAGACGAGTTTTCAAACGTTTATGAAGCAATGGATTAGCAATTTCCTTCAAAATTATTAAAATAAAATATTTAAATTAGGGTGCAGTTTTGTGTGCAGGGCGGCAAGGCATCTGCAATGTCTCTGGTATTGCGATGTCCATAGACAGCGGATGTCACATAAGTACCAGCCCTGCTTACTTTCCACCCAATAATAATATACCTAACAAAATATCGGCGATCTATTCTAAGTGAATAGATCCTCGTTAGTAGTCAGATAGGGAACGCCAACCTCATCTAGTTAAAAAAAATATATATATATATATATATAATTGACGTGTAAAAGTGTTTGTTCAAACCTACTTACAGAAATAAAATCATTTATTAAAGAATGAAAAATGTTTAAATAGAACCTGACTGAATAAGAACATGGCGAATAACAAACATATCTTCAAGCCATTTGTTCCCGACGGGTTACCTAACGTACACCCACATTAAGCCGAATAAGAATGCCTTTTAAAAATATTCTTTATGTATAATGTAATTAGGAAAAACTGTACGAGGAAAAAATGGAAAAAAAAATAGTAAAAAAATAGGAAAAAATGTACTGTACGAGGAAGCATAACTGTATAATGAACTACCTGATGATGTAACCAAGAATGACACCATAATAAATAACACATTAGAAAACAACAATAACAAGACAGATTGTAACCTTTAACTCTTAATTTTCTTATTGTGAACACAGAGAATCACACTTACTTTTATTGTTGTCTTACTTTTCTCGATATGTTAAGTTTAGTGAACTGTAACGTTCGTTTTTTTTTGAGAAATAAATGTCTTTAAACCGAGAAAGTACATCTTATGTTTATGTCAAGCATTGCTTAATTCCTTAAGTTATTTCTCGAACAAAATTCTTGTGTTAAAATAATTCCGTGTATTATTCTCGAGTTGTAAATTGAAGTATTTTATCTTGTAATGTTTCAAGTGTAAGTGTTCACGGAAATGCATTAGCAAGCACTAGTGTCGACATTACTTGGAAGTATTTCAAGTTGCTACGCTATAAAATGCTTGTAAAATATATTACACCCGCATTTTACGCTTATATGTTTGTGAGTAGGTATGTAAACTCAGATCATATTCTGAGTATCTAATGTACCTAAATCTTTAGGTACTTTAGATACTTTATTGCTTAGGTTTAAATAATTTTATTCTCTTATGAACATAAATAACAGTTCACTTAAAATGAGATACAGAGTGCTTATATCTAAATAGTATAATATTTGCCTCTAGGGTGTTGGCGACGTTACAGGCACGTTGCATATTATGTACATGTTTCTTCAGCTTTAAATATGTTTAAACTATCACACTCCTTTAAATTCTCCGGTAAATTATTGAATAGTTGCGTTCCCTCATTCAATATTGTTTTCTTGCCGTAATTAGTCCGTGCACGTGTAGTCTTTAGTTGAAACTTGTTTTTACTTCTTGTGTTGTAAGTAGGTGATTTTTTATGTAGTTGTAGATTTGATTCGTGATGATTTTTTTAAATGAGAATGCAGGTGTAATATGTATGTAGTTGTGTGAGATTTAGAAGATTAGTCTTTTCATATAGTTATTTTGTTGGATATAGGTAGGGATATTGAAATAGTACGTTGATAATTTTGTTTTGTATTCTTTGTAGCTGTGTTAGATTTGCTTAGACATGCCATTCCATTTTCTTCCGTTAACCAAACCTACATGAAACGCTATTTTAACATAAATGAAATGAATGGCAATAGTCTATCAATTTGCAATATACTATACCAGCAAAGACTTTAAAGTAAATGGCGGTTACAAATGAACCGGAGCCCTATTCCCTTTTGCGAGTTCTGGTAGTGATACCAGGTTAGCAGAACTTGTTTCCACTAAAATTGTAACATTAAAAATGAATTTAATGTATTCAGTGCGGCACGTATTTATTTTGTTCAATAGAATGATTTAAATTGAGCAGATTCCCCCCGAAATCAACCGAGCGTCGAACATACGGCTAACGGCTTAAACTAGTCGAATCGAAAAGCCCAATGCTATTTATCTACTATATGTTGCGATATCTATCAACATTTTAGCACACAAACGTACATTGTTGACTACAAAAACAACAGTCATTGTTGAATCTGCGATAATGAACAGTAAGTAGACTTGACAGGTTGACGCCACGGCTGACGGTTTTATTGAGGATCTCTCTTTAGTTTGTGGAGCGTAATTTGGCATTTTATATTTTTTTGGCGGTACAAAAGTTTGAAAATGTATTTAAAAAAACAGCATGTTTTTTTTATTGTTATTACTTGCTTCTATTTCAATACATAATAATCAATAATAAAATTACAATTATCTTTAATATTTTTAATGAGAGCACACAATATTTTTTCCATTTTGAGCAGGTTATTTGACACAGGTGGTTGATTTCTCCAAAAAAACGTGGATTCACTTTATCGACAGAACATTCTTAAAATATATTCATTACTTCTCAGCTATCTAACGAGATACAATAAGTAAACAGATATCTTCAAAAAAGAAAATAAGGTCAAATTACTGGAAAATGGTTGACATTTGCATAGGGGTCGTAAGGGCTCATTAGGTTGTAAATGACCTCCCCTACATCCTCATAACGAATTGCCATCGTATTACAAATAACCCTGTATACAAAATAATAGCTAACCCAAACATTATCCGCATGAAATTATCCGTTTAAATTATTCACTAAAATATCAAAACCCATTATATTTTAAACGAAACATACGAAGCAACTAGTTTTCATCGGGTTCGTTTGTTTAACGAAGTAAAATTTAATTACCAAGGGCTTAGCGTTCATCTGGTACTAATCCACGCACGCCTCGTTATTAATTAACTCAACTTTATGTTCATAAAGAATATTCTCTGTGTAATGTCGATATTGTAAAGGTCAAATGGATTAGCAATACGTGCATTTGTGATGAGTTATTTGATACGGTTTGAATCACTGAATAGGTAGGTATGTATTTCGTCGGCTTACCGCAAGAACTCATTAAGTGACCAAAACTAAACATTGAGAAATCATTTAATTACTTTTGATTTCATTAGATGTCCTATAAAATCATAAATAATATAAGTTTATAAAAAAAAAAACAGCGTTAATGAGTTAAATATATTTATTAATAAAATCAATCAAAAGAAGTAAAAAATGTTGACGGATATTTTTTTTAAAGCTTAAAAACCAAGTTAATGACTTCTTGTCATTGAAACTCTACACTAAGAGTGAATTAAACATTTCTTAAATTAGACTAAGTACTAACACTAGACTAGTTTCTCAAAGGAACCAACTGTTATTAATCAGTCTTAAAAGTTAACATAACAACTCTTCTTTATCCTCATAACAAATTTAAAAATAAAACAATCTAAAATTGCAAAATTTCACAATGGCACCTTTTTTTTTTGTGGGTGGGAAATCATCAAATAACTTCTCCCGCTCTGTGCAGAGCAGGAGGGCGTGTCAGACTCTTACTGACTAAAACCCACCCGTGTTCCTTCAGTTGCCTGTGCCAGGGGCCACGGTAACCCTCTTGGACTTTTCCGCAACCCTAGCAGGCATCGGTCCTAGCAAACCCCGTCATTGGTGATGACATCTCTTTGAGGCGCGCGTGGAACACAACGCGCCGTCGACCCGGGCCTGGTCCTTATCGAACGGCGAGCTGCCTATTGCTCGCCGTTCGCAAGCCCGCGCCTACGGTGGCCGAAAATCGGCCTGCGATTGCCGACGCCCAGGGCGTCTCCTGCGGCGGCTAGGGGCGTGAGGGCGCAAATTTTGCCTCTCCCTCACGCGTTCCGCCTCCTCCTTCGCGAACTTTACTGCTTCGCAGAAGGAGGTGACGGCTTCCCAAGCCCTCTCGCTCCGTACCATGACCTGGACCAAGGCCGGACGCGAGAGATCGCCACCGCCAATCGCCTCCACGAGGACACGGTGGTGCTTCGCCCAAGCCGGGCAGACCTCCACCGTATGCTCCCACCGTGTCCTCCGGGCGATCCACACAATGGTGACACCCGGGCGTTTCCTCCCGCTTTATCTGGAACAGGAACCTCCCGAAACAACCGTGTCCGGTGAGGACATGCGTCAGGCGGAAGGTGAGGACGCCGTGGCGCCTCTCTAGCCACTCTTCAAAGAGGGGACTTATCGCCGCAATTGTGGCGTGCCCATCACAATGGCACCTAAATCAGTAAAAATAAAAGTTAACATGGTAACTAAATAAATGAAATAAGTAGTAAACCTATTTCTACTACACAATAATTTTCTTCAAACTCAAACTCAAAGCATTTATTTCAAATAAACCAATTACAGGCACTTTTGAATTGTCAAGGGGTCGGTCAGTCAGAAAGATGAAGCTAGTTGCCCATTCCAAAGCGTAGTAGGTACCTATGGAGAAGAACGGGCAAGAAACTCCATGGACACTCTTTTAAATCAAAATATTGTTACAATAGAGTGGTTACATCATTCATGTTGTAATTATACATTCTTCCGAATATTCTTCTTCTGGTAACATATCTCGACCTTCCCTATCTGGTAGGTTCTGGTACCAGTGATGCAGCTCAGGGGGTCTGAAATAGGAGAATTATGAAGTTTATTTTTTAAACTTATATGAGTAGGTTAATCAGAAATCAGAAATATTACATTGAACGGATCTCCGTCAATTGAAGTCTTCTGATGTTGTATAGGGTGGTCTTCCTCATTACATTCTTCTACTGTGGATGGCTAAAACATCTAAAAAAGTACATTATTAAAATCATGGTAAGTACATAATTAACATACTATTATAATTCATAGCGAAACCACTTACATTGAATGACCCACTGTCTGCATGTTGCTCGAGTTCCTTTCTGGTGAGTGTCGGCGGAGATGGTGATCCTTCAATAATATCCGGTGCAGTCTAAAATAGAAGAATTATGAAGTTTATTTTTTGAACTTAAATGAATAGGTATTCGATAAGCATTTAATATAATCATAAACCAAAATAATTACATTGAACGGATCTCCGTCAACAAACAATGTTTGTGGTCTTCCTAATTATATTAATCTATTGTGGGTGGCAATAAAAGCCAGGCCAGGCCGAAAGGACGAAGGAACCGTCGTCGTCGATAAATGGGCGTTGGGACCGCAACTTTTGGCGTCCGCGGTAAACAATACGCAGCAAAGTACCTATTAATAATAAAATAAGTAGACACTTACATTATCCATTATGTCCTTCATCATAATATTTTCCTTATTTTCAAGTTTCTCCAACATCTTACTACCTCGTCCCGGCTTAAAGTTATAATTTCGTTGCATTTTTCCAGAAGTCATTACTTGTTAGTCTCTAACTAAACGCACATTATTCATCGATGCAATCCCGCGGCGAAATGGGCACGCACGCCCTCGTGCCCCCGCGCGCCTTTCGGCCGCTTGCCGCTCGGTTCGCAGGGACACCCTGCCCCCTTCTACCCGCAGCAGTGTTCCGACGCGAGGTAGTATTACGCGTGTGTCAATTGCGCGCAAACTTACTTAGTACGCAAATATAAATTCATTAAAAGTAAAAAAAGAGTGTTCACCGGAGTCAATCAAAAGTAACTAACTGCATTTAATTTGTATACAAATGAATAGATTGCATTTACCTCAAAATACAAAGAATCGCTAAGAAACAATAAGTATTTTAACCAAAATAAAACTGTAAATAATAACCGTCCCTTGTTGTAACAAAAGTCTTTAAAATTATTTAATGATTTTTTGTCATAAATCATAGATTTAAAGAAGTCATTAATTGCACTTAATGAACTTTAACCAAATGCTGTTCTAAAGTGATGTGCATAATGCGTATCTTAAAAAAGTATTAAGTCACATAAATGACTTTTATTTTATATTAAAATGTGCCATTTCGTGTTTTTGTGCATGTTACAAACTATTACTGTACTTTACCGAGTTCCGAAGAATCAAGTAATTCAAAATGGTAATTATCGACTTTATGCCTAGGTCATAACGTCCAAATTTGAAAAGCTAGAATTAAATGCGTTTTTGCTTTATAAAGATCTAATCGAGACGAGTTTAGCTGTATTATTATCTGTACTTAATGATTTTTTGTAGTTAGTGAGTTCTTGCGGTAAGCCGACGATTTGTTCATTTTGTGTTGTAGGATCTCATAAGCTTTAGATACTAATTGGTGTCAGGTGAGGATGTAAAATCATGGTATGGGCGGTTATACAAGGTGAAGATGGCAACAGGACAATAAATTAAACTTCGTATATCTAATGACGTTCCCAGTCTGCATTCATAATTTCAGTCAAATATGTCCAACGGTTTAGTCACTAGAGTGCGCGCAAAATAAGTATGTGCGCGCCGTGCGCGACCGATATCGGAAGTAATCGTTTGCGGCCATCTCGACGGTTATAACAGGTGCCGAGAGAGCGTGCTGTGTTCCGTGTTCTTCAAACTAAACAATCGCCATAACCTATATTATAAGTATAGAAGAACTTTTTTTTTTTTGATCTTGGTAAATCGTCAAATAACTTCTCCCGCTGTGGGCGGAGCGGGAGAAGTCAGACTTTTACTGACTAAAACCCACCCGTGTTCCTTCAGTTACCTGTGCCGGGGGCCACGGTAACCCTTTCGGACTTTCCCGCCACCCTGGCAGAAGTATAGGAGTTTATTTATTTATTTAACCATTTATGTACACACTTATATAAACAGACAAGAAGAAAAAAAACAGAAAAATAGGTACAAAATAGAAAATAAAATACATAAAATCAAAAACAATTCACTTAATAAAATAAAACGAATAGTATGAGAATATACATACATACATACAAACATACATACATACTTCTAAAATAAATAACACTAGAATATTAATATATACGCAACTATGACGAAGTGGAAAGATAGTGTTCTTTCACTCTTCTTTTAAAAACTGCAACAGTTTGGCAGTCCCTAATGTCAGGCGGAAGTGAATTCCACAACCGCACCGCGTGCACAGTGAAGGAGTAGGAGTAAAAGTCGGTGGAGTGGGGAGGGGACTTAAGGAGGAAGGAGTTGTGTTTATATGATCTGAGGAAGTACTAGATTTTGCGATCTCTTTCAGTAATCACCCTGTACACAAGGTGAAATTCTTTCTGCTGTTTGGATGCGGAGCATTCGAGTCAATCAGTCGAGCATAGTTCTTAAAGAAATAAACCCTGACATTACGTTTCACTAGGCTTCCTACACCAAAAATCATTCAAATCCTTCAACAATGAAACACAGTAATATAAATTAGACCATTTACAACCTTTGAACTGTCAATAAGTTATTTGCCTTTCAATACATTGCCTAAATCGCTATAAACCAGATCTTTCGACCGGTCGCTGGAGAATCCTCACGAAGGCTCGAGTTTGCTTGAGTTGGCTCGATAAACAGAGAGCGCTCGACACCGCACCTGTGTTTGGCGGCTCGATTTAGAATATTGACTCGGTTTCACTTTGCTGGAAATTGGGCACTACAGTTTGTATTGGGTGGTACGGGTACAGATGTAGCTACTTATATAGCTTTTGTGTCTACGATATTTTATTGTCATCGAGATTTTTCCTTGAAAATATTTGTTGCGACTGTTAGGAATATTTCCTATTTGTTCGTCAGGAACATCCAGTTGATCCGGCTCAGCAAAATGTTTTAGAACTGGAAACAAATTGGCTGTCTTAAGCGGGGCAAAGTTTTTTGTCATAATGTGGAAAACAGTCACAATAGGCAAGACCAGCAGAATGGGGGACAGATAAATTCTTGACCAAGAAGGCTGAAGCCTAAACACTGAAGCCTAAGCTGAGTACTGTCTTAGGTGCAATCGCGAGAGATTATTTAAGGGTGTGACAAAAGCTAAAGCGCGGTCACTGTCGGACTCCATAGAAAAGAAAGAGAAGCGCGATGACAATTTTTTTCTATGGTACCAAATTAGTTGTAGGTAGGTATTATGTTTTTAACACACTATCTAACTAACATATATCCTGAAGAATATCATATATTTTTCTGATTTTGTTAACTGCAGTGGATCATATACTTTTAGGCATTATAAAACTTGCGTTTAGGTCATGTAGTCCCCTTAACATTAATCCGGATCCGGATTAATTTGGTTCAGATTATTCTTCAAGCAGCATATTACGTTATAGTATTTTAATTTTTTTGTAAATTGAGAAATGCTTCATATTTTTCAATACATTACCAGCTTTGTATCATCGCAATTCTCTTTCTTTTCTATGCAGTCCGAAAGTGACCGCGCTTTAGCTGTTGTCAGCCTCTTAATGTTAAATATCAGCAAAGCAAGAAATTAAGTTAACAAAAATTTGCACTTCATTGCTTTGCTTCACGGATTACAAAGATTTTATTAAAAAAGAAAACAACCCGTTTTATTCCCGTGTCAGCTCCAAACTCCGAAAAGTCACCCCCACAAAGGGTTTAAAGCCCCTGCCATCATAATTCAGCGCAATATTCACGACGTGTACTTTATTTTGCGTCGTAAAATGGACATTTATTGCAAAATGTTTTTATACGCGAGGCCTGCGTCACAGAATGACGCTTGAATCTAAAAATCGTGACGAATATATATTTGAGAACATGATGCAAAAACGTAATAAAGATCTGTGTGAAATGAAATGATAAATAAATATGGCATAGGTACTAAAGTCCTATTCGTAATAGGGATAAAACAAACGCTGTATTTATATAAAATATTTATATTTACCTCAGCGATACTGTAAATGATTCATATTCAATTATTGTGCCGCTACTCTGTTAGTACAATTCGAGTAGAATGAATCGGATTGGTTTCTATTCCGAAATACACAGTTTTTGTGCACAAATCTTTACAATATTTTTTGAATGACTTGCGCTGTTTAAGTTGTCCCAGAAATACTCTGTTAATTGGAGAGAATAAAGTACCTACCTACCTTTCCGGGGTTGATCATTGTAAAATAAAATAGATCATGCCACAAAACAACAGCAACGGTCACCTATCCTATCACCGACTGATTGGGTAAGAGCGGCGGTGCTAACAAAGTTTCATCGCGACAAATACAAACACATGATTATTAGATACTGGAGATTGTCGTGCTGATAAATGGGACTACCCTTTAGTTAACAAAATACTTGTAGCAGCAACAGCTTAGTGGGTATGTGTGAGAACCCATATCTGCCATGACGTCATCGTTTTAGCTCCTTTGCGACGTAACAGGGCGTAAAGTACCTAAATACTCAAGTGGGGTGACTTGTCTTGAACTTGACGGAGTATTGAATACTGTTGAGCCATGTGTGTCAATAAGATAATGGAGTTTAGAGGTTTAAAGGTTCGTGAAGGATGACCAATATTAAATCGGTTGAAAAACAATAAAAAAAATTGAGTTATACCAAAAATAAAATAAAATTGCGGGATGCTAAAAGCGACTAATAGATTGCTTAGGTAAAGCTAATAGCGTGACGAATAACACCCCTGTGACCATCGGCCACGGGTAGCCAAATGTTAACTTTTGTGTTAGAAATTAGAGAGGATGTTATATAAATTCTCTAAAAAAACAGTGTTTATCTGAACCAAATCATTCTTATCCAGACATTCCTCCACTTCCCGTGGTTGACATAAACAAAGCTGCCTTCATACGAAGGTTTTCCGTAGTAAACGTCGGGTACATGAGGCGACAAAGAATGCCATCGGATAGATTTATCAAGCGCTCGTTGTAATACGTCCACACGGTCCCGCCTTGTTATCGCCATCGGGGGACACATTCGGGTAAGTTCGTAAATCTTCGTAAGTTTGTCTTCAAAAACGTATTTGTAATGACCAAAAGCAATTTTTCACGATTTCATGGTAGTTTTAAACCACAGATGAATGCACTGTGTGAAAGATGATATGGCTAGAAAGGGAGTGAATACCGGTATGACAACTAATAAAATTAACTAAATTAATTAATTAAATGAATATTATAAAATAAACTAATGGGTATGGAAGAAAAAGACATGAAGCGCCGACCACAAATTAAGTGGGATACGTGCTAGGGAATGATGTAATGATGGTAGGTTTAAACGGGTACTTCCCGTTGGTTAATACTCCGTGGTTAACACTATTAACTACTGGGAGTGATGCGTTTTACTGGTTAACAGTGTTGACAAACACGTCTTTTTTTTCCAATGGTTAATACCCTCGTCTCGCGTATAGTTCAGGAGTCAGGTTAAAGGAAATTAAAAAGATATAAAAAATATAACAGTTCTTGAAAGTGTTTTAAATAAGACTTGAGGCACCAAATTAATAATGATTTGGTGCCTCAAAGGCACCAAATTGTATAAGGGCTAGGCGTTTCCAAATGTCTTTTGTTATGCGCACAGCAAAAGAGTGGAACTCTCTACCTGCGTCTGTGTTTCCGAACGCATACAACCCTAATCTCTTCAAAGTGAGAGTGAACAGGCTTCTTCTGGGTAAGCTCACTCCATCGTCGACTCTGTCTTTGTCACCACTGACCTAGACTAGAGTCAAGAGCAAACCCATTAAAAAAAAAAGGAATAATGCTGTATTGTCTAAAATTGCTTCTTAAATATCTCATTTTTTTTTGTAATAAGTTTATGATCAAATGGTTACTGTGGGTTATCCTTAGGTGATAGACATATACCATCGCGGTCCTTTTTGCAGATCTTTTTAAAATATACAATTCCGTAGTACATTATGAAAGAACATAAATAAACTTATTATTATTGTTATTTTCATCTTTCTCGTAAGGTTTAGCAGGCGTTTGCAATGTAAGCGCAAAAAAATATATTTTTTACGACAGTTTTTTTTTTTTTTAGTTCTCGGCTTTTCTCTAAATATGCATGTATTATTGTAGACGACATTTTAGAGGCAGCAAGAAAGTTTTGTGAAGAGCAGGAACTCTCTGACTGCGATATTGACCAAAATTTGGATTTACAAAGTCTGGCATTAATTCCATCAATTACTTCTTCTAATGTCACATTGTTGGAGTTGTCACCGTATCCAAAGTCATCTGTCATCTGTGAGAAGCAAAAGGTCAGACAATTTCAAGCAGATCTCCACATACATTGCTCTGAAGTGTGCAGAGATCCAAATATTAAATATTGGATCGAACGTATTTCATGCAAAAGCTGGTGGCACACATAGGCCATGCTAGTTTCAAATGTAACATTTGTGAGCGACGCGCGCTCTTGACCTACGTGCGCAAACTTGCACATCTAGATGTGCACTTTTGTCCTCATTTGTTGTGCAAAAGTGCGCATTAAGGTTACTAGAGTTTTTTTTATAGTTTCTAAACCGTTACCTATGATTTTTTTTTATGTTTTCTTACTACTAAGATAACATAAGTAATATGTTTTAAATGAATAAAAACTGATGTTGATTTTAAACTGCTTCGTTTTTTATTGAGAACATAGTATTATATGTCCTCAGCGCTGCACACCCCTACCCTATCGGTGTGGTTTTCGTCGGTAGTAGATCGTCATACACACGAAAAAGCGGCCAAGTATGAGTCGGACTCGCATACGGAGGGTTCCGTACCATTTTACAATAATTAGCAATATTTTCTAAAAACGCCGAAAAAATCACGTTTCTTGCATGGGGTGGACCTCAAAGTCAAAGCATTTATTTCAAATAGGCACTTAAAAGGCACTTTTGAACGTCAACATTTACATTTAAATAGAATTGATTCTAGTCGCCCCTTCCAAAAGGTAGTTTCGTATGGAGAAGAATGGGCAAGAAACTCCATCGTTACTCTTTTAAAATGTGTTACAATACTTTGTATACATTAATTATATAATTATATGTGAAGACGATGCACCTATAATAAAAATTACCTCTATGACTATTAACTTTATTTTAGTTTTATTATGTGATGTTATAGCGGCTATAATACTATATACTCTGAACAGGAGATGTCTCAAAAAAAAAACCCAGAGTCGACAAAAAATGTGCGGATTGTGAAGTCTAAATATTGTACATCAAAAATATGTAATCGTTAAATCGATAAACCATCAGATATTATATATATTTAGGGATTAAATTTCGGATTTTTAGTACTAAATAATACGTTGTATATAGTGTTCCATGAATAGTTTGAGGATGATAACGTAGAAGTATCGTTAATAGTTATTGCTGAACATGAAACAATAGTAAAACGGCGAGTATTCCATAGAAATTTATAGGTCCAGGTCAACAACATATTACTGCTATATACTTTACAATCGATACGCGGTCTCAGAGTACTGCTGTACCTGCATACGTTGTCGCCACATATTAGGTAGTTGTGCCCTTAGTACATATTGTATAATATATTATTTTTCTTGGGGCAGATATGATGGTGATTTTATCTACTATCATACTCACGAAGTCCCGCACCCTTTGGGTACGGAACCCTAAAAAGTAGGACAGGGTAGAAAAAGTTTTGCTACGATCATAACCGTTTGAATTTCACTTCTATAAATGTAATCCATTTCCCTCTAGACCAAAGAGCCTTTTTCGAATAATGGACAATCAGAATACGTACCCGTTAAGTCAACACGGTTTTCGAATCCGGATATGAGGCGGTGCGGGTGTGATTTACGACGGTACCGTAGCATCTCGAGCAAGGTCTTAGACATGTCCACACGACATGTGGACCTGGTGGGCGCACTTACGACTTGGAGAGATAGATTGCAGTTTGATGATAGATATTTGTTTTTTAACCGACTTCAAAACAGGAGGAGGTTCTCAATTCGACGGTATGTTTTTTTTGTGTGTTTGTTACGCGATTACAACGCCAATTGTGGACCGATTTTGATGATTCGTTTTATGTTTGGTATGTCATACTTCAGAGGTGGTCCCATATACATTTTATCGAAATCGGTCGAGCGGTTTAAAAAAAATCAAAAGTAAATTATTTTGAAATAAAAAAAACCGCCTTCTAACGGACGTAGACGTGTGAGACGATCGTTTTCGAATGGGTATGGTGGGGTTAGGTACCACAACTAAAAAGTGATAAATAAAATACTTTTTTACTAAAAATAACAACCGACTTCCGAAAAAATACACTACAAAGTGAAAAATAACTTTAATTTCCGAAGTCGGTGGAAAACGCTAAAATACAGATACAAAGACACCGACTTGCGAAATTAAAGTTATTTTTCACTTTGTAGTGTATTTTTTCGGAAGTCGGTTGTTAGTTTTTGTAAAAAAAGTATTTTGTTTTTAATTATCTTTAGCACATTTATTTATGAGTGATAATTGGTTCATCTTCGTATCACAATACAATCTTAGTTACCTAACATGTTTTTTTTTTACATTTTTGTGTATCATGTAAGTTGTTTTTATTATTAAGTTCTTTAATAGTGTAGTAACTAATGGTGCATTGATCCATGGTAGAGAAAAAGAGGAGTAGGTTTACCTACTTCTCTCCTAAGGCGTGATGAAACCAAAAGCTATATATAATGTGAATTACTAAAACAAAACTTCATTAAAATTAAAATCCAATCAGCATTAAAACGCCATTCAGTTTTCATCAAATCGAATCACCATAATCGATACCGCACCATCCACTCACTATTCATAATTGAGTCGTATCCGAATACGGATACGGTCCGGATGTGATTTATTATTCGCTCGTATCTCAGCGCCTGATATGTCGACGGCATGGCACCACTGTTTGTAAGACACAGAGATAAAGAATCGATGATTGGCTTTTATTTTTCTTTTGTTGGCGGACATTCGTCCATTTCCTTGTGTGTATGAGGAGGCAAGTTTTGTTATTGTAGTCAGTTCTGTAAGCAAACATTTGTACATTTATTCACAGATACTGGACGTTGAAAAATCATGAAATAATTTTTCCAAATAATATGCGTATTTACTTAGTTTACGATGGATGGACCGGACCGTGTGTGAAATATGATATGGCTAGAAAGGGGTACCGAGATGACGATTAAATAGAGAAGTATGGAAGTAATATAGACCTTGCGCCGACCACTAATAAATTACGATAAGGGCAGGAGAGTCCTTAATTTATCTAACAAATGGTACCTATTTCATAAATATAATTTTAGTTTGTTTGACAGTTTGCTTCTAAAACAACACTCAAATAAATTAGCAATAAACAATTCGTTCCCAATAGGGTTGTGTATCATGTTCTTAATTACTCGGTCGTATCTCCTTCGAGATCCGCCGGACTGTCGACAGTCGCCGTCTGCATGTTAAGTCTCGAATAGATGGATTTATCGACTAGGGAGCTAGGTTTCGGTAGATCGAATCTATCCAATTAGGAGGTCCAGTCGTAGGTACCATTGTCCTATTTATTTAATGGCGATTCTCGGGAGATTAATCCATTGAAATAAAAAAAGTTTATTAAAAAAAGTTTTATTTTCACCTTTTAGTTGTGGTACCTACCCCACACTAATTCATATACCTGCACTTGCTAAGTAAAGAACAGTGACAGGAAGTTATTATAACACTATCAAAATACGTTAAGTGGAAAAAATACGTATTATTGAAGATAACTCAAAAATCACGCATCAGAACTTGACCAAATAAATGACGGAGTTCTGAGGTAGCAAACATTAACAAAAAACCACCGAATTGAGAACCCCCTCCTTTTTTTAAAGTCAAAGTGGTAAGCGCATCACTCGAGAACGGCTCGACAGATGTGGCTATTTTTTGTTTTATAAAATGTTCGTCCGAATAAAATTTTTATGGAAAGCAAAATTGAAAGTTTCCCGGATTTTTTTCCAAATTCGGGTAAAACTGCTGTATGAATTATTAACGTTTGGGCAGAACAACGTCAGTCGGGTCAGCAGTAGGAATCCATAAACAAAACGACAAAGTTGACAGAATTTTGCAAACTCGTTCGGGTTTGCAAAATACTATCGATGGACAGAGCGCGTTGTGCGTAAACATTTGTGAAATTGTCACTGTCATTGTGCATAGAGAAAACAAGATGGCGGCGTTAGTTCCGATTTTATAGCGTTGTAGGGATTACACTAAAAATACCCGTTGACATTTACAAATAATTTAAAAACAACACTAAAGCCAATTAACTAATTATGGTCCCTGCGAAAATAGCCAGCTTCTATGTCAACAACAATCCAATTCAATTTCTTAGCTCCCGAAAGTTCACAATGAATATCCGACAACGGGCGGTGGTTAACTGGTCGGTGGTATCTGATCGGAAATGCGGATATTCGGACACTCGACATCAACGCGTCCACCACTAGTTAGTGAACGTATCAATGACTGGCCTTTGTTTGTGGTCTAATTCTTAGTAACGAATGCTACTATTCGGTTTGATATAGGAACGTCGACTTAAAGTTTATCTAAAGACATTATCTAGAAACGTAAAATAATTTTCTGGAATTCTCATTTCCATTAAAACCAACTGTTTTAATGGAAATGAGAATTCCAGAAAATTATTTTACGTTTCTAGATAATGTTTTCCTAGAAAAGCGGTTCCGTCATATTAAAACGACCGTCATGAAAATCTGCCATTTTCACCATTATTTGACATAAAAGGTGTCAAAAATGCTCTGTATTTGGAAAACCGTTATTGTGTGATCGTTCACCGCTCTCTTAGAAAACCAAAGCTCTTTTTCCAGGGTCAGCTAGTCCAGCCAATATTAACGCCTCCACGGCAAGATGTAATCTATGGCGGGAGCCATACAAGCTGTACCCCTGGCAATTTAATCGATAAATCTGAGTCTTTCGCCTGGGCACGGATTACGTGTCCAACTTGGAAATCTCTAAATAGACTTCGGACCCAAGTCAGCCGGAGCAAAGACAATCTCCACAGATCGGGGTTCACGGATGACTCAAATCTCAAGTGCGTATGTGCCACCTCCCCATAGACAAGGGCTCACCTTCCATCCTGCGCCGCACGCCCCGTCACCTGAGCACTTGATGATCTCATGATTGCGTCAGTGAGCGGAGTTCGCGCAGCTGAATTTTGGGCCAAAGTTGTTTGCACATTTTGCCATCGATACGCTAAAAAGATGACTATCGAAAATATCCCAGTCCAGCATAATAATATGCTAAATAACATCGTTGCGTATTTCACTAAAGTAAACTGAAATATCCCAGCACCGCACCTGTTTCTCTTAGTTTGGAAACACACAAAGCATGCACACATTCGTTGCATTATTTTAGTTACCCTAGATGCTGTTCATAAGTAGGTTAATCATACAATGCGCAGCTTTACGTCAGTTCGTAGCATTTATAATATTTATTTATGCTACTGAACAAGAATATTTGAATATGATATTAATATACATTTGTAGTTTCTAGGTAATTTAAGACACCGTTGAATAACGGAGTAAAGGAGAATATGAGACGGAATTTGGTCTTGGTCTGTAATCGCCAATGCGAGCGGCGCTAGAGCAGGCGTGATATGATGTTTCTTCGCTGTATGAGATGATTGAACCCTTTGCCTGCATGCAGTATGAACCTTGCATAATCGGAGCATGTTACACAAAATGTTAATTTGATTTTCTTAACAAAGAAGCTATTCCACGTTTTTAAGCTAATTACTGGGAATCATAACTGAAGTCCTACTCGCATAAAGTTCCACTTTATAAAATTGTAAACTTCGTCACGTCAGGCGCAATGCATCGCTGGAATGTATCCGCTTTTATTAATATTTAATGTAAACAGTAATTCGTTGAGAATTAAACGTTGAACAGAAATGTTTGCCTCGCGGATTAAATGAACAGTAAAAATATGCCGAAGCTTTAAATACAACGTTTTTACATCGGAATTTCCTCAAACTTTATTATGCGTTTGCAAATTCTCAGAATATTATTTGCATTTTTATTTCGTGTCCGTTTCTGTTTATTTATTTTCATACATGTTATTAAATTATAAATATGTATACTTATTATTTGTTTACAAGCATCAGTATACGGAAACTCAAATGTTTGATTTTCTGTGATATTATAATTATCGTGTCTTTGAAAAAATATATTTTTTTTTGGTTCGATAATTTTTTTACTCTTTCCATGAGCTGGGTCTTTCTATGTGTATATCCGGAAGCAGTGTTTTTTAAATCTACTATCTGCACATCTATATACATATTGTAAAATAAAGTCGCATTTCGTGTCTGTCTACGTGACCTACGCAAACGGATTCTACTATCACTCAGAGAATTGATTCCGGAAGGCTTATAATACATTAATATTACATACACTAAAGTGATGTCAAGTCGTAAAAACCGTGCAAAGCAGTGGCAGCTCACTAAGTAGTATTTATATAATTTGATCAACAGATTTAGGAGCTCGTGGTTCAATGATAACAGCCACACGGCTCGATCGAAGGTTAAGCTACGCTTGCCGCGGTCGGTTCGTGGAAGTCAAAGTCAAAGTCAAAGCATTTATTTCAAATAGGCACATAAAAGGCACTTTTGAACGTCAACATTTACATTTAAATAGAATTGATTCTAGTCGCCCCTTCCAAAAGGTAGTTTCGTATGGAGAGGAATGGGCAAGAAACTCCATCGTTACTCTTTTAAAATGTGTTACAATACTTTGTATACAATAATTATATAATTATATGTGAAGACGATGCACCTATAATAAAAATTACCCTACCAAAATAGGTAAAAAGAATTTAATAAACGTAGCAATGATAAATAAGTTAATTAAATGATAGATACATGGTGTTCACATATTTACAAACATTGTAAAAGTATACGATTTCCCAAATTATGTAACCAATTAATATGTCAGTGTGTGAGTTAAAGTAGTCACAGAATGTAAACCAATGTCATAAAAATAACAAACCATACAATTAAAGTAGCAACAAGTTTTAATTTTGTCAAGATCCTAGATTGTCCTGTGGAGCTGGACCAGCATGTTTCCAAGCATTCTTATCTTGGATATAATCCTCTAATTTGTAATATGCTTGTTTACACAGTGAACTTTTTATATGAGTTTTAAATTTTCTTTCATTTAATTGCAATATATTACAAGGTATTTTGTTGTAGCATTTAACACAGTACCCCATAAAAGATGTATGTACTTTAGCTAATCTGAAAAATGGTTGATCAATTTTATCTTTATTTCTTGTATTAAAATTATGTCTATCACTTATTTTATTGAAAAGATGTAGATTTTTTCTTACGTACGTACATAATATTTTCATAGATTCATGTGGATGGGTGACCATCCATTTCATATTGAGACTCCTCCGTGCCTCAGAAAGCACGTTAAGCCGTTGGACCTGACTGTCATTCGTAGATCTTTGACAGTCGTTAGGGGTAGAGAACCCCAAAACCAACCAGTCTTACCAAGGGGTATCGTGTTACCTAGTACACAGGGTAGGGCCAGGGCAGGGTCGTGGTAGTCAGATAGGCAGTCGCTCCATGCAAAATACTGGTGTTCAGCTGCAGCCGGTTAGACTGGAAGCTGACCCCAACATAGGTGGGAAAAGGCTAGGCAGATGATGATCAACAGATTTAATCGCGAGATTGATTCATTTTCAATTACTGTATTTTATCATTAATTTCAGTAACTGTCATAATAAATTGTGGTACAGACTAATCTGTCCCAATTATTCACCAACAATATATAAACGATTTAGTCAGGCTTAGATACAGCCCATTGTATCGTTTCGATAAAACCGGGGTAAACCACAGCATTCGACGGGTCGACCGCTAGTTAAAACTTCAGTCCTTGAGTACCGATTCACGTCGGATCACTAATTTTATCGAGGCCCGATCCCTCTCTCCGATGACACTTGATTAAGTACCTTGTTTGGCTTTAAGATGAACAATGTAGAACTGTATAGTTGTGGATATTATTATTAACTTGGTTTGTGGTTTTTCAATTGCAATGACAGTAGGTTACTAAGGGTGGATCTCACCAATGAAACTGATGACAACCGCGCTCAAGAGCTTTCAATGTCATCATTGTTGTGGAACATTGACACTAACAGCTCTTAAACGTAGGGGTCTACTCCGCAAGCAAGAAGTCCGTAGTTTCAGGCAAAGTTATGGGCTACTCCGCATGACTTATGGACCATGAGATTAGTTCGGGACCCGAACTAAGAATGAATGACAACACGATTTGAGAGTTGTGTTTCCCGAAGTGTTTTTGCCCGGACGAAAAATTTTATTTGACTGATGTTTTGCCGGTCTAAGTACTTTCGAACGGCCCCGTATTTTCGTTGACGGATTTAGAGAGTAGAACCCCAATTTAGATGTACTGATCGTGTTCAGGTACATTGCTGAAATTGGCACTTAGTGGTATAAAGAGTAGCCAGTCAGCAAGCTTAGAGTGAAACTGACTGCCGCAGGATGTGCACCAGTCGTTTGTATTGTCACATTCATAAGGCTATTGATGTTGATCAGACTTTACATCATCTACAAAAGGATGCTACTATCTATCATGGCAGAATAAGCAAGCTTAACCATTACGGCTGCTTTTATTGAGTGTAAATCCTTGGATACCTTTTGACTTGAAAGCGAAGGTTTATGTCAGATTTCTGCCGTCAAAAATGACACATGTGACCCCTTCACATAGGACTTTCAGTGGAACGCACTGGTGCTCAATCCTTTTCTGAAGCTTAATCAACCCTATAATACCATTACATTCAGAAAGGAAGAGAGCATCTGTCTACATCTAAAACAGGCAGTGAAGAGAAAAGATCACAATCAAATCTAATCATTTTTTTGTACAAAAAAATACAATGTTAGCTTCAGCAAAACGATGACGTAATACGCACTCGAAGACGGCGCGAATCTAGTACGTGATCTTGCAAAACAAGTTCAATTCTACTTTACTTTAGGAATATATTCATTCTCTTCTTGTTACAGCCAAATGTAATCGTTTACTGTCGTATATCAACGATTTATAGGCTATTCCTGATGTAGGGTAAAATGGAAAAAGTGCTTTTGTGATTTTGGCTGTGCAGTCAGAGAAATTACTTGCTTATCAAATTGACACACAATATCAATTTGCCGTATTACCGTGTTATCTTTGTTACCATTGTAGGATGAAATAACTGACAATTTTTTTTTTCATGTTTTACTCTCAGACTAGTTCACCGACCGCCGAAAAATAAAATGACTGCCCGTTATTTTTTTCAACTAAGTTTAAATAACAGTTGTACAAATTAGAACTCTTTTCTTATTGCTTCAATAATACTGACTTTTCCCGTTTTCCGTTTTCCTTCACCGTTTTGAGAGCAATAATGAAATAATTTACACAAAGTAAAGCGCCTGTCTGGGTTCAAACCTACGACTTGCAACTCGTAAGTCGCAGCCGTTACCACTGGGCCACCACTGTTTGTAACAATTTATTTTACGACTCAAGTATTTTACGTTCCCTCTTGTGTACCGATGAATCAAATTAAAAATATTCTTTATTTAGTGACTGGCAAGATATGAGACTGAAAGGAGCTGTGAGATTGTTTTACGTGGTAAAGTTTAGCATGTTTAAGTTAAAAACTTTAATTAATTTAATAAAGCTAAAACAAAAAGGAGATTGGGCGAATCTACCCTGAAGCCCAATAGCGTTAAGAGGATATTTCTTATTAAGACGACTTCTCATGATTATTAGTATGGAAGCAGTAGCAACAGAGCTCTGAACGTCAGTAATTAAGTATTATTGAAATTCTGGTACATATTTCGTCAATTAATTAACTTTAATTAATTCTGTGCCTTGCAAACATCATCTTTAAAACCTATGTAGATAAGTCTTTATTTGCTTTAAACATGGTATAAAATTGTTACAGTCTGGTTTGATATAATGTCCACATGTTTAATTTCTATACAGAATATTGTATCAATTGCATGCAAAGTAATTAATACACGAGTTAAAGGTGAAATATACAATGTCGTTGATTAATTGGTAATACAATAACAGTCATTCAGATCATACGTCACAAACATTTTCAATACCTGTACACATTTTTTTTTCAATTTAAAGAAATCATTAATGTCATAAAAGTTATGTCCATTCAACCATATAATATAGTTTGTTTTTAAATGAGTTAGCATTATTTTATCATTTTAGTTCTTTTGGTATTTTATTATATATACCTACGTACATACATCACAAGGCAGGTTCTAGCATACTTGGCTGACTTAAGATTATCCTTTAATACAAGTCTGTGTGGATCCCTTGTTGGTAAAGAGATTACTTCATACGGTTTTTTGTACAATCCCTTTGGTACACAAATTTACAGATTACGTATGCGTAAAGCGAGGGAAGTGGTAATAAACCTAGCTTTTTAAAAAACCCTTCGGAGGACTGATCAGGATGAAGTCCACAAATGACTCTGATGCATTTTTTGTGCAACACATGCTCTAGCCTTATTCATACTGTTCCCCCATATAATAAGCCCGTAGCTTAAAATGGATTCTATATATGCGTGGTATGTAGTTATTGCCGTTTATATATTTGTCACGTTCTTTGCTTGTCTGAAAACTTATGCAAATTTATTGATCCAATTGCACAAATTATCTTGATGTACGTTCCAATTTAAGTCTTGATCTATGAGTACACCTAAGAATTAGGTTTGTGTAATTTTTTGCTGTACATCAATATTAAGTTTGAAATTGTATTTAGATTGACTCGATTTATTAAATTGTATAAAATTTGATTTGCCTAAGTTGATTTTTATTTTTTATCTGTAGCCATTCTAAAATTTTGTCAATAGTATTATTAATGTCCATTTCATGATCAGGTAATGATTTATACTTCTTAACAGACGTCACTATAATTGAAATGTCATCTGCAAATAATATAGGTATATTTATGATTAGTCACTAGTGGTAGGTCATTTATCTATAATATAAATAAAATGGGTCCTAAGACACACCCTTGAGGGACGCCGCATTTATTTTCCCTAGAGACTGAAAAATAGGAAGAAAGTAAGATTTCATGTAGGTACTTTATCTATGACAACGTATTGATTCTGGTCACTTAAATAAGACTAAATCCACTGCAGCGCTAGTTCTCTTATTCCAATGCTATCTAACTGTTTAAATAAAACGTTATGTACTACAACAAAGTCTAAAACTTGTGACAGGTCAAAAAAAGTCCCGTTGTTATGTGATTATTATTTAGATTACTCAGGATATTGCTCAAAAGGGAAAACTTTGCGTGTGTTATCGACTTGCACTTTTGAAATCCAAACTGTTAATTTGCTATAATATTATATTTGCTACAAAAGTTGACAAGTTTGTTGAGCATATATTTTTCGAATACTTTTGTCAAATAGGAATAAGAGTATTCGGGCGATAGGTTATTACATAAAAAAAGGACATTTAAAAAAATTGGCCTCCTAGAAGCCGTTTTAGGAACAATATTTTTAAGAGTCAGTCGGCCGGACAGAACGTTAAGCCTGCCGCATCCCGCAATATGCCAGCGTTAAGATACATACCAATGGAAAGATCTCTTCATGGGGAATATTTTGTGATATGACGACTTCTCTCGATTGTAAGTTACTGAGGAGCTACAGAGCTCTAAATATGGGTAACTAAGCATGATTATTGAATTTGAGAACTCCGAACTGCCTAATTGTCTAAAGTCGCGTTGGTAGTAAAGGTTCTCCTTGAAAAGCTCTTTCCATTAGTGTATATCTTATGGCTATTGGGCTTCAAGGCAGAAACCCATAGTACAGTGCCCATTCTCCTTTAGCTGCTCAATATTTTTCGATTCTTTAATATTTAATCTGGTTGTAAAAAGCAGCAAAACTTTGCCATGAAATGGAATAGCAATGTATTAAATAAAGTTTATCAGACAAAAAAATGTATTACTGTTTAAATGATGTTAAGATAACACAATAATCTAATTCCCTGCAACTATACCATTCACAAAGAACATCACATTCTTTCAACTGTACCCTGTGGCCACGAGCTTCATGCTCAAGCTACACGCGTCTTGCGACAGCGACTGCGGAGAAAACTAATGAAATAAGTTGTTTAGAGCGTGCCACGAGTCACCGCGATGTGCCTTGCGGAACGAGAGACGGAAACAGGCGAAACGCGCGTGCGTGTCGCTTGATGCAAGTCGCGCCACAAGCCGCATCGCTCGGGGCCGTGAACGTGGCCTTAGCGAGGAAATAAAGTTTCTTTAGTACTAGCAATATATCCGTCAATTTGTATCGAGGGGGACTGTCTGCTCTCGAGAGAGTGCGAAGCGACGCGGTGACGGACGGACCAACTCGCTAGTTGATCAAAACTGCCTGTTTAATGGCGAAATTGGGCGAAACGTTAGTTCGAATCCACGTTATACACGTAGTTCCCTTTTTAATGAAATTATTCGTTAGGATAGTCATAACAAATTCAATGTTAAAGCAGTATAATATTTTAAAACTTGAGGGATCCTTACACAGTAACGGTGCCTGTACAGTGATACCTTCAACTATACCACTCACAGAAAACATCACATTCTTTCAACATTGTCTAGATCAGCGGGGAAACAAAGTTTTTTTAGCGCTGGTAATAAATTCATCACTTCTTATCGAGTGGCACTATCTGTGCTCCAGAAAGTGCGATACGATGCCTTGACGGACGGACAAATGTGCGCGTCTTTTTATGATCGAAGATAAAGATGGATTAGGTTTTAGTCGGTTTTTCAGCTGTCAGCTCTCGATTTTCTTTGTTAATAAATGGTTTCTGAATGAACACCAATTTTGAAGCGAAAACATAGCATAGAAAATCATTTCTTCCTTTTGAAGTGTTAACAGTTAAAATGACTTTAAAAAGTGGTTGTAACTACTACGCAGTAAAATATAACCAAAAATTAACATTTAGACGTAGTCTCAAACTTAAAGCATTTATTTCAATTAAACCATTTATAGGCACATTTGAATTTTCAAAGAGTCGGTTAGTTAGTAGCTGAAGTCCATTCCAAAACAAACTTCAAATCTTACAGCATAAACGGCACAATTTTTTATGAAGAAACACAAAATAGACGAATTTATAAAATAAATAAGTATCTGTAGGTCAATCAACTTTTTGTAGCCTTTGGGTGTTCAATTAGTCAATCGCCCGCTAAATTCCTCACTCGTTCGTCTTTTTAACAGCTCTCGATCAATGTTGAAATAAACTTTAGCGCAATAAATCCATCACTTCAGTATCGGGAGTTTTTATCGGGTCCCGAGACAGCGCGTGCCGACGCGTCGCGGTGCGGTGACGGACGGAAAAATGAGGCCGAACCTTTTTTAGGTACACTTGTAAGGCTTAGTACGGATGTTCGACAAGAGCCTCGTGGGGTGGGTAGGTGAATGGTTTTTTGTAACTATAATATATCATCACAGCACCCCTTGTGTCTCCGAAGGTTTGGGCAGAGAAGTGTAACCTACCATTTGTACACCCACATTACGCCAGCTAGTATTAAGCCCTATGTAATAGAGGGCGACCCTGTTGCCGTCAACCGGCCACTAATCCAGACTCTTGGCTTCTACTGAGAAATTCCAGATGAAAAACCTGTAGCGGTATCTTCATCGCCACATGTGAGCTGCGCGTCATATTGACGTCACGCAAAATCCTGCATCGCGCAAGCAGAGTTTACCGTGCGACTAGCATAATAACATACCGGGTGTAAAAAGACCCATCACAGAGCCCTCAACTACGCATTCTGTACATCAAACTAAGTAACATAGCATAAAGATAATTGCTGGGAAACGAATTTTATTTTTGATGTGAAAAATCACTGTTTACGGTAGTGCGCAACGTAACGCAAACAAAACATTGCGCTTATGGGTTCATGCAGCAGTACAGGGGTCGTTGGGGTATTTAATGTTGTGTTAATAATTAAACATTTATATTTGGAATTTTGACCTTCAATATCTCCGTAACCAGAAGGTTCCCAGGTATGGTCCAGTACACAAACATGATGACACAACGAGGAGTAAAAGTGCCTGTCGGCTTCGTTAAGTGTCTTTTTACACCCGTTATACAACGTCCCGACATCAATCGTCGGGCAGTTGCCCACCAGACACGACACCCGTCTGGTCGGAGGATCCTCCTTTTCCTATGGAGGTATTACTAAACTTTACACCCTGTTCCTCGTGCCTCTAAAAACCCAATAACACTGTTAATATTTTGCTATACATCGTTGTTACAAAATACAAAAGTATTTATTTCATCTCAAATATTGTGTCAATCATAAATTGGGTCGAAGCTGTCTCACTCTTCCCTTAAGTGGTACTTTAACAATGATGAGGCTACTAAGTGTATAGAAGATATATAATAAAAATTGGCCAAGTGCGATTCGGACACGAAGGGTTCCGTACCACCATGCAAAAAACGCCAAAAAAAACACGTTTCATGAATGGAGACCCCCTTTAAATGTAATTTTTTGTTTTTAAATGTATTTTATTTTTATTATTTGTTGTGATTGCAGCAATAGCCGCTGCTAAACAGACGGACGGACAGCGGAGGCTTAGTAATAGGGTTCCATTGGTACCCTTTCGGTACGAAACCATAAAAAAATAATTGAAACATTAGTAGTTAAGTAATTTTATTGTGTCTTCCGTTAAACAACATCTTTTAAAATAAGTTCGAAAAACTACTGTGAAGTTTCGCCAATTAATTAACGTATCTAATTCTACACAGTATCATCCCACCTTTTCTGTGTCTACCTCTCATTCTTTTGCCGTTTGTTGGGTACCGCTGGGCAACTATTTTGCTCCATTTGTCCTTCCCTTTTATCACGTGTACCGGTATCAAGCTTAGACAGTTATTACGGGTCTGAGGTAAATTCGTAAATTAATAATGGCCGAGAACACAGAAGTGACGATCAACCTCTGGTTAAAAGTTCAGCTATTAAGAACCAATTGATGTTCAAGCACCATTTCTGTGAAGAGTCAATAACTCACTGAGATGACTCTTAATTAAGTACGTTGTTAGCCTTCTTAGAAATTTGCCCTACACTGACCCCTTGTTTTTTAAGAAAGCCTTACTTCGCATCACAACAGGTCAACTTTTATAAATTCGTTCATGTTATTTTTGTTTACCATTTCATGGGATGGGATTTGTTTAATTTGTAACAATTTTTTTTTTAATTTTATATGTCGTAAAAAGTTATAAACTAAACTTTTCTGAATGTTAACGTTTATTCAGTCAATAAAACAAGTTATTTTAAATAAATAAATGCGTATAAACTGAATGACGTTATCCTGTCTTGAATAAATCATGGTAGCATGATAGGTCTTCTAAGATTACTTGAAACTAGTGTATTTATTATTATCATTAGACACGACATCGACGACACGTTTGGTGTAGTGGCTACAGTGGCTAAGTGTAGTCAGCGAAACCAAATGGTCCTAGGTTCGAATCCCGGTAGGGGCAAATGTTTGTATGATGAATATGGACATTTGTACCCGAGTCATGGATGTATATTTATAATATGTATGTATTTACGAAAAAAAAATGTATTTAAGTAGTGTATCAACCATCTGGTATCCATAACACAAGCCTTAAGTGCTTAACTTGGAACTAGATGGTGCTGTGTGCAATGTCAGACGATATTTATTTATTTATTAGAAAAAGAATAACATTTATTTGGCAACAGTGCACGAAACACAAAATAGGAATAAAAAAGTGAAATTCAGCCGAAATTCCACTGATGGACTAATAAGTAATTTAAGGCAACACTTTAGCTTGTGGGCGATATAACGAAAATTTATACTGGGTGCTTTCATGCCCAAGTTAGCTCAGTATAGCCGATCACTTAAAGTCCACAGTGTCCCACTTTACCATTTACTTATCTATTCATGCATGTGTAAGTAAATTAAGCATAAAATAAAAAGACGAACATCACTCGACTAGCAGCACGTCGGAACTTCCCTAATGGTGTGAACCGATTTGTCACCTACAACTATAACTATAGTACTGAAACCTTTCATAGATAAAGTATAACGTGACGTCGCTTCGACGGGAACATCAAAAAGCGATTTACGACGATACGACGTGTAAGTATCTAGACTGTGCGATGTATTATTCAGCTGCTATATGACTGCGGAGATAGTGTTCTAAATAATAGTGTGTTTTAAAGACAGTTTGACGTCTTAAACCAGTCAGACGCTACCTTTTTGCTGACTAGTTTATATTTATGACTGACGACCCGCCACTGTTTCTCAGGGGTGCAACGGCAACATATCAAAACATTGAGATTTCTGTACTATATCTTAGTTAAATATTATTGTATTATACCCTTAAAAGTACCGGAATAAATGATCTAAATGATGATGAAAACCGCTTCAAAAAATGGTTCTGTTTAGAAAACATAAGCGGCCACACAAACACACACGAAAACCGACGCTGTTTTAAACAATGTATAAATGACAAATTATTTTATTTCTTTAAGTAGGTTTGTACAAACACTTTTACACGTCAATCATATTTTTGAAACTAGATGAGGTCGGCTTTTCCTATCTGACTACTCTGAGAAGAAAGACTGAAACCAACTCAGAGGTCACAGTCTATTTTAAAGACTAGACATAATCTTGGTCAGATCATGTGAATTTAAATAGATATAGATATGACATGACCTATTCTCTTGTAGTTCGGGTCAATGCACGAGAAGTCTTTTGTTATACTAAGCATTTCTCCATAGTAGCACATTGGTCGCCTTCTGCGTGTATTCTATTCCAGCTATTTTAGTGCCTCCATCTGGGTGAGAGCAAACATGAACGGTTGACATAAAAAAAACACGCGAGCATTCTAAAGTGACATCCTATTAGTGATAACGATTTTGGAAAAGTCAAACATGTATTGTATTGACAAACGCTGCCGAAAAACTTATGCCATTTTTGTTGAAAGTCGTTCTAGAAATACGAAATGCTTTCAAAGTCAAAGTCAAGTCAAGGCAAAAGTCATTTATTTCTAATAGGCACATAAAAGGCACTTTTGAACGTCAAAATTTACAATAACATGGAATTGATTCTAGTCACCCCTTCCGAAAGGTAATTTCGTATGGCGAAGAATGGGCAAGAAACTCCACCGTTATTCTTTTAAAATGTGTTACGTTATTTTGTATACATTAATTATATAATTATAATTATGTGAAGACCTAGAATAAAATTACTATACCACAATAGGTAAAAATAATGAAAAATGTAATGTATGTAATGTAAATGTAAGACAAATAAGTTAATTATGTGATAGATACATGATGCTAACATGTTTACAAATATTGTAAAAGTATACGATTTTCTTAAATTTTCTAAAGAAGTGGTAAGTTAGTATGTGAATGAATGAATGAAACACAGAATGTAAAAAATTATTAAATTATCCAATTAAAATAGCAACACGTTTGATTTTGTCTAGACTCTAGATTGTCCTATGGAGCTGGAGCAGCATGTTTCCAAGCAATCTTATCTTGGATATAATCCTCTATTTTGTAATATGCTTGTTTACAAAGTGAGCTTTTTATATGAAGCTTAAATTTCTTTAATTTAATTGCAATATATGACAAGGTATTTTGTTGTAACATTTAACACAGTACCCCATAACAGATGGATGTACTTTAAGCTAATCTGAAAATTGGTTGATCTATTTTATCATAAATTTATTTCTAGTAAAGTGATGAGAATGGTGTTGTTTGAAAGTGGTTGTCACTTGTCTAGGCTCCAGGACAGTCAAAACCAGCTATAATGCTAAATTTCAAATAGTATGACGCCTAAATTCACGTTAAATATTTACCTTCACCGCCTACTTTAATTAAAGCTCGTAAAAATACATTCTATGTACCTACTTGCTTAATTACAACACCCTTCCTTTAATCAATTACGTAAGCTACTAATAACTCGAAACGTAATCAATATTGTACCGCACGCAATTGAAACTCCTCCATTTCCCTTATAACACTCTCATGTAGGCATTACAAGTTTAAGTTAAATAAGTTAATGTAAGTAAGCACATTAGTCGAGTCCCTAACGTGTAATCTACATATGTCGTTTGGCGTATTGTAAAGTGCTCGGTAAGTGAGCTTAACTTTAAAAGTAAACGCAAACTTGTGCGCCCCACTTATTACTGACTTTGTTTTATCTGATGGGGGTTTGATTTGTGCAAGTAAGGGGTTGAGGCGATGGGATTTTTTATAATTGGATTATTAGACTTATACCTGTGAATGTTTTCACAGGTACAGGTACCTATAATATAATAATATATTAATTTATTTTCTCACTACATTAACCTTATAAAATAATAACAAAAAATAATATTGTCCCGTCATGGGCTCAAAGATAAATATTATGGGAAACTGGTGCCTAACCTAAGTCGAAGCCTGTATTTTAGGCCACCAGAGGGGTAATTCTCGTAATTTTAAGAACGTTCACAGTCTAATCTCAGTGTCAATATGTCAAAAATACATCTAATTTCCCTACATATTTGACAAGTTTTTGACATTGACTGTCGCTGAGATGAGATTGCGACTAGATTTTGAACGTTTTTAATTACGGGAATTGCCCTTCTGGTCTCCGCCCCAAGTACATCATTTCGTTATGGTTTCCCGTATACTAAAAATAGACAATGCGTCACGTTATATAGGAAGGAGTGTTCGTGTGGAGTATGTGGGTGTGTGAGTGGTGAAAAAGTTGGAGCGTGTCAAACTGCTAGCTGAATGCCATGTAGTATGTGCTTGTGGTAGATAAATATATACCGAATGCGGTGACTATTTTGGGATAGATAGCCATCCATTAAGTTTTTACTTACACAGGTGTTTTGTGAGTGGAAAGATGTTGTAAACTTTGTTTATTTTGTTATAGAAGTAGCCCCCAAGAAAACAAGTATATACGGCTGCTATAAATATTTAAAATCAACAGAATCCGACGCAAATCCAATAGTCACATGTGCAATGTTTGCTACGAAAGCGTAGCAGTGGTGTGTAGCAGTGCTACGCCTGCGTAGCCGTTTCGTAGCCACAGCGCGCGTAGTGTTTTTATTTGCTTGCTTTTTATAGCCGCAACTTAAAACTAATTAACCGTCAACAACACTCAGTAACCGCTTGTTCCTTCAACTGAAACCAAACCCCGAACCCTATTAATATTGGTATCGCATAAAGCATGAGTAACTTTGTTTAATTCAACGATTCAAGCGAAATTAGCCTTTACATCTACGTGGGTAAGGATTAAATTAACAGTACCTGGGTCAGCGGCCCGATTCTTGGCTAATACACTAAATCCGGACTATATAAAGTTTACCTAAATTCGTCGCTTCGTGTTTGGGTTGCTAATTTAGAAGCACCGTTGCATGCCTATTTTAGATTAATGTTCAGCGGGTTTAATATATTGACTGGCCTTCTCTGTGATCTACGAGTATCTAAGATTATTACATTTCTTTTGACAAGACACATTTTGGAATTTAAATGAGAAACTCTGAGTTTTTTTCGGCATTTCTTCTCAGTGATCAGTCAGCTAGGAAATACTGGCGCCATCTAGTTTTAAAATATTGACCGAAAATTGATGATAAATTATTTAATTTCTGTAAGGGCAGATTTTTCAATAGTCAGATATACATATTTTATCCGGGGAATAAATATTGTGGTTTGACAGCTTTTGTATAGAAAGTATGTCAAACTGTCAGATTTATTCTTCAGATAAAAGTTATCTGACTATTGAAAAATCAGCCCTAAGTAGGTTTGTACAAACACTATTACACGTTAATCATATTTTAAAAACTAGATGTGTGTGTAAAAAGTGTCTTACAAGATTTACTTACAGAAATAAACATCATTTATTTTAATTTCATAAGGAAGTCACTGTATACTCAGTATATGTTCGTCGTAAAGTGACTTTTTTAAAAACGTTTCCCTTTTATCTAATCTGAACATAGAATTTATTTTTGATGCTTTAAAATAATAAATATTATACACAAGTGAAGCTGCAGGCTACAGTTAGTGGTTGCTTTGAAATGTATCGCGAAATGTGTGATTACTATTCTAGGTATCCATCCCCATCATCGGCGATTAACGAGAAGCGAGTAGAGCTAGCAATTAAAAACCAGTTGGCGAGCGAGTGAGTGCCCGACGGTGACGAGCGATTGCTCACTAGTATGCGTATGTACCAAGCGTGAGTCTCTCAGCGAGTGTTCTGCCCGCCAAGTGGGCGATGCAGAGCGAGTACTCTTGTAGGACACGTGTACGACAAACGCGAACAGCCAGTGATCAACTATTAATATATTATGTACCTCTTTTACTTACAGGGGACCTACAATCTTTTCTTTTGGAGTAAATAAATTAAGTTGTATCTTGTTATTAATAATTTTATTCTAATTTTAACAAAATTCTATCTATTTTTTTCTAATGTTATCTAATATTATGAACTTTTATCTCTTATTATCTAATGTGGTCTAATTTGGTTCGATTTTATAAAATTTGGTCTAGTTTTATGTAATTTAACCTAATTTTATGATTGTATGTGTAACTAGTATTGACTGATAACTTGTATATGTCGTGCAAACTGTAAATATAAGTTGGTTATTAATAATAATTCAGTGGTACAGAAAAACCAGTGTTGCTGGCTCCCATCCCCTATGAGGTTGTAGCTTAAAAATGTTTTTTTTAAATTAATAAATCTTTTTTACGTTCCTGGAGCGAGAAAATTGTTGCTAGCTAGTCACTTCCGTCGGCGGCACACTCGTCGACGGTGACCCAGGTGCCTAAGATTAATTTCTAGTATAAATTAATGTAGGTGTCCTGAAATCAACACATACATCCATTTCCCTACAGTGTTATTAATGTTTCATGTCCACTGTACATATTAGTGTTAAACTTTACAAAACTTATTATGCAGTACTAATGACCATTTAAGTTTTTGCCATCTTTCGTCTGAATTATTCCTTAGTTCAATGAATCAATCTCCTAGCCTTCTCCCAATTATGTTGAGTCGGCTTCCAGTCTAACACGTTCCAGCTCAGTTTTCCAGTATTTTACATGTAGCGACTGTCTAACTGACCTCCAAAACTCAGTTACAGGGTAACACGGTAAGGACACGGTGGAGCATACGGTGGAGGTCTGCCCTCCTTGGGCGGAGCACCGCCGTGTCCTCGTGGAGGCGATTGGCGGTGGCGATCTCTCGCGTCGGGGCCTGGTCCAGGCCCCGGTCCACGGCGCGTTGTGTTCCACGCGCGGCTCAAAAAGATGTCAGCATCAATGACGGGGTACGCTAGGGCCGATGCCTGTCAGGGTTGCGGGAAAGTCCGAGAGGGTTATCGTGGCCCCTGGCACAGGCAACTGAAGGAACACGGGTGGGTTTTAGTCAGTAAGAGTCTGACACGCCCTCCCGCTCAGCCCAGAGCAGGAGAAGTTATTTGATGATATCCTACCCTTAAAAAAAACAAAAGGTAACACGATACCCGTTGGTAAGAAGACTGGTTGTCAGACTTTTTGGGCTTCTTACGACCCGAGACGACTGTCAAAGATCTACGAATGACAGCCGTGACCAAAGGCTTAACGTGCTTTCCGAGGCACTTAGGTGTCTCGATAATGTAATGGATGATCACCCATCCACGAGCCAACCACGGCAAGTTTAGCTTAACCTTCAGTCGACCCGTGCGGCTGTTATTATTTAGCCACGATCCTCTAAAAAAAATATTCCTTAGTAATTACCTCTCTCGCCATATTTGAGGGAAGGAGGCAACCCGACCCCCGACGCTACCGCAAGCATTGACATCGAAGGGAGCATGACGAACTTGCTGCCGGTTGCTCAAAAGAATAATATGATCAATTGTCAAGGTCACTAGCTAACCATAATATTGCAATACAACTCATTAAAAAACATTGAAATGAGTAGATTATGTCAATAATAAATAAAAATTAAATTAACTAAATTGACTAATATAGTCAAATAAAATAAACAATTATATGAAATCATATAACTTATCAGTAGGTAAGCTAATTCTGCAGAAAGAACATAAACATTGTCTTGACTTAATCACAGCGACCAACTATTTGATCGTTTAAGTAATCGTTGATAGAATAGTATGCCTTGGAACAAAGGTTGGATTTTACTTTAGCTTTAAACGCATTAAAGGCAATTCAACAAAGAAGAGGGAAGCTTGTTATAAAAGTTTATACCAAGCCCAACAAATGAGTTATGGACCTTATGAAGCCGGTGAAAGGGAGCACGTAGTTTGTCCTTGTTTCTAGTGTTAATATTATGAATATCACAATTTTTTTGTGTATAAATGTATATTTTGCCTAAAATATAAGATGTTGGCGAAGATGAATTGTGAGGCCACCGTGAGAATACCAATATCTTTAAAAAAATCTCTCCGAGTAACTCTAGCACCTAGCTGGTAAATTGCTCGAAAAGCTCGTTTTTGAAGAACATATATTTTGAATATCAGCGGCTTTGCCCCACAGCAGAATGCCGTAGGACATGACGCTATGAAAATAACTGAAATGGACTAGCCGAGCTGCATCAACGTCAGTGTATTGTCTTACTTTCCTGACGGCATAGGCGGCCGAACTGAGCCTTCCCACTAGGCATGATATATGTGATCCCCACTGAAGCTTAGCATCAACTGTTATGCCCAGAAATACTGCCGAGTCTACAGTTTTAAGCACCTTTTTATCTAAGACGATGTTGGGTCCTAGATTTCTAACACTCGGTAAGGCGAACTTTACACATTTCGTTTTCTTGGCATAGAGAACTAGGTTATTTGTGTTAAACCAATCTGTAACCATTGCTAGTGCACTGTTTACGTCGTCAAAATCTTGTCTATTCCTGTCTACTTTAAAGATCAGAGAGTGATCAACAGCAAATACTACAACGTCACCGATACCCTTTAAATAGAATGGTAAGTCATTGATATACACCAAGAATAAAAATGAGCCCAGTATAGAGCCTTGAGGTACACCTAACTGAACTGGTAGCCCGGAAAATTTCACACCATTAACATCTACACATTGGTGCCTATTATGTAAATATGAATTGAATACGTTAAGAGCTTCGTTTTGAATACCGCAATGAACTAGTTTACGCAAAAGCGTGTCATGGTGCACGCAATCAAAGGCTTTGCAGAGATCACAGAATACTCCAATAGCATTTTGCGTAAAAAAGCTCTCCCATACGTTAAATATGTGTTTTAGAAGAGCAACACCCGCATCTGTAGTCGAACGACCTTTTGTAAAGCCATATTGTTCACCATGAAGGAGGCTATTTAAATTAAAATGTCTTAGCAACTGCTTGAGTATTAATTTTTCAAATATTTCACTAAATGCAAGTAAAATAGAAATAGGCCTAAAATTGCCAACATTATTTTAATTACCAGATTTAAATAATGGTATGACTTTACTACTCTTCTTGGGGTCAGGAAAAGTTCCTAAATCAACACATTTATTGAAAGTAACAGCTAGATAGGGGGCTAAGATGTCGATTATATTACTTACGAGTTTAATGCGCAAAAAGCTACTACATTTAGGTACACTATTATGCAAAAGGTTTTCAGCTTCAGATAGGGACGATTTTAAGGAGCAAGTCGTCGTTATAGGTATGTTGGCAGAAAACTCATTAAATGCTTCAGCTACGTCAGCTGCTTTATTAACTAATTTGTTGTCGACAATAATCTCTAAATGTTTTTCTTGTTTAACCGACTTACCCATTTCATTATTAATAAATTTCCAGGTGGTTTTTACTTTGTTATTCGAATTTTTAATTGTATCGCTTAAAACTTTTGATTTAGCAAAAACACAAATCTTTTTTACTTTTTTTTATAATTTTTTCAATAATTTTGAATACTTTTTGACATACTCTGGGAAAGGAGTATCAAACCTGTAATTGTTCAAACCATATAACTCGTATAGTCTCGCTCTACTTTTATAAATACCTGGAGTAGCCCATTGGTTGAAGCCAACGGAGGTGCCATTAATGGTAATGGTTTTGGCCTTGAAAGTAGATTGGTATTCTTTTTGCACAACATCAAAAAGGGCTCCATAGATTATATTAGGATTATCGTGTTCTACAATCGACGGTTTAATTCTAAGGGCTAGGGGTTATTTTTAAACTTGTTGCACTGACTAGCTGTAGCTGTCTATGTATTGGCATAGGGAAGCTAGCTAATAATCCACAGTGGTCAGACGGTAAGTTACTTAACACTCATTGATTTTTGGCACCGCTATCGCTAAAAATATTATCAATACAAGTCGACGAAGATGCTGTTATCCTAGTAGGTTCAAAATACAAGTTAATTACATTAAAAGACCTAAACAGAATGAGAAGTCTAATACTTAGTGGAGTAACCTCTAAAATATAAATATTAAAATCACCACATAAAACTTTTACTACTTTCACTTTTATTACTTGATTTTAATTTATTCAGTGAATCCTCCATTACCGATTCGAAACGAATAAAATCCCCAGAGGGGGGTCGATAAACGCAAGTTATAACGTATCGCTCGAGTTCAACACAAGGCAACTCAATAGTGCGCTCGATAGAAAGATTAACTAAATCAGAACGTTGTTTACATCTCAACGTGTTTGAAAAAAGAACTCCGCGAATAGCACTTGTCTTTACAAATGCATTTTGAATGGTAAAATTATCATTATTGATAAACACTACTTCACGTTTTTTCAACCATTCTCCATAAATAAACTTAACTCTAGCTCTTTGCCGGGCAGACCCTGCATATTTTGATGTACAACATTCAACATATGCGGCTGACCCGTTGTCGCACCTAATACATAGTTTAAACTACAAGGCGTATCAAATAATGTTAGTACCACTACTAACAGTAATCGACGGTAACCTACAGGTACCGGTGTCACTGTGTATATTGTATGCTAATAGATTAGCAATGTGTCTCCTACAACTAGGTGGCAAATATATTGTATTATTTCTCAGTTTGTAATAAAAAATAAATTGATTACAATCAAAATATAAAATAGCGTCACTGTGTCGACAAGTCCTAATAAAAATGAACATATTTAAATTATAAATGTCCCTATTTTGCTCAATTGCCATACACATATCTAGAATAAGGCAGGGCACATAAAATAAATTTACAGTTATTGGTCTCATTGAGATGTAACATCAAATGGACACATTCAATTATGTCCTTTTTCCTTACAGTTAAACTAGCGCCATACAATAAAATAACAGTTGAAATGGGGTTCATTTTTGTCAATCTAATATTATTAACTAATTGGCTAATACTGGCACCAGGTAAACAATTATTAATTACATATTGATGCGAACACTGATTAAATATACTACCAAAACCTTGACCAAATTTGCCAGAAAATACATATGTAGTGTTAATCATATTATTCATACTTTTACTACTTTTTTATCACAAGTAAGGTAATTATATCGTTTCATTACTCGACTGCGTTCCAGGTTTCCCTGTAATCTTGGTGCTAACCAGTTCACAACTTCCATTGTCTGCGAGTAAAGCCTCGAAAGGCTTAGTCTCAACATTTAGGGCTGCCAGACCCGATGAGTGCATTTGTCCATATTGAATTATTAACCTTTTGACCACTTGGTTTTATATCAATTGCCGTGCCCCCCGCGCCCAGCACACAAATCGACAAATGAATACATATGACAAATGGGGTCGTGCAATGAAATAAATAACAGGAAACAAACATAGGTTTTCAGTCGTATATATACGACTGAGGCGACACGGGCACGAAATCATTTGTCGTATTCATCCGACCGGGGCGGCCAATAGGTTAAGAAACTACTTAGGTGAAGAATAGAACAGTTTTTATTGCTGGCCGAATACCCTTAATTGTTCCATCGAAGAAAAGTTCCGTTGTTGGTGCTACTTACAAAAAAAAAAAAATTAAATTAAATTCACACAAAGAAGCTTTATTAAAATCATCCTATTAATAGGGACGAAAGCAAAATTGTCCGGGTAAAACCTGCACACCCTGGTAACAAGTCAAGCTAAATTTCACAAGCACAATACCGTGTCTTTGTTCTAAGTTATATTATTTATGTCACTGGAACGTCGCGCCACAGATTAACATAATTTAATACAATATTCTGTGTCACAGCGGAATTTATTAGACTGTATAAAACATACTGTGGACACGATCCTTTTGTGACGCCGACGACGTGGCAATATAAATTATCTGCCAGGTGAATATTATTAGTAGACGTGAGTTCATAAAAAATCGTGAGATTGCTTCAATGCACTAGAAATTACATAAACGATCTACTGAAAAAAATAAATTTAACCAGTAAATTTTATATTCGTGCACCTTAATCTGTCGGCACAATTTTGAACATATTATGGTGCATATAAACTTTACAGCTGTATTAAAACTTTGCATCACGATTTTATTTGCATTTATTAATTTTATTAACCTGTTATTTAAGGATTAAAACACAAACGCACACTTACAGGTGGGGTTTTCTATGTCATTTTGTCACAGTATATGTGATAATCATCATTCATGTGTGACAAAATTTTTTACACTTATTCAAACCTATGGCCTAATTGCGTAATACACTATCAATCACATTCCAAAAGACTTTCAAGACTTTTAAAGACAACGTAAGTAACTCAATGAATGTTTTTTGAACTGTCAAAACGAAAGGCATTTCCATTCTTAGTGTGTTCCGTAATTACCCCATTGGTCTACTACAGTTAAAGCTTAAATTCCATACATAAATGTAGTGTTTAATATTTGTTTAAGATAACAAATTTCTAACAGTAAAATAAAAATAAATCAGCATGGAACGCTAAAAATATCGTAATACATAGTTAGATGTGTCTGTGCCACTCAATATTTTAATGATCGAGTATTTTATAGCATCGGCACACTAGTTGAGTTTGTTTTGTGGAGTCGGTGGAAACAAATGTTTATCCTGCGATGCAATATTGGATAATGAACGCGATATCCATTCACTTGTGAATTGTTCAAACGAATATTTTAAACAGTGCTCTATAAATTGGTCTGCAATGTACAGGTGTTTTAATTAGTTATGTGATCGTTTGGATTTCATACTTGCAAAATATTGTATTCTTTACTAAGTGATGTGCAATTTATGTAATTAGACAAAGAAAGCGTATGTTTAACATAACATCACGCCTGTAATCCCCGAAGGATGAGGTGGGCGGGTGGTGTGGGTATACCTACACTACACTCGCATTTCGCCAGTTAATGCTTGATCTAGAGTTTAAATAATTAAATACCGAATATGGTTAGGTTCCTTAACACGATATTTACAGTATTGCAAGCGCGCAAAAGTAGATTACGTTGTAATAACTAATAGCACTTATTTAAAACGGCAGTTGTTTAATGAAGTTTTGGTAAATTAAAATGCATGTTTATTAATTAGTTCGACAGTAAAAACTGATTACTACACTAAATAAAAATGAGTCCTATCAAGTATTTAAAAAGGGTAACGGGCAGTTATGTGTGGGCAGTTAACAAATCGGAATCGGTAATAAATCTAACTTGGAAGTAGCGCTCGCCAGCCGCTACCGCGGCACCGATCGCTTTGTTCGCTCGGCTCGCGCACGGTTGGTCACAATTCCAACCTAACATAACCCGTTTGGTCGGGGTGCCCTAGCTTAGTTACTGAGACCAATTCGGCTCGCGCGTGGTTGGTCACAGTTCCAACTTAACTTGTAAACTGTTGAACTATTTACCTAACTGTATATTCCAATATTTTTATTGGGCATTTATTTATACAAATACAAATATTTTATTTCAGAATTACATCCATATATTGTTAGTAGTAGTATAACTTAGCTTAATATTAGTATTAAATTAAATTTACAATTAAACAACTAGAATGACACTGAACTGTTCGTTCAATGGCACACCAGTTTATTTGGATAAGTGTGTCTGAACACTTTCGTAGGAGAAGAGAGTCCCACCGCCACCGGTCTGAAAACACATTCAGGATGAAATTGGAGGAGGAGCGCCAGCGCGCCATCATGGAAGCGCATCTCTTCCGCATGATTGCAGCGAACCCGTCGACGCACGCTTCCGCGAACATCCCTGATGCACTACATCGCCAAGGCAACCCCAAAAGCACACTTTTTTTTACTTTTTTTTTTTTTCAATCCGTTATTGTACTGTACGCGCAGGTCGCTGTATGCCCGTAAATTAAATCCGTTAATTAAGCCCGTATTTATTAAACTACTTGAGTATTTTTTGTACTGACATTGTAGGATGAAAAACCGACCAATTTCCTTTTTGTTACTGTTCATATTTTACCGTCACACTAATTTACCAACCACAAAAAAATTAATGACTGCCCGTGAATTTTTCAACTGATCACAATAACCTCCCTAATATTTAAATCACAGTTGTAAAAATTATTACTCTTACCAAATTACTGGTGTCCACAACTCCACGTCAAAACGCGTATTTTGCGTTCGATAAGGTATGTTATAACTTTTCTGTTTACCCGTTAATAACAGTCGAACGCATGTCCTTGGTAACAGTTTGACTTTGACAGTGTCTTAGTGTGTATAGTGTGTGTGTGTGTGTGTGTAGTGTGTGTGAATGTATGTGTGTGTATAGAAAGAAAGAAAGAAAATGCGTTTATTTGCGCTAAACCTGACGCAAAAAATAACGAAAAATAAGAAAACGTTGCGGGAAATATGCGTCACATCCACGCAAAACAGCTATCGCTCAGCATTATGCTGCAACCCTATGCAAGACAGAGCGCGAGAGCTGGTTATACGTGGTGATGTGTGTGTGTTGTCAGTATAGTAGTATAGTGTAGTTTATTGGTCACACAATGACGGCTGCCCTACTACGGAGCGTTTTTTCACACCTTAATGTCAAATAATGGTGAAAATGACAGATTTTCATGACAGCTGTTATGTTACTGAACCGCTTTCCTAGGAAAACAAGGGTTTCGGGTGATTTTCATAGTTCAAGTGTTACCATGGACGTGCGGTTGACTGTACATATACCTCGAAACACATCTCGCCTCGCCAAAGTTTGTACTATTGATATAATATATTATGTTAACTACCGAAGCGGCATTCAACTAATTGGACATAACTTAGTGAACAGACGGCGATATAAAGTAGTTACTGCGCGTCAACCACAGAGTAATGTCCCGCCGTCTGAATAATAAGCATTAAGAGCTTTTTTATTTTTATTCTTATAGCGTTCTGTTTTGCGATTAAAAAGATAAAAAATTAATAACAATTAACGTTGGGTAGATTGCTTGTATACACTTATAACTGTTTGATGTTATTTTTAAAGGTCTTTTTTTACCAAAATTGTTTCAAGAAGGTTAACCTGTCAGTTCTCAGATCTTCTAGATATTGCAGAATATACCAGAGAGGGGTAATTCTCCTAATTTTAAGAACGTTCGCAGTCTAATTTCAGTCTCAATATGTCAAACACCTCTAATTTCCCTACATATTTGACAAGTTTTTGGCATTGATTGTGGCTGAGATGAGATTGCGACTAGAATTTGAACGTTCTTAATTACGGGAATTCGCCTTCAGAACTACGTGACAAACCTACCTTCTGATTTCCAATGTCTTACAAATAATATCGCTTACAAAATTACAACTAGAAAGTGCTAGTACTTATAAATAGTTTCTGGTTACTGGAGACAGGGTCTACGGCGTAGCATAGACTACGGCGTAGCTAGTCTTGGCTACGAATGCTACGCGGCGTAGCACTTGATCGATAGGCGTCTAGGTTAAATATAAGTTTATTTTCAAATTGTTTGTAATTAAATGGATAAGGGATTCTACAATTAGTTTTGCTCAAAATGGATTAGTCTATCATATTGTCCTAATATAAGTTTTTCCCACAATATAGAATTATTCATGACGTTTCTCTATCCTCGGAAATTATGATAAATGTGGGTAGTGTGACATGATGAACGTGCGAAATACATAAAAACATCAAATAATTCAGCGCTATCTGTTATCGCCGGCGCGTGACAGCCACAGGAGCCCGCTATCTATCATACCAACATTTACCTAAACTAATTTTTTATTTTCATTCAGGATCAACTATCGTTGTGTTAGTTTCTTGAAGAATTTTATTTCATTTTTGTGGAAGAAAATTTATCCGTTTTGTGCGAGAAACACGTTTTTTAGTGATCGAGTGAATGAGTTTGTCTGGTTTGTTTTCATCGTTAAATTAGCTAAATAACTATGATGCACTTCAAGAACGCCTTTAGTGTTCTCTCACCGCGACAAGTCGTCATCATTCAATTTATTTGCTGCCGGCGCAACATGTATTTTTCTTCCATACTTCTCTATAAGTCGTCATATACAGTGTGTGGCGTAAGTAGTGGTCCACCGTTCAGGATTCGATGAACTAGGTAATCAACTACAACAATTAAAAATTTTAACCAGTTTTAGTAGGAAGGTTTTTTTTACAAAAATCGCTCTTGAACTTGATGGTGTGTTAAAAATTAGGGTTAAAATTAGAGAAGAACAAACTTTTACTTCAAAAGAGCTGAATTTACATAAAAAATATAATTTATCATGATAGTTCTAGTATTCAGCAGTAATTGACAGAAATCAAAATGGAAAAATAATGGTTTATGTTGAAACTACACACATCAAAAGTGTCTAGGGATCAAGCATTTTTATGCGGATTTCTTGAGATTAAGATGTGGCTTTGTAATAAATTTATGATTTTATAAATTTATATGGATCCTTTTTGGTGCATTTCATAATTTGAATCAGGAACTGTGAATCAAATTCGAGTAAAAGATGAAAATCAGCTGTCAATATTTTCCCTATAAAAACATACAACGCATTGAAGACATTATTAGTGCTACTGTTTCCCTACTACTGATTAAAACCAACGTTATTATGGAGCGGCGACGTCATTTAAGCAGGGAAGAAATGCTCAGAGCCGTGGGAATGATAGAAGCTGGTTCCCGGCAACGTACTGTGGCTTTAGCTCTGAATACAAGTCAGAGTGTTATCAGTCGACTTTGGACACGTTACCGAAGCACTGGTACCGTGGCTGAGCGCCATGGAGGACGGTATCGCTGCACCACACGGAGACAAGACCGATACATTCAAATCTTAACTCGAAGAGCTCCAACAATAACCGCCATGATGTTAGCCGTGAGGCTTCATCACTCTTCAGGGAACTTAATTAGCGACCAAACAGTCAGAAACCGCTTGCATGAAGTGAACCTTCATTCCCGAAGACCGCTACGGGTACCACCTATAGCAATGCACAATCGTAGGATTCGATATCAATGGGCTCTTGAACACAGAAATTGGGCAGAAGAACAATGGCGTTTCGTGTGCTTTTCTGATGAGTCTCGTTTTGGTATGAGACCGGATACAAGACGTATACGACACTGGAGAACCCCTGGACGCCAACAGCGATTAAAATCCTGCCAGGAAGTCCATCCTTATAGTGGTGGAACCATCATGGTATGGGCGGGTATTTGGATCGGCGGAAGAACTGAGTTGATTTGGATCAGAGGCAACCTCAACGCTCAAATTTATGCTGAGACGATTGTATCAGACGTCATCGTTCCTCTACAAGTGCAAATCGGTCCCTTATTTCAGTTAATGCATGATAATGCACGACCGCACACCGCAAGAGTTGTAAGACAGACTCTCGCCGCAGCTAACATCAATGTCCTGCCCTGGCCTGCTCAGTCGCCAGACTTGAACCCGATTGAGCATGCATGGGATATGCTACAGAGAAGAGCTCTGCCGAATATGGAGGGTATCCAGTCGCAAGAAGACCTTTTTTTGTTGTTGCAACGAACATGGGCGGCCATTCCACAGCGTGATTTGGATGAACTCATTTTGAGTATGCCAAACCGATGTTCTTGTGTTGTTAGTGTTTGCGGTAGAAACACGGATTATTAATTGTTTAAGTTACCCAATAAAATTTTAAAGAAAACTGTTATTTCAGTCTTTTTTTCGAACTTTTGTGTTAGTGGTTCAAATGTCAAAAATCCCTTTATTAGGAAAATGGCAAATTTCTTTATTAATGCAAAGGTGACTTGGTTTATCGTTACTGTGACAAACGAAAACACTTTATTTTATGAATCCTTAAAGAAAATTTTAATTAATATCAATCAGGAGAAAAGTTATTGCAAAAATATATGTTGATCCCTAGACACTTTTGATGTGTGTACAAACAAATTTCTAATAAAAGGTAGTTTCGTAAATAAAAGACAAAAAGGAAATATTTTCGGAACCCTTGGGTAAAAATGGTTAAAATTTTTAATTGTTATAGTTAATTATCTGGTTTATCGAATCCTGAACGGTGAACCACTACTTACGCCACACCCTGTATATCGGTAGTCAACCCCAGTGAGGACCAAATTACATTACGTGGGCCGTGGGCTGACCTACAGTTAGTTCAGCATAGACAGCGTCAAGAAGGTAATAAGTTTTGTCTTACCAAGACAAGAAGTGAGGGTCAAAATCTTATTACGTGGGCTGACCACCAGTATAGCATAGATAGCGTAGTTGCAGGTTATACAATCCCCATTGCCACAGGACTTACATTTACAAAAGAGAATACTACATTTGGACCCAAGGAGGTAGGCAGAAGTATATGTATAGAAGGCTCAGGTTTTATCGAGCATGTTATAAGTCCCCTGTAACTGGGGCCTGCCAGTGCCTATTGCATTAACCGGACCCACATCATTCTCAAGAGCAACATTAACACCAAAATATTCTACCAAAAATCCTTACTTTTTATTTGTCTAAAAGGTAGGAATGTAACTCGTTCCGTAATAACAGTAAATAAACCGGAGCAGAAGGTCTATGATGTGTGAGTGCAATGTTTTGCGGAATGTGCCCAGCATATATACTGAATACTTGGACTAGAAATATTATAAAAGAAATGTGAGGGAACGGGGTTCGTATTTGATGAGTTGTGTGATGTTTAAGAAGGCTATGTGTAGCTGTGAAGGTTTATAGGCCGACTAGCTTTTGGTCACGGCTTCGTTCGTGTGGAGGTCGGAAATTATCCCACGGGATGTACGTATCGGGAGAAAAAGTATCCTATGTCCTAACCCAGATCATGGACTACCTGGGTGCCAAATTCCTTCGAAATCCGTTCAGCCGTAAAGGCGTGAAAAGGCAACAGACAGACAGACAGAGTTACTTTCGCATTCATAATATTAGTATGGATATAATGATGTATTATAGGGTTGGATGTTAATTTACAAACTTTTTTTACGATAGAGTGTGGTGTGGTGGAGTTTCTTGCCCATTCTTCTCCATACGAAACTACCTTTTGGAAGGGGCGACTAGAATCAATTCTATTTTAATGTAAATGTTGACGTTCAAAAGTGCCTTTTATGTGCCTATTTGAAATAAATGATTTGACTTCGTATGCAGAAATACTGAGACACAAAATAGCATATTAATATATAATCTGTAGGCCATATGAATATTAGTTCTAAACAGGAATAGAAACCGCGACTTTACCTTAGGACATTAAGGCAATACCTTGAAACGAAGATATATTTTTGTGTTTAAAACAATACCTATTGTGTATGTTTTCATCCGCATCCTAGGAGAAATTCTTGAAAATCCTGGATAAAAATGTTCTATTATTCGTTCATCCAGGTAAATATTAACTGTGCTGCAAAATTTCCTTCGAATCCTTTCAGCCGTAATTTTGTGATTTCGTAACAAATATCTTTACAAAGTTCAAGTAAATCCGATAAATCTGAGTATATATAAAATACGTTAGTCATACCAACCCGCACTGGGCTCGAGTGTTGGATTACGGCCCACCCTCTCACAGAGAGGAGGCCTGTGTCCCAGCAGTGGGAACGTTGTAATCTGATCATGACGTTAGTCATTGTGTTGACTTCCTTATCCATACAGGTGTCAGGTGTGGAGCGCAAAGGGCTTTCCACCTCGTTTGAGTATTATGTCCTGTGTAGCACAGGCTTTAGACGTAGACTACGTAGTTGAACACTAAGCTTTATAAATAGGTGATGTATTCACTACTAGTAGCACGTGCAATATGCCTGATTTTGTAACTTTTGAACTTAGTTGGTTTAGAAAATGATTTAGGTCTTAAATCAGTGACTAGTGTTAGAGCTTGGAGTAGCATTGTTTTTTTTAGAACTATTATACGACTTAATATGTGTCTAATTCATCAGAATATTTTATTGCATCATTCTGCCTTTGCCGCAAGTGTAAAAAACGGTGAAGGAAAACAACACGAGGAAACAGGGGCGTCCTAGAACCAAACATTCGAATACATGTGACATCTACCAACCCGCACTGGGCTCGCGTGGTGGATTACAGACCACACCCTATCAAAGAGAGGAGGCCTGTCTCTCAGCAGTGGAAACATTATAGGCTAATTACTTCAAAATGACGTAATCACTTCTTTCAAAATTATTTCACATGCTATAAAATCTCCTGCCGTAATATCGCTGAAAAATGCCGTAAAACGAAATTAGGGTTTATTTTTTCAACTTCAGATTTTGAATCTATGACAGTATTTCCATATCGATGTCAATTTTATTCCACGCATACAGATATATGACGTAGGAAAAACAGCGCTTAGAATAATATATATTCACTTACTGTGGCTCATGTTCCGTGAGTAGTTCTTCGAAGTGCAGCCTTAGTGTGTGCGCAGGCGGCGCTCGTATCTCGCTCACACACTCGACGTCGTCCGGATAAGGCCGAGGGAAGCCGGGACTCGACACGATCGCGTGCGGGTGAGTGCGAGACAGCACGATCGTCTCGTTGCACAAGATCTTTGAGGCTTCGTAGGGGTCTGGAACAATGAAAGAAAAACTGTGAAGCCGTGGAGGTTTTTCAAAAGTTTCTTGCCCCGTGGCCACAAGCTACACGCTTAAGCGATTGCGGTGGAAACGAATGCAAGAAATTGTTTAGAGCATGCCACGAGTCACCACGACGTGACTTGCGGAGTGACGGACGGAAAAAGGTGACGCGCGCGGGTGTCGCTTGACACAAGTCACGTCGCAGTTCGCGTCGTAAGTCATTTTGCTTATTTTTTTTCTAAGCCTCGAAGTATAGTTGCCGTCGTTAAGTTTAAAGTCACTTGCACGTCATAACACGCCGAGATCTATTCGTCTTTGTGATCGTTAGTTAGTTTCGACCTTAGTCAAGTATCAATTTACTGGAACTTGTTGTTAAAAGTAATAAAACAATTACGAGGTCAACTATACATAATACATTCTTTTGACGTTCGTTTAAAGCAGAGTAAACATCAGCTTTAAAAATGCCAAATAGTATCAGAAGTCCATTTAAAGGCACACAAGAATTGAAAATATTGTGAGTCATAAATAAATTGTGGCTTCTATTTTTATTTATTGCCGAATGGGACTGCGCTTGACCTCGATCTCACCTGTTGAAAAGTGTTGGATGAAGTCTGCGATGGAATGAGCGTTCCTAGAAGATATCTGTGCGCTCTTGTTTTAATAGCTGACGGGTTATACGTGGAAGGAAACACAGACGCAGGCAGAGAGTTCCACACTTTGGCCGCGTGGTTCGATCAACAATACCAACTAGATAACGGGTCTCATACAAAATCAAAGCTAAAAGCTGTCCGCGTTAAAAAAGTTTAAATAGTTATAAGTTCAACCTAATTACAACCATGGTACCTAGTAATAAAGTCGCGTTTACATTGGCTGTGTTTCAAGCGAAATAAACAAAATCAAGCTTGAGCTCACGTATCAAGTGTGCTGTTATTTACCGAGACGTATTTCTTGCGCCGACCCGATATCTAGTCGGTATTGTTGATCGAATGCCGCGTGCATAATAAACGTGGAGGAGAAGCGCTCAGTACGATTTGTCTATCTAAAGGGCTTATTAGGGCGTGCACTGACTGGACAGGTCCTCTTAATCTGCGTGGTTCTTTCCTCAGAAGACCATTTCAGATACTAATCTACATGGTCCTCAAAGATTATGTTCGAACTTTTATATACACATTGACATTGATGAATTTTATACATACAATGACATGAGTATTTACTTTGTAAAGTATTATATTACCTATTTTAATTATTGTGATTGTAAAGATTATGTGGTTTATTACTTTTTTTTTATTTTTTTTCTTAGTTAGTTTCACGATCTGGCAGCTTGAGTAATTTATGCGGCCTACCCAAATGTCCTTTCTTTGGTTTGGTATTGTTCGTCGAATCGTTGTGCTCCTTAAGTTCTCAGTTGAGCGGCAAGATTACTGACAAATGCGTGCACTGACTGGACAGGTCTGCTCAATCTGTATGATTTTTCCTCAAAATACCGTTTCAGACACCAATCTACATGGTCTTCACATGATCTGACCAAGATTATGTCTGGACATTAAAAGAGACTGTGACCTCTGAGTTTGTTTCGGCCTTTCATCTCAGAGTAGTCAGATAGGAAACGCCGACCTCATCTAGTTTTTAAAATATGATTGACGTGTAAAAGTGTTTGCACAAACCTACTTACAGAAATAAAATCATTTATCATTTGCACTTGGCTGAATTTAGTCGTTTTAATTCAGTCGTTACTGAAATTAGTCAAGTATAATCGCATTTACCAAGCTAGCATCCTAAATTCAGAACCAAGGATGGTTTCTGACTCACTGAATCATTTAGAAGCCTAATTAGAAAAGCATTTAGGAAGGTGTAATCGCATTTAGTTACTGACAGTCGCTGCGTGACTGTCCGTGCGTGAGGACGTATAGTTTGGTTTTGTATTCCCGAATAAAAAAGTTAAGTGCGAGTGCGGTGCGTAGCTGTAATATACAAGATAATATATAAGTTATGCGCAATATTTAGAACTGTAGGTATAAAGATATATATATAGCGACCACTATTACAAAAATTTTCATGAACAAAAATTAAGGGCTTTCAAGTTCTACTGAGTTTATATAAAAATATAGAGGAATTGCTACAGTCAAAACAATGAAAAACAAATTATGGCAAATAATTGAATGTTTTTGGTGTCTGGAAAATACTGAAACCATCCTCGTACACGGCACGTCCGACTCCGTCGCGCTTTAATTGGTAATTGACTAAATAAGGACAGTGTAATCAGAAGCTTTTAATTAGCTTCTAAAGGTGCTTCTGAATATAGAAGACTAAATTCAGCCAAGTGTATTAAGCGCTTTAACTATTAGAACTTTTAACAAAACAAAAGGCTAGTAGTACCTAACATGTGCGTGTGAACTACGGGATGACAATGCGAATTTGCAAAATAAAAATCCTGGTATTTAGTAGCAGAGGCGGAACGCGTGAGGGAGAGGCAAAATTTGCGACCTCACGCCCCTAGCCGCCGCAGGAGACGCCCTGGGCGTCGGGAATCGCAGGCCGATTCCCGGCCACCGTAGGCGCGGGCTTGCGAACGACGAGCAATGGGCAGCTCGCCGTTTGATAAGGACCAGGCCCGGGTCGACGGCGCGTTGTGTTCCACGCGCGCCTCAAAGAGATGTCAGCACCAATGACGGGGTTTGCTAGGACCGATGCCTGCTAGGGTTGCGGAAAAGTCCAAGAGGGTTACCGTGGCCCCTGGCACAGGCAACTGAAGGAACACGGGTGGGTTTCAGTCAGTAAGAGTCTGACACGCCCTCCTGCTCTGCCCAGAGCGGGAGAAGTTATTTGATGATTTCCCACCCACAAAAAAAAAATGGTATTTAGTAGCAGACTTAAAACAATTGTAGAACGAATCTGGGAATTTGTAAACAAATATATATAAAAACAAATGTGTAATTCACATCAAAATACAACAACAGAATTCAATTCGAAAAACCATCTGAACATTTTATCCAATATGAAATAACTTTCAAATGATTCCAAACAGAATGAAAAGTTACGAACAATATTTTAAAAAGTACGTCTGTGTTGCATATCATTCGGTTGCAGAAGACAGTTTTGTGTACAGTTTACGTATACCGATACTTTGTGCATAGTGGTATCAACTTGCAAACTTCGCTTTGTCTACACAAAGTTGAGAATACGTTTTGTGATGTATTTGCTTGCGCGGTGAGGTAGATTTGGAATGTTTGTTTGAGGTTATTTTACTACAGTTTTGTTGTTTCTTCTGAGGTACTAATCGGTATGGTAGACTAGCAGTGGAAACGGACCTAATCCACCCTATATTTGTCATGATTGAGTGCTTAGCTCCATGAAGGTATAGCGCGATGATAATCATTTAAAAGGTTAAATTATGTAACTAGTGCATGTAGTTGTGGTAAATTATAGAAGAATACGAACAAATTGCAATATTACTCATAGCAAATAGCGTAATAATTGATAGCATACAGACTGACCAGACTTATAGGGAAAATTTATGCAAAATTTGAACAAAACGTATCCGGTAGTTTTTGCGTGATGCTGGAACATACATTCATACAAACAGACAGACAAACATTTTTGAAATAATATGTTCCGCATTATAATCTTTCACAGACCTAGCGAAAATACCAAAAAAAATAAACAGTATTAACTTCGCTACGATTTTATTATAACTAATATAAGATAAGAAGATTAATAACCCGCCGTAAACTTACATTTAATGATGTTTATTCTTATACACACGAATAAATTATTTAAATGATGGTGAAAACCGCATCAAAATCAGTTAATGTTGTGTAGTTTAAAATAACAACGCCGTCACACATACAGACACGAAAAGAGGCTTTAATTTATAATATATATATAAATTCATAATTATTCGTAAAATGTTTTTTTTTATTAGAAGCTCACCACAGGACATGGTGCGCCACATGTCTTTGTGTTTTTGTAGGATATTATGATAGGATCTTAAATTAGAGAAAAACACCGCCGCGTCGCACCGCCCTTTGTGTGAGTAGCTCCTTTGCAATGATTAAAAGCAATTAAAACAAAGCTTTAACAAAGCTTTTCTAGTACCCTGTAAATGATAGGCCTCTTGCAAGTATCCTTGCATTCGCATTGTGACATCTGCCACGCTTGAGAAGCAGCATTGCGATTCTGTAACCATCTCACCGTGAAAACTTACGTGAAGTGAGCGTGGAGTGAGCTGTCAGTGTAGTCCCTGATGCTAGGGATTGACCAAGCATTATATTTACAATCATAATCTAGATTTACATAATAATTATATGCAAATTCTATTGATAATTTTATATTATTTCAAAGCTAATGAATTTATGTTTTGCTATTTTATTTTAAAACCCTGAAAATAGTAATGTTTAGCCACTTAGCTACACCCTTTTTTTTTTTTTTTTTTTTTTTTTTTTGTGGGTGGGAAATCATCAAATAACTTCTCCCGCTCTGGGCAGAGCAGGAGGGCGTGTCAGACTCTTACTGACTAAAACCCACCCGTGTTCCTTCAGTTGCCTGTGCCAGGGGCCACGGTAACCCTCTTGGACTTTTCCGCAACCCTAGCAGGCATCGGTCCTAGCAAACCCCGTCATTGGTGCTGACATCTCTTTGAGGCGCGCGTGGAACACAACGCGCCGTCGACCCGGGCCTGGTCCTTATCGAACGGCGAGCTGCCCATTGCTCGCCGTTCGCAAGCCCGCGCCTACGGTGGCCGGGAATCGGCCTGCGAGTCCCGACGCCCAGGGCGTCTCCTGCGGCGGCTAGGGGCGTGAGGGCGCAAACTTTGCCTTTCCCTCACGCGTTCCGCCTCCTCCTTCGCGAACATTACTGCTTCGCAGAAGGAGGTGACGGCTTCCCAAGCCCTCTCGCTCCGTACCATGGCCTGGACCAAGGCCGGACGCGAGAGATCGCCACCGCCAATCGCCTCCACGAGGACACGGCGGTGCTCCGCCGAAGCCGGGCAGACCTCCACCGTATGCTCCACCGTGTCCTCCGGACGATCCACACAATGGTGACACCCGGGCGTTTCCTCCCGCCTTATCCGGAACAGGAACCTCCCGAAACAACCGTGTCCGGTTAGGACCTGCGTCAGGCGGAAGGTGAGGACGCCGTGGCGCCTCTCTAGCCACTCCTCAAAGAGGGGACTTATCGCCGCAATTGTGGCGTGCCCAGCGCTGGGTTGCGACAATCGCACTCTCCATGCCGCCCTGAGATCCCGCCGGAGCTCTGTCCGCTGTACCGTGATTTCTCGCGGCAGCGGAGCTACGCCCCGGCGTTTCGCCTCCTCGCGCCACTCCCAAACGTGCGCGACTTAGCTACACCCTAGCTTTGAAATAATATAGTTTTAGAAACCAGAAGCAGAAAGTCTTAAAAAAAACAAATTTACCAACCGTTATTTATTTAATTAATTTAACAAAAACAAGATATAATTGGAGGAACAGAATCGTAATAAAATAAGAAAAATATCACCGATGTGTACTCGTCGAACGCCCGGATCCGAAAGAGAGCGGGCGGCGACTTGCTGCCCTTTTTATAAGTAGTGACAGGAGTAGTTGCGTCGTCTGGTGGGGTGACTGCTTATAATAGTATTATCAGTAGAATTTGGATAAAAAATATTAGTAAAATCTCGATTATGATTGTAAATGTAACGTTGGTCAATCCTTAGCACCAGTGGGATGACATTGACGGCTCACTGCCCGCAAGTCTTCACGGTGAGATTTTTACAGAATCGACCGTCAGTACCTATTCTATAAAATTGTGTTCTTAAGTCTACTAAAGAACACGTTCAGTAGCAGTAAGCAAGACTACAATAAACATCAACCGACCCGAAATAAATCAAATGGAACCGTTTACGAGCACCACAGTAATTAATATCTTAAGTGCCTCTAACATATAGTGATTTATAGCAATCTACTGAGATGTTTGTTTGCAAAACATTGTAATGTCGACCTCTGCAGTAAAATTAATAAGCATTGAGCCCCACGGGTGTTCATATATTACAAAATCTCCTTATAGCCGATACACACATATTGAAGTGTATGTATGCTCCCTTATAGTGTATAACGTAGTATGTACGCTCCTTTAGAATATAAGTGTATTTTTAAGCTAAGTAAGCAGTTTACTTCAGTGCGCATTGAATAGTATGTTACCTGATTGGCATTGATTAAAGTGCATTCAATCGAATTGGTTGTCTGATTTAAAAGACCTTAGAACCCCAACATTTCATGGCGACCTTGCCTTAGAGTCTGCCAAGGGGCAGATTAAGTAAAGTTTTTGTTGCGCGGCGATTTTCAAAATGTGTAACTCCAAAATAGAAAAGGACGAGGTATTCGTAAATCAAAATGCGGCTGGTGGAAACAATGACGCCCGTCTGAGGGACATCGGAGGACACATGGAGCGGTTGTGCACGATCACCATCATTATTCTCGCTGTCATATCTCTCCTGGTAATTTACTTTTGCCTGAAATACTACCGAAGGTGCCATCGTCAATGGATACAAGAAGAAATCGGAATCAACGCAATTCAGCGCATAAGGGCATCCCTACGCGGACGAGTGGAAGGTACACCTGCAAACTAATTCATCCAGCATCAAAGTCAGTTTAAAAGTGAATTCTTAAATAAATCAGTGATTGACATTCAGAATCATACCTATTTGTTTTATAACGCAAAAACTTAAACGACATAAAATAGTGCACGAAGACTCGGTGAATATGATACCTCGCGGCTAAAACTGCATCGTGTGAAATTCTTGCGCGCCGTTTCACGATAATTATGTTAACATGAAACCTTTATTTTTATATCCATTAGGAAATAATTGGCCTTACATTGTAATGTTTTATTATGATTGAAACTTTGTTAAAACAATATAATGATCTAGTAGATATTAGAAAATATTTAATTAAAAAGGGACAGACTAGGTATAAAGGTCAAGTTATTGAGACGAAGTTAGGTGAAGCGAAACATATTTTTGGCGAATGTAAAAAAATATTGTTACTTTTAGAAAAAGGCAAGGATGCAAATTTAGTTGCATCGGCATTGGATATTTTTAATAAGATTAGATAGATAGATAGATAGGGTAATATTTGAGGAAATAAATAGTTTGTGTACTTTTCCTGAAATCATATCTAACAAAATGGAGTTTGACCTCAAAGTAGCGTGTAGTTTGATTCCAGTAATGGACGGTAACGAGGGGACAACGAAACGCATGATAGACTCGATCGAGATGTATGCAGACATGCTGGACGAAAAAGGTAAAGTACTACTTATTACATTTACACTTAAAAGTAGATTGTCCGAAAATGCCAAACTACGCATTACAGGGAATTATAAGACCACCCAAGATTTAATTAAAGATTTGAGATGTCATCTATTGACTCAAAAATCCTTTACGGCCCTACAAACACGGTTACATAATATACAACAGGGTTCAAATAGTATCGAAGATTATGGCACAGAAATTGAAAAGTTGTTTACTGAACTTACTATAGCTCAGTCAGAAAGAGATTCTAATGCATTTGGTGTTTTAAAACCATTGAATGAAAAGCTTGCCATCAAACGGTTTTCAGAAGGACTACGCAGCTCAAAATTGGGCACGATCATCTCCGCTAGAAACTATAGCAGCCTGAAAGATGCAATCCAAGCTGCCAAAGATGAAGATACAGCACACCAGTCATCGCCAGGTAACGTCTTGCATGCGTTTAGATATGGACGAGGTTTTAATAATTCAAGGCGTCAAGGTCATCGTCATTTTAATAATAATCGTGGACAATATAATCATAGTTATAGTCGTGAACAATATAGTAATTGCGATAATCAAAGACAAACATGGCGTGGTAATTTCAGAGGAAATAACGGATACAGATATAAACAGATATACGGAAATAGAAATAACAATCGCGTAACGTCAAATTATAATAGGGGTCAAAGAAACACTAGGGGTTCAGGATATTTTAGAAATAATAGAATTGTTTGTTTAGCAGAACAGAACAATGACAACAAGCCATGCATAAGTGACAATAAAGATAAGCAGGAATCTGAAAACCAGTTTTTTCGTTCTTAAACATTGTGTTTTATCAAATTTAGGTAATGCAAAATATGTAGTTTTTTACGTTAATAACATTAAATATTTTTGGCTCGTTGATACAGGCGCTTCTTTGTCAATTATTAAAAGTGAAGCGTTACCCAAAAACGCTATCTTTAGAAAAGATGAGACTTTAATAAATGGAATCGGTGGACAAAGGCGTTCACGAGGTATAGTGGATTTAAGTTTGGAGTATAGCAGTGAAATATTTCAGCATTCGTTCATAATTTTTGAGTCGTTACCATTAAAAGCAGACGGAATTATAGGGTTAGATTTTTTGAATAAGTATCAAGCAAATATTAACTTAAGTACTAATATTTTAACATTGTATTATCATGGGGCAGAATATTATTTTAATTTCGTTGATGAACATATTAGGAGAAGTAATAACCTAATTGTTCCAGCTCGTTCTGAGTCAATTCATTACATATACGTAGATAAAAATGAGAATGATGACGTTATTGTCTGTGGACGTGAGTTAGCGAAGGATGTGTATCTGGCAAATACGATAGCCACAGTAAAAAACAACAGAATTCCTATAAAGATTCTTAACGTTACTGAGAAGGAAATAAACTTACCAAGATTCATACCTGATGTGCAATCTTTGAGTGATTATAATATTTGTCAATTTAGTAAAAATATTATCGACGTTTCTAGAATTCAAACACTGTTATCTCAGCTCAAATTGGATTATTTAAACGAAGAAGAGAGAAAGTCCATTGAAGCGATTTGTGCAAAATATTCAGATATTTTTTACATAGATGGAGATAAATTAACAACTACCAATATTTATGAGCAATCAATTATCGTAAAACAAAACTCAACACCTGTATATGTTAAGCCATATAGGTTGCCGCAAGCGTTAAAACCAGAGATAACTAAACAGATTAATAAAATGATAGATGACGATATTATAGAGGAATCCAACAGTGAATGGTCAAGTCCAATTTTATTAGTTCCGAAAAAGAGTAAAGAAGGAACTAATAAGAAATGGAGATTAGTTGTAGACTACAGAAAATTAAATGAGACAGTTTGTGATGATAAGTTCCCTTTGCCTAATATTAATGAAATTTTAGATTCACTCTCTGGAGCGGTATATTTCACTCACCTTGACCTTCAACAAGGTTATTATCAAGTGACCTTAGAGCCTAACAGCCGTAAATTAACTGCTTTTACTACCAATACAGGTCAGTATCAAATGAAACGTTTACCAATGGGTCTCAAGATAAGTCCGAGCGCATTTAGCCGTATGATGTCAGTAGCAATGTCTGGTTTGACTTACGATAAATGCTTAGTATATCAAGATGATCTTATTGTATTCGGTAAAAATTTGCAAAGTCATAATCAAAACTTAATTAATATAATGGAAAGATTAAGAAAAGTAAATTTAAAATTAAACCCACAAAAATGCGAATTTCTAAAGAAAGAAATTCTTTATCTAGGTCACGTTGTATCAGAGAAAGGTGTTTTACCTGATCCCGAAAAAACAAACGTATTGAAAAATTACCCAATACCCAAAACAGCAGATGAAGTTAAGCGTTTCGTAGCGTTTTGCAACTACTATCGAAAATTTATAAAAAATTTTTCAGACATAGCTTTGCCATTACATAAATTATGTAGGAAAAATGAACCATTCGTTTGGACAGATGATTGTAAACATGCCTTTGAGTATCTAAAAAATGAATTAATTTCGCCACCAATATTACAATATCCAGATTTTACAGAAAATAACCATTTCATATTACAAACAGATGCTTCAGACACTGCAGTTGGTGCTGTGCTATGCAATAAAGATCTCAGACCTATAGCGTACGCAAGTAGACCCTTGAACAAAGCGGAAAAGAATTACCCTACAATACAGAAAGAACTTTTAACCATAGTTTGGTCTGTAAAATATTTTAGACCGTATTTGTATGGTAGAGAATTCACAATAATGACTGATCACAAACCTTTAATTTATCTTTTTGGCATGAGAGATCCTTCGAGTAGGCTTCTTAAATTCCGTTTGACATTAGAAGAATATACCTTTAAAATAATTTATGTACGAGGAAAAGAAAATGTTGTTGCAGATGCTTTGTCTAGAATATGTATAACATCAGAAGAACTTAAGAATATGCAAGCACAATTGATTGCTGTGATGACTAGGGCACAAAAGCGAAAAATTGATGATGAATTAAGTAAAAATAAGGATAACGTTGAGAAGGCGGATCTTAATAAATCTCCTGACTATTGTTCTGGCCAACCAAGAGTTGTGGATATATTAAGAAAACCGTGCGACTCAGTCGAAATGAGTTTCATTGAAAGTAGCGAATTAAACAGATTGAGAGGCGATGATTTGATAACTGATGTATGTGAATGTTTTATATTTATAGCTAAAAGAAAGATTATTTACATCAATCTTGATTTCAAGGCACATTTTACGCGAGCCGAATTTGTGCAGAAATTAAGTTTATTTTGTAAAAAGTTAAATATTGAAGAAGTGTGTATGATTAAAAATAAAGATAACATAGATTTTATTAAAAACGTATGTGATGAGATATCGAAGCTAGAAAATTGGTCCGGACCGCGAATATGTATATTACGAGGAGTAAAAAGAATAAATGATGATAAAGAGAAAACTATAATTATGAATGACTTCCATTTACTGCCTTCCAGTGGTCATGCTGGAGTGCGCAGAATGGTAAATACTATAAAGAAGAGGTATTATTGGCCGAGTATAGAAAGGGACGTACAAACATTTGTAAAAAAGTGTACGAAGTGTCAGAAGTCAAAGTATATCCGTTACATAAAAGAACCGATGGTAATTACTACTACAGCGTCCTCGGCTTTTCAAAAGGTTTATCTAGATGTGGTAAGTCCTTTAGATAGAGACATAGATGGATACTGTTATATATACACCATTCAGTGCGAATTATCTAAATTTGTTCAAGCAATACCCATGAAAAATAAAGGAACCGTGTCCATAGCTAATGCAGTTGTAAGACATTTTATTTTTATATTTGGAATTCCTGAAATAATAGCTACAGATAGAGGAGCAGAGTTCATCTCCACAACCATGGAACAGGTATGTAAACTTCTTGAAATAGAAAAATTATCTTCAACTGCTTACCATCACCAATCGATCTAATAGGAGCTCTTGAGAATGCTCACAAAGCTTTGGGTGCATTTTTAAGGATCCAATGTGACAACCATACAGATACATGGAGTTATTGGTTACCGTATTGGTGTTTTAGTTTCAACAATACAGTCCATACAGAAACAAATTACACGCCTTACGAACTAGTTTTTGGTAAACTTTGTCAAATACCGAGTAGGATTTCTGAGTCTGTTGAACCATTGTACAATAATGATAACTATCCATTACAATTGAAATATCGCTTACAGTTAGCCAATGCCGAGGCAAAAAATAATTTATTGTCAAATAAATACAAACGCAAAGAAATGTACGATAAAACAGTAAATTCCAAAGTGTATCAAGAAAATGATGTAATTTTGTTAAAAAATGAAACAGGTCGTAAACTAGATGCTATTTTTGAAGGTCCCTATAGAGTAAAAGAAGATTTAGGTAGTAACGTTAGAATATATAAAAATAATAAGATAGATTTAATTCATAAAAATAGGACTAGACCGTACTTCCAATAATATTATGACGTATAGTTTAGTAATAGTACTTGTTGGTTAAGACTATTATTGTTAATTTAGGTTCAGAGTAGTTTAGTAATATACACAAACATTGCAATGTTGTAAGTAATATTAGAATAATTATTGTAGTATTTTATTGGGTAGACAAGAATAATGTACTATTACAAATAGAGTTTGTATGTACTAGTGAAAAAAAAAAAAAACTTTTATACGATTTTTTTTTTTTTTTTCCTTCGCCCCCGGAGGTGAAGTGTATGTATGCTCCCTTATAGTGTATAACGTAGTATGTACGCTCCTTTAGAATATAAGTGTATTTTTAAGCTAAGTAAGCAGTTTACTTCAGTGCGCATTGAATAGTATGTTACCTGATTGGCATTGATTAAAGTGCATTCAATCGAATTGGTTGTCTGATTTAAAAGACCTTAGAACCCCAACATTTCAATATGGCAATAATAAGCCCAGGTTTGCACAGGCGATTTTTTTGTCGCGCACTGGATTTTCACAGCTTTTTTCAGCATTAGAAACAAAGCAAAAAAAGCCTTAAATATAACTTACCTAACCTACTTACTTATGTACACAATGTACTTTAATTGTTCGGCTTTATGTAATCGATATGCTAATATCTGTGGAGGTTTGTTATTAGCAACTTGAAGATATGTTGTTGTTACCTATTTATTTGTAATTAGTCTGTAAGCCTTCTTGAAAGTAATAAAATGAATAAATAAAATTAAAATTTCTTCATAAAACCCAAATTCAAATATTTTATTTCATACTATGTATCTGACCGGAGTTTAGAAAGAAGATCTGATCCGACAGGCGTTTTCCTGTCACAACCATAGTTCAGTTATTCCCGAATTTGAACATTTTCTGGGAATCTTTTCCAAATTTTCTTTCCATAAAACATTATTCAGAGCCTTAGGAACATTTTAAAACAAAAATAGCCAAATCGGTCCAGCCGTGCTCAAGTGATGCACTTACCAATGGAAAGCATTTCATTTTATATAGACTGATGACAAGACGTCGACAGACATTTATAGACGGAGTTTTTTTACCAACAGCATTTGATTTTAATTTATACATATAGAATAGATAAACCTACATGAGCACTTATGAAATGTCAGAAGCTAGGTATTCGGTTCAAATTGGTCGTTTCCTATGGAGGAGAACCGACGAAGACGAAGACCGATATGTAGGTAGAAGGACTGTAGGCTGCTGTGTCCATGTAATGTACATGATATTATGGTATCTCAGTTGGGCTAGATACCAAGAAAATATCGTACTTCCTGCACAATTCTTATATGATATTCTCATAATTATTGAAGGTGAATAATAAATATTTTATCTAACATATATTGGTGTTTTATTTTATTTCTTCTCCCTTTTTTAAAAGGTAGGTACCTACTGCTTCTAAGTGCAGGATATTGGATGTAGAGACTTGTCTTCGACTGTAGCGACTGTCCAGGGCATGCCAAACGTGTCAGATCTTCGACACGTCACACATGAAGGCTCTGTACTTGCACTATATAAAACCATTACACAACCCTATTAAACCTTAAACCTTATTACAAACCTATCAAAAATAATAGGTCTTTACCTATAAAAAGAACTTAACTAACTTAACTTTTGCCTTTCAATTTGAATGGGGAATCTAATTGAATCGTGTTAACATAAAAGTGAATCACTCAATGTTGGTCATACCCTTCATTTCTGCGTTGGACCAGAACCATGTAACTCAGATAACACTCCCTTTCAGAAAAAAGGCTCGCATTAACATAACACCACGCCTGTGTACCCTGAAGGGTCAGGCAGAGGTGCAACTACAGTACACTCACATTTCGCCAGTTATGTTTAAGACTCCGGGCTCCTACTGAGAATTTTCAGATGGAAACCCCAACAACACTTCGCCCGACTTGGGAATCGAAACCAGAACCTCGTACTCAAGAGTAGCGCTTGTGACCACAAGACCAACGAGGCATCCATCATTAATCCTAGCATTAAAAACTTTAATAGGCTGGTGAGAGATTCTTTATTCAAATCCTCATTTTTATTTCAGTCCTATCCAGTTCACTTTTTTTTTAACTTGTACGTCGTCGCTGTCCCCGATAGCGCATTGTCCGTGGTACAGTCGAACGCGGCCATTGTTTCATACGTACGCTTCCCGCCGTTTGTCTCGACTGTACTCAAGAATGGCGGCCACTACATTGTGCCTTTATCTGTCATTGTACCAGCTGAGGTATTACTTTGATGTTTTTATTGTGCCATGTTTTAAATTTATAGTTGTGTTGTGTTCGTTACATTGTTTGATTGCAAAATATTGTGCGGTACCTACCTAATAGTTTATACTTAGTCTTTTCTTGCAGCCATTACGTAACATATTTATTGTTATCACACCAATGTCTTAGCGCACCAAATAAAAAATTTAAAATTCTCGATAGCTTGCTCAAATTGAAAACATAATACGGAAACATGAAGATCCAATTAATTTATTCACAGATAGAGAGAAAACTCATGCCTGGGTTACATGTAGAAGTTTAAATCTATGCTAGATTAAACTAGATTCATGTCTGTAATTTTAAGTTTTTTTGCTCTATCAACGATGCAAAAACAGGAAATGATGTATGTTCTAAAGTGTAAACTGACGGAAACCACTCAGATATCTTACAATTCCCAGAAAAGTATTCTCACGACACAAACAGATTACACGTTTAAAAATAAACACAGATCTTCGATTCTCTTCATCTCCTGTATAAAGATCACAGCCTCACGATCAACTCCCCCATTACACACAATTACATATTCTGAAGACGTTCTCCTCTCCCTATTGACTTGTAACAGGGCATTCAATATTTATCCTCTCTGTCTTTCAGTTACCAAATGTGTGAGGGAGAGAGGACGAGATTATGTAAAGGATGCTTGCAAGTTGAAGTAGGTACGGAAGGATTTGGATGTATTTTATTTTACGACACGATTACCATCGACACGATACGATTTATTTGACTTACAATTGTTTGGGATCCGTTCGAGGTGAAGGTTTGTATGCAGAGTGGTGTTCTATTGGATTTAAGACTGTTTACAGTTCATGCACGAGCGTGTGTCGGGATTGGCCCACTGTTTTTAAGTCAGAGGTCACGATTGTTTTAGGTCTAACTTTAACAGATTCCATCCATATTTTTATATCCTTCCAATTTATCAGTCACTGTAGGTAACGCATGTATTTTTATCGTGATAAGGTTAGTGTCTAGTTTATAGGAATTGACTGCAGTGTAATCTTTGCAGTGAGACGACATTTTGTCTTAAGAGGGTGTAACTTCAAATAAAGTCATGGCCTCAGTGTATATAATAGGTTGGGGAAAAAGTATCTTCGCATTTTTTAAGAAAATTTAAAACATTTTTAATATAGTTTATTTACATTTAACTAAATTATGTAGGTACCATTTTGTTCGATAACTTTTTGCCGTCTTGTAGGTAGGGACATGATCCCATTGCTATAGAAATTTTGGGACTTCTGATCAAAATACCGCGACAAGTGGTTTTGGCAGTCCTCTCGTGATGTTAACCTGACACTGCCTAAAGAATTCTGAAGAGACCGAAACAGGTGGAAATCTGAAGGTGCAAGGTCAGGACTATACGGCGGATGCATTAACACCTCCCAGCCAAACTCTCTTAATTTTTGCTGAGTGGCTAAAGATGTGTGAGGTCTAGCGTTATCATGATGAAAAACCACACCCCTTCTGTTGATTAATTCCGGCCGCTTTCTCTCAACTTCTTGCTTTAATTTCATCAGTTATTCGCAGTAAAGTTCAGAATCGATTGTCCTGCCTGGTGGTAACAGCCCATAATGAATAATGCCCTTCCAATCCCACCACACACACAGCATCACCTTGTTGCGAGTTAACCCGGGTTTCGCCACAGTCTGTGAAGCCTGACCGGCTTTTGACCACGACCTTTTTCGCACGTTCTTGTCGTACGTGATCCACTTTTCATCACCAGTTATCAGCTTCTTCAAAAATGGTTCGGTTTCATTACGTCGTAATAAAGAAATGAGTAAACGGTTCATTAGGTTTCTTTCAGTGAGCTCGTGAGGTACCCAAATATCGAGCTTTTTTGTGTACCCAGTTTTTTTCAAATGCGCCAAAACTGTTTTGTGGTCAATTCCCAGTTCTTCAGCGTCGTACGTCGTAACTACTGATATGCCGATCTTGCTCCACTTTTTCAAAAATGGCATCCATTTTATCTGTAATAGGGCGACCAGAGCGACGTGCATCTTTGACATCAAAATTTCCGGATTGAAAACGCTTAAAACAAATTTGTGCTTCTCTCACAGACACTGCACTAGGTCCATAAACATCGCAAATTTTTTTCGCGGCTTGCGTTGCATTTTTACCTTTTTTGTAGTAAAATTTTAAAATGTATCGAATTTCTTCATTAGATTCACTCATCTTGACGTTACGAAAAACAAATGAAAATCACACATTTTTCTAATTTGAATTTGGAATTATATTCTTTAAAATTTAAACTTTCAATGATACCAAAACCAACCAGATACAAATAGTATAGCCAAAGAGATTTTATTACATGTTCATACATACTATAATGCGAATAGACTTTTTCCCCAACCTAAATATATATATATCTTTGAAACTATTGGCACTATGAACTCATATTTTAAAAGTCTTTTTAGTACTTATAAACTTAAACAAATTTAATATGCAAAAGAGAACTGCAGCCGTGCCAACTCGTACATCCACAGTTATTCGCATCCGGAGCACCGAACTTTGATCTTTACAGCAGTTTTACACAGCTATTAACACCCCCAACCTTCGGCCCGGCTGCGGCTGACGCCCCCAAAACCTGGATTTTGATATCCAGTAAGAAATGAAAGAAGGACCACTTTTATCGAAACGTTAAAAAACCATAACATATTTAAACTTTTTTACAAAAAAAAAGCTTTTATTTTAATACCAAATATATTATTGTCACGAGAACCAAACACGTATGCAAAATTTCAGCCCCATAGCAACAGTGGAAGTGGGTGAAATAATGATTGCAATATTCCAGGACATACATACAAGTGAAGTTAAATAAAAGCTTTTAATAATAAAATACTATCGTACTGGTAATACTGGTCCTAGCACGAACGCGCGAAGGAAACGTGGTAGCAAGACTGGTTGGATAGATTTTTTAAACCGAGAGATAATATACAGCATTTTGGTTTAAAATGCGACAAGCACAATATAATAAAAAATATGTCAGTGAATAAACACTTTTTCATTTATTTTATTTTTTTCATTTCATATTATATAATAAAGACTATAAACCCAATAGTGTGTGAATCAAGTAAGTCTAATTAAAAAATATTGTTTTTAATTAATTGACGTTACGTTTACTTCGCAGGCTCACAGAACAGAAAGAATTCACAAGCGTTTGGATCGAGTTTTCAAACCCACCGAAGATGGAGGCTGCAACGAATACTTTCCATTCACAGAAACCTGAGCAGGCCATTTCAAATAAAAATAATCGAGGAGTGACGTAAACTACAATACCTACTAATGTTTAAACACACGACAGGAGCATGGAGTACTAAACGTTAAATGGTGAGTAACATATTTTGTTACTGACCATTTACATAACACCACGCTTGTAATACCATATATATATTTATATATAAATACAAATATTTTTTTTTAAATGACTTTTTTATAACTTATTTTCAACTATTTCTTTAAAATAACATAGATTTGCGCAAAATATTTACCATTTTTTCAATGATGGAAATGAAAAATAATGGCTGAATAGGATATATTTTATATTAAAACAATAAATTTCATGCGTACGAAGTCGCGGGCAGATATAATGTAGAAGAATAAATAAAATAAGTGCCCTGCACTCACGGGTCAAAGATTCAAATGGACCTTCTGTCAAAGGAGCTTCACACCGGATTGGATATTTGCAAGAACATTAAACTTTTTGATAGTTAAAAAAATACTGCATTTTTATTGGACCGTACGGTTTTATGTATCCTCCAGATTGGTAGGTTAATGTCGGATTTAGTGTGTTTATGTTTTTCACCAAATAGCTGTTCTCTTCTTAAAGTGAGATATAAAATTTGTTTTATTATTCGTAACTAAAAGTTTCACAGTCTTTTCAGTGTATGGTGAGAATATTATTTTACTTAAACCATTGAGTTTTGTTTGTTAATGCCTCGTTATAGTCATGGGTGTTTATGGTCTCAATTTTTTATGTTTTCTTATGGTTCTTTTCATCTCATATCGACAAAAAATTTAAGAAAATAACGCATGTCGTGGTATTTAAACTAGTTCAAGCAAGTATATTTGTTTAAACATAAAAACAACGTTTGGTAAGTGTCCTGTACTGTACGTTGCCTGTACATTGAATACGTGTCAAAATTTAGAAAGTAACTGTTTATAACAATAATCAAATATCAAACTTTTAGGTATCTGCCTTTTTTAAATACTTTCAGCACACCAGCCATTTCCACCACCAGCATTTTCTACCAGTCAACCTTTGGGTGATGCAGAGACAAACAGTGGTAGGTCTTTTTCAAATGAAACCAGACATTAAAATACTGCACTAATTGCACTTACCATTACATAATACTTTCATGGTTGTGTAGCACTATAAATATCGCGCACTGCCATAGTAATGTAGAATCAAAACCTATCCACGAAAATCTTTTGTAAAACATTCCCCTGTTCATTCAGCCAGGCGTGAACCGTTAGATGACGTAATGAACCTCTTTGTGATCACGACAGAACAAGGCGCGAAATAAAACGAACGCGACCAACTGGCGATGCGAGGGTGCAAGAAGGAAAGATTGCGTCAGATGGAATGAAACTGCTTTTCTTTGTAATGGTCATGTTATTTCTAACATTCTTCTGGTGTTATGTTTATTTCATTGCGGATGACTGCCTTGTTGACCCCGTGAAATTGTTTTGCCATTTCTTCTCGAGGGTAGTCAGATAGGACATGTCGACTCCTCTAACTTATTTATTTTTTATATGACGTGTAAAAGTGATTCTGATATCCTATTTACAGAAAAAAAAAAATTTTTTTAGTTACGTCATTGAAGTTTAAATACCAATGGTTCAGGTGTTTGTATTTGGTTTCATCGACGAAATAAATAGTGCAGTTCGCTATTAAGCCCTAGATAATCATAGCATTCGGTCTTGTATTTTAAATTGGGTAAATTTACAAAAAGTTGATACTTACCTACTAAATAGCAAATAAATCACGCTTGCTCGGTAGCTCAGATATATTAATGTGCAAAGGTAAACCAGGCTTAGTCCCTTTCAAATATTCATAACAAATGTGATGTTTGTTTCTTTCTCAGAATCAAAACTAGGCTGAGAACAGCACTTTTTGAACGTTATAACTACATAGACCGTCCCCAAAAACTCCCGTCCTTCACCACTTGCTACTGCTGTAGCTGGGAAGAAGGAGTGGCAGAACAAACGCCCCAGCAGCACAGCTGTCTGTTCAGTTTGTTGAATCTAATAAGCAAATTGAAACATAAGTAATATAAACAAAATACAATTAAGGTTCAAAGCCACACCACTTAAGTACGGTTATCTTACCCCTAAACAGAACTTAACCGACAAATACTAGGATTCTCGGTAACGTTAACTTGAGTGCACTCTGCAGAATTGAATTAAAACAGCTAATGTAACGAGTGCAACCCTTTTACTGAAACAATGAGAAATTATTGTAAGTTACCGTCTTATTAGTAACATTGTAAGTTGCTTTCTAGTTAAGATATTAGAGTTTATTGGCCACAGCGCCGCAACTACTTGGATAGTACTTGTGTTAAGTTGTGGCTGTTTTGTGTATTAGGGTGGCTACGCATTTGGCGTTGCTCTAGCGTAAGTATACGCAGCATAGACGTGTAGCTGTATCTACTTCGCCAAATGCGAACAATGCATCACACTGACGTCACGCAAAATCCTGCATCGCGCAAGCAGAGTTTACTGTGCAACTAGCATATACAGGGTGAAATTGAATTCATGGGAAATATTTTAAAGGGTCTTTGTACTCATCATTATGAACAACTTTTACTATGGGACGAAACCTGAAATCACAAAACAAAATCAGCTGTTCCCTACATTTTGAAGGGTTATGCAAGCATAAATTTATTTATTTATTATTTATTTATTATTAAACTTACACACTATCATTACAGGAAGACCTAATACAATAGTGGTTTGCGAACTGAACTTTCAAAATATATATAAAGTTATTTACTTTACTAAATGTAGGGAACAGCTGATTTTTTTTGTGATTTCAGGTTTGGTCCCATAGTAAAAGTTGTTCATAATGATGAGTACAATGAACCTTTAAAATATTGCCGATGAATTCAATTTCAGCCTGTATACAACGTCCCGACATCAATAGTCGGACAGTTGCCCACCAGACTGAATACCCGTCTGGTCGGAGGATCCTCCCTTTACTATGGGTATGGGTGAACTTTACACACTGTTCCTCATACCTCTATAAACGCAACCGATTCATACATAATATTGTAAATGCTAAGGTGTGTGGAAGTCTGTTACCTTTCACGCCTTAACGGCTGAACGGATTTCGATGATATCCGAAAATTTGGCACACAGGTAAACTGTGACATGGGTTAGGATATAGAATACTTTTATCCCGGTAGAATGTTCCCGTGGGATAATTTCCAACCTCCATTCACGTCAAATTCACGTCTACGCGTCGCTAGCGCAGCGTCTACGTGGCTTGGAGACGACGTCCTACGCCTACACGGGACATACGGTCAGTGCAATGCAGTCTATGAGTGATATCAGGTGCTAAAGCTATTGTGATAAGTCCAATCCTCCTAGCACAATTCACAAATCAATGTCCATCAAAAAAACAATAAGGAATACTGAATTGGAAAAATGACATACCTACTCGTATTTAATAAAGCAATAGAAAGATCCTTCAACAAATAATTTTCGTTATTTCTCTTCAGTTCTGCACAAGGCACGATCTCACGATCGGCACGAAGTGACGTAATGAACATTTTCGTGATCGCGGCGCAGCGCTGTAGCGTTGGCAGGTAATTTGGTACAACACTAGCGGTGTTGCCAGTGAAGTAGGATCAAAATGGTGGAGCTTTGAAAAATATGGGTAAATAAAAAATGTGTAATGTTGGGTTTCAATGAATTCTAAGGAAGGTTACCTACGTTATAAGTTTATTATACCTGGTTTTATGTGTATACCTTATGTGTATGTGTGTGTATACCTTGTTATGAAATCTTAATGTCCTCATTTATTTTAAAGCAATATTAGCTCCAACGTCACCAAGCTGTAACACCTGAGCGCGCCAAAATCTCTGCGGTATCTAGACCGTACGCCTTTTTATTATGACCACGTAAGTTAATCCCCAAAAGGCAGGCGATGCGGAAGTCTGGCACCCCAGTGGAAAAACGAGTGCACTGTTGACCGTTATATAGGTCGGCGGGGGTCGCTTATCTAATTCGCCTGTTTAAAATTCGGAACGCGATTAGAACGAGTTTTGAATTCATTTTTGATTTTCTTTTTGTTTTTGAATAGGTTTGTTGATAGCGTTTGACGTTTCACTTTATTAAAAGAGCTTTTTATTTTCAAATTAGGACTTTTATTAAATTGTCTATACCTCACAGAACATAATATATACCCTGACTATACCTACTTTCAAATACCCACCTTTTAGAAGTAACATCGCGACTTTTATTAGAAAACACAGCAATATACATAGCAAGCAAAGGTAAGTGATAGAGTAATATAGCTTTATTACATACTTAAATAATACAATATCTCTCACCCGGCCACTTTAGTTGGCAATAAAACTCTTCGTCGTAGTTGAATTCGCATCAAAGACAGAACTTTGACAATAAAAGGCGAATTAATTCAGTTATTAAACATTAAGGAGCGAACTTCTCAAGTTGTAATTATTTTTAATTATAGAAGCGATGATGAGGCAGTGCTTGACTGATAAGTGACGTAATTCATAAAGATGGAGGGATAAGAAACGTTTTTTACTTGACGCTTTTGGTGATCTATTAATTATCGTCGTAGAAATATTATGTTAGGTATTTTAAATGTAATGCGAAGGAAAAACATCTTCTAAAGTTACTTACACTTAATCTCTTAGTCAAACAGATTGTTTAATCCCTTATGAACCTGCCTATGTCATAGATGTCTACAGAACATTAAAATGAAATGTAACGACAACTTTAAGCAGAAACAGACCATAATGTACATTTTAGCCATCTAATCACACTATAGATACATAACAAACTTATCTAGCTCATTTTTTATGTAAATTGCGCCAAATCACGATACCAACTAAGAATTGAGTTAGCTTTGCATATATTATGCTTAGCTTTCTCTTGCTACGCGACAAATAAGGACACAGAAGGCTCTCTGATTAGGAAGCGGTATAATATTAGGTCTTTACCTATGAAATTGTCGTTTAGTATACAGAAAGTTAAAGTAATTTTTATATAAATATTTTTTATTTCTATTAATCAAAATATGCACCCATGCTATCGATGCATCTCTGCCAGCGCAGTGGTAATTGTTCAATGCCATTCTTGAAGAGGTCAGGTGTTCGAGAGCCAACAAACTATTGAAAGACATTTTATACTGCCACTTGGTTATTGATTTTTTTCCTGCCAAGAAATTGTCCAAAATTATAGAAAATTTAGAAGTCTGTCGGCGCAAGGTCTGGTGAGTACGGTGGATGACGCAAAACTTCTAACCCTAGCTCTTGTAGCTTAGAGACTGTCTGTTGTGCCGTAAGAGGTCGAGTGTTGTCGTGTAGGAGCAGCGGGAACGAGCGATTAACCAAGACTGGCCGGAGATTTGCGAGCTTCACCATCATTGTGTCCAATTCCTCACAGTACACATCTGCAGTAATGCTGCTGCCATTTGGTAAGAAGCTGTGATGAATTATACCATGACTTTTTTGGGACATTGCCTAGGCGCTGAACCAGGATCTAACCAGCATTATGACCGCTTATGATTATCAAAAAGAATCCATTTTTCATCGCAAGCGACAGTTCGGTTCAAAATCTCTTCGTTTCTGTGTCTGCTAAGCAACGCAAGGCATACCTCAACGCGTTGGTCGCACTGGCGATCGTTCAGTTCGTGCACCCACTTATCAAGATTTTTTACTTTGTCAATTTGATGCAAATGGACCAATATTGTTTTGATGCTAACGTTGAAAGCTGCTGCTAACTCAGCCGTAGATTGAGTATCGTCAGCTTCCACTATGGTCTTTAATTCGTCGTTGTTGACTTTAGTTTTCAGGCGACCACGGGGTTCATTTTTTAGATCAAAATTTTCATGTCGGAAGCGTTCAAACCAATACCGAATCGTGCGTTCGTTTGTAGTGTTCACTCCGTACACGTAATTAATGTTGCGAGCCGTTTGTGCGGCATTGCTACCGTGACGGACTCGTATTCCATAATTACTCGTATTTTTATCGTGTCAATATTGATGAAAAAGATACAAATGTAGTGAAAACAAAACAGTTATCAATAAACAAATAACTGAATTTGAAAATAGAATTCCATATTTTTTCAATAACCTTCATTTGAATTTAGAATTTATTGCCAGCCATACCTAAATTAAGTTTCAAATGGCCAGTATTGTAAAACGGCAACTTCATAGGTTCAAACACATATAATTTGTAAGAAATTAAAATAGGTATGTATTTATTAGCATTTTGGCATTATGATAACTCGTTTCGTATTACCCAGTAACTGGGTTGTGTAGTCAGATAGGCAGTCAATCTATGCTAAATGGAGGTATTCATTTATTTTATTTTATTTTATTCGGGAAACTTACAGCTAATAATATACAGTGTACTTAAACAATATGCAACTGAAGGCCATTTACAAGTTTCCACAGATAAACCATTTGCATCATGGTCAGCTTCCAGTCTAACTGAGACTGGAAGCTGACCCCAATATAGTTGGGAAAAGGCTAGGCAGATGATAGTAATTTATACTGAGCTGTCTGCATGATATAATGCAACTTAAGCATGAGATATGTAACGTTTATCCACGTCTATTTTTATCAATTCACGTTGTCTACATACTCGTAGTAACTACTTAATATGGATTACCCAACTCGTTAGATTAGACGAGGCTGTAAAAAAGGATTGCCCGTCACCAAATGGTACCGTGGATGGCTGTTTTGGGTACCACCTTATACGCACTGAAGTAAATGATTTTATTTCTGTAAATAGGTTTGTACAAACATTTTTACACGTCAATATATTTTTTTTAAACTAGATGAGGCCGGCGTTTCCTATCTGACTACTCTGAGAAGAAAGGCCGACACAAACTCAGAGGTCACAATATCTTTTAAAGTCCAGACAGATATTTGGTCAGAACATGTGAAGGCTATGTAGATCGGTGTCTGAAATGGTATTTTGAGGAAAGAAGACAGATTGAGTGGCCTCGGCTCTATCACTTGTGGTCTCGTGGACCTTAACCTTCTGTGTCTGCCCCGCATTTGTGTCAAAAGCAATAGACATAACTGCTCAGCTGTATCGCCATTAAATCAACGCTGGCACGCAAAGCGCGTCCTTGGATAGACGGAATAAGTCGTGTGCGCACGATAGACGTAAAACCTTAAGGTAACATAACGTTTTGCGGGTTGAGTTCTGTATGTTTTTCAGACGGGATAAAAGCTAACTTGCTGTGGAAAAGAAAAAATTAATTTCATCCTCGATAAAGATGATTATGGAAATAAAACTGCTTAATAATGTATTGTTATTCGAATCTATCCATCTATCGAGGTCAAACGTTACAATATAATCGAAATATAAAACATTCCATTAAATCTGAACAAAGAATGAATGGGAAAACTATTTGACATATTCCCATTCATACTACGTAGCCACTCGTTCGTAGTTCATTTGTTCATCCCGATGTTTGAATAACCTACAACAGTAAAATTCTAAAATCGAATAAAGCTAACACATACAGCCGAAGCCCGTGCAGCGTTTAACAGCCAAACATGACTCATTTCCATGTATATTCGCATCAAAAAACGAACTCCCATGACAAAACCCTGTGCATCACCGTAGTCATTTGGCTGACAATGACGTCACGTTAACGTCGGATGCGTTCCGTTTTACCTTCAACTGGGTCATACCGTGTACCGAACGGACTTACAAGCCAATATTATTCGACCCACCCTGCCTCCTCACTTTCAGTAAAAAGGCCGGTGTGTAAAAAGTCTGCAATCGTCTGGAAGAGGTCTAGGTATATTGGCCGGTACGGATGTATTTTTGAGGTTTGAATTTAGAATCGTGTTTTGATATTTTGGCTACTTCGATTAGAATGTTTTGCTGCAACATAGAGAACGACAGATAGAATATAAAAACATTGATAAAAATATTTAAACACATACATAAACCCACGCCTTCATCCCATGGGGGTAGGCAGTAACTACAGAACGCCACCTGCTACGATAATTACATACTCGTTTTGCTTGCTCGCTGAGCATTTTCTTTGATAGATATTTTAATTAGATATTGTTTAATCCCATTCTTTTATTATGTGCTTTAAACATGAGCTTTGCTAAGCAAGGGAATAAGTTGTTAGGTTACAAAACAAAAATTTTATTCCTAAATAGACGTTTGAAAATATGAAACCATTGCTTTGCATACAGGTAAACACACAAAGGAACTTCTGTACACGCACCTTTGAACAAATTGTATACAAGAAAAGTCTAGAAAATATACAGATTCATACTTCAAGAATTCAGAACAAAGTCGTTTGAGTCCGTTGGCTTTTCATCGTAAACATGCTTGAGCTTGTCAAAGAATATCGGTAAATACGGTCATCTTCATTGTTTATGTAGCTATGACAATTGGTATCTCGTGCTTCAGTAGATTTATGGCAGATAAATAGTAAGTGTATTGAAGTTGATATAATTACACAAGAGAGCGGTGTTCCAGCCAAGGTTTTGTCTACAAATCAATATTATTAAGTAAGTAGATAGAGACTGTGAAGGGTGCTGCACGCAGGCTGGTAGAAAGGTGCCTCTGGTTGCATTCGATCACTCAAGCGAATTTAGTATTAGTTTCAAAATTTTCATAAAACAGCAGTAAGGCTAGGCGCAAACGAGCCACCGGCCACAGACACCGGTAGCCCAGCGACAAGCATTTCACAATGGTTTTTCATCTTTTAGTATGGATTCGTCGCACACGTGTGGCCGGTGGGTCGTGTGACTCATCCGCTACAGCAGTACTCAACACCGCAGCAAGAGGCGACAGCCACCGGTGGTTGTGGCCGGTGGCTCGTGTGCGTTCACTCGCTACCGGCAGTACTCAACACCGCAACATGAGGCGACAGCCACCGGTGGTTGTGGCCGGTGGCTCGTGTGCTTTCACCCGCTACAGCAGTACTCAACACCGCAGCAAGAGGCGACAGCCACCGGTGGTTGTGGCCGGTGGCTCGTGTGCGTTCACTCGCTACCGGCAGTACTCAACACCGCAACATGAGGCGACAGCCACCGGTGGTTGTGGCCGGTGGCTCGTGTGCTTTCACCCGCTACAGCAGTACTCAACACCGCAGCAAGAGGCGACAGCCACCGGTGGTTGTGGCCGGTGGCTCGTGTGCGTTCACTCGCTACCGGCAGTACTCAACACCGCAACATGAGGCGACAGCCACCGGTGGTTGTGGCCGGTGGCTCGTGTGCTTTCACCCGCTACAGCAGTACTCAACACCGCAGCAAGAGGCGACAGCCACCGGTGGTTGTGGCCGGTGGCTCGTGTGCTTTCACCCGCTACAGCAGTACTCAACACCGCAGCAAGAGGCGACAGCCACCGGTGGTTGTGGCCGGTGGCTCGTGTGCGTTCACCCGCTACAGCAGTACTCAACACCGCAGCAAGAGGCGACAGCCACCGGTGGTTGTGGCCGGTGGCTCCTGTGCGTTCACCCGCTACAGCAGTACCTACTCAACACCGCAGCAAGAGGCGACAGCCAGCGGTGGTTGTGGCCGGTGCCTCCTGTGCGTTCACCCGCTACAGCAGTACTCAACACCGCAGCAAGAGGCGACAGCCACCGGTGGTTGTGGCCGGTGGCTCATGTGCGTTCACCCGCTACAGCAGTACTCAACACCGCAGCAAGAGGCGACAGCCACCGGTGGTTGTGGCCGGTGCCTCCTGTGCGTTCACCCGCTACAGCAGTACTCAACACCGCAGCAAGAGGCGACAGCCACCGGTGGTTGTGGCCGGTGGCTCCTGTGCGTTCACCCGCTACAGCAGTACTCAACACCGCAGCAAGAGGCGACAGCCACCGGTGGTTGTGGCCGGTGGCTCCTGTGCGTTCACCCGCTACCGCAGTACTCAACACCGCAGCAAGAGGCGACCGCCACCGGTGGTTGTGGACGGTGGCTCGTGTGCGTTCACCCGCTACAGCAGTACTCAACACCGCAGCAAGAGGCGACAGCCACCGGTGGTTGTGGCCGGTGCCTCCTGTGCGTTCACCCGCTACAGCAGTACTCAACACCACAACATGAGGCGACAGCCACCGGTGGTTGTGGCCGGTGGCTCATGTGCGTTCACCCGCTACAGCAGTACTCAACACCGCAACATGAGGCGACAGCCACCGGTGGTTGTGGCCGGTGCCTCCTGTGCGTTCACCCGCTACAGCAGTACTCAACACCGCAGCAAGAGGCGACAGCCACCGGTGGTTGTGGCCGGTGGCTCATGTGCGTTCACCCGCTACAGCAGTACTCAACACCGCAACATGAGGCGACAGCCACCGGTGGTTGTGGCCGGTGGCTCATGTGCGCTCACTCGCTACCGGCAGTACTCAACACCGCAGCAAGAGGCGACAGCCACCGGTGGCTGTGGCCGGTGGCTCCTGTGCGTTCACCCGCTACAGCAGTACTCAACACCGCAGCAAGAGGCGACAGCCACCGGTGGTTGTGGCCGGTGGCTCCTGTGCGTTCACCCGCTACAGCAGTACTCAACACCGCAGCAAGAGGCGACCGCCACCGGTGGTTGTGGACGGTGGCTCGTGTGCGTTCACCCGCTACAGCAGTACTCAACACCGCAGCAAGAGGCGACAGCCACCGGTGGTTGTGGCCGGTGGCTCCTGTGCGTTCACCCGCTACAGCAGTACTCAACGCCGCAGCAAGAGGCGACCGCCACCGGTGGTTGTGGACGGTGGCTCGTGTGCGTTCACCCGCTACAGCAGTACTCAACACCGCAGCAAGAGGCGACAGCCACCGGTGGTTGTGGCCGGTGCCTCCTGTGCGTTCACCCGCTACAGCAGTACTCAACACCGCAGCAAGAGGCGACAGCCACCGGTGGTTGTGGCCGGTGGCTCATGTGCGTTCACCCGCTACAGCAGTACTCAACACCGCAACATGAGGCGACAGCCACCGGTGGTTGTGGCCGGTGCCTCCTGTGCGCTCACCCGCTACAGCAGTACTCAACACCGCAACATGAGGCGACAGCCACCGGTGGTTGTGGACGGTGGCTCCTGTACGTTCACCCGCTACAGCAGTACTCAACACCGCAGCAAGAGGCGACAGCCACCGGTGGTTGTGGCCGGTGGCTCATGTGCGCTCACTCGCTACCGGCAGTACTCAACACCGCAACATGAGGCGACAGCCACCGGTGGTTGTGGACGGTGGCTCCTGTGCGTTCACCCGCTACAGCAGTACTCAACACCGCAGCAAGAGGCGACAGCCACCGGTAGTTGTGGACGGTGGCTCGTGTGCGCTCACTCGCTACCGGCAGTACTCAACACCGCAACATGAGGCGACAGCCACCGCTGGTTGTGGACGGTGGCTCGTGTACGCTTACCCTTATGTATGTGATAGGCGTATGAAAGTGAGCACGTCTCATCGTCGTCACGTCGTCATGATCTCTCGAAATAAAAAGCAAAAATTCAGAATTGCTTCTTATATTTCCCCTACACCATATAGATTCCGGCACTGTAAACGCTCGCAGCGCTTACTGTATCTTCCAAATTTATTCTTGTTAGTGAAGTGAAAAGGCAGAACGTTAACGGGCAGGGCTTTAAAGGGGTTAGATTTTTGTTTTGTGCCTGCCACAGTTAGAAACTACACTTTACTTTAATGAACCACTATCTAAAAAGCTTATGGCGGCGACAATGCTTGTTGGACTTGCCAAAGTTCACAATAAAGGCTCCCGCAATCAGGCGCGATGCGATAGCGCGACGTGATCCAAGTATAACACATTCTATAAAAACTTTATGGAAATTGTTCTACAAAAGCCGCGTCGCGCCTGTCTGTGGAAGTCTTAAATTCCATTTTAAAGTTCCCTGCCTCGCCAGCTGCGCAGAATCCTAAACAGCCACACAACGTATGATAAATTGCGATAATCTTCTAAATGTTATTTTACCTACCTACGAAAAGTAATACTCGTTCATAGACCACTGTTTTACCCAAGTTAACTCTAAAAAAATTCTAATACTAAACCAGTGTTTTTATCCCTTAAAAATATTACTGTAGTGGCTCATGTGTGCTTAAAATAAGTGGGTGATCTATCCATAGTCAGGATTCGCCTTATCTTTTAGCCGCAGCTTTGTTTTTAGGGTTCCGTAAGCGGTGTCTTAGTTATAGGGTACCGTCGGCACCCGGTACCCTATAACTAAGACACCGCTGTCCGTTTGCCTGTCACAGGACTGTATCTTTTTAACCGGAATATGTAGACACTTGAAATTTGACACAGAATCCTACTACTATAGTCACTAATTATAACAAAATACAATACAATTATTACAATATTTAATTATTTTATATTTTAATTATTTACAATTTAACAGAAACGTGTATTTTGTTACGTTGTCGTGCGTTTTTTGCTAAATCTAATAACAGCACTTGGCCGCTTTTTTTTTCAAATTCCTCTAGCTATAATTTCGTATTCTTTTAACCTAGATTTTTTTGTAGGCAAAAAAGAGTCTAATTGGGAAAGTAGGCTGGATTTTTCGAAGGGCCTAGGTAAATAGATCTTTAGGAATTTCTTTCAATCCCTTTATACAATTTAATAGTTAGGAGCTTATGTAATCCGATCTGAGCTCTCAAGGTCAAAAAGGCGTTCTAATTTGTAACGTAGACCTTTGAAAATCGTTACCTAAGTTTTGGTTATCATTATTTATAACAGATTTCGATATCTTATTTATTTCTAGGCTTTGTAAACTACGAGCTATTTCGTAAAGGGAAATATTTAACTGATCCTCTAAAAACTTATTGACTTTCTAATGATGAGCACTTTTAAAAACCTCTAAAAACTTTTAGGGCATCTAATGGTGCGCACTTTTAAAAACCTCTAAAAACTTTTAGGGCATCTAATGTAGCAAACTTTTTAAATAAATTAGTCTCTTTTTAAATTTAAATAAATGATTACAAAAAAATCTTATTAAGTATTAAAGAAATTAAATTATTAGAGATCCACAAAAAGAGGCGCAATATTATGCCCGGTTGATAGCAATAGGATCGCCGCCTATTGCATGAGGTTTCAATATAACTGGCGCAAGGGTGTACTATTGGTAAACCTCTGCCTAAGCCTTCGGGGATTACCGACGTGTTGTTGTGTTACAAATTAGGACTATTTCGTGCCATTACACGTATATTAGGAACGCCGTCAGTATATGTATAATGCCTTTAGAATACTAAAGATATAATACCTCTCTCAAAGCTCTATACAGGGTTATTGGTATTACGCCGACCATCCATATTGGGATGTAGGGGAGGTCATTTGCAACCAAATGACCCCTTATGACCCTATGCATTTGGCAAATATAAAATGCCAAATTACTCGGAAATGCATTTGCATTTCCGAGTAATTTGGCATTTTATATTTTTGGGCGGTATACAAGTTTAAAATTTATTTAAAAATAACCAAAGCATGATTTTTGTTAATTATTATTATCTGATTCTACTTCAATACATAATATTCAATCATAAAATGACAATCACCTTTAATATTTTTTAATGAGAGCACACAATTTTCATCATTTTGAGCAGGTTATTTGACTTAAGTGGTTGATTTCTGCAACAAAATATGGATATACTTTATCGACAGAACATTCCAAAAATATGTACAACTTCTCAGCTATCCAACGAGATACAAGAAGAAACCAGTAATCTTAAAAAAAGTAAAATTACAGGAAAGTGGTTGCCATTTGCATAGGGGTCATAAGGGGTAATTTGGTTGCAAAGGACATCCCCTTAATGGATTGCCGTCGTATTACAAATAGCCTTGTTTATGGACATTAATATTCATTAATAGAAAACTAGTGACGTAATTGTATGACGCAACAGTAACTATGTATTAAGATGTTGTTAAGGACACATCATTCTATGATATTAATTTATTTAAGCGGTTTTTTTACAACTCATCCTCATCTAAAGTTCCCAAAACATACGAACTGTTAATCGTCACTCAACTAACAGGGTTCCCAAATGACGAGTAGTTAATCAAACCACTCGTCATATAGTAACGGACGGTCGTTAACAGTACTATACGTATCGTAGCCAGTAATCTGTCGCAAATCGCAGTCATTTCGCAAATTACCAGACATTCTGTGAAATGATCCGTTGTTCCACGAACATTGTATTTGTTTCCATCGTTTGTAAACTTGTAAATGGTACCTTTGGTAGGTAATTTATAAATCATTTATCATTCAAACTAGGCTGAGAATCAGCATTTATTGAACGTCAAAATTACAAAAGAGCCCCAAGGCGCCTGCCCTTCACCACTTCCTAGTGCCTTAGCTGGGAAGAAGAAGTGGCGCAACAAACTGTCCAGCAGCACAGCTGTCTTTTCAGTTAGAAGAACTGGATTCTATAATGTTCCCACTGCTGTGTTACACTCTGTGCGAGAGCAAGTGGTCTGTTTTCCACCACTTGGGCCCAGTACGGTTTAGTAGATGTCACATGTCTTTGATATTTCATAATGTTGTCCTTCATCGTTTTGAGAGCAATAGTGATGAAATAAATTACACAAAATAAACTGCCTGCGTGGGTTCGTATCCACGACCTACAACTTTTTCATCAACATGATCAGCCTACAGCAATCGGCTGCTGAACTTAGCCTCTCCTCTATGCCTCTCCAATTGCACGCCATTTAGCTCGATTTTCGGCAACTCTCATCCAGTCTACCAGCCACCCTGCGAAGATCGTCACTCCACCTAGTTTGAGGACGTCCTATCTTACGATTGCCGATTTGCGGTCTCCACTCAAGAGCACGTCTACCACAACGGTCATCGGTTCTACGGCTAATATGGCCGGCCCAATGCCACTTCAGCTTGCTTATTCTATAAGCTATGTCGACAACTTTGGTTCTCGGCCGGTTTGGTTCACCTTATTCCGGATTCTTTACCTCAGAGAGACTCCAAGCATAGCTCGTTCTATAGCTCGCTGAGCAACCTTGAATGTATGTCCACGTTTCGGGTTTGAAAGTCATTATAGACAGGCCGCAGTGATTGAAGACTTTATTTAGTCTTTAGGCTTTGCGGAATACGCGACGAGAAGACTCGACGAAGCTTCCCAAACGCTGCCCAACCCAGCTGATTTTTTCTCTTAGCTTCCTTCTCAATGTTGTTCTTACTAAACTGCAGTTTGCCCGAGGTAGACGTTTTCTCGAACAACCTTGAGAGCACCACCATTGACAGCAATCGGTCCCGGAGTGACCTGCTCGTTGAACATGCGTATAGAAGAATCAAACTAGGCCGTCCAGTATCTGCTGCAAGTCATGCAGCGATTCAGCCGGTATGACGATGTCATCTACAAATCTCAAGTGTGAGATGTACTCGCCGCTGATGTTAATGCCGCGTCCTTCCTAGTTCAGCGTCTTAAACACATCTTCCAATGCGTTAGAGAACAATTTCGGGGAAATTATGCCCCCTTGTCTCACCCCTCGACGCAGGAGGATATGTTCAGTTCGCTGGTCTTGAGTTTGAACGGTCATGTCGCGTTTTCATAAAGACGTCATATAGCACTTACATGTATCGCCATTCGAGTTCACATCGCTGCAGAGACTCCACAACCAAACCAGATCTCGATAGAGTCAAAAGCCTTCTCATAGTCCACAAACACAAGACACAGGGGCCGATAATACTCTTCAGACTTCTGTATAATTTGCCTCACTGTGGTCACATGTGGTCTATGATGCTGTATCCTTCTCGAAATCCGGCCTGCTCTGGTGGCTGAAACTCGTCGAGTCTTCGCGCTAGACGATTCGTGACGACTCTTGAAAACAACTTACATACGCAGCTTAGGAGCGAAATGGGTCTGTAATTCTTTAAAAGGGTCTTATCTCCCTTTTTAAAGAAGAGTCCGACTATGCTCTTTCGCCACGCTTTTGGAGTTATCCCAGAGAACAGGACAGAGTTAAAGAGCTCTTGAAGATTGTTCAGTACATGACTTCCTCCCGCTTTTAGGAGCTCGGTCGTAATCCCGTTCTCACCAGGGACTTTTTAATTTCTAAGCCGCCACGATTTCATCTCGGCTGACTTCTGGCAGGTCTTCCGTGAAATGGCGGGTTAAGGTGGCTCTGGAATCCTTATTTTTGGGATCAGGTCGAGATGCATGCGATGCGTACAATTGGCCGTAGAAGTTTTCGACTTCTGATAGGATCTCCGGCTTTGAAACAACGATATCCCCAGAAGATTTGGTCAACTTCGTCAGGTGGCTCCTCCCAAGTGATTGGACGAACACTTTCGACCCCATATTTTGCTCAATCGCTTTCTCTGTAGAGCGTGTATTGGAGCGTCGGAGGTAGCGTCGTACCAAAATTCTATTTTTGTTTTTGAGTGCCCGTTGTTTTGACGAAGCGATATGTGGGTTTTCACATCGTTCCGTCATAAGCTCGATAGTCTCTTCTGAAAGTTTGGAGTTCTTGCCCGTACGCCGCATTTTGCACAATCGCGTACCTTCCTATCTGAGAATATCCACCATTTGGTCGAGAGCCTGGTCGACGTCATTTGTGGTTTCCGTGGCAGTGAATGGGTTCTCTAGGTCTGACTGGAAACGCTTCAGATCCTAGCATGGCTTAGAGCATATTTGGACGGAGCCTAGACTTCGTCAAACGAGTTCGCTCAAGCTTGAAGTTCACATTCAGAGAGCCTCTAACAGTCTGTGACTACTGCCGGTATTGAACCTGTTGATCACCGAGACAACCCTGAATATATGCTTTTAATTCGTAATGATGAAGTCTATCTAATTTTTCGTCATAGTGTCGGGACTTCGCCCCATCCACTTCCTTTGCGGCTGTTTCTTAAAGAAGGAATTCATCAAGAAATGCCCCTCCTTATCAAGGAAGTTGACAAGCATTTGCCCCCTATGATTTGATTGGCTGCAATCCTGTACTCCCACTTTAGCGTTAAAATCTCCCATGAGAACGTTGTAGTGGGCCTTAGTTCTGAAATGAAAGGCCTTGGAGATGTCCTCAAACATTTCCTCCACTTCGTCATCTGAGTGTGCCGAGGTCGGTGCGTAAACCTGAACAACCTTGAGGCTATACCTCTCGGTTAGCTTCACTACGAGGTACGCTACCCTGATCGAGTCACTGGAGACTTCCACAGCGTTGTCACAAAGGGATTTGTTTACCAGGAAACCGAATCCGTCTTGGGATAGCTGGTCTCCCTCTCGAAAATACAAACAGTGCCCGGATTCAAGAGTTATTGTGTCCTCCGCGGCCATTCATAACCCGGGGATTATTTCGCAACCCTACCTTGCCGTTTCCGTGACCACCGCCAAAATCAGTATACCTGATTTCTGCAATTCCTGCAAGGCGGCCGTGAACTGGGCGCCGTGGTTTATTTTGGTTTGCCATAAGAGGTTTTGCCAATAATCGCCACGCTGGGCATGCGGGTTGCCGATCGCAGATCACAGCTTCTCACACTAGTGACGTTGCTGCCCGTTACCAGTCTGCGCCATTTAGCTGGGAAGTTTTATATTGAGATGGTTATACCGCCATTTGTCGGTTGTCAGAGCCTCGTTTGTTATTCGGTAGGGTGCACCGCGAGCAGGTGAGGTTGACTTGGGGCACTGAGATGATAGCTGTGCCCCTTTAGACCCCCACAATTCTTTAGTCGGAACCAATATCACTAAGCCACCACTGCAAGAGGACCCTCTTTACATTGTTATAATCATCACGCCAAATAAAATCATCAAATAAATGTCTTGGATGCTTGAATGTATAGGGATTTGTTAATAATCGGAATAAAAGTTTGAAACCTGAACAGTGCCAAGAGATCAGATTTTAATTCTACGAAAGTCACTGTGAGGAAATAGATTGAAATCGCTAAAATACAGTGAACAAGCGTGGTGATAAATGATTCTTCTCTGATCTTCTCTGAAAAGAAGAACCTAATTATTGGCAACTATAGGTGCCTATTGAGTATAGTTATTTTGTTCTAGGTAGGTCCTACATCGTCTTCACAAGATTGACTATGCAGTTTCTTGCCCATTCTTCTTCAAACCAAAATACCTTTTGGATCCATTCTATTTTTTTGTTATTTTCACGTTTAAAGGCGCCTTTTAACGGCCTACTTGAAATAAATGATTTGAGTTTGAACTTGACTAGTGGAGAAAATAATGTGAACTCAGTACGTGACTTTCTTTTACAGCCATTACCGAGAGAGGCTGCGCAATCGTTTACTGCACATAATAAAAACCAAGTGCGTGAAAATGCATTAGTGAATTGTCTATAACTTGCAACGTTGTAACACGCGCCAGCAACGGTTACAGTGTGAAGTTCGCATCGTTCGCAACGGTTATCGCACGATTCTCGGTGCAATAACCGTGCCATTGTTGCAACGTGCTTAGAAACTGTTAAATGTTATGTACCTGCGTACCTGTTATGCGGAGAAGGCATGGACGTGCTACGCTGTTTTCGAATACTTAAGAGAGTTTAAAGATGATTTATTTTTGTTATGTTGTACCTAGACAAAGAAAAAAAAACTATCTATTTATCTGTCTTTCTGTTTTACTCTGGCTAATGCTGTTTTTCGGTTTCACTGTCAAATTGCTTTAAACGGATTCAAAATTCGTTTCAAACTCTAAACTCAAACTTAAAGTAGGTATGTATGTCAATAATTAAAACCATTATAGGGTCTTTTTAACTGTCGATGAGTCAGAGAGATGAAACTAGTTGCCCATTCCAAAGCGTAGTAGCTGGCTATGGAGAATACGGGCAAGAAACTCCATGGACACTCTCTTAAATAAAAATATTGTTACAATCGTTAGCAACAGGGAGTTTTACGATCCCGATCACGAAGTGTTAATATTCTCACCGACAGTAATTACTATTATATTATCCTGACTCTTTCTAAATCGATTCTGAAGTCTCTGCGGTTTTGAAACCAAAATTGAACTTTCGTATTTTTTCGTTCAGAGACTTCAATAGAAAATATAAATGAAAATCTTTTAATATGAATCACAGCAGTTAGAAATAAGCCTTGAACATCGCAAAGGAGTAGATTTAATAAAAATAAGAACAAATTACATATATTACAAAACAGTCAATAAAGAAATGGTTAACATGACGTATGGTGTAGGTGAACGAAATTACTCGTAGCAAAAGAAAAATTGCCTGTCAAGCGTGATAAGCGAAAAAAGAATTCAATTTTGAACTGTCCAAATAAATCGAAATTTGTTATCTTGTTACAGCTTTATCCAACACAATATACGGACCAAAAATATATCTTCATGTTTGCAAAAGCTTCTTCATACCAACATTCAGCCAACAATTTATTATCTCATGAGTTTGTTTGATTCTTTTCAGAATGCACTTCCTTCTTCGTCTCAACACAGCTTAGGTGTTGTATTATAATAAATAATCATTTTATTTCAAGCTACGCTAGCTAGTTTATATTGCTATGGTTTCTTAAAAAAGCGGCGGCCGCCACATAATGGCCGCAGTGACGGCTGTCATGAAAAATATGGCAGCGGGGTTTTGTTTCTACGGTGTCAAAAGACGCCCTCTAGATAAACACACCAACTAACTTTCATAACTAACGTTTCAGCGACTGAAATCTGTTAATTCACGCTAATATTATGAACCGCGCGTTTGGTCTATTTTAGCTACTTCCACAGCATTATGTCGTTATGGCATTTTACTGTGGGGTCGGGCTGCTGACATTGAATCCATCTTTATTTTGCAAAAGAGAGCTGTCAGAGCTATTTATAATCTACGTCACTGCGAATCTCTCAGGGAACTATTTAAAAAGATTAATATTATGACGGTACCTTGCCAATTCATTTATGAAAATATTATATGTATGTAAGAAAAAATCTACATCTTTTTAATAAAATAAGTGATAGGCATAATTTTAATACTAGAAATAAAGATAAAATAGATCAACCATATTTGAAATTAGCTAAAGTATATACATCTTTTATGGGGTACTGTGTTAAATGTTACAATAAAATAACTTGTAAATATTGCAACTATATGAAAGAAAATTAAAAACTCATATAAAAAGTTCACTTTGTAAACAAGCTTAGTACAAATTAGAGGATTATCCAAGATAGGAATGCTCGGAAACATGCTGGCCCAGCTCCATGGGACAATCTAGAGTCTAGACAAAATCAAACTTGTTGCTACTCGAATTGTATAATTTATTATTTTTATGACATTGATTTAGATTCTGTGATTACTTTAACTCGCATACTGATTTATTACTTGTTTAAAAAAATTGGAAAATCGTATACTTTTACAACGTGTGTAAATATGTGAGCACCATGTATCTATCATTTGTTTCCCCTTCGGATTAATAATAAAGGTAGAAATAGACGTGAGAAGTACCGACTTTGGGTGCAATCACTCTCCGCCAAAACAGCATTACTAAGTAAAAGTGTAATATGCATGGCCCCATTAATATACAATAAAATTCCTAATTCCGTTAAGAAAATGAATGTTAATTCATTCAAGAGAGAATTTAAAAAAAAATGCTAATTAGTAAGGGATATTATAATGTTACAGAGTTTTTGAATGACAAATTTTGAACTTAGATCATTTAATTAGTTTTATTGAATTTTATTATTTTAATTATTATTATTTGTTGACTGTATTTTTGTATTGATTGTAATTAGGTATTTGAATTGATTGAATTTTGACTATAATTTAAATATTTCCTAATTTATAATTCCAATTACATATCATAAACTATTTTGTACGCCGAATATGGAAAAACATGTTGTACCGGCAATTTTAAACTCGTTTCCATCCATATGTGCATATCTATGTATCATGTTACACATGTACAAACAAATAAATGAATCTTATAAATCACATAGGTAATTAACTTATTGGTCATTGTTACATTTAAAATTCTTTTTACCTATTGTGGTATGGTAATTTTATTATAGGGGCATCATCTTCACATATAATTATATATTAAATTTATACAAAATATTGTAAGACATTTTAAAAGTGTAATGTTGAGTTTTTTGCCCATACCAATATATACTGTACTCTTTGGCCCATACTTCTCCACACGAAACTACCGTTTGGAAGGGGCGACTATAATTAATTATATTTGCATGTAAATGTTGACGTTCAAAGGTGCCTTTTATGTGTCGTGCCTACTTGAAATAAACACTTTGACTTTGAACGAAAGTGCCTCTGTCTGTTTGTTTGCTTCGTTTTACGATTGCACTAGTGCTGTTTGAACGCAGCTTCATAGTAATCAGGGTAGGGACCAGAAAGGCGACGTAAGCATTTATTCCGGAAAATTAAATCTTTACACATGGCAGGAGACGTGGGCACAGCTGCAGCAAACACAACGAACACAAGCTTCTTTATACAACTACATATTCCGCAATTATTCACGCTTATAACATTCAACTAAATAGATGTGAGGTAACATAGGAAACGAAATACTTCGCATACTCATAAAGGTACATAAATGTGTTTTTCCAACGCCCCCCCACGCCTTTCCTGTTGATTGCTCTGTTGGTCTCGTGGTCGCAAGCGCGACTTCTGAGCGTGGGGTCCTGAGTTCGATTCCAAGGTCGGGCAAAGTTTTATTGGGTTTGTCTATTGGGATTTCTTTAGTAACAGCTCGGATTTTGGAAGTTGGCGGTGTAATACCCCCGTGTCTCGGAAAGCACGTTGAGCCGTTGGTTCTGCGCCTAATCTCTCTCCGGTCGTGTCGTGTGACTATGAGAGTGAGGGAAGAGAGAGTGCACCTGTGTCTGCGCACACAGTTGTGCGCACATTTGTTCCCGCGCCGAAGGCTAGTCTCCATTGGATTGGCCGCCATGACCGAAATACGGTCTGGAGGATTATTACTATTATTTTATGTTATTCCAACGATAAAATGTACACTATTATTATTGTTTCGCAATCTGTTATTATAAGCCATTATAATCATCTCCCTTAGTCATTATCTTCATAATAGTCGATAAACTTCTACCTACTACTGGACATAGGCCTTCCCCTTAACATCGCCACAACGGCCGTTTCTAAGCTGGCTATCGAGCGGATTCCCGCATCCTCTACCAGATCATCGGTAATTTTGGGTGCCTTCCCAAATGCATACAGAAGTAGGTAAGCTCAATATAGTCAGTTTCCCCAAAGGATTATGGAGAGGTGTAGGTACCTATAGTATACCCACATTTCGCCACTAAAGATTAAAGTCCCATGTAATAGGGGCCCGCTTTTTGCACCAACCGGGCACAAATGCAGACTATGGGCTGCTGCTGAGGTTATTTGCGGTTAATATGACGCAGAGAAAGAACACAAATACAAAACAAAATATAACAAGTTGGGGGATGATATGCGTCGCATCCACGCAAAACGGCCGGCCACCGCTCAGTATAATGCTACGACACTATGCGAGACAGAGCCCAGCGCTGGATTTCAAAGTCAGCCGGCGTTGACGTGATGACGTCAACCGGTGCAGCATGCTGCTGGCTGAGAAATGACTATTATCCATTTTTTTGTTATTAAAAAGTCGCAAATGAAGTATAAGAACTTTGAAATTAAAGTCTCTATGAAATAGTCGACCAGAATCATCCAGAACATTCTAGAAACTCATTCTACCCGCGCAACATTATTGCGGCAATGATCATAACCACCGAGCTACAACTTATAATTGTTCCGCCTCTACTTCTGACTTCCACGATCGTTTGCAATAACTGGCTGCAGTTACAGGGTTGGTGCAGTTTCGTGTTATTTTTAGCGAAGGAAATTATTGAATAGTTTTTATTTTTTTCAGACATCATTCTAGTCCATAATTTGTAATGTTCAAAGTTAATTTCTGCATGTGAGATGCATGTATTTGTATACGGACTTCATCTGCAGTTAAGTAATTTTATTGTGTTTATATCTACCGATATATAGAATATACTTTACTACCTACCTTTTGATTTATTTTTCTCCCTTTTTACGACTGACAAAACATCGAGATTGGTTTTATAATATTTAAGTCTAATATTAATCACTTATACTAACAATAAAGCTGAAGAGTTTGTTTGAACTGCCTACCGATTGATGTCGGGAAGTTGTATATTATGGTAATCGCGCGGTAAACTCTGCTTGCGCGATGCAGGATTTGCGTGACACGCAGCTCGCATGTGGCGATGTAGATACCGCTACAGTTTGTTTGAACGCGCTAATCTCTGGAACTACCAGTCGGAGTGGAAAAATCTTTTGCGTTTGATAGCCCAATTTTTGAGGAATGCTGTCAACTATTTAACATCACGCTAGGTCCCTTGGAGCCGAGACATAGAAAAAAAAAACGGAAAGAACGCTAAACGAAATCGAGGTAACAGCGCAGGCGAGCGATGGAAGGCGACGCGTTGGGTTGGCAGCCGACATTTAACGCGGATGAAGTCTCGAGCAGAAGCTAGTGTATTATACATATAGCCCTTCCGGAATTAATTCTCAAATTATTGGTTAAAACCGATTCAAAATCCGATGCGTGGTGACGAACGAAAAGCCACTTTAATTTGTAATATGTATACAGGGTGTCCCGTAAATAATGGATCAAACGTAATGGGTAGGTAGCTTACCTCATTTCAAACAACTAATTTGAACAGTTAAAAAAATCGGTAAGGTAACCAAGATATTTTTTTTTTCGAATTTTACCATTTTCTCTAACAGCATTCAGTGTTTTTAATGCTGTCGCTGCAACTAATAACATTTTTAGGTATGATTTTTGTCAAAAACTTCTGAATAGCTTATTGTTAATATTTTCTTTTTCAAATATAATTTTATTTGCCTTAGAAAAAAAATGTTCAATTGATTTTTTTTTCAAATCGAAAAAAAAATTCTTGGTTACCTTACCGGTTTTTTTTAAACTTTTCAAATTAGTTGTTGGAAATGAGGTAAGCTACCTACCCGTTACGTTTGATCCATTATTTACGGGACACCCTCTATGTGGGATCTGAGGGGCAGTTCCCGTATTTTTAAGAAAATATGTAGTCTCAATCTGTCAAAAATACAACCAATTTACATACATTTTTGACAAGTTTTTGACATTGATTGTCACTGAGATGAGATTGCGACTTGAATTTGAACGTTTTTTAAGTTCGAAAATTGGCCTTCTGTTATGATGAGTATGCACTTAAAAAAAAGACACAAACGCCTTTGTGTGGAGTCTAGGGCCTAGGGCCGGGGGTTGAGTGTCGATATGGACCATGGATCGACAGTGATCGTTGACACGTGGTCGCGACATATACTGGCCTAGGAACTGCTCAGTGATTCCTTTTTAAGTCCTGAATATGTCCTGTAGTGTTATGCAATCCTTATAATTGACTCTATAATAATGACCAGTGTAGACGTTATGACAAGAAGGCGTTATGATTCCTTCACATGTACACATGTGGCTTCCCTGGTACGTCATTAACGGCATCACTATGTAAATGTCTATTAACTGCTCCCACATAACGATGTTTATTTTAATTTTATTTATATACTTATTTGAAAGAATCCTGATTTGTTATAGTTGTAATGGCGCGGTTGGCGCTTGACTGCTGCGCTGCGTGTCGCAGGTTCGATTCCCGCACGGAACAAATATTCGTATGACCTACAAGTTGTTGTTCCGGGTCTGGCTGTTTGTGTATGTAAGTTTAAATGTTTGTAAACGCACCCACAATACATGAGAAATTTCTAGTGTGGGGCAAAGATAAAAAAAATGTAGTTGTTTTAAATCTAAGCTTTTATTATTTTATTTACTTTATATATAGATTCTTTGTATTTTGTTAATGTGAGAATGTTGTAGGCTTTTTTTTTTTTTTGTGGGTGGGAAATCATCATATAATTTCTCCCGCTCTGGGCAGAGCAGGAGGGCGTGTCAGGCTCTTACTGACTAAAACCCACCCGTGTTCCTTCAGTTGCCTGTGCCAGGGGCCACGGTAACCCTCTTGGACTTTTCCGCAACCCTAGCAGGCATTGGTCCTAGCAAACCCCGTAATTGGTGCTGACATCTCTTAGAGGCGCGCGTGGAACACAACGCGCCGTCGACCCGGGCCTGGTCCTTATCGAACGGCGAGCTGCCCATTGCTCGCCGTTCGCAAGCCCGCGCCTACGGTGGCCGGGAATCGGCCTGCGATTCCCGACACCCAGGGCGTCTCCTGCGGCGGCTAGGGGCGTGAGGGCGCAAACTTTGCCTCTCCCTCACGCGTTCCGCCTCCTCCTTTGCGAACATTACTGCTTCGCAAAAGGAGGTGACGGCTTCCCAAGCCCTCTCGCTCCGTACCATGGCCTGGACCAAGGCCGAGACGAGACTCGACGCGAGAGATCGCCACCGCCAATCGCCTCCACGAGGACACGCCGGTGCTCCGCCCAAGCCGGGCAGACCTCCACCGTATGCTCCACCGTGTCCTCCGGGCGATCCACACAATGGTGACACCCGGGAATGTTGTAGGCCTAACTTGTAAACTTAAGATTTGTAGACCATTTTCTATCTTGTTAAGTACCAGGTACCTGTTGACAGGCCTACACTGTCCTCCCATACCTATAAACACTGTAATTTGAAAACTCCATAGGAAACGACCAATTGGAACCGCGCACTTAGCTTTTGACGTTTCATAAGTGCCCATGTAGGTTTATGTGAAATAAAATATTTTTATTTTATTTGATTTGAGTAATTTCTCTGGTTTACCTATATCCCAATTCTGCGCCTACAGTAGGTATATCTGATACCATTGCTATTCACGATCCTAAGTAGAGGATCCGATATATTATATATATTTGGATTGATGTAGGCGATAGCGGTGTTGCTATAAAAAAATCCTATGATGAACGTTATGACCCTCAATGGGTTGCAAGTAAATTCGAATATTTTCCGAATATCTATTCGCGTCACGGCCTTAACAGGCACTCGATATCTCCAAAAATCGTATTAGTAGCCCACTGAAGACTCACATCGAGATCCGTCTACTTAATCATCTTCCTAACCCCTTCCCAAGTAGTTTGGGATCGGCTTATAGAGGGTACGAGAAACGGGGTGTAAAGTTCACTCATAACTGCATAGAAAAGGGAGTATCCTCCGACCAGACGGGTGTCGTGTCTGGTGGGCAACTGCCCGATGATTGATGTCGGGAAGTTGTGTATATGTATATGCTAGTCGCGCGGTAAACTCTGCTTGAGTGACGTCAGTATGACGCGCAGCTCGCATGTAGCGATGTAGATACCGCTACAGGCTTCCAGTGTAACTGGACGCAGCTGAATACCGGTATTTCAGTAGATCCGTCCACTTATAACGCTTTAATAATAATTAGTATATCTTCTGGAAGCGCTCGTTCCATCTTATCTGTTACTTTTCATCAGACGACATCAATGTGGAAATGAAAGGTGTGAGATACAGTCCCATTAATAATTAAAAGAAACGATAATGGATAACGTTCTCGCTGAATCCAATCAACACCATCTTCGACAGCCTTCCAAGCTTTCAAGACTTACCTTCAACACTCGGCTTCTCGCACACGAAGTAGTTGTGTTCCCTGCAGCCCCTGTCGTTCCACATGAAAGTGGCAGTCCCTGGTGGTGGTCGCGGGGGGAACTCTCGCCGGGCCTCCACGCAGTCCTGGCCCGAGGTGCCGTCGTCGTTCGGCTGGCCGCTGTGCTTGCGCCAGCCGGGGAACCAGTCTGAGGACAAAGAATACCATTTCAAATACAGGGTGTAAAAACTCATCACTTAGCCGCTATTTACGCATTCAGTAATAAAACTAAGTAACACTGAGAAATTATTTCTGCGAAGCGGCTTTTATTTTTGGTGTTAAAAATCACTGTTTACGGCGGCGCGCAATGCCTTATGGGTGCAACGGTACAGGAGTTATGGGCGTATTTAAAGTTAAGTTATACAATTTAAAACTTGTTTTTGTGAAAAAAGTTAGAACTGTGACATTCAATATCTCCGTAACCAGAAGGTCCCAGGTATGGTCCAGTACAAAAAAAGATCACATTGACTCTTGGCTTCGTACCGCGACTTTTTACACCCATTGTTTTGCCACCAGATAATATTTATTATCATTGTCATCAGGCTAAAGTAGTCCAAGCTAGATATAGGCCCCTCTAAACGCCATGCCATTTAACTCGATCCTCGGCTATTCTCACCCAGCGGCTATCAGCCACCCTGCGACGATCATTGGTCCACCTAGCCTAAGGCCTCGTTTACCGAGATGCGGAGCGTCGCGAGCGACTTGGCGTCTCGCGTCTCTCTCGCTCTCGACCACGCTATATGAGAGCGAGAGAGACGCAAAATGCCAGGCCGCACGCGACGCTCCGCATCTCCGTAAACGAGGCCTGAGGCTGCTGTCTTTTACTTGCAAACAAAACAAGAAAATAAAAATGCCAAAGTTGCACTGAAACTTTCAGACAAGTTTAGATCTCACCCCAGTATATGAAACACGCTGAAGTTCAATGTGTTAACTAGTTTGACAGTTATGTAGCGTCCCCTTTTGTTATCGCACTTTTCAGTAGGACAGCTATATCTACTGGTAATAATTTTAGTTTCTTCTAGTTGTTATGAAGTAGATTAGGGCGTTTTTGTTTTTGAGATGGGGAATTGGGAGTTACTGGTACCTCAAATGTCAATAAGGAATTATAAAATTCATAAAAATCCGCAAGATGGCATGAAAAAGCGTACCGTACCACCGTATTTTTTAACACGGTTCGTGAAGGGAAACCCCCTTAAATTTTTTACTTTATTTTATTTTATTCTTTTTTGATAAAGCGGTCATAGTAGTACCTACATACTCTGTAAAAATTTAAAGTGTCTACCTATGTATTACGATTCAAAAGAAACAGCCCTGTGACAGACGGACGGACGGACAGCGGAGCCTTAGTAATAGGGTCCCGTTGACACCCTTTGGGTACGGAAGCCTAACAAGTAAATAAATAACTTAAACGTCGCATAGACCACAATACACGGCAGGGGCGAGGAAAGTACAATTATAACATCGCTATTACAAACAACCCATTCTACGATTGCAATGTTGCCCCCAACGTGTTATTACTAGACATTGCTAGGCACACCTAGATATAGTAGGTAGTAATAACTAGTCATTACTACGAACCGTACATGGGTTTGGGTATAGACAGCAATTTACTTTAAAGGGACGTAGTAACACGTCACCTAGCTCGTTACTTTGTAGAAAATTGCTATGTAGCGGGTAGACACGTGAGAAAATTGGAGTAGTTTCTTATTCTAAGCCGTTACGTGAGATGTTTCACAAAGAACATTATATTTTTTTTTTTTTGTTCTTTCTGCTTCACAGCAATCTGTCGTAAACGACAATAAGCTGCTTCTTTGTCCGAAATTTCTGGATTTTATTAGGTAATAGAGCTTGGTGAGAACTTCGTAGTTAAGTTTCTCATTCCAATTAGATAAATCTGTCCAGGAGAGTTGGGACGCTATGTCTTTTCAATCTCTTAAATTGCAGGCCACCATCACCACTTAATTTTAGAGCAAGTTCATTCTGATGCTTTGATATTCTCTTCTGGTATTTGTTGCTGTATTGTGCTATCTCTTGTTTGACTCTAGGTATTTTCAAGTCTTGATACATTAGTTTGTTACTAATATATTGTGGTATGCCAAATATAACTCTCAATATCTTCGACTGGAACCTTTCCAAAATCTCAATATTACTTTGGCTGGCCGTGCCCCAAAGTTTGAGAATTGCTTTGTAGACTGTCAGCTTGCTTTGTGTGCTCATTTGTGAGTGCTTTCCCATTAACCAGTACATGTTTCTTAGACTTACATCCAACTGCTTCTTTTGGTCCATATATGTTTTCGCCATGTTAACCTCCTGTCCAGATGCATACCTAGATATTTGGCGTTGTCATCTTGAGGAATTTCTTTATTATTTAGAATCACTGGTGGACAGGTATCTCTTCTGAGGGAAAAAGTTACATGCGTGGACTTGCTTTGATTTGCCCTGATTCTCCAAACTTTAAGCCATTCTTCGATTTTGTGAATGTGGCACTGTAGATGTTCTGAAGCGGTAACGGGATTTGAGTGTGTTGCAAGTAGGGCTGTGTCATCTGCGTATGTTGCAACTGTGGTTTTTTTCCGTAGCAGGTAAGTCAGCAGTGTAGATGATGTACAGCACTGGGCCTAGGATGCTACCTTGCGGTACACCTGATTTTATTTCATACAGTTCCGACAGTTCGTTTTTGTACTTAACTTCAAAACAACGTTTCTCAAGGTATGATTTCAGTATGAGGAAGAACGAGTGTGGTAGCGACTTTTAAATTTTATAAAGTAGACCCTCATGCCACACTTTGTCGAAGGCTTGGCTGATGTCTAGGAATACTGCAGAGCAGTATTTTTTCTCTTCCAATGCTCTTATAACATCTACAATACGATGGACTTGTTCGATTGTGCCATGGTTTTCCCTAAAACCGAATTGGTGGTTTGATATTATGTCATTTAGGTTTTCCTTCATCCTTTTTAGCAGTATCTTCTCAAATAGTTTTCCTGTGATAGACTAAAGACTTATTGGTCTATACGAAGCAACTTCCTGTGGTGGTTTACCTGGTTTCGGTAGAATAACTACTTGTGCAATTTTCCACTGGCCCGGGAAGTGGAATAGACGCAAACAAGCGTTGAAAATCTGTACCAATGCTACGATACCCCTCATTGGCAGCCTTTTTAGAAGTGTGCTATCGATAAGGTCGTATCCGGGGCATTTTCCTTCCTTAAGTTGTTTTATTTCCAGAATTATTTCTCGAGGGCTCGTGGATTTTAGTGGTAGACACACTAGATAATTTTTTATTTCCATCTCATGCTCAGGTCTAGACTCCGGAAATGGCTGGAAAACAGTACTGAGATGTTCAGCAAAGCTGGCAGCTTTTTCGACATCTGATCTTGCCCACTCCCCTGTATTCTTTTTAAGAGGCGGTATTTGGGTTTTCGGGCGCTTCAACCTGCCTGTGGCCCTCCATAGGGAGTAGTTTTTATCTACTGAGGGCGATAGGTTCGAGAGGTAGTTTTGAAGGTTGGTATCGTTAATAGTTTTGATGAGGTTTTTTAGTTCACCAGAAGCTCTGTTGAATGCAGTTTTTTCTCTGGGATATCGAGTACTGTGCCATTCTTTTCTTAGATTGCGGCGCTCGGTGATTTTATCGTTGATTAATTTAGGATATTTATTACATGCAGAGGGCGACTTCTTCCTCACCATTGTAGATACCGCTGCAGCCTTGTAGATAGTTCGGTTTAAGTTTTCTATGGCTTTTTCTATCTTTCCAGTAGTGTTGAGTTTACCTTCCAGGTTGATATCTTCTGATATTCTGTCCTGGTATAAATCCCAGTTTGTGGTCTTATTATATATTCTATGTGCTAGTTCCACCAGTACTATTGAGGAGTGGGCATTCAGTATGACTGGTATGCGATCAGAGGAAAGATCCGTGCACGATTCGATGGTCATATAATTTCGACTTATGTTTCCAGTAATGAAAAAGTCCAGAAGGTCCGGAATCTTATTTTGATCCGTTGGCCAGTACGTTGGTACCCTGGGGGTCATGCATTCAAGACCTCGTGTCTGAGTTACTCTATACAGTTGCCTTCCTCTGTGCGTAATCAGTCGAGAGCCCCAATGAGTGTGTTTGGCGTTCCAATCGCCGCCACATATGAATCTGGGGCCGAGTGAGCGAAGATAGGTGTTGAAATCACTTTCGGTAATTGTGTGTCTTGGGGGGCAGTATGCCGCGGATAACGTGGTCTCCAATTTCTCATTCACTATGATTTTAACTGATAGAACATTATAATGAGGTAAACGTTTTAATATTACAGTTTTTTTTTAATATTTAATCAGAGTAGGTTGTGTTTTTATGTTACTATCTTTCAATAACAGGCATACTATTCTACAACGATTACTTAAACGATAAAAATAGTTGGTCGCTGTGATTAACTCAAGACAATGTTTATGTTATTTCTCCAGAATTAGCTAACCTACTGACAAGTTATATGAGTTCATCTAAGTAATTGTTTTATTTATAGTTTATTTTATTTGACTATATTAGTCAATTTAATTTAGTTCATTTCAAGGTTTTTTTTTTTATTGAGTTGTATTGCAATATATGGTTAGCTAGCGACCTCGACAATTCATCATCTTATTCTTTTGAGCAACCGGCACCAAGTTCATCATGCTCCCTTAGATGTCACTGCTTGCGGTAGCGTCGGGGGTGAGGTTGCCTCCTTCCCTCAAATATGGCGAGGAGGGTAATAGCTGATATTTGCGTTATGCCCGTGAACGGGTGCTGCTTGTGGACATCTTGTTGACTATTATTGTTGTTCTTCTTCTTTTCTTGTTGTTCTCATCTTATTGTTTGTTATTGTTACTGTTTCTTTATTTTACTTCGAAGCTGCGAAGGTCCTAGTTTATCATTTGTGACTTCAAGTTACAGCTACATATATAAACATAATGCAGGATTGCAAATGTAAGCGGGCACGCCCTTTATGCCTTGAGGCTTTTATTATGTATTAAGTTCTGTTCACGTTTTCGTTTTTATTTATTATTTCTGCTTAAGTATTGTTTTCAATAATGGCGTGTGCTAGCTGACATAAGTTTTGTGTTTCGTAATGTTAATTACTTACTACTGTATAGCATCCAGTTCTTCTAAATGAACAGACAGCAGTGCTGCTGGAGTTTGTTCCGCCACTTCTTTTTTCCAGTTAAAGCACTAGGAAGCGGTGAAGGGCGGGCGTTTTGGGGGACTGTCTTATGTGATTTTGACGTTCAAATAGTGCTGATTCTCAGCCTAGTTTGAATAAATGATTTTTGATTTGGATTTTGCATCAATGTTTGACAGGACAATTTCTGGGTAGGATTATCTAAAGAGGAACTTAAAACGTAACTTAGTATTTACTAAGTTATACATAATTTAAATAATTTTTATAATTTAATATTTATTTTTATTTACATCCAACTGTACTACAAGAAAAAAAAATGAATACATAGTTTTTAATGCTCTCCGAGACCTTTCTGTACTGTGATTTAAATTGCTACATGAATTATATTCAAAAACTCGATAACGTTTTAGTAGTCTTAAAATAATAATAATATGTACATGTACATAAAGACACTTTAGAGACTAAAACCGAAGTGGAGAGTTTCGCAAGACCTCGTTCACACAAATATTACGTGCAATTATTCAGAACTGTGACCACCAGTAGATACATAACTCCCTTTGTGCAATGATCACTGAGTCGCGGTAAACGGTAGTTTAATGAATCGTTCATGAAAATATGCAAATAGTGAAAATTATATGCAACCTGTAAACAAATTGAAAATGTTTACGAAAAATCACGATCATTGCGAAATATATGGTTCGTTAAATATTCAATTCAATTGAGGTAAATTATTAATTCCGCAGATTCGATTGGGCGTTCATTTTAAATTAGCTACGGTTAGCTCGTTGTTCCGTCATACTTTGTATTTACCCTGACGATTTTACTTGATGTTAGATGGGTGCTACGACTACCCCGTTTTACTCCCTAATGTATAGTATTTCCAGTTTTTACCCTATTCAAAAAATCATCTTCTTGATGGTACCTACGACAAAAATTAAATTCACTGATAAAATTTTTGATGGCCCAAAACTTCGCCACTTGCACGGCATCGTCAGTGGCAGCGCAGAGACCACTATGACTGTTTTTGGGGGACAGAGGGCTGGATAATAGTAGAGAGCCAAGTTTCTGAAACAGTTCCCTACCCACACCCTGCTGCCGAACCATCGAGGAAGCCACACTTCACGAGGTTCTAGTTACATCTATAAAATTGTACAGGTACCATGATGAAGTAAAAGTAGACATTTCTTATAAGGTACCAGGATAACCGTTACTGGAACTATCATCCGGCTTACCCCACTAAACAAAAGACGCCCTCTCCATTGAAAATAAAATAAAACATTCGCCAATAACTCTGCATGCTGCTGCACATAAAACAAGCTTACTTTGAAGCTCGTATTTTAGTAAAGCATTTAGTAACTGGAAGCCGGGTCAGAGCAATTTAGAGGAATAATTTAGTAAGTACTCGTACCTAATTGTGTTCTGTGAATCGGTTCGCTGTGTTTTGACGTGAATAAACAGAAAACATCGTTACACACGCGATTCGTGTTTTGATGTGGAGACACGAATGTTGCAATAAGTAATAGGGATATTTTATTGGTTTATTCTGAGACGGCCATATTTGTCTTATAGGCACACATGTTAATTAAACATAGGTTGTTTTTTTTTGTTTTTAAGCGTGTTCGCGGACAGGTGGTACTATCCACTACTGCGCCACTGGATGCGCTTGCACACTGCCTTGTGAGCAGTGGGCATTTCCTCCTCGTCAAATTTAATGTGTTGCTTCTTCTGTGTTGTCACTGCTATTTTATTGTTTGTATTGATTGTTTGTATCTTTTTGTGTGTTGTGTATTCTTGAGATTTTGTTAGTTTTTGTTAGTATGTGTATTTTACTGTATGTTTCGTTCAATTTTGTAAGTGTACCTATGGACAGAAAGTCTGAAATAAACGTTTATTTATTTATTTTATAAACTAAAATGTTATAAAGTAAATCCAGTACACAATAACAGGGGTCATAGGACTCCCTTTTCCTAAACTAGGCAGAAAAATCTGTCTGTATCTTAGGAAAGAGTATCCATTTATAATGGGTCTTAGTGGCGGTTACAACATTTGGTACGTGGAGTGGGCGAACAAAGTACTTATCTTATATTTAAAGACAGAAATAAAAATGTGTGTGTGTGTGTGTGTGTTTGGTAGTGTGTGTGTGGTAATACTTTAGACAGCTTATACAAATATTTGCACGAGGTCAAGGATTGCGAAAATCTAGGTTTCGCCATCATAAGATGCAGTTAACTGTTCTAGCTAATATATAGGGTTATTGGTAAAATATCATCAGCCCCTTAAGGGGTCATTGTACTCATCAATAGGAACAACTTTTACTATGGGACCAAATATGAAATCGCGATAAAAAAATCAGCTGGTCCCTTCATTTTGACGAGTTCTGCAAACATAAATGCAGGGAACAGCAGATTTTTTTTTCACGATAACCCTGTATACATACAGCATAACATCACGCCCATGTTCCATGAGGAGTAAGCCAGAGGTGTACCTATACTCCAACCACATTTCGCCAGCTATGTTTAGGTCTCGTGTAATAGGGGGGCGAGCCTATTGCCATCAACCGGGTACAAAGCCAGACTCCTTTCTGCTACTGAGGAATTCCTGACGGAAAAGCTAATAACACTACCCGACCCGGGAGCTGAATCCAGGACCCCCATGCCCAGTAGCAAATATCATTGTACAAATTCAGTGGCACGGTTGGCGCAGTAGTTAAGCTTTTGACTGCTGCGCTGCGTGTCGCGGGTTCGATTCCCGACCGGAATAAATATTTGTATGACCTACAACTAGTTGTTCCGGGTCTGGCTGTTTGTGTATGTGACTTTAAATGTTTGTAAACGCATCCACAATACAGGAGCAATTCCTAGTGTGGGGCAGTGTTTATAAAAAAAATATTAAAATATTTTGTAGGAACATTTTTGGTGGGTACTTATACGAACATAGCTATTAACTAACAAACTCCATCTGAATCTCCGAGGTTCCGAGTGGACACGAGAAGATTGTTCATGCCAGTTTGCTCACTTCGCTCACTACACGTTAACGTGAAGAAGTGTTGAGACGGACGAGAGCACTAACTGGAGTTAGAAGTTCTCACCACCAATTAGAGCATAAGCACCACGTTTCATTGTTAGGTGAGATTCTAGTTGAACGGTACTGGAGTCTTGATTGGATTAAATTGGATAGAGGAGTGTAATAGTGGATTTAGTGTAGACTACGAAAATAAATTGTGAAATAATGACTTATATTCTGCCTTTGAAATAGTAATCAATTTATTTGTTGTTTCTCGATCAATCAATACCTAAAGCTTATCCTAGACCTTAATCATTGTGTTTTCTAGTTTTTAAGATAATATTTTAGTCAAATTAAATTATGCTAATCAAAAATAAAGTTTAACTTTATAATTTTTGATTAAGACAATAAAGTACCTATTCCTCTGAAAGTCATAATAGCAAAGATCTTGGCGATACCTCTGGCTTTTAATCGCCAAATCCGTTTTTTCCAATAGTTTGTATGATACGTGATTAGGATTTAATTAGGTTTCTACTGGTTCGCTGCGCTCTGAAAGCAGTGGATAATAATTAAGACTCATACACACTGTATTCAATGCGCTATTTTTTTAAATTAACATGTTATGTTCATCTTTTACATACATTTCTTATTTTAATCAAATGGATTGTGATTTGCACTTGAACAATCTCATGTTAGTAATATCAAATTTAAAAAGAATATATTTTAACCGACTTTTGTCCGCGGCTTTATCCGCGTGATAGTTGGAAATTATCCCACGTTAACGTACTACCGCTATACCGGGATAAAAAAGTATCTGCGTTTGTAACCTGGATTAACTGATAGTTGGAACCCCCTGATAGTTTGCAACCTTGGATGTGCCAAATTTCATCCAAATCTAGCTAGCTAAAATCTAAAAACTAAATTTTGGATATTAAGTAGGGGGGCCTAGAAAAGCTTAACTTCAAATTGTCGACCAAAATTACCTTGGGCATTTTCCGCCATCTTGAAAAAAGGGTTAAATTCAGTTTTTTCGTCATAACTCGGTTCTCCGTTGAGATACAAAATGTATTATTCGATAATTTTTGGTTGCTTCTCTTGCGATCTACAATTTAGGTCCTCTACACTTTTCACGTATCGTTCATCGTTATCGAGATATCGATCGAAAAACGACAACAAAAACTATTTAGTTTTTTCACAAGAAAAAAGTAAATAGCAAAAAACAAATTTCACTCCCCAAATTTATGATTTTTTCGATCGTGAAAAATGTAGAGGACCTTAATTGTAGATCATAAAAAAGCAACAAAAAAGTGTTATACACGGTGATTTGTAATTCACTGTTAACCTTGCAGGAAGTGAAATAACTCATGATTATAAACAACTCTCATTATGAGACCAACTACGAAATAGCAAAAAAAATACATCTGTTGCATACATTTTCATCGGGTAAATATTGCATTTTTGTATGAAACAGCTGATATTTTTTTCGACATTTCATAATTGGTCTCATAGTAAAAGTTGCACATAATCATGAGTACTTTCACGTCCTGAAAGGTTAACAGTGAATTAAAAATCACCGTGTATACAAATTTTCGTATGTCAATGATGAAAAAACTGAATATAACCCTTTTTTCAAGATGGCGGAAAATGCACAAGGTGATTTAGGTCGACAATTTGGAGTTAAGCTTTTCTAGCCCCTTACCCCTCCCGCCCCCCCACGTTATATCCAAAATTTAGCTTTCTCGGTTCATTTGCATTTCCAAATGTTTATAATGACTGGATTAATTAGTATTGGGTTTAAACGAGAATTTTACATTTAAGCACGTTTAATTAACTTTGATGGTTACTACATCTCCAGTCAATAACTAACAATTTACTGAATTCTGACTGCATGTACCTTTATTTTAATTATAAGTCTGCGATTAATAACAGGAGCGCAGCGTCGAAGTGAACCGCGGATGAATTCGCGCGCTTTCCTGGCGGCCATCTTATCAAGATGGCGGCCGACTGATTTATTACCGCCTATTGTGTTGAAAGTGAGTCTTTAAGCACAGTATAATAAAGTAAGCAGTATTACGTCTCGGCATTGTCCTTGAAATAATTACCTACAGCCGCCCGGTAGATAAGCACGCACTAGGGTTGCAACTGACTGTGTTACTAGGGTTGCCACTGACTGTGTCACTTGGGTTGTAACTGTAACGTATAAGTCCGACAATTTATTGATGGGAGATTGCATTATTTTTTTTAAACTTTGCGCATTGTTAAATGTAGTATGCCCTGTACATTAAAATGTTTTTCACAAATCCAGTACCTTGTTGTGTAAGGGTTATTTATTAAATCATCTCGGCACAACAGCCGAAGGCATTCGGATAGTCCGCCTTTTCCTGTTATTTTGCAATGACATATATCTAAATGATCATGTTAATTCACAACTTAATAAAGTATGACAGAGTTATGAAACAAATATGTTAATATGTCTACATTAATTTATGTAGGTAATGTTAAATCCCTATCGAAATTAATATGCTTATCGTCAGCGAAATTGTACGTAGACAAAAACTGCATTTAACACCAAATCATTTGGATGATTATGGAATGGATATCTTAGATGTCACGAACGTATTTTGATCACTGGACGCACGATAAACGCTTTCTGTAACAGACTGCTATCCATGCTGGTGAAGCTGCGAGCACGAGCTGGTGTAGGCTAATATCGCATTATATTGGAGACGACGTTTGTTTTATTACGATATAACTCGCCGAAAGGCACAAGAGAAGCAAGTAATTATGCGCAGTAAGGTACAAAACATTTTGGGGTGGATTCATGTTTAATTAATTAATTTAAGTACCAATCCACTTAAACGTTAAGTTTGAATATAATTAAACACTAAAAGTTTCAAAGTACTCTTAACAATATGAGCTTAATAAAAGTTGTTGAAAGATTTTCGATGCTGTGAGAGTGTTACGGTGCTACGCTTTAGCTACGCGACTACGCGAGTGCTACTTGTACGTCGAAAAATGTTTTTTTTTAAGAAATTCTCAATCTTTGCTTGGAATTTTCATCACTAGGTAATTTACAATCATCATGACCAAAGATAACACTTCTTTTTACAAAAGTAAACCTTACAAGAAGGATATAAGATAATTATTCATTTATTATGACAAAGAATTAATACTATTCCGTATTTTTAAATGCCTATTCTTTACATGTAACGAATTCATTCCCATCCATTAATCCTTCTATATTGACCAACCTTATAACTTCATAAACGCAGGACTCCCAACATTATCAACATTCTGTGACGTCACATTCCGGACGCGATAACAGCGGGGCTCGGGTGCGGTCCGTTGTGTTGCGGCTGGGGTCCGTTGCGGATCGCTTCGATTCCGAACTTGTTGAATGCTGACGTCGCCATTGTATACAGGGCCGACCCTTTAGTTGTGTTGGCACACATGCTCTTCAATTGTTTTTTTTTTAAACGAATTTGTATAGAAATAATTGAGATAGGTAGGTTCGATTCCCACACGGATGTGAGCAATAATGCTTTTCTGTGATCATAATTTATATGTAAGTATATGAAATCACTGCTACCTTTTATCTTGTCATACCTACATGAAAGCGTAGTGTACCATGCTACCAAAAATCAAAATAAATTATACATACTTAAATTATGTACGTGGCAGCTGGCAGTCCTTATAAACGGGTACGATTTAACTATAACTCGTACTAAACGATATTACCTTAATAATGGCGTTGAGATATCGCTGGGCGAAATCATGACGTGAAAATACTATCCTGATATTTGTCACTATCTATAATGAGATTTGTTCAACAAAATCTGCCTATAAACCTTTAACACATAACCTTTAACTGCATATAAATCTTGTCACACCTGTTAGGCCGCTAGATTATATTAAAGCTACCCACTAAGAATGTTTAATTTAATTTATATTATTGTGTTACGGGATAGGTCACTATAGTGATGCCAGTTGCAATTATATTTTGAGAATAGAATATTTATTTTGCAAAATATTCTGTAAAAATAGGTCTTGAATATAAATGATGCCACAAAATTATGTATTTTGCTTACTTACTTCAGCATGCAAAAAAGATATTTTTGATTTTCTACTGACAGTTGTGTGTTAATACAATTACTGCAAGGACTTGGTACCAGTTCGACTAAACCTAGCTTACTAAGATTGAGGACAGCTTCATGAAAATAGCACTAGACAATCAATGGGTGAAAACTGGTTAAATGCGTAATTATCTAAAACGTTAGGTATCAACCCTAGTTACCAGTAACGTAAACTAAGTAGTCATAATAAATAAACAACGCGTCCGTTTTGCCTTCCAATTTCGATGAACTTAAAGGTACTTACTATGTCTTAAATTACTTGATTTGGTGAGGTTCTACGGTCATTTCGGTCGGTGCCGACCGTCATTTCGACTGGTTGTTTATTACAAGTAACTTCTATTCTATTCACTACGGTTGGTTTGCTGACCTCTTGATGAGTCAATATGATTGGGCAGTCGGACTTTGTTATGGTAACCCTAGTGTTATCGCTTTAGTTTGTGACTTCTTCTACTGAGGTTATTTTAGCTCGGGATTCCGTTCTAAATATTATCAATATGCCTAGCATTTCCCAAGTACACACATCAAAAGTGTCTAGGGATCAATATATTTAAAAATATATTTTAACACCCTATAGAATTGAAATTAAAATGTATATTTCGATTAAATAATCTCTCCTTTTGCATTAGGTAATAAAGACATTTCGCGATTTTTGCTTGTGCTGGATATTTCACCTTCGTTATCCTGACATTAAAATATGATATAAAAGAAAAGTTGTTATTGGTTTTAATTGCGTAAAGTAATCAATCAGTAGCCTGTATTTCCACAGCTAATAACAGAATCGCAGCGATTCGGTATACTCAACATGAGTTCATCCAAATCACGTTGCGGAATGGCCGCCCAAGTCAGTTGTAACAGGCGAAAAAGATTTTCTGGTGTGGGTACGGGGTCCATATTTGGCAGAGGTCTTCTTTGAAGCATATCCCATGCGTGCTCAATGGAATTCAAGTCTGGTGATTGAGCAGGCATGGTAGGACGTTGATATTAGCTGCGGCAAGTGTGTTTGCAACGATTTTGGCAGTGTGTGATCGTGTATTATCATGCATAAGTCCGCAAAAGGAATGACAATATCTGATACAATCGTTTCAGCGTAAATCTGTGCATTGAAATTGCCTCTGATCTAAATCAGTTCGGTTCATCCGCCGATCCAACTACTCGCCCATATCAGGATTGTTCCACCACTGTATGCATGGTCTCCTGGCATGATTTTAAACGATCTTGGCGCATCTGGCTCCAAACCAAAGCGAGATTCGTCAGAAAAACACGCGAAACTGCACTCTTCTTCTGCCCAATTTCTGTGTTCACGAGCCCATTGTATACTGGCTCTGCGGGGTAGTACACGTAGTGGCCTTGGGGAACGGAGAATGACTTCATGCCAGCGATTTCTTTTTGTTTGATCGCTTATTAACATTCCTGAAGAGCTATGAAGCCTCGTAACTAGCATCATCGCGGTCATCAACATTTCGTCGAGCAGTAATTTGTATGTAACGATCTTGTCAGATCTTGCATGCGAGCTCGTTCTCCATGTCGCTCTGCCACGCTGCCACTGATGCGGTAGCGTGTCCAAATTTTACTTAAATCACTCTGCGTAGTGCCCAGAGCGTTTGCCTCAGCACGTTGCGAGAACCAGCTTCCAACATTCCCACGGCTCTGATCATTTCTTCTCAGCTTAAATGATAAATGATTTTATTTGAGGCCGCCGTTTCCTATCTGACTACTCTGAGAAGAAAGGCCGAAACAAACTCAGAGGTCTCTTTTAAAGTCCAGATAAAATCTTGGTCAGATAATGTGAAGACTAAGTAGATCGATGTTTGAAACTGTCTTTTGAGGAAATAACCACACAGATTGAGTGGACCTGTCTAGTCAGTGTACGCAATTGTCAGCAATCGTGCAGCTCAACTCAGAACTTAAGGAGCTCAACTATTCGACGAACAATACCAAAGAAAGAACATTGAGTAGGCCGCACAAATTACTGAAACTGCCAGATCATGATTAAACTAACTGAGAAAAATACAAAAAAGCAATTACCAAACAAAGTAAATATCCATGTCCTTGTTTATATAAAATTCATCAATGTCAATGTGTATATCAAAATCTGGACATAATCTTTGAGAACCATGTAGATTGGTGTCTGAAATGACGTCTTCTCTACATAATAACGTTCTTTTGCATTAATTCCACTCAGAAGTATGGCTGAAATACATGATTTGGCCTCAAACTCATAGCAGAATAATAATATGAGACAACATCCACACAAGGTCTTCAGGTCCCGAACTAGGCAGAGCCTGTACTACGGTAACCTGATGACTGATATACATACTTATATACATATACACACCCAGACACAGAATGATATGGGAATACGACTTGACGGAAGATTTTCATCTTTTAACCGAAATTCAAAAACTATTCCATTTTCAAATGACGAAATTTACTAGAAAGTATCCATAGGAGTTACAAAAAATATGATTAAAAAACCAGATTTTTAGTAACTAGCCCAAACGTGCTTGATCCCTAGACTTTTGATGTGTGTATGTTGGGGTCGACTTCCAGTCTAACCAGATGCAGCTGAATACTAATATGTGGAGTGACTGCCTGTCTGACCTCCACAACCCAGTTACTGGACAACAGGATACTCCTTGGTAAGACTGGTTGTCAGACTTTCGGGCTTCAGACTACTCGTAACGACTCAAACATCAAAGATCTACGAATGATAGCCGAGATCAACGGCTTTACGTCCATTTCAAGACACGGATGGGTCTAGACCGACCCGAACCTTCAAGCAACCCGTGCGTATAATTAAACCACAAGTCCATTTTATTCCATTCTAAATAGTAGGTAACCCTACAGACAGACCCGGTAAACAGATTACCTATTGCGACCACTTAACCTACGATTCGTAAAATGTGAGGAATTGATTAAAATTATTTTCTCTTACTCCTTTCCGTCAATTTGGCAACGGGCTCACATTATACCTCTACCTAAAACTAACGAGCCCTATGTAGTAACCCACTGAAGACCTATTTCTATTCTCCTATTTCTCTTTTTTTTCCTAGTTTTTGAGCACATAAGTAGTTCATAGACAATTATAATTTTTCTTGGCGTCAAATTCGATAATCAGCAGAGCTCTCATTCAGCCCATCATAGATTATGCCGATGCCTGTTATTTGGATGCCACCGAGGAGCTTTTAAATAAACTTGAGCGTTTGCAGAATATATGTATTCGTTTTGTTTCGTTAAACCAGCGCTGGGGCTCTGTCTTGCATAGGGTCGCGGCATAATGCTGAGCGATAGCCGTTTTGCGTGGATGTGACGCATGTTTCCCCCAACCTTTTCATATTTTTTGTATTATTTTTTGCGTCATGTTTACCGCAAATAAACGCATTTTCTTTCTTTCTTTCTTTTCTTCTTTTGTTTTTAACCTTAAAAAGTATGATCACGTTTCCAACTTTCGCAAGATACTCAAGTGGCTCCCCATTCGACTTCGCAGGAACTCTCGGATATTGTGTCTACTATTCAACCTCCTTCACAATCCTAAAACGCCATCCTATCTGCGGGAGCGTTTTTCCTACGCCCGACCTTCAGATGCGCCTTACAGGTCGCATCTTAGAAACCTCCTTAAGTCCCCTCCCCACTCCACCGACTTTTACTCCTACTCCTTCACTGTGCACGCGGTGCGGTTGTGGAATTCTCTTCCGCCTGACATTAGGGACTGCCAAACTGTTGCAGTTTTTAAGAGAAGTGTGAAAGAACATTATCTTTCCACTTCGTCATAGTTGTGTATATATTAATATTCTAGTGTTATTTATTTTAGAAGTATGTATGTATGTTTGTATGTATGTATATTCTCATACTATTTGTTTTATTAAGTGAATTGTTTTTGATTTTATGTATTTTATTTTCTCTTTTACTTTACACATGCTGTCTACTACATCTCTAAATCTACTATCCTATCGCAGGTACGCAGGTATGCTAAGAGATTTCATTAGAAATAAGCATCACCTTTGTACCTATTTTTCTGTTTTTTTCTTCTTATCTGTTTATATAAGTGTGTAGGTACATAAATGGTTAAATAAATAAATAAATATCACCCTTTCAATCCGGTTTTCACCCCAGTCACAGTATTGTATCCGTGCTTTTGAAAGTAATTGACGATATCCGCTGGTCATGGCATTAGTCCCTTACTGTTCTTGTATTGTTTAACTTAGGTAGCGCCTTCAACTCAGTCGATTTCGATATTTTACTAGGTAGGTATCCTCAAATCTATCAATTTCTCTTCATCCGCTCCAGCCTGGTTCAGTTCTTATCTTCGCGGCCACTCTCAGTGTTTTCGCCTTCTACAGGCAGTCTGGGATTTTTAAGGGTTGTGGTGGATAGCAGAGCAACTTAGGTTGCCGATGCAAAATAAAAACAGTACCTAATATTAGAAAAATTGTGGTCATGGTAGTTAAAGATATCTTAAGGGTTGTAAATTTTCGAACGATTTCAATGAATTATATGTAATTAAAAAAAAGAACAATTTTTTTTTCATAATTTATTCCCTGGTAGTCATTAGCAGGTCCACCCTCTGGTGCCCGCTTATCGTTGAATTTTGGGACACGTTGTGTAGCGTCTACCTGTTAAGATTGTTACTTACATAATCTTATTCGTAAATAACTAATTATTCCAATTTATGATAATCCTGATAATTACGCCCTCCGATCAGTGCCATTGTTTTAGGCATGTATTTAATGCGGCAACTAAGTAAAATGAATATAGGTTTTAAAAAAATAGAGTGGGTACCATATATAATGGGTTGGCAGCTAATAAGGAGTATCGTAATAAGTAATAGGTAGCATATTAATATATCAGTAATAAGCTCCGTTTTAATTTAAACTAGCATCAAGTTTTTCTTTTGGGAACAGAATTAATATCCAAGCGGAAACTTAATGGCGAAAACAAAATAGAAAATGGGCGTTCATGTTTGTCATAATTGTCACAGTTCTAACCAAACCTTAATTAAAATATTCTATGCATGGTCGATGGCAGGGCTTGGTCGACGGAGCCCCGCTTCGCGGGGCTCCTACTTCTGGGTGGTTTATAAAAAAATAACCACGAAGGGGATGGCGGGGTCTATCGACCCCACCATCCCCTTCTAACCTACCCTGTCCGAGTCGGGGTGCCCTAAAGACCAGATTGCATTCAGTTTCTCCTGGTAACAAATTAAAACGGAGCTTATTACTGATATATTAATATGCTACCTATTACTTATTACGATACTCCTTATTAGCTGCCAACCCATTATATATGGTACCCACTCTATTTTTTTTGTTGCAAACATTTACTCGACTTTTAAGGTATTAGTCACTCAGAAAATAATAATCCATTGTTTTAAGATTCATTATTTTTTTTATTTAATGAATTATGATGTTCTCGTTAAAACTTTAGTTAAAATGAAAAGGGAAAATTTATTGAATGACTTGGTTTTTAGTAAAATTAACAATTCCACATTTGACAGATTAATTGTTTATGATACAGCGCCCCTTTTTTTTTTTTTTTTTTTTTGAGGATGGGAAATCATCAAATGACTCCTCCCGCTCTGGGTGGAGCGGAAGGGAGTGTCAGACTCTTACTGACTAAAACCCACCCGTGTTCCTTCCTTGGCCCTTTATGTTCCGGGTCAGCGGTACCCCTTTTGGATGATCCCGCTTTCCCGGCAGGCTTGGGCCCTAGTGGACCCCCTCTATGATGCTGACATCTCTTTGAGGCGCGCGTGGAACACGTACGCGCCGTCCAGCACGGGCCTGGTCCTGATCGGACGGTGAGCTACCCATTACTCACCGCCCGCAGGCCCGCGCCTACGGTGGCCGGGAGTCGTCACGCGGCTCCCGACGCCCGGAGCGTCCACCGCGGCGGCTTGGACGGGAGACTCTCTCCCTCTCCCGTCCCGCCACCTCCTTCGCTAGCATGACTGCTTCGCAGAAGGAGGCGACTGCCTCCCACTCCCCCTCGCCCCGGACCATGGCTTGAACCAAGGCCGGGCGTGAGAGATCGCCGCCGCTGCCGATCGCCTCTACGAGGACACGGCGGTGCTCCGCCCATGCAGGGCAGGCCCCCACCGTATGCTCCACCGTGTCCTCGGGGCGATCATCGCAGTGGTGACACCCGGGCGTTTCCTCCCGCCTGATGATGTGCAGGAACCTCCCGAAACTTCCGTGTCCGGTGAGGACCTGCGTCAGGCGGTAGGTGAGGACGCCGTGACGCCTCTCTAGCCACTCCTCAAAGAGGGGTCTTACCGCCGCTATCGTGGCGTGCCCTGCGCTGGGTTGCGACAGTCGCTCTTTCCATGCCGCCATGAGATCGCGCCGGAGGTCCGTCCGCTCCGCCGCGATTTGCCGCGGAAGCGGGGTTTCCCCCCGGCGTAGTGCCACCGCGCGCCACTCATACAGGCGCGCGAGGACTATCGCCTCCAGATCCCACGGCGGCAGTCCGGCAAGGAGGCTTGCCGCCTCGCCCGAGATCGTGCGGTAGCCCCGGATCAGCCTTACGGCTACCACCTTTTGGGGCGCGTTCAGATAGTGGGCGGCTCTCCGCCGCAGTGAACGCGCCCACACCGGGGCCCCATATGTAGCCATGGACCGCACGACCCCCGCGTAAAGCCTCCGGCAGGAGGCGTTTGGACCCCTCAGGTTGGGCAGGAGCCGCTTGAGGGCGGCCCCAGTCCGTTCCAGTTTGGGGGCCAAACGTCGGAAGTGCATACAGCGCCCCTAAGATGTAGAAAATGGCGGCGATTACGTTTCAATGGTCTATACTTCAATTTTATAACTGAATACGAGAACTAAATCAGTTTCAATAATAATTTACAAACTATCTAAACAAACAAAATAATTTTTGTCACACATTTATTTAAGAAAAACCTGTTGTTTGAATATATTTCTTGAACTACCGGAAATGTTGTAAAGTAGTAATATTTGAGTTGTAAAAAGTAAGGACGTTACTTATTAAACTTTCATCTTAAAACGCCTTTGCGTTTGTGAATATTAGCATTGTTTAATTATAAAAGAATTAACTGATAAGTATTTTAGCATTGTTAGTAGATTTCATTAAACTAACTGGGTAAGTAATAAGATTCTGTACTTGGGTAGCGAGTACGTCCGCCCAATTTGAGAGAGAGTCACGTTTACAATGGCGGGTGGTATCGCGATAAAAGTTGTAAAAAACTAAAATTGTTATTGTCAAACAAAAAACCTCTGTTACATAATGTTTTGATTTAAAAGACTGTCTATGGAGTTTCTTGTCCGTTCTTCTCCATACGGAACCTACATCGTCTTGGAATGGGCGAATAGCTTCAACAAAAAACTCAAACTAAACGACTCCTTGTTACATGATGATTTTTGAATCATCATGTAACAAGGAGTCGTTTAGTTTGAGTTGTGCCTGATGCAAATTGGATCTGTTTTACTGTGTGTACATAAATAATAAAATAAATAAAATTACCAAAATAGGCAATTGTCAATGACCTACAAAAAAACGAAAATTGTAAATTTTGATTATACTGTGACGACTTCTACATAGCATGTAGCTATGTAGAAGTCGTCACAGTATAATCAAAATTGCGATTGCGATTGATTGTTGTGATGGGTAGTTTGCATGTGCAAACTACGCATCACACTGACGTCACGCATAATCCTGCATCGCGCAACCAGAGTTTACCGCGCAACTAGCATACAACGTCCCGACATCAATCGTCGAACAGTAGCCGACCAGATATAAGACCCGTCTGGTCGGAATATTCTCCCTTTTCTATGCATGATGAGTGAACTGTAGGTACACCCTGTTCCACACACTTCTATAATACTTAAAAGGTTTGAGTTTCGATACCAGTCTCTTTAGCACGTATAGGCGTCTAAAAAGAGTTAATTAAGTATCTATTTTCCGAGTACATACCTACTTACCCATCTACGACTTTTGATAAAATACTTAAAATCACGAAGAAATAAAGGTCCAGTCTCCGAATTCAGTTTGAACTTTGAAATAGAAACTTCCTTTAGTCTAAAACTTTATAGTGCCAACAAACATTGTGTTCTATACTGCACCAAGTTCCGTTTATGTTATAAACTAGAGCAGCAGACTCATGCAAAATGTATGTTCTTTGTTAACTTATGTTTCTACCCCCGATTTCAACTAGTTGATAGGAAATAGAATCGATTAAAAATCATTGTAATGGTAAAATCTAACTCTTCGTTCGGTACGGCGTCAAAGTTCAATAAAATCGCAATGTGTTGATAATGTGAGTACCACAGAGCACGGAGACGACTCAGCGGCAGCTCCTAGAGAGCAATGGTGGCATTATTAACACTTTCCATAAAAACCAAGTGTAACAACACTTATCTATTTGAGGGTAGATTTATATTAGTAACATTATAGTGAAGAGTCTATGGAATCTGTCAGATAACAAGTCATGTGACATTAAAGTGAATTGTCAGTTTAATAAGTTGCCAACAAACGACCCCATTTGCTTCTGTGGCACAGACGTAGGTGACATAAATCACATTATTTTTATGTCCCTTATATGACCGTTCTTCTTTTCTTTGTAACCTCTTGTCTCTCCATATTCCTTTTCCTACCTCAATACTTTCTTTACTTTGTACAAATAGCTTCCCTGTATATAAATGTATAGTCTCATTCATCACAATAATAAGTTGTAAATTGTCATCATTGTAATTTGCTCATTATTCACTATTAGTGTTTACCTTTATAAATACACTGATCCTATAAATCGTCCAATCCTAAAATCCGTTAAAATTGATCATAAATATTTTGTACCTTTTTCTTTAGTTTCCCTACCTTTGTTCTCGTTAACTAAACGTGACATTGGCTAAATGCACAAACCGTGCGTAGCCAAAACAAAACAAAAAAAAAGTTGCCGACATGATTCACTCTTGAACGAGGCAGCGGACGAGCTGTAAGGTTAGTAAAAATAATATAAATTGTACTGTACTGCAATATTGAACAATTTATAATAAATATTGTTATTGCGTTCATTTATGTCTTTTTTTAATTTTATGAATCTCTTCTGAGGTAAGTTTACACAAGTACCTATATCACCGTTTACTCACACTACGACACAAATGTTGACATACATATCTTTTCAAAATTATGGTGAAAACCGCTTAAAATCCATTGAGTGGTTGAAAAGAACGCGATCACACAGGCAGACACGAAAAGCGATTTTAATTTATAATAAATAATTATCAAATCGCATGTCAAAGTCATTTTATAGGCAGATGTTATGCCACAACAGCTATTAATCTGAGTCAAATTATTTTTGACTTCAGATTTAGAGTTCAGCTGTCACTTTATCTACTTTTATGCCTGTGAGAATAAAGCTTATATCGCTGATACAAATCCAATCTTCACGATTTACACATTTAACATAAAAATGTACGATGTCAAAGGCTACTTAAAGCGAGTCAAACGTCAGATGCGTAATCGTGAGGGTCAGTAACGCTGGCTCTAATTTGTGTCAGTACTTCAGAAGCACGGAGCGCAGGCGAGTGATTGAATTCAAACGATTGTGGTCAACTGCGACCGCTCCAAGCTCAAACGTATTTATATTAGTTGGAAGGGTTGAAATTAATCTTTAGCATTTATTTGTATTTATTAGTGTCAAAGCGTCCGTATTTATTTGTTAATTTCAACACGTTGCTTGAAAATTTAAAAGCTAGCGAAATGAAAAGTGAAATTTGAGAGTACGGCACACTGAGTTATGCTATCTATACCTAATCTGGTTACGTGTAGGTAATGCACATGCCGGCGCCATCTTGTTTGAAACAATTGATGAGTATACCTAAGTATTTATAAAGATGTACGTACCTGAAAAAAACATAATTAAGTACATTGCATTTCAAGTTTGTACGTTTGTGTATTTAAAAAAAAAAAAAATGTTTGCACTGAAGTCGTGTTGTTTTATTTACAAACACGACTAAAATAAATGTTTACAGTATAAACACGTTCACTAATTTAAAGTTTTTGATTCTACCACACTGTACCTATATTTTCCTAATTAAAAAGCCGTTATTAAAAATAATTTAGAAGCGTAGGTATATAAATCAACTCGTATTTTACATACCTACATAAATATAAGAGTTGTCACATAATATAGTTAGCCCGCGAACATGGTTACCTACACTTGACCTTTAACAGCATCCAAAAAATAAAATAAAAGCAACCGAGAATTTCCCAACAGAAAACCAACCTAATAACCGACCAAACTCACGCAGTATGTTTTTATATTCTACCATAATATCATTCACTCTTTTTTTACATATAAGTGTATCTGTACTAAAGTATTAAAGTTACAATTCAGTTATACTTTTACCTAAATTGTAATTGAATAGAATAGTTATTTATATATTTGCACAGAAAGTAGGTACAAGTTACAGATGTTCCTTATACTAAATAACTTAACTAAGGCTGAAGTATGTAAAAACCTTACACAGCAAATCACTCGATATCTGCGTCATTCACCTGCGCAATCGTAACGTTCGGCCCAGTAAGCATTTTACTTGTAAGCAAATAATTGTACACTTGTGAGAACACTCAATAAACTACCATCAAACCGTTAACATGTCTTTGACTTAATAAGACTATCGTCACCTACCTACCTCATAAAGAAGACCACACTCTGCATGGCGACCCTGCCACACCGGCCAACTTAGAAGATTTAAAGAAGAAATAAGCTATGGGAGATTTTTGGAAGAAATAAATAAATATGGGCAAGACATACTCAAAAGAAGAGGTGGTCGTCGCACAAAATGCCAACGGCGAAGCCTCCGCAAATACCACGTTGGAGCATCATCAATCAAAACACATCATTCAAACCTTATTGATCGTCGCTGTCGTTCTGATCGTCGCTGCAACCGTCTACTATATCTTGAAGAAGTGCCGCAACAGCGCTATCAGCACTTTGAGGCGAGAATTAAACGCCGTTTCAATTGATAACCTCGCACGAACTACAAACCAGTAAGAAGAAAGAAGAGGAGTCCAGGGTAATCCCGGCCCACATCAAGAGGAGTCCAGGGTAATCCCGGCCCAAATCAAGCAGATGCCAAGTTCCTGCTGCCCGTCGCACGCGCAACGCTCCGCGCCACGCCGCCGCTGATGATGAGCTACTCCGTCATGACGCCCTTTAGCTAAGTTATTTTATTTTTAAATAATGTTTTAAGTAGTATTATGTAATGTCATTGCAAGAATTAAGAAATTTACTTATAAGCTTGAAAGAAATAAGAGATTATTCAATTAAAATAGGCCCAGCTCGTAGACAAAGTTCCGAGACTGCCAAAAACAAATTTAGAGAAGCCCAAAAATTGTATTCTCGTCTGGAGTATATTTCGTCAGACATTAGAGTAAAGATAGAGAATTCTGAGATAAGCAATGACACTTTATTACCCATCAATAAATATATAGATGACATACATATTTTGTACAAGACAATTACAAGTTTGTATACTGATTTTGAAGAACTAGAGTTCGAAGATAGTACAGAAAATATGGCTACGAGTAACTTTGACCTAAAAACGGCTTTGGCCCTATTACCAGTAATGAACGCCCAGGAGAGCGTCATTATCCAGTTAATAGATAGCACACAACTCTATAGCGATATGCTGAATGATCAAGGAAAAACCCAATTAATTAATTTTGTTTTAAAGACTAGAATTTATAGTGGTGCTAAACTTAGATTAAAATCAGAGTACTCCACAATTACAGATTTAATTAAAGACATGCGCACGCATTTATTGCAAAAAAAATCCGCAGTAGCTATTCAGTTACAACTTAATTCGGCCAACCAAGGTCGTAGGTCCATCGACAAGTTCGGTTCTGAATTAGAGCAATTATTCGTGAACCTGACCATAGCTCAAGCCGACGGCGATACAAAAAAGTTCGATGTACTCCATCCCTTAAATGAGAAAGTAGCAATTAAACGTTTCGCTGACGGATTGTCGGATCCACGTTTAAGCACCATCATCGCCGCCCGGCAATTTCAGTCTCTTCCTGAGGCCATTCAAACGGCCCTTGACGAAAATTCCCTATCGTCTAAAGTAGAACAGGTCATGAACGTAAGGTCTTATCGTGGAAATGGAAATGCCAATAGGTTCGGTACCAGACGCGGCAACGCCACGCCTAGGAATAACTCATATAATAATAATAACCAAACATCTCAGCGCGGTAATAATAGTACCACAAGGACTTTTCATAACTCTTATAGAGGTCGATCATCTAACAGTCGTGGAAGATACCAACGAGGTTCTTTTCGGGGACAATATGGCCCCCCACCTCGTTCTAACGGAGCTCCTAATGTAGCCCAAATACAGCCAGAGCAGATCGAGAATACTGAACGTGCTCAATCCGCACCGAATAGTGAGTTTTTTCGTCCCTTCAATTAATGAACATCCTATTCTAAATTATAACGTTAGTAGTATTGTTCAAATACAGTTAAGCGTAGGTAATGTAATAAATTTATTAGTAGATAGCGGCGCGAGCATTTGCGTCATGAAATATGAGTGGTTACTTGACCACCCGGAGTATTTAAAAGAATTACAATACGATAAGTTGACTATCAAAGGCGTTAGCGGAAAATTAATATCTGAAGGATATATATACTTAGATTTATTATGTCAGGATGTTAGTTTTAGAGAAAAGTTTTATGTATTTAAGGACTTATTGTGTACAGGAGATGGAATATTAGGAGAAAATTTTTTCAGGCGTTATAATGCCGTGATTGATTACGAAACAAAAATTTTACGTTTGTCTCATAAAGGACACGTAATTAGTTTAAATATAGGTAGGAGCAAGGACAGGTATACTCATGTGATACCTGCACGATGCGAAATAATTAAATACATACCTTGCATTCTAAAAGAAGATAGTGTAGTTTTAGCAGAGGAAATAAAACAAGGAGTTTTTATTGCCGGTATGATTTCAAAGCCATCATATAATGGCATACCGTTGCAAATTTTAAATACGACTAATGAGAACATTGAGATAGATTTTTCTAATGTTAATATTGAACCAATTAATACTTTTGAATTGGCACACCTAACAAAAGATACTAAATCCGTAGAACGTGTAAAAACTTTATTCGAACTACTCGATCTAAATTACTTGAATAAGGAAGAAAGGCTTAGTATCGAGCAAATATGTGCAAAATACGCCGATGTCTTTCACTTACCAGGCGATTCTTTATCAGTCACCAATTTGATGGAACATAATATCGTTTTAAAAGACAACGTGACCCCTACTTATATAAAGCCCTATAGGATACCCCAAGCTCTCAAAAGTGAGATTGAGAAGCAGGTTCAGGAAATGCTAGATAATGACATCATAGAGGAAACAGTTTCGGAATGGTCCAGTCCCGTCTTGCTAGTTCCAAAAAAGGCAGACAAATCAAGCCAAAAGAAATGGAGATTAGTTATTGATTACAGACAGTTAAATAACAGAATTCAGGACGATAAATTCCCTTTGCCTAATATCACAGAAATTTTAGATTCCTTATCAGGCAGTATTTATTTTTCGAAGTTAGACCTTTCACAATCGTATTATCAGTTATCATTAAGTCCCGACTCACGAAAATATACGTCTTTCGGCCTGAACAAAATGTATCAACTTTCCTTAGATAACGATTCCCGTAAATACACTACATTCACAGCAGGTAAACAATACCAAATGAAGCGTTGTCCAATGGGTCTCAAAACTAGTGCTAGTGTCTTTTCTAGGCTCATGACCATAGCAATGGCAGGCCTAAATTACCAAAAATGTTTTATATATCTCGACGACTGCGTCGTAATCGGAAATTGTATAGAAAACCACACTAAAAACCTCATTGACGTTTTAAACCGTTTAAGAAAAGTCAATCTTAAACTGAATCCCATTAAATGCGAATTCATGCGAAAAGAAATTGTTTACCTAGGGCACAAAATAACACAAGACGGTATTTTCCCAGACCCAGGTAAAATTGATACCGTACGTAATTACCCAAGACCAAGGACTGCTGACGACGTAAAACGCTTTGTCGCATTTGCCAACTACTACCGACGATTCATATCAGGTTTCGCCAACATCGTGTTTCCGCTGAATCGATTGTGCAAAAAAGATGTACGATTCGAGTGGACAAACGATTGCGAAACATCTTTCGAGAAATTAAAATTAGCTCTTATGAATCCACCTGTACTGGATTATCCAGATTTTGCGGACAACAACATTTTTAAATTACAAACAGATGCGTCGAAATTAGGTTTAGGTGCAGTACTTTCAAACGGAAATGGAAAAGTAATCGCTTACGCTAGCAGAAGTTTAAAGCCAGCCGAAAGTAGGTACCCGGTAATTGAACTTGAATTATTGGCAATAGTTTGGGCTGTCCGACATTTCCGCCCTTATCTGTATGGTAGAAAATTTATCATCTACTCAGACCATAGGCCACTAGTGTATTTATTTAGTTTAAAAGACCCTTCCAGCCGTTTGACCAAGTTCAGACTGTATTTAGAGGAATATGACTTTATCGTGGAATATGTCCCAGGCCGGCATAATGCAGCTGCAGATGCGTTAAGTCGACTCTCGGTGACGTCACACAATTTGAAAGAAATGCATGAACACATAGTATCTGTTTTGACCAGAGCTCAGAGCAAAAAACTCAAGACTCAGATAGGAAAACAGATAGACAAACTTCCTTCAGTCCGCGGGTCTGATCAACCTGCAACTGTTGAAGTACTTAAGAGACCTAGTAATATAGTCGAGTTACGTTTTTCAGATTATCAAGGAATAAATGATGCGAATATAATTCTATCAAATGCTAAATATTGCACTTACGTCCCATCGAAATCGACGGTATTTCTTCATTCTCGATCGTTATCATCCCCAGAGGAGTTAGCGAGAGATTTAGAAAATATGTGCATACGATTGAATATTAATGAATTACTTATTACGAAGAATAAGAATAATAGTAAAAATATTACTTGTTTACTGCGCAGTATAAAAGATTGTAAAATAAAATCGCCAAGATTTTTAATAATTAAAGACTTAAAGAGAATAAACGACGAACATGAAATAATTACAATCTTAAATGACTTTCACCTCTTGCCCACGAGTGGACATGCAGGCATAAATCGTATGATAAATAATATTAAAAAGTATTATTTCTGGCCAGGAATGTCAAACGACGTCATGAATTATGTTAAAAAATGTAAAAGTTGTCAAATACAAAAAACGACAAACAAACATGTTAGAGAACCTTTGTCGATAACGTCAACCGCCAAGTCAGCGTTTGAACGTGTTAGTTTAGATATAATGGGCCCACTAGATTTAGATAATTATAGCAATAAATATATTTTAACAATCCAATGCGATTTAAGTAAGTTTGTGGAGGCTTACCCTTTACCACGAAAAGATAGCGAGACTGTAGCCAGATGTTTCGTCAACAATTTCATATTACGTTACGGTATACCAAATCAGTTTATAAGCGATAAGGGAACCGAATTTACTTCATCTATCATGTCAGAAGTTTGCAAGTTACTGAACATAGAAAAAATTCATTCAACTTCTTATCATCATGAAACTTTAGGTAGTTTAGAAAATACACATAAGCATTTAGGTGCATACCTCAGAATTCAATGCGAGAATAATCAAACTGATTGGAGCGATTGGATTCCATTCTGGTGTTTTTCTTTCAATACCAGTGTTCATTCACAAACGAAATATACCCCATACGAACTAGTATTTGGCAAAGTCTGTAATATACCTAGCAATTTGACAGAGTCTTTGGACCCCTTGTATAACTTTGATGACTACCCAAAAGAACTTAAGTACCGTTTACAAAAGGCTCAACAAGATGCTAGACAAAATTTATTAGAATGTAAAAACCGTAGAAAAATATCATATGATCAGAAATTACACTGTGTAACTTACAAACCAGGAGATTTGATTTTAATAAAGAACCAAATCGGAAACAAATTAGATTGTATTTATAAAGGACCGTTTAAGGTAATAGAGGAACTCTCACCAAATGTTAAAATTCTTAAAAATAATAAAGAGATTATGGTACATAAAAATAACACCAAGCCATTTAGTAATTAAAAAAAAAAAAAAGATTGTTATTAAAATAAGAGATTACGTTAACTAAGCTATTAAGTTGCTAATTAGTATGTAAGTACAGGCCTAATGTTACGTAAACGCAAACCTTTTTTTTTTTTCTCAAAAAAAAAGGGAGGCCACCTACCCACTACTTTTCGGGGGAGGTGAAGTATGTAAAAACCTTACACAGCAAATCACTCGATATCTGCGTCATTCACCTGCGCAATCGTAACGTTCGGCCCAGTAAGCATTTTACTTGTAAGCAAATAATTGTACACTTGTGAGAACACTCAATAAACTACCATCAAACCGTTAACATGTCTTTGACTTAATAAGACTATCGTCACCTACCTACCTCATAAAGAAGACCACACTCTGCGAATGCAAACAGTTTAAGCTGCCGCTGTCGCTGAAAACCAGCGCTGGGGCTCTGTCTTGCATAGGGTCGCAGCATAATGCTGAGCGATAGCCATTTTGAGTGGATGTGACGCATGTTTCCCCCAACCTTTTCTTATGTTTTTTTTGTGTTTGTGTTATTTTTGGCGTCATGTTTACCGCAAATAAACGCATTTTCTTTCTTCTTTTCTTTCTTTCTATAATAATAAAGACTCACACAATATACACTTGGGAGCAAATAAATCGAGCCACTTCCTTTTTTCACGTACCTATAATGGTTATTATTTCTGGTATTATGGAACGTATCAATTCGAAATACATACCGCCTAAAAGTTTATTTATTAACCTTTATAATTAGGGTAGTTTGTTGTCAACTTTTCATTTTAAATTAAAGTTATTTTAGATTAAATGCGATAATTTACTTATAAGATTTTGATTGGACTCCATTAAGAAAAGGTTAATTAGGGGTTTTGTTTAATTATTATTTATTTATTTTATTTTGTTTTTAATTGTTTTTTCTGGACTATTTTCACCCTACAACTTTCTATCAAAATTACCGTTTTTCTTTAAGAGCCAATACTTTATCATTCAATGTGGTTATCATTAAATAATTTACCCTCATTGTAAAGAAATAACCTCTTAGGCGATATATTATGTTTGAACTGATATGTTCCGTAATACCAAAAATAATAACCATTAAACGTGAAAAAGGAAGTGGCTCGATTTATTTGCTCCCAAGTGTATGTTATTAACACATTCAATCAAATCAGTACAAGTTTACTATGTAATGATGAAATTCAGTAAATAATTTGAAATAGGCAATACAATACATAAAATGTCAAGTTTAATAAAATGGGATTATAAATTCGTCAAGTTCGAGGTCAATACAGTTAAATTAAAATATAAATGATTTAGTAGAAGTGTTTTAATACTTATTAGTGAACTGTAACTTCAATACTTTTCCCGCATCATATAGCCTGCAGTATCTGTGTGGACGTTGGATGAAATAACGAAAGTTTAAAATTCGATTTCTATGCAGATGCGGGCACAAAGGAAAAACAAAACGTACGGCTCGCTCGTGTTACGTTTAATTGTAAAAGAGAAAAATATATGAATTTTATGTTGTAAAAAAGCTGATAATATTAGCCAGTGTTTTTCTAGGAGCTTTTTTAAAGGGAAATGAATGTTTGAAACTTGATTACTTTTTGATGCAGTAACCAAACAGCTCCATATTATAGGTATAGTGAGGGGAATTAAAATATAAGTTAGAAATTGTTAACAGTAAAATTACGAGCTGCCTTTTAATAACTGGCAAATAATTTACAATAAAACAGTCGATTAAATATGCAATTAATATAATATGTCTTTTTTTCAATTTCAGACTTATAAAATAAGCAGCAGTGTGACAAAATTCACCGAATTTTAATTTGAAAATATGTTATTTATAAAACATTTCGTTGCGATAATAGCCCGCAGCGTTTCATTGCAATATCTGCCCCGGTCACCTTGTTCAATCATTCATTCACCATTCGTTTGGGGCATAAATTATTCGGAACTGTAGGTATATGTCCATGCAGTATGGTTTAATTATTTGTTGCCATATTCATTTTTCAGTTTAATTAGTATTTAGATACTAATAGATTTTGATAGATAAGGTGTTGTAGGTACGTATTGTGTGTACCAAAATTATAAAACAACTATATAATCATAGTTCCTTATAATAACGAAGATGTGCAATAACGAAGGATTTGAAAACTCACACCGTAAGGGTGTTAAATAGGCCCAGACTGGAAAGGGCCGAGGCTGCCTTGAAGCGGCTCCTGCCCAATCTAGGGGGGCCAAACGCTTCCTACCGGAGACTCTACGCGGGGGTCGTGCGGTCCATGGCCCTTTACGGGGCATCGGTGTGGGCGTGTTCCTTGAGGCGGCGGCCAGCCCGACGGTTGAACGCGCCCCAAAGGGTCATGGCCACCCGGCTGGTCCGGGGATACCGTACGGTCTCCGGTGAGGCGGCGAGTCTCCTTGCCGGATTACCGCCATGGGATCTGGAGGCAAAAGTCCTCGCGCACATTTGGGAGTGGCGCGAGGAGGCGAAACGCCGGGGCGTAGCTCCGCTGCCGCGAGAAATCACGGTACACACACAAAACACGGACAGAGCTCCGGCGGGATCTCAGGGCGGCATGGGGAGTGCGATTGGCGCAACCCAGCGCTGGGCACGCCACAATTGCGGCGATAAGTCCCTCTTTGAGGAGTGGCTAGAGAGGCGCCACGGCGTCCTCACCTTCCGCCTGACGCAGGTCCTCACCGGACACGGTTATTTCGGGAGGTTCCTGTTCCGGATAAGGCGGGAGGAAACGCCCGGGTGTCACCATTGTGTGGATTGCCCGGAGGACACGGTCCACCGTGTCCTCCGGGCTCCGGGGCAGACCTCCACCGTATGCTCCAGCATACGGTGGAGGTCTGCCCGGCTTGGGCGGAGCACCGCCGTGTCCTCGTGGAGGCGATTGGCGGTAGCGATCTCTCGCGTCCGGCCCTGGTCCAGGCCATGGTACGGAGCGAGAGGGCTTGGGAAGCCGTCACCTCTTTCTGCGAAGCAGTAATGTTCGCAAAGGAGGAGGCGGAACGCGTGAGGGAGAGGCAAAATTCGCGCCCTCACGCCCCTAGCCGCCGCAGGAGACGCCCTGGGCGTCGGGAATCGCAGGCCGATTCCCGGCCACCGTAGGCGTGGGCTTGCGAACGGCGAGCAATGGGCAGCTCGCCGTTCGATAAGGACCAGGCCCGGGTCGACGGCGCGTTGTGTTCATCGCGCGCCTCAAAGAGATGTCAGCACCAATGACGGGGTCCGCTAGGGCCGATGCCTGCTAGGGTTGCGGGAAAATCCGAGAGGGATACCGTGGCCCCTGGCACAGGCAACTGAAGGAACACGGGTGGGTTTTAGTCAGTAAGAGTCTGACACGCCCTCCTGCTCTGCCCAGAGCAGGAGAAGTTATTTGATGATTTCCCACCATCAAAAAAAAAAAAAAGGGTGTTAAATAGGCGATGACAGTTTGTATCGAAGTTCGTCATTTTTGAAGTTAGAGACGTGTGATTTGGTATGTAGACTTTTGTTTATATGTAAAAGTTAATTGTATCATCATTATTTGGAATCTTATTCCCTAAAGGATTCCACAAACAGGAGCGACGCGACTCTAGTACAACAATTTCCATGAAGTTTTCATCATTAACCGGGAACACTGTTCGTATATGAACGAGTCATGCAGTAACCTACATTAGTTGTAGTTTGTCAGAAGCCCATAAATCTGACTACCGATGGATCAATTCAATTCAATTCATCTCTATTGCGATCCATAACGTACCTACACTTAAAAGTGGTAAATATTAATAAATAGAAACAATTATGGACCCTGTCGGGCACAGCAAAATTTTAAATATGTAGGAGAGAGAAAGAGCGCTTTTATGATTTCCCTTATTACTAAATATTTAAATTATTTTATATCTATCTGTTTTTACAACATTATTATTGTTACGAGCTGGGGTTCGGGATAAATAAATTTATACCAATTTACACGAAAAACACACTATAATTAAAAATCACAAATACAGTAATCAGAAACTTTAAACACAATCACTTGTAGTTCACTATTAGTCCACTTTTACTGTTATTAGCTGTTCTTCACTGTATCGCATTCTAAGCTGAACTGTCCTACAACGCTGTCAACTCCTTATTTATATGACGAGTGTAAGTTACTAGAATGTTCTAGCATAATACCAGAACATTCTAGTACTTACGGGAACGGTCCAGTGTAGTTCGGCTATTCGATAATAGATGGCGTTAGCGTCTAACGTGTAGTTCTTCTATTCGCTAACAGATGGCGTTAGGATCTACGTGACACTGCCCCCTCCTAAGACATGCTCGTCCCGAGCATCATTATTCCCGTAATATCGTGCCAATCGATCGACATGAACAATTTTAGGAGTAGTTCGCGTATTCCTTTGAATTCGATAGGTGACATCGTTGATCTTGGTCACGATTCTGTACGGTCCGTCCCATTTTGCCTGTAGCTTAGGGGACTTCCCTTTGCTGCGGGTTGGGTTATGCAACCATACTAGCGAACCTTCGTCGAAACCACTATTGTTCATCTTCCGGTCATAACGAGTTTTCATTTTCTCAGACATCTGTTGGCCTGATTGTCTGACATGCTCATATACGTCATTCATCTTGTTGCGCAGGTCATTCGCATAATCTGTTAAACTGCGTGGAGTATCAGGGGGGATGCCGGTAATTAAATCTGCTGGTAGCCTTAACTCCCTTCCGAAGTTCGCGAAGGCTGGTGTCACAGTCGTACTCTCGTGAACTGCACTTCGATATGACAGGAGAAACGGTTGTATGTGCTTGTCCCAATCCTTTTGTCTGCTTGCTACAATTTTTGCCAGATATCTTTCCAACGTCTGATTAAATCTTTCCACCATTCCATCAGATTGTGGGTGGTATGAAGTAGTTCTGGTTTTGTGAGTACCCATCACCCGACATGTTTCCTGAAACACTTGAGACTCGAAATTTCGTCCTTGATCGCTGTGGATTTCTAAAGGTACCCCAAACCGACAGAAGACTTCGTGGACTAATTTATCAGCAACTGTCGTAGCTTCTTGATTAGGAATGGCGAAGACTTCCGGCCACTTAGTGAAGTAATCCATGACAACCATGAAATATTTGTTTCCACTTTCACTTTCAGGGAAAGGGCCAGCGACGTCTAGTGCTATCCGTTCCCAGGGGGCTCCTACGTTGTACACTTTCAATGCACCCCTGCTGCGTGTGTGAGGTCCTTTTACCGCAGCACAACTAGTGCATTTGCGACACCAATCCTCAACATCCTCTCGACAATGGATCCAGTAGAACCGGTCTCTGATCTTCAATAGAGTCCTTTTTACTCCCATATGACCTCCTGAACATCCATTGTGGTAGAGCTGTAGAACCTCTGGTACCTTTGCTTTAGGTACGATCATTTGCAGGTGGCAGCTGTCCCCTCGAGCATTTTCCCATTTGCGGCACAAGACACCGTCCTGGATTACCAAGCTCTCCCACTGTGCCCAATAACTCTTTGTGGTTGTACTCATCGTTGCAACATCACACCATTTCGGTTTAGGAGCATTAGCTTCAATCCACTCGAGAATTGGCTTGATATCTGTATCGCTTCGCTGAGCATGCTGTAGAGTTTTCTTCCATTCGTCGCTAAGGTCCGTTCTTACCATCCTGACAGGTACCGCTTCCTTAGCTTCTTGTCTGATACAATGCTTACATGGTCTTCCATCCACTTCACCTTTGATGATAAGGCTGTTCCCATCATGGGCTTGTGAGATCGAAATCCTTGGGGCTCTTTTAACACCAGCCAGCACCGGCCCCGCAGTCCTGGCGTTTACTCGTTTCCCTGCTTGCTGGGCGGTGACATCAGCCGCCCTTCTTTCCTGGGTGTGATCTTCGCGGACAGTGCTTCGCTTCGGGCAACTCGACTTGAGGTGGCCCTTTTCTCCACAAGTGTAGCATCTAGGGCTGTACCTAGTGCGGTCACGTCCTGGTAACTCCGCAACCTCCCTGATGCGGTGGGCTCGATGATCGTGCCTTACTGCCTCCACCTCCAATGCATGGGCCAAGGCGTCCTTCAGCGTCTCATGGTGCCCAAGTCTAACAGCAGCTCTAACTTCCAGGTCCCGTATACCATCGATGAATGCTTGAACCAGAATCCCTTCGATGGGTGCAGGCGCAGACTGGTACGCCTTTCGAACCAGCTTTTCAATTTCCAGGGCCCACTGCTGCAGGTTTTCACCACTGCGTTGCACACGATCTTTTAACTGGGCTCGAAATACGTGTTCCAAGTGTGCGTCACCGTATCTGGCTTCTAACGCCTCAAGCAGCTGCTCGTAAGTCACATTCTTACCGAGAGCTTCCAATATGGTTAAGGCCTGGTCGCGAAGGCCCAAAGTAAGTGCGGTCATGGCCTGCCCTTTTGTCCACCCATTTGCTTCCTTGACAGCTTCAAACTGGATTTTGTATGCCGACCACGAAGATGTTCCATCGAAGGGTGGCACTTTAAACCCGCGCACCGAAGGTGCAGCAACTACAGAAGTCGCAGTCCCGTCTCCAGCTTTCAGGTTCCCCAACGCTTTTCTCATGTCAGCGATCTGGATTTCGGCCTCGGAGATACGATTTTCGTGCAGCTGAACCTTCTCCTTCACGGCTGTGATGTCCTTGCCAAACGTCGCGCGTAAATCTTTAATGAGGAGGATTTGCTCTTCTTGTCGGCGGGCCTGTTCCTCTTGTCGGCGGGCCTGTTCCTCTTTGTCACGCTGAAGCTGTTCCTCCAGCCGGCGGGCCTGTTCCTCCTGTCGGCGTGCCTGTTCCTCCTGTCGGCGTGCCTGTTCCTCCTGTCGGCGTGCCTGTTCCTCCTGTCGGCGGGCCTGTTCCTGCAGCATCACCATCAGAGCGGAAAGATCCATTGCTGGTGATGCTGTAGGAACTCCAGATGGTACTTCGGAGATTGGCTCCGTCGTCGGCTGATTACCACCAGGTGTCTGTATCGGAGAACCTTCAAACCGCCTCTGGTCCACCTCCTGCTGGCGCTGACTCCGGGTACGGATACCCTCCGTGTCGTCCTTCGGAAAAACTGGCATAATTTATCCCACTTCTGACACCAAATGTTACGAGCTGGGGTTCGGGATAAATAAATTTATACCAATTTACACGAAAAACACACTATAATTAAAAATCACAAATACAGTAATCAGAAACTTTAAACACAATCACTTGTAGTTCACTATTAGTCCACTTTTACTGTTATTAGCTGTTCTTCACTGTATCGCATTCTAAGCTGAACTGTCCTACAACGCTGTCAACTCCTTATTTATATGACGAGTGTAAGTTACTAGAATGTTCTAGCATAATACCAGAACATTCTAGTACTTACGGGAACGGTCCAGTGTAGTTCGGCTATTCGATAATAGATGGCGTTAGCGTCTAACGTGTAGTTCTTCTATTCGCTAACAGATGGCGTTAGGATCTACGTGACATTATTACATATCACTAATTTATTTAGTCTCTGAATTTTATATGAAAGTCAATCAAATGCGAGAGCGGTGGTGGCCTGGTGGCCCAGTGGTAATGGCCCCGACTTACGAGTTGTAGATTGTAGGTTCGAACCTAGACAGGCGCTTTACTTTGTGCAAATTATTTCATCACCGCTGCTCTCAAACTCATATTACGCGACTGTGGCAGAGCTGCTCCTAAAGGGGCCCTGTATCAAAATATGTCGGGGGCCCTTTTTACCCGACTGCGGCGAAGCTCAAAAGGAGGGTGTTTTTTTTTACTAAATAAATAACCTGAGTCTGGAGATTAGCGTGTCATTGTGTGCTCACTAAGAAAATGCAAGAGCGAGCGTAGTGAGCAATATTAATATTGAAACATCCTGACTAGGACACGTCAAGTGTGCAACAGTGTATTGAGACGAGCAAAACGAGCTCAAAAAATTGAGCATTTCTGGCTGGGATAGGATTATTTTAATTCTAAAGTTACCAAGAGAATGCAAGATAGCGAAGCGTGCTAGAAAATTGGAGCATCCTAACTCGGATTGGTTAGATTTTCTGTGTTATTTTAAGAGCTTGAGAATTGCCCCCCGCCTGTAGCTGGAGGCCATAAACAAATTACGTTAATTTTATACGATACAATACGGCTGTAGCTACGCCCATGTTATGCGAATAAATGTTTTTATTTGCACTTGCTGGGTTTGGATATAGGGTAGCCGGCATGTTTCTGCCGCCGCGCCGTCTAGACTGAAGCCTCACACTCGATACTTCTTGGCAGCCATTAACGCTTTTAACCTATAAAGTGCACTGACTGTTTGTATGTTTTTATTTTTTCTTCAGAGCTATTAAATTCAGCTTCTGAAATTATGTAACTTGCACTTTTAAAAGTTGTTTTCTTTTAGATTGTGTTTTTTTATGACGAATGAAACGAAGACATTTTATGGTCATGAAAAGAGGATAACTCCTTCAACTGCAAATAAAGTTTTTTCATTTTAAAACTTCGTTGTTTCAGTCTTAATAACAATTTGTTATGAGAATATTTGTACTAATAAAGAGTAATTTCTTTAGAATAGGCTTAGATAAACTTTGTAATAACGTGTTTTTAACCGACTAAAAAGGAGGAGGTTCTCAATTCGTCTATATTTTTTATATGTTGTTAACGCGATATCTCCGCCAATTGTGAATCGATTTAATAAATTATGTTTTTAGCAAATATGGTATGCCTCAGGGGTGGGTCCCATATAAATTTTATTATCTTTGCTTGGGGACTTTTTCAGTTAGCTTCAATATAATATGTATATGTGTGCAATGTCAGGCGATATTTATTTATTTATATGTATTTATTATATAATATGAGAAAAACAAAAACAGTGTACTTACAAAAAAAAAAACATCCGACTTCAAAAATTAAAGTTATTTTTCACTTTGTAGTGTTTTTTAGTTATAAGACTGTAAACTTTAAACGGAGTAGAGACAGTCAGCCTCAAAAAGATGATACATTGACAATAATCAATTAAGTTTAGTTAAATTTAGTACCCTATTAGATACTGAATCAATGTGTAGCTACAATTAAGTACCCAATGTGTTATATGTTTTGTGGCTACATATTGATACAATATTATGGATCAAAGATTGTATAGGAAATGAATTCTCATCGATGTAGGTATACATCTTTTTCAGTCTGACTGGACCTACTCGTCTCTTACCAACCTAAACAAAGCTAGGGTTGTCTCAGTCTAATAAAACTACACACAATGCTCACACACGGCCACATCCACGTCGCTAACCCACACGCATACGTAGTCACTCGAGTCACGACAGCCCTCGCCGTACTCGATACCTCCGGATAAACTCGCTCTTGATCACACTTTGGGAGGGCTTCGAATCTCCATACGTACACTTTAAGCGTTTAATATTAATTTAATAAGTAGCCTAGTTTGCATAGAAAGTGAATTTCGGAGATGTGACATAATAAAAGTCAAAAGTAAATCAATCTTCTATTAAAAAAAAAAACGTCAGGTAATTCATTAATAACTTCATTCACTCACTGACAGATACCGCTCAGCACAAGAACACAATTTGGAAAGAGTTCTTTATACTCAAAGTAACGTGAAGGTGAGCACTATGGAAGGATTTTAGAATGTATAAAATACAAATGAACTTTTTGCGATTGAAAACTCCGTTGTTTCAGTCTTAATTTATGCAATTTGTCTTAAATGTATTTGCACAATGTAATTATTTATTTAGGAAATTATTATTTATTTAATTATTTTTTTTAGCTTAGGGAAACTGTAGGTTCCAGCATAACATTAAACGGAGTAGGCACTCGTTTCTTCCCTAAGCTACCTAAACAAAGCTAAACCGAAGTATCGAATTCGAGATGAAAAATGTAAACAAAGGTGTTGCCAATTTTAAATAATAACCTCAATTGTGCAGTTTGCCGAAAAGTACTATAACATAGTGCTAAAATTGTAGGCATATCTTAGACAGTTAAAATATAATATTGCACACAGTTTTCAACTTTAAAGTGACGTAAACTACGATCCAAGAATAAAATATAACTGTTTGAAATAAAATCGTGCAAATTATTTTTATGCTACTACGGGCAATAAGGCAGTGGTATTAAACATTTGGACTTCATTTAGTGTTTTCAACTAGCGAGACGCGTCGGTTTCGCGTGGGTGCTTTTTACTAATGAAATAAATGAGAATTTTCTTACACACAATGATTGCGTTAAACACGCAATAAAACAAGAGGACAAAATGTGTAATCTCGATCACATTATAGTCAGGGTGACTCTTCATCAAGCTCATCAGAGTCCGAATCACAAAGTGAATAAATCATAATATTATATAAATCCTAATTTTAAATAAACATGAGCAACTCGTTCATAAGAATATAAATCTTTTATTTTCATTTCGTTTACCTTACTTACCTTAGGCTATCATATTTTTTATTTGGACACGCTGCTATGTGCGACTGGCACGGCCGACCGTCATCAGGTACTTTGTACAATGATACGATAGAAGCGCGGAAAGTTATTAAAGGGAAGCTGAAGTGGTGTCAAAATCACCAAGAGGCCATTGAAATGGACATCTTAGCCTCACATCACGCAAATACCGATTTCGTAGTTTCTGGAAATGTACCAATAAGATGAGCGCGGCTCAGGGCCTTCCCGTGAGCGTTGAGGGCATTACTGAACCGCAACTAATAGCCGAGGTGTTCAAAGACCACTTCATAGTTCGATCACCGTTGGGACCAGCACAGCGGCTGATCGACGACGAGACCCAAACCGGACCCATTTCCACTCTTATCACAGCTAAAGATGTTAAGATAGCTCTTAAAAATATGAAAAGAGAGAAATCCCCAGGTCACGACGGACTCAGTATCGAGCACTTGTAGCATGCGGGTTGTCACTTGCCCAGAGTTTTGGCATTACTGTTTAATTTTTGTATCGCACACTCTTACTTGCCTGACAGTATGATGAGGACGGTGGTCGTGCCAGTAATTCAAAACAGAACAGGAGACTCATCAGATCGGTCGAATTATAGGCCTATTTCTCTGGCAACGATTGTCGCTAAGGTGCTTGACAGTGTGCTTAACGTACAGCTGGAGAAATATAATATCTTTACACGATGCGCAATTTGGTTTTCGGCCTGGCTTATCAATCGAAAGTGCAATCGCGTGCCTTAAGCACACTGTCAGGTACTACACTGACAGGAGTACACCAGTTTATGCGGCGTTCCTGGATCTCTCCAAGGCCTTCGACCTGGTCTCATATGACATTCTTTAGGATAAATTAGAGGAAACAGGAATACCCAATGAGCTGCTGAGCAGTTTTGGGTACTGGTACGACAGCCAAACTAACATTGTAAGGTGGGGCTGTTCTCTGCCGTACAGGTTGGAGTGTGGCGTGAGAAAGGGGGGCTTAACCTCCCCAAATCATTTTAACTTGTATCTGAATGCATTGATCGGGGGACTCAGTAGTGCGCATACATGTGGGCTATTTTGTGGACGGGTTGTGTTTTAATAAAATCAGCTAAGCAGATGATATGGTGCTGGTTCCTCGGTCAGTGCACTCAGAAAACTTGTAAAGATCTGTGAGAACTATGCTGCCAGTCATGGGTTGCTGTATAATGTGAAGGAGTCCGAACTCATGGTCTTTGAGGCTGTTGGCAAGAAATGTCCAGTAAATGTGCCACCAATAAAAATTTATATTGTTCCGATTCGTCGGGTACATCAGTTTAAATATTTGGGACATTTGATTGCTGACAACCTTAAATATGATGCTGATATTGAACGGGAACGCAGGGCATTGGCGGTACGGGCGACATGTTGGCACGTAGGTTCGCTCGATGTACAGAAGCGCTCAAGCATACTGCACATCTCTGTACTCGAGCGCCCTATGGATCAGCTGTACCAAACGTGCCGTCAATGCACTGCGCGTCCAATACAATAACGCCTTCAGGGCACTGATGCGGCTGCCATGTTACTGCAGTGCATCAGAGATGTTCGCAAAAGCCTGAGTCGACAGCTTCTCAGCTATCGTACGGAAAAAAAGTGCGTCTCTGCTTGCCAGATTGCGTGGCAGTGGAAACAGCCTCCTGAAGATGATAGTAATGGGACATCTCATCAAAACAACACTGTCTGTCGTAGTGTATGTTACAAACATACTAGTATTTAAGTAGGTATTAACATAGAATATATCGTTACTAACTGAACATCTTTTACGTATTTTTGTTTTTGTCAGTGTGGACCTTTTGTTGTCTGTCAAATAAATAAATTATTATTATTATTATTTAGCGTTCTTCCATAACCACTAAATTTGAAAAAAAAACTTAATTTGAATTACTAGGGATATGTTGACTACCCCCGAACTGTCACTTTGGCAATGACATTTCTTTTTTACATTTTTGATCTCGAATTCGATTTATTAAATTAAGGTTTTCTCAATTTAAAAAACTGCATACAATGATCATTCACGTCACTAAGCACACGTACCTACCCACCCACTGGAGTCACGACAGACCTCGCGCGGAGAGCCCTCGCGGTACTCAATACTACTGGACTAACTCGCTGTTGACCACACTTTATGAGGGCTTTGTATACACACACTAAAAGAGTTTTATATTAATTGAATATATAGTTTATGTGCATAACACTAACTAATACACTCCAAGCAACCTAAACAAAGTAAGGATGTTTCAGTCAAATAAAACTGCACACAATGATCACACAGGCCACATCCACGTCGCTAAGCCATAAACACACTCGAATCACGACAGCCATGCCATCGCGGTACTCAATAATAACGAACTAACTCGCTTTTGACCACACTTAATATGAGGGCCCAGTATTTCCATACGTACACTTCGACTTTTAAATTAATATAATAATTAATAGCGTTTTCAATACCTAGCTTAGTTTGCATAGAGAGTGAATTTTTGAGATGGGATTTTAGGTCAAAAACTAAAATGTTCTTATTAATAAAAATCTTAATGAATGAATCATTCACTCACTGACACATCGCACAGCCTAAGCCACTGCCTATGCTCCTAACCCCGTTTTGCGTTTTTTTTTAAAGTTTTTATGGTAGTTCGTAATTTTTGCCGATAGGAAATCCCATCGAGCACACGGTTTGTGATAGAAAACTGCATATTGCAAAGTGGTCAAAGGAAATGCTATTGGAGAGTTTTTCATCTGCATTCAATATTAGTACCACGGAGCAGAAACAAAGATTAGTACCCATTCACTAATTACCACAACTTTTGAAAATCGCGTTAGATCTTGTTATTTGGTGTCTGGGGGCCTAATCCGTAAGCACGAAATCCGCAGTTTAGGTAGAAATCCGAAGTTACGTATGTTTCCTACACCGTAACACTTACGGACATAAAATTAGTCAAAAAATTAATGACAAAACGATTTGACTGCTGTCCTTACACACAAAGGGTTTTTGTCGTCCGAAAAAGTTAATTAATCGGGAGTAGAATTCACTTATCATACTCCAACTATTTTCGGACGGGCCCGTATCTTCGTTGACGGACATAAAGAGTAGGCCCCCGGCTTTGAGCTAGTTTGCAAATTGTTTTTATTACTTTGCAAATTTTTTAATGATAACTAGTACAAAACCAAGCGCGTCATGTACTCACGTGCATAAGAGAAGGGCAGTCCATCCGACCATCGGAACTCGCCTTCATGGACGGCATCAGTCGCCCCGATCCAGTACACATCATCCACACCAGAACCGGGACTGTTAACAAAAAGACAGCATAATTATCATTATTTAAAACCAAAAAATCACACTTATTTAAATTAGGCCGAGAATCAGCACATTTTGTGCACATTTTCCTACAAGTATTTTAGCTGGGAAGAAGAAGTGGCGCAACAAATATCCCGGACAAAAAGTATCAAAGCACTTTCCACTACTGAGTTTAACAAGAAAAATTAAGTTTAAAATTTAAGAAACTCCCGAAAAAAACAAAAACTTCTAAAATTGACGCACAGATTTTCTTCTATTTTTTCTTATTTTTTTTGCCTAAGCACAATCTCGATCAATTCGCCTTTCAAACAAAAAGGCAAGTCGTTTGGGAGCTACAATGCCGCAGGTGGACAGATCTACAACGTGTTGTTTTGCATCCTCGTCAAATTTCAGGAGGCTGTTATGAAAGACATAAATAATCAAATAAAATTACGATCCTGCTCAATAATTAATACATACTTGTTTTTTAGGTATTTAAGTTTGACAGTATTTCAGAATACTCCACTTTCAAAGAACAAAATCGCCCCGTTGCGTATGCGGTAGGCAGTGTCGTACGACTATGTCACTGTGTGCATGCGTTACAGTTACAGCGCAGTTACAGGGCGGTATCACACGGGCCCTACACATGCCGATTTCCAAAAAATAAAAATAAATACCTACTTATTTTATTATTGATTCGTGTCGAGAATCATTAGCATAGTTACCTCCTCGAATTTGACGAGGATGCAAAACAACACCTTGTATACACAATCAACGTGGCAATGCTGCCAGTCTTCTGGGCACGTTTCCGGATGACAGCGATGCCGATGAGTACTTCGACGCCTGAAGTGTCTTTTTGTTTTTGTATTTTATTTCTATAGTTAGTTAGTCATTTAATTTAGCACCTAGTGTAAATAATTAAGTACTTTATTTATTAAAATTTCTCTATACACACGTTAAACTTATAACACCCCTCACTTTCCGTCGGGGGTTAAAAAAGGCTTAAAAAGCCCTCCTCCTTTTGTGCTGCCCTGGTATACTTATACTCAAGAATCTTATTTATCTCAACATCATATTAAGGTGGCATTGTTTAATAAAATGCACAAACTTAAATAGAGAAAGTGTAGAAAGTTGTGCTCGGCGCTATGGTGACCTAACACTCCTTTCTCGTGTTGATATGATATGGTTTATATGGTAGAAGTTAAAGTCTCGAGTTACAGGGGAAATCTCTGTATTAACACTGAGTTTACAAGAAATGGTAAAAAATGGTAAACTAAATAACTAACTTATTGGTAAAATATATGGTAAAATGGTAATGGTTATGGTTATGAGAACGTGGTGTCTCTAATGAGATCTGAACGCGAACTGGCCCACATTTTGGTGAACGAGCGAATGTGCATACTTGCGTTCGATGCAATTATGCATTTTCGCTGAGTGTTCGATTAAAACTGGAACATATTCCCGAGAGCGAGAAGAAATGCGGGATGATAGCTAAAACTACATGATGGTGTATACAAAACCATTAAACTACTTGGTAAAAAATGTAAACGAACTAGTAAATATAAAACCATTGATAATGCATAGTAAAATTTAAGCAAAACAAGAAAGCATATTTGTTTACTTAAATAATTATAATTATTAAAAACATTAACGGCGATTTAACGTTACACTTTTGAGTCTTCCACAGTAAAAGCAATATTTTGATTGCCTGTGTCCGTATTTTTGTCCCGTTTAATCGCAGTATAGTTCGCGCTAGGCCAGCGTTTGGCATAATTGTGTAAACGAAAACCGATTTCACTTTCATTATTTAGATCCCTGGCACTGAGCACTTCACTATATGATTCGTGACGTCTGGTTGGTTTCGGTGTCAGCGGAGCCGCTGCTAACTCCTGTTGACAGTGGCTCCCGCTTCGGCGTCGAGGTCTCGGAGGCGGCGGGGTCACTGCGGACTGCTGCCGGCGGGATCCCTCGCCACGGTGCCCAGCGGTAGCCTTCCGGCACAGGCGACATCGTCCTGTCTGCCACATCCAGACTACTGCCACGCAAAGAGCGATGGACATCAACACGTAACAAATTACGTATTGGTGAATATCATGGGGTGATATATACTCTATTTCCGAATCGCTTTTCTTCAGTTTTTCTATCGCCTCCCCCAGACTGGTCATAGATATGGTTAGGTTTCCGTCATCAGTATTTCTTTCGTCAGGGATTTTTATGTTAATCAAGTGATTAATCTGATCGAATTCTGGCATGTAAATGGTTGGTGAAATGTTCATTTGGTTGTTCTGATGACGTATTGAGTATAATGAGAAGTCCTTTCCTTTGATGACGCACTCTTGACCTATGCCAATGACCCCGGCTTGGCTCAGCTGACGAACTGTTACACGATCGCCGCATATTATTTTTATTGTGTAGGTGTCACAACAAAAGTAAAAGTGCTGAGAAGTCAAATGTAGTTCATGCCATACGTTGGTGCAGTTGGTTTTTTCTACGTTACAGTTTTTGGTTGCCGAGTTCTTGTCACAAAAACTTTCGTCATTTTGCAGGTCTCTAATTGGTTTTAGCAGTTGACACATGTAAATTGGTCCATGGTGTAGGCATGCCGTTAGTTCTTGTGTGGACATGCTAAAGAAGGAATCTTTCTTTAGGTTGACTGCCACATATTCGGAGATTGGTATTATTGTGGTCATAATGGTGTTTGTTTGGTGCGGTACAGGTATTATCTTGTATAGTTTGAAACTTTCCCTGGATACTAGCGGAAAAGTAACTTCAATTATAACAAATTTTTGCGTTGCTCTGGCCTTGACCTTCAGAAGTTTGTAAAGATACTGAAGATCAGTGTCTAAATTAGTGATTGGTAGTGTGAGTTCGCTTGGCATCTGGCCATATATGGTTTGGAGCTCACGCTTCAGTTGCGTTGGTGGCAGTAAATGTATGCTAATTTGACCGTGGTAGATGTCTGTTAATGCATCGAGCAACGTGTCTTGAAGTCGTCTTAATCCTTGCAGCAAGTTGTTTCCAGACATCGCTGACAATGTGAAGTCATTGACGTTTGAAATATTTTTGATTTCGCGTTGGAGATTGCTCGCGTTTTCTTGCAAATCCATGAGCTTCCTGTTTATTAACTTATGTTGTTTGTTTACAGTGATCTCCATTCTCTTCATAAGGTTGAACTCTGCTTCAATTATGGAAGTTTGGTTTTTCCATAAATTAGTAAGGTGTTTCTCATTGCGTTGTATGGTTTCAATGTCCTTTTCATACTGGTCTGCGAAACGTGAGTCCAACACTCCGAATAAGTCATTCGCTAGATATCCGATACCGTTGATTAGGCCTCGTCGGCGGCGCCGACCCGTCTTCCCTGTGGCGCGTCGCCGTCTAGCGTGGACATCAAAATGCTGTGTTAGCAAAAGTTCATTGTAGTATTCGAGTTCTTGGTAATCGTGCCGGGCTTGCTGCACGATCGTATTACAATGGCTTTGTGTTTCAATGGTGGTGCGCAATTGTTCTTGATAATTTGCTATTTTATTATAAGTATTTATGCCTGTCCAATAGGGTCCCATGTCGTAGTACATGACTAATGTCCATTTATCCCTGATTAATTGAACTTTTGAGATAGGGTCAAAATAAAGTGTCTGTTTGCTTGGAAATGGTTTGACGTCGTCTAAACCGTAAGATGGAAAAATCAGCATGAAAAAACTCAGTAAAACAGTTGCTACAGTTGCGATTTTTGATCTCGGTTCTCTTTTCCTTTCTATTAATTTGGTTGTTGGTTTTATATCTGGTTTTGATATTGCATGCAGCTTCTATTCTTCTTCTTCTTCTTCTTCTTCTTGATAGTGGCCAGTGATTGCTGTTGTATGTTGGGAAGTCCAAGCAAAATGTTTATATGGGACGTGAAAATCAATTTCTTGTTCCCATACCTGTGGTTTAAAATCTCCCAACATGCCTGATAATTGTCAGAGCTAATCTGTAAATGGTGAATCAGACGCTCTGCTTCTCCATTCACCTTACTCTTCAGAAACTGCATTTTTTGCGCATTAGACATCGACGGGTTTTTATCGATCGCTTCGCTAAACAAGTCTTTGAACGGAACCCACTGGTTGTAAGTTCCATTGAACACGGGGATGTCCATCTTAGGAGCTGACTTCTCACGGTGCTTCACTGCCCACATCTTTTTGTTGATGTCGTTTGTCAACTCACTGTACTGTAATGAAGTTTGTCGATCTCACCCCATCGGCTGTCCAGTGATTTTAGAGCGTTCTCGAATTGCCATTGATTCTCGAACTTATCCACTTGGATATGACTCACGGTTCTCATGAACGCTTTGAAATTGATGCTCTGCTTCCTTGTCAACCCGTTCAGCTTACTAAACCCTTTATCCTCATAGTGAGACGACATACCTGGTTGTGGCTGCGCCGCCTCATCCGCCGGCCGTCGATGGTCAGTGCTTAGCTGTTGCCTTGCCCTGAAACCTGGTAATGGTTGTACCTCTTCCGCTTTTGTTCTACGGGGGCTTTCTTCCGGCAGCTGCGTTGTGCCTAACTGCCCCAGGGTTTGATCAATAATCTCCTTTATTTTCAAATATAATTCCTGGACTGTATCGAAACAACCCTTTTTGAAGTAAATGTGGTCAAAATTCGCAAACTGACACATTTTCTTATGGTTTTCTTGGTAATCGTGCCAGTATGCTTCCAACATATTAACCTTGCGCTTGTAATTATCGATGGTCTTCCTCTCGGATCCATCCTTCTTTATGTTGATTAAAAACTTATTCAGGATTTCATAGAGCTCCGTTTGGTTGATGAACAGAGAATCGGAATCCATAATGGAAGTTGATTTGAAAATATTTGGTAATGGTTAGTATAAATAAATTTTTTAATCTGACCTTATATGCTCCAACCGACCGTCTCTGCAATCAAATTGCAGCGATCTTCCGGTTCGCGTGGCACTGTTTCACTTGGTATTACTGGTAATTAAATGCTCGAAGGACCATGTAGAAAGTTGTGCTCGGCGCTATGGTGACCTAACACTCCTTTCTCGTGTTGATATGATATGGTTTATATGGTAGAAGTTAAAGTCTCGAGTTACAGGGGAAATCTCTGTATTAACACTGAGTTTACAAGAAATGGTAAAAAATGGTAAACTAAATAACTAACTTATTGGTAAAATATATGGTAAAATGGTAATGGTTATGGTTATGAGAACGTGGTGTCTCTAATGAGATCTGAACGCGAACTGGCCCACATTTTGGTGAACGAGCGAATGTGCATACTTGCGTTCGATGCAATTATGCATTTTCGCTGAGTGTTCGATTAAAACTCGAACAGAAAGTGTCTGAGATCGGAAGGTCCTGAGTTACAGATCACCCGGCCCTCTTAAACATTCAACAGTCTCATTAAGCACCGTCCTTTGTAGGTCATCCATCACCTTTTCCACCGTCCTTTGTAGATCATCTACCCATCTCGCTGTTGGTCTGCAAACACCCATTCTACCGTATCTCTGCATTCGGACCAAAATTATTTTACTTGGAACGGATACTGAACTAACTAGGATGTTACGCAAGTTGTACGGTGCAGTCAATATGGATGAGTTTTGGGTCACAGTACAAAGTTCATGGCAGCCGTTGTGGGTAGTTTCAAGACTTATTTATTATACCAACTGGGGAACGTTTGTGTCAGCTACAAAAATATTTTCTGTAGTTACTTATCTTAGTAAAGCATTCTGTTGAAACTGCACCAATTTTATTAGCAATCGTGTGTACTCGTAACACGTAAGCATGTCGTACTCGTAAGCGTGTGTGTGTGTAATCGTATATTTCTGTATTATGGACTCAATAGCTTTTTAAGTACCTACATATTTCTTCTTTCCATCCAGATTTTATTATACTGTTTCGCGAGAACTTGTGAGATAAATGTTACAAGGTGCAGACTATGTTCTAAGCTAAGCAAATCCATGTCGAGATAAGTAGTACATTTGTCTTTACGGAAAAGAAATAACTTTTTCCTGAATCACATTTGAATCCTCAACGGTAGTGTTTTTCAAGTAAATATAAGGAGAGATACGTGTCAAGACGGCTATAATTAATGTGTCAACATATTGGAGTAGGAAAGGTGCCATTAAACGCACGTATGTCTAGATTCTAGAATTCTGTATTGCCTTTTACCTGCTTCTGTGACATTATTATAGAAGGGAATATTATTCAAAGGACACTTGAGGTTTTCTTGTAACTCAACTTATCGAATCCCTTTCAGCTTTTCGACTATACTGAAAGTGCCAGGGAGAGCCTTATCAATGTTGATCATTTTAACGACGCAGAATGGTCCAAAACGCGAAAACAGGTCTATGATATAGGTACTCACGCATGTATAAGTAGTTGGTCCATAATCTGTTGCTGCCTCTCATTAAGCACACTGGCGAGGTGTCCCCCCAGCCTCACGCATTCAGCCTCCGCCTGTCTCCACGCCTTTTTTGCCTCCCGCACCGCTGATATGCAAAAATCTCCTGACAGCACCCACCCGTAATCACAGTGCCCCACAGTGTCCTCTACAGCCTTATCCATCCACCACACATTCAACCACATAGCTGACGTATTCTTCTTAGCGGTTATACTAATATTTAGCCTGACAGAGTTTCCTTCTGACACTATCTGAACACTCCTCAAGGGATCACCAGGCTGAGAACAATGCCGCCACTTTGACTCCCCATCCTCTAAACTTAACTCCATTCCTCTACACAAAGCTTGTACATCTTCATGTATAATATTGGACACATCGTTTTCTTTCGCGTTCATTGGTCCTGTGCCCATTTGGAGCCGCAGAGCGACGCGGTTGCCGTACGGCAGGTGGATCTCATACGAGCATGAGAGTTTGACGGTCGGGCCGACTTGGAACGAGCCGTTTCTTCCCGTGAGTAGAACATCATGGCAATGGTCTACTAGACGGTATATCGCGGCGAACGTGGGTCGACCATGGAGTTCTATGGCGGGGTTTTTGTATGATGCGGTGTAGAGGAACTTTCTATTTGGGATAGGTATTTGGTCCAGTTTGCCGCAGAGTGTGGGGGTGTTGGGTGCGAAGCGGATGAAGCCGGTGGAGCAGGGCACGTTGAGCTTGTGTAGCTCGATGAGGACGGCGCGGCGCGGGCCGGGGGGCGGCACCAGCACGCGACACCCGTGCGTGCGCGGCACGTGCCCCGAGTGCACGCGTCCCACGCGTAAATTTCTTAGGCGTATTGCACAATCTGAAACAAAGGTAAGATTCTCGTTACTGTATTTACGTTGTACATATTTGGAATTGAAAGCCCTTTGTCCAACAGACGAGAACAAATGGTTGCTGGTATTATTATTTTTGTGAAGTGCGATTGTTTCTTTGTTTATCGGGACAATAGCATTTCAACCGTTGTTGCTTAGTTGATAAAATGTTCAAATATCTCAGTCGGAAAAAGTCAGGAGAAGTGGCTGTGTTATAAATACAATGTAAATGACAGAGTGATTTCTATTTACGAAACGATCAATACTGTCCCTATTCCGGATGAAAATAGCGTGATCCAAGTTGAAAATTATTCCGAGTGGAGATTTGAATTCAAGAGATTTGGGGATTTGGGTCATTCTTGATATTGGATAATATTCTTGTCAGTGAGTAGGTTCGTATAGAAACTTCTGTTTCAACCATTTAGGAGTATATTTTTGAAAATCCTTGAAAAAGCTTTTATAGCAACTAATAGTAGATTATTCAATAAGGGGATAAGAGTGTCTTAACCAATCTGCTCGATTAGGTTTTGACATTATGGCATATCAGCTGACTCGACAGGATGTTGCGAATTAGGTACGTCGTGAAATTCAGGATTTGAAATCAACTTTCAGCATTCGAATTTATTAAGAAAAATATGTTACTGCGCCTATTGTATACATTTATACAATAAGTTTGTGGCAAATATTTTTAATTATATGTTGAGGTCGATCAAACCGCGTCAGTCGACTGCAAAAGGTGTCTAAAATAGGTTAGTAATACCTATAGCACTTATACAAAAAGGTAGACAACATAGATTCGCTGGGAAAATGTACATAAACAACCTTCCCTCTTGTTGAAAATATGCAAAAAGGCAAAATAAAGATAATATCATTCTCTCTGCATTCTTACTTTTACCATTATTCATACGTAAACTACTTAAAAAACTTGACCAAATCTTGACAAATAAGACTAAAAATTGTGTTGCGACGGGGCACTTCCCACTCTTCCCAGTGCAATCCGTTCATTCAATTTGTTGTGTAACTTTTTATAGGATCACTCGAGGCGTGTGTCTGTCTGTCCGTCTGTTACAGCCAATTTGGTCCGTATTTGCTGGACCGAAAAGTAGAAATTTGGTACATATCAATTTCTGTGACCCAAACACGGACATTAAATGTACGAATTATGAATAAGGGAGTCACTCTTCGGGGACCAAATAGAATAATTTTATTATAAAATTGTTTTGCAAATTGTACCGCGTGACATCTAATGAAAGAGCTTGTTGTGGGGTTCTCAGAAATACCTATGATAATTATAAAATTAATCTTTTAAAGTTATATAAGAAAATAGATCACCCCCCCCCCCACCCCTCTTATCTCCGAAACTACTGAGCCAAAAATTTTGAAAAAAAAGTACCGTAAAATGGGGTTAATAGAGATGCAGGGGTTAATCGGGACGAATGGATTTTAACGTTGAAATAATATAGTTTGTTGCCAACAAGGGCACCGAATCGTTAATTATAATACAGTAAACACATTAGTTGCACAATGCAGTTGGTACTTATGCATGGGGCAAAATGTTTTTTATCTACAATATTAAGTTTGTTCTTGGGATAAATCCCTTTTTTTTATAACTTCAAAGTGGTGAAGTGGGGTTAACCGACTTCAAAAAGGAGGAGGTTCATAATTCATCAAATACAATTTGGTTTTTAGGCTTCTGTAGTCGTAAAAGGATTCCTTATAATTTCGTCTTGTTCGTCTGTCTGTCTATTTGCCTGTCGGTATATTACAACTTCGCAAAATGTAGATTTTAACATTTTAACCAATTTGTACAGTCCAGCCTTCATTACAGTGGGTCAACGCAAGTGTTTTCGCAGTATATTCGTGAAGAGGTTGTGGGACGAAGTAGGGACTGCTTATGTACCAAGCTGCCGTTCTGCAGCTTGGGCTATAAATATGAGGGCTGTCATTTCCTGATTTTAACCACAAGTGACCTGAAAATTATTTATTTTAAACGGCAGAAGTTGGATTTTGCAAATTGAAGATGGCGACTACTTGAAAGTTTTTTTTTTTTTTACAGGATTTTTGTTTTTTTGGAGTACTGACACCGAAGATCACCAACCAACCAAGATTATTAAAATTTCACAAGTTTTCGCCAAGGTTGACATTTTCATGGTTTTCGGAGGATAACTGATACCGAATAAGAAAAAAATCTGGATTTTAAGATGGTAAAAATAATATTGTAAATCTATTCTCATAGAGATCAGCTTCATGCCGATTGTAAACTCGATATCCAAAATCCGCAATAATAATCATTTTTTGGGCTAAATGCCAAATAGCAAAAACCAAACCCATTTCATCATGTCCGTCTGTCCGTACGTCCGTATGTCATACAGTCATTTTACTCGGAGACTATTTGCCCTATCGATAAAAATTACCGCCTAACAATGATGTAGCGAAATTATGTAAAACATATTAAGGGTTCATGCGGGTTTATGCGCATGTGGGTAAGCGTGTAGGATGTTTTTAAGTGATTTTACTTTTTAATTCAATAGTTTTTGAGATTTGACATTGTTTTTCATAGGTTTTTCGAGAAATACTATGAAATACAAGCTTGTATTTGCAGTTGATAAATTTAATGCTGTGCATGCGTAAATCTTCATCAAAACTACGGGAACCTTTCACTATTATTACTTGTACGTGGTCCAACCCATACCTACTTGGTTCATTTTTTAAATTTCATTGAGGATGTCAAAAGCTACCAAGCTCATATAACTAACAAAACATATTGACACGTAAAAGTGTTTGTGGAGTACCCAATTTATAGATTTAGTTTATCATCATTCGCAAACAAAATTTTGCTAAGCCTACATAAAACTGTATACCTACTGAGACCAGAGGGGCAATTCCCGTATTTTTAAGACCGTTCGCATTCTAATCTCAGTCTCAATCTGTCAAAATTACAATCAATTTACATACATTTTTGACAGGTTTTTGACATTGATTGTCGCTGAGATGAGATTGCGACTTGAATTTGAACGTTTTTTAAGTACGAGAATTGGCCTACTGATATACCAGACTATCAGAAAGTACTAATAGTGAAATAGCCAATAAATTAAAATAATTATCAATAGCGTTCCGAATACAAAATTCTGAATATAGAAAACACTCGGCGCGAAATTCAATATAAATCGTTATTAAAACCGAGTCAACAGACAGGACATATAGGCACCTATCCTGTCTGTTGACTCGGTTTTTATAAAATGTCCGATAAACAAGAATCACTACCTATTATAAATAATTCTTAGTCTATTTAATCCTTAGAACCATTTTATTTCAATTTCCAAGTTTCGATTTCTGATAATCGTCACAATTTATTACTAGAGTCAATCGAAACAAAAATATTGGCAGAATCGCTTTCGCACATCATTACAATAAAAAAATAACAAGAATGGTTGGCGATTTCGGACACAAACTGGGTAATGAATATTACGTGTTAATGACCTGTGTTTGTATAATAGGTTAAGATCTGGGCATTTTCTTGTTTTTTATATAAATTTGTCACAGTTTAAATCGTATCTACAGGCGTGTGTGTGATGTGAAAAGTAAACATGTAAACACGCACGATTGCCGCAAAACTTTGACTTTGGAATTTGTATATATCATATAATGATGTAATAAATATAATACACATATAAAAACTATAGTTTTGCCATATGAATTTCAGAGTTGTTGTGGAAAAATCTGTCACAACGATTTCCTTAAGGTTATGATGATTTGATTAATGTGTTACGAAAGGCTGCGACTACTACCTGTATGATGAAGAAAAGCAAACATGGCAAGTTATTAGCAGGGTGGAATTAGCACGTGAGCCAGTCTTACTCGGGTGCCAGGTAGGTAAGCTGCGGTAAGCCAGCTAGCGGGCCATTGTTCAGACATGATTAAGGCACGTACATTTTTTAAAGGTAAGCTTAATTGGTGTCAAAACCATCTAGAACAGATAAAATTTGACTTGGTAGCGTCACACTTCACGGATAAGGATTAAACTTTTTTTTGGAAGTGTACAATTTTTTTTTCTTATTTTTTGTAGTAAAGTCGCCCTTAGGACCAGCATGCGGACTATTCGATGCTGAGACTCAGGGGATGAATATTTAAATTTTAATACTTACTAAGGATATTGATCGTGCTATTAGTGGTATGAAGGGAGGAAAATCACCGGGGTATGACGCTCTCAGCGTGGGACACCTCGACTATGCTGGTTTCCACCTTCCTAGAGCACTTGCAATGTTATAGTAATTTGTGCATAAATCACTCACACCTACCCCCTGCCCTGATGAAGATTCTGGTGGTACCTATTGCCAAGAGTAAAACAGGGTAGTGTCTGAAAAATGTAACTACCCATTCCGCTAGCCGCGATTGTAGCAAAGGTAGTTGACAGTGTGCTTAACTCATATTTGAACAAGCATGTTAAGTTACTTGACGCTCAGTTCGGAATTCGTCCTGTCTTGTCGGCTGAGACTGTTATTCTTAACACACTGTCAAATATTACACTGACAGACAAACCCCGGTTTATGCTTGCTTTCTAGACCTCTCGAAAGCATTTGACCTAGTGTCTTATGATATGTTATTGCAGAAGCTAAAGGAAACGGGCCTACCGCCAGAGTTGACATCACTTTCTAAGTATTGGTACTATAATCAGAAAAATAATGTAAATTGGGCGGGTGAATTGTCGAGTGAATACAGACTGGAATGCGGAGTGACACAGGGGGGGTTGAGCTCGCTCTTGCTTTTTAACCTATACGTAAATGCGCTGATCGAGGAACTCAGTCAAATGCCCGTAGGGTGCTACGTAGATGGTGTCATTGTAAACAAACTTATCTATGCCGATGATATGGTGCTGCTGGCTCCCTCGTATCGCGCATTGCGGAATTGTGTCGTCTTAAAAAAATGGAGTGCATGATCTTCAAGGCGGGTACAAACTGGCCAACTGTTCCGCCAGTGCTACTCAATGGTATTCCTCTTAGTCGAGTCTACCAATTCAAGTATCTTGGGCATGTGGTTACTGAAAATCTTGGAGATGATATAGACATGTAGAGGGAGCGCAGGGCATTGTCAGTCCGGGGAACATGCTGGCCCGCAGGTTTGCTCGATGTACAGAAGCGATAAAAGTAACTTTATTTAAAGCGTACTGCAGATCTCTGTACTCAGCGAGCCAGTGCTTCAGACATTACAAGGGCTTTAGGGCTTACAAATTCTCTGCGTATCCAGTTTAAAAATGCCTACAGGGCGCTGTTACGTCTGCCGCGCTTCTGCAGTGCGTCAACGATGTTCGCTGAGTCACGACAGACGGCTTTGATGTCAACTGGCGCAAAAAGACAGTCTCACTGATAACCAGATTGCGTGGGGCAGTAAGAGCATCCTAAATGTAATAGGCAATAAGTTGGACAGCTATAATAAAAACTAATTCAATTTTCATTACTAGTTTATGAAGCTGTTAAATGACCGAGGAATACCTACTTTTGTGCAATTTCATACATTATTTTATTTAACCTCATGCAATTTCATGAAAAACACAATAATATAAATAATATCCTAAATATGACGCCCAAATCCAATATTCTAACGCAGCTATCTACGCGGCACGCGCCACAGCAGCCGATCAGCTGTTTACCGCCACAGATAATGTAGAAACATCGGTTGGGCGAGTTGAATATGCACATTAATCAATCATTTTGGTCTGGGCCATATACAGAAAACAATTGTTCATATTGTTGTAGTTATTTATGTTTTATCTATTTACTTAATACTTATACAATATTGTTACCCTACTAACCCTATTAAGTTGCAAAATAAATAATTTGGTTCTTAAACGGCAACTTAAACCTATGAAGTGAGAACTCTTTGGTCGAGCTGTTACATTACTACATTAAATTTATTTATTTTTTCTTAGTAAAACATACCATTGCTTGTTACAAGTTCCGAATCCAAATACAAAATTGTTTATTGTGGCAAATAGAAAATTACATTACATTTAAACGTGTTTGGAGTCCTCCTTTTAAGCAAACAATGCCCGTATTAGAAGGCCCCGCTCTTTCAAATCATTGTCGTACACATAAACTATTAATTTAGTGTACTGTGTTCTTATGGGTAAATATGCAATGCAAGTACAAATTTCTACATTTAGCTTACATTTACTAAAATAATAATACAAATCTAAAAGTAAAGTTGCAATTGAAATTATTATCAGTAAAAATGAAAATAAACTTATAAAACTTATTTATTTATACTTACATTCCTTATTGTACCACAAAAAACATAACAAAAAAAAAATGAAAAAAATTGAACACTACTAAACTTAATCAATGGGCGGCCTTATCGCTTTCTGCGATCTCTTCCAGGCAACCTTGACCTTATTCCCAGTTAGTGCATGTGATGTGGTGTATAGTGTGGTGTGGTAAGTAGTACGGTGTTATGTGTGGCATGGTGCGTGGTGTGGTGTGTGGTGTGGTGTGTGTGTGTGTGTGGTGTGTGTGATAAGATGTGTGGTGTGGTATAGTGAGTGGGTGTGTGGTGTTTTAAGTAATGGTTTATTAAAGTGATATATTTCGGCTACTCAACGTGTTCCAGGAGTGCCTCGGTTTCCTCATAGGTAAATGGTTTTATCCAGTTTTTTTTTTACAGTCGTGGTAGCTTTTATTAAATACTACATGTTTGTTAATTTTGTTATACAGCTGAGCAGAGCGTTTATCGAATTGCTTGCATGCAAATCTAGTTTTAGTTTGGGGAACTCGGACAACTAAATCTTTTATCCTTTTAGATTTTTCGCTATCATTATATGGTAGGGTTTTATGTTTTTTTAGTTTGGTTTGGGTTACATACAGCTTCCTTACCGAGAGTAAATCACTTGTGTGGTACAAGCTTGCAGTGGAGAATCTTTTATTTTTAAAATACATTATTTTTATTAATGCACGCTGCGCTCGTTCTATGTAGGTAAGTATATGAATTTAGTTTTTGCTGCACCGTCCCAGATTGGGATACAGTATAATAGTAGGTACAGACTGGGCCAGTGCTACATATATTTCATTTAGGAGATTTCTGGGACGGTTCTTACAGCCCTCTATTTTAGTAGGAACAATATGTCTGAGGGTTTTAAAGAGCCAACTGAGTTTCCTTATTCTCCCAGTAATTCGCTCAAGTTGAGGGTACCAGGACAGTGTCTGATCCACCACAACTCCAAGATATCTTGTTTCAGTGACCCTCTTAATGCACGGGCAATTACAGCTTATAGTAGTCATATCTGTAGTACCTTTAAATCCAACTCTTCAACAGACTGTTTCGGTTACTGATACTAAAGCATATGTAGTTTGTTTTATTAGTGTTCAGGGAAAGTAAGCTACTCTTTAACCATTCAGATACCCGAGCGGTCCGTGCCTCAGCACTCAGTTTAACTCGTGCCAAGATGAACCAGAGAACACAATAGACGTATCATCGGAGTACGAGAATACTTACATTTTTTATTTCCATATTACAAAGATCATTAATGTACAGGAGAAAGAGGGTAGGCCCTAAAACACTACCCTGTGGGACGCCGTATGATACATCTACCTCGTCACTGGAGTACTGTCTGTACCTACTGTAAATAACATTAATGACCACCGATTAAGGAGATGGTAGGACGAGATTAGACTTACAGCGGGCACCAACTAGTGGAGAGTGGCTCGTGATAGAATGCAATGGAAACCGCTAGAGTAGGCCTTTGCCAAGAGGCATGCTGAATTGAGAGACATAATTATTTTAACAACAGAGTAAAAACAATTCAGAATAAAGATGTTTATAAATAAAGAAATAAATAAAATACAGGAAAAGTCTTCAAGAGAGGCGATACTGAAATGTACGTTCCGCACCATGGGCAGTCAGACACTGATTTTTTTGTTGTTTCCTTGGTGGTAAATCCTCATGGAGGTCCGTTGCCCTGGGGCAGGCGGCGGGGTCTGTCAGACTCTTACTGACTAAACACCACCCCGGTGTTCTATCTCAGAAGGAAACCACAACGTCCCAGGTCTCTTCGCTGCCGACCATCGACTGACTACGGCTGGCAGCGACAAGTCCTGCCTACTTCTGAGATGAAGCCACGGCGTGGCTCCTCCCAAGCGGCACACTCTGCCAGCGTATTCCGCGCCGTGTCCTCTCGGTAGTCGACGCAGTGGTGACACCGGACGTCCGGCGCTCTGTTTATGCGACACAGGTACTTCCCGTAGCAACCATGCCCCGAGAGCACCTGCGTCGTCGCCCGAAACGACAGGGAGCCGTGCCTCCTCCCGAGCCAGCGCTCGAGCACCGGCCGGACCGCCTCGATGGTGACGAGGCCGACGGTAGGGCGTGAGAGCCTGTCCCGCCATTCCGCCACTAGGACCTCGCGAAGCTGAGACCGACGCAGCTCCATGTGTCGTTGCATCGGCCCCTCGCCCCGAACCCTCGCTTCCTCGCGCCACCAATACAATGACGCGAGTACTTTCGCCTCGAGCTCCCAGACACTGCTTGACCTGACCTTGCCGACTTGTTGTTATGTATTTTCACCACGTCTTGAGCTATTGAAAGCAAATTTTTAGTACGTGTCGATACGAGAGAAGAAACTTTGTTAATGTTAATATACATATTCTAATGTTATGTATTTAAGATGCCTTGTGTGTCCTGTTACAAATGACCGCGTTGGCATAGTTTCAGATAACTATGTCCACAACATGCTGTCGCCTAACTGAGCATCTTTCCAAGATGCCGTGGCTTGTGAGACATGAATAATATGGTGCAGGAAAGTTTTGGACACGCGTGAGTCTGAGATTTACCGGTGAATCCGTTGGTTAGTGATCGAATTAGCGGGTAATTGCGTAACGTTCATGGCAATGCCCTTTCATTTTGACAGTTCGTCAACATCAGTTGCGATATTTACATTGTGGATAAGACGTATTTTTTTACACAACAAACAGCAATGGGTTGAGGCGCTTGTGGGTAAATAATAATAGCCACACAGGTCGTTCGATCAGGTTAAGCAACGCTTGTCGCGGTCGGTCCGTGGATGCGTGACCATCTTTACATATTATGACCCCTCCGTGCTTCGGAAAACACGTTAAGCCGTTGGTCCCGGCTGACATTCATGGATCTTTGGCCACATTTATAATAACATCATCCTACTTTGTACACCTATCTACATTTTGGCAAAAAGTTTCTTATTTTATCGTTACGGGTTGTCAGAAGCCCGAAAGTCAACCAGTCTTCCCTAAGGTATCGTATTACCCAGTGACTGGGTTGTGGAGGTCAGATAGGCAGTCGCTTCATGTAAAATACTGGTATTCAGCTGCATCCGGTTAGACTTATATTGATGATGATGTGATTCATTGTATATTCTATAACAACTGATTCATGTATTTATTATATGCTTAATTGTAGTAATAATTTAAAAACCTGTCAACATGTCATAAGAAATTGGAAAATAATCTTATTTTTAAAGCTGAATTTTAATTTAAATTATTAACGTGACATTCTGCGAAAGCGACATTATGAGAAAGAGACATTTTCCGACCAGTAGACATTTTGCGAAAGAGTCGTTTGGCGACTAAGCGTTCTTATTTTGCATTATCTTATTTTTTTTGTTTTTATTGTGTTTTTTTATGAATCATGTGGTCTTTTTACTAACAACCTTGCCTTGACTATGGACGATTTTTTTTCTGAAATAAATATTTTTTATCTAATATTTATTTTTATTATTTTATTATTATTAAAAAAAGAAGCATTATTCTTGAAGATGTATATATCTATTTGAGGCTGACTGTACTACACACGTCATAAACAGTCACACGCACGCCAAGTTGCACGTCATGCAAATACGAGCCATTACGAGCAATTCACTTTAAATGGTATCTTAGAGCAATTTCGTAGTAAAGTGTTGAGAATAGCTTACAGCTTGCACGTGTCGTGCTCTAACAATGTTTGTTTATTTATGCTATTACCCTTAGCCTACCTAAGGGTAATAGCATAAATAAACAAACATTGTTGGCATGGTGAGGGCAGGCGCGGGAGCGAGTGAGTTTTGTACTCCTGTATGCAGCAAACAAACCATAGAAAAATATGCAAGGGTTATCCAGCTCTAACCAACTAAAAATGGGCTGTAAAGAAAGAAAGAAAGAAAGAAAAATATTTTATTTGGGACACGCACAGGAAATACAAATAATAATAATAAAAGAAAATAAAATAAAAAAAGAACATTAAATCCTAACAAAATCATGAAAACAATAAAAAAAATATAGGTATTAGTTTTTTGGTAAGGAGAGGGGCACTTAATATCCAGTCAATAAGTTGCCAATGTTAGATTTTGCCTTAGTGCATCATCTGCTAATTAAGCTTCTGTACGCTACTTTGGTAGTACAGTAAACTTGAGGCTTGTGCCTGTATCTGGCATGCCTACACTGCGACTTAAACGTTAACGTTAGAAAAGGTACAAAAAACATTTCTGAGATTTCTATATAAAAAGACGTATCAGTTATTTCCTTTCATGTACCCTACTAACTACGTCCTAGGAGTGTTGGGCGTCAACTCTTTGGAGGTTAGACGTGGCTTTCAACAGCTCACAGTAGCCTGCAAAACCCTCAGAGGACTCATCGACAGTCCCGAACTCCATGATCTTTTTGTCGGCTATTTGTTCTCGACAAATACATCGGACATCGCCAAAGCCGTCGACACAATCTGTTCACACCGCCGTCATCTAAAACTGTCTCCAGAGCTGAGTCCCCTGTGTGTCGTACTTTTGACCACCAATCCTGAATGTGATCTGTTTGAATGGAGTAGAATTATGCGTGTATGTCTGATGTTTTGTGAGAAGAAGTATGCTAGGGTGTCCTCTATTATATGTTAGTATACCTACCATACCTGTTTAAATCTATATGTTAATTAATGTAATTGGTGTTACCGTTTTAATTAACAATAAACAATAATAATAATAAACAAATCTAACATGCAATAACTTTGTAAATTATTTCTAAGATGTTATTTTAATGAAACCGTGCGGCCGATGGTATTACCCATCGGCATAAATGACGAAGTTCCATACAACATTTCATCCGTCTTAGGGGCCAAAAATGTTTCCTTACACATTGTCGTTAAATGAGAAACTCTTGTACTTAAAAAAAATCATGCTTTTACACCAAGCTTTAGGCTATGCGTTGTCTGTTCCGGATTTGGCGGGAGGAAACGTCCGGGTGTCACCATTGCGTGGATCGCCCGTAGGACACGGTGGAGCATACGGTGGAGGTCTGCCCGGCTTGGGCGGAGTACCGCCGTGTCTAACACACGAGAAGTTAAGTATTTGATGATTTCCCACCCTCAAAAAAAAAAAGGCTATGCGTTGTCTATCAGTGAATTTAAGTTAGGTTAGTAGATTTTACTAAATTAATTCCGAAATAAATATTGAATACCAAACAATTAAAACCATACAATACATGAAATCACGTACATGAAGTATGTAATAATATAATATAATAAACTGAAAACGCAATTAATAGTAACAAATCGCTAATCATTAAACAACATGTCCGCTACCTAACCTATTGTGTTGATAGCCCGCCTCTCTTCAGAGCTCTCGAGAGGCGAGAAAACCGCACACAGCGTACGGGTTCCGCACACAATAATGTACCTTTATCTACCCTATCACTGATTGTATTAGTATGAATCTACGTAGCACGTAACAGTAAACTGTTAGCACTGTTGTTGTCTGTTGTTTAGGTATCTAATACAGCTCAAATATTGATTGGTGCTCAAAGGAGAATATCTTTGTAATAACATAAGTAAAGTCAAAGTCAAAGTATCTTTATTGTGGGCATATGTAAGGTACAGGTCTTAACAATATATTGAAGTATCAATATGTCCTGCCTAATAGGCATACAATAATTGTGTAGGTATTGGCATTCAAATTTAGAATTATTATGCATGGTAAATTTAGTTATTATAAATGTAAAATACAGTGAAAGTAACACATGGTCAATACTAATGCATGTCAAATACTGTGAAATTAATACATGGTCAATACTAATACATGTCAAAATACAGTGAAACTAATAAATGGTCAATAATTCAAGAAATCTTGGATCGTGTAGTATGCTTTATCAATTAAAAATGTTCGTAATTTATTTTTAAATACTGGAAGTTCCTTAGTGTCTAGAATGCCAATAGGTATTTTGTTGTATATTTTTGAACATAAAATAACACATTTTTTCCTCGAAGGGTTGTGCAAAGACCTTTAGGAAACCCACATTTCACCAGTAATGTTTTTTAAGTCCCATGTAACAGGGGGCGAGTCTATTAACATCAACCGGCCACAAGTCCAGGCTCCAGGCTGCTACAGAGAAATTCCTGATGGAAAAACCCAATAACATTTTGCCCGACCTGGGAATCGAACCCAGGGCCTCATGCTCAGCGGTAGTGCTTGCGACCACCAGACCAACGGGGCAGTCTTTGTAATAATAATAAGGGGTTGATTCAGAAAGCGGTGCATCGGGACACGGCTCGTATTGTTAGGAGGTTCCTCTCTCTGGAGCCCTGACCGCGTGCCGCGCCGGTATGCGGTAGTTTGGACCCTGTTCCCGATACCAGTGGGCTACAATTTTTTATATGTTTCGATGTTTTTATATTTGATTATAAACATTTAAAAAATTATTTAAATTAAATATTGATTGAATAAAGGAGATAATATTATTTATTTTTTGGTGCCCAACAGGTGCTCGAAGTGGAATAATATGACGTAGATACAAAAAATATAAAAAAGAAAATCCAGGCTTTGCATGAGCACTCTCATTACGTTTTGTCTACCTACTTATTTATTTTTGTCAATCGTTAGTTAATAACCTATTTAATCAATATTTTTGACTAACTGTATGACATGTGACACCTATATGATGTTTCCTAGTGTTAGTGAAAAAGGGCATATTTTTTTAAAATATTTTTTTATTATAAAATATCCACACAAGGTCTTCAGGTCCCGAACTAGGTAGAGCCTGTACTACGATAACATAATGACTTATATACATAATATACACACCCAGACACAGGACAAACAGACATGTTCATGCATACAAATGTTTGACTTGTCCGGGGATCCAACCCGGGACCAGCGGCTCAGAAGGCAGGGTCGCTACCAACTGCACCAACCGGTCAGTCATATCATCATCATCATCATCAGTATCTTACCTAATTAGGCCGCTTTGCCTACGGATCCTGGTTCCTATCCTGAATCTACGAAACCCTAAAAGAAGTCCTCCAGATACACAGTCTACCTATATCCACTAATTCAATAACAACGTAATCCCCTCGGTATTATTTATTTATTTTAATTTTATTATTAATTAAAACGGTTATAGACCAGTAACAGTAATTAATTAGTTCAGTGCGTTATCTACTTCGAGTGGCTACATTGTCTTAAGCGTCACGTGTTACATACGGGTTCCGTACAACTCCTATTCTGCACTTGTAGGTTTTCGGTCTAAGTTAAATAAAGTAGCGAGCTTTGTACTTGTTCCGTACTGCACAACTTTGCTTTTAATTTGGTTTTCACTACATTTTTGCTATGTCGAAATCTGGAATAAACCTCCCACCAACCAACTTTAAAAGTTTAAACCCACTGGCACATGGCGGATCGCTCACCAGGCGTATTTTTGCGGCTACTATTTTGCGTTGCAATGCGGCCCTCATAATAGTGTGCAATGTGTCAATCGTTCATACCAAATGTACCAAAGTTATCTAGGAGGATTTTGCGTGAATAATGTGTGTAATTTGGATTAGGCAAAAACTTTAATTCCGTGTTTAACCCAATTTAAGCATCCCGTCTCGTATAGGTTAGGTTTTCTTTCGATCACCATTGTTTTCATTCATTCATACTGAAATAGGACTTTGTCGAGGTATATAGAAAAGTTTGACAAGAGCGGCCAGTCCATTCAGACGATCTTTTTTCATCCTATTTATTTTAAGTTATTTATTTATTTATGTATTTTATTTATTTATTTCCCATTTAAGGTATGAATTTTCAAAATTCCTTTCTTGGTATTATTATTTTAGTTATTTATTTTAGTATATTTCGGTATAGAAGGAACTATTGTGCAAATTTAGCTTCTAGCGGCTTAGATTGTGTGTTATCTTACCTGTCGGTTAATTTAATATTTTTATTTATTTATTTTGTTATTTATGTACACACATTAAAATAGATACAGATACGGTATTATATAGTATTTAGTATAAAGGTACTGCTTATTTCTTAAGAAATTTAAGTAGATTATATTTTTGGCGCTTAAGAATGCCGTGTCTAAGCATTCTCAAACGCCAAAAGGCGCCTCTAGTAGTAGACGTTTTTGGCTGGTATGATCGTAAATCCAGTGCTTTCCAAATTAAACATGAGCAACAATATAAGTTTAGTGGATGCATGCGTGTCTAATGAACGGTAACGATATTTTTTATGTAAAGTGGTTTAAAAACATCGAAAATAAGTTATGTTTTAAAACTATACGAATTCGGTCAGCGTTTCCTATCTGACTACTCTGAGAAGAAAGACTGAAACAAACCCAGAGGTCACAGTATTTTTTAAGGTTGAATATAATACAGAATGTATCTAGCAATTCTAATCAACTCAACTCAACTCAAAGCATTTATTTCAAATAAACCAATTACAGGTACATACCTACTTTTGAACTGTCAAGGGGTCGGCCAGTCAGAAAGATCAAGCTAGTTGCCCATTCCAAAGCGTAGGAGGCACCTATGGAGAAGAACGCGCAAGAAACTCCATGGACCCTCTTTTAAATCAAAATATTGTTACAAAAAAGTGCTTACATCATTCATGTTGAAATTGTACATGTGAGAACGATGTAGAAAGACGTGCACGATAAAAGCGTCCGTAATAAAAAAAAATAAAAACAATTCAGGAATTAAAATAAGCCGTGGCAGCTAAGAAATGACCAGTGCCCGTTAATTCTAACATCACTATTAAATCAGTTTCACGGTTGAAGCAATTTTCCAGGAACACATTGCTAGCTCTTTAGTTATTATTGAAAGCACGTTAAATCCAATTTTGTGAATAACTGACAAATGCGCTAATAGGCAAACATTATTTATGATGTACGCTTACCGGAACATTTTCTAGGTATTGGACGATGGATACAGGTATATTATGTTGTTGATATTTAATAAGTCGGTAGTGTTACGAACTACCTATTAGATTTGACTGATATTTAAACGTAATGTAGGTACAGTTATTGTTTTCATCATAATTATCGGATGGCCTCTACTTAAAATGGACCTCTCAAGTTCATCACAATGATGGATTTTTAAACCCTTGCAAGAAACCATAACGTTTGACAACTGTTGTTATGAATGATACGCATTTATTTACCATGAAATTGTCACAAACACATCAAATCTGAAGATACAAATAAACTTTTTTACATTCTTAGATAATCTTAAAATACACGATCATCTGATAACATAAAATAAAACACACGCCCATAATATTATATTGAACATAATTTCCGAGTGTAACATAAAGCAATTTGGACGTAAATTAAAAAAAAAAATGTGCACACAATGCGTACCGTTCCCGCGCTTTTAGCTCCACCATCTTTGTTTTGTGACGTCACTTGCTATAACTCAATGGTTATCGGTGTTTCGGTTTCTTTATGGCTTTTACTGTTTGTGGGATGTCGTTTGGTATTAATTGTTATTGTTTTTATAGTAACCTTCTCTACTCTCAAGATTCAGATAAATGTAGTGATTTTTAAACGAAAGCCACATAGGTACCTACGATCATTTATATTTAAGACATCATAGTCACAACATCAAGAAACAAAGATATGTAATTCTTGAGAACGCTTAATAGATAGGCAGAAGGTAGCTAGCTAAGATTCCTGCTGGATTATTAATATAACACCGCTTTATTTATAAGACACCTTAGAAATATTATTTGTAAAATTCTTCAAACGGACTCTTGAATTGATATTCCTACCCAACGACTGTATGTAGACATACAGTCACCACACAATTCTACTTCGTTACAACACAGAATAGATTCAGAGTTCATATCAGCATGTGGCGCTGATCTGAATTATTCATACGGCATGTTATGAGGGCGCCAATCTGGGAATCACTTGCAGCACCCATCAATAGGCATGCAGGCATTTGGCTTGTATCCGTGTGTTTCTATTGTGTGAGTTTATGCTAGTTATCAGACCAGCACCTTAATTGCGCAACATACAACCAATCACAATTTGAATGACTTTGAAGGATATTGCTAATCCATTGCTTCATATGTTCCAAAAAATTGTCTGCTCAACAACGTAAATAACACAATGAATGTTGTTAAACTGTCAAACTGAAAGCCATTGCTACTTCGTGTGTTACGCAATTACCCCGCGAACACTAATCTTTGGGGCAATTCCGAACGTTCGCATTTTAATCTCGGTTTAAATCAGTCAAAAATAGATCTATTTTACACACATTGCTTTCGCTGAGATGAGATTGCGACTAGATTTTAAAAGTTTTAAACAATTGGCCTACTTATACAAGAAGTGTCATCAAGTTCTATTATGCTTATATTTTAAAGTAATTTAAATATTGTATTCATAAAACCAGCCTGTCTTAGTCAAAAGATATCTCTTAGATATAATTATCTAAGAGATATCTTTTACTACTAAATAATTAACTAAATAAATAAATAACTAATAAATTTATTAAACAATACCACGCAACAGAACCTTTACTGCATAAACACAAATATTTTTCAAACTTCCTTCCTTCGAAGCTAAATAGTATTTTAATTTATTGAATATTACCCTTTGATGAGACGCAGGTCAGTTGACCGCCGACGTTTGTTTTTGTATAAAAAAGTTTTTGTTTGCTTTGAACACTGTGTGGATTTAACATCACTCTCTTCATGACGTGGAGTTGCGGACACCAGCCAGTAGGTATTACCTATAGCTTATTATTTTCCGAGTGACTAATAACTTAAAAGTCGACTAAATGTTTGCAACAAAAAAAATAGAGTGGGTACCATATATAATGGGTTGGCAGCTAATAAGGAGTATCGTAATAAGTAATAGGTAGCATATTAATATATCAGTAATAAGCTCCGTTTTAATTTGTTACCAGGAGAAACTGAATGCAATCTGGTCTTTAGGGCACCCCGACTCGGACAGGTTAGGTTAGGTTACTTGGGTTGTTAGGGGATGGCGGGGTCTATCGACCCCGCCATCCCCTTCGTGGTTATTTTTTTATAAACCACCCAGAAGTAGGAGCCCCGCGAAGCGGGGCTCCGTCGACCAAGCCCTGCCATCGACCATGAATAGAATATTTTAATTAAGGTTTGGTTAGAACTGTGACAATTATGACAAACATGAACGCCCATTTTCTATTTTGTTTTCGCCATTAAGTTTCCGCTTAGCTATTAATTCTGTTCCCAAAAGAAAAACTTGATGCTAGTTTAAAATAAAACGGAGCTTATTACTGATATATTAATATGCTACCTATTACTTATTACGATACTCCTTATTAGCTGCCAACCCATTATATATGGTACCCACTCTATTTTTTTTTAAAACCTATATTCATTTTACTTAGTTGCCGAATTAAATACATGCCATTACCTATTACCTAACGTCAAAACACCGTGTGACCGAGGCAAAGATGGTGGGATGAGCTTAACGCCTACAGATATGATTCGTCTGTGCAGGTAAAGTTTACTTTGCCGAAACTAGTCTAGAGATGAGGAGCCGGACCAAGAGAGATAGATAAATCCGCAGGGCAGCATGTGGTGAGCTGTTGGGCAGTAGCGACCTCATGGACCGTATCTCCCGGGAGAAGGCTTGTTCCTCACCTCTGGCTTGCTTTTATTGGCAGGCGGGAGTGAACACTGACGAGGGACTGAGCTTTCACCTCATTCTGGCTTTTATTGGCCGGTTTGAGTGGAGTATCACAAGAGCAAACGTCCTCGGAGGAAGGAAGTATTCTAGTAAGATGCTTGTAGGGATCTTGACCATACTTCCGGATGGTCCTGATAGCCGTGGAATACCTCTCCACTCCTCTAGCATCTCAGGATATGTTGCCCCCTTTTCGCTTCGTCACAATGTGCTAGCGACCGCTTCCGGGGGCCCATTATTGATTGTGCAAGTCGCCCCCTGCCATTTTATCCGTGTATTGTATTTACAAAACATTGGTCGGGCAGGGGCCATAGTCTTTCCATAGTTGTTGGTAACCAGTCCACTTTAGCCATCCAAATCCATAGTCACCAACCACTCGCATAGTACGAACAGGAGATACTCGTTGGTTCAAACTCATACTCAAAGCATTTATTTCAAATAAACCAATTACAGGCACTTTTGAATTGTCAAGGGGTCGGTCAGTCAGAAAGATGAAGCTAGTTGCCCATTCCAAAGCGTAGTAGGTACCTATGGAGAAGAACGGGCAAGAAACTCCATGGACACTCTTTTAAATCAAAATATTGTTACAATAAAGTGGTTACATCATTCATTTTGTAATTATACATGTGAGAACGATGTAGAAAGACATTAAAAGCGTCCGTAATAAAAAGATAAAAACAATTATGGTATTAAAATAAGCCGTGGCAGCTAAGAAATGACCAGTGCCTACTGACGGCGCCCGTTCACGAACATGACGTATGGATCAGCACCATTCAGCTCAACCATTTTGGTTGGTGCCTTATTTCATTGAAATCGTCTAAAGGGCCTCTGCGAGTTGGCTCGGCCCCTCGTTCGCGTTCCTAAGGTCCGAGACCCTAGGGTCCCGAGATATGTCAAAGACATCAGAATCAGACCGCGGTAACACAAGCATGTATAGGTATAGACGTACATAACCTATCAGTGTGTATAGGTGCATAGCAACCCACTCAGCAGTAATGTGGTTTGTATATTACCGTGATTTAGTGCGATTATGCCCGAATACGTCTATAATAGCCTTAAGGGACCATTAGGCTCGGTTTACACTACTGTAGGTACTGAGTGTGCACTAAGTGTATTTATAACCTAATGCCTGTTCCCTACAAGGACCCGAGTAGATATTGTTTGTTTGGCTTTCAGAGCCATCAACAGCGAACTAGTTGTGTTTTTTACTAGACGTTCATACTAGTATTTCTTCTATGTATTTCTTGTCTGTTTTTACAAGCATTAATTTAGCTTGAAAACACTCTCATAACTGGACAAAACGTATTGCACTTTATAAAGGTAAGTATATTATAAAGTTTATACAAATATTTTATCAAGATCGCACCCTGTCGCGTATAATAGAAAGTCGGCGCCACGAAACCGCAGCCCGTGTGACAATAGATACAATTTATCCTAATATTTTGTGACCTAGATGCTACATCGTAAGTTCCGTTTCAGGCTAAGAACTCACGGAGCGATTTTCCCCCGCGTCCGCTGCGGTTGCGGGCCCGCAGCTTCTGTAGAATGCAAATATTTATATAAAAAATTAAAGCACATTTCACGACGCGTTTTACGCCCGCGGTGTACGCGGTTGTATGCGGCTCCCGCTGTACCGGCGGGCAACTAGTAGAATCGCGCGGGCCGCGGTTACCCGCAGCCTCGGCGGGTGGCGCCCGCGCGCTTTGCGATCGGTTGGCGGGCGACCGCGGGGGCCGGCGGGCGGCGCGGCGGGAGGTACAGAGATCCGGCCATTTTGCATCAGTGACTTGTTATTACACGTGGCATCGTGACGTTGTCAACAAACAATAAGTATAATATTCTAATAAAATGGATATTGAAATAGATCTCTTAATTACCTTAGTACAAGAAAGGCCAGTTCTATGGGACAAGAGTTTGGAAGAATACAAATACAAGAGTTTGACGCTCATGCCTATATCACACCTCCGCTGCGAAACTCAAAGGGCGAAACCGCCATAGTTTCGCTATGAGTTGTGAGTTGTTGGGCGGCGAAACAATAGCGAAATTCCCTGCACAAACAAACAAAACAACAAAACAGACTATGATGTTGTCTCTTTCTAACATGATTTCGCTCATTTGCTTAGGCGCCGTCTACATCTCCACCCGTTGTCCGCCATTTTGGAGCGGTTCCGCGTGTATCTCGGACGCGTCTGTAGCAATCGACAATTTTTATGAGCGAAATAGGAACAATGGATTTGGAATTTACTGAAAAACTTATACAAGCAGTGAGAAATAGACTGTAACTCTTTACATAATATATTCTCTCCCAACTTCTTTCTTTTTTTATTGATATCATGCACCTAGGTACGACGCCTTTTTAAAGTAGTTGACCACAGTAAGATTAGTTCCTCCTCTGACTCCGAAAGCGACGACATTTTCTTTCGAGTCTTATTTCTCAACTGTTCTAGTTTTAGGTTTCGCTCTGTTTCGCTATTATAGTTTCGCGTAAGTAAAGTACTGTTGCACAGCGAAACTCACGCAGCGGTTTCGCAGTTGTTGTTTCGCAGCGGAGGTGTGATATAGGCATCAAAGCATGGGAGGAAGTCTGTACTATTTTAAATAAAGATTTTGAAAATTCGGACGAGAGAAATAAAAAAGAATATGGTTAGTATTATACAGGTTTATTTATAAATGTCAGCGCCACCAATCTTTTCTTTATTGACTCGGGTTTCCTATAACTACAATAATTTATTAACTTAAATTTTTGATAATTGCCAACTTAGGCTCCACTGTCACTCATAAAATATTGTTGAAAAACATCTCATACATTATTGGCTTGTCTTCCGCTGCGTACTGATTGAGCTATCTGTATACTCTCAAGATTATGACTAAAATCTTCTTCTCTAATGTGATGGCCGTCTCGTTTTCGTACGAAATTGTGAAGTATGCAACATGCCTTCACAATATCAATTGATAAAGTTATTGATACATCTAAAGCTCGATTTAATATTCGCCATTTGTTTGTTAAAATGCCAAATGCACATTCTACGTATCTCCGTGCTCTAGATAGGCGATAATTAAATACCCTTTTTTGAACACTTTAAAACTGACCACCATAAGGTCTCATTATATTTTGATGTAACCCGAACGCCTCATCGGCTACGAATATATATGGCACAGGTGGTAAAGTAGATCCGGGTAGTATTTTTTCATTGGGTAGTTTGATAGAATCGCTATTAAGCGCATTCCAAAAAGTTGTGTTTTTGAAAATGGTTGAATCAGCATTAGGTACTTCCCGGGGCTCCGATGTCTACAAAAACAAAGCAGTAATCCGCATCAACTACAGCCATTAACACAAATGAAAAATAATCCTTATAATTGTAGTAAGTTGAGGCACTGTTATCTGGTTTAATTATTCTTATGTGTTTCCCGTCTATTGCTCCGACGCAGTGAGGAAAGTTTGCGCAATTGTAAAATTTTTGGCTGATTTCTTCTAAAACTTCTGTACTGATTACCGGAAAACATTCAAGCAATAACACCTCCCATAATTTTTCACATGTTATTCTTATAATTGTCGATATAGTTGTGTGCCCAATTCTGAATGTGTAATGCAAATCTTTCATTGAAGTCCCACTTGCTAGGTATCTGAAATAAATAAATTTACTTAATTATATGCTTTTCAGGAAACATGGTAATTAAAAAATGGAAAAATATTAAAGATTGCTGGATGAAAAACAACAAAAAAGTTGAAACAGAAACAAAATCTGGATCGGGAGCTAAAAAAACCAAAAAGTACATATACAGGGTTACTGGTAATTCGACGTATATCCGTCAGGGGCTGATAAGGGGGCCAAAATGCAACAAATTGAACCCCCCATATGTATGGCCGAAATTCGATAGTTTTCGAGATATTAGAATTTTAAGGGTTTTTCGATATTTACTCAAAATTTGACATTTAATTCCAAATAAAATAAAAACTACATATTTGAATGGGTACCATTAAAAATGATGTTGTAGCTGGCACTTCAATCAAGCTATGGACATATTTAAAACTACTTAATTTAACAAAATAATGAAAATAATGAGCGATATAAGAATAATATCTTACCAATATTTTCATTTTACGCTTACTTTTCATATTACCACTAGCTTTATTAAAATAAACAGACTTACCTTAATGTTACTGCCAACATTTCCTCCGGTGATATAGGATCTCGCATATTAGTATGTTGTTTTTGAAGAGCAGTTTCCATTTTTCTTAAAAGTTCTAAATAACTAGATACGGACATTCGAAAATAATTAAAGAATTTTTCTTCGTCCTTCTTTAATTCACTAATAAGAGTAACAAATAATCCATAACGATCTCTGTCCTTAATCAGTGGATGCACCCAGAACCTTTTGGGCCTTCTTTTTTTAATTCTTCTGTGAAGTAAGCGCAACGGCTCATTTCTGGTGTGTGTCCATGGCGGTCTGGACCTCAACTGATCGTTAACCGCCCGTCTTGCAATCTTGCGATCATCGCCCGCCACGTTTGCGGGCGATGATCGCAACCGCGGCGGCCGCGTAACCGCGCGAATAACCGGTCTCGTGAGTTTTGAAATAAAACCGCAGATCCACGACCGCGGCGGTTGCGGGCGAAAATCGCTCCGTGAGTTCTTAGCCTAAGGCGGGTACAGACTGCTGCAACGCAACATGCAATGCAACACGAAACGAGCATTGCATCAGTGTAGACGCGGGGCGCGCACAACGTGCGCACGAACCGCGCATGTACCTACTCACATCTGTTTCCGAGATGCGCGCGAACGGATCGCTCAGTCTGCAAAAGAACACGCAAAGGAATGGATCGTGACGACCAATTGCGGGCTCTGATGATAGTCAGTGCTTCATTATTAATAGTGAATCATGTGATAAAACGCAGAAGACATCGACGTTGGTGGCGTACAGAGTTGTATAGTCAGAGAGCTGGTGCAAAACTAATGGCCGATATGAGATTAACTGGACAATTTCAAAATTTCTTAAGGATGAGTCCAACGACATTTGAAGATCTACTCAGATTAGTCGGACCAAGAATTTTTCGGAATCGCACACAGTTAAGGGCTCCAATTTCAATCCAAGACAGACTGGCAATAACACTTCGTTTTTTAGCTAGTGGTGACTCTTACACAAGTTTACAGTATACCTTCAGAGTATCAAAACAAGCCATAAGTGGCATTATTACAGAAGTATGCTCCGCCATAATTGAGGAATTAAAAGATTATATCAAGGTAAGTTTTATTCTTAATAAGTCAATTAAAGAACAGTATTATCACATCAAATCATTAAAGTCGTCATAGGATTGGTTAGATTCTAGTGACGTTACAGACGATGGCTGTTGGTTCATATATTCTTCGTTCCTTGCCGTGGTATAGCCATAGCGTCCGGCTTGATTTGTATCTGGAGTTTGCGCGGAAGGCGAGGGACGATTAAATTCGGAAGTTCCAGGACGATTAACATATCCGGTCAGATCCACATAATCTTGTCCTTTCTTCTGTGATGCATAATAGGATTCTTGGTATGAACTGGGGTAGTTATCCTGCTGTCGATATGATGATTCATAATAACCTCTGTCAGCCTTCATCAAAATTTCAAAAATTCCATGTTCGACCGAATTCCTGGTTTGAAGGGAATAAGTATTCATTTTAGCTGATATATAGGAAGCAAAAGTTGTAGTTAAATCTGGAGCGCCTGAATTTCCCAACTTATTGGCAGTAGTTTGTAATATGCCCACTACATCGGCCAGTACACTGCTGCTTTCATCTTTTTTTGCTTGTTTAGCTCGCGTAGGTTCATACCGTGTACGTGGAGTAGCAAATTCGTTCTGCAGATTTTCTTCATTAATCGGTTGTTGAACCGCCTCCTGAAAAACATAAAAATAATTTATAACTGTAGGTCCCATCTCTTGATATAAACTACTAGATAGTAGATATAACTCTCCAGGAAGGTAGGTATCGTGGCACCGATGGACAAATGTCGAAACGACTAAATATTTAGTTCGTTTTTTAGTCTAGTTCAATATAGCTAGCAATAAAATCAAGAGATGCTCACTATAATGGCACCTCAAAAATTGTCACCAGCGAGTGTTGGGCTACTAAGTACAATGACTGTCTCGTAGCCATAAATTAAATAAAAGTTTTTTGTTTTAGCTTCCAACGACAGAAGAAACTTGGTTGAACATAAGCAAACAGTTTGAAGAGAAGTGGAATTTTCCACACTGTTTAGGGGCACTGGACGGAAAACATGTTGTGCTTGAGGCACCTATCAAAAGTGGAACTGAATTCTACAACTATAAAAACTTCTTTAGCATCGTTCTTTTTGCTTTGGTTGACGCCGATTATAATTTTCTATTTGTAGATGTGGGATGCCAAGGAAGGATTTCAGATGGTGGCATCTTTAAAGATACAAAACTCTGTGAAATGATAGAAGATCGTACAATAAACCTTCCATCACCTGATTCACTCCCACGGAGACATATTCCAATACCATATTTCTTTGTGGGTGATAGTGCCTTTGCTTTAAGTGAAAATCTGATGAAACCATATGCTGGGGCACATCCAAAAGGCACTTCAAAGAGAGTATTCAACTACAGGCTAAGCAGAGCCAGAAGAACTGTTGAAAATGCATTTGGTATCATATCGTCTGTCTTTAGAGTTCTCAGAAAACCAATGCTTTTACAGCCTGATAAAGCTGAGCTAGTGGTTATGGCAATTGTCCTTTTACATAATTATTTGAGACGTCACTCTAGAAATACATATATGAATGACACTGAAGATGAAGTTACGAATGAAGACACACGTAGGCAAAATAATGAAGATATGAGATCACTACTACCTATGAGAAATATTCCTCGACGATCGCCTGCACATTTGAATGCGTTAAGAGATGAGCTCTCCGATTATTTTATGAAAGAAGGGAAGGTTCATTGGCAAGACAGATGTTCGTAAAAGAATCAATCCAGTTTTACTTACCGTGTTCGTTCTCTTTCTCGGTTTGTTACGGTTGTCCAAGAACTTCAAAGAATCAAAGGCAAACCATCGACTTTTGTATGTCTCCGAGGCACCTGAAAAAATAAAATAATAATCATGAAAAAAATTAAATAAAAAACATAATTCAGTCAGTTTTAAACATAGTTGTTTTTAAGTAAACTTGACTAATAATAATTAATAACATTTAATAATTAATTTGTGATTTCAATCCATTAAAATATTGTAGTTGTTGTCAAAGTTGTCATTTTGTAGAGAAAAAAGCCAATTTCAATATTAGTCGGCTATGCCAATTTACATTTCAATACACAAACATTTTTGCGGTTTCCAACCTACGATTGTACTAAGAATAAAGTATATGAATAAATAATAAATAGTAAATTATTATTATTTATTTACCTTTTCCTGTTCCTTTCGATTTCTTTTCCTTCGCTTTTTCACGACGGTAGGATGATAAAATACTAATCATTTTACTGTAACATTTTTCTTGTGTTGTTTCCATCAAATTAGCAATTTCCATCCATGCATCCTCTTTAAAATGTTTTTTATAAAAATTCTCATGTTGTGGATTCCACAAAATTTCCTTTGATCTGTACACTTCAATTAATTGAAGCACTTTTTCTTCACTCCACGTAAATGTAACCGCCTCCTCCGCCGCAGTAGCGTCGTCTTGTTCCATGTTCGCGCGCGTCTAGCCGTACACACCACACAACCTGTCCACACTGACGCTCCGCGCATACTGCGCGCCTCTTTGTGTTCGGGGAAAAAAACCGACAAATTTCGGGTCGCTACGCGCAAGAGTTGCAACAATCTGTTCGTGCGCGTAGTAGACGCGGTTCGTGCGCGCAAGGCGTCTACACTATGGGAATTCTGTTACTTTACATGATACATTGCAGCAATGTGGACGTCAAATTCTTGCATTGCATGTTGCATTACATGTTACATTGCACCAATGTGTACCCGGCTTAAAGTGAAGTATACATGGATATATTTCTAAATATAAAGTTAAGTAATTGGGAATAACTCTATCACACAATATAGATTACAGTGTCCTATCCTCATACCTTTTTTCGGTGAGTCCAAATCTCCTTTTTGCTTGACCCGAAAATTAATCCCGAGGCAAAAAATTCCACAGAAGAATTCACTAAAAACGAAGCTACATTTCGTCGCATTTTCAAATCCCGACATTGTCTGTTTTTCTTTGATCTCAGACACATCGTACCAACAAAGAAACATTGACACAACTAATCCCAAGTGCGTTGAAGACTTGAAGTAAATATTTGGTACACAATACGAGATTAAATGTACATATACATGACATAGCAGTAATTCGGCCACGTAGATAATGCTTCAGTAAATATGTATACAATTTGGTAAATAAATAGGCAGGAATTACACAGTAAGTTGGTCTGTTTATAAAATGTCGGATTTGTTTTGGCGGATTAAGTATTTAGGTACTGTGTAGGTATATGATTTAGTTTGCTTTTCTGTTTCAAACTGATTCCACATTTTCCCTTCGAAAATATTATGGCATAACTATGGTTTAAGAACTTTATTTCCTCATAAGAATTAACAATAATTCACTTACTGAGAAACAAGATTTACAATAATTAATGTTTAGGTTACTAGCGTACAGAGATAAAATAAAAAACATTTTTTTTTGCGGGTAGGCGATACACATATTACAACGAAACATCAGCCGAGCAAACACGGATACAAAAGTAAAAGTTACAACATACTAGATGTGGCACATAACTTGTTTCTACATCCGCAGTTATGTTTATAGTATAATTTGTTATAGCTTGGTCTTTAAGACGTAAAATAGCGATCATTAAAATTTTACATACTAATGTCATACTTACAAAAACGCAAGCCTTCTTCCCATAGGGGTAGGCAGGAACTACAGAACACCACCTGCTACGACCCTTATTCGAATTTCGAATCGAACATTTTTTATTTCACCAAGCATAAAAAGTTTTTTCTTATTAAATCAAACACATAATTTGGTAGAGGTTAAACTGAAAGTGAAGTAACAAACATTGCTCGTTACATAACAATTAACTTACGCAACTAGTAAATATAACATTGTAACTTACTTCAATACGCAACTAGTAAATATAACATTGTAACTTACTTCAACGAGACGTAAAGCCTCCATCATTTATCAGTTCCTAACAATGTTTTTTCAGCAAAAAGTTTTCGTAATGTGTAGTCGATTCTAATGAGACTTGATAAATTATTGTATTTTCGCATACTATGTCGAAATTTTAGGTAGTGTAAGGCTTTCTAGTACCCATTTAGAATGGTTCTGAAGCCTATTTGATGTTGCTTCTTCGATACTTTGCGTGACATATCGAAAAACCACTATGGTCAGTTCAGCAATAATATCTGATTTCATGATATATGTGACCATTTGTGGAGGACATATACAAGTGGCAGCACAAACATGTGACATCGAAGGAACAACAAAACTATCTGACGAGACAAGAGACGCCAAAATTTTGGATGCGGCTTCAAAAAGTTGTGTCATCTCTTAGAATGCAATAATATCAGACATGTCTTTCGTTATAAATATCTGCCTACTTAGTTCAATTCAGAAGAACGTGATACCCAGTTGTGATGTCCGATATCTAGCTTGGCTTGTCAGATATTTTTGGTGTGCCTTCGATGTCACATATTTGTGCTGCCACTTGTATATATGCCTTCCACAAATGATCACATATAATAAATATATATTTGTCGTCATCTTGACGACAGATATTAATGTATAAATCATGAAATCAGATATTATTGCCGAGCTTCCCATAGTTATATATTTATGCCCGTGACTGGATTTATTTAGGTACTTAGCTTTCACAGTTAACTAATTGTCGGTAGTAATAAGTTGGAGTCTAAACGACTATCGATTAACCAAGTTTCAATTTATATGAGGCCTTTGTCACCTATCCGACTACCGTTGCTAAGAAACACCGTAACGAACTGGAAGTCAAGGTCTATTTTAAACTGTAACGAACTCGTAGGTCTATTTTAAATTTTAAAGTCCAGCCGCCCGATCTATTTTTTAATAATCTGACCCTAAAACATACGTGAAGTGAGCTTGAAGAGAGCTGTCAATCTCTACCATCGGTTGGAATGATAGCTCAATTTAAGCTCACTTTGCCTAAGTTTTCACGGGGAGATTTTTAAAGAATAGACCGGCTGACATTTCTTATAATTCCCACAAACTATGTTGGTCTTATTACAAAACAAGGTTTTTCTTTTGACATGGTTTAAACCATCGAGCCCGTTTTTGAAATTGGAATCTAACAGAAATTGAAATACAGTTCCTTTTACAAAACCGACAACTTAGTCCGGTCTTATGTCGTCAATTTTGTATTAAGAACTTTACTATAGTCGGCATAAAGTTCGAAATACAAAAACTGACTCGATGGTTAAGGCTAAGGTTAGACCGTATTTTGTAATAAGATGGTGTGAGTTCTATTGCAGGTTTATGAGTCTTGATAAAAATCCATACAGATTTAAGTAGAGCTGTGCTGATAGTTGGCATGTAATAACTTTTTTTGTTTTTTATTTTTGTTTTGTATTGTATTGTTAATGTATTGTTTGATGTATGTGTGTATTGTATATGGTCTATGAGTCTTTGTAACTTGAATGAATAAATGAATAATAATAATAATAACGGTTTTCTAGGCAAACACACCTGTTAAAAAGACAAAAATAAAGCAATTTTCATCAAACGAAAATGTTACTTCTCAGTGATCCAAAAGACTTTAATATCGTGACGTTGGACTGAATAAAAAAGGTTGCGATAAAAAACGTTTTTGATGTCCAAATTGGAAAATCTTTTTATATAACTTTAATGACCCGTGGAAAATCTGAAAGGTCCAAAATGTAAAGACGTTGGTACGGGTCTGCAATTTTTGTTTATTTCGACGAAGGTGATTCATAATTTTGTCTTTGTTGATATTTCTTGAATAACTTTTAGAGTGTAGGTACCTAAAGTTTGCCTTTTGCCTTTGTCTACATCAAAACAAGTGTATGATAAATAAACAAAGCAGGAAAAAGGCATCGCTTTGAACAAATTGTGACGATGAATTCAATCAAGGACACCCTGAGACATACCCTCTCCAAAAAAAATCTGGGTTCATTTATAATTTCCAGCATGTAAACTACGAAATGAATACTTAAATATTTGAATTAGAACTGATATTAAGACCACCACATAACTTGCTGATTATTGATTATTCAGTGCTAGTTTCAGTAAGCATTAAGTAATTTGTATAGAAACGTAGTCTAGACGCCCAGCATTTCTTAAATATTTGTTTTACTAAAAAGGTCAAATATTAGCAAACACTGGTCACACGAAAGCCAGCTATGCAATCATTAATTAAGAAACAAAATATTTTGAAAGGAGAATATTCGGCAACATTTAAATATAAAAAAAAAACGCTTTCTTTTTATTTGGTGTGGACGATTCGATTACTGCCAGTGTTAATATTTAAGGGCGGTTGGTGCTTCTCGGTGCTTTCTCTGTAAAAGGCTAATTTCTCTTTTTACTGCAACATTGGCTTCTATCGAAAAGACAGGCGAAAGGACTAGCAAAGACAGAATGGTGTGGAAAGGGGGGGGGGGGGTTTGCTCTGCAGTGGAACGATACCGGCTAGTTAGATATACTGCAACAGACGTGACTTGCATCTTTGTTTGGTGTTTTTCTCATCATCAGCTTATATTCGTCCACTGCTTCTCCTAGTGAACGCCACTGAGCCCGATCTTCGGCTCTCCTCATCCAGTCTCTGCCAGCCGCCTTTCGCAAGTCGTCACTCCACCGGGCCGGCGCGCGTCCCACACTACGTTTGCCTAAACGCGGTCTCCACTCTAAAACTCATTTTCCCCAACGGTTGTCGGTTCTGCGAGAGATGTGACCAGCCCATTGCCACTTTAGCTTGCTTAGTCTTTGGGCTATGTCGGTTACCTTGGTTCTCTGGCTGATCATCTCGTTTCGGATTTTATCCTTCAGAGAGACCCCAAGCATAGATCTCTCCATAGCTCGCTGAGCGACTTTAAACTTATGGACCAGTCTAGCCATGAGTGTCCACGTTTCGGCTCGGTAAGTCAAAACTGGTAGGATGCACGCGTTAAAGACTTTCGTCTTTAGGCACTGTGGTATGGACGACGAGAAGACCTGACGAAGTTTACCAAATGCTGCCCATCCCAGCTGAATCCTCCTATCGGCTTCCTTCACAAAATTGTTTCTACCCAACCGCATATTATTATGGTTTTACATGTAGCTAACTACCTACACTTTTGCTTTGTTTGCTGTTGATCTCGTAAGTTGTTACTATAGCTATTTTACTTATTCTACATCTGCATGCTTCGTGATTAGACGACGATTAAATATGTTAAAAGTTAAATCTCATATAAGTGAACTGTATCATGTTCTTATGAGAAATAAAGATTCTTTAAACCTATATTCTGCCCGAAGTAAACATATTCCTGAACAACTTCAAGTGGGACACCGTCAATGACAATCGGTCTCGGGGTAATAAGGTCGTTATACATAACCTTGTGTTTTGGTGGTATTTTTCTAATGCACTTGAATTGGAATGCATACAAATAGCCACGAATGGCACACCCTGGACTAGTGCACAGTCGGTCTAGCCAGCATCACGCTGTCTGTCTAATATGTACTGTAACAACGGCATTGGGCTATTCGCATATGATACTCACAAGAGATTGGTGGCCAATGTAGATTCATTGTTTGGAACAAACAACATTTTATTCGAAGCAGAAAATAATTCCACGTGGCACTAATCTTTAAACGTTTGTTTTCAATGTCCCTAGCTACAACTCTCTTTCCAATATTTTGTAAGCTAAAATTATTCTTGGAAAATAATATATTCCCTAGTTCAAAAGGAAGTAGCTACTAGAACACACAGGAAATCTTCTTATGCGCAAATTACCTCAAATCTCTATTCAACCTATTTTTCTCAATTCCACGCGACTCTAATCATATAACTTTTCTTTTTAACATCCCTGGCAGTCCCTGGTCTCATAACTTTTCTTTTTAACATGCCTGGCAGTCCCTGGTCTGCTCTATGTCTGTTAAAAAATATTTCCGTCTTCAAAAGAAAGTACTCGAACTTAGGAAACTTTATATTCAGACAGCCAGCTCAAATCTCTATTCAACCTATTTTTCTCAATTTCACACGACACTAATCATATACATTTTATTTCAACATCCCTAACTCCGTACAATATTCCCTACATAAAAAGAGAGTACTAGAATGTACAGAAAACTTTACATTCACACAGTGCTGTCACTATTCATCCCATTTTACTAACTTAACAGACGAAACACAGCACATGGAACTAATCATGAAAAGTTTATATTCAACCTCCTTTCTGTTCCTGTTTAGAAAAATATTATCTACTTCAAAAGAAAGTGCGAGAATTTAGACGAATCCTTATAGTCACACGGCACATAAGGTATCACGAGCCGAGTCACGATTTTCACCCGTTTCATTGAGTTGCGTACGGCACTTTTACTTTGCACACGTTTTGTCACACTGCTTATTATTATAAATTCAGCTAAACTCGGCTAATCAGTATCATTACAACTCTAGGTGATTAGACGCGTTAAGTGTTGGTAAATTGTTTTAAACAGTTCATTGTTTTTGTATTGTGGATTTTAGTGGTGAATCATTTTGTGAAAAAGGTAGGTTTTTAAATATTTTGATCTCAGTTTGAGTGTTTAGTATTAAATATGCTTTATTGTACGCCATTGTTTTAATTATTACAATAGAACATGATGTGTATCTAAATGTTTAATATTATGGTACAATGGTTTCAAGTACTTTTGTTTGTTTACCAAGCGTACAAAGATTTTCCGAAGCTATGTAACAATTATTATGAGCATACTCTGTCATTTTGTTGTTGAGGCGACATGCAGAATCGCGGATTATATATTATAATAATGATGACGACGATGTTAATTAATCCTACAACAATTATTGTATTTTATGCATATCTCTGCTCTAGCAAAACTAGAAAACGTATCTTTTTAACGATAAATTTATGATGAAGAAATATAACATTCAACATTTCTTTATTGAAATTCTCTCACCCTTTATTGAATCCATTTTCTAAAAATGATGTAAAACAATGAATTTCTTGTTTATTTTCAGAACCAAATATGCCGTGCTGCAAAGTATCCATCAAGAAGACCTTGGTCTGATCTATGAGTGAGTGCATCTGCATCCAAACCCAGGCAGGCTTTGCCCTGCCTGAGCAAAGACGACGAAGGAAAGATCGTACTCTGCTTCGACTGCAAAGCTGTCCAAACGGATGAAAACGAATGGAAATCTGTCAACTCATCCTGCATCTGCCTCTCAACTGATGGCAAACCTTCTCTTTGCATCAGTACTGACGAAGAAGACACCATTAAATCCTGCAACGATTGCTCTTGCATCAACGCTGACGAATGCAAGGAGACTTTCAAGAGATGTGACAAGGCTGACTGTGTCTGCCTTCCAACTGTTCGTAAATCTAGCATCTGTGTCTGCAAGAAGAATGGGTTTTTTTTTTGTCTGCGAGTGTAATGGAGCTGGTAGAACGGTACGTGCGTCTGTGTTTCTACCGAAGGTGGCAATTCTGATGTGTCTGCTGCAACGCGAAAGGCAACAAGATCTGTAAAGATTGTACTAGCGACGCTAAAGAACAGGAAGCCGCTGGCTGCAGTAAGGGTGGATGTGTATGCATCTCTACTATATGCCTATCATTGATCAATACAAAGTTTCAAAGTTGCATATCAATAAAAACAAGTTTAAAACAATTACTAACACAATTGTCAGTTATTTAAACGGACAGTAAGATAATTATGAGACGGCGTATGACAGAATCTATTACCAACTGTTTGAAAGGTGAAGTGAAAGAAAGAAAGAAAAATATTTTTCTCAAACATGCTTGGAAATTTAGGCATTATTTTAATTATTATTACAATTATTTTGATATAAATCGAAATTACTGTCCTGGCCGAATACATGCGAGCAGCGGCTGGCAAAAGTTGTATGAAAATCCTTAACTGTCGTGGTTTAGCGGCCAAATAAATTACATAGTAAACTCTTATCTATCGTGTTGGGAATCGAACCCAACACAGCAACTTGCACGCGGTCTGCATGCGCAGGCAGCGTGTAATGCAGTGTGTAATTTAAAAATGGTACGATCTTTTCTCCGAAACATGGCAACCAGGGAGGTAACTTATCAAAGGTTTTATTTAAATTTCGAACTGGCTTGCAAATAGAAAGCTGTTTATTGAAAAAAAAAACAAATGCACACTTTAACGCGGGAAAAAATATTGTTGTTCGTTGTTCGTCATTGATTTTGAAAAGTAATTGTATTTTAATTAAAAGAGATTAAAAGAATAAAAGAGTTATCGTTGAGTTTCTTGCCGGTTCTTCTCCATAGGGAACGACCAATTGGAACCGTGCACCCAGCTGCTGACGTTTCATACGTGCCCATGTAGGTTTATGTGAAATAATAAAATATTTTGTATTTTGAGTGGAAGTTGATCTCACTTATAGAAGCACTATCAAACAATCGTTCCTTACCGAGAAACTTTAATAAAAACTTGAAACATCATGGCCGTGAAATCATCGAGGTTCTAAGACTGCCCTCACAGTCGCCCGATGATAACATGCAGAAGGCCAATTCCCGTAATTAAAAACATTCAAACTCAAGTCGCAATCTCATCTCAGCAACAGTCAAATGTCAAAAATGTTGGTAAACGCTTTACAATTTTTGACAGATTGAGACAGAGATTAGAATGCGAACGTTCTTAAAAATACGGGAATAGCCCCTCTGATCATAAGTGTTAGGGTATAGATGAAACCTAAGATGTGTGTAAAAAAATGCACATACCCGTCGCACTTAAAGATAACAATTTCTTTATAGGAGTTTAGACACCGTATTGATAATAAAGCATGCAAATTTGAATTCTGAACCACTATTATAATCATTTTCTAAGTCATTTTTTAAATAATTTTTGGACACTCTTGTCGTGAATATTTGCATTACAACTGATACGAGTATGATGACCTCCAAATAACTTTCTGATTATACAGAAATGCTTTCAGCAAACCTTACGTAATATAAAATGAAACCTAGTCTAGACGCCCAGCATTTCTTAAATATTTGTTTTACTGAAAAGGTCGAATTACACTTTTTAATTATACCAAATTCTAGCAATGGCCACAAGAAACGAAAGACAACGAAAAAAATGAATGAAATGATTTTGAACGCAATCATTCATTAAGAAACAAAACATTTTGAAAAGAAAATATTCGCCACATTTAAAATATTAAAAAAGAAAACGCTTCCATATTATTTGGTGTGCACGACTTGATTACTGCCAGTGTTAATATTTGAGGGTGGTTACGCTTTGGTTGTGAACGTCCCGTGAAACCGGGACACGGGATGTCCCAATTTTTTGGCATGTGTTATTAAAAGCCCCGTCATTTTAATATTGTGGGAGTTTTCACTATAAGTAATCAATAAAATAATTATCATCTATCCTATGACTACTAAAGACTGCACAAAGGCAATAGTTCAATGGCTAAAACTGAAGACATTATGACGACATTGATTGCTGCCAGCATCGTCAATATGAGTTGAAATGCATGCACACACACACACACAGATTTTTTGGACATAATAATATCTATAGGTTTTTTCTTTTTTTAGTTATAGTTAAAGAATTCTTGTTTATTTTGAAATTTTAATAGTAATTTTTTGTTTAATTTCTATTTTATTTTGTACACCACATTTACCATTTCATAATTTGTCTTTGAAGAGCGGATCTCGGAGATCTCTTAGCACAGGTATATCTTTTATTTAAAAGGAGGTCCCTATGTAAGATTTACTGTAAAAGTTGTACAAGTTTCTGCATTAAACCTTTCTTAATTAATTAATTAAACTTTTTTTGCATACGGTTTTGGTTGTCCGGAATTAGAGAGAGAATATTATACTATTTTTGTGATCCATGTTCCATGCTGACGGCTGCATTTGTATTCTGTTTAATAGCCAGAAAATAAATAATTCAATACAACCATCGCCAATTTATTGAAATGGCTCCAATTTCTCACAAAGAATACCCAACCAGCATTTGAAGAAATCAAATCAGCATGGAAGACAAATAAAACGTTTTAAAATAAAACTGTCCCGAGCTAAAATTCATATCCCGCATTTCATCCCGACGTATTGTCTTTGTCATTGGCAACACTAGTATGCAAACTACTTTGACATTTCGTTTGGTGCAACGACTTTGTTATTTATGGTTTGTTTTCTCTTTGAAATAGCTATTGTTTTGTTTTTTATTGGTTTTTGGGGCTATAAATTAAATTATATTATTGTAATAAATAACGAGTTTGTGTCTGAGTTGTGTTTTTGATAACTTTTTCGTGTTATGTAATACAATTATAATTTTTGGATAACAAATAAAATGAATAGGCTATGTTTATTAATAAGTTAGTTTACTCGTCTTTTTTATGATTTAAGTAATGTTGAAACATGTAATATTTATTCAATTTTGGAATTAATAAAGTATTACATGCAAAACAAAGTCATTTGAAAGAGTACTAAGTGGTTACAGTACCTCGGAGTAAACCATTTTAGCCCGAATTGATCGGAAAGGACTTTTGTCTAAATCATTCTAGGCCAAATTCATGGATTGATCGAATGCTCATTCTTCAAACACCTTGAATCCAAGATGTGGGAAATTTTCTTTCCATCAATACATCTTACAAACACTATGTTATGCGGAGTTTATTGACTATTTCTTTAGAAGAACATAAGTTACGTCGGAAACCTCCTTTAGGTATCAATTAAGCTATATCCGATGAAATGCGATAGGGTAGGGGATAGCGCTTTTCTACTCAGGCCTCCCGTAGATACAGACATCAAAAAAGTTTGGTGTACAGGGTTACCCACAGGCAACAAATAAACATAATCTGTGCATTGTGAAGACAATATTCATAGCAATAACGTGATCTATTAGTTATTGTTTTTTTTTTAGAGAAAGCCTCTGCACGCGCCATGAGCAATTATTGAGAGGGGAAAATCTTATAATAATAATAAATAATAATAATATGAGACAACATCCAAACAAGGTCTTCAGGTCCCGAACTAGGTAGAGCCTGTACTACGGTAACCTGTTGACTGATATACATAATACACACCCAGACACAGGTCAAACAGACATGTTCATGCACACAAATGTTTGACTTGTCCGGGGATCGAACCCGGGATCAGCGGCTCAGAAGGCAGGGTCGCTACCAACTGCGCCAACCGGTCAGTCAGTCAGTCTTATGGGTTCGCGTTACCGAATATGCTAATGTTAACTGTAGGTATCTCTGCAGCAATGACGTGTTGCAGGTGTTGTTGCTCTGAGTGCCGATAGATGTGAAAACCAGATTAAGGGTAATAATTTAAATTGACTAAATATGAAAGCTTAATTTTTTATGCTACTTACTATTACACTCAATTTTTTTAAATAGCTGCAGTGATGATTCATTATTATATTTTTCTTTCACCTTTCAATTGCAAACACAAATGGTTATTTTAATAAAATCAAAATCAAAAAAATCAAAAGTCATTTATTCAAATTAGGCTGAGAATCAGCACTTTTTGAACGTCAAAATCACATAAGACAGTCCCCCCAAAACGCCCACCCTTCACCACTTCCTAGTGCTTTAGCTGGGAAGAAGAAGTGGCGGAACAAACTCCCCAGCAGCACTGCTGTCTGTTCAGTTAGAAGAACTGGATTCTATACATATAGTAATAAATAAATTAACATTACGAAACACAAAAATATTAAAATTATTTGCCATATGTCAGCTAGCACACGCCAATATTTAAAACTATACTCAAGCATAAATAAATAATAAAAACAAAAAACGCAAACAGAACTTAATACATAATAAAAAGCCTCCTGGCATAAAGGGCGTGCCCGCTTACATATGCAATGCTGCATTATGTTTATATGTATATAGCTGTAACTAGTAGCCACAAATGATAAACTAGGACCTTCGAAGTAAAATAAAGAAACATTAATTTCTAATAACAATAACAAAACCATAGTCAGCAAGCAGCAATAGTTTTAACTATTAAATATAGTACCTCTAAAGTAATATGTTACTTGTATGTTCACAACACAAATTCTATTATAGGTAAGTCTAAATGCGAAGACATGTAATTGGCTTTCTGTCGTCTATTGTTTCATTTTTTGGTGTTTTTTTTATTTGTAAGTCTTCCGTGCTGTATTAAATATATTATTTAATTTGAATAATATAAATAAAACACGTTAAGTATTTGATAGTTGACTGCCTTTTTTATTTCTTTATTTAGCCAACACTGTCCCACTGCACGGTCCTACCGTCACAACTGCAGAAAATCAGTTATCAAATGCCCATTATTTAATTAATAACTGTCCACCGATAAACAAGCTACAGGATATAAATATGTCACCCATTTTAATTAATTATCTTCTTCACCGACCCCGATGACCCCCGTAACCCTTCTCCAGAAGAGCAGTACAGTGCACAAAAAACACCTCGCGAATCCCTCTACGTCATTGTCCCCCCCGACCCTTGCTCGACAAAGTGCCAGCCCGCGCCGTAGCTGAGCCTGTAGCTTTAAATTCCCCAGTTAATAATAATTATCCAACTTTGATCCAGCCTATCCCAACTTGCTGTCCTCCTCCTAGTGACGCCCTAAGCCGAGATCCGTACACCACAGGGGGTGCCCTTAGCGTGCAGTCGCTTAGTAGTTTAAGAAATTCGCCCCTGGTTGGAGGCTTTGAGTCCGCTTAAGGCAGCCACAGAATAGTCCGGCTAAGCAGTGAATTATCATTTATGTTTTGACCTTCGAAGTGAAAGCATTTGCACTCGCAGTTATCAGTGACTCATTCATACTTGTTTGTGCAATTTTTCTTAGAATTGTTTTGTTTGTGAGTGGTGTTTGTGGCATGGATTTCCAAGTACTAGGTATATTTTCACTATTTCGTTGTATTTTTTACTTTTATTTGATGTATTATTTGTTTATTTTTACGTGCTACGCCACACAAGTTTTGCAGTATATATTTACATTATAGTTGACTTTACGTAGACCTACAAAATTTTGCAAATATAATTGATTATATTTGCAAAACATGCTCACCTGCTTCAAATTATTTTTTAAATATGAAGTTTCATCTGCGTCGGTCCGCGGCTGTGGCTACTATACACTCTCTACGATTGCGTAGGCTCGGGCGAAGCACGGTCTACGAATCATGCGTTATTTTAATTCTTTTATTTTTTCTGGTTCTTTGATTAATTGTACCTTTTCGAGGTTGCATTCTTGAGGTTTGGGCGTCCATAAGTGGAACTAAGTATTGCACAGAAACATAAAAACGTCTTAGAAACCATGCTAACATCATCCTGTGTCATCGGGGTTTAATATAAAATTTTATGAATATTCTTTGGAAACCGCGAGACTTTTAATTCAGGAAGATCCATGATACAATCTCCCAGCTTCCGTCTATAAAGTCCTCATTCATGGTGCCGTAGTGGCACAGTATGGTATATCATCTATCGGGGAACTATCCAAAGAGGCAGTCGAATAGAACAAAACAAATTATAAGGCCTTTAGACGAGATCATACTCGAAAAATTGCAAGAGAACTTACGAATACGGATATACTAAACAGACTTTTACTTAGTTCAGACCCATTTCTTACGGGTCTTTGGAAACTTCCCTATAAGAAAATGAGCGTAATGTCGACACAGGGTTTAAATTTATTACGAGTTTATCTTTATTTTTAGTTTAGGTAGTTAGTAATTTGTTGTTATCCGACTTCAAAAAGGAGGAGGTTTTCAGTTCGTCGGAATCTTCTTTCTTTTTTTATATGTATCTATGTTCACCGATTACTCGAAGACGCCTGAACCGATTTGAACAATTTACTTTAGACGTACGACGACGACGTTAAGTTTCCCAGATGGTCCCATATAAATTTGGTCAAGTTCTGATGAGTGGTTCTTGAGTCAGCTTCAATAATACTTATTTTTTTAACTTCGTGTATGTTGAAGATGTTGTAATAACTTCCTGTCACTGTTATTTACATTGCAAGTAGTGGTATACGCCTTTGTTTAGAGTATAGGTACTAGAACTAAAAAGTGAAAAATGAAAACATTTTCACGAAAAAATAAAACACCGACTTCCGAAGTCAAGTTTTTTACTCTTTGTACCTACCTAGTGTTATTTTTTTGAAGTCTGGTTATTATCGTGAAAAAGTTTTTATTATGTTTGTAAATAAAGTGTTTAACTTTTTGTAAGTTTTAGTTTAAAATAAGTCTTTTATACATTATGTACCTATATACGACTTATTTAAAAAAATGTAAATTTAATGTGTATGTAATTTAATTAATGTAAATATATATGTATAACAATATATATATATAATGCTTCATAAAATGTTCAATAAAGAAAAGTCGAATTTCTGTTTCTCTGAAAAAACGACAAGATTTATTTCCAAATTTACTCGGAACGTTTTGTCCATTACATTTTATTATAAACAAACAATACTCACCTGAAAAAACAACAAGAAACAACATTTAATGCCCTTTCTTCAGGTTTACATTAATTCTGTATGAAATGTTTATATATATATAACAGTCACAACAATTAAACCGCCTCATGGCTGAAGCATATCCTCTCATTAGATGTCACTTATTGACATTGATCTGTCAAGTGTCAGCGGTGACGCGGCAAATTTAAACTGAATAAAAACTACTTTATTAAATGCAGTGTTCATTCAGAGTGGTTGTTCTGTACATATACATCAAAAGCATTTCTGAACCGGGGGACAGTAAAACTTAAATATTTATTTACTTATTTATTCAATAAAATGCATGTAATTTGTATTAAATTAAGTAAATACATATAGCTCTACTAAGCTTTATTAAGGATTTAAAATCAGCTTAAAAAAAAAGAACCCATTTACAAAGTTACGGAGTTATGGCCGCCCATGTTCAGCGCTTGGACCACCGCTGCTGAGAAAAGGGCTCCCCCAAATTCATTCCATATCTTTTTCCTGAGCCATTTACAAGCAGCCCTTGCGGTACGCGTCTCGTACCTCGTCTCGTCACCTCTTTGTCTTATTGTTACTTAAAGAGAAATAAAAGACTGTACACACGTCGGTTAAGAAACCTGTCTTTGTTTTGTCATGTGAGTTAGCTGACTGATCACTAATAAATTTTAGAAACTGTACAATTTCAAGGAATCAGAGTATGAGCCCCTAATGTGAAGTTCTCGCGATAAACTGATTCTAACTTTATTACGTTCGTCTTTCGTCAAAACTTCGGCTAAACATTCTGGTCATTTCCTCTTGTTCTCCGGCCCTTTCACCGAGTCACGCTTGAAGAATTCATGGCAGAAAACTTGTTCATAGATACAAGTTTTATATTATATTATACAATGACTTAGGAATCTTTTGTGGTATTACACCATATTGTTAAGTAGTTTAGTTATGATCGTGGGTATTCTTTGTGGAAACTTTTCGGCTAAATGACTTTGTTTGATAAGCTTGTTTTTTTTTGGTAGAGTTTTTTCTTAGAAAGTTTTCAAATAAAAGTACTTAACTGAAACAAAAGTGGGAATGTCTCGTTGGTCTAATGGTCGGAAGGACTACTCGTGAGCATGAGGTCCTGAGTTTTTACATCTGGGATTTCTTAGTATCAGCCCGGAGTCTAGATTTGGGACCGGTAAACATTACTGGCGAAACGTGGGTGTACTATAAATACACCTTTGCCTTACCCTTCAGGGAATAGAGGCGTTATGTTATTCTACTATGAAAGAAAAAAACTGTTCAAGTATCGTTTCATTAAAAAAAAAAATTCATCTTTAAAAAAAATATATTATTTTAAGCACTCTTTTAAAGTTTTTTTGTTTTAATGCTTGATTGTTAGCAATTTAAGTTGGCTAGACAGATAACAAAGCGTGAAAAACTCCGAAGAAAAAAGTTTTTTTTTTCTATTTTCTTGAACGTTTTGTGTTAGGTATTGTTGTTAGCAGCACTTATTGACAAACAAGCCTTTGCACTTATAATACTTGTGGGAGCTTTACGTTAGATTTATTCGCATGACATTCATCCATAAATTCCCATGGGGGTAGGCAGGTATTACAGAACGCCACCTGCTACGATCCTTACAAACTCCTTTTGCTAATTTCCTTATATTAGCATGACTCGATGAATCCCTTGGTTCGCTGAAAACCATACAAAGAGGTCGTATGTTGTTATGGCACACAGATTACGTTCTGGTCCTTAGAGCATTATTAATGCTCTAAGTTCTGGTCATTTTCCATCCAGGAAATTATGACACCTAATGAGAAAAGTCGATTCGCCTAATTGCCAAGTGTGTAATAAAGTCGAAGATCATAAAGCAGAAGATAAAAATAACAGGGAGATAGTGATGCGGGAGTTAAAAGTTTATATGTATGATGTTGGGGCTTTCATTAAAATATTATCTACACCTAATTCGGGAGAAGCGAAACTGATTAATGAAATGGTTGCTGCAACACTATCTCCCTCGTTTACGTAATAATATATTTGTATTAATAATATTATAATTACGTGTAACAATTAGTTAGATTAAGGTATGATGAGGCTACGTCCGTCGGCCCCCACACATCAGGACCCAAGATGGCGGCGCGTACTGTTCCACGTGCGCCCCTCATAGACTTCGCGAGGGGAGTCAAACACCTCAATCCCCCCCAGACCCGAAGAGGCCCGCAGCGGCGGGCCGGCACCAGTCGGGGGTTGCGGAAGGATCGTACGTTCCCGCGACCCCCGGCGTAGGTGTGAGACGGAACACCGGGGTAGTTTTTAGTCAGTAAGAGTCTGACAGACCCCGCCGTCCGCCCCAGGACGGCGGACCGCCACAATGATTTTCCACCCAAGAAACAAAAAAAAAAAAAACGGTATGATGAGGCTGACGTACCTTTGTAAGGTAAAAGCCTCTAAATAAATAAAGATAAATAAAAAAAGAAATGACTCGATGGTCTATTTAGTTATTTACCAGCGAAACTTATAAGCCTCTTGTCATAAAATTATTAGTGGCAAGGAAAAAAAGGCCTTTTTCCCAGCGTTTGATATAAAACCGTCACAAATACAGATAACAGTGATTCCGTTGGGAATTTATAAATGTTTATAGCCCTCGTAATGTGTGTTATTTCCGCCCTTAAGTAGTGGCTGCAGATTTGAGGACCATTCGGGGAATTTTCTTTAGATATGATGTTCTTACGTTTGATTGGTCTCTTGAAATGAGGCGTTTTAAGGCTATAAAACGTCTCTCTTCATGAAAATACTGGCTAGTGATATGACTTTTTTAGTGCGGAAATCCGTAGGCCAATTCTCGTACTTAAAAACGTTCAAATTCAAGTCGCAATCTCATTTCAGCGACAATCAATGTCAAAAACCTGTCAAAAATGTATGTAAATTGATTGTAATTTTGACAGATTGAGACTGAGATTAGAATGCGAACGGTCTTAAAAATACGGGAATTGCCCCTCTGATGTACTAATCTCCAGTGTCAATTTAGACAAGTAAAGAGAGTTTCAAAGGATCTATCAAATCGTTCAGAAATCTGCCATCTAATTGTGATTTAAATTACGTTTTTTTTAACTAAAAAAAAGAGATTATGTTATTTACTGAAAGCTGTGTAGGTTGTACCTTTGTAATCTGTATTTGCCAAAAAAATTGGTGATTCAAAACGAAACCCTATTTTGCTATAGTAAAATTGTTAAGGATTTTTATCCATAACATCACTATTTCTTACATAAATCCCGAACACTATCTTAAAACATGGCTACTTTAGCAAACTCCAAAAGAACTCAACTCCTCTTAACTATACGAAGTGAAATGCATTTTATTTCTGCACTATAAGGTCTATTTTCCTTCGCTGGTTGGGCAAATTTAGGTGATAAATAGGCGAGTGGCAGACGATAGATCCCCTCGGTTTGTAAGGATATCAGTGATGTGTATGAGTTTATCTTTATGAGACGTTTTGATCGCTCAGGATCTAGGCATTGACCCAGTTACGAAAATACGAATACGATAAAATAAAATGAAGGATTCGTTAGAAAAATATCATATTTTAGTAGGTTTTTATATTATTTTGGTGGAATGAAGAAAATAAGGTCATTGTTTAAAAGCATTTTATTATTTCATACTTTGTAAAGTAAAAGTTTTGAACCATTAAGTCGGTCAAGAAAAAATGTGTTAAAAAAACCCTTTGATTTTAGAGAAATTACTAAAAGCCGTGATTTATGACTTTGCTTTTAAGCAATTACTCAAGACTTCTCGAATTTTTCGCGAATGATTTAGATATCTCATTTAACTAAACTCTTTATTTTTGCATTTATATCGTATTACTTTTATAGGGTTGCCTTTCTGGTTCAGTTTTGTTTTTAATTCCCACAAAATGCGTTATTTTTTTGAGGTTGGGAGATCATCAAATAACTTCTCCCGCTCTGGGCGGAGCGGGAGGGCGTGTCAAACTCTTACTGACTAAGACCCACCCGTGTTCCTTCAGTTGCCTGTGCCAGGGGACATGGTAACCCTTTCGGACTCTCCCGCAACCCTGGCAGGCATCGGCCCTAGCAGACCCTGTCAGTGGTGCTGACATCTCTTTGAGGTGCGCGTGGAACACAACGCGTCGTCGACCCGGGCCTGGCCCTTATCGGACGGCAAGCTACCCATTGCTCACCGTCCGCAAGCCCGCGCCTACGGTGGCTGGGAATCGGTTTGGGATTCCCGACGCCCAGGGCGTCTCCTGCGGCAGCTAGAGGCGTGAGGGCGCGAATTTTGCCTCTCCCTCACGCGTTCCGCCTCCTCCTTTGTGAGCATTACTGCTTTGCAGAAGAAGGTAACGGCTTCCCAAGCCCTCTCCCGCCGTACCATGGCCTGTACCATGGCCGGACGCTAGAGATCGCCACCGCCAATCGCTTCCACGAGGACACGGCGGTGCTCCACCCAAGCCGGGCAGAAGCTAAGCCAAAGAAGGCTAAGCCGTTGGTACCGGCTGCCATTCGTGGATCTTTGACTGTCGTTACGGGTCGTCAGAAGCCCAAAAGTCTGACAATCAGACAGTATTACCAAGGGGTAGCGCACTACACAGTAACTGGGTTGTGGAGGTCAGATAGGCAGTCACTGCACGTAAAATACTGGTATCCAGCTGCATACGGTTAGATTGGAAGCCGACCCCAACATAGTTGATATAAGGCGAGGCGATGTGTTATGGTAGGCAGCGGACGTAGTAACGGGCTGCAGCTAGCAATGCATAGATGGCTCAACAGATTTGGATTAGAATTTCAAATAGGTACTTTTAAATCTCATTAACATGCGGCAGTTCCCATAGAATTGTTAAGAAATTGGAATTCTATTTTATTTCTAAGTAGTATAATCAGCTTATAACGTTCCCACTGCTGGGACACAGGACTTCTCTCTGTGAGCGGGAGTGAGCCATAATCCACCACGAGGGCGCAATGCTGGTTGGTAGATGTCACATGTCTTAGAATTTTTGGTTCTAGGCCATGCCGGTTTCCTCATGATGATTTCCATCACCGTTTTGAGAGCAGTGGTGAAGAAATAAATTACACAAAGTAAAGTGCTTGCCAGGGTTCGAACTTACGACCTTCAACTCGTAAGTCTGCTCCATATTTCTAAGTAATAAATAATAATAATTTTGAAATTGTATAACACTTACCTAATCTTAAATTATTAGTAAAGAACACTTGGTATATGGTGGCACTCGTCCTCTTCCTATAACGTAATCTGAAACAAAAGAAATATACGTTAAAGGAGGGCATTTAATACTTCAGAACTTCCAAATGAACCATAGCTGTCTTGTAATCTATACTTTAATATTTTCATTTAATAATGTATTATAAAGAGAGAGAGCGAATTTTGTGAGTTTGTGTATATGTGGAGGAAAATCTCCGGAACCACTGCTCCTATTTGAAAATTTTTTTCACCATTTGAAAGGTATAGTATTCCAGATTACGCCACTATCAATACTAATGAAATACTATCTTGAATTCATACAAGTCTAGTACTTTTTGTTAGGTTACTCCTCAGAACTGGTGCATAACGTTTCGTGAACAGAATACCAACCGTCTTCACAGACATATAAATTGCACCCGTGCGAAGCCGAGGCGGGTTGCTAGTTAAAAATATAAGAAATAACTTGACTCCTTAAGAAAGGATTGACCTGCAGTAGCAGCGAACAGAATCGAATAAAAAGAAAACAGGATAGATGGAAAAATAGATTCTAATGCCGTGCGATCCTATCATCGATCGCTGTCATTCGTGGATCTTTGACAGTCGTTACGGGTCGTCAGAAGCCCGAAAGTCTGACAACCAGTCTTACCAAGGGGTATCGTAGGGCTGTCGTACCCAGTAACTGGGTTGTGGAGTTCAGATAGGTAGTCCCTCCATGTAAAATACTGGTATTTAGTTGCATCCGGTTAGACTGGAAAGACTAGACAGATGATGATTGCCGTGCGATCCAGTCACCCATTTTTTGACAGAACGTCCACAGTCTATTTGAGGTAGGTACACATTCAACTGTGGATATACTTTTTGTTTCTACGTATGTAATATGTCGCACATGTTCCATTTTGTTATTAGGACGAGTACGCAAGTTGGTTGACAGCGTCATAACATAAGTGGTCCATCACGAAACTTTTTACGACTAAGTACGCCAAAAGATAAGCTCTTATGGGTTTATTTCCTACATATACCGAATCATGGACTCCACTGTTCCGAGAACAAAACGCTTACATAAAACACTTAAATAAAATATGCGTTTTACATTATTTTCTTATGAAGTTCTTCTTTTTGCCCTTGTTCCATGTTACTTGGGGTCGGCGCGACACGTTTTTATCTTTTCTATTCTACCCTGTCAGCCGTCATTCTGTCATTCACTCCTAAAGCTTAAATTATACTCCAGCCATCTTTTCTTTGGTCTTCGTCTATACCTATAAAAAAAACAATTAATATTTTTATTAATTGTTAATAACAATTTATATTAACACCTAAATAAATATTAAAAAAACAGGTTTTCCTTTAGAATGTAGATAACTCACCGACACATTTAAGATCATATGCACGTGATAACATTCCAGGCGTTTCATGGTTCTATGTTCTACATATTATAATTCAAACCATGAAATTAATCTATCTACCTCATACCTGAAGTAGGTATTAAGAAAAATGCCCTATAAACAACCGTTGCCCTTTACGTCGAGTGACGTCACTGAAGGCCGCGGCCATCCATCAGTTTCTACCTTGATTAGCTAGCCGGACTGCGGCTCGCACCACCCAGTCTCGAGTGATTTACACGGATGATAGATTAATGCACTAACGTTGTTTTAAAAATAGTGGAGTGGTACAGCCGGTCTGTTCTGTAAGAATCTCACCGTGTATACATAAGTGAAGTGTGCTTGAAGTCAGCTGTCATTTCACCCGATGCTAGGGATTGACACTGTTGACAGCCCACTTCATCGAAGTTTAATAATAAATAGTTTTTTTTTATAAACTATGGCCCGTTGTACTTTAATTATTCAGTTTTATCACACAACCCAATTATCTTTGCCTTTTTCATCCAGTTCGACTTTCTAGTACCTACACACTATTATTGTTGGGAACTGCGTAACCGCGAAAACCATTAAGGTTCTTAATTCGATTTAAGGCCAGGTATTCCCAATTTTATATCACTTTGATTTAATAATAAACAAAGAAATCGTGATTTTTTTAAGCCAAAAAAAAAACGTATTGAAGTATACTATATGTACTTTTACAATTTGTGGTTCGAAACACGATATCGTAAACTTCACTCGATCAAAAAAAAATCCGAAGAACAGCCTAATTCGATATTTTTTAAATGTAATTCTTGTTTTACTCGAAGCTTATAAAAGTTTTACTACTAAAAACCATATCTAAAAAAAGATAATAACATATAGAAAATTAATTTGTGGTTACATTTTGAAAAATAGCATATTTCTTATAATAATACATTATTATTATAACACAGCGGCTCGCGTTCGTCATTTCAGTGAATCAGTCGCCCGCCAGGCCTTGTCGAGGCCAGACCTATGTCCCTTTTTCTAGCGCGCGCCGCGCGCGGCTATCACGTAGTGTAAATAAAAGAAATCAGTTATTCGTTTTTGTTAGTAAACAGAAGTAGGTATGGGGAATAAAAATAAAAATTCCAGGACTCCAAAATCAAAAAGAAAAGGCTCCAGAACGATGTAAAATTATTCGCGTATACTTCTTTGACATAATCTTTTTATTATTTGACATTATACAGCGTGGCGCTGCAATGGTGACCTTAATTTAACACACATATACGTTTTCACATTTTCGTTTCATGACAATTTTTTATTTCCATTAAACGTTATTATTTACAGATTTATTAAAGAATTTAGGAAATAGCATCTTAGAGCAACCTGTACTTAAAGAACTGTCGCGCAGCGGTCATTTCCCTCGGTCACGGATCATAACTTCGCATCAATGAAATTAAAACGAATAAGCAATACTATTAGGATGAAACAAATGCATAGAGTAGGCGAATTTAAGGAAATTTCCTTTGTTGGCGAGCAGCGCAGGCGACGCGCGCTCTCCCTTCCACCCACCCGCCGCACCGAACACGAATTCTTTTTTTGCTTTTCTAGTGCTAGTCGAACCCGTGTCCTTGACGCACTTATTTACACTAGTGCGCATAATTACGTCGCGAAAAAGACTCTTAGCTATTGTTTTATTTATTTCTTTTTGTGTAATTAGGATAGTAATTAGATCATGGTACTGCGATAAAGACACTTTGATTGGTTTTCGTTTTCTTATCTAGTAGGTACGTTTACACCTCTTGCGATACGGACGCATTTATTTGTGCTATTAGTGCTTGTGTAAACTTATGATCGTGATGGCAGTGATTAGTGATGACAGTTATTACTAATAGTAACAAGAGAGGGTGATGTGATAAGTGTTTGTACCACTTGCGCCGCTCGGTTTCTTTGATAATATGCCGTCAAAGAATCGGACCGATCACGAGTAGGTACAAGACGCGATGCGCGGTTGCCAGCCCGCGAACCGACACATTGCCGCTCCGAGTTAACGTAAGCGAGCTAGGTAAGTAATTTCATGAATGAATTTTTGCAAGGGTGATCCCAATTTTAATGACTTTTTTATTATTTAGTTTGTTTGAAAAATTTTTTTTTTCAGTTTACGTATTATTTTAACCTATCAATATTTATATGGTTAATGGGCACTAGCCCTACCCGTGTATTAAATTAAAGTCACCATTGTAGCGCCACGTTGTATACAGACAATTCAAAATTTTCACCTCTTTATTAGTGGTTTTAATGGCAATCATATCACTTGGTTTTAGTAGGTTTTTATATTTTATTTATCCTTTTGATACATTATTATTTTGTAAATGTGAGGACTTTGTAGGCCTTGTAGACTTTAGATCTGTAGACCATTTTTCATTTTATCAAGTACCTGGTACTTGTTGACAGGCCTTTTTTTTTTTTTTTGAGGGTGGGATATCGTCAAATAACTTCTCCTGCTCTGGGCAGAGCAGGAGGGCGTGTCAGACTCTTACTGACTAAAACCCACCCGTGTTCCTACAGTTGCCTGTGCCAGGGGCCACGGTATCCCTCTCGGACTTTCCCGCAACCCTAGCAGGCATCGGCCCTAGCGGACCCCGTCATTAGTGCTGACATCTCTTTGAGGCGCGCGTGAAACACAACGTTCCGTCGACCCGGGCCTGGTCCTTATCGATCGGCGAGCTGCCCATTGCTCGCCGTTCGCAAGCCCACGCCTACGGTGGCCGGGAATCGGCCTGCGATTCCCGACGCCCAGGGCGACTCCTGCGGCGACTAGGGGCGTGAGGGCGCGAATTTTGTCAAATAGGCCTTGACCACACGACAGAGGTAGGTCGGCGGCATCCGGTAATACCGGAGTGCCTCCCTTTTTTTTTTTTTTTTTTTTCGTTTCGGGGTTGGAAAATTCTCATGGATGTCCACCGCCCTGAAGCGGGCGGCGGGGTCTGTCAGACTCTTGACTCTTACTGACTAAAAACCACCCCGGTGTTCCATCTCACACCTACGCCGGGGGTCGCGGGAACGTACGATCCTTCCGCAACCCCCGACTGGTGCCGGCCCGCCACTGCGGGCCTCTTCGGGTCTGGGGGGGAGTGAGGTGTTTGACTCCCCCCGCGACGTCTAAAAGGGGCGCGCGTGGAACACTACGCGCCGCCACCTCGGGTCCTGGTGTATGGGGGGCGACGGACGTCCCCGTGTCCGTCGCCCCTGGACCCATTTATGGGGGCTGGAAGAGGGTGTTGTCCGCCCTCCGCCGACGCCCGGTGCGCCTTCTGCGGGCCGGGTGAGTGGACGAGATCTCCCTCTCCCTTTCCGCAGTCTCTCAGAGACAGTCGTCTCGCAGAAGGAAACCACCGCGTCCCAGGACTCGTCGCTGCCGACCATCGACTCGACTACGGCCGGCAGTGACAAGTCACTGCCTACTTCTGAGATGAGGGCACGGCGCGGCTCCTCCCAAGCAGCAGTCCCCCGGCAGTCGACGCAGTGGTGACACCTGGCGTCCGGCTCCCTGTTTATGCGACACAGGTACTTCCCGAAGCAACCATGCCCCGAGAGCACCTGCGTCGCCCGAAACGACAGGGAGCCATGCCGCCTCCCGAGCCAGCGCTCGAGCACCGGCCGGACCGCTTCGATGGTGACGAGGCCGGCGGTAGGCCGAGAAAGCCTGTCCCGCCATTCCGCCACCAGGACCTCGTGAACCTGAGACCGACGCAGCTCCATGTGCCGCTGCATCGGTCCCTCGCCCCGCGCCCTCGCTTCCTCGCGCCACCGATACAATGACGCGAGTACTTTCGCCTCGAGGTCCCAGGGCGGGGATCCGGTCAATACGCAAGCCGCCTCGTAAGAGATCGTGCGATACCCCCTGATGACTCTACCGGAGTGCCTCCCTGATGCAACTCCAGGACAGGGTATTGAAAGCATTGGCGATGTCTAAAGACACCGCAAGACGACCCCACCCCGGGCCACAGCACGACAGGCCTACGCTGTTCTCCCATACCTACTGTCATTTGGAAATATTGTAAAAGCCAATTATTTTTAAAAAGAGTAACGTTCTTCTCTATAGGAAACGACCAATTGGATCCGTACACCTAGTTTCTAACGTTTCATAAGTATCCATGTAGGTTTATGTGAAATAAAATATTTTGATTTTTATTTTTGATTTTGAATTGATTTCCTTCCATATTTACTCAATACTCAAAAACTATAATACTGATTTATGAAAAACAGTCGTTTTGTGTTTATAATTTAATTTAATTTTGTATTAAAAATAACTTGAAAGTAATTCCATTTTGTTTTTTTTTACCCACTTTATAAAAAGGAGGAGGTTCTCAATTCGGTTGAGTGAAAACCCCTTTTTACAACAACAAAAAAAACCGATATAAAAATATAAACACTACAAAGTGCAAAATAATACTTTCGTGACTAAAAAGGAAAAAACTAAAAACATCGACTTTCGAAACTATTATTTTGCACTTTGCAGTGTTTATATTTTTATATCGGTTGTTTTTTTTTGTAAAAAGTGTTTTTCACTCAACCATAAACACCATACTAAGAAATGTTATGTGTGTCACGCGTGTGCGTGAAGGCGAGTGGTATCAGCACATAACATTTCTTCTTTTTACACCACACCCAACCAACCACCACCACAAGTGAAGCGCGTGTCGCTTAGTGAGATGCACTTTCTTTACGAAACTAAAATGTCGAATAATTGAATAAAATGTATTTACAACAGATCAAATTAATTTTCGGCCTTTGCGATTACTACGTATATCGGTAAACAAGAATCATGGATCAAGTCACGTATTTTATTATTTTTTAAAACATATTAATAAAATAAGTTTACCTACTGCCTATACAACGCGCTTACCTGTACTGTGACACTTCGCCACTCGGCGTTGGGTTCATGTAAGTTCACGCAGGCGACGTAAGCGCACGGCTTGCGTCGCGCAAACGTGGTAGCGCTAAATGCCTACTTTGCCTGGTCTACCTGGCCTTAACAGTGTTTCACGTTTTAGCAAGTATATATATTAATTCAATGTAAATTATTTGTCAGAATCACGTATATATGATGTTCATACATTACACAAAAAACACTACAAAGTGAAAAATTATTTTTTCTCAAACATGCTAGGTTTGATCATTATTTTGACAACCTTCTTCGAGATAAATCGAAATTGCTGTACTGGCCAAATACATGGGAGCAGCGGCCGGCAAAAGTTGTATGAAAATCCATATCTGTCGTGGTTTAGCGGCCAAATAAATTACATAGTACTCATATCTATCGTGTAATTTAAAAATGGAACGATCTTGTACTCCGAAACATGCCAACCAAGGACGTAACATAATTATCAAAGTTTTTATTTAAATTTTGAACTAGCTTGCAAATAGAAAGCTGTTTATTAAAAGAAAAAAAAACCAAACGAACACGCGGGAAAAATTATTGTTGTTCGTTCGTCGTTCGTCATTGATTTTGAAAAGTAATTGTATTTTAATTTTCGGGCATTGATGGACTTATGTATGTATGCCTCGGCTTCGCCTCGGCCCACTTTTACGCGTTCGTCCGTCTATGCCTCTTTTGCTGGCCGCTGCAGTAATGTACTATAATTTCGGAAGTCGATGTTGTTGGTTTTTGTGTTTTAGTTTTTTGCCACCGAATTTCGAAATTAAAGATATTTTTCACTTTGTAGTGTTTTATTGGAAGTCGGTGGTTTTTTTGTGCTTTTTTTTCTTTTTAGTTGTGGTACCTACCCAAAACAAAGTCGTATACCACTACTTGCAATGTAAATAACAATAACAGGATGTTATTACAACATCACTATCATACACTAAGTGGAAAAAATACTTATTATTGAAGCCGACTCAAAAAGCACTCCTTAGAACTTGAACAAATTTAAATGAGATCAATCTGGAAGTAGGTACATCCTTTCAAATAGAAATATAATTTTCCAAATCGGTTCATAAATAACGAAGTTCTGAGGTAACAAATATATAAAAAAAACAAGTGCGAGTCGGACTCGCCCACCGAGGGTTCCGTACAAAGTAGGTACACATGGCTACACATCAAGCTATACAGTTCCAGTTTACACTGACCTCTCACTGTAAGGAAATCCTATACAATGAGAGATCAGCTTATACTGTATAGCTTGATGTGTAGCCGTGCGTAGGTACATATTATAGTACCTACATACGCGCTAATTTATAATTTATTCTTAGGTGCTTATCATAGTGACGTGACTGTACCTACCTATTTAGAATTATGTTTAATTACAAAATAAAAAAAGGACTAAGCAGGTACCTACGCATATCAGTTGAAACTGTTAGGTAGGTACTAAATACACCAAAATTATTAGGTACCTACCCATACCTACATATAAATAAAAAAGGGAAAAGGTTTTTGTTTTATTCTTCTTCATAAATCGAAAAATAGACAAATTAAAAATCTGTTTAAGCTTGTGCCAATGAAGTCCTTTTATACAGTACCCCACATGACACGGTTATCTTAATTAAAAATTTTTACCGCCGCCGCCGCCGCCGCGCCGTTCCTTGCTAGACCCTGTTTTTTTGGGAATTAATTAAAAATTTACGGCTTACGGGTTTGTCTCTTCTGTACAAATGAGTAAAAATTAAAAAAAAATCTGTAATAAGATTTGGTCACCCATACAAATTATGACCGCGCATACTGTAATGCTTTATTTATATGTGTATAATTTAATTTTAATTTAAATAAAGACTATTTTTCATGATTTAATTACAAATGATTAGTTTTCCGATTTTTCCCTATACTTGTAGTATAAGTTGGTATTACTTGCCTAATTTCATAGTTCTAGGTCAACGGAAAATACCCTATAACTTTTGATTCCCTTGAGAGTATCGAAATATACGTTTTTTTACGGCTTATACGGCCGTATTTCTTTTTACGTTAACTTAGAAGTTTCATTTTTACACAGCTTCAAGGAACTGTAGACCGGAGTATAGGTATGGTTTTAATTTCAACTCGATACCTCCTCGCGTTCCCGAGATAAAGGGTCTTGACAGACAGACCGACGGACAACAAAGTGATCCTTTAAGGGTTCCGTTTTTTCCTTTTCAGGTACGGAACCCAAAAAAAACAACTGAATTCAGAACCTCCTCCTTTTATGAAGTCGGTTAAAAAGATCTACATGTTTCACCATTAACTAGTAATACGTAAGTTTTAGCCTAATATTTCAAATACATTAGCTTATAAGTACCTATATTTTAAAATGGGTTGGTACCTACTTATTACATAAAGGTGTAGGTAATGTAGGTATACCTGAGTATATATATACGCTGTCTGACACCGATACACAGCTAACCGCCAGCCGACCTTGACCGTCGTGCTTCGTTTACAACGAGCTACTTGCTACACTTACTAGTACGAATAGCTTGGCCCTTCTGTAAATTGTCATTGATCCTTCGTGTACTAAGCATGATAACGATAAGCCTCAAGCGATCTACCTAACCTTTTCCCAACTATGCAGCTGAATATCAGTGTTTTACACGGAGCGACTGCCAAGGTGACCTCCACAACCCAGTTACTGGGGAACACGCTAGGTCGGCTTCCAGTCTAACCGGATGCAGCTGAATATCAGTATTTTACATGGAGCGACTGCCAATCTGACCTCCACAACCCAGTTATAGGGTAACACAGGGTAACAAATATGGCGAGGGGGGTAATGGCTGATCTTTGCGTTATGCTCGTGAACGGGTGCTGCTTGTGGTGACAGGTCAGCTTGCTGGCTATGGTTTTGTTATTGTTATTAGTAATTAATGTTTCTTTATTTTACTTCGAAGGTCCTAGTTTATCATTTGTGGCTACAAGTTACAGCTATATACATATAAACATAATGCAGCATTGCATATGTAAGCGGGCACGCCCTTTATGCCTGTAGGCTTTTTATTATGTATTAAGTTCTGTTTGCGTTTTTGTTTTTATTATTTATTTCTGCTTGAGTATAGTTTTAAATATTGGCGTGTGCTAGCTGACATATGGCAAATAATTTTAATATTTTTGTGTTTCGTAATGTTAATTACTTATTACTATATAGAATCCAGTTCTTCTAACTGAACAGACAGCAGTGCTGCTGGGGAGTTTGTTCCGCCACTTCTTCTTCCCAGCTAAAGCACTAGGTGGGCGTTTTGGGGGGACTGTCTTATGTGATTATGACGTTCAAAAAGTGCTGATTCTCAGCCTAGTTTGAATAAATGACTTTTGATTTTGATTTTACCTTTGTAAGACTGGTTATTAGACTTTTGGGCTTCTGACTACCCCTAAGGTCTGTCTTGAAGATCTACGAATGACAGCCGGGACCACCGGCTTAGCGTGCTTTCCGAGGCACGGATTATGAGAAGCTTGAATTTGGAAATAATTAGGAAAAGTGCTGTCAAGGACAAAATAAAATACAAACATGCGACAAAAAACTTGACAGTAAACTCCTTTCAGTTCTAGAGCTAGGTTGTTTCTAACGAAATTAGAAAATTGCATGAGACTTCAATCAGCATAACGCTTAATAGTATTTTGTGACATACTTTCATAAAAAAACATTTTAGTGAAAACTAAATTAAATAGCGAATAATATTAAAATTAAAACCATCTTGAATTTTCCAACCATCTTTCAAAATCTTTCCGAATGGGAAAAAAATATAATGCAATACGCAATTTCCTTTCGCATCTCATACAATAGGTAAACGAGGACTACGAATGTTATTAAAATTTTTGCTTGGTCTTTTAGATCGTTGAACCGAAAATATAAAATATTTAAGGAGGTTTTAATTCTGTTAGAAAAAGAAAGAATATTTTCTTAATTCTTTGATCTTATTTCTCAGGTGCCAGTTGTTTATAATTTCCCTGAATTGGGTATGCAAGATATTTCTCAGTATATTTTTGGGAGGAATATTTGTTAACTTAATCATATTTGAGTATTCACGGGATTTAGGTACCTTGAAGATTTATTAAATTGTTAAGAACGTTCACATTCCGAGGGAAATAATTAGATGTCACGCTGGTGTTTCTTGGATGTTGTGATGCAGCTGTAGTGTTGTATACTAACGCAGCAACTGACAGTATTAGATTTAGTTGTAATGTTTCCAATTTCGCAAATGATTTAATACACTTTTCAATCAGACACATACTTATTAGAAACCAAATAGATAAAATCGGTCCAAGGTGTTTCTGCGTGCATATAATTGTAACTTACAGCAAATAGGATGTCTAACCTTAATCTCACAATATTATTGACCATTCCAGTTTCAAGGCAAGTACCGATGTGACTTTGTCAATTCATATGTACTTTCTGAGTTTATCTTGGACATAACTGTCATCGGTGAAGGAAAACCTCGTGAGGAAACCTGGACTTATCTAAACTAAATTATAAAGAGAAAAGATTTGATTTTTTGTACGCTTGTTTGTTACGCTTTTCGGCTGAACGGATTTGGACGAAATTTGGCACAAGGACAGACCATGACCTGGAAAAGGAGATAGGCTACTTTTCATCCTGGATCGCAAACGAAGTCGCGAGCTAGTAGTTAATATGAGTCTTAAATCGCCAACCGGTCTTGAGCAAGCGTGGTGATCAATGCTCGTTCCTTCTCAGCTTTCGAAGAGGCCTTTGCCGTGCAGTGGGATAGTACAGTTTAACAGTCCAGTAACTCGTTCAAACTAAACGCGGCACAAATAGCCCAGTAGCTGCCATTGCATATTGATTTCTGTGGTAAAGATTGTGTGGTCATCGCGACTCGTAACAGCACAAATAATATATTATTCCTACGGTAGGACGAAGGTTTTTTTTCAAGAATAATAAATAAGTATACTTTGCCTCTCGTGTCATTGAAGAAACTTTTAGTGGATTATGCGGGTGTTTCACTGGCTATAATGCCATCGCGTTGATGGTGTAGTTTGGAAACTTTTTTCATTAGGAACCAGTGTATTATCGTCATCGGTGTGGTTGTTTTAGCTACCTACTTACGAAGGTTTCTATGTTCTTGTAATAATAATAATAAAACATTTATTTCAGGCTACAATGGCCCATAGACATATACCTTACAAACGAACATATATAAATTACTCATATAAAACAAATCTTGTGTTAATTAATAATAGCTTAAAACTATGTTAGTGGTACTTGTCCGCGGAAGCGACGGAACACCATCCTGCGGCCAAAACTCTTCTTCCATGACGACGGGCAGATAATAATTAGGTACGCGCACCACGAACGCCTTGAAGTTGACGTTGCGGTGGGACTCCAGTAATTGCACCCTCGGAATTTACCTCGTCTTCTGGCGCACGCACTCTACGATATCTTCCGCCTTAGTAGAGTAGTGTAGGCGGGAGATGTAGGTACACCGGTGTGTTTGGCTTAGGGGCGCGCAAGCTGACTTTGGGCACCGTAGGAGCTTTGCCGCAGCGGTTCTAGTTCGCTCGCAATCGGCGCTTCCTTCTTTGCACCGTCACGAAACCCTCATCATCAGGCCTACACGGCGCTTTTTCTGGCATAGGCTTTTTACTTGGTGGGGTGCCTGGCAGAAAACCTCCCCGAGTGCTCAGTGACTGCTGGTCCTTTTGTTTTCTTGAGGACGAGCAGGCGCTGGGCCGGTGCACCCTGGGTGCGGGCAACAGTCTCCTCGTGAGGGGTGGGAAAGAGGAGATTGTTGTCCGTGGCGAATTTCTGCCGGAGCGGAGGAGTCGCTCCCGAGGGCTCTCTATCTGCACTCTGCAGCTGCAGAGTGCAGGACTAGGGAGCAAGGTGGGGTAGACCGCGGGCCGTTATATAGTCCGCGGTCTAGGGGTCTCCGCGGCGTGTACGTCGCGGTGCCTGAGGTGGGGAAGACCGTGGGTTGCTCCTCAACCTGCAGTCTAGGGGCATCCGCGGCGAGGTGCTTGAGCCACGGTGCCGGGTAGGTTAAGGTAGTTATAGGTTAGTTTAGGGAAAAAAAAAAAAAAAAATATATATATTAAAAATGGAAAAAAAAAAAAAAAAAAAATTAAAAAAGAAAAAAAAAAAATTAGATGAGTAGCATTAGTTTGTAGATACCGAGCAGCGGGCGGTATATCCTGCACCGGAGGCACCCGCGGGCCTCGGGAGGATCAAATACCCTCCCAAAAAGAGCGGCCGCATCGCCTTGGGGAAGCGATGTGCGTACCACCCATGTATAATATATGGAAATGTCGAAAATTATGAGTGATTTGTCGTGCGACCCGGCTGACGCCCGGCGCTCGCAGGTACCCGGGCCTGCGAGTGATAAATTGGTTACCGACGGACGCGCAGGGGTAGGCGACCAGGCCCCTGTTGCTGATAATATTACTGGAAACAGTCATTTAAAAAATATTGACGGAGGGCCGTGTGGACCGTCTTCCGTTAGGAAACGTCCACGCGACCCTGCTCTGATGGGAGGTGGGTCGGTGGATCTGTCCTCAGATGAGGAAGGCCTGCTGGCCCCGAAGTTGTCGACCGCGAGGAGAGGTCGGCAGGCTTCGAGGGGGGCGAGTGCTTCACGGCCGCGGAGGGACGCACAGGGTAGATTCGTGCGCCCCAATACTCCGGCGGCCAGCGAAGCAGAGAGTGACTTGGGGGTCACTACCGAGGACCCTGGTGGCGAGAGTTGTGCCTCGCTAGGGAGCTCAAAGGCGGAGCTCAACGCCACCAGAAGAGAGCAGCGCAAAGCCGTCGCGGCCGACGAAGTGTCGGAAATGGCCCGACGCGCACGCGAGCGACGCGCTGCTCTAGCGGCGGAAGGGGGGGAACCATCTGCGGTGGCCCTAAGTCAGCTTGCCTTGGACGGGGTGGACCTAGTCCTGAAGGTTGCCACCAAATCCGGCAGCCTGAAGGGCACGTTCACCCGCGGTCTGAAGGAAGCTGCCGCGGACATTAAGGAGGCGGTGGGCATCCTCCTCAACAGGACGACCTCAGACGAGGTCGCGAAGTTGCAGGAGGAAAACAGCCGTCTCCGAAATGATTTGGAGGACCTCCGGCGACAAGTCGCTGCGCTGAGCGAGCAGCAACAGCGACGTACGTCAACTGATGCCGCATCGGTAGTGGCCCCGGCTCCCGCACCGAGACCGGCAAGCGCTCACACCGACGACGAGGTCGAGCGCATTGTCCGGCTCTGCATGCTTCAGTGCGGGAGCATGGTCAATGCTCGTATGGAGGCGATTTCTCGGCGCCTCCCTGCGGAAATCCTCCGTCCGCCCCTAGCGGCCGATACACGGCGGAGGGCTGAGGAGCCGCCGAGACCTGCGCCTCGGAAGGGGAAGCCCGCGGAGGGTGTAAAAAAGCCCGTGGAGGGAGCCCCATCAAGCGATCAGCCCACGACTGTCGGGTCTAAGGGTGAGACCTGGGCGACAGTCGTGGGCCACAAGAAGGCCCGCAAAGCTGCCAAGGCGGCCTCAGCAACAGCGCGCGCCCCCGGCCGAACCGCAAAGGCGGTTGCGCAGCCTGTGCGGCGGACTGCCAAAAGCGGTCGCAAAGGACCGGCGATACGTGCTCCGCGTTCTGAAGCTGTGACGCTCACGCTACAGCCCGGAGCAGCGGAGCGCGGCGTAACGTACCAGTCGGTCATTGCCGAGGCCAAGGCCAAGATCAAATTATCAGATCTTGGTCTTCAGTCCGTCACCCTCAGGCAGGCTGCCACGGGTGCGCGGCTGTTCGAGGTGGCTGGTGCTGCGAGCGGCAGTGCCGAAAAGGCGGACGCTCTGGCCGCCAAGATGAGGGAGATCCTCAGCCCTGAGGACGTCCGGGTCTCCAGGCCAATGAAAACCGCAGAGGTGCGGATTGCTGGTCTGGACGATTCCGTGACCTCTGAAGAGGTGGTGACGGCCGTTGCCCGAAGCGGAGAGTGTCCGCCGGACAAGGTGCGGGCCGGCGATATACGCACCGACGCCACCGGACTCGGCGTGGTCTGGGTTCGGTGCCCTGTGGCGTCGGCGAACAGGATCGCTTTAAGCGGCAGATTGCTGGTTGGCTGGGTTGCAGCGAGGGTGAAACTCCTGCAGCCCCGGGCTTTGCGGTGCTTCCGGTGCCTGGAGAAGGGGCACGTCCGGGCAAAGTGCACCGCTGAGGTTGACCGTAGTGACCTCTGTTATCGCTGCGGTCAGCCCGGCCACAAGGCGGCCCAGTGTTCCGCGGCGCTCAACTGCAGCTTATGTTCGGCTGCAGGGAAGCCAGCGGGACACAAAGTGGGCGGAGGGGCCTGTGGCGCGCCTGCCAGCAAGGCCAAGAAGAAGAAGAAGAGGAGCTCTAAACCTGCCGGGGAAACCTCGCCGCCCGCGCAGGCTAGTAGCTCCGCGGTTGACTCCCGGCCTAGGACCGTTGCCGAGGGAATGGAATGTCAATAATGGCACAATTCCATTTCCTCCAGGGCAACATCAACCACTGTGCCAGAGCTCAGGATCTTTTACTCCAGAGCATGGCAGAGTGGTCGATCCACGTGGCTGTGGTCGCCGAACCGTACTTCATCCCCGCCTGTGACAACTGGCTGGGGTGCGCTGACGGTTTGGTGGCCATTATTGGCGAGACTCTGATCGACCCGTCTCGGGGCCGCGGCTGGGTTGCTGCGGTCTCGGGCGGCATCGTCATTGTGGGGGCGTATTTCTCCCCCAACAAGAGTCTCGCCGACTTCGAGAGTTTCCTTGTCGAGTTAGGCGCCGTCGTAGGCCACTATCACCCTCGTCCTGTTCTGGTGCTCGGAGATCTCAACGCCAAGTCATCGGCGTGGGGATCTCCGGTCACTGACCCTCGGGGCGAGGTGCTAGAAGAGTGGGTGGTGACGACTGGTCTGGTCGTCCTGAATCGGGGTTCGGAATACACGTGCGTGCGGCAGCGGGGCGGGTCGATAGTGGACGTCTCGCTCGCTAGCCCCTCTGTCGCCAGCCGAGTCCGCGACTGGCGTGTCGCCGTGGGGGTGGAGACGCTGTCGGACCATCGGTATATCCGGTTCGACGTCTCTGCCCAGACCGCGAGCGGCCGCCATCCAACAACCCCGATTAACGACGGCCCGCGTTGGGCGCTTAAGCGCATCGACAAGGAACTACTCGAGGAAGCTGCCTTAGTCCAGTCCTGGATTTGGGAGTCGACGACGGACGGCCCCGTCGACGTCGAAGCGGTGGCGCTGTGGTTTCGCGGGGCGATGACGCAGATCTGCGACGCGTCCATGCCCCGTGTCCGCCAACAGTCCGCAAGGCGCCAGGTGTACTGGTGGACCGACGAGATCGCGCGGCTGCGCGTTGAGTGCGTTGCGGCTCGCCGCCAGTACACGCGATACCGGAGACGACGTCGACGGGATTCCGTCGAGGAAGACGCGCTGTATGAGGTGTACCGCGCGTCCAAGGAGACTCTGTGGCTGGCCATCGGCGACTCTAAGTCGCGTGCCAGGGAAGAGCTGCTGGGGTCCCTAGATCGGGATCCGTGGGGGCGCCCCTACCGTTGGGTACGGGGCAAGTTGCGTCCCTGGGCGCCTCCACTGGTGCAAAGCATGCAACCCCAGTTGCTAGAGGCGGTAGTATCGGCCCTCTTCCCTGAGCGAGCGGGACACGTTCCCCCGGCGATGGCTTCGCCCTCAGCCACAGACTCTCCAGAAGAGGAGAGCACCGATGTCCCCGAGGTGACGCAAGCAGAGACGAGAGCGGCCGTGTCGCGACTCCGGGCTAAGAACACAGCGCCTGGACCCGACGGAGTTCCTGGTCGAGCTCTCGTCCTGGCTCTGAAGGAGCTGGAGCCCCAGCTGAGGGGGCTCTTCACGGCATGTCTCGAGCAGGGTCAGTTTCCCAGTGTGTGGAAGGAGGGGAGGCTGGTCCTGCTCAGGAAGGAGGGACGCCCCGCGGACTCGCCGTCCGCGTATCGGCCCATAGTGCTGCTCGACGAGGCGGGCAAACTTTTTGAGCGCATTATCGCAGATCGCCTCGTCAGCCACTTGTGCAGGGAGGGGCCGAACCTGGACGACAACCAATTCGGTTTTCGTCGGGGGCGCTCCACCATAGACGCCATCATGCGCGTGAGGGCCCTGGCGGAGGAGACGGTGTCCCAGGGTGGGGTGGTGATGGCGGTGTCTTTAGACATCTCCAACGCATTCAACACCCTACCCTGGAGTTGTATTCGGGAGGCTCTGAAATACCATCGCGTGCCTCCCTACCTCCGCCGTACAGTAGGGGCCTATCTGGAGGATAGATGCGTCACCTATCGGGGACGTGACGGTGCCGGTCGGCACCTCATGTCGTGCGGTGTTCCACAGGGATCGGTCTTGGGACCGCTCCTGTGGAACATCGGCTATGACTGGGTGCTGAGAGGCGAGCTCCCGGCGGGCGCCGACTTGACGTGTTATGCGGACGACACGCTTGTCGCTGCCCGGGGGAGCTCGCACAGGGAAGCGACGTTGATAGCCACGGCTGCGGTGTCACAGGTGGTGAACCGCATCCGGCGCCTGGGCCTGGAGGTGGCCCTAAACAAGTCGGAGGCCATGGTGTTTCATGGCCCCCGACGTGCGCCGGCGCCGGGATCACACATCGTGGTCAGCGGGGTCCGGATAGCTGTCGAGTCCACCATGAAGTATCTGGGATTGGTGCTCGACAGCCGATGGGGATTCGGGCCCCACTTCCGGCGGCTGGCGCCCAAGCTGATGGGTGCAGCGGGCGCGCTTTCAACGTTGCTTCCTAACTTGGGGGGCCCGAGCGCCGCCTGTAGGCGGTTGTACGTGGGAATCGTGCGGTCCATGGCCCTGTATGGGGCCCCTGTGTGGGCGATGGACATGACGGCCGGCACTCTCGCCATTCTGCGCAAACCGCGGAGGGCGATGGCCGTCAGAGTCGTCCGCGGGTACCGCACGATTTCCTACGAGGCGGCTTGTGTCCTGGCCGGATCTCCGCCCTGGGACCTTGAGGCGAAAGTACTCGCGTCATTATATCGATGGCGCGAGGAAGAGCGGGCACGGGGCTCGAGGCCGGTGCAGCGGCAGATCGCGCTGCGCCGAGAGGAGCTCCATCAGGTCTTGGTGGCGGAATGGCGGCTAAGGCTTCTGCGCCCTACCGCCGGCCTCGCTACCGTCGAGGCGATCCGGCCAGTACTCGACGACTGGCTCGGGAGAAGGCACGGCTCCCTGTCGTTTAGGGTGACGCAGGTGCTGTCGGGGCACGGCTGCTTCGGCAAGTACCTGTGCCGCATAGGCAGGGAGCCGGACGCTCGGTGCCACCATTGCGTCCATTGCGGGGAGGACACGGCGCAACACACGCTCGCCGAGTGTGTAGCTTGGGAGGAGCAGCGCCGTGTCCTCACAAATGAAGTAGGAGGCGATCTGTCGCTGCCGGCCGTAGTGCGGAGGATGGTCGGTAGCGCAGAGTCGTGGGACGCGGTGGTGTCCTTCTGCGAGGACGTGATGTCGCAGAAGGAAACTGCGGAACGGGAGAGGGAGATCTCGACTCCCTTCCCCGGCCGCAGAAGGCGCACCGGGCGCAGGAGAAGGGCGGACAACGCCCTTTTCCGGCCCCCATGAATGGGTCCAGGGGCGTGGGACTTGGGGAAGTCCTCGCCCCCTATTTGATGGACCCGAGGCGAAGGCGCGCGCGGGTGTCGGCGCGCGCCTCTGAGGCGATACACGGGGTAGTTAAACACCTCACTACCCCGTGCAGGAGACGAGGCCCGGCCAGACCGGGCCAGCACTAGTGTGGGGCTGCGGAAGAATTTCGATTCCCGCGGCCCCGCGCGCACGTGCGAGGAGACACCGGGGTGGTTTTAGCCGGTAAGAGTCCGGCACGCCCCTCCGCCTTTTCCCCAGGCGGAGGTAGTCCATGAGGATTTCCCCCCGTAAAAAAAAAAAAAAAAAAAAAAGGCTTTTTACTTGGTGCACCCGGTGCACTTGCGGTGACGCTAACGAAATCATTTTGTAAGGGCTTCACCTGTGCCATGTGGGGCACCACGTTGGCGTCCAGTGCACCTCGGAGGTGGACCGCAGCACTCTGTGCTTCCGCTGCGGTGAGCTCGGACATAAGGCCGGCTCGTGCGAAGCCGCGCCACACTGCGCAGCATGTGCGGGTGCTGGCAAGCCGGCCGATCACCGGGCGGGCAGTAAGTCCTGCGCTCCACCCACCGGAACCAGGAGGAGAGGTAGGCCCTCCGCCGCCGTTGCCATTACCACCGTTACCGCGGCCAGTGCCACTGCCACTGTTGCCGCCGCCGCCACTGCCGCCACCCGGGAGGAGACTGAAATGGAGGAGTAACGGCTCCATTGAGACTCCTCCAGGCGAACATCAACCACTGCGCCTGCGCTCAGGACCTGTTGCTCCAGAGCATGGCGCAGTGGTCAATTAACATTGCCGTGGTCGCTGAGCCGTATTTTGTCCTGCCCAGGGATGACTGGGTTGAGGACCTGAGCGGCTCAGTGGCCATAATTTCGTCGGCCGCCGCCGGCACCCCATCCCTCGAAGGTGTCACGAAGGGACAGGGGTGTGTAGCAGCACGGTTCGGGGAGATAGTAGTAGTGGGAGTGTACTTCTCTCCGAGCCGAACTCTCGCCGAGTTCCAGAACTCTTTAACAGAGTTAAGTGTCGTCGTCGCCGGGTACCATCGCTTCCCCGTGCTAGTGCTCGGGGACTTCAACGCCAAAAATCCGGCTTGGGGTTCCCGTTACACTGATGTGCGGGGCAGGATGGTGGAGGACTGGGCTCTGGAGACAGGCCTGGTCGTCCTAAACCGGGGTTCTGTCCCCACGTGTGTGCGGATGCGGGGTGAGTCTGTGGTGGACATCTCGTTTGCCAGCCCCGCTCTGTCACAGCGTGTCATTGACTGGCGCGTCATGGAGGAGGTGGAGACCTACTCCGACCACCGGTATATCCGGTTCGACGTCTCCGCCCAGACCTCTAGCGCGCCGGTCCAACAGGCCCCGAGTGGTCCGCGGTGGGCGCTGAAGCAGATGGACCGGGAGCTCCTCCTGGAAGCCTCGATCGTGCAGGCCTGGGTCACCTGGGTGTCATCACCGGACAGGCCTGCCGATATTGACGATGAGGCGGAGTGGTTCCGGGAGGCCATGTCCGAGATTTGCGACGTGGCAATGCCCCGAGTCCGTCCAGGAAGCGCCCGACGTCAGGTGCACTGGTGGTCGCAAGAGCTGGAGACGCTACGCAAGGCGTGCGTCGCAGTGCGACACCTGTACTCCAGGCACCGTAGGCTCCGCATCCGCCATGATGAGATCCATGGGGGCGCCCTTACAAAATGGTGCGGAATAAACTCCGCACCTGGGCCCCCCCGCTGACGCAGAGTCTCCGCCCCCAACTGGTGGAGGAGGTGGTGAGCGCTCTGTTCCCTTCACGGGGGGAGCATACTCCCCCGCCCATGGCTCCGCCGCTCGCGGTGCCTGAAGCGGACCACGCGGACGACGACGACACCCCTGAAGTGACCGGGGTAGATCTGAGAGTGGCGGTAGGTAGGCTGAAGGCCAAAAATACCGCCCCAGGACCCGACGGCCTACCAGGGAAAGCCTGGGTCCTGGCCTTGACGGCTCTTGGGCCTCGACTGGAGGCGCTCTTAAGCGCATGTATGGAGAGAGGCCAGTTTCCACTCCGTTGGAAGACGGGGAAGCTGGTCCTCATTCAGAAGCCAGGGCGCCCTGCGGACTCTCCGTCCGCATACCGGCCCATTGTGCTGCTCGACGAGGTCGGCAAGCTCTTTGAGAGAGTAATTGCAGGCCGCCTCGTCGGGCACCTGGTGAGGACGGGGCCGGATCTTGCGGATAGTCAGTTCGGCTTCCGCAAGGGGCGCTCGACGGTGGACGCCATCATGCGCGTTAGAGCCCTCACGACGGGGGACGCGGTGTCTCGGGGCGGGGTTGTCGTGGCGGTGTCACTCGACATCGCCAACGCATTTAACACCCTGCCCTGGAGTTGCATTGGGGAGGCACTCCGGTATCACCGGGTGCCAACCTACCTCCGTCGAATAGTCGAGGCATATCTGATGGACAGAGCCGTCATCTACCCCGGTCGCGATGGGGAGTGGAACCGGCGAGAGATGTCGTGCGGTGTCCCACAGGGATCGGTTCTAGGGCCGCTCCTGTGGGACATCGGTTACGACTGGGTGCTGCGGGCCGACCTCCCTGATGGCGTGAGCGTGGTGTGCTACGCTGACGACACGCTGGTCCTGGCGCAGGGGAGGTCGCATCAGGCGGCGGCCGACGCGATGACACGCGGGGTTGCGATAGTCGTGGAGAGGATCCGGCAGTTGGGTCTCGAGGTGGCTTTGCACAAGTCCGAGGCCATGTCTTTCCATGGGCCCCGGAACAGGCCACCATCGGGATCCCAACTAACGGCAGGAGGGGTTCACATCGGCGTCGAGTCCACGATGAAATACTTAGGACTCGTGCTCGATAGCCGGTGGAACTTCGTGGAGCACTTCCGACGTTTGGCCCCCAAACTGGAACGGACTGGGGCCGCCCTCAAGCGGCTCCTGCCCAACCTGAGGGGTCCAAACGCCTCCTGCCGGAGGCTTTACGCGGGGGTCGTGCGGTCCATGGCTACATATGGGGCCCCGGTGTGGGCGCGTTCACTGCGGCGGAGAGCCGCCCACTATCTGAACGCGCCCCAAAAGGTGGTAGCCGTAAGGCTGATCCGGGGCTACCGCACGATCTCGGGCGAGGCGGCAAGCCTCCTTGCCGGACTGCCGCCGTGGGATCTGGAGGCGATAGTCCTCGCGCGCCTGTATGAGTGGCGCGCGGAGGCACTACGCCGGGGGGAAACCCCGCTTCCGCGGCAAATCGCGGCGGAGCGGACGGACCTCCGGCGCGATCTCATGGCGGCATGGAAAGAGCGACTGTCGCAACCCAGCGCAGGGCACGCCACGATAGCGGCGGTAAGACCCCTCTTTGAGGAGTGGCTAGAGAGGCGTCACGGCGTCCTCACCTACCGCCTGACGCAGGTCCTCACCGGACACGGAAGTTTCGGGAGGTTCCTGCACATCATCAGGCGGGAGGAAACGCCCGGGTGTCACCACTGCGATGATCGCCCCGAGGACACGGTGGAGCATACGGTGGGGGCCTGCCCTGCATGGGCGGAGCACCGCCGTGTCCTCGTAGAGGCGATCGGCAGCGGCGGCGATCTCTCACGCCCGGCCTTGGTTCAAGCCATGGTCCGGGGCGAGGGGGAGTGGGAGGCAGTCGCCTCCTTCTGCGAAGCAGTCATGCTAGCGAAGGAGGTGGCGGGACGGGAGAGGGAGAGAGTCTCCCGTCCAAGCCGCCGCGGTGGACGCTCCGGGCGTCGGGAGCCGCGTGACGACTCCCGGCCACCGTAGGCGCGGGCCTGCTGGCGGTGAGTAATGGGTAGCTCACCGTCCGATCAGGACCAGGCCCGTGCTGGACGGCGCGTACGTGTTCCACGCGCGCCTCAAAGAGATGTCAGCATCATAGAGGGGGTCCACTAGGGCCCAAGCCTGCCGGGAAAGCGGGATCATCCAAAAGGGGTACCGCTGACCCGGAACATAAAGGGCCAAGGAAGGAACACGGGTGGGTTTTAGTCAGTAAGAGTCTGACACTCCCTTCCGCTCCACCCAGAGCGGGAGGAGTCATTTGATGATTTCCCATCCTCAAAAAAAAAAAAAAAAAAAAAAAAAAAGGGCTTCACCTGGGCTGCAGACACGGGCAGCGGGATGGGGCGAAGGGCTCGGGCGGTGCTGCGTGGAGGCGCTGCGATGACGGGCGCGGGGCTGCGGATCACGGGATCACGCGGGTGGGGTGCTGTGTGAGCTCAGAAAACAACGGATGCCCGGCAACGGAACTGCTGACGCGGAATTTGACAGCGATACATCGAGGCCGGCTCCGCGACACATGCTTACGTTAGACGCATCGACAGAAGACCTAGTTACCTGCACACTGCTGCGCAACTCACTGAATTCCTTGCGTAAATCGGTGACAGTGTCTTGGGATGCATCTAACTTCGCTAGAACATCCGCCAAGGGGGCCTTCAGAAAGACAATGTCCTTCAGAAGGCACGTTACTTCAACGTGGTCAAAGGTGACAGGTGGAAGCTTGTGCAGCTCCTTTGCAACAAACGTCGGCACGTCGTCTGGGTCGGTCTCCTTGAACAACGTGATAATGTCTTGCAGGCTTCTCTTTGTCCCGTCACGCTGGTGGGACACCATCTGCATGCGCTTGTTTAGCACACTGAACAACAGTAGCTTGGTAACAGCTATGCCAGTCTCACTGAAGTTCGTTGCGCAGTTTTGGACAGCGGATACCTCGTCCATCACATCCAGCTTCTGCTGCAGGAACGCCAGCAACTCATTCGCCACAAGTTCATTACTCATGGCGAGAAAATTACGAGCGACAGCTTGTGCTGTGCTAGTAAATACACAGAATATGCAAACACGTCCGCATCGGAACGCGGCACAATCAAGGGTTAACTATTAGCCTGAACAATCGACGTAAAACTTTGACTAAGAAAGTTTCGCTTAGTAATTATGACTAAGATTCCTTTATAACATCTAAAGAGGTAGCCGACCTTCTAGGCAATGTTGAAAAGTTACATCAGCCTGTAATACTTGTCTCTTATCATTATATATTTTGTTCAACATGATTTAAGTGAATTTACTATAAGAGCTATCGAAACTCCAGTTAAAAGAGGCCTACTGCCGGTTGATTCTGTAACAATCTCACCATGAAAACGTAGTTGAAGTGAGCTATCATTCCACCTGATGCTAAGGATTGACACTTTTGACAACCCACTTCATGCTCACTTCGCCTAAGTTTTCACGGTGTGATTTTTACAAAATAGCAACGCAGATCGTTAACAAAAATGAAAATGTTCTTGAACCAAATGCTTTTCCAACATGACAACATAAAACTCAAGTGTTTTTCCCTTGGGGGAAGGCAGAAACTACAGAATGCCACCTGCTACGATCCTGGCATAGACAATATTTTTACAAAATAGCAACGCAGATCGTTAACAAAAATGAAAATGTTCTTGAACCAAATGCTTTTCCAACATGACAACATAAAACTCAAGTGTTTTTCCCTTGGGGGAAGGCAGAAACTACAGAATGCCACCTGCTACGATCCTGGCATAGACAATATTTTTAACAAAAAACCTACCACAACAAGCGTCGAGCTTACAGCTTGTTAAGTATGACAAACAGCTTCCAGACGAAATTAACATTGTGAAAGAGAATGAAGTTAATATTCTTTAATATATAGAGTTGAAACTCGGCGAGACGAGGTATTCCGCGGTTTATAATGGATGTTTTTATTACAGCTGTAAACTCTTGCTGAAAAGGTGAGAGGTATGCAATAAAACAGGTTTTAAACTAAGGTGATTTCGCTTTATATTTTTAAGGATAATGTTAAAGACGGGTTATGCTTTTTAATAATTTTATTTCTTGCTACCTAGGTCTTAGATGAGACTTAAATAATATAACTGGCGACATGTGTGTGTACTGTGTCCAACTTTCGGGAAATACTAAGTTGTTTCGACTTGTGTTGCATGTGACAGGTTAATGTTGGTCCGACTTGTGTTGCATGTGACAGGTTAATGTTGGTTCGACTTGTGTTGCATGTGACAGGTCAATGTTGGTTCGACTCGTGTTGCATGTGACAAGTCAATGTTGGTTCGACTTGTGTTGCATGTGACAGGTTAATGTTGGTCCGACTTGTGTTGCATGTGACAGGTTAATGTTGGTCCGACTTGTGTTGCTTGTGACAGGTTAATGTTGGTCCGACTTGTGTTGCTTGTGACAGGTTAATGTTGGTTCGACTTGTGTTGCATGTGACAGGTCAATGTTGGTCCGACTTGTGTTGCATGTGACAGGTTAATGTTGGTTCGACTTGTGTTGCATGTGACAAGTCAATGTTGGTTCGACTTGTGTTGCATGTGACAGGTTAATGTTGGTTCGACTTGTGTTGCATGTGACAGGTCAATGTTGGTTCGACTTGTGTTGCATGTGACAGGTCAATGTTGGTTCGACTTGTGTTGCATGTGACAGGTCAATGTTGGTTCGACTTGTGTTGCATGTGACAGGTTAATGTTGGTTCGACTTGTGTTGCATGTGACAGGTCAATGTTGGTTCGACTTGTGTTGCATGTGACAGGTCAATGTTGGTTCGACTTGTGTTGCATGTGACAGGTTAATGTTGGTTCGACTTGTGTTGCATGTGACAGGTTAATGTTGGTTCGACTTGTGTTGCATGTGACAGGTCAATGTTGGTTCGACTCGTGTTGCATGTGACAAGTCAATGTTGGTTCGACTTGTGTTGCATGTGACAGGTTAATGTTGGTCCGACTTGTGTTGCTTGTGACAGGTTAATGTTGGTCCGACTTGTGTTGCTTGTGACAGGTTAATGTTGGTTCGACTTGTGTTGCATGTGACAGGTCAATGTTGGTCCGACTTGTGTTGCATGTGACAGGTTAATGTTGGTTCGACTTGTGTTGCATGTGACAAGTCAATGTTGGTTCGACTTGTGTTGCATGTGACAGGTTAATGTTGGTTCGACTTGTGTTGCATGTGACAGGTCAATGTTGGTCCGACTTGTGTTGCATGTAGCAGGTTAACGTTGGTCCGACTTGTGTTGCATGTGACAGGTCAATGTTGGTTCGACTTGTGTTGCATGTGACAGGTTAATGTTGGTTCGACTTGTGTTGCATGTGACAGGTCAATGTTGGTTCGACTTGTGTTGCATGTGACAGGTTAATGTTGGTTCGACTTGTGTTGCATGTGACAGGTCAATGTTGGTTCGACTTGTGTTGCATGTGACAGGTCAATGTTGGTTCGACTTGTGTTGCATGTGACAGGTTAATGTTGGTTCGACTTGTGTTGCATGTGACAGGTCAATGTTGGTTCGACTTGTGTTGCATGTGACAGGTTAATGTTGGTCCGACTTGTGTTGCATGTGACAGGTTAATGTTGGTTCGACTTGTGTTGCATGTGACAGGTCAATGTTGGTTCGACTCGTGTTGCATGTGACAGGTTAACCACTTATATCACGTTACATACTAAAAACTCTTTTTTTAAGATGATTCCTTCTATGTAGGCCGCGAAATTCATTCATAAACACATTGTTTGTTGATCAAAATTCAATACGTGGCAATAATGATAAAATAATAACTAAATTAAAATCATTTAAAACATCAATATAGCTCTCGAAGTTATATTTACTGCAAAAAAGGCGGGAAATTAAGACGAACTGTACTAAATATAATTTCGGAAGCTTCAACCATGTAAAAATTTCAAGTTTTACTGATTATGATTCTAGTTGCAAAATTGTCATAAAAAATTCTTACATTACATCCATAAATCTACTTTTAAGATTCACGTGTCTGCTTAGTTACAAGTCAAGTTTATAAAAGCATTTTAAAGTATATTTGTGACCTTAACCCTGTGGGTACCTAGTGACAATAATGGGAGTAGGCAATGAATACCTACTGGCCTACTGATTAACTATAATCTAGGAAACAATACAGAATCTATTCTTACATGTTCCGCCAGTTGATGCGTTTTAAATACCATGTCATTACAGCAATCTCCTTGTAAGGGTTCCATGCCTAAAATACCCACGGAATACAAAGTACCAACGGGACACTTATAAAAAAACGGCTTAAAGGAGAGTCCGATGATTTTCTTGCCCGTTGTTCTCTTATTTTGGAATGGGCAACTAGCTTCATCTTCCTGACTGACCGGCCCCTTGACAATTCAAAAGTGCCTATATTTGGTTAATTTGTAATGAATCCTTTGAGTTACCTACATAGATAGATAGATAAACCATTTATTTGGTGCACACAAAAAACAGCACAACACACAAAAATACAATCAGAAGATAAATATACTTACTTAATAATTATAAAAAAAAAAACAAGGTGCCGATATAGTATCAAGAAGAAAAACATACATAGCGCAGTAAAAGTGACACTTTGACAAATACTTAAAAATCAACAACAAATTTTTCTTTCACGGAACCCATATTGTGCAAGTCCGACTCGACCTTCGTTGGTTTTATTTTCATATTAGTCCGTTAGTCATTGAGGGAGTACTTTAAATTTCAAGGAAAATTGGTTATGATACTCGGAATGTGTTGTGGGTAAATGTGAGTACCGTTTGTCAAAGTCAAAGTCAAAGCATTTATTTCAAATAGGCACATAAAAGGCACTTTTGACTCTAGATTGTCCTATGGAGCTGGACCAGCATGTCCAAGCATTTTTATCTCGGATTTATTCCTCTAATTTGTAATAATTATGCTTGTTTACAAAGTGAACTTTTTTATAATATGAGTTTTACATTTTCTTTCTTTTAATTGCAATAATGTATTTTGTTGTAATATTATCATAGTACCCTATAGAAGATGCACTTTAGCTAATCTGAAAAATGGTTGATCTATTTCATCTTTATTTCTAGTATTAAAATTATGTCTATCACTTATTTTATTAAAATTATGTAGATTTTTGTTACATACTTACATATTATTTTCCATATTTTACATACATAATAAATGAATTGGCAAGGTCCCGTCATAATATCAATCTTTTTAAATATTTCCCTGAGAGATTCGCGGCGACGCGACGCTATATTATAAATGGCTGTGACAGCTCTCTTTTGCAAAATAAAGATGGATTCCATTCCAGCAGCCCAACCCCACAGTAAAATGTCATACGACATGTTGCTGTGGAAGGAGCTAAAATATACCAAACGCGCGGTTTCTACATCTGTTAACTGTCTTACCTTTCTAACAGCATAAGCGACAGCAGTTTGATATGATAGTAGTACGTTTTTATTTTTTTTATCGACTCGACTACGTAAAATCTAGTATATTTTTTATTTAAAATGGGTTTGCTCTTGACTCTAGTCTAGGTCAGTGGTGACAGAGACAGTAGTATTTATTTGCCTTTAGTTACATAATTAGTAGTCAGAACAGTTTATATTGCTCTAGCCGGTGGAATCTCAAACAGAATGTATTATTTTCCAGTGTCATTTTGGCAAATAAGTAGCGTTCCCGAGATGTCTTCTACTGTTTATTTGTATATTGAGGTAACCTGAAAGTAATATTTAGAGATAAAACGGACTCCATGACCCGAACACATTCGTAACTGTTTTGATGAAACTCAAAGTTTTTCCGGAAAATCGACCTATACCTTCATTTTCTACTAAAAGCCGCTGTAAGCATTCTTTCACACGGCATTATAATCATTATAATCCTGGCAGTCTTTTGTCTTTGACACAAAGGGTTTCGTTTGGCGCTGAGTGCAGCGAGGTGGCGCCGCCATCGCAATTACACAACGCTGGCCAAAGGAGGTCTCACCTCTTCTCTTACAAAAGCCTTCGTAGAAGCATCTGCTCATGAAGAACATGAACGTTGAATTACTGATGCTTTTTACTATTTCCTTTGGTAATTAACGCGATATGAAAATGTTGTGGTAGCTCAGTCTAGTGAAGACTTTTAAGGACCCGCCACCTATACGTAGATGCCCGTGTATGTAACTTTTCAATATCTAACGTAGGTTAGTTTTCTAACTTAACCATTTGATTTTTTTAACGAGTTATCTACGAACGAGTATAGAATGAGTTTTTCTTCAGTCAACTTTCAATATTTTGAACGATATAAGGCTCTTCAATGATTTCCATGAGGCTCGATCTCTTAGTCATGAATAATCGCAAAGTTATCCTATAATTTCTACCTGGAACGTTTTGGTACAATGCATTTGTCCACCATTTCACCTGTCCTCGATACATAATATCGTTTATCTACACCCATGCTTTAATAAATTCTCTTTATAATTTTCTGAAACAGTTAGCTTATTGCCAACATTAAAACAACCAGTGTCATAGTAACAATTATATCATCCAAACGAGTGTTATAATGTTGTACTAAATTTCATTATGCAACTCGAATTTCAAAAAAAGAACATATTCATGCACGCGCGTTTCACTACAAATAATAATAAAGCTAATAATAATAAAAAAACTTATAGCTTGTTCGAATTCACGGCCGCCATTTTTGTTCGATATTAGTAGGAATTGCGAAAAATTATTACTTTGTTGTTTACAAAAATGAGTGATACAAGCTTTGATAACACACCACCAGATAATTCTTAGTTTGTTTGTAACAGATACTTAGCAATTATACAACAGATGCATAAATAACTATTATCTGATTATAATTTACTAAACGGGATAATTTTATGCTTCTTCTAAACATCGAGTAAACTCTTTGATCGCGTTTGATGATTCTATATCTGCAATAAAAATAAGTTCAAATATTGAAATAATTGAAAGCCATTTTCCTGTAGACTTCACACCTTTAACGAACAGCCTTTTCGACGGGACCTCTGATCTCAATCCATATAAAATGCCTCTTTTGTGAAGGAAAATAACTTTGAATTTCCAATAACATAATGCAATGGGGCAGATGGAGAAAATACATTTTGTAATTGGCATACTTTTAGGGGAACTGGGGCTCGGCCATTAGGATTATTGTGGAAAAGGTTCAATATAAAAATAAATCAAATCATAATGTCTGTACATTTCAATTTCGTTTCCCGTGTTGTATTACGAAGACGAATCAGCAATCACTAAATGCTACGTTTTATACTTATGAATATATTTATGATTCCCTTACCCTATTTGCAGCATCAAGATTTTTTCAGTGAATCTATTTGCTAAGTTTAGTATTTCTTATTGAACGAAGTCCTCTATTAATGATGTGCTAAACAAAGGCCTTTCAAAGTCGGCTGGCTAAAAGCAAGGACTAAAGATTTTTTTTTTATATTGTCAGAAGAAACATTTATTTTGTGATCATGTCTGGTGTTTGTTCAGGTATTCCGCCATCACGGCCCAGGTTTCCTAATTAATTCACAAGAAAGGCTACTATCTTATTTATTATTCTTACTATCTGTACCTATAATATGGATAATCCATCCTTCATCCATCTTCCATCCTACAACAAAGCAAACGTACCGGCGAACTGACAAGAAACCAATATCATATTCACCAATAATATAATAAATCAGGAGTCCCGGAATATTACACAGAAACCCACGATATATTACTTACAATTTAATATCCTAGCGAGTGAAATGATCCATTTACGCCATTAGCAATTTTTGTAGGTATCAAAGAGTTTTACCTATTCTGTGTTCAGTAGAAAGGAAATGTAAGCAAGTAAAGATGTTTTATACATTTCAAGGTAAATATTTACCTGTAGGTTACCGTTAACATCTTTTTGAATGGAATCCGGGACGTCGCGAACGTAAGTATTATTTTGTAAGTAGGTTTTATTTCTCTTATGTACGTCTTGTGCAGGTTTTACCTACTGGTGACCTCTTTAGTGACTTGCTACTTAGACTTTAAAGTTTTTAAAACATAATAAATGACAAAATTAAACACAATTATTACTATTATTATAGGACCCGTAGGTTGCAATACATGCCTTTCCGACATTTGGCTCCCAGACTGGAAAGGGCTGGGGCTGCCTTGAAGCGGCTCCTGCCCAATCTGGGGGGGCCAAACGCCTCCTGCCGGAGGCTCTACGCGGGGGTCGTTCGCCGGTTGAACGCACCCCAAAGGGTCATGGCCACTCGGCTGGTCCGGGGATACCGTACGGTCTCCAGTGACGCAGCGAGCCTCCTTGTCAGATTACCGCCATGGGATCTGGAGGCAAAAGTCCTCGCGCACATTTGGGAGTGGCGCGAGGAGGCGAAACGCCGGGGCGTAGCTCCGCTGCCGCGAGAAATCACGGTACAGCGGACAGAGCTCCGGCGGGATCTCAGGGCGGCATGGAGAGTGCGATTGTCGCAACCCAGCGCTGGGCACGCCACAATTGCGGCGATAAGTCCCCTCATTGAGGAGTGGCTAGAGAGGCGCCACGGCGTCCTCATCTTCCGCCTGACGCAGGTCCTCACCGGACACTGGAGGTTCCTGTTTCGGATAAGGCGGGAGGAAACGCCCGGGTGTCACCATTGTGTGGATCGCCCGGAGGACACGGTGGAGCATACGGTGGAGGTCTGCCCGGCTTGATCGGAGCACCGCCGTGTCCTCGTGGAGGCGATTGGCGGTGGCGATCGCGTCCGGCTCTGGTCCAGGCCATGGTACGGAGCGAGAGGGATTGGGAAGCCGTCACCTCCTTCTGCGAAGCAGTAATGTTCGCGAAGGAGGAGGCGGAACGCGTGAGGGAGAGGCAAAATTCGCGCCCTCACGCCCCTAGCCGCTGCAGGAGACGCCCTGGGCGTCGGGAATCGCAGGCCGATTCCCGGCCACCGTAGGCGTGGGCTTGCGAACGGCGAGCAATGGGCAGCTCGCCGTTCGATAAGGACCAGGCCCGCAACACTATAGCTTTCTCCGATCTGGTAAAGCAATAACGGCAGATGTCTACTGTGCCGAATTCTGAACAATGATAGCGAAACTAGCAGTGAAACAGCCCCGACTCATGAATCAATCTTCACCATTATTGCTCCACGATAACGCGAGACCTCATACCGCACGAGAAACCGTTTTAACTCTACAGGAACTGCAATTAGAAACCATGCGTCACCCTCCGTATTCGCCAGACCTTGCTCCAACGGACTACCATTTTTTTCGTGATTTGGACAATTTTCTACGTGATAAAAAGTTTTCTTCTCAGGAGGCAGTACAAAATGCTTTCACACAGTTTGTCGAATCTAGGTCACGAGAGTTCTATCGCAAAGGCATATATGACCTTCCTATTAGATGGCAGCAATGTAATATGATAATAATGTAAAATGATAATAATAGTATGATAATAATGGTAATTATTTTGATTAAATAAGTAAGTATGTTAAAATAAAAAAAAAAACGAATTTCAATTTTTCAGTAGGTATAAATCGGCAATTTCATACTTTAACCCCAATATTATTCTAATTTTTGTGAATGTGAGAACTATGTCGGTCATTGCTTTTTTTTTCCCGGTTAGTTTAAACATGATCTGGCAGTTTGAGTAATTTATGCGGCCTACTCAAATGTCCTTTCTTTGGTATTGTTCGTCGAATCGTTGAGCTCCTTAAGTCTAAGTTGAGCTGCACGATTGCTGACAATTGCGTGCACTGACTGGACAGGTCCAAACAATCTGTGTGGGTGGGTCTTTCCTCAAAAGACCATTTCAAACACCGATCTACATAGCCTTCACATGATCTGACCAAGATTTTGTCTTGACTTTAAAGGAGACTGTGACCTCTAAGTTTGTTTCGGCCTTTCTTCTCAGAGTAGTCAGATAGGAAATAAAATCATCTATCATTCAAATTTGGTGATTTTTAGTCTAGTTTAGAGAATTTTGTGACAAGAGAATCGGCACCATTGTAGCGTTTTCTGATCATGTTTTTTGAATTTAGCAATTTAATAAGACTTTGGTAAAACCATGGTGGGTATTTTCCATTCTTAGGTACTTTAGTAGAAATACACCCTTTTATAGCTGTATTAATAATGTCGTAAAATACCCGCACCATCCCGTTAACGTTATGCAGGCCCTCAAACAATTCCTCACAGCTAAGTTATTTACGAATCGGTATGTAATTTGATTTACGACAGTCAGGCATTCCATTGACAATATTATATGGAAGTTTGGCTTACTTATTTAAAGAAATAATAATATCTAAGGGTGGATGGTGGTGATTAAATTTACACGAGAACAAAAAATATCGTTTATTTCGACCAACACAGGATCATAGGCAATTTTTTTTTAAAATTAATAAAACACAATTATAATAATAAACCATAAACATAATTACATACTTCGATTGCCCAGTATGTGAACCATACAGCAATGGCTCTGGTACTGGCAAGTTGTTCAAAAGCCGCATTACATTTGTCCAAAAAGTTGCGTCCTATAAAAATTTATGTATTGCGTCCTATAATTGGAGCGTCCACCTATGGAGCCGAAAAACACGAGGTTTTTTTTTTTTTTATCAGACAATATCCACACATGGTCTTTAGGTCCCGAACTAGGCAGAGCCTGTACTACGGTAACCTGATGACTGTTATACATACTTATACTATATACATATACACACCCAGACACAGTTTTCTGTGATATGCGCACAGGTGGCGGTAGGTAAACTGCGCAGAGAGCCATTCGACGAAAAGCCTTGGCAACATAAAGATCAAGGGTGACCCAAAGATCTTCACAACTACTTTCAAAATGAACAACGCGTTAAGAACTGATTTTTTATGAACAGCTATTAGAACCATTATTACGATTATGTAGAGAAGAACTTTCTCTATCCCTTCTGTAAACCACGATTGTGAATGGATGAATGAATGATGGTGGTTAATTTTTCTGCATAACTCCAGTAACTGTCTCTATCAATAACAAATAGTCACACCAAGCATATGCTCTTTGCCAAATCAGGTGGTACACACGTGTACTGATTTTATGTCAACAAAAATTAACGTGGTGTTTATTTTAATTTATAAAACAGTTCATCTAACTGCTTAACTACCCACTTCGAGCTTCCAGTCGCAACTCGAAGTTTCGAACTGCGAACTTTAATTAGGTTTAAAGAACTTTATTTCTCATAAGAACTAAACAAAAAAACAGTTCGCTTACAATGAGATACTTATGTGATTATAACTATGTAGTACATTAGTTAGTTACCTCTAGGGTGCTGGAGACATTATATTAGTGATTATAACTAGTTGGTACCATTAATATTAGTTACTTCTAGGGTGTTGGAGACATATTACTTTGTATTATTCATCGACTTCCATAAAAAAAAGGAATCGGATGTTTGCATTCTAAGACACAGATTAAGGCAACACACCGTAACACTTAAATAAACTAAAACTTCCAGTTCACCTCGGATGTTGCGAAGTATTGCCCCAATCTGCGTTTGAATGTGTTTATATTGTCACATTTTTTCAAATCTTCCGGTAAACTATTGAACAGCCGAGCCGCGCCTTCAACCAATATCGTTTTTTTACCATAATTAGTGCGAGCGTGCGCTGGTTTTATCTGGATTTTGTTTTTATTCCTTACGTTATAAGTTATGTGTTTTTTTTTTTTTTTTTTTTTTGAGGATGGGAAATCATCAAATGACTCCTCCCGCTCTGGGTGGAGCGGAAGGGAGTGTCAGACTCTTACTGACTAAAACCCACCCGTGTTCCTTCCTTGGCCCTTTATGTTCCGGGTCAGCGGTACCCCTTTTGGATGATCCCGCTTTCCCGGCAGGCTTGGGCCCTAGTGGGCCCCCTCTATGATGCTGACATCTCTTTGAGGCGCGCGTGGAACACGTACGCGCCGTCCAGCACGGGCCTGGTCCTGATCGGACGGTGAGCTACCCATTACTCACCGCCCGCAGGCCCGCGCCTACGGTGGCCGGGAGTCGTCACGCGGCTCCCGACGCCCGGAGCGTCCACCGCGGCGGCTTGGACGGGAGACTCTCTCCCTCTCCCGTCCCGCCACCTCCTTCGCTAGCATGACTGCTTCGCAGAAGGAGGCGACTGCCTCCCACTCCCCCTCGCCCCGGACCATGGCTTGAACCAAGGCCGGGCGTGAGAGATCGCCGCCGCTGCCGATCGCCTCTACGAGGACACGGCGGTGCTCCGCCCATGCAGGGCAGGCCCCCACCGTATGCTCCACCGTGTCCTCGGGGCGATCATCGCAGTGGTGACACCCGGGCGTTTCCTCCCGCCTGATGATGTGCAGGAACCTCCCGAAACTTCCGTGTCCGGTGAGGACCTGCGTCAGGCGGTAGGTGAGGACGCCGTGACGCCTCTCTAGCCACTCCTCAAAGAGGGGTCTTACCGCCGCTATCGTGGCGTGCCCTGCGCTGGGTTGCGACAGTCGCTCTTTCCATGCCGCCATGAGATCGCGCCGGAGGTCCGTCCGCTCCGCCGCGATTTGCCGCGGAAGCGGGGTTTCCCCCTGGCGTAGTGCCTCCGCGCGCCACTCATACAGGCGCGCGAGGACTATCGCCTCCAGATCCCACGGCGGCAGTCCGGCAAGGAGGCTTGCCGCCTCGCCCGAGATCGTGCGGTAGCCCCGGATCAGCCTTACGGCTACCACCTTTTGGGGCGCGTTCAGATAGTGGGCGGCTCTCCGCCGCAGTGAACGCGCCCACACCGGGGCCCCATATGTAGCCATGGACCGCACGACCCCCGCGTAAAGCCTCCGGCAGGAGGCGTTTGGACCCCTCAGGTTGGGCAGGAGCCGCTTGAGGGCGGCCCCAGTCCATTCCAGTTTGGGGGCCAAACGTCGGAAGTGCTCCACGAAGTTCCACCGGCTATCGAGCACGAGTCCTAAGTATTTCATCGTGGACTCGACGCCGATGTGAACCCCTCCTGCCGTTAGTTGGGATCCCGATGGTGGCCTGTTCCGGGGCCCATGGAAAGACATGGCCTCGGACTTGTGCAAAGCCACCTCGAGACCCAACTGCCGGATCCTCTCCACGACTATCGCAACCCCGCGTGTCATTGCGTCGGCCGCCGCCTGATGCGACCTCCCCTGCGCCAGGACCAGCGTGTCGTCAGCGTAGCACACCACGCTGACGCCATCAGGGAGGTCGGCCCGCAGCACCCAGTCGTAACCGATGTCCCACAGGAGCGGCCCTAGAACCGATCCCTGTGGGACGCCGCACGACATCTCTCGCCGGTTCCACTCCCCATCGCGACCGGGGTAGATGACGGCTCTGTCCGTCAGATATGCTAAGTTATGTGTTTCATATGTAGTTGTATGTTTGATTGAACAGATTTGGTGATGATTTTTTTAATAAGGACGCATGTGTAGTATTTGTAAAGATGAGTTATATTTAGTAGTTTGGTTTTTTTGTATAGTATTCTTGTCGGAGTTAAATAGTGATAGTGAAATAATGTTTTTATAATTTTGTTTTGTGTTCTTTGTAGTGAGTCTAGGTAAGTTTTCGCAGCTGACCCCCATAGCTCAACTAAATATTCAAGATGAGATTTAACCAGAGAGTTATATATTATTTTACGTACTTTTTTTGGAATGCAGTTTGAAACTTTACGCAGTACTGCCAGTAATGACATCAATTTTGTTTTGATATGGTTGATGTGATGTTTCCAAGTTAGTTTGTCGTCTACATGTAATCCTAGGTATTTTTCATAGGTTGACCGTTTGATAACTTCTTTATCTATTGTGAGTGGTGTGAACTCTGGTAACGGTTTGTTTTTGGCGCAAAAAATCATGAAAGATGGTTTTGCGGCGTTAATAGTAAGTAAATTACATTTTAGCCATTCGTTCAGTAGGTCAAGGTCGCTTTGTGCGTCCGTTATAATGTTATGAATAGATTTATTGAAATAGAATAGACATGTGTCATCTGCGTTAAGTGCCCTCTAAGTCCTATGTTATTAATATTATTCATATAGATTAGGAAGAGTAGTGAGCTAATAACGGAGCCTTGGGGACAGCCATACGTAATGTTTTGAACAGAGCTAGTGAAATTGTCTAATCTAATTCAGGTTAAGAAGCATTAATATTCCACGTAGATAATACTTAGAATCCATCTCTAAATGAAAAGGGAGTAATGATAACACCCCGGGAATTAACTAAGCTATTAATCACTTCGATATGCCTTCGTCCATTTCTACCGTTGAGCCGGGTGACGGGCGAGGGAGAAATGTCAAATGATACCGATTCCGATTGGAGGCACCATTAGTGGGGTGAGCGATTGAGGGCGAGAAATGTTACATGTTATAATTATTAGAAACTAACTGCGCCCCGCGGCTTCACCCGCATAAGTCTCGACCCCGTAGGAATATCGGGATAAAAAGTATGCTTTGTCCTAATCCAGGTCATGGTCTAACCATGTGCTAAATTTCATCCAAATCCGTTCAGCTGTTTTAGCGTGAAAGCACACAAACTAACAAACACACGAAAATCAAATCTTTTCTCTTTATAATATTATTATAATTATATAAATATCTTTTATGGGGTGTACTGTGTTAAATGTTACAACAGCATACCTTGTCATAATTGGTTCGAAATTCAAATGACAATCGGCACTTCAACTAGCGCCATATTTTTTTGGCGCGCTAATCCGATCCAGCGGCTAAGTGAATGGTTTTTGATTGTATTTTATTTTCTCTTTTACTCTCTTACACACGCTGTCTACACTACTATCCTATCGCAGGTATGCTGCAAGAGATTTCATTAGAAATAAACATCACCTTTGTACCTATTTTTCTGTTTATATATGTGTTTTTTTGTTTATATATTATTTTCTTCTTGTCTGTTTATATATGTGTGTAAATAAATGGTTAAATTAAATTAAATATCTATATGTAACCCAACATTTGAACCAAGAGTTAAAACTCTAATGTAAATTTTTGTCATTAGCTCCAAACAACATTACTCAGGAAGGCAAACGGGCCAGAAATTCAATTAGTCTAATTGAATGAAAACTGGGGTTTATGCACATTTTAGCGTTGATTTCAAAAATGTTTAATTTAAAGTCGTTTTCCGCAATTAGCATGATATTTCTGGTAGTCAGAAAGAGTGGACGTAGCGAATTTTACACTGAGTCCTAATGACCTTAGCTGCGGGGCTAGCACGGCCTATGTAATAGGCTTGAGTCACGTATTGTATCACGGTTTTTGCTCCCAAACTGTGATAAAAATGTGTGACTCAAGCCTATCAAAACAGGCCGTGCTCGCCCCGCTGATGGGAGATACTTTCCTGTCGATCTATTCTGTAAAAATGTCATCGTGAAAACTTAGGTGAAGCAAAGCTTGAAGTGGACTTCAAAGTCATTCCACCGGATGCTAGGGATTGACACTATTGCTCACATCAACTCAGATCAAGCGCACTTCTCCTGAGTTTTCACTGTGAGATAATTGTGTTATTTACTGCGCATAATGTAGTGCATGCTGTGCTTTTCTGTAAGTGATGAGGCGCTTAGACTTAAGTTTGTAATGTAGAATTTATAAAGTAACAGTGTACTAATTGTTGAAAAGCCTAATAAATAAATAAATAAATAAGAGATCGTTGACCGGCTGATATTATCATTCTACACATTATGCTTTTGTTGCTATCAATTTATTCCATTTACCGGCTCTTAAAACGGTACCGGAAAGCTTGAGAAAACCGGTATTTCATAGAACTGAAAATTAAAAGACACTACGTCATCCACCAAAACGCACTGTGCCCGCGTGGTGGATTACCTACGGCCCGCTTCCTCCCACAGAAACGAAGTCTGGGTCCCAGCTGTGGGAACCCGATTATGGCATGTTTATGTGAGTACCTACTGAGGTGACGAATCATAGAGAAGTATGGAGGCAGAAGATGAAATGATGCGCTGAAGCCGAATATATTGGGATTAGGGAAGAGAACTATGATGATGACAATTATATTGTTTGAAAAGGTGACACTTTTTAAACATAAGTCATCATTTACGAACCCTGAATAGGGCAGTGTGTCTACTGTTCAGCAGAAACACAACTTATCGTATTAATTATTGGTAAACCTGAATGATGGGAGAGCAGTGGTGACCCAGTGGTAACGGCCGTGACTTACGAGTTGTAGGTCGTAAGTTCGAACCCAGACAGGCGCTTTACTTTGTGTAAATTACTTCATCACCACTGCTCTCAAAACGGTGTAGAAAAACATCGAGAGGAAACCGGCATGTCCTAGAACCAAAAATTCGGAAGACATGTGAGATCTACCAACCCGCACTGTGCCCGCGTGCACAAACGTGCACACACGTGCGTACACTCCCTCTCACCGAGTGGAGGCCTGTGTCCCAGCAGTGAGAACATTATAGGCAGATGCTGATGGTGAAACCTGAATAGATCAGAGAGTCCACTGTCCTGCAGAAACACGGAACTTATTATTTTTAGTAACAAAAATACCCCAGGAGGACCTAGAGAGGAGGATGATGGTGATGGTTTGGTGATGTCCTTCAATAAGGTTAGTTGCGAAGCACTCGCAACGGGCGAGCGTGCATGACTAGATGTATGAACGTAAACGAAGCAAATGGTATATGTAAGGATCCTAGCAGATGGCGTTCTGTAGTCACTGCCTAGCCCCATGGGAAGAGGGCGTGAGTTTATATATTTGTATGTACAAAACATAGTTACATTTTGTTTTCTATCCTCATCTCTTAGCTTAAAAGGATTACTAAGCATTTCATCGTACTTCAACCAATATCGGTTGACCTACTTTATGAAAAGTTTTACAATATTAGAAGGCACGTAAAGACTTTTTAACTTTCCATTGGTACTCCATAAGAGTTGAGAGTTTCGTACAAAGTTAGTGATTATTGCGCGTCTCTTTTGAGTTCTTTTTTATTTGTTTAGTGGTAAAAAAGACTGTCATGATGGCTCAGTGGTTAGGGGCCTTGCCTCTCACGTACGAGGTCGTGGGTTCAAATCCAGGCAACAACCAATGTTTTACATTTTCAATTCATATGTACTTTCTGTGTTTATCTTATCTGTCATCGGTGAAGGAAAACCTCCTGAGGAAACCTGGACTTATCTATACTAAATATTATTAAGAGGTTTTTTTTTGCTGGTAAGTTTTTTTTCGTAGTTACAGGTGCTGTAATTTGTTGTTACAGGTGCTGTAATTCGTAGTTGCAGGTGCTGTAATTCGTAGTTGCAGGTGCTGTAATTCGTAGTTACAGGTGCTGTAATTCGTAGTTACAGGTGCTGTTATTTGTTGTTACAGGTGCTGTAATTCGTAGTAACAGGTGCTGTAATTTGTTGTTACAGGTGCTGTAATTCGTAGTTGCAGGTGCTGTAATTGGGTTCTAGGTGATAAGTGCTTATAATAATTTTTACGTAGGACACTATAATAACGTCTTGAGCAAGCGTTGTGATCAATGCTCGCGCAGTCGTGCCTTTTCTATACGAGAAGAGGCTTTTGCCCAACAGTGGGACAGTAACAGGCTGGTATTATTATGTATTATGATGTTCCACGTTATGTTGGTTCAATGTATGCAGACGATATTGTGATACTTATTTATTTATTCATTAATTTTTCAGCTAGCAGAGATCCATTGGGATAATAACAATAGTTTTAACCTTTACAAGTGACCTCACCAACAGGCTGTCATGTCTTCCGGCTATAGCGCGTAGAATGCTGCTGGTGCTGCCACGGAGTCTGTTTAGCAGCGAGGTCGCTTTCTTACGCCGTACAGCATTGAAGGAGTTGGTACGAGCCTCAGTGAATATAGATGACGCGCTACAGAACCGAGGCAGTGCAGATTAACACCTTGTTTAACAAACTGCCGAATATTCTTGAAAACTTGATGATTAATGTTATTTGTTTTGGCATCACAAGCAGTTGCGTATAATATGTTGATGTTGCTCCAAATTGATGGTTTCATCGAACTGTTTCATACTTTAAACGTTGTTGGATGTTCTGAAGTAGCAGGACTAAACAGAGTTATAATTAATTTAAGGAAATCGGATCGTTGCTACTAAGAATTTGTATATTTAATTAAATGGTTTAGTTTGTTTCTGGAATTGGGTTTGAAGAAGGCGTTAAACCACTGAACCGGTCGATAAGAAATTTGACCTTCATAAAAATAAACAAAATAAATCTTTATTAAGATAATATGTTATTTTTTTGACATAACTTGATGTCTGATACTAGGGAGTTGGTTGCGCCACTTATTCCCCCCAGCTAAAGCACTAGGAAGTAGTGAAGAGCGGGCGTTTTGGGGGATTATTATGTAATTTTGACGTTCAAACGTGATGATACTCAGCCCAATTTGAATCAATGATTTTACATTTTGATATTTTGTACAACTTTATTATTGTATAAAGTATTTGCGAATGAAATAAAATAATACTTACTTATAATATTGGCAAATGAAAACAAAACTGCTTATCTATAGAAATAGCCGAGACCAAAAGCTGACATTAAATAGAAATTAATTTATCAAGGACAAAGGAAAATCCCTTGGCTTCTGTTTATCACCATAAACAAATAAACTTTAACATTCCTCGCGCTAAAATGCAAAAACAAAGTCCGAGAGAGCTTCAGCAAGTAGAAACCGATTACGTTATGGAATCATTCATCTAAATTACGCGCGATAAATGATCGCGTAAATACGGGATTAGGTATAGGGTGCGACTACTATAGGATGACTATTAATTTTAAATTATTTTTGACGTTCATAAAATGTTATGTTCGAATTATCTTATGGGTTCGCGTCACGGACATGCTAATGGTGACAGTATATCTGTAGCTACGACTACGACATGATGCGCTCGATCAGCAGTCAAAATATAGAGGTATGAGGAACAGGGTGTAAAGTTCACTCAACCCATAGTATAGACTACCAACATAGACTGACCGGTTGGCGTAGTTGATAGCGACCCTGCCTTCTGAGCCGCTGGTCCCGGGTTCGATCCCCGGACAAGTCAAACATTTGTGTGCATGAACATGTCTTTTTGACCGGTGCCTGGGCACACCCAGGCACCGGTCACATGTTATACCGGTTATATGTGTACCATATAAGTACACATACTTATATGTATATAAGTATGTATATCAGTCATCAGGTTACCGTAGTACAGGCTCTGCCTAGTTCGGGACCTGAAGACCTAGTGTGGATATTGTATCTTATAAAAAAAAAAAAAAAAATGTTGGATCCTCCGACCAGACGGGTGTTGTGTCTGGCGGTCAACTGCCCCATGGTTGATGTCGGGAATTTGTATACAACGTGTAACTTAATTAACGCAAGATCTCATACACCCCAATTAAACCGGATTCACATTACTGTGTTGTGTGGTGTCGTGACGCCTTCTGACGCAGTGTTAGCCAATCAAAACTCGCTGCGATTTGACGTAGTCCTGAACAGATGGGTTTGATTGGTGTATCCCGCGTCACGACACAACACGACACAGTAATGTGTCCGTGGCTTTAGAGTATTAGTTAAAAACACAATACAATGACCAAAACAATATTTTTTTAAAGCTAACTATTTATTATAGGTATAATAACTATTTTTATTATTCAGAAAATCGTGTTAAATCTAGCATTACTTTATGCATTTAAAATTGAGTATTGTTGCTTTGAAATAACATTTAATTTAATTTGCCTCGATTTGCGGTCAGTATTGCAAAATACATAAAATTTGACCTATATTAATAGTTGCTGAAATCGATTCAGTAGTCAATTAAGAATTAACTACTTTCTTCTCCATACGAAACTACCTTTTGAAAGGGGCGACTAGAATCAATTCTATTTAAATGTAAATGTTGACCTTCAAAAGTGCCTTTTATGTGCCTATTTGAAATAAATGCTTTGACTTTGACTGTGACAGGATTTGCGTTTATTCTGTTATACGTATGCTAGTCGCGCGGTAAACTCTGCTTGCGCGATGCAGGATTTGCGTGACGTTAGTATGACGCGCAGCTCGCATGTGGCGATGTAGATACCGCTACAAAAGCATATTTATTTTTATTTATCATTTTAATTTATAATTCAATAAAAATAATAATAAATAATTCTGCCGCCAACGTATCACAGTGTTCCAGTTTAAAAGTAATGGGTGCCTGAGTATTTTTTGTATTTTTTATTAATGGTTTGCAAATCAGGCAATCAATATAATAGGTAGGTACTTATTATTTTTGCACCAACGACAACCCCATTTACTTATGATATTACAGACGTCCAAAGGCAGCGCTGTTTTTAACACTTAGAAAAAAAAATTATTTGATTTCAATCGAATCGATATTAAAATTGAATCGTTAAAGTTACCTACCAATATTTTGGAATACCTATTCAATAGTATTGTTTACCTCGTTATGAAATCAAATATGGAAATCATGTGAAATGTGTAAACTCAAATGTGATTTAACCTTTGACGGTTTCTCATGCGTGAGATCGCGGTTTGTTAGTAAATATGGGCTTTTCAGAAATTGAATGTGCATCCATACATCACTGAATACATATAATATTATAGGTGTTTTGTACCTCAACAGTGAAGCGGTAATACCTTATGGAACTAGAAGTAAAATACGTACAAGTAAGTTATTCATGTATTTTAACCTCCCCCACATAATAAGATTGAATTGATGTCATCATCATTCTCCTGTCCATCCGTCTTTTCATTGGTTTTCTTTTTTAATATTGGATTGAAGTACCGCTAGTATTTTTTGTCGTGGCATCCGTAATGCCACTATAAATAAGTTTATAAGTTTATTTCATATCATTTTGGCTATGAAAGTACGAATGTCATCTGACGTCAGACAAAACCTACATCCCGCAAGCAAATTTTTCCGCGCAATTATAAAGCGGAAGCGTTACATCGTGTTAATGAACTCTTTTAGCTCGTGATTTTCCAAGCATATAAAATTAAACGATAAACACTGCTGCTGCGACTGTTCACAGTTCATAACGCGTGGGTGATCGGTTACTCAAAGTTAGCGATCACCGATGTCCGGGGATTGGGATCTTGCAAAATTCAATATCGTTCGTTGTTCGCCAGTAATTACGTCGACATTAATCCATGGTGGCGAGACACACTGCTGTGGCGGACTTGGAAGAATTTAAATGTATTCTGAGAAAAATAGGCAGTCGATTTTGAAGTCATGTTATACAGGCTGTGGCGTAAATAATGGATAACCCTGAAACTGTCCATTGGCCAGATTATCATCTATCATTTACCCCACTTATATCGCCTACATACACGTACATTTTTTTTTCGATATAGGGGCCCAAAACTGCATAATTCCGTAAAAAAAAATTTTTTGATTACGTATTTTTTGCAAAATTATCTTAGATTTTAATAAAACATCTTGATACTGGTCTGATAATAGAAATATTCAGGAGTGACATAAAAAAACAAAAAGAGAACAAGTCACCAATTGTAGAAATGGCAGTTGATTTTGTAAGAGTAGGTAAGTACAATTTTTATTTAAAATAACAAAAATATCAATAATTTGCTCATCCATGGGCATAAGGCAATATAAGTGGGGTAAATGATGGATCCATTATGTACGCCACACTCTGTATAATAACAGCCGCACGCGTCGAACTTTAAGGTAAAGCAACACAAGCCGAAGTCAGTCCGTAGATAAGGGACGACCCATCAGTACATATCGAGATCCCTACGAGCTTGGGAAAGCATGTTAAGCCGTTGGTCCCGGCAGTCATTTGTAGACTTTTGACAGTTATTACGGGTAGTCAGTAACCCAAAACTCTGATAATCAGTCTGTACCTGGATTGTGGAGGTCAGATAGACAGTCGCTCCATGTAAAATACTGGTATTCAGCTGCACCCCGGTTAGACTGGAAGCCAACCCAACTTTATTTTTTTTACGTAGTTGGGAAAAGGTTAGGCAGATGAGATGATGATGTTATTGAGGTCGAAATTCGGAATTAGGGACCAGTCAGACTAAAGGACCAAATTATTGATGGTCAGAAAAGTATGGTTTTAGTAACACTCTTTGGATTTATCAAATGGTTATCTCCAAGAAATTGCTTTTATCGGTATAACTAGGTACCTATTTCCTTTTTTCCCGGTATTGTTTGTCCTGATAGTGTACCATAAAGAACACTCCCTAGTCTATCTATCTTTCCAAATAAATCTATTTTCTCTTTTATTTCCTCAAACCAAAAAGACATTAAGAGCGGGTGCGCCACAGCGCGGTTCTTTTTACATTAATTCTGCAACAAAAACTTGTTGCAGAATTCACCCGCTGCGAGCGGTGCGGTGCGGTGGTGAACTAAATCGGATTAGGCTCTAAGAGAATTCTGTGAGCGTGTATAAAAATGTTATGTTAAATTATAGTCTGTCATAATCTTGTTTGTTACTAGATTTAAAAAAAAAGCAGCCAAGTGCGAGTTGGACTCTCACACGAAGGGTTCCGTACCACTGTATAATATTCAACATATACATATATTACATTAAATATATTGTAAATGCCTTATTATTTTTTGAATATTTTTTACTTTGTTTCATTTTTATTATTTGTTGTTATAACCGTGATATAGTAGTACGCACTCTGTGAAATTTTCAAGTGTCTACCTGTTACGGTTCCAAAGTTACAGCCCTGTGACAGACGAACGGACGGACGGACAGCGGAGCCTTAGTAATAAGGTCCCGTTGGCACCCTTTGGGTACGGAACCCTAAAAGCCTAAAATAACGTAGTTAGTTAGGTATAGTTTTAGTCTTTTGTAAGAGTTCATTTGTTTTTTGCCAGAAGGCGCTGCGTCATCTCGATGTCTATAGTTACGGCAAAAGTATGTGGTCCTACTCACAATACCTACTCGCCATATCGAGAAAGATGGCGGTATTTTTATTCGGTGTTAAATTACAGGAGCCCCATAAGATCCGATTTAGAAGTACCGCAATAATTTTGTACATCACGAGTCAGATAGTTTGAAGCAGACTTTCACAGACAATGTATTGGTATTTGTGGTCATACCTTCCAGCTTCTTTTATTTCCTGTATAATATATAGCTTTGACCATTCACATACAGTCATTGTATAAAACTTGTCAAATTAAGGAAAAATAATTGTATTTTTAACAGATAGAATGTGACCTTTCTTCAAATACGGTAATGGTCCCTCTGGTATGACAAATATACCTTCATTACAAAAGGGACATATTTAACAGATCCACTACAGCTTATTGACCTTCTAATCAAATGAATGTACATATCTCCTAAAACTTTTTGCGCTTCTTATGATGCATACTTTTTAATGAATGGAGCCGCCTATTAAGTTTCTGGCCTTTTCTCACAATTGGTCGCATTATTTGGCTGTTTACTATCTTTTGGACCCTACGATTTTATTTAGTTTCCATTTTATTATTGTATTGTATTTTATTTGGTTTTTGTCTGGCAAAGGGTAGTATTTACCTGAAATAAACGAATTTAATTTAATACTAATAGGAATTATTTGAGGTTCACAAAAAGATGCGCAATCATTATATTAAAGCGTTCAATAATATTCAACTCCTAGCACAAAATTATTGGAGGTTCGATAAAATACATACCTACCATTACAAAACAGTCGACCAACCGCAGCGGCAGTGTGTTACGTCAACTCCGGAAAAACGCTAATTTATCTTCGTCAGCCCGTTTTAAACTGTGTTTGATATACTTTGAATGTTAAATGACGCAACGGGCCTGCTATTGATGTACTGGTTACAGTAAGTTACTTCGTTGAAGAAAGGGATGGCTTTTAGGGTTCTGTTTTGAGGCAAAGGTTTTGATGGTGTCATTCTTGTTGGCGTTTTAATGAAAATCTTAATACACAAACAATAAACTCCTTATATATTTGGCAGTGCTTATTCTTACACATTATATCTGTTCCGTTAGTGTGCTTAAAACTCGAATACCACTAATCTGATTTTCGTGAGATTTTTAATTCTTAGATATTTTAAACGTTAGGATCTAGTTGAATATCATATAGCGTAAGTTTTATTTTAATTTTTACTGTTCCAATTAAATTGAAATGTAAAGTGATGGCCTGAAATACAGGGTAGAGTAAACCTAGATCGGGCTGGTCGCTACTTTACATTCTAATTCCAAACCATAATAACAAGCACTTGTATTAAATATAATAAATAGGTCATGGAAAAAGTTTATAGTATTTTATAGGTATAAACTTGTAGAAAAATCACTTTGGCTGTACTGTTTGTATCTGGCTGGTTTTGACACAATTAAATACGAGTATATGACATTTTATAAAATACAAATAAAAAGTAAAAATGTTTTCCCGCCATTTTTCAATTTATTTTCTTTCCGCCAAAATGTGTGAATCCAACGAAGAAGTTCGAAACACTTTGATGTTTTTTTTACAAAAAAAAAGATAATGCGACACAAGTCGCGAAGGAAATATGTGACGTTTATTGGAATTAACGCAGTGTCAGCGCAGCGCAAGAGTCGCACAAAGTTGGTTCAAGCGTTCTAAGTCCGGGAATTTTGATGTCAAAGATGCAGCTCGTTCTGGTCGCCCTGTTACTGATAAAGTAGATGTCATTTTTGAAATAGTAGAGCAAGCTATTAGTAGTTATGACATAGCTGAAGAGTTAGGAGTTGATCACAAAACTGTTTTTACTTATTTTAAAAAGTCTGGGTATAAATTAGCTCGATATTTGGGTGCCGCACGCTTAGTCTTGAATTTATAGGTATAAAAAATACAAAAAAAAATCCTGACCTAACGTTTTCGTTTTAGTTTTTTTTTTGTACGCACCAATAAACCATTGTATGGGAAGTCTTACTACCTACCATTGACTAAATGTAACCTTTTTTAAATAAATTAATAATTCTTATTTCATTTCTATGACGATAAAAACATTTTTTTTTTAATTCTTTTTACATCTTGTAGTAGGGTAATTTTATTATAGGTGCATCGTCTTCACATATAATTGATGTATACCAAATATTGTAACACATTTTAAAAGAGTAGGTAACGGTGGAGTTTCTTGCCCATTCTTCTCCATACGAAACTACCTTTTGGAAGGGGCGACTAAAATCAATTCTATTTTATTGTAAATGTTTACGTTCAAAAGTGTCCTATAAGTGCCTACTGAAATAAATGTTTTGACTTTCACTTTGTGAGAAGTTCAGCACGCGTAACATGGCCGCTTCTATCTCTATTCTAACAAGAATAGACATCTCTTTATACAAAGTGACATTGCTTTTCTTCATTTCTGACATCGCGCCGTAGAAATCTTTATACAATCTGTCATTTTGTCTTTCGTTTCTACTGCGGTCATACTACGTGTTTTAGAAAGGGAAGGAAGAGTCCACGAAAAAAATATGGAGATACTGGAATAAGTGTCCTTGTACCTATTTAAATATATATTTTGATCCTTTTAGTTTGATATAATTTGAAATCTCTCCAAGCCCTTTGGCCATAGTATTTTTTTAAGAGTTTACTTATTGACATCTAAATTCCACCATTCAGATTATACAACAAAACCTAGCCTACAACCATGGCCCGACCTAGACGAATCGATATAGACTACTCATGTTTTAAGATCCATCCGGCTGTTAGGATACTTCAAGGTTTAAATAATCCCACATACAAAGATACGTAATACGCGTGAAAAACATAACCAGACAGAACATAACCTTAAACAGATCATTGAACTATTTCCTCGGCTTTAGTTCCTAGAACCAACTGAATGAACTGGGTTATTAGAGCGCCAGCCATAAATGCGGAATATACCATAATTTATGCATATTTGAGACCTTTGACCCTACACGTGTGGCCCTATAGGAGGGAAAGCCAGTATACCTGCGCTGTGTAGTAAGATTTCAGTGCTTTGATTTTGGCTTATACACGGTGATATTTGAATCACAGTTTTGCTAGAACAAACGTTGTTTAGACCATGGTCTACTACCATTCTACAGCATCAAATATGTTATTAAAACAATCTAATCTAGGAGTTCTCAAATTAGTCTTATGTTGCTCAAACGTGTAATAATGTTTGAAACATTAACCGTAACATCAACGTACTCATCACGGTAGCGATATTGCATTCAAGACGCGAGCGCCGTGCGTCGCAGCCGCAGGGTCCATGTTGTAGGGCGTAACGATAATCCCAACATTTTTAACATTGCCTTTTTTTGTGTTTTTTTCGAAAACCAATGACGTTTTTTTTTCTATTGGATGATATAGAATGGTTGTAGACCATGGTCTGAACAACGTTTGTTCTAGCAAAACTGTGATTCAAATGTCACCATGTATAGTTATAGGAAAGGTCGAAGGACTTTCTATGGAAAATGTGTTTAATCTGGTGAAGAAACTAACAAAATTGGTTAGAGTTTGATATTTGCTTTTTTCCTGCTGAATACATACTGCTTTTTTTTAAACTCATAATTACCTTGCCTTTATCCCACACACCTACACTACATTATGTTTTAACTACCTTCACAAAATTAGAGGTCCCACAGTCGAAAAATAAATTATACCTGAATAATTTTTTTGCCATAATTACGGTAAAAATAACACGTCATCAACTTTGCCCTAGAATATAATGTGGAATATTGAATCTATCAAACAAGTTCTCCACAATCTACCTCTTTGAAGTCGGCTAAAAATACTAACTTCATGAATCGGAACTAACATAAAAGATAATAACAATAAAATATTATAACTGCAATCAAAGGTAAAGGAAGTACCCAGTAACACGGGACACAATAAAATGCTCCAGTGTGATGCTGTGGTGCCGCACAATAGATTGGTCCGATATTTACGACCTTACTAGTGATCCTAACACGATCATAAACATTATGGCCGTATGGAATACCCTAACCTAACTATTACATCTGTTATTTTTGGAAGGTTTGGGTTGAGAGGAAACGCGGTCACGTGGTCGTTGGCGTTCATGCGCTGTTTGTTGGCGTAAGTATTCTTTTTTCTAAAATTGTTATAATTACACCGGAAAAATAAAACATAGGAACATGGCAATGGTAGATATATCTTATTTAAAACAGTATTTGGACTAGTAGCATTAACCAGGGAGAAGACAGAGGAATAACGAACGCCAACGACCACGTGACCGCGTTTCCTTTTAAGCATGAGGGCAGTCAAATTGGCTGTATAGCCTGCACATGATAAAGAAGAAATCGCAATTTAGACTAAGCTCTCGTAACTTACGGCAGTTTTAATTTCATACTTTGGGATTGCATTGCGAAAAAAGATAGTCTCAAAAGAAAGCGTATGTATCTACAATAATAAAACCAAGAAAGGACCCGAACGATGGTTGTCTTATTTCCCAATAGCTTAACCCGACATTTTCCTGCAAAAATCTTGTTAATAAGAGATTGTAACAAAGCATTAGGTTTGAGAAAACACAACAAATTGCAATTAGAACAGCAGTTAAAACATGCAAACTTGCAGATTATAATACCAGCTCATATGTGGAGGGTTTACGATCGTGTGACGGGATCATAAACTGTGTGTTCGTCTCCGGGGAAATAATAACATGGCTACGAGCAAACAGGCCCCTTATGGGGGAAGATAATACATTGGATTAGGATTCTTTACACAAATGAATACAATGTGACGTTAGTATGTTAAATGATTGTATTTCTTGTAGGTTTTTACAAACACATTTACACGTCAATCATATTTTAAAAACTAGACGAGGGTCGGCGTTTCCTATCTGACTACTCTGATAAGAAAGTTCGAAAAAAACTCAGAGGTCACAGTCTCTTTAAAAAGTCCAGACATAATATTGGTCAGGCTAGTTGGTTGGTTGGTTTGGTCTTGGTCATGTGGACAATCATGTAAACTGGTGTCTGAAATGGTCTTTTGAGGAAAGAACCTCACAGATTGAGTCCAGACCTGTCCAGTCAGTGCACTCATTTGTAATGTAGTACTGCAGCTCAACTCAGAACTTAAGGAGCTCAACGATTCGACGGACAATACTAAAGAAAGGACATTTGATTAGGCCACATAAATTACTCAAACTGCCTGACCATGATTAAAACAAACTGAGTAGAAAAAAAAACAATGACCCACATAGTCTTCACATTCACAGTAGTTAATATACTAAAATAAAATACTTTACAAAGTAAATATTCATGTTAATTATTATATAAAATCCGCCAATATCAACGTGTATATAAAAATCCAGAAATAGTCTTGGTCAGATCATTGATCATTCTTCATCGGTTGTCATGGTATATGATGCGGAGGAATGAGGAAAATCTCGTGAGGCAAGTTTAGAGTATGCATGTGGACGGTTATAAGAATAGGGGAAGACCAAAGAAACGACGGATGTACTGCGTGAAAGGTGATATAGTTTTGTATTCGATGGTGGCACCGAAGTTGAGACCTGATGTCAACTCCATGCCTAGGAGCTCGAGCCGATCAGTTACAGGAACAGATGTACCCCGAAAAGAAGGAGCTTGGTCCATGATTATATTAGCCAGTCTACTTGCTTGGTAGTCACTCGTATAAGATGTTTTATTGCACACTTGAGTGTGTTTTGCTGCATTGTGTAAAAACTTTAAATTCACCCATGAAAAAAGTGGACCAGTATTAAATCCTTTAAGAATCATGGACGATTCTGAAACTGAAACTTCTCAATTTTACCGAACATTAATTTTCTTCCTCAACTACCAGGCAGTGAATCATTTAGGATTTATACTAATTATTCTGCCAGTCCCGTAGATTATTACGAATGTTACTGTGATGTATGTGGGTAAATGTAAATAATTGTCGTACTCCATTATTACATAGATGTGGGTAACCACTGATCATGCGACCTTTTTATGTAGCCAGCGTCAGTCGGATTACAGCTGTAAAAGTAACAAGTTTGTTTCATTGCTATCACCATATCCTGGCTTCCCGACGACTCCCAAAATATCTCAGTGGCGACGAGGATATACAAGAATTCTACGGGTGCAGTGTATTGAAAAAAAAAAAAAAAAAAAAAAAACTATTATAGAAATCCGTAAAAATGTCAATTGGTAGAATCAGTGAGTTCAAAGTTCAATCGGACGACTGGAACTTGTACGTGGAACGTTTAGAAAACTACTTTCTGGTGAACAATATTAAAAGTGAATTACGTGTAGCGACATTGATTACTGTAATGGGAGCCGAAAGTTACGAACTATTAGTGAATTTATGCACACCGCATAAACCAAACACAAAAACGTTCGAACAACTAACGGTCATCGTGGAAAAACATTTAAAGCCAAAACCGAGCATTCTTGCCGAGCGTTATAAATTTCGTCAACGAAAACAAAAGGAGGGAGAAACCATCGCGGATTATCTAGCAGCTTTGAAGAAGCTGTCGAAAACGTGCGAGTTGGGTGTGTGGCTCGAAGAAAGTATAAGGGATCAGTTCGTTTGTGGAATCAGCAGTGAAGTGATACGTCAGCGTTTATTCGCTGAAGACAAACTTGACTACGCAAAAGCCTACAGTTTGGCTGTTAGCATGGAAGCGGCCGAGAAAAATGCGGCGGCCGTTGTAGGTCACTCAAGAGCGATGGATAAGACCGACACAGCGGTGGAGTGTTTAGCAGTGACGGCAACGAGGCAAAACACCGCCGCCGGCCGCAGGGCGGTAGTTGCGCGGGGCGAGGACCGACCCGTTGCGCAGAGCGAGCAACGACGCGCCGGCTGGCGCGGCTCGCGTCTGGCGAAGGGGGCATCGGCTGCGCCCGCGCCCGCGGAGCGTGTTCGGCAACAGCAGCAGTGCAGTGCATGTGGCAAGTCACATGATACGGCGTGGTGTAAGTTTACGCGATACGTATGTCGTGTATGCAACAAGCAGGGACACCTCCAGCGCATGTGCCCGCTGGGAGTGGAACACCACCACGTGCGAGATGTAGAAATATTCTCGGACGGCGAGGGCAGTGATGAGGTAACCATTGTTAATATAAACCACTTATCAATAGGGCAATACCCACCTTTATATCTAAAATTAAATGTAAGTGGTCGGTATATCGATATGGAATGCGATACGGGAAGTGCCGTTTCTTGTATTAACTATGATATGTATAAGAAGTTATTCAGTGATTTAAAGATAAAAGAATGTAGAATAGCTTTGAGATACTATACTGGGGAGCAAGTGAGTCCAATAGGTGTAATTAAACCCTCAGTTGAATATGGAAATGAGCGAAAATTCTTAGATTTATATGTTATTCAAAATGGTAAAACAGTATTACTCGGTCGACAGTGGATGGCTGAATTAAAAATCAAATTGCCGGAAGTAGGATGTAATAGTGTAAGGGTAAATACTTTAGGAAACGAGGAATTTAATGTATCCGATTTCAGTTCCAGATATTGTAAAGTATTCGAGGACGGTCTGGGCCGATTCACCGGTGGTGCGGTGAGCATCCACTTGCGTCCGGGCGCGCGGCCCGTGTATATGCGCGCGCGCCCTCTGGCGTACGCGCTGCGCGAGCCGGTGGAGCGCGCGCTCGAGCAGCTGGTGCGGGACGGCATCCTCACACCTGTGGACCGCTCGGACTGGGCCACGCCTATTGTTCCCGTGGTAAAAAAAGACGGTACTGTCAGAATATGTGCTGATTATAAATTAACATTAAATAAGGTATTAGAAGTCGACCGTTATCCTTTACCGCGCGTCGAAGATTTATTAACACGTTTAGATGGGGGTAAACGATTCAGTAAAATCGACTTATCGCAAGCCTACGCACAATTTGAATTGGACCAATCCAAAGAATATACGGTTATTAATACGCACAAGGGTATGTTTATGTTTAATAGGTTGGTTTACGGTTTATCGTCCAGCCCGGGTATATTTCAAAAGCATCTCGAACAATTATTCGCCGATTTGCCCAACGTTGGGGTATTTTTGGATGATATAATAATTACGGGACCTAACACTAGGGACCATATAAACAATTTGCACAAAGTTTTTGAGCGCTTACAATGGTACGGTCTAAAAGTAAAAAAAGAGAAATGCGCTTTCTTTGCCGAATCCGTAAGTTATTTAGGTCATGTTATAAGTAAAGACGGGGTACATACATGTGCTGATAAAATAAAGGCAATAGTTGACACACCGTCCCCCACGAATGTGTCGGAGTTGAGATCATTTATAGGAATGACGATGTATTATGCCAAATTTATTAAGAACGTCAGCACTATTCTCTCTCCATTATACAAGCTACTCAGAGCTGATGTTACATTCAACTGGTGTAGTAAGTGCGAAGAAGCATTCGACAGGGTTAAGCGTCTATTAGCTTCCAGTGAAGTGCTGATGCATTACTCACCAAACCTACCGCTTGTGCTGACGGCGGACGCAAGCGGTGTGGGGGTCGGCGCGGTGATATCGCACATTACAGAGGGAGGCGAGCGACCAATAGCATACGCGTCGCGCTCGCTCAACGCAGCGGAGCGGGCGTATTCACAAATAGATCGGGAGGCGCTCGCTATTGTTTTTGGTATAAGAAAATACCATCAGTATTTGTACGGGCGAAAGTTTTTACTTAGAACGGATCACAAACCGTTAACATATATTTTTGGGGATAAAGTGGGTATACCGATAATGGCGGCTTCTCGGTTACAGCGTTGGGCGATTTTATTGACAGGTTATAATTACGACATCGAGTATGTTTCATCAAAGAAAAATTGTGCAGACGCCTTGTCGAGGCTGCCGCAGGGAAAAGAAATCAATACGAGTGCCGAAGTCACCTATTTAAACTTTGTAGAGGACTTCTTACCAGTAACGAATAGTGAGGTTAAGAAACAAACGACAAAGGATACTTTAATGAGTCGGGTCGTTTTGTATGTGCAGTCAGGTTGGCCTTTGTCGTGCCCGGATGAACAAATTAAGCCATATTTTGTGAGACGCAACGAATTGTATATTGAGGGTGGTTGTTTAATGTGGGGTTATCGAATGATACTACCCGCGACGCTGCGAAAGTATATACTCAAGCAATTACATACGAGTCACATGGGAATCGTTAAAACAAAATGTTTAGCAAGAAGTTATGTATGGTGGCCAAACATAGATAGGGATATTGAAGAGCTATGTCAAAGTTGTGAGACGTGTGCAATAGAGGGCCCTGCTCCACCGCGAGCACAGCCTCAACCCTGGCCCTACTCGACTCAGCCGTGGAGTAGGCTACATGTAGATTTCCTAGGGCCATTCCGAGGCAATACCTTTATGATTTTGATAGACTCAAGTACGAAGTGGCTGGAAGTTTTTGAAATGCCACGTACAAATGCTACCCAGGTGATTAAGGTTTTACGTAGTACATTTTCTAGATTCGGTCTTCCGGTAGAATTGGTATCAGATCAGGGGCCTCCATTCACGAGTACGGAATTTGGTAATTTCCTAAAAAATAACGGTATACGTCAACTTTTCTCACCGGCATATCACCCATCTTCTAACGGTGCCGCCGAAAACTCGGTAAGATTGTGCAAATTGGCCATTAAAAAAGCGTACAGAGATAACAAAGATATCGATGCAGCCCTACAAACGTTCCTACTTAACCATAGGAACACGATACAGTGCACGACGGGTGAAACTCCAGCAATGTTATTACAACGACGCGCTTTACGGACTCGCTTAGATTTGTTGCGCGGTGACCGCGCACTAGTCGATCGGGTACGGGCAGCGCAACAGCGGCAGGTGGAAAGCGCTGGGGGGGTACTACGTGAGCTGGCGCCGCACGATACAGTGTGGACAAGGAACTATGCTAAGGGGGATAAGTGGTTGAAAGGTGTTATTGAGGCTAGGGCAGGCACACGCGAGTATCTAGTGGATAACGGTGACGGTCGACTTACAAGGAAACATGTAGATCACATAAAACGTAGACCACGATTATCTGACTTTGCGTGTTCTGACAGTGCAGCCTTAGATACGGCTACACCTATTCCAGTACAGGAATCAGTTGAGGATGCAGTTCAGACACCTGAGGTGACGATGGATGCAAGTAGGTCACCGTCAGACCATTTACGCGAGGGTGGGAAAGATAGGGCTCAGGATGGGTATGAACAGCCGGGTATAGCAAGGTCTGAGCATCCATCGTCATTGTCACCACCGCAGGATCGTTCCAGACGAACTCGTAAACCAGTTACTAGATTTAATGTACAAAATATTAATATTGTGTAATTGCCTTGTTAGTGAGTAAGTAGTTTAAGTAGATATAAGTTGTTGTCATTATATTAGTGTAGCATAAGATTAAGCGGTGAGGTGTGATGTATGTGGGTAAATGTAAATAATTGTCGTACTCCATTATTACATAGATGTGGGTAACCACTGATCATGCGACCTTTTTATGTAGCCAGCGTCAGTCGGATTACAGCTGTAAAAGTAACAAGTTTGTTTCATTGCTATCACCATATCCTGGCTTCCCGACGACTCCCAAAATATCTCAGTTACGATGGCTAAAATTGGACCAGCAGTGCGATTCTGTAACCATCTCCGTGAAAACTTATGTACCAAGCATTACATTTACAATCATAATCGAGATTTTAAATAACATTTTTAATGAAGATTCTATAAATATTTTTATATTATTTCAAAGCTAGTAAGTATCTAAATAACTGTCTTACAAAAAAAAAAACAAGATTGAGTTTCTAACTGAATTTCTGTTTTGCAAAATTAATGTTTGTGTTTGAAAATAGTAATATTGTCTAGCCACTTAACTACATACTAGCTTTGAAACAATATAAAATGATCAATAGAATTTGGATAAAAAATAATATTAAAATCACGATTATGATTGTAAATGTAACGTTGGTAAATCTCTAGCGCATCAGTGGAATGACACTGACAGCTTACTCCACGCAGGTCTTCACGGTGATATTTTTACAGAATCGACCGGCTGCTCATTAACAAGTTAGGAAGCTGAAACTTCGTGATTTATAATAATAATAATAATCATTTTATTTCGGACAACTAAAAGATCCATAAATTGTTAGTAACAGTTTTCACTTAAAATACTATTGTTAGTAACTTAAACTAAAGACGAATGAATTCGAAGACCACCCCACATTTACACACCCAGAAACTATGGAACAAGTCTTCGCACAAATTGCCTTATTACTGCGGAGGAAATATCTGTCGCCACAGCCTTCATTTAGCGCTTGTAAGCTCAATAACCTATAGCCCCGAATCGGCGAAACCATCGTTACAACACACGATCCTTCAGATTACAAACTCTAGCTAGTCACACTTACCGATGCAACTGCAGTTAATTGACACTTCTATGTAAGGCAGAACGGTTCGATGAATGACACTTGTACCGAAGGAGCAACTGCCTTATTCATGAAGAGGCGTTCCACTTGCGATGCTCGTAGTGGTCGATATAAGAGGCATCTGAGGGGATGATACAAGAGCTTGTGGCTAAGTAATAACAGCCGCATGAGTCGATCGAAGATGAATCATCAGCGGCAAGATTACTGACAAATGCGTGCACTGACTGGACAGGTCCGCTCAATCTGTATGTTTTTTCCTCAAAAGACCGTTTCAGACACCAATCTACATGGTCTTCACATGATCTGACCAAGATTATGTCTGGACTTTAAAAGAGACTGTGACCTCTGAGTTTGTTTTGGCCTTTCTTCTCAGAGTAGTCAGATAGGAAACGCCGACCTCATCTAGTTTTTAAAATATGATTGACGTGTTTGTAACAAACCTACTTACAGAAATAAAATCATTTATCATCGTTTGCCGAGTTCGGTCCGTGGATTGGTGACGATATATTACATACCGAGACTGCTTCGTATTCGGAAAGCACGCTAAGCTGTTGGTCCCGGCTGCCATTCATAGACCTTTGTCAGCTGTTAAGGGAAGTCAAATACAAATACAAATACAAATATTCTTTATTGTGGTACATAGGTAAGCAATAAGTTGTTACATGTTTCCGAAATTGTACACAGCTATGACCCGCCATAATGGCGTACAATAATTTTAAGGTAAGTAACATTTATAACATAAGCACAGCACAATCAAATAGAAAATTGAAATAATAACAATTTGAAAATATAATAAACGAAATTTTTTTACATGTCAAGGCAGCAATCAAATTATCGAGACATAAATTATAAATGCAGTTAGAATTAAATAACCCAAATTAAAAAGTATACACATATTACTCATCAGGGGAACAATTAAAGTTAAATGACATCATCGAGATAATCCTTCAGAGTGTAGTAACATTTGTCTACTAACAATTGAAATAATTTCTTTTTATAATTGTGCAAGTCTAAGTCTAAGTCAGAAGCTTTTACTAATGGGTATCGTGTTACTGGGTTGTGGAGGTTAGATAGGCAGTCACTTCAGGTAATATAATGGTATTCACAGGGCTGACTTTACCCGGGGGTGCAAGACGTAATGTTTCAACGTCTTTACGTATCTATAGGTATATTTGACACTTCCTGTGACAGTAACAGAAGTCGAAAAGTCCTTTTCGAAATTGAAGTGAATAAAAAACTACTTACGATCAATCATGGGTTCGTGACTCAAGATTGATTGACAAATTTGGCCATAGGTAGTAAGTATCGAATCGAAAGTAGATTTTGATACTATCATAAAAAGGTTTAACTTAAAAAACAGTTTTTTTTTTTAATGTTCCTACATTTATGGTAGAGTAAGAAAACATTTAACACAAACATTGAGTTTTATTTTTTGTTGGCTATTGGGGCCACAGGCTGATTTTCGCTCCTGCTTATGGTTAAGACTAGGCTCTAGCCGGGCATTAATATTGTACTATATTTCGTTATGACCAGCTGGTCAATAGTGTAATTTGAATTTGGAACCTCAACTGAGATTATCGGATGGAATCTTAAAAAAAAAAAACTTTTGATATATTAATGTACTACCGTTCTCACTAGTTCTCTAGTTCTCACTTCATAGGCCGTCGACGAACAAAATTATGGGTTGCTGTGGCACGCACCCCCTTTTTTTTTTGGGGGTGGGAAATCATCAAATACCTTCTCACGCTCTGGGCAGAGTGGCAGGGCGTGTCAGACTCTTACTGACTAAAACCCACTCGTGTTGCTTCAGTTGCCTGTGCCAGGGGCCACGGTATCCCTCTCGGACTTTCCCGCAACCCTGGCAGGCATCGGCCCTAACGGACCCCGTCATTGATGCTGACATCTCTTTGAGGCGCGCGTGGAACACAACGCGCCATCGACCGGGGCCTGGTCCTTATCGAGCGGCGAGCTGCCCATTGCTCGCACCCCCGCGTTCTAATGTTGGATTTAGGCTGACGCCCTATTGACGACATTATTTAAAAAATCAAAAACCCGACATGCAGTAGAAAGTTATTTTATTTCAATCTCAGATCTGATGCCACCAACTGCATCAGGCAGTTTGAAAAGTGAGCTTGTTTTGAATCTTAGTTGCAGTCGGGTTTTTTGGTTTTACTTATTATACTTTTAGTGTGCTATATTTTTGGAATCGTCTCTCTCTTCAAGCCCTTTTTTTGATACCCCACATAGTCATGGTACAATAATTTTTTTCAAGACCTTTCTTATTTACGTTTAAAATCCGTCATTTTGATTTTATAAAAACAAAACTTAGCCTATAACCTTCGCGCGACCCAGGCGAGTCGATATACACCTCATACAATTCAAATCCATCCGGCCGGTTCAAGTAATAACTCATAGATGACACTACTTTTGATTTAGTTCGATTCGTTTTGGCACGGGCAACAAGTGTTGGTGGATTTTTTTGTGAAAAAATTATGAAAAGGTGAGTAATTTGATTTTGTTTTTTAATAACACGTTCGATTTAAACTAAGGGGGTTCGATTTTAACATATTAAGTGGTCAAAAAAAAGGTTAAAAAGTTTTGCCCGTTTTCGTGCTTTTTTTGTGAAGTAAACTAGTTCCTCGTGTTCTAACCTCAAAATTAACTACAAAATTGAGAAGTTGCTTTTATTATGTAATGTGGCCATCTCACCCGAATAATTGGGAAAGAAGGCCATAGTATTTACGGGAGAGATAGCCATAAAATATAATGTCCTAATTTAAATTTATTTTTCATATTCAGTATTTTTTACAGATGCCTCACCAATACCTACGGAAGGTGGCTGCTGGACGAGGTGCCTGGAGTGAAGAAGACTTAAAAAATGCTATGGCAGAAGTACAAAGTGGAGGGATGACGGTTTATATCTCTCTATCTATATTAATTCAATGTTTTATTCATCATATTTTCTTCACAATAGAGTCTTAAAGTTACTAGGGCCATCTCCCCCGGAATTACGTTAAATTATCTAAAAATGTCAACTTTCTACTAAACATTAAACTGGCCGATTTGGTATGGCAACATATTATTGGTAACATATTGCAGAATTAAAATAATAACACTGAGTTTCAACTGTGATGGCGTCTGAAATATTTTACTTGTAAAGAGTATCCCCAAAGAAAATTTTCTTTTGCATGTTTTAGCTGCTAAATGTGAGACTCAGTACGTAGTTTTGTATTTTGATTTGTGAAAATTCAGTGGGGTCTACGGTAAGTCTGATTGTTTGATGAGTTAGTCAAGTTAATTTGCTAACGATTTCAGAACCCGACGAGTATTGGTACGATTATCTTATAAAGAATCCCACTTACAAAGATACATAGGTACGCATGAAAAACATAACCCTGTCTTTGCTATCACGTAGTCGGGTAAGTAGTGTATGAAACCGCACATGACTACGAATTCCCTTTATTTAACAGTTTCAATAAACTACTAATTCGATAATCGAATTCGTTTTTCTTACCGCAGTAAGTGTGAAAAGTAGAGTATTCTCCTCGGGGATAAAGATGTCTTCGTCTTGGGCGAGCTTAAATCCCTCGCCGTACTCAGGATTCTAGTCTTAACCTCCTCGCTTCGCTCAGGAGTTAACCCAGAGCTCCCTCGCCGCACTCGGGAGCGCTAGAATTCTTCATTTCGTTCAGGATTCAAAATAGCGCCCGCGCACTGCTTTATCCACTTGGTGCTTATCTACTATTATGTATTTTAAACTACCTTACAGACCAAATATCTTAGGTAGATATCTACACTTAAACACTTAAAAAAGCGGCCAAATGCGAGTCGTACTCGCACACGTAGGTTTCCGTACCACCGTACAATATTGAACACTACATATTTACTGTAGGCGACGCATATTAATATTGTTAGCAATAAGATTTAAGATACTTTCCTTTTTTGAACGTGTAACGCCATCTATTGGGATATTTATAAATAAATAATTATAAAGACGTTGGTGGGTAGCTAGTTTAATATTGGTACATTTTTCTATGCAAGTTTTGTGCACCCGCAGTCAGTAAAAAAGAAGTGTGTCCGCCGCGTTGAAACCTTTTCGCTCGCACCAACGCCTTTTCCCTTTGTCTACCTAAATTGTCGAGTTTTCTTTACCCTATCATCTACAATAAGAGTGGTCCGTCGAGCCAAATACTCGTAATAATCAGTGTGATGTATACAACCCCGCCGCGTAAAGTTTTGACTCGCAAACAGCATCGGGAATTCGAGCGCCAGCAAATGCAAATGGCGAGCACATCGGCCAACGCACCTGCGGAACCTAAAGTCAAATTACCTGTCCTAGGCACCGATAGTCTCATACCGTCTAAGGACATGGAACGAATGAAGATTGAAACAGCAAAAATAAATATGCCGTTTGCGTCCGTAAAAAGTGGTTCGGCCGCATCGATAAGACCGAAGGTGTCACGGAGGATACCAGGAGACCTGTTATTCTCGACGGTCAACGGAGGATGACCAGACTTCTGGTGGAGTACTACCACCGACGAGCGCTGCATGGAGCTCATGAACTAGTAGTCAACGAACTAAGACAACGCTACTGGATCTTGAAGCTCCGCCCCACTGTGCGCGCGGTGGCAGCTCGCTGCCTATTCTGCAGGTACCGACGTGCGATGCCGCAACCGCAACGCATGGGTGACTTGCCGTCGGCCCGACTGCAGCACAACCGACGTCCGTTTACATTCTCAGGTATTGATTTCTTTGGACCAATGGAGGTCACAGTGGGTCGTGGTAGACAAAAACGTTACGGCATGTTATTTACGTGCTTAACCGTTCGAGCTGTTCACGTAGAAATAACTGAGAGTCTTACCACTGATTCTACACTGATGGCCCTGAGACGAATGATAGCCCGTAGAGGGGCACCTAATGTGATCTACTCAGATAACGGTACCAACCTGAGAGGAGCGGACACCGAGCTAAAACGCAGCATCGCTGAGCTCGATGTAGATGTTCTGCGTAATGACGGGCTACTTAGAGGTATTGAGTGGCGTTTTATACCCCCAGGCGCACCCGAAATGGGAGGAGCTTGGGAACGTATGGTGCGAACCGTTAAGACAGCTCTCCGAGTTATATTGAAGGAACGTGCGCCCCGTCCTGAAACCCTTTCAACTTTGATGGCTGAGGTTGAAGCTCTAGTCAACAGTAGACCTATCACGTATGTTTCGACGGATCCAAATTACCCCGAGGCTCTGACACCTAATCATTTTTTAATAGGTACGTCATCCATTGGACCATCTTATGGAAGATACACAGACGTGGATCTCCACCTTAGGAAGCAGTGGCGTATAGCGCAGAGACTGACGGACATGTTTTGGTCGCGTTGGGTTAAAGAATATTTGCCCACACTTTTGCCGCGTCAAAAGTGGAGTAGTGAGCAGCGGTCATTGCGTGTAGGAGATTATGTTTTGATAGTCGAACCGAACTTAGAGCGTGGTTCATGGCGGCACGGTGTAGTGAGTGCGACACTCCCCGGGGATGACGGGCGCATTCGCGTGGTGGACGTGCGCACTCGCACGGGCGTGCTGCGACGACCAGCCACACGCGTCGCCTTACTCGCACCTGAGTGTAATTGTGATGACTAGTCATCACTAGGAGGTGGAATTGTAGGCGACGCATATTAATATTGTTAGACGTTAAACAAAATAAGAGTAGGTCGATTTTAAAAGATTCAGCTTTTTTTTGAAAGGTTGCAATCTAATACTAATGTATTTTTGCTAATGGAAAAGCCAATTAATTATGTACGAGTACCTACATTTAAATAAGTATGAAGAAGAAAAATGAGAGCGTAATTAAACATCGAAAATGTTTCTGTATAGAAAGAAGGTTTATGTTTAGGAATGGAGGAATATTTTGTTTCTTAGTTACCTACTAAATATATAATAGTTAACGTTGTTATGATACTTAATAAACACTAGCTTACCCGACGGACTTTGTCCTGTCCAATATTTAATAATTTATATATGTATTATATTCCCGAATTTTTAAATTTGCTGCGACCTTTTTCCAATTTTTATTTCCATAAAAACGTAATTCGGATTATTACGAACATTTTATAACAATAAATAGCCGTGATGCGCATACCAACGAACAACATTTCAATTTTATTTATAGAGATAGATATAAATTGTCTTTAGTTTAAACGAATAAAGCCCCCCCCCCCCCCCCCCCCCCCACTCGACCCTTGACCCCGCCCGCCCATGAGGAGCCTGTAATTTCAATCAATGTCCCAAATAATAATAATAACACAGATCCGAGTCTCACCACCACTAGTTCAGTGATCAGTAGCGCGCTAAGCCCAGGTTCGAGCCCCGCTATGGGGCGCCCTTATCAACGCTACTTAAATTTAATTAGTAAATTTAAATAATCTTGCAAGGCGAGAGGCCCTTCTGGCCACGCCGCCAGGTAACGCAGAAGAGGTTCCTCGGAGCCACCTGCAATAGGCCCGAATAAAAAAAAATAATAATAAAGGTGACTTGTACTTTTATGTTGTCGCTCACAATAATTACCTTACACAAAACTTTAAATAAAACACTTTAAATAACTATTTGCCAACAGAACACAATGTTTGATTTGTTAGAATTATGTCATCAAACATGGCGGACCGTGAGCAGGAAAGTTCGTCGGCCGTTATTTTTTAATTCGACATCGTAAACAGGCCAAGGAACAATGAATGAAATGCCACAAAGGGCTGGAAACCTTTCGCGGCCACAATTCAAATAAAATGTTTCAAAACTCCACATAATGCACGGATGCAGCGTTTAAAAAGTACTAAAGCAATTTTGCTTTACCAAATCCAATGTTAGATGTACGGAATACAGTTTAATTTTCAGTGTAAGAGTTTTATTTTTATTTTGTTTGCTGATATTAACGTTTCTATTCTGAAGTCAGCTTTTGTGTTTGTTGGACTCGGCTGGGACACATTGGATACCTAACTACAAAAATTGCGGGATCGTTTTGCGATCCATTTTGTTCTTTGCGGCTTTTTGTAGAAGGTTGTTTTGCATTGCTACTTTGGCGTGGCAGATAATAGTTATTTGGCTATTATCGGTAGACGGCGAAAGCTTTGTTAGAATATGTAATGCATCAAGAAAGTTATTTGTGGTCTTTTGCGCCTATCAATGGTTGTTAAGAGGAAACGCGGTCACGTGGTCGTTGGCATTAATTCCATACAGTATTCCTGTTTTCTCCCTGGATAATGATATACAGAGTTGATACGACAGAGGGGTTTTCCTTTGAACTGCCTATACTAGGTACCATTTTCAAGCTCTGTACCAAAAATCAATTAAATAGGAGCAGTAGTTTAGTCGCAAATTATTTTTTTGAGTTTTTGCCCCGTTTGAACACGATGTATCTTTCCTAACAGCTGATTATGTCTATACGCATAGGCCATGCACCTTAAAACGATAAATCTGAGTATAAAGTACGATGCGATGTTGCCGCTCTGACGCGAGTCACGAGTACAAACAAATGTTTTCGCTTAAAGATGGCAATGCAAACAAGGAAGCAATAAATACACACACACTTGCACTTTCATTACGAGAGTGACAATCATAGCAAAACATCCCGCACGTAAAAGAAATAGAAATAGGTCAGTGTGTTGCTATTGCATTCTAGATCCTTGCGATCGGTAAGTGGGGCCTATCCTTTCGGAACGTATGATACGTAACACAGAAGCTCGTGCGCCGCTTTTGTTTTGTCGAGCTTTAGTTATTTTGTTTTGCTATTGTGATAGGACACTAAATACGTTTAAGACCTCACCCCCATGCATTTCTTTTTGTGGGGGTACATTAAGGGTGAAGTGTATGTCTCAGAGGTAAATACAATTGTTGAACTAAAACATTTGATTATTTTAGCATTTCACAAATTAAAGTGCTTAGCAACGGACGGAAACTTGTAATTAGAAAAACAAATAACAATATTCTCCGTCGGTATAATTTGTGCATTAATGTGAATGGAGGACGACACATCGAGAATTTAAAAATGTTGTGTTTTTGTTGTGATTGTTGATAAGCGCGTACTTCAAAACCTTATCTAACATAAAAGCCAGCGCGAGCGGAGGCCTAAGCCGCCGCCCGCGCCACCGTCGGCTGCCCGCTTTGACACGAGGTAACACTCCCCGCACTCCGGCGCACGCGACGTTGCCGCTTTGTTACCTAGGTATCTAAGGTCAGTTAAATTTATTTACAAAGGGTGGTTACGTTTTGCTCTGATTTGTAAGTTATTTAGTTTGTTTGAAAAAAAAAACAAATTTTTGGTGCTTTTTATTTTTATACCGTATCGAATTAATACTAAACACGAATAGTATACGTAGTGTAATTTAAAGCTCCTCTGTCATATCAACTGTGTATAGGCGGCGAGCCTCCTTGCCGGATTACCGCCATGGGATCTGGAGGCAAAATCCTCGCGCACATTTGGGAGTGGCGCAAGGAGGCGAAACGCCGGGGCGTAGCTCCGCTGCCGCGAGAAATCACGATACAGCGGTCAGACGTCCGGCGGGATCTCAGGGCGGCATGGAGAGTGCGATTGTCGCAACCCAGCGCTGGGCACGCCACAATGGCGGCGATAAGTCCCCTCTTTGAGGAGTGGCTAGAGAGGCGCCAGGGCGTCCTCACCTTCCGCCTGACGCAGGTCCTCACCGGACACGGTTCCTGGGAAGGTTCCTGTTCCGGATAAGGCGGGAGGAAACGCCTGGGTGTCACCATTGTGTGGATCGCCCGGAGGACACGGTGGAGCTTCCGGTGGAGGTCTGCCCGGCTTGGGGTCTCCAGGTCTCCACGCGCGCCTCAAAGAGATGCCAGCACCAATGACGGGGTCCGCTAGGGCCGGTGCCTGCTAGGGTTGCGGGAAAGTCCGAGAGGGATACCGTGGCCCTTGGCACAGGCAACTGAAGGAACACGGGTGGGTTTTAGTCAGTAAGAGTCTGACACGCCCGCCCTCCTGCTCTGCCCAGAGCGGGAGAAGTTATTTGATTTCCCACCCTAAAAAAAAAAAAACTCTGTATATAATAGTCCAAATATTTTTTTACGTTCTATTATATGCCACTGCTATATTTTGTTTTTGGCGTAATTATATTAATTGCGACCTGAATTACGATTCGTCAGTTTGAACCCAGGCAGGCACTTTACTTTGTGTATTTAATTTCATCACCACTGCTCTCAAAACGGGGAAGGAAAACATCGTGAGGAAACCGGCATGTCCAAGAACCAAAAATTCGAAGACATGTGACATAGCTACCAACCAGCACTGGGCCCGCGTGGTGGATTAAAGCCCACTCCCTCTCACAGAGAGGAGACCTGTGTCCCAGCAGTGGGAACATTAAAGGCTGATTATGTTATAATAATTTTAGAAGAAGACAAAAACGTCTTGAATACCGTTTATAAAGAATCCAAAGATTAGGTATCAGAATTATTGTACAAGTAGGATTAAGTAACCATTGATAATAGATGTCTAAGATATCGAGAGCTTATTAATAAAAGACATACATAGCTTGACTGTAGACTTAAACTGCTGGTACCTACTTATGTAAAAGTTTTCAGATACAAATACTTAACCCTAATATAGAAGGAATAATGTAACCAAATATAATTGTCATTTACAAAAACACCCCGTAGCGACGAGAATATTCATGGGCTGGAGTTTGTAGAAATAAGGCTCAATAGAGGGCGGATCGTAAACGGCGATGAATCCCTGTAAATTATGTTGATAGGGCTCCGGGCCTTCGGATTACGGTCCGATAGGGCTGCGGTCACTCTTATCACGAGTTAGGTTACGCGTCACAAAGTATTAAGAAAATTGGGTTAGTAAGAAAATGTATACTCTTGAGATCGTATTTGAGTGTATATTGGAATTAAAGAGTTTAGGAATATAAATTGGTAAAGGATTTTAACGCCTACAGCCTTTTGCACAAACTGTTTGCTTTGAATTTATTGGTGGGAAGATTCATATTCATATCTTTACCAGCTGCGCCCCACGGTTTCACCCGCATAAGTCTAGATTCCATAAGAATATCGTGATATAAAGTATTCTATGTCCTAACTCGGGTAATAGTCTACCCACGTGCCAAATTTCATCCAAATCCTTTCAGCCGTTTTAGCGTGAAAGCGTAACTAACATGCAAACAAACAAACTTACTTTCGCATTTATGATATTAGTTAGGATTAGGATTTGCATTCCATAATGTTTTACAAGACTAAAATGCTTAGATACAATTATGGACTCTGTAGGGTACAGCAAAACGTTTAAAATTAATGTTGAAATATCTTTGGATGATACCGAGACGACAGGAAATTGAAAATTAAAGTAATTATCCGCGAGAAGTGGAAAAGAGGAATTGCACAAACTTGAAACTTCTGTACAAGGTTACATCCTTGGTACCTTATCAACTTATCATCGTGTATGTACTCCCTAGGGTGTAGGCAGAAGTTTATAATACACATTTCACCCTGTTTAAGCCCCATGAAAAACTCAATTACACTTTGAAAGAACTTTTTTTTTTTTTTAGGTTGTGAAATCATCAAATACCTTCTCACGCTCTGGGCGGATCGGGAGGGCGTGTCAGACTCTTACTGACTAAAACCCACCCGTGTTCCTTCAGTTGCCTGTGCCAGGGGCCACGGTAACCCTTTCGTCCTTTCCCGCAACCCCGGCAGGCATCGGCCCTAGCGGACCCTGTCATTGTTGCTGACATCTCTATGCGGTGCGCGTGGAATACAACGCGCCGTCGACCCGGGCCTGGTCCTTATCGGACGGCGAGCTACCCATTGTTTGCCGACCGCAAGTCCGCGCGAGTCAAACGTCTCGCGTCTCTCTCCAGGGCCGATCCCTGTGGGACACCGCACGACATCTCTTGCCGGTTCCATTCTCCCTGGTGACCGGGGTAGATGACGGCCCTGTCCGTCAAATATGCCTCGACCACACGGCAAAGGTACCTAACGGGTGCAACTCCAGGGCAATGTATTGAAGGCATTGGCAATGTTTAGAGACACCGCCAAGACGACCCACCCCGGGCCACAGCATCCCCCATCGTGAGGGCCCTCACGCGCATGATGGCGTCCACCGTAGACCGCCCCCTGCGGAAGCCAAACTGGCTTTTCGCCAAATCCGGCCCCACCCGCACTAGCCGCCCGACGAGGCGGTTTGCAATGACTCTTTCAAAGAGCTTGCCCACCTCGTCGAGCAGCACGATGGGCCGGTAAGCGGACGGAGAGTCCACTGGGTGCCCCGGCTTCTTGATGAGGACCAGTTTCCCCGTCTTCCAACGAAGTGGGAACTGGTCCCTCTCCATGCATGCGCTTAGGAGCCCTCTTAGTAGAGGCCCGAGAGCCTCCGAAGCCAGGACCCAGACTTTCCCAGGTAAGCCGTCGGGTCCTGGGGCGGTATTTTTGGCACTCAGCCTACGTATCGCCACTCGCAGCTCTACTTCGGTCACCTCCGGAACATCGTCGTCGTCGTCGGCGGTGTGGTCCGCATTGAGCACCGCAGTAGGCGGAGCCATGGGCGGGGACAACGTTTTCCACGAGCTGGGGCTGGAGACTCTGTGTCAGCGGGGGAGCCCATGGGCGGAGCTTCTCCCGCACCAATTTGTAGGGGCGTCCCCACGGGTCCCTGTTTAGAGTCTCCAGCGACTCCTTGCAGGCCAGTACCCTGGCCCGCAGGATCTCCACTTGGAGGGCGGTCTTCGCCGCTCTTTAGTCCTCGTACAGCTCCGCTTGAATAGCTTCCGTATCCGGAGGGCGAATACGGAGCCTGCGGTGCCTAGTGTACCGGCGTCGCGCAGCGACGCACGCACTGCGCAGAGTCGTCGACTCCAGCGACCACCAGCAGACCTGGAGCTGGGCGCGTCCGGGCTGGGCCCGGAGCATTGTCATGTCACATATTTCGGACACTTTGACCGACCTGAAAATCAAACCCAGGTTCCAACATTCTTCGTGTCACTTGTGTCCCCTAGACCTACGAGGCAGATTATGGGTTGAGTGGAATATTATATATAGGCCTAATTTTAAGTGCTCATATACTCGAGCGGCATGTTGCCAACGACAGAGGCAACTGCAGCCGTCGAAACTCATCGACGACAGCCGTAGACGAGTTGACAGCTGCAGCTGCGTCCGCCGTTGGCAAAGTACCGCTCGAGTATATGAGCACTAAGGATAACACCCAAATGTATCTTAGTGACGTACTACTTTTCACATTGGATTGTCCGTTTGAGTAACATTAATATTACGGGTACGGATATCTCTAAGATCGTGGGCTATGATCTGTATGTCAAATTTCAAGCTTCCGCGGGTATGAGTGACGTCATCAAAACACACGTCATTTGTGGGAAAGTCGTGTCAGTTCGAAGAATTATCAATACCAGTAATCGTGAGTGACATCACGTGCCCAATTAATTACATAGTCACGGTGTTTACACGCAAATTAACTGTGTTTTTCGCAGTAATATGACTGTAGGTACCAATTATTGTTATACAAACTCATTTCCTTATTATACTATGTATAAAAGTATGGAGGAATAAAGCAAATGGAATGCTACGCAAAATTTATACGTGCAGGAGAAGCAAGACTTTTCTCTGCTTATGAATAATTTCGTAGCGAGAAACAGTTTCTCCTGTGTCAAAATTTGTGTAACTTTTCTTTAGCGATCCATTCCCTCACTACTCCATAAAAAAAAGCAAAAGCCACTTACCTAAAAACAACACTAGTCCCGTCACTATCTAGATGCACGGCATCATTCAGCGACCACTGCAGCAGCACAGCCGTCCTGCTAGCCAGCGATCCACTGACCACCCTGGCTGGCAAGTACCGCCTCCTCATCCGCAAACTCTTCGCGATCCTTCTATACACCGACCGCTCATCTCTACTATAACTACGGTACTTTGGTCTGAAGTAATACCCGTCACTAAGGCTATCTACACTTTTTAAACTATAGTCATCAAATGTCCTGTAGGTATCACCGTATTTTTTGGACTTTTTCATGTGCTTTGAGCGCTCGGAACGCATGTGTTTCGGGAGGAAGTAGGGGAGAGATTCGTCTCTGCATGGTCTCTCAGTGAAGGAGGTTGGCGTGAAGTTCCCTCGGATGATGTTGTCTACGATTGAATGAAGCACGTAGTCCCGAAGAGTCAGGTCCTTGAACTGAAGGTGAACTGGAAAGAGAGAGAGATTATGTTATTTATTTATTAAAACTTTATGCACAAGTAAACAAATCGTTTACAAAGGCGGACTTAATGTCTCATGCATTTTCTACCAGTCAACCTTAAACAAATGCACCTGCCGTGTTTTGTCTGTGCATCATGCACAGACAAAACACGGCAGGTGCATTTGTCTTGGAGATGTTAGATTGGATGTTTGGAAACAGGAACAATTCTTGGTGCAGTACTATCGAGGTTTATTTTATAGCCTTGCAATTTATTGGTTTAAATAAAAATGCATTTTTCATTCCGTCAATGGTTATTTTAGTGAGATTGCAATTGTATCAAAGTGCAGTATTTCTTTATAACGAAGTAGTTGAGTCTTCGAACAAGAGAGTATTTTTGATCGAAGCGTAGAGTAGGCATAGGCACCTATATAAAACATAAAACCTTTTAAGTATTCAGTAAATGTCATCATCGAAAAAGGAACCAATCTTTCAAATGACTCAGCGTAGTCAACCAATCAAAAAAAGTATGTCATATCTCGTCTATGCTTGGGACCATTCGGGGCAGTCCATTGACACCGGAATGGGTCGGCCCCAAAACCGGCTAGCCAAGGGCCCAATTTCCGGCCGGCTGGACGAGACGGATAGCTGATGTGTTATCTTTTATGGAGATCCGTGGGAATTTGTTACTCGTCTGATATTTGTGAGGATACCGTTGTGATGGAAGGTCATATTTGTCTTCTTTTCTTGTGGGTTCCGTTTTAGGTCAACAAATCTCCGAAACAATTTTTTTTATCCTTTATTAAAAAGAACCAGATTCTTAGTAATTCATTATAATCTAGCCTTTCAGACTAATAAGCAATTTTAATCTAACTTAACTTTTTACGTGAATTATTTTAAAACTTAGAATAGTGCTGATTGTACTTTACACAAGTACGTTCCACTTTCTTAGAGCCTGTCAATTGATGTAACACTTTGTTCATGTGTTATTAAGCGTGTCATTGTCACTATTATTTCTACACTTTCTATACTACATTATCTCAAAAGGAACAATTCCGAAACAATGGAGATTTGTTGATGTCGCTGAGTATGTCATGTATAGTTTCTCAAAGTTTTGAACTTGTTTTTAAGTTGTAATTAATATGCTGCTTTAAAGTTAATATGACGCTGGCAAATGAACTTTAACAGGAAACCTCATTTCCAAAAATACAAGTGCCGTGACTGCCTTAAAAAATCATGTTCATTATAAAAAAAGGAGCAAACGAAAAAATCGTTGCAAGAGTACTTAATCTACACCCTACTAAGTAATCCTTTCACCACGGTAAGTGTTACATCTCTAGTATTTTTCTATAGCTGGTGTCGGAATGTGAGAAGAGGATGAAATTATTTCGGGCTCACTCCCACGCTTCCTCTTATAACTAAAGCCACATCCTAACATTTAACTTATGACCTTTCACATTCGCAAGATCTCCTCGTAATACAATTTTGATTTATGGTAACATTATTGGCGCCGGCGAAATATTTACATGTAGCAATACTGAGCAATATGTTACTTTTGTAACGTCGTTTATATTAATTTTGTATTACGATAGTCCTTTTGAACTGGGAATGGAAGCGGTTATTGGGAGGAAATTGCTTTCGTTTACAATTGTGGAGCTGAAGATCTAAGATTTCGTTTTCAGAAAAATGTGAAATAAGAGAAGTCCGTGCCCATTGTTCTGAAGTGGATGTCCGTAGGCTGATGATGACGAATGTCGAAATTAGTCATTGGCAAGCAAGGATCTATGTTTTATTATTTCTCAAGAAAATTTTGACATAAAATTGAGTTTGGACCTTGTCACTACAATTACAGTGTCTTACAGAGTTACATATAAACCAGAATGTAATTTTCAAGAAAAAATGAGTTCACAATTGTAAACCTAGTTTTTATTTCACTTTCGTGAGAATATTCGATTATTACAAAGTCATGAACTCGACTAGACTTTGTTATCTACAACCTTTTTTATTAAACATTGAATTACAACTTTCATTCATTTGCGAACGTTAAACTGAAAGTTTTATTACAAGTACTTATGAATAGATAAATGAAGTGCATTGTAATTTACTTTCAAAGAATTTGTAGCATCTCATTTGCAGTAAATACTTGCTTGAAGTTATTTGAAAATAGAGTAATACTATGTAAAGTTCATAAGTTCTGAGAAGTTTTAAATTGTTCTGCAGTTTGATAGAACTAGATATTTATAATACTTAACAGAAAGGGCGATGGCTTAGATAATCGCAATAGCTCAGTACTTGCTTCTGCGACGGAATTCAGACAAGTTCGATTATCGAACAACTTTTTTTCGAGAGTTTTTTATAAGGCAGATATGAGTGGAAACATCGGGAGGGGACGCTCGAAAAGAACATATTTATAGTATAGTTAAAATCTCGCTGCAGACTTGGTCATAAATCATAATCGGAGTAGGGATGTGCGCTAGTTGCGCGCGCTCAAGGCCATTATCGATGATGACTCAGACGAAGAATTTAAATTTTCTATTTTTAGTTTTATATATACGTTCTTTTGTTTATATATTTAATATGCTTTGTAGTAAATTTGGTAATAAAATAAAAAAAATGTGTATTTATTTCTATCACCCATTTATAAATATATAAAACTATCGATATCACTCATCGACTGCAGTAATACACAGGACTACGTGTGGGCGTGGCCTGCCCATAAGGCCCGTGAGTGGGAAAGAGAGCGAAACACTCGAATGATTTATGACCGAGTCTGCAGCGAGATTTTAACTATACTATAGTACATCTTATTGGTGATGATCTGCAGACAGGTCAGGTGCGTAATACTCGCGGGTACTAAATACCGGCGGGCGTTTATGACCAGATGTATGAACGCAAACGAAGCAAAAGGAGCATGTAAGGACCGTAGCAGGTTTTATTTTGTTTCCTGTTGTTTCTGCCTATCCCCATGAGAAGAACGCGTGAGTTTATATATTTTAGTGGTTCGCGATCTAGGATTATGTAGAAAATGCGATATGTGTCCGCTTCACCACGTTACAAGTGTTAGTAATCTTCCTTACCCGTCTTTTTAGTTGGATAAAAAGAATAAAAACATAAATAAAAAGCTATCGTTATAACAATATGATTTCACACAATTCTTCTTTATCACCGTATTTTTTTTGCCCAGTAACTCGAACCCTACAACCGGTAAAAAAGTTTCGTCCTTGTAACGTTCAACTGCGTAACAAATTGTCTTGCGCGCTGCGTCGAAAGCTGTCCCTTTAATTTATTGCCACCCTTTACTAACGATCTCACAAATCCTCGTTAATAAAAGACGCTGAGAAGCAACTCCTAATTGTCACTGAAATTGACAAAATGGTCCGGTTCTGTTTTCGAGAATTAATTATAAATGAAATGGTGTATAGAAGAGGCCTTTGCGGCAGTGGGACAATAATATACTGGTATTATATACTTAAACATGACAATAACTTCACGCCCGTATTCACAAAGTGGTGAGAGGTGTGCAGTAGTTGCATTTCGTCAGTATGTATAATATTAATACTCATTTATTCGCCAGATCATACAATCCAATTTGTTAGTAATCACATATACAAAAGCTAGTGTTGGTTTATACATTTGGTACATTTTGATTTTGGTATGAGACCCATGTGATAGTGGATGGGTCTATTTCCATTAACCGTTCATAATCCAGGGTTCAACTGATGTATTCTTGATTAAAAATACCCAATCATAATTTGTTCGACCTAGAAATCGAACTTATTGTTCCACGCCCAGGAGTAGTGCTTGCGGTCACCAGACCCACGGGGCATTCAAGGCAATTCCTAAACATTCACAAACAATCGACCGCCAGAACGAACGTTCAAGTGCTTAGGTTGAACACTTACGTATCTCACACTTCAACCAACTCAGCTTATCGCAGTCCACAGCTGGACTTAAACCTCTCCCAGTCTGCACCACAACTCCCTGTCCTTAACCTCCCCATCCAGTCTCCCAGTCCTCACACTTATCATGTTTTATTTACCCCAATAACTTATAAAGTACACAAATTCCCTAACGAACAGTACCCAAATTTATCTACAAAACGGAAAATCTTTAACGAGTTCAGGGATAATGAAGATACGGCGTAATTACTGGAAAGTACATAGAGGTCTACACAAAAACGTTGCGTCAAATTGAACTAATAAAGGGTCAACGAAGAGGCCTTTAATTAATTATTATCTACCCTTTTCTGGTGAAACTGTAGTCGACTTTGGTAAGTATCCCTTTACTGGTATTTTGTACTGGCTCTGTTTAGTTGAAAGTCGATTTTTCATATAAAACAAAACGCTTTTCAATAGTTCTGCACAGAAAAGCTAATTAGCAAATAACTTAAAGTAATCGGCCCTCGAGTGTTCTAATATACCTCCTTATATATTTTATATTTCAAGATCATCATACAAGGTGTTGTTTTGCATCCTCGTCAAATTCGAGGAGGTAACTATGCTAATGATTCTCGACACGAATCAATAATAAAATAAGTTAATTTTTTGTATTTTTCGGAAATCGGCATGTGTAGGGCCCGTGTGATACCGCCCTGTAACTGCGCTGTAACTGTAACGCATGCACACAGCGACATAGCCGAACGACACTGCCTACCGCATACGCAACGGGGCGATTTTGTTCTTTGAAAGTGGAGTATTCTGAAATACTGTCAAACTTAAATACCTAAAAAAACAAGTATGTATTAATTATTGAGCAGGATCGTAATTTTATTTGATTATTTATGTCTTTCATAACAGCCTCCTGAAATTTGACGAGGATGCAAAACGACACGTTGTATATTTTTAAAACATTTTTAGTTTATTTTTATTGTCAAGTAGGGTCTAATTTAGTTCCATTTCACAATTCTGATTCAATAGATATCGTAACGAAATATAAGTCGTAGCTTATTGAGTCTGAATAATTCGTAAAAAAAAACTATTCTACGGAACCATGATGGGGTAGTTTCCTATTAAACCCGAATGTTGGAAACAGCTGATTTCAGAGGGGCAATTCCCATATTATATTTAAGAACGTTCGCACTCTAATCTCAGTGTCAATCTGTCAAAAGTTGTATAGCGTTTACCTACATTATTGACATTTGATTGTCGCTGATATGAGATTGCGACTTGATTTTGAACGTTTTTAAGTACGGGAATTGGCCTTTTAGTCATACAAGCAACTGCTTGTATTCACGATGACTTGACTCAACCAATCAATCTGCCTGCTTTTTGCCAAATATGTTAGGGTCGGCTTCCAGTCTAACCGGATGCAGCTGAATACCAGTATTTTACATGGAGCGACTGCCTATGTGAGCTCCACGACGACTTGACTAATAGATGCTAAATCTACACCTGATAACCCAACTGCACATGACATAAACTCCACAGTGCCAAGAACTCTCTGAATGTCAAACAGCAGATCCAAACCCCATTAGGTACTTCTGCACCATCATGGTCTCTGGCCATAAATCAATGTTTTATGGCTCTGTCCGTTAGCTCAGCTTTGACTGTTCGGTTTGTAGGTCAATCGATCGATGGGCACTTTTGTGCCGACCGGTGTAGCATTGTTTGGCTTGCTCGCTTGTAGCCAACCTATTATGGAGATAAATGGGTGTGCTAAAAAAGTAGAAGTTTGGCAGCGAAATGTGGACAATGAGGCCGCAATTTTTTTGTTTGTGTAAATGTCGTAACTACAATGTATAAGGAGTGATGGACATGGGAGTGACTGAGACCTTATTTCGCTTAATCAGCCTATAATGTTCCTGCTGCTGGGACACAGGCCTCCTTTGAAAGAGGGAGAGGACCGTTTTCCACGCGGGCCCAGTGCGGGTTGGCCGCTTTTTTCCCTACGTACGTATGTAAGTAAATTGTGTTGATAAGATAAATTGTACAGTAATTACACATATCATGCTTGCCTGGTTCGAACCTACGGCCTACTTATAAATCATTGAGCCACCACTGCTTCTGATCTTCTTGTCCAGAAAATAAAAAAATCGCGCATATTGATACGCTTCTGTAATGGACGCAACAAGACAACTGGGGCCAATGGCGTGTATATTATGGAGTATGGACTGAATACATTCGCTACTAACTCCTATTACGTAATTTTCGTTTACTGCACCATTATCCTTAGGATCTACTTTCAAAGATTGGTTAAACTTACGAAAATGCAGTTTCAAAACTCCTTCAAGTTTTGAAAAAAAAAACAAAAAAAAGAAGGTCACAGCTATGCAATCCATTTGCTGCCAGGATCACAAGTATTCTTTTTTCACCTCACACAGAATCATCGCATGCAAAATGTAAGCAGCTTTACCTCTATATTTTTCTTTTGGTCTCAAAAAACAAGCCTGAGAAAGCACACCTGGCACTTTGTACACGGTGCCTTTGCCTCTCATGAGTGCGCAAAATAAATGGGGTATCGTCATACATTAATGGGAACACATTTGAAAATAGAACGTAACGTAACTTCTGTGCCAGATATCGGAACTCTCGGGTAAAAAATACGGATAAGTTGGCAATACTAACGAATTGATGGCAGCCCCGAATGTTTGGGAAAGTGATTTATTGTAAAGAGGTTTTACCCAGAAGTTGGGGAATTTTGGTTTAGTTTAAATTAAATAGTTATGTTGTTTGTGCGGCTTTTATTGAGTTAAGATTGAGGGTGATGGTTGACTTTGTAACCAACTTATTTAAAAATTAAAAGCTAATGTTTATTTAAGGTGAAAGCGCCTGGGTACCGCACGAAATTGCATGAATTAGTCATTCAATAGGGTTATATGAACGTAGAGGGTTGTATTGATTATTTTAATGATTATAATTCTGTAAATACATACTTGTTACAGTCGCGAATCACATTTTGTTCAACATACAACCTGACACAATCCTGCAAATTGCAAAAAAACGTAAGAAAATTTTAATTTCGCGGGCTACCTTTGCGCATCTTCCTGAAGCAAGACCATCCATATTCACCTGCGTTGTCTTGTACCTACTATACCAAAACCGATTTAAAAAGTCAATTTTGTGCCTGCTCTTCCTTCTAGAAATGGAAGCACCTTACACTATTAGTATAGAAAAGAACGATATGACAAGTTCATCATTAGCGAGTACCTACATAGCGGAGCGAAATAAAAAAAAGATTTTTGACCACCAAAAGTATAATTTTAAAATTAATAAAAAATACACAAATATATAAAAAGTAAAAAAAGCCATCAAAATTTTAAAGAAGGGTTGTCGAAATAGTTTTTAAACACACGTGAAAATCTGTTAGCCGCCCAAGGTCGATAATACCTTTAGTCTTGTATTCGCAATACGTTCCTAAGAGCCTGATTGCAACCAGTATTCTAGAACGCACACGTTATCTAGGAAAGGGCGCAAAGTTAGACCGTGGTTATAGTGCACAGTTAAATTTAAAATAAAACCTATTTAGGATATAAACTTGTTAATAGGGCTATCACAATTTTTCTTGTATTTGAGTGTTTGAAGAGTTTCACACTCAAATACAAGAAAAAAAAATGTATTTATTTAGAGCACTCCCGAGAGAAATAAGAGTTTTGATTTGTGATTATGGTTTAGATATGGCCACAAAATTAAAAAAAAAATATGCCTGAGATAGTTTGATTATTTCTCTCGGGAGTGCTCTAACTAAATAAATATCAGTTTTTTTCTTGTATTTGAGTGTGTGAGTCTCACACTCAAAAACAAGAAAAATTGTTATAGCCCTCTTAATAAGGTATAAATAGCTGGAAAAATCTTCCGATCGATCTTCCGGAATGTGAACAGAGCGTGTCGTACCTAAACTAGTCTCGTCGTAAGCCGTGTGGTAACTTATCACGACTCACAGGCTGTACCGTTAGCCCGGAGGGTGGAGCCGCAAATCGGCTTGATAAACACAGTCAATACCGTTTTGTCAGAGATAAAATTCTTGTTGCAAAAAAGCAGTCCAAGCTAAGCTTTCACTGAACGTTCCTAGTTTAAAATGGAATATTTTATAACCAAACTGGGAAAATCGATTCATTATGGTTCGATAGACAAGAAATTTCGACATCATCTGCCTAGCCTGTTCCCAACTATACTTAAATGATTAATGATTTTATTTCTGTAAGTAGGTTTGTTACAAACACTTTTACACGTCAATCATATTTTAAAAACTAGATGATGTCGGCGTTTCCTATCTGACTACTCTGAGAAGAAAGGCCGAAACAAACTCAGAGGTCACAGTCTCTTTTAAAGTCCAGACATAATCTTGGTCAGATCATGTGAAGACCATGTAGATTGGTGTCTGAAACGGTCTTTTGAGGAAAAACCATACAGATTGAGCGGACCTGTCCAGTCAGTGCACGCATTTGTCAGTAATCTTGCCGCTCAACTGAGAACTTAAGGAGCACAACGATTCGACGAACAATACCAAAGAAAGGACATTTGGGTAGGCCGCATAAATTACTCAAGCTGCCAGATCGTGAAACTAACTTAGAAATAAAATAAAAAAAGTAATAATCCACATAATCTTCACATTCACAATAATTTAAATAATATAGTTAGGGTCAGCTTCCAGTTTAACCGGATGCAGCTGAATACCAGTATTTTACATGGAGCGACTGCCTATCTGACCTCCACAACCCAGTAAATGGGTAATACGGTACCCATTGGTAATTCTGCAGTTTATCAGACTCTAAGGGTTCTAGATTATCTGTAACGACTGACATACTATAGATCTACGACGAAAGACAACTGGGACCAATAGCTTAATGTGCGTTCCGAGGCACGGAGGGGTCTCGGTAGGAAAGGGATGGGTGACTATCCCTTTCCTACCGTGGACCTATCCATGGACCGACCGCGGTAAGCGTAGCTTAACCATGATCGATCGAACTGTGCAGCTGTTATTTTGCCACTAGCCCCTCCAGAAGAAATTTCGACGGTTGGCTTAATCAAAAGAAACAACTGATCATTTGTTCTATGGAATTTTCTGCAATGACAGCATTTTTTGCCGGTCAAGAGAAGCTTAAATTAGGTTGAATAGGTTTCAAACAAAGAGTATATTATTGTCATCAGGCAATTTATTATAGATTAATGATGTCATGCATAAAATACTTTTATTTAAGAGTGCCGTTTTACCATAAGGTATTTGTACCTCTAACCTTTTTTTATCCCTTAATTTTCGATAATAGCTTTTGACAATACAGTTTTTTGGAGTTTGGAGTTAGTTCTTTGGAGTTACAATAAACCCAATGCTGATCTAATATTTGCTTACTTACCCGACAGCACTGCAGGAACGCTGTAAGTGACTGGCTACAAGGTATCACTTACGATGATAAATGATAAATGATTTTATATCTGTAAGTAGGTTTTTACAAACACTTTTACACGTCAATCATATATTTTTTAAACTAGATGAGGTCGGCGTTTCCTATCTGACTACTCTGAGAAGAAAGGCCGAAACAAACTCAGAGGTCACAGTCTCTTTTAAAGTCCAGACGGAATCTTGGTCAGATCATGTGAAGGCTATGTAGATCGGTGTCTGAAATGGTCTTTTGAGGAAAGAACCACACAGATTGAGTGGACCTGTCCAGTCAGTGCATGCAATTGTCAGCAACCGTGCAGCTCGACTCAGAACTTGAATGAATCTGAGAGACTTATACAATTAGTGGGTTAACAGACTATTTCACCAACGCATACTAACTCATACCTTCTGGACTTCCGGACACACACTACCAAACACACACACACAAACACACACATTCGCCTTTTATTTACATCTTTGTTTGTATAATATAATTTAATTGTTATTATTGTTTAAAATTTATTTAAAATGAAAAATTGTTTATAAAACTATTATAGTTGGTCCAGAGGAAGGTGACAGCACTCGTGATACAGGGTTATTCTAGTACGAGTACCAAAGTACTCCTTGGACACCTAAGTGCACATTACATGCGACTTGTTTTTAAGGAGATTTAATGTAAGTAATTCTTCTAGTAATAAAGATTTTATTATTATTTATTATTGCTATTGTAGGTTAAAATCAGAAATTAGTTACATACGTTGTTGAAGACTGCAAAAATATCTCGCTTCTCGTCTATTTATTAAAATAACACTCACGAACTACATAGTAGAATAAACCTCTGTCCAACATTCGTCCTTGGTCCCAACGTTGGTACCAACATGTGTGTTAATAATTTTTATGATATAATCAGACACACTCTCCAGGGACTAGCGCGTTCTGCGAAAACATTTCACGAATGGAATGGTGCATCAACTTTGATGAAGCTCAGGCTTTTTGCATTTTTGTGTTGGCTACATTTCTTTCCCACGTTGAATATTTAATATTTGAATACTAAGAATTGTATAACATTTGTATTTTCTTTTGTGAATATTCAGTATGGCTTTCGGCGCATTACTGTTTTTGCTGTCACATAGATAGACATTCCTACGATAGAATAATTCTACAGGTTGATAATACAAAAATAACTCATGTTATCGCTTTAAAACCGGTATTCATTTAGTTATATTCAGGCCATCCTAAATGTTGTTATAAAATGTACCCGAGCGACTGCTTAACACGGAAGAAAGCAATGACGAAATAAAATTAATATACGAATGAACTAAACTTTCGAATTCTATAGTTTCATTTAAAGTGAAAGCAAACAGTTTAATTTAAAGTGAATGCATAATTTGAATGCAAACAGTTTCATTTAAAGTGAATGCATAATTTGAATCCAACAGATTCATTTAAAGTGAATTATACTTTGAATATAAACAGTTTCATTTAAAGTGAATGCATACTTTGAATATAAACAGTTTCATTTAAAGTGAATGCATACTTTGAATATAAACAGTTTCATTTAAAGTGAATGCATAATTTTTGAACGCTTGTTTGAGTTGAAATGATTTAAATTTTAAACATAACATCACGCCGGTATTTCCCTATGGGTAGGCAGATGTGCACCACACCCACACCGAAATTCCGCCAAATATGTTTAAGTCCCATATAATAGGGGGCGAGCCTGTTGCCATCAATCAGGCACAAATCTAGACTCCTGGCTGCTTCTTTAAGAAATTCCAGATGGACAAACCCAATATAATACTATGTCCGAACTGGGAAATGAACCCAAGACCTCATGTTCAGCGTTATATTTATGTTTGGTGTTGTGTTATGGTAATGTTTGTGTGGGTTATGTGTGGTTGCGGCCAGTAGGACAAAGAAGAAAACTTAAATTTTGTGAAAAATAGTTAAATACCTATATTTTATGTAGTTATTACTATCAGATTCTTATTTCTAAACTCTTGTTTGTATTAAACAACTCACTTACTTTGTTTTATCTCAATTTACAATTAACTTGAGTAAGTTTTGTGTATTCTCAGCAAAAACGCAAACAGAATGGCGAGCTTTATGATTTCATAGTCATCATCCATTGCGTCGTAACTGTTGGGTGACGTCATTTTATAAATAATTAGTTACTCCCATCTAGGCACCATACCTACTTTGTATTCTGCGAGCATTTGCTAATTAATAATCTCGTCGTTGATGATTGTGTAGTGTAGACTTCATTGTTTATAGCCAAACACACATTATTGCCGCAGCGGGCCGCAGCGCAAGCAGCTAGATGGACTGACGACCTCAAGAAAGTGGCTGGGACAGTCTGGATGCGGAAGGCGCAGAACAGGGTGCTGTGGCACAGGCTGGGAGAGGCCTATGTCCAGCAGTGAACAGCGATAGGCTGAGTTGGGCCGCAGCGCAACGCATTTTCATACATAAAGTGCAGTGCGATTCGCCGGCCGGGCGGGCCGCACCGCACCTACAAAAGAGATGAAGAAGGATTTTTGAAATGTGCTGCTTAAGCCTTTAATGGTTAATAATATAGCTTTTTGTGATTTAGAATATTTTTACGGCGGGCTCTGTTCAGGTTAATTCAAGTTAGTCCCAACCTTGCTGTCTTGCTTATCTTTTCGGCATGACTAGGTAATGGTATCTCCATTTTGATTTCGGATATTGCGAGATCCCAATTGAAGGTTTTTTCGAGATTCAATATCGTGGGAAGACAATCTCATTCTTGAAATCTCCAATCATCAATACGGTCGAGATCTCGAATGGCCAACCTCGACACCAGACTGAGCACGCGAGGCCTCGACTCTAGATTGCATTTCCTAGTCATGACGCACTATGTGCTTAAGGGTACGGAGAATTAACCTACATTGGTAAAACTTGCGAAAGGGAAGTCCGCAAGTATCTACTGCATAACCATAATCATCATACAATGTTCCCACTGCTGGGACTCAGCTCTCCTCTCGGTGAGAGGGAGTGGGCCATAATCCACCAGTGCGGGTCCACCAGTGCGCCCAGTGCGGGTTTGTAGATGTCACATGTCTTCGATTTTTTAGTGCAAGGACATGCCGGTTTCCTCACGATGTTTTCCTTCTACAAGGGTGAAGGGAGTTTAATAAAACACGCAGTAGCATGTTTCATTAAAAATAACGCTGCATTTAATTATTGTCATATTCCTGTCGTCTTTTGCCCACTGCAAGCCCCTGTTGCACTCGTGAACAAGTCTTAAAAAACACGCTACTCGTCAGAGTACCTACTGAAAATAATTACCTAAATAATTAATCATTAAATGACTCTTATTATATTATCGCGTAACATGTGACTATTAAAAAAACAATTAGAATTGAATTATTGTATAAGGGTGCTTGCATAAAGCTACAGGGTTTTGCGGTCTCGATTTGCCGGTACAGGTCGGCACTGATATTTACAGATCAACTCACGAGTGCTCGGTATGAGAAAGTGTAGTCGGTACCGGCAATTTTCACCCTGCTTTTTTATATGTGAGCGCATACAGAAAATACGTAAGGAACTATTTTACGAGAAATATTTAACTGATCCTCTAAAAACTCATTTACCTTTTAACGATGTACGATTTTTTAAATAAATGATCCTCTTTTGAATTCTCTGGCCTTTTCTCATAGTTGGTCACAGTTACTTGTCTGGGAACCTGTATGTTTATGCAACCAGCCTATGTATAATGATCATAAACAATTCATTAAATTAATAATTGAAACGTTTTTATTGAACATTCACGTGACGTGATTATTACTTGCACATTGATGTAGGTACAATCTTGTTTCTCTACATGACAATGACACGCCAGAGATATGATTAAAAGGTGCATATTATTTGTAGTGTTATGTAAGTAGCCTTTTTGATACATATTTTAACTACTTACCGATCCACCTTTGAAAAGAAAACGAAAAAAAACAACAAAGAAAAAGGTGGCTGCCAGAAAATCTATATGAAAAGTCAATACTTACTTAAGCTGTTTCCTAAGTATGTGGTGGCCGCTACATAGCGTCCGCAATTTACCGGTGAATGACGTCACTTAAACGTTATTTATGAAAGTAAGTTGGTGTGTTTTCCTACAGAGCGTTATTTGACACCGTAAAGTCAAACCCCGCAGCCATCATTTTCATTACAGCCGTCACTGCGGCCGTTATGTGGCGGTCACCGCTCTTCTAGGAAGCCATAGCTTTCGTAAACAAATATTTTAGTTTCAGAAGTCGATGGCAAAAAATAAATACCTAAAGTAAGCTAATGCCACAAAATTCCTTCTTAGACGGTTGTTATAGAAATAACACATTCCTACATGTTAAAAATGTGTGAAATATTCACGAATAGGGGGACCTTACTGCCAATTTCTACCGCTAGAGGGACCATTGCACTATAACATATTATCATAGATTTAATATATGGTAGGTACTGGGCCTGGAGCTGCGCTTTCGGCCATCATCAGCGCTGCCAGCAACGTAGTCATTACAGACCGCGGCAGTAATCTACTATTAACAAAAACATCTAAATAAAGAAAGAAAATACATTTATTTAGCACAGACTAAAAGGCACACAACACAACATTTATTATTATTATAAAATCTAGTTGTATTCTTCTAAAAATTATTCCATAATTGCCTTACATGTTACAGCGCTGTGTTCAAATTCGAAACGTGTTGAAGATATCTTTAATTTAGATGCCGACGACATTATTGCTTCTGAAATTGGAGATGATTTTTACGAAGTGCGAAAAAGGTTACAAAGTTTACCCTTTAACATGAATGATACAATGGCTCTCATGTCTCTTAGGGAGCAAAATACTACAACATTGAAATTAAATACAACCATAAAAGCACCAGTTATTTCAACAACAGATAGAATTTTAATTGCTACAATGCCATCCGAAATAGCAGCAGAATTTAAAAACACATCTTTTAGAGATATAAAAAATTACCACTTGAAACTGCAACTCGATAGATTAATCAGCAATAATAGATCGGCATCTGATTATTTAGCCGACTTAGATGTAGATACGTTGACTCGTAGATTTGACCAATTGGTGGAGAAAAACAAGAAAAATGTTCTTTCTAAAACCCGAAGATTCAATGCAGCAGCGGTGGACGCAAAGAAGCATTTGTTGAATCTGATGACGCACTTCGTATATATTGCGCGTTACAAGCTTGTGTATCCACAATTATTAAGAAAAAAGTATATTGATAGCTTTGTATACAAACTTGGATTCCTATTTGCATTATTGAGACATCTCAAAGATATGCAAAAGTGGATTTATTATTCACTCAAAACAAACGGCGAAGGTGGTGGTAGAGGTACACTTGTTGGAACACTGTACTACGATTTAAAATTAGTCGAGAAACTACAAAGATTAGACGTCGACATTAAAGACGTGGTCTTATTGATACAAAAGATGGAGTATAGAGCCAACATGGCATACAATCCCAAGTTTTATGACTATAGTGCGGAAACTTAGTGCGCTGTTCGCCGTGTTGCGCAATATTATAACAATTGGAGTATACAATGCGACTACCTATAAGAAGTTAAGAGTCTCAAACACTACTTATTAACTTATTCATTTTACAACTGTCTGTAATAATTTAAGAGTTTAGAAAAAATATGTCTAAATCTTTTAAAGAACAAGTTTGTAATGAACTCATAAGTACAAAATAAAACTTACGTTAACACAGAACTTTAATATCTTCTCAAAAGCTTGAGGCTTATCTTAAAGTGTAAGAAGGACGTTCGCGCCTTAAATTTACACACATCAGAACTGTCTAGGGATCAAAGTATTTAAAAATATATATTTTATTGCCCTATTGAAATTAAGTAAAAATATCTATTTAGATTGATTAACACTCTCACCGCCATGTGGTCTGCTGGCCGCCCACAAAAATGTCAGTGCAGCAAGCCACTATAGATTTGTACATCTTTACCAGCAGGCCATGTGGTCCGCGGTGATCCCACAAATTCATTTATTTCTATAGAGCTTGGCTTGCTAGATAATAATTTAATAACGTATCTTGCCGGCCGTCCACATGGCGTGCTGCAATAGCCTAGCGTGGCGTGGTGTAAAAGACATTGCATGGCCCGCGCGCCGCCCACATGGCCTGAAGTTCTAGAAAAACCTTAAATGTGTATGGCGGTGAGAGTGTTAAATAAAATGTTTTCGTATATGTAGATCGACGAAGTACTCTTTGTAAGTACTCTTATTCTTTCTTTTAATTTTTTTCTCTTTTTTTTTAAGCCTTTGCATTAATAAAGACTTTTCGCAATTTTCGCTTATATGCAGGATTTTTCACCGTAGTTAATCCTGACATTAAAATGTGCTAAAAGATAAAAAGAACAGTTTTAAAGTTTTTTATTAGTAGTCTGTATTCAACGAGAATAACACAATCGCAGCGGTTCGGTATACCCATTATGAGTTCATCCAAATCATGCTGCGGAATAGCCGCACCCGTTGTAACAAGCGATAAAGGTTTTCTGGGGTGTCTACGGCGTCCATATTTGGCAGAGCTCTCATTTGAATCTTAACTCATGTGTGCTCAATGGGATTCAAGTCTGGCGATTGAGTAGGCCATAGAAGAACGTTGATATCATGTGCATCAAGTGTGAGTCCAACGACTGGCAGTGTGTGGACGTTCATTATCATGCATAATCAGAAATGAAGCACCAAATTGGGTCCGCAAGGAATGACAACATCTGATACAATCGTTTCAGCGTAAATCTGTGCATTGATATTGCCTCTGATCCAAATCAGTTCGGTTTTTCTGCCGATCCAAATACCAGCCCATATCATGACTGTTCCAGCACTGTATGCCTATACTTCCTGGCATGATTTTAAACATTCTAGGTGTCCAGGGGTCGTGCAATACCGTGTACTTCTAGTATCTGGCGTCATACCACAGTGAGATTCGTCAGATAAACACACAAAACGCCACTCTTCTACTGCCCAATATCATTGTTTTCGAGGTCATTGTAAACGGGCTCAGCGAGTGCGGGGCAACTCAAACTCAAAGCATTTATTTCAATTAATCCATTTACAGGCACTTTTGAACTGTCAGAATGTGGTCGGTCAGAAATACCCACCTACCTAGTAGTAGGTACCTATGGAGAAGAACGGGCAAGAAACTCCATGGACAATAGGTTAACGTTGGTTGGGTTGATGGGCTCAAAAGCTGGTACACGTAGTGGCCTTCGGTAACGGAGATTGACTTCATGCATTTCTTAAGGTTTGACCGCTTATTATCATCGCTGAAGAGATATGAAGCCTCGTGACCAACATCATGTCGGTCATTGTACGATTTCGTCGAGCAGTAATATGTATGTAAAAGATCGTTACTATCGGTTATACGGCTGCGTGTGGTGATGCGGCTCGTCCTCCTTGTCACTCTGCCTTTCTACCAGTGATACGGTACCGTGTCCAAAGTCGACCTATAACACTCTGCGTAGTGCCCAGAGTTATTGCCACAGCACTTTGCCGAGAACCAGCTTCCAACATTCACACGGCTCTGATCGTTTATTCTCGGCTCAAATGACGTCTTCTCTTCATATTAAAGTTTTTTATATCGATTTCAATCAGAAGTATGGCAGAAATTTTATGGCAGGATTATATAGGAATACGACTTGACCGAAATTCAAAACTATTCCCTTTTCAAATGACGGAGATTACTAAAAAGTATTAATAGGAGTTACAAAAGAAAAATATAAAAAAAACAGTGTTTTAGTAACTAGCAAAAACGTGCTTGATTCTTAGACACTTTTGATGTGTGTATATCGCATAAAGGTAGGGTACCTAGAAAACTTAATTTTTAATTTACACTCGTTATCATAACATTACATCTCGCCTTTAACCCTCAAAGAGTTAGGCAGAAGTCCACATTTCGGCAGTTATGTTTAGACCCATATAATAGAGGGCGAGCCTATTGCATTAGTCAGGCGCAAATCTAGACTCTGAGCTGCTACTAAGAAATTACTGACGAAAAATCCAATAACACTGCCCGACCCGGGAATCGAACCCAGGACCCCGTGCTCAGCAGTAGCGCATGCGGCCACTAGACCAACGAGGCAGTCGCGAGCTTTCGTTCATGTTTTCTTCAAATACAATCATTGCTAAGAGACTGTTTCTATGTACGTAGGTACGTACATAGGAGCTATATGATTGAGTCGTTTGGGGTTTAAACACTAGGGCCTGTGGCAGTGCTCATCGAGTATTTCAGGACATCGCCTACCGGTCTGTCTACTCTTCGCGTGACCAGAGGAATGGCCTCTTTTAAGGCCAAGGAATCAGCATTGCCATCCAACGTGGCACTGCCAGCCTTTTGGGCACTTTTCCCATTGACGGCGATGCGAACATTTTTTTTTTAATGCCCATTGTTTTTTTTTTGTTTGTTATGTAGTTGTAGATATTTTAGTAATAGCTTGTATATTATATTTCGTGTCGTTAACATTATGAATTTAAAACCACATGGATGAATAAAAAAAATTACAGGTACTTTTGAATTGGCAAGGAGTCGATCAGTCAGAAAGATGAAGCCATTTGCCCATGCCAAAGCGTAACAGGTACCCATCATTAAAAATGGGGTAGAAACTCTGGAGAAGTACAATATTTTAAATCAACTTCTGCTGAGCATGACGTAAAGAAAAGAAAAAGAAAGTAAAAAAATACATTTATTTGCGGTAAACATGACGCAGAGAACGAACACATACACAAAAAAAAGTTGGGGGAAAATATGCGTCACATCCACGCAAAACGGTCACCGCTCAGCCTAATGCTACAACCCTATGCGAAACATAGCCTTAGCGCTGAAGTTCAGCGACAGCCGGCGTTGACGTGATGTCGTCAACCGGTGTAGCAAACGCTAAGATAAAACATACAATGAGAAATAATATAAATACGCCTTACCTAGTTCTAAGTCTTTAAATAAACAATTATAAAATCGTAACATTACGGGCAACGACTCGGGCGCCTTTGATAATCTGTGCGCTCAGCTGTCATAAAATTATAGTTTTGACGTTTTGACCTATAGCTTTTAGTTATTGTTCTGAGAGCCACAGAGCATGTAACTAGAGAAGAGGCGGAACTTAGAACATTCAGTTTTTGAGAAGTTGATAACTTTCTACATACCAACCACATAATAAAAACACGGCTACCAACATGAAAATTCTAAGTAGCACTGACAATGACAATCACGACCTTGACGGCAGAACTGTCAGATAGGGATGCGCAACGCATAGTATAGAAATCAATAAACTTATCGATAGTTAGAATTCATCGATATCGATGAAATGCACTGAATGCACTATGCAGATATTAACGAGGCTTTAAAACTAATTTATTTTATTATAAAAAATGGTAAAATAAAACACTGATTTATATGATTTTAGCATTTATTAATTTATATAAATTACAAGCACGAGTAGCCCGATTTCTTCCAAACTTTACAGTATCACCCAAATTCAAATTTATTTATTTGTACACATAGGTATAATGTAGTGGTATAGTTGCCGGCACGTAACTTGGCAAGGTTTTGGCGTATTGAAAGTAAGTTTGCGCATGTACACTTAGTGCAACAAAAAAAATTACACTTTTAGTGTTTGTCAATAATCTATGTTCATTGCCATATTTCATTTTGAAACATGTCTGTTTAGAAAAAAGATAAAGAAAGCAAAAACGCATCTAACAACTCTTGCCAAGTTACGTGCCGGATACGTCTTGCAAGATACGTCTCGATTGCTGGCTCGTGGATGGCACTGTTTCAAGCAAAAGATCTGAAATGATACATTACATATGATAAGTTATTTTATTTTGGAGGCCTGTGTCCCCCAGCAGTGGGAACATTATAGGCTGATTATGTTGATGATGTTATGTGTGTAGTAAATTATAATGTGATGTTATATGTAAGTATTATTACCTTCAAACTCAAAGCATTTATTTCAAATAAACCAATTACAGGCACTTTTGAATTGTCAAGGGGTCAGTCAGTCAGAAAGATGAAGCTAGTTGCCCATTCCAAAGCGTGGTAGGTTCCTATGGAGAAGAACGGGCAAGAAACTCCACGGATTTTAAATCAAAAATGTTGAAAAATATATGAGAACAATGTAGAAAGACGTGCATGTTAAAAGCGCCCGTAATAAAAAAATAATATATAAATACTATAAACAACTAAATTAAAAATAAGCCGCGGCAGCTAAGAGACAACCAGTCCCAACTGACGACGCCCATTCACGAACATGACGCATGGATCAGCACCATTTAACTCAACCATTTTGAAGGGAACTTGAGGATCCAACACTGATCAGAAACTGGTGGAAAAGATTCTGAAAAAAAAAAACTATTAGTGTCTTGCTGTTATGAACACTTGAATGATATCACATATGTTTTGAGAGTGCTTCACGCAAATTATTTGCGGCTGGGATATAGGAATTTAGCTCTGCTAAAACTTTTTTTTTCTAATTAACTTTCAAGGACTGCAGTATATTATTATGTTTAAGAGAAATCAATTATGGAATTTATTATAGTTACCTTTTGACGCTGAATACCCATACACATGTTGTGGAAATTCTTCCAATTGTCTGTCAGTGAGAGGTAAGGCCATCAAATTCAAAGTTGGGATTGCATGTCTTTTCAGACGATTTCCCTTTTTGTTGAAATCCTTTTTGGCAAAGTGGTTAGCACATACATTTCGCCGTTCATGCAGTTTTTGTATTGGTAGATGCACCAGTTCATCATTACCAACTGCTTTTAGCCACTCTCGACAGCTGGAAGATACAAAATATAAACGTTAATTCAGACTATGTTTGACTGTGAATTTATTTAGTTCGATTTAAAGTTAGGAAAACACCCAATTTACACTATCAGCGCAACTAAATAGAATAGATTATTATACTTGGAATATGAAATTCTAGATTTATTTCATATTCACAGTATTTATTTATTTATTTTTTTAGCAGTCAACCTACTTAGGCTAAATTAGATTACAATTTTATTTAGATTAGACAAATAGAGGTATTACTGTAGGCACAAATGTTCACAATGATACATTTCTTCATTCAAAGTTTCAGCTAGTCTTAATTGATGATTCGAGGGTCTTATTACCGAATTCGAATGATGCTATTAAGTAATACAAATATGTAGTGCTATGAGCACAATATCACATTATTTATTTATTTAATTCAAACACATGATTCATATTGCTGTTAGTAACACTTCCAAAACTATGTTAGTAAAAATTCACATAAAAATAAAATAAAACAAAACAAAACTAATTCAAATACCTATAACTATGTCCGCTTCCCGCGGCACCAGACCTGCAGCAGTGCTTACGGGTCCAGTGCCCCAGGAATGAGCAATCAGGCTTATTCACAATCACCTTTAAAATGCTGTTGGTGCCCCCCCGAATCCTCCGCATCAGGGATGCTGTTCTCTTTCGCATGATAGCTTGAAAGCTATCAATATCAGCTTCAGTAAACATGCCAGACGCGCTACAGAACCGCGGGAGCCCCAAAGCACCCTAAAGGCGTCATTATACTGTACGCGAAGAACAATAACAATAACATTAGCAATAGGTACGTATCGGTACTCACCGGTTTAGATCCAATGGAAACTTGGAAAAATGCAGCTTGTTTCCATTAAGCAAGGCTTCCCTGATACCGCAAACTTCACATTTTCTGTGACCCTTACCCATGATAAACTTAGTCACTGTCTCGTTATTATAAAGAAATAATGACAATAAACGAGTCAATAATTATATCGCAAAAATCACTTCAATAATAAATATCTCTGTAAAATTAGGTGAGGATGAAACGGAGAAGCAGGTCGCCCCTGAGACGACCCAATGAGCAGATGCTCGACTCAACGTTAACACAATCACAAAAATTATTCTGATAAGTTGTATTCTCAAATCTTAGAGAAAAAGGAAAAAACAAACAGAAAAATCACAATACGAAGCAAAGCAACGCGAAGGCAGACATGTTTGTTATTGTGAATGTGTGGTCACGTGATGTGGTCACTTCGTAGTGTAATGTTGGTCATCCTGATTCTAACGTGTGTTTCTGAATGTTGGCTAACGCCATGTTACAAACCCCTTAGAAATATAAATTGGTTCGGAGTTTCACAGGACTGCTGAGAGCTTTAGGTGGTTTTAGGTGACAGCTGCGCGCACAGATTATCAAAGGTTCTGGGTTCTGGCAAAGTGTTTTTGAATATTTCCGTTAGGATTTTCTCAGTTGCAGCCTCAGAACAATAACTAAAGCATAGAAGGCGCTTTAGGACATTTGAAGTGTACGCTGTCATAGACAAAAGAGTATTAGCTAGTGATGTGACTATGCATAAAATAAAATACCGATATCGACTTCTTAGTTTATGGTATCGCTCCTTGGCATTAAATCTAAAATATGCTAAGGTGAAATAAACTCACTTCTGTCTGCTTAAGTTATTTATTTATAAACACAGGATAAATTATTAACAAATTGAAATTACCAAGAAAACGCTTCAATAATTTTTAAAGAGCGAATGGCACCGGAACAAGTAACAAAAAATTTAAATCACTGTCCTTGAAAAATTATAGTTTTTGTTAGAAATGTCCTTACTTTTTCTACAGGAGAAGATAATTCTTTCGCGATATAATTAATTCTAATTGTTAAATATTCTTTGCTTATCAATTTAATCAACACATTTCTATGTTCATCCAATACATCATTATCGAATGAATGTTCGAGTAAATCATCAAAAATTGACGTTGGTAGCAATATTTTAATAAAGCAGTCATCGCTGAAATGTTTGGAACAAATACGATGGTGTTTTTTCCATTCCCAGTAGTTACGTGCAATAGCGTTGATCCATGTTTGCCTCATATCAATATCGGAGGGAAATCTGAAAATTAAAAAAAAAATCATAGCTACACATGAGTTTAAATTATTATACCATGAGCCACACGGATTTTTGACCACTGTCATTTCATTACTCATACGTATGATTTGCTGGCAAGACCGTAGGTATTTAGGTATTTATTTCACTCTTAAATATTTAATCCTTCCCAAAACTACGTGTAAAGAAAAATAATGTAATAATTTAGATGACGCTTGTTCTATCGATATTCTATCGATAGTTTATTTTTGCAAGCACTATTGCAAAAATTTCAATGCCGATTTAAAATTTCTATTTTTCCTAGAATCGAATTATTTAATTACATAAAATATTGATTTCAAAACACTACCGTGTACACTAAGCTCAAATAATTTGAAAAAATGCCAAAATAACCTACACTGAGGATACAAAACCGATAAAATGACCATATTTGATTACTTACCGATGGAAGCTTATGATTTCCGCATCATTTTCTTTGCGGGATGAATGTGAATTACATCACAGGACAATGCAGTGCAGTGCAGTGCAATGCATTGTGATTTGATGCAGGACATTATTTAATCTTTAAGCTTTGCGATTTACACTAAATAACTATTAATTTTGTACAATTTTTACAAAAACACGTAAAATCAACGGAACACTTCAACACCCATGCGCCCATAAGCATTATACGAAAAAATGCGATGAACAAAGTCATAGACAAAAACCTGAGAAGTTAAGTAGCTTTTAAACTTAGTATCATACAGGTAGCCAAGGTAGCCAAATTGACGTTTGCTTTGTGACGCTTTGCATTTTGAGCAACCTACATCTGTTTCTTTCTAATGCTGTTATGAGTGTATAAGAAAACAGAGACGACTATATTAGTTAAATTTAGCTTCCTTCTATGCTTTAGTTATTGTTCTGAGGTTGCAGCTTGATTTGTGCTAAACTTTAGTGGCGAAATGAGGGTGTACTATAGTTATACATCTGCCTAGCCTTTGAGGAAAATAGGCGTGACGTTATGTTATAAAAATATGGAAATCACCCGACGTTTTGCTGTTATTTTTATCTGTGTTTCTATTTAAAGTTTATAATTAGAGAAGCTGCAAAAATAACAAACTACGAGTACCTTCATGAAATCGGAAAAAACAAACCTGCTAATGGCCTGAGAGCAACAAATGTTTTCATTCAAGTTTATTTATTCAGAGGTCCTGGCTTGCTGGCAACCCGCCAAGCGGACTGGCAACACCGGGTAACACGTGTAATATTCAAAACTTAAACTTCGTTATCTTTTACGACCTCCTTTGGAACTTTTCTTTATTATTTGATGTCAACATTGCTGGTGCAACTAAAGATGAATGTATACTCAATGTAATCAGCTGAGTGTATAGCATTATGTAGCTTATTATAAGCTGTTCAACTTAAAAATACAATTTTCATTGTTTAAAGAAGAATATTAATAACAGTCCGTAAGTGTTTGTGGTTAAATAATAATCAAATAAAAGCAGCTCGGGTCGATCGGAGGTTAGGCGAAGCTTGCCAAGGTAGGTCCATGGATGGGTGACCATCCAGTACATACCGAGTCCCCTCCGTGCCTAGTTAAGCACGAAATGCCATTGCTTCCGGTCGACATTCGTAGATCTTTGAATGTCGTTACGGGTAGTTAGAAGCCCGAAAGCCTGACAACCAGTCTTACCAATGGGTACCGTATTATCCATTTGCTGGGTTGTGGGGATCAGATAGCCAGTCGCTCCATGTAAAATACTGGTATTTAGCTCCATCCGGTTAAGTTAGGGTTTCCTAAGACTGCGGTGAACCGTAAAATCAAACCCCGATGCCATCATTTTCATGACGGACGACACTACGGTCGTTATGTGGCGGCCATCGCTGCCGTTGGAAATCAAAGCTTTAGACTGGACGCCATTTTTTTTTTGTTTCCGGGGTGAAAAATCTGCCACCCTGGGGCGGGCGGCGGGGTCTGTCAGACTCTTACTGACTAAAACCACCCGGTGTTCCATCTCACACCTACGCCGGGGGTCGCGGGAACGTATGATTCTTCCGCAACCCCCGACTGGTGCCGGCCCGCTACTGCGGGCCTCTTCGGGTCTGGGGGGGAGTGAGGTGTTTGACTCCCCCCACGACGTCTAAGAGGGGCGCGCGTGGAACACTACGCGCCGCCACCTCGGGTCCCGGTGTGTGGGGGGCGACGGACGTCCCCGAGTTCGTCGCCCCTGGACCCATTTAGGGGGGCTGGAAGAGGGCGTTGTCCGCCCTCCGCCGACGCCTGGTGCGCCTTCTGCGGGCCAAGTGAGTGGACGAGATCTCCCTCTCCCTTTCCGCATCCTCCTTCTGCGAGACAACTGTCTCACAGAAGGAAACCACCGCGTCCCAGGACTCGTCGCTGCCGACCATCGACTCGACTACGGCCGGCAGCGACAAGTCACTGCCTACTTCTGAGATGAGGGCACGGCGCGGCTCCTCCCAAGCGGCACACTCTGCCAGCGTATGCCGCGCCGTGTCCTCCCGGCAGTCGACGCAGTGGTGACACTGGTCGTCCGGCTCCCTGTTTATGCGACACAGGTACTTCCCGAAGCAACCATGCCCCGAGAGCACCTGCATCACCCGAAACGACAGGGAGCCGTGCCTCTTCCCGAGCCAGCCTCGACCTCGCGAAGCTGAGACCGACGCAGCTCCATGTGCCGCTGCATCGGTCCCTCGCCCCGCGCCCTCGATTCCTCGCGCCACCGATACAATGACGCGAGTACTTTCGCCTCGAGGTCCCAGGGCGGGGCACAGTTTTAACCTAACCTAACCATTTATAAAAAATAATGAACTTAACTAGTTCCATAAGTAACCATACATTTGACTTGTTTCAGACCAATTCAAGCACATAAACTTACAAAGGACATGACCATACCACGCAAATGACATAATTTTTTTGTCTAAAGATTGTTTGCTGTAATAAATCATTTGATTAAAGACCAAATGCCTAAGGGCTGATTTTTCAATAGCCAGATAACTTTTATCTGAAGAATAAATCTGACAGTTTGAAATTTTTTCTATACAAAAGCTGTCAAATCGCAATAATTATTCCTCAGATAAAAGTTCTATTCTATTTTTGTATATGGCAATGGTGCCGATGTCGACAATTCTGCCAATGTCAGATGTGATATGAGAAAAGATAAAAGTTTTCAGACTATTGATAAATCAGCCCTAAATGGCATTATCCTTGATAATAGAATAGAAGAGAATAGAATACTCTTTAATAGGTACACCAAAAAATTACAGATAAATGTAGAAATTTTACATAGGGTGACATAATGGGCGGTCTTCTCTGATATATGATAATATTCTGTCAAGTAAAAATTTTACCAAATGAAAATGTGCGTACTAAAATCATTCCAAACATTGCATTAGTGTAAAAAAGGTTGCTAAAATTTGTTTGGGTAGTGAAATTTTGCGCAAAATCTTTTCGGCAAAACGACAAGATCCCGCCACCACTGCTCCTCCAATGCTTATGCATTGCTATGTTAAAACAAATGTGTCGTGGCGGTTAAAATGTTACACTTTTTTTGGTCTAGCTCTCATTCGCCAAATGTGCAAAAGCGTAAGGATCTTCGTTCGAACCGGGCGTCCACCACGACGCCTCTCGACCGTTTTTTCGTATTCATTATGAAATTATTATTTACTACGTAAAGTTATATACACTCGAGTACCTCGACTGGCTATCGTTGTTTAGTGGTTATAAGCAACAGCTGAGCTGGTTCTGAGTTTGATCTTAGTATGTCTGTGTACTGCCAGTTGACAGTTCAAACAAACGCGTCTAATTACGACGATCACGTGACATTAGCCGCTCAATCGAGCGTCCTCGCGATATTACCACTATAAACCAATAGTAGGTACTATTGTGGCCTTCTTGCCTATTAGTTTCTTTGGCGATTTGCCAACTACCTCAGTAGGCAAGTCTTTCGATGTTTTATGTAGAAACTAATGTAATTCTGGCCGATGCTTCTTATATTTCCTACCTAATGGCTATCTTCCATGATAATTTAGAGAAATGTAAATATAGTAATAAGTTTGCTATATGGTTAAAGACATTTATTTCTCAATAAGAAATTACAAAGAACTCTCACTCACTTGAGAACATTTAAAACTTAAAATATAGTATTATAACAACTTTGAGACTCAAACTAAGCAGCTCTTGTTGCTTTTATTGCCTTATACTTATTTATAACACAACGTGTATTAGAAATATGTGCTCATATTTTAGGGGACCATCAAACTGAACAACTTTCTCCGTGGAACCAACGCTGTAATCGAAAAAAAAAAAACCAGATGTCTGAAACAAAAATTCAATACCTACTAAACCCCAATTGTACGGGAGAGCTGATTATTTATTTGCGATAGATGTACTTAGTGTGGTACGCACAGCTACAGATCATGCTATTAATTCCAGTAGGTATAAGCTGATCTCGAATTGTATAGGATTTCCTTACAATGAGAGGTCAGTGTACACTGGAAATGTATAGCTTGATGTGTAGCCGTGTGTACTAAGTGTGTGTTTATTTTTTTATTTAAGATGGGTTTGCTCTTGACTCTAGTCTAGGTCAGTGGTGACAGAGACAGAGTCGACGATGGAGTGAGCTTAGCCAGAAGAAGCCTGTGTGTGTCTATTTTTCTTTCTTTTTTCTTTCTTTTTGTTCAGTGTTCACTCTCACTTTGAAGAGATTAGGGTTGTATGCGTTCGGAAACACAGACACAGGTAGAGAGTTCCACTCTTTTGGTGTGCGCATAACAAAAGACATTTGGAAACGCTTAGTGCGAATTGCTGGAATAGCAACTAGGTAAGGATGGTAACTTGCAGTGCGTCTAGATGACCGATGGAAGAAGGTGGCCGGTGTTATTTTAACCGATGAATTTTCTAAGCTTTTGAAATGATAAAATAACTTAATTGTTCGATCACGTGTCTTTCAGATATTCGTTTCACTCCTTATAATTATAATCATTTGCAGTTAAATATGGGACGAGAATTCTGTTTAGTTACAATACTTACAATAGTGATGGTACTAAGCCAAACATCGCGTGGTGAACAAAATATTTCCAAACGAGACTCTTCGAGTAATCGTGCTGAGGGCTGTCACGACATTTTGTCGGCTCTTTAATACCTTCCCGCACGCAGTTTAGGGTTGCTCCCGAAGAGAAATAGGGCACTGGCACAGAGCTGTTGGCGCAAGGCAGAGGAGAGAGCTGGTTACGAAACAACTTTGAGCGATAGCAGTATGTTTAAAAAAATCTGTCAAGTTATTTATCGGGTCATACGTTCATATCATACAACATGTCCCGAAATTAAAGCACTTCACCAAACACCTCAATTAGAATATTATGTTATAATCATAAATTCATAACACACAGATTTTTTTACTATAATGTATAAAACATTGTTTGTATTAGATTAGTTATTATTATTGTGGAAGAAAATTATGCTCACATTACAAATCTACCTACCCATACAGTCGCACACATAATAAACGTCTAGCGTAGTAGGTACCTACTCCGTCCATTTTGGTTTGTTTTGACTGTACAGCGGAAGTGTGACTGTAATTTATGGAGTTTTAATATTTATAGTATAAAAAATTACCTATATTAAAAACGGCAGAAGTCGATTCAGTAAACGACTCTGAACCAACTACTTTTCTAATGTGCATTAATTCAGTTATACATTGTATATAACACTTAGAACAGGTGAAACATACCAATTACAGTTTTAAAGAATGCAGGGTCAGATAGGCAGACGCTCCATGTAAAATACTGGTATTCAGCTGCATCCGGTTAGAATGGAAGCAGACCCTAACATATTTGGCAAAAGGCAGGCAGATTGATTGGTTGAGTCAAGTCGTCGTGAATACAAGCAGTTGCTTGTATGACTAAAAGGCCAATTCCTGTACTTAAAAACGTTCAAAATCAAGTCGCAATCTCATCTCAGCGATAATCAAATGTCAATAATGTAGGTAAACGCTATACAACTTTTGATGTTGTTTGTTTTGATGTTGTGTTGGGATAGGCTAGGCAGACATGAGCTTCAAATTCAACATAAACGCTTCCTCTACTAACATGCGTTTGTTAAAAGCTAAGTATCAATAAAAAAATGTATAATCGCATGATAACTAACGCTATTGTTAAAATCCACCATCGTTTTCAACCGGAAATGGCGGTATTAAGGGAATTAACGCTTTATTACAAACTGTTTAGGTGTGGAATCGCGTGCAAGTGCAGTCGTTAGTTATAATTCGTTTTCATAATTTCGTTAATAGGTTTAATTTTGAAATGTTTTGTATTTAAATTTACAAGGTTTTTTTAATAAGTACGTTCGCATGAGTACCTACCTATTATATTCAGTATTCACTTTTATAAGATAGTACCTATTGATTTTAAAAACAACGAATAATTAGGGAAAGATCTAAGTACAATGTTTATCATTACTTATTTTAGAATAGGTACCACTGTGACTCTGAAATAACTTAAATGATGTTTCGCCTGTTTCCGGATGGCAGTCACTGATAAGAACTTAGACAGCGTGTATCAAAGATGTGTGGTCATATAATTTTAATTATCAGCTGTCCTATACAAAAGTTCAATACCTATTGGACCCTAATGTATAGGACATCGGATTTTTTTTTCGCGGTGACGATGTTGGTCCGATGGCGGAAATTATACAGAATATATAATATGAAATCACGAGAAAAAAATCAGCTGTTCCCTACATTTATGTTTGCAGAACTCGTCAAAACGTAGGGAACAGCAGATTTTTAAAATAGTAGGTAGGTATTAAATTAACAATTTATAACATTTTTTTTTTTTGTTTTTATCTTAGATTTTTATTATAACTAGGTATTCAATTTTTTATTTTGTTATTCAATTAACCCACAGTAAATAAAAAAACTTGTCATAAAACTAAGTAACTGTCGGTGAATTGTCCGCCGCGCTCGGCGACCTGTAGCGCTTTGTGAGTGCATCGTGGATGGATCAATCTTGCAAGGTACCTAATCGCTAAAAACAGGTTTTGCCGAGTTGGTTCTTGTTGTTTTCGTTTTGTAAGTAATTATATTTGATTACTAGTTCATTTATTTATTTATAAGTATAAAAATATGTATTATTTGTTAGGTATTTACCTATGTCGAAACTGTTTGTACTCCCCGTCACTTGTCCCTAAAGGTTCATTAGAAAACCAGCGTCAGACAGCATGTGTCTGGCATTAATGCTGAAATGATCCTTTTTGGCACAGCCGTGAGACACACACTATTGTTGTTAAACCGTTATTTTCACTTTTTATTTTGTTATTTGTATTCTGTGTTTCACGAACTGTGTCCAAATAAACGTTATTCTTTCTTTCTAAAAGTCGCATTTACTTTTGTTTTAAACAAAGTCAGTTCTCGTGTTTGTCTGTTTGTCCGCTTAGTTTTTCTAAACAACACAATGGATTTTGATGAGGTTTTCACCATTTACTTAGAGAATTTATTCTGGCAGGATTATTTAAACGATTTAATATTTACTTTTGCAGTTTTTTTTGCAAATGAGTTGAGAATGCTAAGAGGAATGTGTTAATTGACGGAATAAGAAATCGGTATAATAGTAGAGGAAGTCTGAAATTGGTTGTCATGGTGTGGGCATGACTGCCAGGGTTGCGGGAAAGTCCGAGAGGGATACCGTGGCCCCTGGCACAGGCAAATGAAGGAACACGGGTGGGTTTTAGTAAGTAAGAGACGGACACGTCCTCCCGCTCATGAAAAAAAAAAAAATTTTTTTGTTAATAAGTATGAAATTGTTGTAAAGTCTCTCTGGCTGTACCACTATTATCTGGCTGGTTTTAATACCATTAAATAGATGACATTTAAAACAAGATAAATAAGAAGAAATACTCTTTCCCGCCATTTTTGCCACGACAAAATGAGTGAATCTAACGATGAAATTCGGTACATTTTGAAGTTTTATTACAAAAAAGGGAAAAATGCGACACAAACCGCGAAAAAAAATATGTGACGTTTATGGACTTAACGCAGTGTCAGTGAGAGTAGCATAAAGTTGGTTTAAGCGTTTTCAGTCCGGGAATTTTGATGTCAATGATGCAGCTCGCTCTGGTCGCCCTTTACGGGTAAAGTCGATGGGATTTTTGAAAAAATGGAGCACGATCTGCCTAATATTAGTAATTACGATACAGCTGAAGAGTTAGGGGTTGACCAAAAAAACAGTTTTGACCCATTTGGAAAAGTGGGTTTTAAAAAAAAGCTCGATATTTGGGTGCCACACCAGCTCTTAGTCTTGCATTTGTATATATAAAATACGATAGAACTTTACATCAGTAAATTGCATACATGATAAGCAGGGGCTTTCCTCCAGTATTCCAATAAACTATTCCCTGTTCTACAAAGTACGAACTACAGTTTAAAGATAGATGTCAAACCCCTCTGAGACTATCACATAAAGTTGAAAGCGTACCCATGAGAACAGCCAACATGTCTCAATTTTACATATCAAACGATTCCGGTCGATACCAAGACTGAGACAAATATTTGTAAGAACTGAAGCTGTTTGTTCTCAACCTGCGGAGTAATTGCGTGACACACTAACAGTACGAATGGCTTTCAATTTGACAGTTCAACAACATTCATTGCGTTATTTACGTTGTTGAGCAGACAATTTTTGCGAACATATGCAGCAATGGATTAACAATATCCTTCAAAATGATTTATATTGTGATTAATAGTGTGACACGCAACTAGGGTGCCGGATGTTTTGCCACGAATTTGTATGTTTTAAAATAATACACGAAAAAGAACTATTGGGAAAATGTGTTTTGACTGCTGTAGGAATGTCCTAGGTTTGATTTAGGATCTCTCCGGTGTTGATGTTAACGTGATCATCATAGGAATCAGAATCATTTATTTGTCAAACATAGGTTATTATATATACATTATAAAGAGCTTATAAATAGTACAAAGTGCGCGGCTGTGCTTTGTCAACAATGACATACAAATATGTTATAAAAAAAAATAGAAAGAAAATATATTATATTAAAAATTAGTCAAATTAAATAAGTTACATTATTAAACAAAATAGGCCTCCTCCTTTTTGTGCCATGTATCCCTGGTCTGTGCAAGTCTCATCCAGGTCTTCCCCGTGATCTTCTGTAGGTTCTCCACCCACCTGGGCATTGGTCTGCCAATGCTCCTTCTACCGTTTCTCATCAATGATTCTGTTAGAGCTCTGCTCTAGCTGTCCACCTCCATTTCAGAAACACTATCCATAGTCCTACGTCTTGAACCTTAGTCCTATGTTGAATTTCTGAGTTACAGACCCGGTCTTTCAATGATAGGCTTAACATAGTGCGCTCCATAGCTCTTTGTGCAACCACTAAGCTGACTGATTAATATTTTTACTTCGTCTAGCTCGTATCGCAACGAGAAAAGAACAACCGAACCATTATCTCGCTGTTCATCTCTCCTTTACTAGATTCCTTTCAAGTACTTCCGGGTATTCGTATACTTTTTCTTATTTACGATACACCGACACAAGAAATCCAAGCAGTAACATAAATTCAAGCAAGAGACATTCAATCACGCAAATGCACGCGTCAAGAGCATAACAAGACGACATATCGATACGAAGTCGACAAACACAACGTCGGGAAACTGTTATGTCCCACATACACAAAACCAATCACCAATGTCACGAATATTGGTTTATTTTACGACCATAGCTAAATGGAGCAACGAGCCTGTTTCCGCCACTAAGACAAACATTGGAGCCAATAAGCCAACGCTGCTCAGTCTTTAACGGAAGCGTATTCCGCTTTATTGCAGACATGTCGGGACATGATTTATTCATGTTGGAACATGTCCAGACGTTTTTGGGACGTTTGGAGTCACGTTGAGCTAATTTCTGGAGTGTCGAGGAAGGGAATGTCTTTGGGTAATAGTAGAGTGTGTATGAATAAGCAAGGATTGTTATTTTACTTTGTTTTATTTCTTCAAGATAACAATCAATTGCGCAATATTGCTTAATATTTAGGTGCCTACATAATTATATTATACAAAACACTTAAGTAATCACGCAACCAGCATCGTTATACACAAATTAATTTAACAGTGAAAATAGTTTGAGTAAGGTCCAAGCAAACTTAGCAATTATTTGTCTATCATAGATTAGTTATCATAAATGTCATAGATAACTTAAAAGAGTTGTCAAATAACGTGTGACAAACAAAATGTGATAATATAACAACTGAAATTATTTGGTATTTTGTAGTAGATGAAAAGACCAGCCGGTCTATTCTGTAAAAATCGCACCGTGAAAACTTGTGTGAAGTGAGCTTCAAGAGAGCTGTCATTCCACTTGATGCTAGGGATTGACACTATTGACAGCTAACTTCATTTACGTTTTCACGGTGAGATTTTTACAGAACAGGTATTCTGGAGTTAAGCTATATTGCCAACCCCTTAAAATCAAGCCATTGCATTGTTATATTGACTAATGTTAAACAACTAAGCACAGTGCAATCATTAAATATTAAAAAAATAGTTTGGAATGGAATATAAAAGGCGCTGAGTTAAAAGAGGACGGGTTATTTTACCTGCTTTGAAATAAATTTCATTTATTTCAGGTATCACATAACCCATACTATACATACTATTTAATAATCAATACACAATAACACATCAATAAACATAATATAAATACAACATCCACACATCTAATTCATATTCATTTAACTTTACGTTGCATAAATCAGTTTAAAACTTTGTAACACAGGCAAACCTGTGCCAAGAAAACGTATTAGGTAATATTTTCGCTACTACACAATTTTCCCAAAGAAAATCCGAGCCATATTAATAATAACCAAATACTGCAGACCCCTCAAAACAAAAACAAGCCCAGTTTAAAATAAACAGCACCTCTTTTGCATTTACCCATTTTATTTTTCTTTCACCCCACAATAAGCTGAGACATGGCTCTGAAATATACCTCGGAGTAAGGTTACCATCAGTCTGGATTTGTCCGGACTTTTCAACATAAGGGGATTTTTTCTGAAAATATATATTTTTTAACAGCCGCAGGAGTGGATCGAAGTTTAAGCTACGCTTGCTGCGTCACCCATCCACAAACCAACCGGTTTGTGGATGGGTGACCATCCATTACATAGCGAGATCCCTCCGTGCCTCGGAAAGAACGTTAAGCCGTTGGTCCTCGGCTGTCATTCGTAGATCTTTAATAAAAAGAAGCCCAAAACTCTGACAACCAGACTTACCAAAGGGTATCGTGTTACCCAGTAATTGAGTTGTGGAGGTCAGATAGGCAGTCGCTCCATGTAAAATACTGGTATTCAGCTGCATCTGGTTAGACTGGAAGCTGACCCCAGAACTTTTTCGCATATATCCGGCTTTTTGTCAGGACTTTTCAAATTTTGAAATGGTAACCCTACCTGGGACAGAACTCACCGTCGCCAATTTATGCAGTTGACTTTAAAAAGTTAGCATAATGCTGCCTGTGATATAAATTGTCATTCTTTTTAAACGTTTTATGTCTGGAGTTTGTGGCTCGAAGTTTAGACTTGAGTAGAATGTAAATTATGTTGCGTATTACAATTTATATTCTATTTTGTGAACGTCAAGGTTTTAAATAATGTTTTGCGTAGAACTTTTGAACTTCCTTCATCATTTTTGTTTATGTATATCTAGACTAGCTTCTGCAGCGACTTGTTACGCGTGATATTTTTTGCTATAACATAAAATGTATCCTATGACACTTAGTGATGATGTAGCTTCTTATCAGTGAAATAATTTTCTTCATAATATTAAGTACTAGCTGACCTGACAAACGTTGTCCTGTCTTAGCAATGAATATTCAATTGGAACTGGAATAAATAATAAAACAAATATGAACTATTAAATTTATATTTATCCAAAAATAAAATAAAAACAGCTGTCTGCTAAATTCACATTCATCAAACGCGCGAAGTTAAAATAGTGATTAAGTTTTCTGAAATTTTCCAATTTTCTGCGCAATTTTCTTATTTTTTTCTTCCCGTAAGAACTTTCTACAAAGAATTAAAAAAAAATAAGAAAAAAGCTGAATGAAATCAATAAAGTCGTTCTCAAGTTATGGCGTGACCAAGGGAAAAAGTGTTTCTTTTATATACAACGTGTAACATAATTAACGCAAGACCTCATACACCCCAATTAGAGTATTCAGTTTAAAGCATAATACAATGACCAAAACAATTTTATTTTTAAAGCTAACTATTATTATTAAGATAATCGTGTTGACCCTAGCATTATTTTATGCATTTGAAATTGAGTCTTGTTGCCTTGAAATAAGATTTACTTTTCTTTGGCTCGATTTGTGGTCAATATTGCAAAATAAATCAAATTTGAAAAAAATACCTATATTAATAGTTACTGAAATCGATTCAGTATTCAATTATGAGCAAACTACTTTCAGGACCTTCGTTTATTCTGTTACACGTTGTATATAGTTACACGAATAATTTTACATCGTTCTGAAGCCGAAACACAGTAACTCCAGACGATTAATAGTTACTATTGGCATTGTTATTATTTTTTGAAGACATCTAATAGAGAAGTTAGAAAATTATCACTTTTATTCTGTCATTCGAGTTAAATTTTAGTAGCGCTTCCACTATTTCATTCATAAACGCAAGATGGTACGGGATCCGCTCGGTGATGATATATACAGGGTGTGGCGTAAGTAGTGGTCCACCGTTCAGGATTCGATGAACCAGATAATTAGCTATAACAATAAAAAAAATTAACCGTTTTTAGTAGTAAGTTTTTTTTACAAAAATTGCTCTTGAACTTGATGGTGTGTTAAAAATTAGGGTTAAAATTAGAGAAGAAACAACTTTTTCTTCAAAAGAGCTAAATTTACATAAAAAATCATAATTTATCATTATAGCTCTAGTATTCAGCAGTAATTAACAGAAATCAGAATGAAAAAATAATGGTTTTTGTGGAAACTACAAACAAATTTGTAATAAAAGGTAGAAATTTCGTAAATAAAAGACAAAAAGGACATATTTTCGGAACCCTTGGGTAAAAATGGTAATTTTTTTTAATTGTTATAGTTAATTATCAGGTTTATCGAATCCTGAACGGTGGACCACTACTTACGCCACACCCTGTATACAGGGTTAGTTTTCAAAGACCTGGCAAACTTTCAGACATGATTCAGAATCAATAATATTTTCCATTTGTCTTTTTTTTTTACAACAATAACGTTGTAGTAATTGTTAATAGGTATAGTTCATATGCATGTCCGCATGTCTCAGCTTATTGTGGGGTGAAATAAAAATAGGTAAACCCAAAATAGGTGCTGCTTATTTTAAACTCGGCTTCTTTTAATTTTGAAAGTTCTGCAGTATTTGGTTATTATTATAGCTCGGATTTTCGTTGGGAAAATACTAACTAACTAATAGGTTTTCTTGGCAAAGGTTTGTACCTATGTGTTACAAAGTTTTAAACTGATTTATGTAACGAAAAGTAGGTTAAAATAAACCGTCTTCTTTTAGTTCAGCGCCTTTTCTAAACCATTCCAATGATTTTTGTTATCAGTGATACATTTGGTAGGAATCTACGATGATTAAAATATCAAACTTCACATTTGAAACTTCAATGTAACAATTTAAAATAAAAACCAGATATTGGAATGCGCATTAAGAACGGGCTGCAGCGTGAGAGGTAGGGATGCGCAGACGACCCGTGTGCTTGCCGACGGACGGGAACCAATACAATAATGCGGATTCGTGTTTGTGTGTGCATTGCCGAATTATGGTGAACTGAAGGAACACGGGTGGGTTTTAGTCAGTAAGAGTCTGACACGCCCTCCCGCTCCGCCCAGAGCGGGTGAAGTTATTTGATGATTTCCCACACTCAAAAAAAAAAAGAAAACTCTACTTATAAGCGCGTGCGGTCTAGGTTGTTGAACTGAACCGATTTCAGAAGCGGACAGGACTAAAACCGCAAAAAAATACATAAATTAAAAATATTATCAATCCTGAATCATCTCCGAAAATTTGGCAGATCTTTGAAATCTAACCCTGTATAAACTGGTTGATAATATGCTGTTTGAAGTTGGTATACCTATCATCTATCACGTTTAAATTTTCTGACGTCTTTAACGTGTAAGTGACGTCGCTTGTCACATAAATAGACGTGTATCATGATCGGTTGTCGGTAGTTCGGACGTCAATTTTTTTAGGTATATTTTGGGAATTCATCATTATCCACATATTAGCCGCAAAATGTCCACTGCTGGACACAGGCCTCCTAAGGCATCGCTACAACTTTTAGAAACTTCATACACCCATAAAAACACAAATAAGTACACCAAACTATGTTTAAATATATACACGTCAATATAGGTGGTATCACCTGTCAATATCATGTGTCAAAACTTTATGTCAAATGAAAAACGTCATGTCTGCTCTCTGTCTCTTTCTGCCGTTGACCATCTTGCGAGTATGTGTATTTAGAAAAAGCTCCCATTAAATCTTTATCTATCTGTGATATCTGCGTATTATTTACCCATAATCCCTCACGTTCAACGCAAAAACCCTGTTTTAATAAACTGCTTTATTAACGAACTCTACAAAAAAATACAAAATTCGAATACCATGCGAAAATATCCATATCACGAACACCGGTAACCGCTGCATAACTTTAATATTGCAACCTTACACCAGTCATTACCCGCGATAACTGTTCCAATATCCCCGAGTTTACCCGCCGAACCTCCCCTTTCAATTTAAAGGTTTAAAGGAAATTGAGTGGAGTAGGCAACGTTGATACACCGATACGGAACAACTTGAAATGAAAACAATATTTATTGATAGGTAGAAGCGGATGTGAAAGGGGAAAAGAGATGTTTGAAACTTTCTTTCGTTTTGGAGATAATATTATTTTGTTGTGAGTGGTATTTCGTATTGGAAATGTTTTTGCGTGTCGGGTTTATTTCTCAGTGTTGAATGTCCTGTATTGCGTTACAGTTTTTCGAGTTTTTCTCTTAAAATATAATATAACAGTACGTCGGATGTGAAGAACAAAACGTTGGCTTTTGTTTCGATTCGTCGAACCACGTGGTCACGACCTACACGCTCAAGTGACACGCGTCTTGCGACAGCGACTGCGGAGAAAACAAATGAAATAAGTTGTTTAACGTAGGTATGCTACGAGTCACCGCTACGCGACATGCGAAGCGACAGACAGAAACAAATGACGCGCGCGCGAGTTGCTTGACGCAAGTCAGCATCGCTCGAGGCCGTGAATGGGGTCTTATAGGTGACATAACATAACATAACATAACGTAACATAATATAACGTAACATAATATAACGTAACATAATATAACGTAACATAATATAACGTAACATAATATAACGTAACATAATATAACGTAACATAATATAACGTAACATAATATAACGTAACGTAACATAACATGACATAATATCACGTCTGTATTCCACCCCACATTTCCCCAGTTATGTTTCAGTACCATGTAATAGGGGGAGAGGTTATTGCCATCAACCTATCACAAGTCCAGACTCCAGGCAGCTACTGAGAAATTCCAGATGGAAAAACCCAATAACACTGCTCGACCTTGGAATTGAACCCAGGACCGAATGCTCAGCTCTTGTGACCAAATTAATAACAGCTTGATCTGCTTAAGGTCTCCGTCTCTACTACACCGAACCAAACCATGACCACCGGAAAAACTAATGATGTTTTAGGGCATGTGTCGAAGTGTTTACTATTATGGTACTGTAGCGGTATCTAAATCGCCACATGCTAACTACGCATCTCACTGACGTCACGCAAAATCCTGCATCGCGCAAGCAGAGTTTACCGCGCGACTAGCATATATACAACGTCCCGACATCAATCGTTGGGCAGTTGCCCACCAGACATGACACCCGTCTGGTTGGAGGATCCTCTGTTTTCTATGGAGGTATGAGCGAACTTTACACCCTGTTCCTCGTACATTCTATAGTACTATCCGTTCCAGTGGGTGGATACCTTTACTCATGAATTCAATTAAAAAACATTACGTCAGCGTTTTTGATTAATGACGTGAAACTTTCTCGAAAAATAAATTGAGAAAAATGTTCTTCGTGTAATTACTTAAGTTTTTTGACTTGTTTGATTTGCGTGGACTTTAAAACTTTGCTTTTTAAATTCAGTAAACTCTTGATGAGAATGTTTAAATAATAGTTTTTTTTTAATACTGCTATCTCAGTTAATAGCGCGCGATGCAGACATAAAATTAAAACAATAGACTTGAGTTATTATTGAAGTGACAAACAACATAACAGTTTTAAGAAAAGATAGTCTTACAAAGATCTTAACAGCATCGCAAGCATCAGAAGTTCTGTTCGCTCAGTTAAAAATATAAAACGCTAGAGAACTTAACTTAGGCACCGGTCCCACCGCTGGCGACCAACGAGAAGCGAGTAGAGCTTGCGACTAAAAACTAGTGGACGAGCAACGAGCAGCGAGTGCATGACGGCAACGAGCGATTACTCGCCGGTATGCGTAAGTACCAAGCGTAAGCGTTTCAGCGAGTTTTCTGTCCGCCAAGCGAGCATCGCTAAGCGAGTAAGTACTCTCTTTGACAGCTCTAGTCACTGCTACAAACGAGAACTCGCTGGCGGTGTGAACAGTCAGCAATGAACTATTAATATATTTATCTCTTTTACTTACACGGGGACCACAATGTTTTGTACGCTTCTTGAGCGCGAAGACCGTTGATATCTAGTCGCTTACTTGTCGGCGGTGGGACAGCTGCCTTAGTACAACGTCTAGTAAAAGAAACATCGGCAGTGGTCAGCTTGAAATAACAGTTGAAACGGTTCAATTGAAGAGTTCAGTCAAGTGGCTAACAGGAAGCTTTTGACCATACTCAGTGGTGCATTTTGTTAATTCAGATCTTTTTTCTATAAAGATTATCAAAACCTCTTGTTATGTCAGTATTGCGTACTTAAAATCAATCTGAAAATAAATGTAAGAAGAGCATCCATTACCGATAGACAACTAGCTCAACATTGCTAGTTTAGTCATCGGAGATAAATTATCTTACGGTTTGCGTCAGGTTTAGATTTTTTACCTAAGCCAATTTGTGGCTTGATAGAAAATCAATCTGCGCAGCCTTTTAGCCAGTATTTTACATGGAGCGACCCACAACCCAGTTACTGGGTAACACGATACCTCGTGGTATGTATTGCATATTATTATTATAATAATAATCTATGTATTTTTCTTCCACAAATATCCACACTAATAACTATTATAAACCAGCTCTTCGTGCCCGGCGTCGCCCGGGTTGAATTTTATACAAAAATAGCATCTAAATTTCTGACTTTCACGGTGGATTTAAAAAAAAACATCTTACATGTAAACCTTGTCCTGACAATTACATACATTTATTATAGGGGGAATTTAAAGCTACAGGCTCAGCTGCGGCGCTTGCTGGCTACAGTGGCTAAGTGTAATCAGCGAAACCAAATGGTCCTGGGTTCGAATCCCGGTAGGGGCAAATGTTTGTATGCTGAATATGGACATTTGTACCCGAGTCATGGATGTATATTTATAATATGTATGTATTTACGAAAAAAAATGTATTTAAGTAGTGTATCAACCATCTGAGGGGCAATTCTCGTACTTAAAAAACGTTCAAATTCAAGTCGCAATCTCATCTCAGCGACAATCAATGTCAAAAACTTGTCAAAAATGTATGGAAATTGATTGTATTTTTGACAGATTGAGACTGAGAACATGCTTAAAATTACGGGAATCACCCCTCTGGTATCCATAACACAAGCCTTAAGTGCTTAACTTGGAACTAGATGGTGCTGTGTGCAATGTCAGACGATATTTATTTATTTTTTAGTGGCAAGGGTCGGGGGGACAATTACGTCGGGGAATTCGCGAGGGACCTTAGCGGCGAGGTCGGAATGACGGTTGGTGTTTTTTGTGCACTGTACTGGTGCCGCTACTGGTCTCCTGGAGGAGGGTTATGGGGTCATCGGGGTCGGTGACGACATGCTTTGGACGGCGGACTTGACTAACTTTGAAGGGGACATAACAGGCGGCCCTGACAACCAGAGGGTTGCTATGCTTGGCAGCGGTAATCGGTATCGAAGAAACGCTTGGAATTGCGTTTCATGAATTGATGGATAGTGGGGATTTTGAGGTCAAGGTGGAGGATTTCGTTACAAACAAACCAAGGGGAGGATGTTGCCCTACGAAGGAAACGGTTTTGGAGGGTCTGCATTCTATGGATGTGGTGGGGCTTTGCCTGTGCGAAGACTGCACGGGTATAGGTCATTATTAGTCGGATGCACGCTGTGTAAATGCGCAATTTACACCTGAGGGACAGTTTGCTACGTGCATTCAGAACGGAGTGGAGTCTACCGAGAGCGAAAGCGGCGCGCGAGCGGGCGTGCTTTATGTGCTCTGCGAAAAACAGATCGAGATGCTCACCGAGGATCACACCTAGGTATTTGGCTCGGTTCTCCCAAGGGATCGGTTTGCCGGACATGGTGATCGTTCGGCAACATTTTTGCAATCAATTTTTATTTTTATAGATGTGAAAGTAACTCCCTTTCCTTTTCTCACCTTTACGACTGAACGGATGAAAAGATATGGTTGAAAGGTACTCGTATAAACAAAGGATACTTTTTATCCCCGTAATACGTTCCCTTGGGATAATTTCCGAACTCCAAGCTGGTGAAAGTTAGTCACTTATAAAGTAAATTAATGACGAAGATTTACTGCAAAAGTGCAAACTAAATAATTCCGTCTAAAATCGAGATTACGCAGTAAGTGCTGAGCAGGGTCTGCGCCGTAGCTGACCACAGCGACGAGGCGACTCACGTCGATCTTTGTAGTAGATCATATTCATAAGTTAAATGCATCCCCATTTACGTAAAAACGTAATTATTAAATGAGGTTTATTAGGTAGAGTTCTGAATGTTTTTTTTTGTTCTGACCTACACATCAAATGAGATAAAAATCCTAAAATTCAAGAAAATAAATACCTGTATCTGTATTTACCACACAAAAGCGACGGTGTTTACATGATTTTTTGCGAGTGTACGAAGTCCAGGCTATTTGATGGCAGCTCTGCACAATACGTCACCCTGAACGCGGCGCGACGTGAAAGCGATTCGTGCAATACGCTACGTGCACTCGCGGAATGGACAATACCGGAATAGAAATTGTGGAAATGGTGCTCCAATTTGAAGTGTTGATTTTATTTGGAGTGTCCTGTGTTATTTAGTCTTTGTGATATATAGGTAATGTTTTCGGAAATAAACGTCAAAATATTATTAGCAGTAGGACCAAATTTCTGCAATTCTTAACGACGATGCTTACAAGAATATGCATACCTACTTGAAGTTTAAGTTTCTAATAGAATAGAATAGAATAATTTATTTGTCAAACATAGGTGATTGTATACAAAGATCTTAAATATTAGGTAGTGCGCTATGTTTTGCCAATATTGACATACAAATGATTAACAGGTTTATCATTTACAAGTTATTTTATTTAACAGGTTTCTCTGTAAAACTACCAACCAAGTGTTTCTTGGTAATATCTTACAGCCGTCACATTAAAAGGTGAATCTTCAGTTGTATTATAGCCCACCAAAATCTCATTTTTTGAAAAATATTTTTATGGAACAAATTTCCAAAGTGTGACGATTGATATGAAATTGATGGTATTCTGTAAATATATAATTCCTACAGTCGCGAATAGCATTTTGATTAACATTCGACGTAAAGCAGAGCTACAATTTATTTGCAATAGACCAAAGAAAATATTTATTTACATGAACATACATACACACATACATTACATTACATACATACATTTACATTTTTTTTTTATATGAATTTGGCGGGCTACAACTGAGGATTCACCTTAATAGGTCAGTTAAGTGACCGTTTTTTAGGGTTCCGTAGCCAAATGGCAAAAAATGGAACCCTTATGTATTCGTCATGTCTGTCTGCCTGTCTGTCCGTCTGTATGTCACAGCCACTTTTTTCCGAAACTATAAGAATTACGCTGTTGAAACTTGGTAAGTAGATGTATTCTGTGAACCGCTTTAAGATTTTCACACAAAAATACAAAATCAAAACAGTAAATTTTGAGGGTTCCCCATACTTAGAACTGAAACTCAGTTTTTTTTTCATCAAACCCATACGTGTGGGGTACTCATGGATAGGACTTCAAAAATGATATTGAGGTTTCTAATATAATTTTTTTCTAAACTGAATAGTTTGCGCGAAAGACACTTCCAAAGTGGTAAAATGTGTGTCCCCCCCCCCTGTAACTTCTAAAATAAGACAATGATAAAACTAAAAAAAATATATGATGTACATTACCATGTAAACTTCCACCGAAAATTGGTTTGAACGAGATCTAGTGAGGAGTTTTTTTTAATACGTCATAAATCGTAAACCGCAATTTACATTTCATTCAATCAACTCAAATATAAAAATAAAAACATTTACTTGCTGCTACGGAACCCTTAATGGGCGAGTCCGACTCGCACTTGGCCGCTTTTTTATTAAATAACTAGGCCACTATCAAACGTGGAAGACATACATACTAGTAATGTTTTGATGTATCTCTAAAAACGTAACATCACGGCACAGATTACTAAATAGTTACTACGTAACAGATACTTCACTCAGTAGAAAATTTCCAATACCTATTGAGATAATAGCCTACTCCGTCGCCTCAGCAACCACTGCATGCTAAAATGTGCCTAAAAGCTCAAGCGTACAGTTGTGATTGCTTCGCACCGCGCGATCCTACAGCAATCGCAGTGAACCGAATTTGGACCGCAAGCGGTCCGAGAGCGCTCGCTCGAGCGGTAGGTAATTATAGCGCGCAAGTACATGGAGTGACGGAGGCCTGATCACGGCTGTATTTCTTGAAAGGCTATGCAGAGTAGTAAAACCACATTTCGCCAGTTATTTATAACTCCCATGTTGTAACTTTTTTTTACACACTGGAACACACACTAGAAATACACAGTCTGTGAAAATTTCAACTGTCTACCGATTACGGTTCATGAGATACAGCCTGCTGACAGACAGACTGAGGGTTGGACAGATGGATAGACGGACGGACGGATGGACGGACAGCGGAGACTTAGTAATAGGGCACCGGTGGCACTCTTTGGGTACGAAACCCTATAAAAGGCAAACACACACATAGGTAAGGATGGCAACCAACCGATTACCCTTTAAAATTAAAGTTCGCGAGCACATTCGCAAGAAGCTAGCAGTATCGTCACAGCGGTAATGTTTTCTCATTGTTTGTCCTATTTGTTTTTAGTATATTCGTGTATTTACGTGCATTTGTTTATGTTTATATTTATATATAATTGGGTATATGTATTATATTTACAGTCTTAATAATTTTATGCGTGTCTTTATTTATTTAAAATATTTATTCCTAAATTATCATTATAAATTGCACCAACCACTGTTTGTCTCGCATCACCCAAAGGTTGACTGGTAGAAAATGCCTATGGCATTAAGTCCGCGTCTGTGCATTTGTGTGCTTAAAGTGTTAAATAAATAAATGGGCACGTACGTACAGCGATCTCAAACAAAAGCCAGTCGCGAGTGCGGTTGCACCAATGACTAAAGAATAAGAGAGGACATGAACTAAAAGACCGCATCGCGTGCCGGCGTGGAAAGTAAAATGGCGTAGGCTCCGCCCATTACCTAGTGTTGTCCTCTGCTCATTCTTTGCAATGATTTTGTTCATCGTGTTGATTACAAATCGATTAATCGAAATCACATACATTAAAATAAGGTTTTTGATTTTAAGTAGATAGTAGGTAAGTAGGTTGTTATTCGATTCTCATTCTAGGACGTCGCATTATGGATTAAGTACAAAAAAGCCTGTTGTTGCGTAATCTGACTGAAAAATTGCAAAAATCATCAATTTGGCGGTTCATTTAAAATTAATTGTACTTGATATTATTTACTCTATGATTAATAGTTGCTCGTGATAATCAAGCTAGAAGAAGAGTAAATTAAACTGCAACAAGGAATTCAAAACTATACCGATTATTAACAAAATAAAACAACAGAAATCGATATTATGCATTTAATGGGAGAACCGTTTTATTTCAAATAGATACAATAATATCAGTTTGTAATTAGTATTAAGTACACCAATAATGTGAAATACCATAAAGTCTGCCTGTCTACAATAAATGTACAGGGAAATAATAATGTATTATGACTCAAACTCAAAGCATTTATTTCAAATAAACCAATTACAGGCACTTTTGAATTGTCAAGGGGTCGGTCAGTCAGAAAGATGAAGCTAGTTGCCCATTCCAAAGCGTAGTAGGTACCTATGGAGAAGAACGGGCAAGAAACTCCATGGACACTCTTTTAAATCAAAATATTGTTACAAAAAAGTGGTTACATCATTCATGTTGTAATTATACATGTGAGAACGATGTAGAAACACGTGCACGTTAAAAGCGTCCGTAATAAAAAGATAAAAACAATTAAGGAATTAAAATAAGCCGTGGCAGCTAAGAAATGACCAGTGCCTACTGACGGCGCCCGTTCACGAACATGACGTATGGATCAGCACCATTCAGCTCAACCATTTTGAAGGGAACTCAATGATCCAATACACACGTCACCACCAGCGACACATTTGAGTGAGCATGACATACTCTCAGCCGCCAGGGCACATTCAAGTCAATGAAAGACGAACCCAGTAACCTTTATAGTGGGTACATAGTGCTCACACATGTGCTATGCAATTATACAATACTAAGAGATTGAATTTATACAATGCAAAGATAGGTTGTACAATCTTCATCAGCTCCAACATTATTTTCGAATATATGGGTAAATGTAGGCTTACAATGAAAATGTGATAATTTACCTTAGGGAGCCTTGTCGGTATTGCATTGTCGTGAAGTCTCACTATATCAAGACTTCTATTAATACAAGACTCTTCGAAATGTAGTGAACAAACAAATACTTTTTCCTGGCTGGAGTCGATATTTTCTTGACCCAATGATTCAAGCCACTTACTTTTAAGTTTATCATTTTTTGGTAACCTAAAAACACAAACAAAACACGCAAACTAACATAAATGTGTATATTTTTTCATGCTAAATATTCAAACGAAATTTGGTTTTTATCGATGCTAAATCGATTCGTTGTGCAAATTACACAATCACAACACTATATTTGTCAATAAAAATACGTAGTAAACAAAACCAAAATAAGGAAATATATCGTTCGAAAGACTATGAATAGGCAATAATCTATGACCGAACAGTAATAAACATGAATTGAGACTAGAAATTGGTATAAATTTATATAGGAAACTTAATAATCTATGAATTCTTTCGACTTACTTGTGCAGGGATATCAGAGGCGCTTTTTTACTGTAATTCGAGCCACAGCCCCTCACACAACACTTAGGCATGGTTTCCTCTATCACAGACAGCCTCAGTCAAATTTACAGCACTCAAAATGTTCTCAAAATGGAAAAAAACTTAATATTTAGTCGCACGATAACGCCAAATGACACTGCATGTACACTCTGAGAAGTACTCAAAACCAGAAACTAAAATGGCGAACCGGCCGATGGGCAGGGCTTCCGTGACGTCAATTGAAATTGAATTGCAATTTTAGAAAACTGACAAAATACGGTTTTCTCTTTTTGACACTTGCAGAATTGCATAAGTTAGAAAGAAACATGTATATTTTTTATTTCTGTATAGAATCGTATGATATTTCCATAGTGTATTTAATTTATATAGATCTTTTAGTTCATGTCCTCTCTTAGTCTTTAGTCATTGGGTTGCACTCGCTGTACATGAAGCGTGTCTATGTTTGCGTGCGTTCTCACTTATTGTACGGAGCCGGACTTCCGCATCTATCTATTTTGTGGCTTAGTACCTACTCTGTTAGTTAAATAACTAGGAGTCAGTTTTTTTGTTGTTTATTAATGGTAGCTGTAGAAATAATTTGATATTTTATGCTAAGAATTTAAGCTTGAAGTCAAGAGTTTACTTTCGTTGGCAGAATTGACGCATTGAAAGTCATCAGTGATTCCTCTCCCCTTTTTACTAAAAGCTGGTTCTCCGATATTAAAATAATGCTTTTAAGCATAACTTTAACTGGGATTACCTATGACTGTATCACAAAATAGTAGTACTCGCAACCGATGTGCGACAGGTAGCTTCTTCCTGTCCATTATTAATGTATACTTTACGAACATGGTTAACTAATATTAATGTAAATGAAATAATTATAGCAAATCTGGAATCAATAAAAAAATCTAAATGTTCATACGATAGTAATATATTAAAATGTGAAGTTATCAATGAATTATATACAAAGTATAATGGTTGGTTTTACATATTTACAGATGGGTCGAAGAGTGTAGAAGGTTATGGGTCTGCATATTATATACCTAATATAGATTTAAGCACTCAGGATAATTGTTTTAAAATAAGTGAACCTACATCCATTATGACGTTAGAGCTCATTGCAATCTCAGAGGCTTTGACCTATATAATTAATAATTGTGGATCTAAAAATGTTGTCATTTGTACAGACAGCAAAAGTTCATTACAACATATAGCTCGGTGCGCCTCTGGTCACAGAGGTGCATCGATAGCTTATGTTATTTTATCTAAAATTGATGAAATTACATTAAAGGGCATCCAACTGAGATTGCAGTGGGTTCCATCGCATATTGGGTTGCGGGGCAACGAAGAGGCTGATATGTTGGCGAAATTAGCGACTAGGAATGGAAAAGAAATAAATATTATATCAGATTATTCCGATTTTTTACCTAAATTTAAAAATATGTGCTATGATTATTGGAAAGAATATTTTAATAAACGGTCATTAGAAAAGGGTTATTGGTATAAAACCATACAGTGTGAGCCTCTTCGCGTGCCCTGGTTCATGAATAATGATATTAGTAGAAAACTGATTGTTACTGCTCCTAGACTCAGATCTGGACACATTCCATGCAAAAAATTTGCCTTCATGATGAAGAAAATCGATTCACCTAATTGTGAGGAATGTGGAGTTGTGGAGGACCTACAACATTTATTGATGGAATGTGTCCAATATGAATCCCGTAGAAATAATTTAGTAAGGTCCCTGAACTTGAACAGAACTGATGTAGGCATGTTCCATACAATTTTATCCCAACCAAATTGCGATGATGCAAAGGATTTGTTCAAATTCATGGCCCACGTCTTGTGAAAGTATAATTGTTTAGGATACGATGGGACTGGCATACGCTATGCGTAAAAGCCCCTATAAATAAATAAAAAAAAAAAAAAAAAAAAAAACCGATGTGCGATGTATGCACGTAAACGAGGCAAAAGGAGTATGTAAGGGTCGTAGCAGATGGGGTTCTGTAATTTCTGCCTACCCCTATGGGAAGAAGGCATGATAATGATGATGATGAGGGCATGTATAGTGGACGATATCTCAGCGAACAACGAGGCGACGCGAATGTAACCGTTCGATATGATACGGGAATGCAGAATGTTTGAAATGCTTTTAGAATAATTTAGAAGGGTAGGAACATTGCCACATATTATTGTTTTAAGACTGTTAGGTTTTAAATTACTTAAGTAAACGAAAATAAATAACATGGCGATTGATGAATTGGTGATACATTAATGAACGATTAGCACACCATAGTCTGTTATCTCCGCTACCACCTCGCGGCCTGCATTCTCATACATATATCTACCAATTTAGTTCGTGCCTTTCGTGAAACTTTGTTTACACATCTAGTAGGCTTACAATTTGATTCAGTACTCTCTCCGGTACTAAAATTGTTTGTTCTAATCCTTCTTTTCGTCAGCCCATACTCACGCTGTAACTATGTTTTGTGACAGTTTAACGAACACGTCGCGACAGTTCGGTATTAAATCACACTACACAGGCGACATTTCCCACACTAGATAGAAATAAAAATAAAAAAAAACAAAGTAAAAAAAAGTAAATTTGAATGATGTATGACAATTTTTTGAAAACTTTATAAAATTGTTACTATTTTAGTAGTTAAAGGCTAAAGCAGATTGGTGCGGGCGGCACCACAACCACAACACAATGCATCGCAAAAATTCTCCTTCACCACTTCCCTACATTTACTATGAACCAACGCACACTACAAGCGGGCCACACACCGCACTTTATAGGGTTCCGTAATCTCAAAAGGAAAAAACGGAACCCTTACAGGATCACTTCAAAGGATCTTGACAGATGTCAAGACCCTTTTCCTCAGGAATGCCTGGAGGTATCAAGGTGAAATTAATATCAAATGCGTAGGTCTACGATAAGTTGGAGCTCTAAAAAAATTAAGCTTCTATAAAATACGGCCGATATATTTTAATACTTGCAAATAAATCAAAATCTTAAGGGTACTACTTCCCGTTGACCTAGAATCATGAAATTTGGCAAGAAGCAAGGTCTCACAGCACAAGTAAAGGAAAATATCCGAAATTGTTAATGCAGGTTTTAATCATAATATTTTTTTTGCGGTTTCAAACTTACATTTGCAGTTGGAAAATTAGCGTGACGTACCTATATCAATGTGTGCGAGAACATTGTTTTGACTACAATGATATGTTTGTCCTTCAATCCTTATCTTTTCGTCATAGTAATGTTCGGTGCTTTCATATGTGGTGTTCATGAACTTCAGTAGGTAAAAGTTAATTATTTTGGTGAAAGTAGCTGTACAATTTTTCTTGTGATAGATTAATTCCAACTACAGAACCCTTATTGTGAGTGGTCAGACACGAACTGGGCCGGTTTTTTTTGTATGAAAATGTTTTACGCTACAGCCAGCCCGTTGGGGCTGTAATGTGCGCTTGAAGTAATATTTATCATCCGACCCGAAGGTCTACCCACTATATGTACCACTTTTCTCTGACCCCAGTACTTGCAGATGCCCAGTTCGACTAAACGTTTTGTAAGAAAAACAAAATGTATAAGCACTTTCCTTGTCAGGTGTAAACCAATAACAATGTCAGTCTCTTTAGTTAATTTGCAGGACAAATGCATATTTTCATGCAAAGAAGTAACGACGATGTTCATGACCACTCAAATATTATAATGCTACTCAAGATACACCAAGAACAGGACAGGCGGGTGTCTGGCCGACCAGGTGAAGGCGGGCACCATACGTCCGGACCCCGCGGGTATGCGAACCGTAACGGTAAGCTGCCCCGTGACGGCGGCCAAAAAGATTGTGGAGGGCCGAAGGCTTCTGGTGGGCTGGGTTTCGGCGCAGGTTAAACTGCTGGAACCCAGACCTCTGAGGTGCTTCCGATGCCATGTGGGGCACCACGTTGGCGTCCAGTGCACCTCGGAGGTGGACCGCAGCACTCTGTGCTTCCGCTGCGGTGAGCCCGGACATAAGGCCGGCTCGTGCGAAGCCGCGCCGCACTGCGCAGCATGTGCGGGTGCTGGCAAGCCGGCCGATCACCGGGCGGGCAGTAAGTCCTGCGCTCCACCCACCGGAACCAGGAGGAGAGGCAGGCCCTCCGCCGCCGTTGCCATTACCACCGTCACCGCGGCCAGTGCCACTGCCACTGTTGCCGCCGCCGCCACTGCCGCCACCCGGGAGGAGACTGAAATGGAGGAGTAACGGCTCCATTGAGACTCCTCCAGGCGAACATCAACCACTGCGCCTGCGCTCAGGACCTGTTGCTCCAGAGCATGGCGCAGTGGTCGATTAACATTGCCGTGGTCGCTGAGCCGTATTTTGTCCTGCCCAGGGATGACTGGGTTGAGGACCTGAGCGGCTCAGTGGCCATAATTTCGTCGGCCACCGCCGGCACCCCATCCCTCGAAGGTGTCACGAAGGGACAGGGGTGCGTAGCAGCACGGTTCGGGGAGATAGTAGTAGTGGGAGTGTACTTCTCTCCGAGCCGAACTCTCGCCGAGTTCCAGAACTCTTTAACAGAGTTAAGTGTCGTCGTCGCCGGGTACCATCGCTTCCCCGTGCTAGTGCTCGGGGACTTCAACGCCAAAAATCCGGCTTGGGGTTCCCGTTACACTGATGTGCGGGGCAGGATGGTGGAGGACTGGGCTCTGGAGACAGGCCTGGTCGTCCTAAACCGGGGTTCTGTCCCCACGTGTGTGCGGATGCGGGGTGAGTCTGTGGTGGACATCTCGTTTGCCAGCCCCGCTCTGTCACAGCGTGTCATTGACTGGCGCGTCATGGAGGAGGTGGAGACCTACTCCGACCACCGGTATATCCGGTTCGACGTCTCCGCCCAGACCTCTAGCGCGCCGGTCCAACAGGCCCCGAGTGGTCCGCGGTGGGCGCTGAAGCAGATGGACCGGGAGCTCCTCCTGGAAGCCTCGATCGTGCAGGCCTGGGTGTCATCACCGGACAGGCCTGCCGATATTGACGATGAGGCGGAGTGGTTCCGGGAGGCCATGTCCGAGATTTGCGACGTGGCAATGCCCCGAGTCCGTCCAGGAAGCGCCCGACGTCAGGTGTACTGGTGGTCGCAAGAGCTGGAGACGCTACGCAAGGCGTGCGTCGCAGTGCGACACCTGTACTCCAGGCACCGTAGGCTCCGCATCCGCCCTCCGGATGCGGAAGCGACGGAGGCGGAGCTGTACGAGGGATACAGAGCGGCGAAGACCGCCCTCCAAGAGGCTGTCCAGCGGGCCAAATATACGGCCCGCGAGGAGTTGGTGGAGACTCTGAACGGAGATCCATGGGGGCGCCCTTACAAAATGGTGCGGAATAAACTCCGCACCTGGGCCCCCCCGCTGACGCAGAGTCTCCGCCCCCAGCTGGTGGAGGAGGTGGTGAGCGCTCTGTTCCCTTCACGGGGGGAGCATACTCCCCCGCCCATGGCTCCGCCGCTCGCGGTGCCTGAAGCGGACCACGCGGACGACGACGACACCCCTGAAGTGACCGGGGTAGATCTGAGAGTGGCGGTAGGTAGGCTGAAGGCCAAAAATACCGCCCCAGGACCCGACGGCCTGCCAGGGAAAGCCTGGGTCCTGGCCTCGACGGCTCTTGGGCCTCGACGGCTCTTGGGCCTCGACTGGAGGCGCTCTTAAGCGCATGTATGGAGAGAGGCCAGTTTCCACTCCGTTGGAAGACGGGGAAGCTGGTCCTCATTCGGAAGCCAGGGCGCCCTGCGGACTCTCCGTCCGCATACCGGCCCATTGTGCTGCTCGACGAGGTCGGCAAGCTCTTTGAGAGAGTAATTGCAGGCCGCCTCGTCGGGCACCTGGTGAGGACGGGGCCGGATCTTGCGGATAGTCAGTTCGGCTTCCGCAAGGGGCGCTCGACGGTGGACGCCATCATGCGCGTTAGAGCCCTCACGACGGGGGACGCGGTGTCTCGGGGCGGGGTTGTCGTGGCGGTGTCACTCGACATCGCCAACGCATTTAACACCCTGCCCTGGAGTTGCATTGGGGAGGCACTCCGGTATCACCGGGTGCCAACCTACCTCCGTCGAATAGTCGAGGCATATCTGACGGACAGAGCCGTCATCTACCCCGGTCGCGATGGGGAGTGGAACCGGCGAGAGATGTCGTGCGGTGTCCCACAGGGATCGGTTCTAGGGCCGCTCCTGTGGGACATCGGTTACGACTGGGTGCTGCGGGCCGACCTCCCTGATGGCGTCAGCATGGTGTGCTACGCTGACGACACGCTGGTCCTGGCGAAGGGGAGGTCGCATCAGACGGCGGCCGACGCGATGACACGCGGGGTTGCGATAGTCGTGGAGAGGATCCGGCAGTTGGGTCTCGAGGTGGCTTTGCACAAGTCCGAGGCCATGTCTTTCCATGGGCCCCGGAACAGGCCACCATCGGGATCCCAACTAACGGCAGGAGGGGTTCACATCGGCGTCGAGTCCACGATGAAATACTTAGGACTCGTGCTCGATAGCCGGTGGAACTTCGTGGAGCACTTCCGACGTTTGGCCCCCAAACTGGAACGGACTGGGGCCGCCCTCAAGCGGCTCCTGCCCAACCTGAGGGGTCCAAACGCCTCCTGCCGGAGGCTGTACGCGGGGGTCGTGCGGTCCATGGCTACTTATGGGGCCCCGGTGTGGGCGCGTTCACTGCGGCGAAGAGCCGCCCACTATCTGAACGCGCCCCAAAAGGTGGTAGCCGTAAGGCTGATCCGGGGCTACCGCACGATCTCGGGCGAGGCGGCAAGCCTCCTTGCCGGACTGCCGCCGTGGGATCTGGAGGCGATAGTCCTCGCGCGCCTGTATGAGTGGCGCGCGGAGGCACTACGCCGGGGGGAAACCCCGCTTCCGCGGCAAATCGCGGCGGAGCGGACGGACCTCCGGCGCGATCTCATGGCGGCATGGAAAGAGCGACTGTCGCAACCCAGCGCAGGGCACGCCACGATAGCGGCGGTAAGACCCCTCTTTGAGGAGTGGCTAGAGAGGCGTCACGGCGTCCTCACCTACCGCCTGACGCAGGTCCTCACCGGACACGGAAGTTTCGGGAGGTTCCTGCACATCATCAGGCGGGAGGAAACGCCCGGGTGTCACCACTGCGATGATCGCCCCGAGGACACGGTGGAGCATACGGTGGGGGCCTGCCCTGCATGGGCGGAGCACCGCCGAGTCCTCGTAGAGGCGATCGGCAGCGGCGGCGATCTCTCACGCCCGGCCTTGGTTCAAGCCATGGTCCGGGGCGAGGGGGAGTGGGAGGCAGTCGCCTCCTTCTGCGAAGCAGTCATGCTAGCGAAGGAGGTGGCGGGACGGGAGAGGGAGAGAGTCTCCCGTCCAAGCCGCCGCGGTGGACGCTCCGGGCGTCGGGAGCCGCGTGACGACTCCCGGCCACCGTAGGCGCGGGCCTGCGGGCGGTGAGTAATGGGTAGCTCACCGTCCGATCAGGACCAGGCCCGTGCTGGACGGCGCGTACGTGTTCCACGCGCGCCTCAAAGAGATGTCAGCATCATAGAGGGGGTCCACTAGGGCCCAAGCCTGCCGGGAAAGCGGGATCATCCAAAAGGGGTACCGCTGACCCGGAACATAAAGGGCCAAGGAAGGAACACGGGTGGGTTTTAGTCAGTAAGAGTCTGACACTCCCTTCCGCTCCACCCAGAGCGGGAGGAGTCATTTGATGATTTCCCATCCTCAAAAAAAAAAAAAAAAAAAAAAAGATACACCAAGAAAATACATTTTAATTTCCGAAAATCTTGTTGTTTTTTTTCGAGACCCTTTTGTTTTTTTTTTGTCTTTAAAAAAACATAAGCATTTTCGGGAAAGAAAGAAGACGAAAAAAAATAAGCAGTCATGGGGACTACCGACAGAAGTGAAAATCCCAAAATGTACACAGGCCGCTGCGCGTCGCCAGTCTGGCGCAACACGTCACATTAGCATGTCGGTGACGCGAACCCATAAGTTTTGCCTCTACCAAAAATCGCTCAACGCGGCTAAATAAGTTTTCACTTCAAAAACAACCAGTCGACAGAAGTGAAAACGGTGAAATAACAGTGGTTTTTGTAATAAATTTGTCACTATTTTATAGATATACAGTCAACAATAGCATGTCAGTGACGCGAACCCAGGTTTTCCCTTATCAGAAAACGCTCAACGCGCCTAAAGAAGTTCAAGATATTGCCACGTTCGGAATAACCACCCTGCAGCCCGATATTTTAAAAACAAAATTTCAAATACGTGGAATACCTAAGTAATAGAACCTACTGAGCCTCCATTTTGTTTGTTCGCCTTTTCAGAGCTCCGCATTGCCGCCGGCATACCGACTCAATACAGACCATTACAAATGTATAGTCATGCTGGACTATGCCTCCGATGTCTGTATGCTGAAGTATTATTTGAAAACAGTTCTATTCTAGAATTTGCTAGCACTTTTAATGAAATCAATATTTTTTTATAGAATTAAAATTACTTTCTCGTCATGCCAACATGAGCAAGCGTGGTGATCAATGCTTAAGCTCACGCCTTCTCTGTATATGAAGAGGAATTTACCCTGCAGTGGGACAAAAATGGGCTGGTTTTATTATGGACGTTCGATTCAAGTTTGACAATAGTTACTGATAGGTGTAAGTAGTTCTTGTAGAAAACATTAACTGTAGTAGATGTCATTGGGCTTATTGGTGGTCGTGAGATTGAACCAAGAAAACGATTAAGCTCACTTTAGGTCGTTATCAGGTACTTGTGATGAATAGCGAACTGGTAGATACATTTTTTTTTTACCTTTATAAAAGTAGTGTAGTACCCTGTGCTGTGGGTAAACGCGCAAATACGTGATTACGTGATCGATTACATGATTATGACGCAAAAACGCGACTAAGAGTAAGAATAAGAATAATTTATTGTTTAATAAATTACATACGAATGCGTTGATTCTTGGAACTCACATTAGGATACCCTGTGTCGTGAGATCCAGGCTCCTTTGTTCCTAACTTTATTGTTATACATGTAATAGGTATATATACGTTACAATAAATTTCTAAATGTCATATAATCTACTGGAAAAGGAATATACAATAAAAACTAATACACAAAAGTAATCTTGACACAAAAGAAGACTTGATGCAAGTACGTCATATTCTTCGAGCGTGACGATCATGTACTTGCGCGACATTGCTTTTGTTCAGGCCCGCGGCATAAAGCTCCAATTTATCCGAGAAACCTGGGCACCGTTAGTCAAATATTCTGTTAACTTCGTTAATCGCTAATTCGTTACTTCGTTAAACGTTAAAGCGATACATTTCGGAAGATTTCATGGAAGTTAACTCGTGATAGATATTGCATTTTTTATGTCGTTGCGTTAGTGATTTACTTATAAAAAAAATGGTATGGGCTGTGGGTATTTAGATAGGACATGAAAAAATAATTTAAAAAGGGTGACTCATTACTCATAACTTTAGAAAGTGTTACTGAAAATAAGAGATTTGTTAAGTATCTATTATAACTATTATCTGTGTTAGGTACCTACATACGACATAGGTAGTTACTATCGTCACAGTATCTTTAATATAATGTGCTATCGTGCATATTAAGTAAAAAGAAAAAACTGTTTCTAAAACATCTCACAATGGAAATCTAATCTACGTTTTTGTGTTCACGTATCGCGTTTTAATTGTATACCGTAGGGTGGAAGCACCGGTTATCCCCCTCTCCACATACCAACTGCTATAATTATTTTGTACTTATCGTTGTGTTGATGTTTCTTCAGTCTTCGCTTCAAGGACGACGAATGAATAATGGAATGTTTTTGTTATTATGTAACCATTTCTTCATAAATCAATTTGACATTCATTTAAATGTAGCTGTGCTCTAGTTTATGTGTCTAATATAGTTGCGAAAACCTCTAAGAGAACATACACGCACATACATAAACTCAGGCCTTCTCCCCATCGGGCTTGCGGACGGCGAGCAATGGGCAGCTCGCCGTCTGATAAGGACCAGGCCCGGGTCGACGGCGCGTTGTGTTCCACGCGCGCCTCAAAGAGATGTCAGCACCAATGACGGGGTCCGCTAGGGCCGATGCCTACCATGGTTGCGGGAAAGGCCGAATGGGTTACTGTGGCCCCTGGCAAAGGCAACTGAAGGAACACGGGTGGGTTTTAGTCAGTAAGAGTCTGACACGCCTTCCCGCTCCGCCCAGAGCGGAAGAAGTTATTTGATGACTGCCCAACATAAAAAAAGGCCTTCTCCCCATGACGTGGGCAGAAACTACAGAACGCCACCCACCGGCTAGTATTCTTACATACTCCCAGAGAAATAGGAACCAACACCGTTTTATTGGCGAGGTTATCGTGTAATATGTACGAATTAAATTTTACAATACTCTTATCGTAATAGAACACCTACGCACGATAACAACTACATTTTCATTCCTTTTATAACCATGTTTTAAGCTATTGTAGGTATTATAGCCAAACGATTTAGTACCAAAGTGACGTGGTGCAAAGATAAGAAAGCATTGTCAAGCCAGAGCTGACCGCCATCGCCAAGTGCGCGTTAGACCTCGCTGGGGGAGGTTACCTACATCTCTAAAGGCAATTGGATAATTTGCGCTTTTATAGTTTCTAACGTGTAGACATTGGTGCCGATTCTGTTGTACACCGAACTAAACTAACTAAACTGTCACTAAAATTCCTTACTTTTGGCTATGAGAATTTTTACGCTATTCTGCAAAATAAAATCTCTAAATTTAAAAATAATTTTGACACTTCTAAAATCAAATTTGACAATTATTGCGACTCCACGTGGTACTTGTTTGCCGTACCACGTGATCTTTTTTTAGAGCCGTAGGCGCGCATTATGTGCGGCCTCGACTTGTTTTGTATGGAATTTTTTACTTTTTGTATGGAAAATATAAAAAAATATTACCAACACGTTGAGTTTTATAGGTTTACGTGTTTACAAAGGGGGTCGAAATTTTCATTATTTTTGCGATACGACACACCGTTTTCGAGATATAAGCAAAAGAAAAGAAAAAAAGATACAGTACTGTTTTTGCATCTGAAGTCGAGGTGTTGGTGTGAATTTTAGTTCATGATAACTAATTTTATTCCACACCTTTTTAATCGCGATTAAAAATAGTCAGATTTAGTTAAGACAATCAAAATTTTAGGTGAAAAACGTAAAATTCAGAATAGCAAAATTGTCATTTTCACTAAATTATAATCTCAGTGCCATCTTAGTGCTGTCAAACTAAAATATAGTTAAGTTGTGTCACTTTAGTCAATTTCAGAATGGGAAATCGTCGTTTGACAGGAATAAACTAAATTTTGGTGATTTTTAGTCTAGTTTAGAGAATTTTGTGACAAGAGAATCGGCACCAATAACTAACTAAATAATTGTTTTAATGTTATGGCGGACGGAAATTTATAAGCGTGTTCATATATTTATCAGCGTCTTCATATATTTCCATATGTGTTACGTTCCCGTGTGATCGTGATAGCGTGACGTGGACGTGGACATGCACGATAATATAGTCACGTTAGAAACTATAAAAGTGCACATTTGATAGGGTTTTGACCTGTAGGCCGTTCAAGGTTTATCCGCTATTTCGAGGCAGTAACTAACTCAAAAAAAAAATACAATATATTATTTAACTTTACAGCTATTCCAATAACAGTGTTCTCCACCCTATAAAGCGGTGAACTGAATACAGCCACCGCCGCTCACCGAATTTATTTGGAAGCGTTTCAATTGAACCCATTCCACGGACACCTGTTCAAGTGGCCTTTTAGTTTTATGCTAGCACTCCACATTCTCATTTCTATATGTAGGTATTTTTAGTTTATTTCATCCACTCGTTTCTATATTTTTACTTCAAAACCATCAGGAAAGTGGTGTTGGCCACAACGTTTGTTTGATCGGCTTTCATTTGGATTGTACATTTTTGTTTGTAGATTTTCTGTTTCATTTTTGTTTGTTCTCGATGTTATGAATGTACCATTTACATCTTAAATTGACTCGCACTTACTAAATCGCTGGGTGAAGAAGTATGTAGTTTATTGCACAAAAGTAACATAGATAACGAAAGTGAGCACGAGTGTACGACTAAACGCCGACAGACTGAACACCGACAAGACTTTACTTCGACGGGACTCTTCGCCGACAGGAAAACATTTCTGTGACTTGGAAGTACTTGGAAGTAGCGCTCGCTCGGCTCGCGCGTGGTTGGTCACAGTTCTATCCTAACATAACCTATTTCGCATAATCGATTTCCAAAGTAAGTATCTGATTATGTATGTATATTATGTTATGCCCTGTCGGCCAAGAGTCCCGTCGAAGTAAAGTCTTGTTGGTGTTTAGTCTGACGGCGTAGTGTCTGTCGGCGTTTAGTCGTACACTTTGTGAGCGCAAAGGAAGGATTTTTGAAAATTCATCCATCATAAATGAGGGGTTAAATGGGGGATGAAAGTTTGTATGGTAGTTCTTAATAATAATAATTAATATAATTAAATAATAATAATATTGTAATATTACTATAATTGTTGTGTTATATTGTATATTTGTTGTTTTACAGTTTTAAGGTGTATTTTTTTTGTTGCAATGCCAATAAACATAAATTTCTTCCTTTCTTTCTTTCTTAATTTTTGCCAATGGGAAAACCCATCGGGTAATAATATCAGCCAGCAAACGTTCAGTCTTTTCTCATACAGAGATGAATCAACCAACTTTTGCCAAGGAATTACGCACGTCATTGACAACAAAGCCAATACAAACGGGCCTCACGTTCTATTGAAACTCCGTACTCCGCTAGGCCAGTATCAAGGCCAGTGTGTTACCAGCGAAGTGCAGTCAACTGCACGGTTCTTTGAGATCTAGCATATTATAAGTAATTCAAACAATTTGTCTTTTATTTCCGTCATTCGTTCTACATACAGTCCTCTAAAACCACTCGCAGCTAGTTTATGACTCGAAGCTATTGAAAGATAAACGAAGAACTGTGTGCAGTACAACAATTTTCCGTTTAAGTCTGTGTCACAAGTTCTTTTGTTACCTAGGTGTTTGTCTTTATAATAACTTTTAACTTTATAACTTTTATGTAGGTCCTTTTACAAAGTAATACATCTAAACACTTATAAATACTTAGTAGTACCAAGTTCTTAACAGATTGGCTTAAATACTTATATAAAAGCTAGTTTAATTTACTCGTTTTTAATTACATATGTTATTAATGTTATTATTTAATGTTATCAACCAGGGTCAACATATTTGTCCACTACACAAACCCAGCTGTAAGCAAAAAGTAATCGACTTCTTGTAAACTCTTCCCTATTATGAGACAGAGAAATTGCTCCACTCGATTAAATAGCACTCGTATTCAAATAATTACCTACACTTTCACCACCGTTCACCTACACATTCACCTCCATTCACCTACACATTCGTCTTCATTCACCTACACATTCGTATCCATTCACCTACACTTTTACACTTTCGTCTCCATTCACCTACACATTCACCTCCATTCACCTACACATTCGTCTTCATTCACCTACACATTCGTATCCATTCACCTACACTTTTACACTTTCGTTTCCATTCACCTACACATTCGTCTCCATTCACCTACACATTCGTCTCCATTCACCTACACATTCGTCTCCATTCACCTACACATTCGTCTCCATTCACCTACACATTCGTCTCCATTCACCTACACATTCGTCTCCATTCACCTACACATTCGACTCCATTCACCTACACATTCGTCTCCATTCACCTACACATTCGTCTCCATTCACCTACACATTCGTCTCCATTCACCTACACATTCGTCTCCATTCACCTACACATTCGTCTCCATTCACCTACACATTCGTCTCCATTCACCTACACATTCGTCTCCATTCACCTACACATTCGTCTCCATTCACCTACACATTCGTCTCCATTCGCCTACACATTCGTCTCCATTCACCTACACATTCGTCTCCATTCACCTACACATTCGTCTCCATTCACCTACACATTCGTCTCCATTCACCTACACATTCGTCTCCATTCGCCTACACATTCGTCTCCATTCACCTACACATTCGTCTCCATTCACCTACACATTCGTCTCCATTCACCTACATATTCACCATAATTCACTTACACATTCATCACACATCATTTGACAGCTTTTGTTATTTCTGCGTATATTTTTTGTTCTAATGGTTTAGTAGAAATACATGTTACATTTCTGTTTATTTGTATGATGTCACTAAGACGGGCCCGGTGACCTGTAATTCAGGTGTTTTCTACAACCTACTTCAGGCACAAGCTCATACAATGTGAATTTTTATAGTTCAAAACTGTTAAGTGCTACAAATGTTCAGTGATACAAATATTAAGTGCTAAAAATGTTAAGCGCTACAAATGTTCAGTGATACAAATGTTAAGTGCTACACATGTTAAGTGCTACAAATGTTAAGTGCTACAAAACCATTATGAGAGAAAATAAATAAACTTAATATTATTCAAACCACCAATACCCAATTTCTACGTTTCAAATGGTCTCAACAAACGGACTGGCACCTTTCCTACACCTATAACAACAGAACAGAGCCTCTATCTATACGATTCCGACGGGGTGGGCCCTTTGTACACACACCTTATTCTTGCCTTGAAAAACTACGGTTTATTCCCCGTGTGTAGGCACGGTCGTCAGTGTTGTATGGATCACTATGGAAGTTTTTTTAAGACACGGCTGCACTACATCATGGCGCCCCGTCGCCGTATACCATAGAACCGTGTCATACACAAGGTCACACGATTTTTCTACGGTGCGGTTAACACGCCGTACCGTAAAAAAACCGTGCCGTGTACAAGACAAGGGGCCTAAGTGAGCCCGCCCACGGTTCGCCTTGGCATTTCAGCTAGTTAGGTGCCCTTTCCACGACTACCGCGTTTTAGATGCCCGCTTAAAAGGCGCTGTTTGTCAAGCTATGTTTACTGTTTCTTTAGTAAAAGGTTCTTGTGTTGGTTTTTGGATAGTGTTGTAGTGAAGGTCATAGTTCTGGTTGAGATGGTTTTTTTTTTTTGTTGGCGGTGTGAGGTGACTGTATAATAGATCTATTAGAATTAGGTACATCGATAAATGTTGCTTCAAACCAACTTCAAGTTAAACTCTAACAGTGTTATTACAAAAAGCGGTTTAACTGAAAACCCCGGTTTAAAGCTCTATAAACTACGGTTTAAACCAAAATGATATTACAAAACGTGGTTTTTCGAAAAACCGTGGACCATATCATGGTCTAACGCTAAACCTCGGCGGCCCCTAGTTTAAACGATCAAACTATGGTCTAAATCGTATCAGTCAAAGTTTCTCTTGTATTTTATAGCATCTTTTTCATTGTGTTGTGTTGTTTTTACCCGAAAATGGATCTTAACATGGTCGATTTCATTGATATTGAGGATATTGAAGCCGCTGAGTTGTTGGGAACGCCACGCCGACACAACATAAATCGTGTTCGAATCAATCAAATAAATTAAAATTAAATTTGAATCAATTAAACACTGATTTCCAAGTTAATCGAAGTAATTTATGTTTATTTACTTTTTCCTCGGTACTCAAATTCTCAGATCGTTTTTTCTTTTGTTGGTCCATCACAATATGATATTAAAATTACCTACTATAGAAGGTAATACTATACAAAGAGGCAATTGTTCTATTAGAAACTTCGATAACTTAAAAATTCCAAAGCTAAATGAACTTTGTTCAACTTGCGATGGTTTTGTTTAAGGTTATGCTTTCATATAATGCGCGAAAATTTTACGTTTCGTTACACGTACCTAGATGTATTATTAGTACTTAATACGACATGAAGTCATGTGCTTAAACCGAAACAAAACTGCAATCGACGAAATAACTAATATTCCATGCAAATTAACACTCTCAATATTTTTAACACTCCTAAACATCATAATAATCATTAGCGTATTAACAAAAAGTTTTCATTTCTGAGCATACGGAACGTTGCAATAGAATGATAACATGGTGAACGAATAATATTTGTATTACTCTGTGGTTGTTACAAAGACAATGGTTCAAATGACGGCACTAAGAAGACCACTGTTTTTTGAAGTTTTGTAATACGGACAAATTTAGACCATGGTTCTGCAGATAAGCCTGGACTTCGTAGCACAGGTTTAAATCAAGGTTTATTTAGTTTTTTGTAATAAGACTGTAAGCATTTATTTCAATTAAACCAATTACAGGCAGTTTTGAATTGTCGAAGAATAAGGTCAGTCAGAAAGATGAAGCTAGTTGCGTAGTAAGTTCCTATGAAAAATAACGGGCAAGAAGCTCACACAGGTTCGAACTCATGACTTCTGGCTCGCCAGTCTGCTTTAGGCGTTAAATTATACTTCTTTCTCCCTCGAATCAGTACAAACAACCTATACATATAGACTAAATTTACATAGGTAAATGGTAGGCTATTTTTACCATGGTATTAGCATTTGCTAATGCTTTTAATAGCCTAGTTGGTAAAAGAAATGACTACCCAAGGTGCACCTACTATGGATGCAATATTTAGCCGACTTCATAAGGCAAATAAAATAAGCTATCGTCACGTTTAAATAACTGTTCAGTATTTTTATCTCACGAAGTGACGCGCGCTTTACTTGTGGGAACCTAGTGTACAAACACGCTGTGATGTGTGCGTGAAGACGAGTAACGTCAGCACACACACACGCTTCCGACTTTGGCATTGTCTCGGACGGTACCGATACACGGCTTATACACACATTCATAGCGTGTTTGTACACTTGGTAACCACAAGTAAAGCACGCGTCACTTCGTGAAATAAAAATACTGTACTATTCTCACTAGTCATGCGATATTCAAAAGGCTTTAATTAATTATAAATAAAAATCAATGTCACTTTTCGTTGTAATTTTATAACTAAAGAACGGATGGACCGATTTTGATAATTCTTTTTTTAGAATATTCCTTGAAGTACGAGGATGGTTCATACGGCGAGAAAAATTAAAAAAAAAATGTTAGGCGTTACCAAGTCAGCTAGTTAATTATAAAAAAAAAAAAATTAAAAAAAAAAAAAATATGGAGTTTATGGTGCACGATGTATTGGTAAAATATGAAAGAAAGAATAACGTTTAACGTTCTTTCTTTTATTCTTTCTTGGTAAAATATCGTTTATCTATTAGTAAAGCTTTCAAGCTAATTCTCAATTCAGATCTCTCTTGATAAAATGTTTTAATCCCATAATATTTTGTGGTAATTTTCAACTGGAAATATAAAATAAACGTTTTATAAAATTAAAAGCTATTTTCGATACGGGTTTGGTTTTTTTGAAAGTTAGAATTATGGCCTTGTGGCCAAGCAGCATTGCTCAGTTCCGGTTTGAAGGGAAGGTACCAGTTCAATTAGTAAAATAACAGGTTCCGACTTTTTGTCGGCAGCATCATACCAGGAAATCGGTGTAAGTGTAATCAGCAGCCAAAAAACTCTCTTATCCGCAAAAGTATTTAGGGATTACTTACTTACTGCTCAAAAAAACATATTAACTGAAGCTTGATTAATATTGCTCAAAGATAAATGACCTACTACAAAAGAATGGCCTACACAGGAGATCAAAAGCCGCGCAAAAAACACAACCAATCCGCCACAGTCGGACAGCGGGTGAATCATTGTTTTGTTTATCTATATGTATACTAATATAATTAAGTTAAAGAGTATGTGTGTTTGTTTGAACGCGCTAATATCTGGAACTAATAGTCGTATTTGAAAAACTATTTTTGCATAAGATAGCCCATTTCTTTAGCAAGTATATTAAACATAAGGTAGTAACACCCTCATAAAACATACCCTCACACACACAAACCCTTGTAAACATCGTGAGGAAACCGGCATGTCCTAGAACCACAAACTCGAAGACATGTGACATCTACTAACCCGTACTGGGCACGCGTGGCGGGTTATGGCCCGCTCCCTCTCACAAAGAGGAGGCCTGTGTCCCAGCAGTGGGAATATTATAGGCTGACTATGTTGTAGTAACACCCTTAGTAGCCGAGCAAGAGAAAAAAAGTCAGAAAGAACGCGATGGGCCGAAGGGAGCAAGAAATTACACGCGGACGAAGTCACGGACAGGACGCTTGTTAATAAATGAAAGGGAATGGCAAGATAACTTCCACAATGCCTTTATTAATGAGTGTAAGTCGGAGCCCCTTTTAATTTAATTTGTCCATTGTTGGGGTAAACAATATAGGTCTATACTCGTGGGATCATTTGATGAGGCTTAACGTGTTGTCCATAATAATATGTTAGTATTTGTGTATGTGTAATTGCTTGTGTCTGTTTTCAATCTATCTAAATAAATAATCTTCTTAAACAGGGTGTCAGGCATCCACCGCGTAAACTGAAACTATGAACTCAGCACATGGTTCTAGACCTCATAGCTCTACCAACTATAAAAAATAATAACTGTTTCATAGTAAAGTGCAATACTTACGCGGTCAAAATGTATGAAACAGCAATTTAAAAAAAATAGACCATAAGCTTCAACGCATGGGACGAACTTTCGACGAGGCGCGTCACGTTGTGATGATACTTTATTGTTGTTATGTACGTTTTTCGATTAATCATAAGATAATTTACATTTATTTGACGACACGTTTGGTGTAGTGGCTACAGTGGCTAAGTGTAGTCAGCGAAACCAAATGGTCCTGGGTTCGAATCCCGGTAGGGGCAAATATTTGTATGATGAATATGGACAATTGTACCCGAGTCATGGATGTATATTTATAAGATGTATGTATTTACGAAAAAAAAAAATATTTAAGTAGTGTATCAACCATCTGGTATCCATAACACAAGCCTTAATTAAGTGCTTAACTTGGAACTAGATGGTGCTGTGTGCAATGTCAGACGATATTTATTTATTTATATTTATCTATTTAAGAACTACGGCGTACAAACATCTGTGTATTTTATTCAACTTCGAGCAGAAATTATTTTAAAACCCATAAAAATCCTCCTTTTTTAGTCGATTAAAAAATATTTACAAAATATATAAAGATCGATGTTTATGCCATAGAATTAGTAGGTAAGTACTTAAGCTCACATGCTGAAAGTGTGACCAAAACTCAGAGAAAACGACGTTACGACCTATTATCAGATTTTAACTAAAGCTACGGTTTCCTACAGGAGCGGTGACCGCCACATAGCATCCGCAATTTACTGGTGAATGACGTCTTTTAACGCCGTTATAGGAAGAAATACGAGTAAGTGAATGATAATATTACTAGTCCTCATTTTCACTTAAATACTTACGTAAGTTTAGGAATTCTTAGTCCAATCGGGTCTGATTTCTGGTTTAATGTTATACTATGTATTTACCTAAGTTTCACAAGAGGTTTCACATAGTTACTTCTATTCTTATTCCGTAGTCTCCTTAGGTATTAGTAAACTCCGAATAAAGTTACGACAGGAAACGTCAGTATAAGCATACATTTTGTAATAAGCTTGTCATAACTTTTCATGAGTTTCAAGCTAGGCATGACGGGTAAATTTTATTAAACCAAGGCTGCTTAATTTTTATATGTATTAAACTTTAATAAACCTACCACTGAAAGGGGTATCGTGTTACCCTGAAACTAAGTTGTGGAGCTCAGATAGGCAGTCGCTCCATATATAATAATCTTCGGTCTGAAAATAATCGGCTTCTTCGTTGTCCTTCTCATCGCTCTGGTTTTATAAAGTCTTCTTTCATTGTCCAGGCGGTTTTCCTTTGGAATGCGCTCCCTCAGAATATCAGGACGGTAACCAATCAGTTCACATTTAAAGTGAAAGTTCGAGAACACATACGCAAGAAGATGGCAGATTCGTCTCAGAATTATGTTGTTGTTGGTTTTCTTGTTAACTCTCATAATGTTTTTTGTTGTATGTATGTATATATGTGTTGATTCTTATTATTTTTTTTAAGTTATAAATATTTTCTAAGTTATTTTTGCACCTAGTACGTATTGTCTCTGCATCACCCTAAGGTAGACTGGTAGAAAATGCCCAAGGCATTAAGTCCGCCTTTGTACAGTTGTTACTTGTGCATAAAGTTTTAATAAATAAAAGTAAATAAATAAATAAATAATACTGGTATTCAGCAACATTCGGTTAGACTGGAAGTTGACCGAAACATGGTTGGGAAAAGGCAAGGCTGATGATGAGAATGCCGATTGGTTCTTGCTGTTTTCATTTTGTGAGTAATTATATTTGATTACTAGTTCATTTATTTATTTATAAGTATAAAAATATGTATTATTTATTAGGTATTTACCTATGTCGAAACTGTTTGTACTCCCCGTCACTTGTCCCTAATGGTTCATTAGAAAGCCAGCGTCAGACAGCATTTGTCTGGCATTAATGCTGAAATAATCCTTTTTGGCGCAGCAGTGAGGCACACACTATTGTTGTTAAAACATTATTTTCACTTTTTATTTTGTTATTTGTATTCTGTGTTTCACGAACTGTGTCCAAATAAACGTTATTCTTTCTTTCTTTCTTTTCTTTTTTACAACAAACATAACAAGCAAGACCGTAGGGACATACGTGAACTCACGCCTTTTTCACCTTTGGGGGTTAAGCAGAAACTATGATCCCTAGATATTTCTGCCAGTGTATTCTGTACAAATCTCACCGTGTATACCTACTTGGGTGAAGTGAGCTTGAAGTGTCAGTCCACCCGATGCTATAAATTTACATTATCGACAGCACACTTCACCTTACTTTTTAGGTTATTTTTAGAGAATAGATCTACTGTTTTCATTCGCAGGAACATTGCACCATCAAAATACACAACGAATGATATTTAAACTATGCTTTATTCTTACACAATTTCTTACTTAAACTTGTTTAAGTTAGCCTTTCTCGATATCTGCAAAAACAACTTTATTCATTCAATATAGATCACTTTATAAAAGAATAATCCGTTATTCGGCACCATTATGAATATTTTATGTCAAAATTAGAATATTCTTGAATTAATTTATATCTTTTCTTTATCTTTCGAAACTGTAGATATATGCTGAGGTTGGTTTACAAAAGGGATCAAGGGCGGATGCAGGATTTATTTCTGGGAGGGGCACATGGGTCAAACAGTTAAGTGTCTGACATCTAGTGTTGTACTAAGTTTGCTGTTTTTGGCATTCAATCTTTTTTAATTACATTTAAGAATAACTACAAGAAAAAACCTGTGCGGCCGTTGGAACCCCGTCAGAAACGAAATTCCCATAAGCGAAGGTTTCCTAGAAAAGCAGTGACCACCCCCACATAGCGACCGCAATTTACCGGTTGTATCCGAAAGTTAGTTGGCGTTTTTTTTCTAGAGAGTGGTTTTGACAGCGTAAAGTCAAACCCTAAGTCAAAGACCTAAATCGCTAGATTGGCCCTCACCGTACGTAGTACAAGATAGTGTCCATACTACTAGGTCTACTCGCCAAGCACGAAATCCGTAGTTTCAGCCGAATTTACGGGCGTTTACTACTCCGTATTACCTACGGATATAAGATTAGTTTGGGGCCCGACCTGAGAATGAATGACTACAAAGATGTGACAGTTGTCCTAGTCCCGATGTGTTTTTACCTGTCCGAAAAAGTTAATTAATCGAGTGTAGGATTCACTCCAAAGCTTCAAACTACTTTCGGCGGGGCCCGTATCTTCGTTGACGGACTTAGAGAGTGGGCCCAGCGGGCCTACTCTCTAAGTCCGTCACGTCAAGTCACTTCGTCATAGTGTGTCTCTGAGTGTCAAAACGAAACAGAAACGTGACCAGGTCCAGTTTCTTGACGCGGTATGAATAAAGGGTATCTAACAATTGCCATCATTTTCATGACAGCATGTTCCCGCACATAACGGCCGCAGTGACTCACTGCGGCCGTTATGTGCGGGAACTTCTCTAGGAAACCGTAGCTTTACGCGATACTCGCACGCACACATACTCGTATATAATAGAAAGAGACAAAGATAGAGAAAGTGTGACATTAATACGTGCTTTTAATACAAAGCCATCTAGTATACGTTTTTAGAAGCTCTCATGAAGTTGTCACCATCTTGGATTTTCATCCTCAAACACCATGAAAACCACACCCACGATGAAAAATTTGGAAGTTTTCGCCGCCGCCGCCACCGTCTTGGATTTTCATTTTGATTTCACTATCGGCTTTAGTACCCTCGAAAACCATTGACACTATCTTTCCTCGAGACAGAGAGAGAGTTGAAATAACGCTTTTTCATTACGTGACGATTTCTACCAGTTTACTCCTACCGCAAGTCACGTTATAGAACTTCGCTCTAAAATGCAGTATTAGCACCCCGCCTCGGATAGGATGGATTTTCTTTTGACCAAAGATACACAAATAAGATATACTTTGTCGACATAGTAAAGAATTAGTAAAGTTATGAATTAAGAGAATCTGGGTTGCAAGAGCGAGCGAAGCGAGCTCAATAAATTTTGCACCCCACCTCGAATTGGTTTGGTTAGTTTTTCTTTTCACGCAGAAAAAGCTGTTTTTTTTTGGATACCGGCGAAAAATTTCAACACTGAATTCATGTCTTCAGTTTGCGCATCGATGTCCCTGGCACCCTGTATATTATGAATTCTACTAACTCGAGAGGACTGATCCATTGCCGCGTTGGTCTTGTGGTCGCCAGCGCGATTGCGGAGCGTTGGATCCCGGGTTCGATTCGATGCCCGGGCAAATTGTTAAGTAGGTATTGTGTTTTTCTATTAGGATTCTCAGTACCAGCAAGAAATCTAGATGTATGCCTTGGCTGGTTGGTAAATAAGCCGGTTGCTGGTGCCGGTTGACCAATAGACCGGCGTAATGTAGGCGTTCTTTACATCTCTGCTTTATCTTTCGAAGAATACAAGCGTTATGTTATATTCTGAATATACATGAGATGTGTTCTCATCTTTATCTCCGAACTTTAGTTTCATGAGACTTTTATTTGATATTGGTTTTAATTTTTTTCTTGAAGTTGCAGAAACAGTTTTAATTAACTGATTGATTATTAAACTTTACTTATAACTACTTTAAGATGAGTTTTAAACATTTGAGGGCCTCACAGACTTTCTTTTATGATACCGATTTTCCAAACGTCTAGTTGCCTTCGCAACCCATAATAACCTGTATTCAAATCATATCTTCCATAATAATATATTCAAAAAGAAAATAATTATTTATCCTACTCGTAATCATAAAAAAAACTCATAAACTACAAGAATTTATTACTACCTACAATCTGATTTCCCCTCAACCCGGAATCGACATGAAATCGGAAATGAATCGAATCGATAACTCGAACATAAACAATTGTTTACTTTCTTTTTTCTGACGTAACAGATCATGGTTGGTGAATAAATTATGTTATACGGCTCCCACTGGTCGTCAATCGAATATATTTTCATAAACATAATAATAGTCCTCCAGACTGAATTTCGGCCATCTCAGCCAAGCTCAACGGAGACTAGCCATCTACGCGGAAGATATTATAGTGCACAAGTGTAGGTATGCGCAATCACAGGTATTATAAGTTGCGCATACACAAGTATGCGCAGACACAAGTATTATAAGTTGGGGGATTATATCGCTGACAAAAATGCTTGGCTCAGGGCTGGTCCTGCTCCACAAGGGCGCGTAAACTAATTAATTAGCATTCGAAAATAGTGTTGGAGATGATGAAGATTGTACAACCTATCTTTGCATTGTATAAATTCAATCTCTTAGTATTGTATAATTGCATAGCACATGTGTGAGCACTATGTACCCACTATAAAGCTTACTGGGTTCGTCTTTCATTGACTTGAATGTGCCCTGGCGGCTGAGAGTATGTCATGCTCACTCAAATGTGTCGTTGGTGGTGGCGTGTGTATTGGATCATTGAGTTCCCTTCAAAATGGTTGAGCTGAATGGTGCTGATCCATACGTCATGTTCGTGAACGGGCGCCGTCAGTAGGCACTGGTCATTTCTTAGCTGCCACGGCTTATTTTAATTCCATAATTGTTTTTATCTTTTTATTACGGACGCTTTTAACGTGCACGTCTTTCTACATCGTTCTCACATGTATAATTACAACATGAATGATGTAACCACTCTATTGTAACAATATTTTGATTTAAAAGAGTGTCCATGGAGTTTCATGCCCGTTCTTCTCCATAGGTACCTTTTTTTTTTTTTGTTTTCGGGGGGAAACCTTCAAAAGGCACCCGACCTCCGGGGAGGGAGGTCGGGGAGTGTGGGATTTTTACCTCATTAAACCCACCCCGGTGATCACCATCAGCACATAGGGGCGGTCCCGGTTCCTCTTAAAAGACCAATTCCGGAACCACCCCTATGTGCTGATGGTGATCACCGGGGTGGTTTTAGTGTACCTATATATATATATATATATATATATATAGGAACGCTTCGGAACGACTTAGGACGCTTAGGACGCTTTGGAATGGGCAACTAGCTTCATCTTTCTGACTGACCGACCCCTTGACAATTCAAAAGTGCCTGTAATTGGTTTATTTGAAATAGATGCTTTGAGTTGAGTTGAGTTGAGTTGAGATGTACTCTCTCTTCTCTCACTTTCATGGTCCCTTGGGTCGGCAATCCGAAACGGGCGGAGAGAGATGAGGCGCAGGACCAATGGCTTAATGTGCTTTATGAGACACGGGGGAACGTACCATGAATTTGTTTGTGACATGAAAAATTGGAGATTGTGGAACATAAAGGTGTGATCTTCCTTTGTGATCGTTCATTGTTGGACCTGGGCCTCCCTATAGATCTCTACAATAAATTACCTGGTTCATTCTATATAGAGCCCAAAGGTATAACGTCGGCTATATTTTTATGGGCGTAAAGAAGGTAGAAACTTATGTAATATTAAATAACTTTGTATTGTTCCGCAAAAGAAAAAAGGGAAAGGGAAAGTCTGGCTTGGACACTACAAGTCAGTCTATGTTTTCTAACCCCGTTAAATTATATCAATTTAAATTCTGTAACCTTAACTTTGAATGAATTATAATTATTTGGTGACAAAACAGTTTGGCTCTACTGATATTATGTTTCTCAGCAAAGCTGTATTTAAGAGTGAGATTACAACTATTTTAAGAGATAGCCCTAGTATATAGTTAATAAGTGTTTTTTTTTTTTAAAGTGTTTTTTTAACTTGATCTGCTAACAGCTAGCTATTCTGTATTGTAATCTGTGGATAACGTCTTGAGTAGTGTATTTGTTACTTTTATTGCAAGTTTTATATTGTATGCCTACTGTGTAATATACTGCTGTTTGTTATTCCTAACAAATAAAATAAAATAAAATAAAATAAAACGCTATACCAGAAAACTCCCCATAAGATGAAAAAATAACTACTCTTTTTTGCATACCACAAAAAAATACAATAGTAGACTTAGCATAGTTGCATAAGTTGACACAGTTCCCATAGTTCAAAATAAACACCAGAAACCACAAAACACAAAAAAATGCAAACGGCCCAAAAATGAAAAGGCTGAAACCTACATCAATTACAGAGATAAAGGCCCAAAGCAAAACAATACCCCATAGCCATACGTAGGTACTGTCCCATTTGGCAACAGCCGCCACTACGTCTGGCAGACTCCCAAATGCCTGGCGTAATGCTGCCCGAGATACGTCCCGCAGACGTTAAGTACTCGTACGTTATCAGTCTCCTAGTTCCGGTAATTAGACATACTGAACAACTTTTTCTGATTTAATGGGCCGTTTTATCGGTAATTTTAAGATGCAAAATGAGGGTTGTCGTCAAAGCTCGGAAGAATATAATATCAGCCTGTTAATTGCTTCACTATGGGACAATGTCTGTCTCTTGTATTATTAGCAACAAATTTCAAAACTGACACAAAATTATTCGATAAACTAGGGTAAATTGCTTTTCATCATTTCCTGCAATAGCTTTTAAGAGTTTTCCCACTGCACCGGTCTCATAGAATCCTTGCTAGTTCAAGACCCGGTAGGCCGTTCTGGCCCGCGACAGATGAACGTTGAGTCGCTAGCGATTCTGTTGAGACGTACTACGCTTTGAGGATGCGGTTTCTCAGGATCAACTAGCCGTGCTACGCTTTGAGGCTCCGATATACCAGGGTCGACTTATTACAGTAACCTTTACGCTTAACTACTATAGTAGTATTAGGACCTCTAGGGTTAACATTTTGATACCAGCTGATTTTTTACCAGATTTGTTTCTATCGCGTTAACTTGAGTTCATCTTTATGATATAACATTAATTTGAAAGATTACGTAATTTAGTAGCCATGAACTTAATAACCGATTGCAGTCGATTCCCTAGTTCAGAACCAAATACGTAACAAACACCAATCATCCGATGTTCCTTAAGTTTTCTCGTGATAGACTCGTATGTTAAGTTTTACAGAATTACGTGTTAAGCAACTGTATCCTAACTAATATTATAAATGAGAAAGTAAGTTTGTTGGTTTGTAACGCTTTCACGCTAAAACGGTTGAACGGGTTTGGAATAAATTTGGCACATGGGTTGAGCATGAACTGGGTTTGGACATATGTTACTTTTCAACTTGGATCACAGATGAAATCGTGGGCAATACCTAGATTTTTTTAAAACTAATAAATTATAAATGTTAACGTGGTGAATTTTCTTTTTATTTCGCTACAAGTGTTAGATTGAATAATTAATTAATTAGATTCTACCACAATAAAGTACTCAGGTGCAATAGCGAACTCACTTGTGTTTTTTTAAATAAGAAGACCAACATCCATTTTGAAAAATTAAAATTGCCCAATGTTGAATGTACTTATGAATACATAAAGGTATTATACACTCAACAAAAAAAGCAATCAAAAATAATTTTCAAGTGATTTTAGAGAATAATATTAGGTACAGTTTAAACTAAAACCATGTGCCAGCTTGTATGTAGACGGTCAAACTCAAACTCAAAGCATTTATTTCAAATAAACCAATTACAGGCACTTTTGAATTGTCAAGGGGTCGATCAGTCAGAAAGATGAAGCTAGTTACGAACGGTAACTAAGTATATTGCATTGCAATAATCGAAATACATTCAGTTCGCCTATTTTATCGGCCCGCAACTGGGCCAGCTTGTTATGAATGTAAAATTATGTAAAACGTTGATATTACTGGCACTCTGCCTTTGATGCTTTGGTTTAAGAGGCAGTAACCATGGCTATGAAATCAGGTCTGTGGCATATTTAACGTGGTTGGGTTTAGGGCACCTTTTATGTGGTTGGAAGGAAATCATTATTGGAATTAGAAGTATGATTAAACCTTCGACATTATGATTTTATTGCTCGTTTCTTTAGATTGGTATGTCTTGGGGCTGGAAAGCTGTCATCCTCTACTAGGATACTTACTTAGGACAAAGGATTGTCAAGTTACAACGGAAGTCGTCATTTATTAGTTTAGGGTCTTGTTGCGGCTGCCAGTAGCCCTAGGAAGCAAAGTCACCAAATAGATAGGTAGGTACAGAAGGTCGGCACCATACAACAACGGCCAAGTGGGAGTCAGACTCGCACACAAAGGGTTCCGTACCACAACACATAAAATGCCGAAAAGAAACACGTTTCTTGTATGGAGACCCCATTAATTTTTACTTTATTTTATTTTTATTATTTTTGGTTATAGCGGCAATGGAAATCCACACTCTGTGAAAATTTCAACTGTTTACCTATTACGGTTCATGAGATACAGCCTGCTGTAAGACAGACGGACGGACGGTTGGATGGACAGACGGACAGCGGAGGTTTAGTAATAGCGTCCCGTTCGCATCCTTTAGGTACGGAACCCTAAAAAAGGCGAACACACATAGACACGTACGTACGGAAATCTCAAACAAATGCCAGTTGCAAGTGCGCTTGCATTCGCTGTACGTGAAGAGTGTCTATGTGTGCGTGTGAATTAGCTCATTGTTGTTTGGAGCCGAACTTCTGTATGTATCTATTCTGTGGCTCAGTACCTACTCTGTTAATTAAATAACTAGGGAGTCAGTTTGTACAGACATGAAGTAGGTACGTGTCTTAATTTAATATGAAATACAGTTGTAGAAATTTTAGCTTGAAGTTCAAGACTTTAAATAAATGTTAATTTTGCTTGCAGTTTGACATATATTGAAAGTCGCCATCACTTATTTTTTTAAAGAAGGCGTACAATTAGAAATACCTCGTATTTAAAATATGAATGCCTTTAAGATTTAAACACTACGTAACTCGAACAGAACCGCCAACATTTAGGCTCACCGTAGAGTGATGTCCTCAAACCATCCAATGCAACTTTAAACTACCCTTTAAACTTAATAATCGAAGTCATCAATATGAAGGTGGAAAGCCAATATCGCCAATCACGGCCAACTCGGCATGACATAGAATAAGTTGGCAAAGTTACCTCATCTGCGCCGTATTAGCATATTCCAATAAGCTCAATGGGAAACGCTTTGAACTTCAACAGTTTGCACTATGAGGAGTTCTTAGCACATATTTGAACTAACTTTATTAACTTTGGTTAATGCTTGGTGCAACTTTGTCTCTCCACGCTGGAAAAGGTTCTCGGGAAAGAACTCGTTTCGTGCAACTAATACTAACAACGTTTTATTTATTTCCGGAATCTAAAATGTCTGGTATGGGCACAGAAAATTAAACACACCCGAGAAATTTCAATAACCTTGGGTTGAGAACGCATCGGCTAACTCACTCATTCGTTTCACCTTATTCTTTGAAGACACTTTGTACCGATCACATTCATGAGCAGATGCTTGCAGACTTTAAAGGCTTCTAAATAAGGTAGAGAGGCCCCTTTATATTATATTTAAACCCCGACCCACTCACCGGAAAAAAACATTCTAAAGGTCCCAACGATTTTGTAGAAGGCTAAGTTTCTATAGGCATTAATAATTATACCATATATACCCATAGATGGACAACAATATATTATTTGTAAGACCTTGTCCTTCATCTAAAAGTCCAGAGAACATGAAATTATTCCCATTTATATCATATAACAAGTTAACAATACAAGCCATTTACTTCCACGTCGCCAACGTAGGAAAGGATAAAAAAATAACTTCTCGATTTATGGCACTTTTACTTTTTCTTTGAAACTTGGGGTCCTCGGGGGACTTGGAGCTAAAAGCTCTAATTCCCTAAACGCCCCTAATGGGTTGGCTTGTGTCTTGTCGTTATAGGATAGGATTGAAGGGGGTTATAATTGTATGTTGTAGGTTTGGTAGGTAGTTATTGACTTCAAGCACAAAGGTAAGTAAGGTAAGGTAGAAGAAGGGAAGAAGTGTGGGACTCGCCAATATAAACGCTTATATTAATTAAATTGCGAAAGTGTTTCTTTGCAAATGCTGCAAAAAAATGCTTCAAATGATTACTGTACGGGGGTCAAACTGAAAGTTTTTAGAATAGGCCAGTAAGAAAAGTAGCAGATATTTTTTTTATTGAAATTTCGAATTAGAAACTCTTTGGGAATCTGTAGATGTGTAATGAATTCATATTATGTCATTGGTTTTTACAAATTGGCGACAGTTTAAAAATTGTCTGTCGTGCGTCGTAATGGATTTGACTAGAGAAAAATTTCGTTCAATGATTTATTACGACTTTCGTTGCCGTCTTACTCAACAACAATGTTACGGTTGTCTATTGTTTGCCCGAAGATTATATGCCATAATCATCATTTTCCCGAATTTCAATTACCTGAATTTCATTTGCCCGAATGTTTCATTTGCCCTAAAAGACATATGACATACTTTTAATTGCCCGAATTTTAGATACCATAAGATACGAATGCCATAAGTATTGTTTGCCTTATTTTTATGTGCCATAATAATTATTAGACATAATATTTAAATGGCATTTATTCTGTGCATGATTGATGGTGGGCTAGGTCGACGGAGCCCCGCTTGGCGGGGCTCCTACTTCTGTGTGGTTTATAAAAAAATAACCACGAAGGGGATGGCGGGGTCTATTCGCTCGCTTCGCTCGCTCACACGACCCCGCCATCCCCTTCTAACCTAACCTGTCCGAGTCGGGGTGCCCTAAAGTCCCAATTGCATCCAATTTCTCTGGATATAAATAACCGTTACACACCCGATGTCGATGGCAAATTATGTTATGGCATATCATAATTATGGCATGTGATAATTAGGGCTTACAATGATTATGACAAATGATGTTATGGTAAGTGACTTTATGGGTAACAATGATTCTGGCACGTGACTAATATGGCAAATGAGAGTAGGGCAAATGAGTATTATTTATTTATTTATATATTCTTTATTGTACACCACAAAAAACATAACAACAAAAATTAAACTGAACACTACGACACACACTACTACACTACTATTATGTCGTATGATATTAAGGCTGTTGACTATTATGGCAAATGATATTAGGGCAAATAAAATTCGGGTAAACGGCGGTATACCCAATGTTACGATAGACTTCGATTAGCATTTCATGACGAAGCCTCATCCCGTGCCACTGTCTACAACTGGTTAAAAGAGTTTAAACGTGGTCGAAGCAAACTTACTGAGGATTCGCGAGAAGGACGTCCTTCTACGGTGACTACTGGAGATAACGTGAGTGCTATGCGGTTAATGATGCTGGTAGAAGGGTGACATATCAATAAATCTAGGCAGCCTAAAAGGCATTGGTATGAGTCAAGTGTAAAAAGTCTTACATGAACATTTAGGCGTCATAAAGCTTTGTACTAGATGGATACCTCATAATTTAACGGAAGATCAAAAACGCCGTCGTTTGAATTAGTGCTTGAAAAGTGTGACGGAGGTGACTCGAATGCTGTATATGACATCGTCACAAGTGATGAAAACTGGATATTCTGTTACGGACCCGAAACCAAAAAACAATCTGCGCAATGGATGTTTCCATTCGAAGATTTGCCGACAAAAGTAAAGAAGGGCAGAAGTCAAGGCAAAAAGATGATAGCCTCGTTCTTTGGACGGACGGGTCATTTCGCAACAGTTGTCCTAGAAGACAAAAAGACAGTTACTGCAGATTGGTATGTCAGTCATTGTTTACCAGGTTTCTTGGAAAAGGTTAGACAGCAAGCAGCGCCCAAAAAGCAGGATCCTCCTCCACCACGATAACGCTCCAGCTCACTCCGCCAATATTTGTCTATCGAAAGTGTGGAGTTAGTAAGTCATCCTCCTTACAGTCCTGACCTGGCACCTTGTGACTTGTATTTTTTCCAAAAATAAAAGATAAACTTAGAGGAATTTGTTTTATGAACCCTGAAGATGCCATGGCTGCATTTGAAAAAGGCGTGGAAGAAATCCCTAAAGAAGAGTGGCCCACTGCTTCAGTCAATAGTTCCATCGTATGCGAAGGTGCTTAGAAAGGATCGGAGACTACTTCGAAAAGCAATATAAATATTAACAGGCTTCTACATAAGTCCGTTTTTATTTTCTAAAAACTTTCAGTGCGACCCACGTATGTATACCGTAATTAAAATCTTAAATTCATTAATCCACTGACAGATATCGCACAGCCTAATCCTCTGGTTCTAGATGTATAAAATGCGCAAGAGTTCCTAATATAACGAAAATGAGCACTAAGGAAAGGATTTTTGAAAATTCATCCCCTAAACTAGTTTAATAGGGGATGAAAGTATAGAGGTATGAGGAACAGGACTAGTTGTAGAGTTCCTTCATACCTCCATAGAAAAGGCAGGATCCACCGACCAGACGGGTGTTGTGTCTGGTGGGCAACTGCCCGACGATTGATGTCGGTACGTTGTATAGTTGCGCGGTAAACTTTGCTTGCGCGATGATAGGATTTTGCGTGACGTCAGTGTAATGTTAAGTTCGCATGTGGCGATGTAGATACCGCTACAAAAGTTTGTATGGAAGTTTCTCATTTGTGCTGTTGGGAAATTCCATGGGGGGCATATGGCTTGTCAGCCTTTAAAATTCCCAATGTTGGGACTCAGGCGTCTTCTCCGTGAGAGGAAGCGGTTTGTAAACAACCACGCGGGCCCGGTTTAGGCTGGTAGATATCAAGTCATGTCATCACAGTTTTGGTTCTTTGAAAGAAAAATTATAGCCGGCCAACAAGGTGATATAGTGGGGCTGACTGGAACGTTTAGACAAAACGACTGAAGCAATTGTAATGGTTTTTGGCAGAGAGGTAACTTGGCACAAAACTGAGAAAAATCCCAATCGTTTTTCCCCGAAGAATTAAAACCTTAACACACGAATGGATCGTCGCCAGCTCTACAAGAGCAGAATAATCGCTGTATTGAACAATTATTTTTTCCATTGAAATAAAACTAATTCTCTTAACGGACTATTGATTATTGCTTTAACTAATAAAGATAATTCTATTCTATTCCAAAAATGCAAAAAAGAAACTTTGTTGAAAAATGACTATTTTCCAAATTACAGGGAATATAAAACCATTCATTCAGCTTGCCAAAATAGCAGTTATCTTTAAGGTAATCATTCCATGTTCTCTCTAATAAAAAAAACATGATTCACAATCAGACAGTGGTAGAACACAGAAAAATCACACAGTTTGGATCACATCCAAAACGGTACACCGGTAGAATCCAAACAAACACACATTTACCGTATTATTCACCCTGACAACCCAGCGTGAAATCTTCAAACATTTATTTAACGTCACTGGCAGCTGAATTCCCAGCAGTGGTTTACTCGAGCAGTATTACCACAGAGTACGGAGACGGCATTAGAAACAGATTTCATAGAAACTATGCGTATCAGTGGGCGTCACCGTTTCTATGTACACACCACAGCAGCAGCAGCAGGTCAAGTTACCACAAACTGTCAATTTTTCTCATTCGATTTTGAACATAACATTCAACAGTTTAAGGTTTAAAATCATTTGGAGAAATTTGACAGTTTCGTTATCCAATTCCCGTACTTAAAAACGTTCAAATTCAAGTCGCAATCTAATCTCAGCGACAATCAATGTCAAAAACCTGTCAAAAATGTATGTAAATTGATTGTAATTTTGACAGATTGAGACTGAGATTAGAATGCGAACGGTGTTATAAATACGGGAATTGTCCCTCTGATGTTGTGCTAGCGACTGTTCTTGTGTTATGATACGAAAGAAATTTGTTTATCTTTGTTTTTATTTTGATTTTTACATCAAAACACACCACAATGAGGTATTACTGTCGCTTTTTGGATTTTGATTATTTTACTTCACTACGTGCGAATCTATGCGAATAGAAACTGGCGGCCCGGGACAGTAGTATTTGCGCTTAACGCAAATCGCGTGGCAAGAATATTATTAGTTCTGCCGTCTCGCGGCAGTTCGTGCTCTGTGAGTATTCCAAATTGGCTCGAGTTAACAAAACAAAGCCAGTGAGATAAATTTCGATATTGGAATATGTCCAAGAGCTACGTTTTGTTACTACAGTTCGGGCTGGAACATTGTGGTCAATGGTAGCATTCGATATGCTAGTGCTTCAGAACTGTATGGCGATTTATGTGGAGGCAATTGCACAGTCGGCACTGAAGCTACAATATAGTACAAGAAAATATTGGTTAGACTATAGCCAAGCGCACATTTCAGCCGCCAAGAGCCGCAGCGCAATGCTTTTTCATCTCCTGTGTGAAAGTGATGAATGAGGATTTTTGCAATGCCTTGAGTTGCGGTGCGGCCCGCCCCAATCTGCGCTACCCTTAAAATAATCAGATCTGGGTGGGTTGCATCGCATTTCATTTACTTTCTTACCGTCGCACACAGGCAGGCCTCGCTTTTTTATATTGTAATGGGATGCGATGTGGCTGTAATGTGCCAGTTATACGAGTATATTTAGCAGTAAACTTCTTAGATAAATGTTGCAATAAATTTTTAAACTGTATCTCGATAGCTTATTTCTAATTTATTTTAATTTATTGTGTGTATGTTTTGTTTAAAATAACATTGTTAGCATGCTACGTTACCTCCTCTACGTTGATAAAGATATGATTTGTCGTTGAGTTTTTCCACTAAAGACCAAAACACTTCCTTTAGTCTTTCAATTACCCCCGTTTTTTACAACGCCAGCCCAATTCTTTAGATATAGTAGACTTACTCGTCACGTCGTCTCCTTCTGTGCCTACCGCGTGATTCTAATTGAATTTGAGCCAACAGTAGAATTTCAAAGATTCATATATAACAATAACAGTGGGGAGGCCTAGGAAACGCTGGCGTAATAACTTAGTAGCGTTTATGGGAGATTAGTGAAAGAGAAGTGGAAAGCTGTGTCTCCCACACAGCTTTCCACTTCTCTTTCACTAATCTTTGCACGGCAGTGATACAAGTGATACAATATAGGTTGGAAAAAAAACAGTGCTCTAATAAGAAGAGTAAGAATAAATTTATTTGTTTGTTGATTGTTACAAAGATGACAATATAACATTAAATAATGGAAAGCATTTTACTAATATGGGCACAGATTCGATTATTATAATGGTTGCGTATGTCAATACTCTATTAAATACACTAATACCCACAGCTAAACATGGCGATCGAACAAACCACAATGATGACCAATCACGGCGTGACATTACCATATTCGACACGGTTCCAACCAAACACGGTCGTTTGATGTCGTTACTTGTCAGGCATCCGCCGGTGGTCCGTGTTGCTCTATGTTGTCAGGCAACTATTGATTTGGATGTTTCATTATGCACTTGAGCTAAAACTTAAAGTGAACTAATGATTTTAGACAACTATTAAAGGTCTAACTACACATATCGCGACCATGTCCGGGACGAGACAGGGCCGTGGTGCACACTGGGCAGGCACTAAAGCTCGCCGCCGTTCCGTCGCCAGCCCGGACACAGACGTGTGTGAACGAGTTCATATATAAAAAGTACACACCGATATTTTTTTGAGCCTCTGACGGATCACGGTCCGTCCACGTCCCGGACACGGCCCTGATAAGTGTAGATAGACCTTTAGAGGGTGCATTCTGAAAGACGGTAATTTCGTAAAAAACAGCTGTCAAATATTTTGCTGTGTTGATTAATTTGTCAAGTTTACATAATTCAATGAACACACACATCACGTCAGTTTTCCCCGAAGGATAAGGCAGAGTTGTACCTACATAGTACATACACCCACATTTTCCCAATCATGTTAAGTCCCATGTAATAGGGGCGTGCCTATTGCCATCAACCGGGCACAGATCCAGGCTCCTGGCTGCTATTGAGAAATTAAATTATGTAGGTAACCCTGTAAAGTAGTCTATATATACAGGGTTACTGGTAACTCGACGTATTCCTTGCACGACGTCATAGTAGGGTTAAAATGCAACAAATGAAGCCACCAAATGTTCTACCGAAGTTCAGTAGTTTTTCAGTATTTTTATGAAAAATCCCAGATTAAGTCATTTGGAGCCAGTTTAAAAATGATTTACAGCGTGACTGTACTGAAATTTTGCTTAATATCATAGTTGATGCCGTAGCAGATCTTTGTTCATAATTAAAAGTTCAAAAATGCCAGAAACCTTGGCAAGTATCACTAAACAAACATTTATTTTTTTGTGATTGTTGCTGTTACTTCATACAAAATGTTGTCTAGTGAACAAAAAATAAAAAATGGGCTTAATTTGTTGCATTTTAACCCTACTATGACGTCCTGCAAGGAATACGTCGAGTTACCAGTAACCCTGTATAAAGAAAAAACTCCGCTGAAGAATAAATTGATTTAAGGTAAATGACATAATTCAAAACCAATATGTTAATATAATCCATTGAACCACTACATAAAAGGTACTGATGTTTATAAACTCAATTCGAAAGAACTCTCTTTTAAAACAAGTAAAACATCACTTCTGTGTCTACAAAGGAATACGTAAAATGTTTCCCTTTAAGTCTATAAGTGACAATCCACGCCTTACTCCCTTACCAAAAGGGACTTCATCATACGGGTTTATATCTTCACTTATAGGCACATACACATTAAATTTGGACATTCTCCTCGTCTCTATATTGTTCGATGATATTTCCTGAACAGATGGTTTTAGCACGGTTATTTTAAATTGCGGTTTTGTTGTGACTTCTTTGTTTTGTGGCTTCAAATTTTTCGCTAAAACGTCTTCATGTTGCGGTTTTTTATTTTCTATATTTGTTTTGTCTTTTTTCGGTATGTTGACGACGATAGGACTATTGGTAACAGCAGTAACATTTTTATTAGATTTCGTTTCTTCAACTTTAATAGTATCTTGCTTGTCTTCTATAATATATACTTTGACACTTTCTGGAGTATTGGTTGCACTAAAATTATTACTTTGTGTCACACTCGGTGCACCGTTCACATTAAACTTCATGTCGTTCAAATGAATTACTGCTGTATTACAGTTTTCGATTGTAAGAGCAACAATTATTGCGTACAAACGGTACATTTTGTAGGGTTTGCAAATTGTTGTAGAATGCGTGATTCTGTGGAAAACCGACTACAAAGTGTCGGTAATTGCTTGGATTTCACGCTATTTCACATGCATTAGTTCCAATTTCAAAACGGAATCGGGTAAATTAAAAAATACCTGAGTGTACACTCTATGTTCAATGATTACGCGCGGTAGCCGAAGTACCTACTGCGTTCTACGTTCTTATACTAAAATACTTTCTTAAATTACGAAACATGAATGATTTTTTGTTTATTTTAGTTTTATTGTCAGGCTTATTGTTTTTTTTTATGTGAACGTGACTCAACAATTGAGTTTAAAATCAACATATTTCGTAACACGGTTTTCCGAAATCTTTTCACTATTGTTCTTTGAGCTCCGGCGATTATATATGACCGAATTCAAAAGAGAAGTCACTAATCCGTAAATCTTGTCAGCCAATAAAATTATATGACACGAGGTTTGACAAAAATAAACATAACGGCGCTGGATACCTATCCTCTACCAGAAGTGGTTGTCGTATTAGTGGTTCAACAGCTTCATATTTATCAAGATTGTGCCGGAATATAGCAGTTCGTCGTGGACGTAGTACTACAGCGGCTCCCCTGACATTCTCTTCTGTCTTCAGGGGATAGCCGTCACGCAACTATCGCTGCGACGCTCAGCGATTGTCATGAGCCAGTGTCACTGTTATCTTCTGTGATTCCAGTAACTTCGTAACCAAACTAGACGGGGCCACTTGCTGCGCCGTTAAATATAAAAATGCTTTTAGAAACTGGGGGTATGAGGCTTACCCCAACAATCTGTAGACTGTGGTATTTGCTTTGTTTGTATTTAAAGATTTATCATCACAGTTTATGTCAACATCTTTTTCTTAAAAGTTATTCATTCGTTTCAATCAATTTGCAAGCAGCTTGTCTCTCGTAAAGTTATGCAATGGCGAAATTGAAATGACAGCTGTCTTCTGGAAAATAATATTGTTTCTATGGAAAATTCTTTTAATACTGTAGGTATTGTATTTTTATGAGCTGTGGAGATTGTGAGTTTCGAGTAAAGTATAGGTAGTTAATCATAAATTGAGGTGTTGATCGTTCTTTGTTTGTTAGAATGGTGTTATTTGTACTGGGAGTGTTATACAGAACAGTTAAGCTTATCATAGGCATCACTGAGAGTGAAGGAAAAAACATTCAGAGGTAGGCCGAATTTATTGAAGTTCTAAATCACCAACTCGCACTGAGTAATGGCGTGACGTCTAGGTAACTACTCTAGATTTTTTCTGCAGTGGCCATGATCACTCTAGGGCAAATTAATTTACTCTATCTGTCAACACCATGAATTCGGCACTAAACTCTCAACTCGCTGTGCCAACAAGACAGCGCACAAAATGTACATGTACGTGTAAATGTAACTAGCATACTACATATAATATAAAATTGTTTAAAAAATACAGTGATATCCATAATATATATACTAGGAACAAACATAACCTTGTTGTAAGTACCTATAACAAGGCTCAAGAAAATAGGTGGCTCGTTCAGATGTCAATGTATACACTTTTATAATAACTTCCAAGCCACGTTCAAGATCTAAGCCTCAATAAATTTAAATTATTCATTAAACGTAAGTTGTGCCAAAAAGCCTTTTATACCAGTAAAGATTATATTGAGGACAAAACGGCTTGGGATCGAGTTGCTCCAATTTTCTGTACACTGAATGTTGTTTTTTTGTGTTTTTTTTCTTTCACATACTCTGACAATTGATGATTGTTATATACACAACGACTTGAATAGGTACGTTAAGACTTGTTTCAGTTTTAGTCATGGTATGTCAGTTTAAGTAGTTTTTGCAGCATACCCAAATGTCCTTTCTTTAATATTGTTCGTTGAATCGTTGAGCTCCTTAAATTCTGAGTTGAGCTGCACAATTACTGACACATGTGTGCACTGACTGACAGGTCCACTCAATCTGTGTGGTTTTTCCTCAAAATATCATTTCAGACACCAATCTACATGGTCTTCACATGATGTGGCCAAGATTATGTCTGGACTTTAAAAGAGACTGTGACCTCAGAGTTTCTCAGAGTAGTCAGATAGGAAACGCTGACCTCATCTAGTTTTTAAAAATACGATTGACGTGTAAAAGTGTTTGTACAGAAATAAAATAATTTATTATTTAGCGACCCGCCCCTGCACCGCACGGTTTTTATGGCTTGAGAAAACATCGAGATTGCCTCATTAAGTATGTTTAATATTAATGTGAAAACTACATCAAAATCCGTGGCGTAGTATGGAAGACCAACGCGGTCACACAGACAGACACGAAAATCAGCTTTAATATGTACATACATATTATAATAAAATATTAATTAATTTAATAAAGCTGAAGAGATTGTTTGTTTGAACGCGCTAATCTCTGCCGATCTATTCTGTAACAATCTCACCGTGATAACTTAGGTGAAGTGAGCTTGAAGTGAGTTGTCGATAGTGTCAAAAGCTCCCTTCACCTAAGTTATCATTGTGAGATTGTTACAGAATCGACCGGCAGGTATTTGTTTTTTTTTTTCATTTGATATCTCAATTCTTAAGGAAGGTTATAGGCACTGTATCATGCTACAACCCTTAGGACTCGAGCAAAACGAAAAAATAGTCAGAAATAGTTTTTTTGGTGAAAAGTGGGGAAGTACAAAGCCCCGCGGACGAAGTCGTGGGCGAAGTGCTAGTTTATAATATGTTTAGATATAGATATGTATATGCCTCGGCAAGCTTTCACAATATTATTATTATTTATGCTTCTACTTATACCGTCCCGTTAATGCCATCCATCATATTGTGTCCTTCTCAAATCGTTCATCATCTGCGAGCCTTGTGATGACGGATATGAAATATTAAGAGAATACTCTGCGTAAACAAACATTACCTACTTTTCATTCGTCGAGAAATCATAACTAGGTAGCTCAATAAACATTACCCTCCTTTTGGGCTCCGGCGCAGGCGGGTAAAAAAGAACTGCAACAGATAACTGACAGATAAGAAATCTACTTGAGAACCATGACAACAATAAGAATTATAGATAACTAGCCACCCACACTGCTTCGCTCGGTTTTACCGACTTAAAATCGAGATTTCTTGATTATTTGTAAGTTCAATATTTATTTATACTATTGTACACCATAAAATACATAACAAACAAAAATATTTAACACTACAAAACATACAATGGGCGGCCTTATCGCTTTCTGCGATCTCTTCCAGGCAACCTTGGAATGGACAGTGATTGCGAGTACATCAAAATGGAGTTGTCATTGGTGCAAAATAATAAGTACCTATATATATAGATACAATACACTATAATAGATACATAGATATATATGTGACGAAGGCATATGGATTTCTTCGTTATCAGGATGCTCGGACATAATGAGTAACCGAAATAATAGTCAAAACACTAAGTACAGACGTCTATTATGATGAGGCAGATGCAATCAGATTACAATATGCAAACGCGGTGATTCGATATAGGATGGCAGGACAACGTTTCGCAAATGCGTCCCCACATATAGTCGGCCCCCACGTCTGACATTAACGTTTTAAACTTAAAAAACATCAAATGTCATCCGACAAGAGAAAGCCATCACTTCCATGTTGCCACTTCCCATAATTCGACCTCACCCAAGTGCACTACTTGACGTTTCCGTTTATTAATAATTTTGATGCCGTTATAATAATCAAAATAAGGATGGCGGATCAGTGCTGACTCTGCGAAACTTATATAAAAGCCATCTAATAGATACATAAATACATATATACTGAATATTTAAGCAGCGAAAATAAATGACGACTACAGATAATTACAGCTACGAGAACAAGATCACAACAACAAAACAAATAATGTTCCTTCACGGGTCTCTTAAATACAGGTAACGATTGAAGGCGTTTTATTTGAACTGGCAATGCATTCCACAAACGAGCGGCCTGGACAGAAAAGGATTTGTCGAAGAAAGTTGTATAATGCATGGACATTTCAAAGTTTCAAGTTATCATAAATTTCATGTGGGAGTCGCAAAGATCAAAAATAGAGAGTTCAAAAATATTTTTTTAAGAAAAAAATTACTATTTAAAAAAAAAAGTTCAAGCCATAACAAAATTTTAAAAAAATATGCTCTTTTTCACCTTTTAATCGATTTCTTAGTGGTTTCATAAATTAAACCGGCTCCACTAAACAGTTGCTCAGTTGGTACTGAATTAAAGGGTGTATAGAGGTAAGAGGAACAGGGTGTAAAGTTCACTCATACCTCCATAGAAAAGGGAGGATGTATATATGCCAGTTGCACGGCAAACTCTGCTTGCGCCATGCAGGATTTTCGTGACGTCAGTGTGATGCGTAGTTTGCACGTGGCGATGTTGATACCGCTACAGATCTTCGTTTATTTTTAATTATTAGACCTACGTTACAACACGGCGGTTAAAATGCGGATGTACGATTTCTTGCGGAATTTCCGCATTTTCCGTATGTTCCGTTACAACTCTAGTTGGTACCTATGAGTAGGTTTTAGAAAAGGTTGATATTTCGAATGGAGATGTATCTACCTTACAATTTATAGGATACATAATATTTCACTCTCATAATACATTATTCCATTTAATCTGTGTGCCTATGAAAATTCATTTACCTATGCGTGATTGACTAACAGAAATCCATTTACAAATGGTAAACCATACCATAACAAACTTTTACATTGGTGGAATGGGACATCAAAAGCCACATTGGTAATTGCCAGGATTTCAAACTTGGAACATAGCCAGGCGCTTAGAAACTGATCCTTAAACTCATGTTACCCTGAAGCCCTAATTATCCACCTTGAATGTAATGGGAGATACAAACATCTTCGTATGTATCTTGATAATGCTTGATCGCTTGCTAAAGCTGCTGAAAGAGGTAATGAATAATGAATGATGTTATAATTTTGTGGCATCAATTCAAGATTAACAAATGATCTTTGTATATATTCAACAGTGTTAAACAGTGTATGGTAGGTATATCTAATATCTATATCTTTATAGCTAGAGGCTTTTATTTAAGGACTAGCTGATGCCCGCGACTTCGTATGTGATCTAGGATGAACAGTAGCCTATCTCTTTACCCAGGTCATAGTCTATCAGTGTGTCTTTCATCAAAATCCGTTCAGTTGGTTTGGCGTGAAAGCGTAACAAACAAACTAACTTACTTTCGCATTTATCGTTTCTATTTCTACTTGGGTACATTTTTCAATGTTTTTGTTGGTGGTTTGGCAAATAATTGTATCTACTCTCGTATCGTAAAATTCGTATTAAAAACTTCAAAACTAGTTTTTATTGACGTACCGTCAAATGGGGTTACTTTGATACTACGGGGTTACTTTGATAACAACTTTAGGCTTATGAAAAACTTAATTTTATAATAACTACAACGCTATAATACAAAGAAACAAAGAAACTATCAGTAGTGCCAAGTACTGATAGTTTATTTTTTAACTGGTGTTGTAGATATTATAAAATTAAGTTTTTCATAAGCCTAAAGTTGTTATCAAAGTAACCCCGTAGTATCAAAGTAACCCCATTTGACCGTACCTACTTTATAAACACAATACCGTAATTTTAAAATATAATCATAAACACTTTTTCTGTAACAAAATAATGTTATATTTTTTTTTCCCAGTACGTTAGAGGGCAAATCCAAGGAGTTCCTATATTATTTTTTTCTAATGGAACGCATATGCAGGGCGCGCCATGTTTATAGCATATAAGTGGAAACTTGTAATTGGCTTTCTTTTACATATTACTTCTGACTACTTTTAAGTAAGTTTACTTTAATTTAATTCACTTATAAGTTTTCTTAAAATTAATAAAATTAAATAAAAATTACAAAAAAGTTTTGATTCTAATTTTTACTGCCAGCGCCCGCTTTAGCGCTTGCGCGGTCATGTGCTGGGTTTTGGCGCCATTCATACGTTTTGTTGTACTGAATTTCGAGGGAAACTTTGATCTTTTATTAAATAGGTTCAATTCCAATTTATGAGAGTAGCTATGTAAGTAAGTAGTGTATGAAACTACACATAACTAGGTATAAAACACTCGTGTGATACTATTAAAAACCTCGCCTACTCGTGTTTTAATACCCCTCATTATGCAACAGTTTCATAAACTACTATTATTTAATGTTTTATGTTTCTATGTTTTGTAATGTTAATTACTTTGCATACTATAATAAAGAATCCAGCTCTTCTAACGGAACAAACCGCTGTGCTGCTGGGGAGTTTGTTGCGCCACTTCTTCTTCCCAGCTAAAGCACTAGGAAGTGTTGAAGGGTGGGCGTTTTGGGGGACTGCCTTATGTATCACGTTTAAAAAGTGCTGATTTGCAGCCTAATATTAATAATTGATTTGATTTATGGTATGGTAGGTATATCCAATATCTATAACAGGCTATATAATTACGCCTGTATTCTCCAAGTGGGTAGGCGAAGACGTAAGCACGTCCATATTTGTTTTTGCTATGGATACACTATGTTATCAGTTCAGTTATAAAGGATTCGCGCCATTAGCGGGTAAACATTTAGTCTACGGCTGATATTGAGAATTATCTGCCATGAGGAAAACCCAGTGACACTACTTGTCTTCCCTCTACTTCTTAATATGAAAGATATCTATGTATCTATTAGTATATTGTACCTTTATACTTCTTATTTGCACCAACGACCACCGCATGTATGTCCAAGCAATCACTATCCATTCCAAGGTTTCCTGGAAGAGATCGCAGAAAGCGATAAGTCCGCACATTGTCTGACTTGTAGTGTTTAATTTATTATATGTAATAACTTTTCTGGTGTTTTGTTAATTGTAATGACCCGACCCGATTGATTAAAAACTAAATCAACCACTCAAAAACAATAAAACACTCTCTACGAAACTCCACGATACATCTACAAACGAACAAGAAAGCTAAATCTAGAACTAAGTCACGAATCTCGTTGCTAACTGTACACTGTACAGCCAGCGAAGACTTGATACGAACTAGAAGCAGTCTAATGAGTCTTCAGGAAACTAGTCAAGGGGTTTGCTCTGCGGCGATTACTAAATAACATAACATCAGGCCCGTGTTCTTCGAAGGGTAAGCAGAGGTGTACCTCTAGTACCTACACTCACGTTTCGCCGATTATGTTTAAGTTACAATTGTAATAACATGCGCACCTTTTGACATCAAATGGGCACAAATCCAGACTCCAAGCTGAGAAATTCTTAATATAAAAACCAATGCCTGACTTGGGAATCGAACCCAAGACCTCGTGCTCAAATGTAGCGCTTGCGATCACGTGACTAACGAGTCTTTGATAAGTAAATATTTGTAAGATATGTACAATAGCCTTGTATTCATTCACGTGTGAATAAGCCTTAGAAGTAGAGTAGGTGGCTATTTAGCACATTAAAGCATTTTGTGATAATTAAGCCGTGTGTCCCGGCTGTCATTCGTAGGTCTGTGGCAGTCGTTAAGGGTAGTCTGAAGCCTGAAAGTCTAACTAGTTTTACAAACGTATATCGTCTTACCCATTAACTGAGTTGTGGAGTTCAGATAGGCAGTTGTTCCATGTAAAATACTGGTAGCATACAGTTAGATTGTAAGCCGACCCCAACATGGTTGGCGAATAGCCTAGCAGATGATGTTGATGACGTCATCACTCTAACATTGAAAATGAGTAAGAGTGTGACGATTTTCGATATTTTTTGCTTGGTATTTAAATGATTTTTTTTCATAGATAGATGATGTCCTAGAAGAGAAATTGATCTTTTACATGAACCAGTTCTTCTACACAAAGAAGTTCTCTCAAGATCTGAGTGAACCCCGCTTATTATGATTTTCCGCAGATATTTTTAAGCTGTAAATTACTACGGCTGCGGGGTTACACGCCTCTGTACTAAAGTACCTAAAACCGCCCTTCACGCCTACGTCAGCTGATTCACGTTGAAAAGGGAACTAATGAGACCTACCCTACCAAGCTCGTTAAAGGATTTACTCTGCGTTGATTACCAAATATTCCCACGGAGCTAATGCTAACTAGAACGCGCAGTTGATTGGTTCTTCATCAAACATGGATCGGAAATGCGGGAGTCATTTCCAGTTATGTATTTGCTGTGTTCCAATTACTTCACACTATTGTGAATGTTATTTAGCTATTAGTTTGTTTTGGCTCGTGACAGTTTTTTTGGAAGAGGCTATTTGAATAACAATACTCTTGATCAATACTATATAACCGTCATTGAGATATAACCCATATTGTGATACAAATTTTGTCGCACTTTTTCGAGAACGTGTCTCGTGAACTAAACAGCTCAAAAAAAAAAACCTGTTTTCATTCTGATATTTACACGAGTGAGAAAGCACATATTTGGCAGGCAATAATAATATACAGCATATATCAAATACACTCCTTTCTGATACATGCTGTATAATGTCCCTTTTTATAGAAAACACACTGTATATTACCTAGTGATTGATATACATAAGGTAGCTTGAGACGTGGAGGAGGACGTCGGCTACTTTTCATCTTGGATATTTAAATAAAATTAAATGATGAAATACGAAGTCGCGGGCAAGTACTTTTTATAAAAATGCACGGTTTGTACGCAAATCTCAATACGAGTGAAACCGCGCCGCAGCTAGTGAAAAATGTGTTTTATTTATCAATAGAAACAGTTCGCCAACTTAACAAATGCAAAAGAGGTCAAAGTCGGTATCAGTTTAGCATTAGCGGTGCTCTGTTTACTTTTGATTAGCCGCTGTTCAGTTGCCGCTATGTTTGTGTTGTGAGCCTGTTTTGTGTTTCCTTGTTTAGATATTAAACTAAGTTTTAACGGATAGGTCTTTTGTTTTAGTTCAGGGAAGTTTCAGTTTGGTCTCTTTTCTATTTTATGTGATACCTACTACTCGCGGCGCCTCTCGTTTATCGCAACCTATCAACTACTTAGCCTTTTTCCGACTCCGACTGTTGGGGTCGGCTTCCAGTCTAACCGGGTGCAGCTCAATACCAGTATTTTACATGGAGCAACTAACCTCTTACGACGATACCCCTCGGTAAGACTGGTTGTCAGACCTTTGGGCTTCTGAGTACACGTAACGACTGTCAAAGATCTTTGAATGACAGCCGAGCCCAACGGCTTAACATGCTTTCCGAGGCACGGAGGGGTCTCTAAATGTAATGAATGGTCATCCATCCACGAACCGACCACGGCAACCTTCGATTGACCCGCGCGGCTGTTATCATTTAGCCACGAGCTCTCATTTATCGCAGTAAAAACATATTTGGTAAGCGAGAGAGTGTAGCGAGTTGATGGGAAAGGTACTCACAAGGATAACTTTCCCGACAGCTCGGTTGCTTGGTTCTTAATTTGTGACTTCCCACATCAAGTAAATTTTTGTAATCACCACACAACACTGGTAATTCACTTATTTGCACTTGTTTAAGAGAGATTTTATGGGACCACCAGGTCGCCGTCACCGTGTCCACTCGCGGTAGAGAGGAGTTTTAGAGAGAGAGAGAGAGTGAATGGAATGAGCTAAAGGAACAAGAACGAGGAAGGAACGGCCTTCGAATGAGTGATTTATGTTGAGTGTTGCAATGTGTAAAATGGGTTCATTGTTTTTAAAAGAAAATGCGTAATTAATTAAATAGGAGAAATGGCGCAGACAGCGAGTAGAGTACAATACTATGGATGCTGATTCTCCGATGATCAAAAAGTAGGTTCCTAGCTGACCTGTGCAGTGCATTATATTATTTGAAAACTATAATAACACCAGCATTACTTTCATTTGTTAATTCAGAGATCTTAAAGGTACTTTTCAAAAATATCACCCCAGTCTTAATTTTCAACGAATAAAAACAAAGGTGACGGTAAATTAATTAAAATAAAATCCAATCGAATACCTTAATGCTTTTAACTAATTGGGTATTTAGAGAAATTAAGAGAAAATGCCCGAAATGTTATTAAAATATTACATTTATAGAAATCCTATTAAAAGCTTACTTAACTTTGGAAAATTTTTGTTAAACTGAAATAAGTTTTCAATTTACGCATCTACTAAAATAAAATTTGTTTCCAATGAGTTTAGAGAAGATACTTTTAAATGTCAAGTTGTATTTAAATAGTTTTAAATTAGCAGCTGTTTGAAATGTATTAGTTTTTGTTTCAAATGTTTTGTGTCAAATACTTTCATTGTAAGTGTCTCTTTTTGCAGGGCTCTTTGCAATTTAAGTCGCAAATCATTCTGTGTTGAGTAGAATTTTTCAATTTGACGATGGCACGAGTCCTAACTATACATTAAAGTGGCTCTACGTGTCTTTTAGTCAGATCGTGTTGTTCTTCTAAATTACGCGATCTATTTTTATGCGTTTCTCGCTATCATTTAGAGATTTTATTCCGGCAGATTTAAGTCTTTTGTTTCTTTATTTTTTAGCTTACAGTTATTAAGAAAAACTCGATGTTTTGTCAAGTCATGACGACCGTGCAAAGCAGGAGCAGGTCGCTAGTATAATAAAATCAGAAATTATTGATTGATAATTACATAGATTTACAGCACGTACATATTTTGCATTAATAGGAGTTTATGTACACATTGCCTAAAAACTACAATAGCATCGGTCGAAAATTGCCAACATTGTGTTTCTGACACAAATCTGAAACTGCAACGTCAGTAGACTAGCCACCAGGGAGAGAATTCCTTTGACCCAACATACGCGACTTAAATCTCAATGTATACTTAATTTAGCCTAGCCTAAACTTTATAATCCAAAAAACCTTGACCAAAAACGCTAAATTAAAAACATAAAACCTCAATTCTTCCCTCCATCAAAATACGTCTGTTTTACTTGAACAGTGCTAAACAAAGCCAAGGCAATCTCCCTGTTTTATTAACACTATCAGCTTGGAATGACGTTGATATTTAATGAGGGGCGCCGGGCAATTTGCATGCAAAATAAATGCTATCTTGAGTCTGGCGAGTACACCTGTGGGCTCGTGACCTCGTGTTCGACAGGCGGCCATATTGTATGTTTGGGGGTATGGCTAAGATATAAGATTCATTTGTTTTGGGAACTGGGACTGTTGAGTGGGGGGCGATTTATACAGTTATAATTAGGTATCAAATGTCATATACAAAAGTTTTGAATAGTGTAAACAATATTATTTTCCGACTCTTTTTTTTTCTAATAGAATTCCGTTTATTCATATTAAATGGTAGCTAGTTTGACGTCATTTAACAAACGGAAGTATGTAACATTATTTTGCTACGATTAAAGTGTCTCAATTGACTAACGTCGTAATTATATGATTAAAGTTGCGGACGGTATTCGTGTTCCAACCGACGAGTCGTACAGACGTTCATAATAATAATATGTAAAGTGTAAAACTGCTGAGTGATAATGTGATCATGACGAAGTATTAAAATGACGTATTATTACTAGTTTGGTACAAGTAAAATGTTAGTAATTCTACACAAGGAAAGTGGTTCAGTTTGATGGTCTGTACCACACTCTTAAACATGGCCACAAATTTCTGATACACGCTGCATTTTATAACGAGCTTTGGTAACTGTTGAGTAGGAGACGATTTATAGAATAATTATATAATACGAAGATATGTGTTGAAGTCCTCTTTTTTATGACGTCCTAGAGCTAAATCTCGACGTTCCCAAATATTTTTTCCACAGTAGAACAATCTTTTGCGAGATTAATCTAGATTCTATAAATCTATGTACCTATACAGTATTAGGGTGTAACTACGTATAGGACACATCAACGTGATAAAAACCCGCAAAAGGGCGAGTTGGACTCGCACACGAAGGATTTCGTACCACTGTACAATATTTAACATTACATAATTATATAAAATAAAACACATTTCTTGTATGGTTCTGTTGTAAATCTCCTTTGTATTATATAATTGCATAGGACAAGTGTGAGTACTATGTAGGTACTATCGAGCTACTATTTACCGGGTATTGTCTTTCATTGACTTGAATGTTCCCTGGCGGCTGATAGATGTCATGCTCACCCAAATGTCTCGCTGACGGTGGCGCGTGTGTTGGATCATTTAGCTCCCTTCAAAATGGTTGAGCTGAATGGTGCAGATCTATGCGTCATGTTCGTGAACGGGCGCCGTCAGTTGGGACTGGTCCTCTCTTAGCTGCCACGGCTTATTTTAATTATTTTATTTATGGATTGTTTTGTTTAAATTTCTATTTGCTGGACACTCAACTTGTACGACCTATTTACATCGTTCTCACACATAATTATATATTCAACATTAATGATGTAACTAATATTTATGTAACAATATAATTTAAAAGAGTGCATGGAGTTTCTTGCCCGTTCTTCTCCATATGTACCTACTACGCTTTGGAATGGGCCACTAGCTTCATCTTTCTGACTGACCGACCCCTTCACAATTCAAAAATGCCTGTAAATGGTTTAACTGCAATAAATGCTTTGAGTTTGAGTTTTGAGTTGAGTTGGCATCCTTTGGATACGAAACCCCAAAAAGCAACGAGATTAGCCCTATATAGCTACACTGATCCCAATACAATTCGTTCCTTAACAACGGATTTGTCAGAGCATTATTTTCTCTATGTGAACGTTTGTTCCTCGTAAACGAATCCCTTCATACACATCATTTAAAAAAAAATGAATTCAAAACACCACACGAATAACAAAAGCCTATCGAATAGAAAAACCAGCGAATTCGCAAAACAATCACGTTTAAAAAATGTGATGTAAACGAAAACAATAGATACGACTGTATTGTATTCAGAAAATTGGTTCATACTACACCGATAGTGCTGGCCAGTTTAATATTTAACAGGATCGGGACATAAAAATACGGGACTTGCATTTTTAAAGCGGTTTATCGATTCCGTACCGAACGGCGATGAAAAGTTCCGGAGGCTGAGTATGAAATGTTAAAGAGAGAGAGCGGTTACACACACATGCTACAACTCATACACGGGTTGCTCGAAATGTAAGTATATGGGTTAGGTTGGTGTATAAGTTTTCTTCAAGATACTTATAGCTAGTATGTCCTCATTTAAGGGAACCTGCGTAGCTCCGTGCTAACTTTTTCAACTAGCAACTAGATCCCTCTGGCGCGAACTTTTGCTTCGACTTCGAAAGTTATTTTAAGTGGTAAGAAAACAAGGGAACGCCTATGTGTTGTAGACATACCCACATGTATCTACAAGCTATTAGAAAGACACCCAAGAACCATGTTGCTAACAATGTCATAGCTTAATAATTTTGGGCAAATGTCATTCCGGAAAATTCCCGCAAACACCGGAATTGATACTAGGTAAGTAGAGTTGATTATTCTTAATTTGCGGGATCTTCCTGATAATTATAATCAGGCCTACGTAGTGTTGGGTTATTATCGTACTGTTCAAAAGTCTACATCATCTGCTTAACCTTTTCCCAGCTAAGCTGGTGTTGGGTTCCAGTCTAACCGGATACAGCTGAACATCAATATACTACCAATGTACTGTTCAAAAGTATATGTAAGTAAATGCCCAAAGCATAATTAAAATCAGTAACAAAACAGTGCGAGTTTATTAACAAAACGCTTTTCAAAAGGAATTTAAATCGTTCTCGACTCATTGGTTAAAGCGTTGCACGAAGCGAAATTAAATTGAACAGTTGCAATATTTTCGTGGGCATATTTTTTACTAATGAATGTGAACTGTATTGGAACTGTGTTTATTAAAATTAGCAGAGGTTTACACAGACTCCGAGCTGCTACTGAAAAATTCCAGATAAAAAAACCGGGTGTGTACTATAAGGCATAATAACAGATAGTATATTATCACTTGAAATAACGTTCACATGATATAATTTTCATATGCTATAAAAATAAATAACCTAATTTCATGTGATCAAATGTTACATTTCATATAAACTTCTTTTTCTCTAATAACATTTAGTATAACATTAAATTCATATAGTTTTCAATTTGTATAATGCTCTTTTTATGTGTATAATGTTCACCTGACCTAATTTTCATATTTACACATTTTCAGCCAAAATTCTGTAATGAATAAGTAAATAAAAGGAAACATCATACTGTTATAACCTCATCTAACCCAACAATAGAGGGGATCTGGCGCTCGGCGGCCGCTGCCATGGCACGCTCGCTGCCCATTGCTCGCCGTGCGAGCTACCCATTGCTCGCCGTCCGCAAGCCCGCGCCTACGGTGGCCGGGAATCGGCTTAGGATTCCCGACGCCCAGAGCATCTCCTGCGGTAGCTAGGGGCGTGAGGGCGCGAATTATGCCTCTCCCTCACGCGTGCCGCCTCCTCCTTCGCGAGCATTACTGCTTCGCAGAAGGAGGTGACGGCTTCCCATGCCCTCTCGCTCCGTACCATGGCCTGGACCAGGGCCGGACGCGAGAGATCGCCACCGCCAATCGCCTGCACGGAGGACACGGTGGTGCTCCGCCCAAGCCGGGCAGACCTCCACCGTATGCTCCACCATGTCCTCCAGGCGATCCACACAATGGTCACACTCGGGCGTTTCCTCCCGCCTTATCTGGAACAGAACCTCCCGAAGCAACCGTGTCCGGTGAGGACCTGCGTCAGGTGGAAGGTGAGGATGCCGTGACGCCTCTCTAGCTTTTCCTCAAAGAGGGGACTTATCGCCACAATTGTGGCGTGCCCAAATAAAGGGGACCTGACGCAGGAATATATGAGGAGAATAATAAAACACAAAAAAAAAATACGCAGTTATTAAGTTGTTAGTAGGTGTTTATAATCCAATCAGTTTTTACAAAAACATACAAAACAAAGTAGGCGTTCCAAAATTATATTAAACGTTACTATAAAATTTTAGTATTCTACTAATTAAATATTATACTAACTAAATACTATTATACTAACTGAATATAAGTTCAAAAGTGCAATAGAAAATGTTTGTTAAACCATATAAAATTAGGTAAACTGAAACTATATCAATAATTAATTAAATCATTTCAACGATAAACTAAAAAAAAAGTATATTAAATGAAATTAGGTCATGTGATCATTAGAACTTTTGTTATTAAGTATATCAAATAGTACGCACCCGAGAAAACCAATGACACTTTTCCCGACCCAGGAATCGAATGCAGGACCTAATGCTCAGCAGTATCAACTGCGAGGCAGTCGAACGAACGAACTACTATTTTCTAGGTTAATTTCTTATTATAAATAACGTGACGACCGTATCAATGTATGTAAACACATATACATGTATAGTGAGTGTACAGTTCACACAGGATATTTACAAATATAATAGACCAACATATCTCGGGTCATAACAGTTATTACACTACAAAGTTGAAAGACATCAACACTAAATATCGAACCATACTGAAATATTTTATTACGTTGTTTGAACTTTTATAAAATACAGGCCGAAAACTATTCATGACAAAGACAAATACATAGGTAGATCTGATCTAAGAATAATCTTTATTTTACCTATATTATAATTCGAAGTTTTCTCACTGCAGGGCAAAGTTTTTATTGTCGATAGCATTTATTAACTTTTGTTTTTTTTCATGCATATTTTTTTGATCTATTCTGTTCTAACTCACATTTATCCTTAAGCCATAACAATATTTTACTGCATAACTGATTATTGACCTATATTTCTTTGTTACACTAACGGAATAAGCAAAAATAATAACAGAAACTGACAAACAACACTAAAAGCCAATTATCGAAATCCATAAAACTGCCAAGTAGGAGGGAACACAAACAAAGCAAAGTTTGACGGGAACATAGAACATGTCATCGTCAGTCCTCCTTGAGGAAAATGGGGGGGGGGGGGGGGGCAGGAGTGTTGACAATGGACGAGGAAATGTTCAGGGTGGAATGAACTGGGCAATATTTTTGTGTGTTGTTTGTCTAATAATGATATTATATTAGTCAACCATTGCACAGAGACTTTTTTGACACGGAGAAGAACAAAGATGAAGAAATCTTAACACTTTATACAATTTACTAGTGACCATCAGCCTCTGCTACGTACGGTTTACGACACGACAAAAATATAAACGATATTTCTATATTAAATACAAGTCTAATAATCTTGACGACGCGGTTGGCGCAGTGGTTAAGCGATTGACTGCTGCGTTACGTGTCGCGGGTTCGATCCCCGCACGGAACAAATATTTGTATGACCTGCAAGTAGTTGTTCCGGGTCTGGCTGTTTGTGTATGTGAGTTTAAATGTTTGTAAACGCACCCACGATACAGGAGAAATTCCTAGTGTTGGGCAACGTTTTTAAAAAAAAAAAAAAAAAAAGTTTAATAATCTAAACTAATACTATAAAGAGAAAAGACTTGAATTTTTGTATGTTTGATAATTACTCTTTCACGCTAAAACGGCGAAACGGATTACGACGAAATTTGGCACATGGCTAGACCATGATCTGGAATAGGATATAGGATACTTTTCATCCCAATATATACACGGAATCGAGACTTTTGCGGGTGAAACCGTGAGGAGCAGCTTGTGTATTATTTACATAAGTAAACCTTTCGGAATAAATTCGCTAAATAATGGAGAATATCGTATCAAAATCCGCTACGTAGTTTGGAACGCGGTCATACAGACAGACAAAAAAAAGCGACGAGTTTCATATCATTTAGAGAAAAGATAATGTCTAGATTAGTCGGTCACTGCTGACACTTTTTTGACAGGGAGGCGGACTGTACCCTGATAAAAACGAAAAAATTCTTTATTTTACAAAGTGATTTTTTCATTTATCGTGTTGGATATCGCAGACAATTAAGTTGGGTTTTATTTTTCTTGTTTCAGATTAACATGGAAATTAAATGGATAATAATTATACAGTGTGAAATTGAATTCATGGGCATCCTTTCAGGGGTCATTTTACTCATCATTATGAACAACTTTTACTATGGGACCAACACTCAAATCGCGAAAAAAATATCAGCTGTTCCCTCTATTTTGATGGGTTATGCAAACATAAATGTTGGTAAAAGTAAAAGTTGTTCATAATGATGAGTACAATGACCCTTTAAAAGAATGCCCACGAATTCAATTTCACCCTGTATATCGCAAGTGGCATCTTAGCAAATTTTTAACCTGCAAATCGGTTAGTCCATATACTATAACCACAGCACACACTTCTTATCGAAAGTAATATTTTATTTATTTATATTATAGTTACGTCATAATTATGGTGATTAAGCGATGTTATGGCGCAATAATCGGTTATTGACGTTGGGCGAACGATCAAAGAACGTTATCTAACAGGTTCAATGAAGAAGTAATAAATTGGATATAATTATTTTTAATATCAGCTTAAAATTACGTCACTGCTTCGATAACGTTGCTTCGATAATGTTGGAAGATGGGGGTATGAATCAAAGGTAACACTGTAATTAGAAAAAATAAATAAAAGCCAATTATTTTTAAAAGAGTAACAACCGTTGCGCTTGTCGCGGGCTCTTCTCCATAGGAAACGACATATTGGATGTAGGTTTATTTGAAATAAAATATTTCGAATTTTTAACAGTATTCGTAGCTACGTATAAAAGTAAATACAATTATTAAACGTGTCTATTTAATAACTTTTTGGAATAGAGTAGAGAAAATCCCGTTCACCGCTGGCGCTGGCGGTCCGTCAAAATAAAATCATCTAAACTTTGGGAACCGACCCTCTGTCAAAAGTACTCGTTTGTTTGTATTTGTTACAAAATGTTTCCTATTTCTGCAAATAGATGGATGAGAGTGGCTGATTCTGGGCTCAATGACCAGTGTTGGAGGAGCCTACGTCCACCAGTGGACTGCTGTTGGCTGGTAATGATGATTTTTGCAGCCATCAGAGAGTATTTTGGCCTCAATATGCTCCGTAATAATTAAGGGCTTATGTTTAGTAGACTGTAGGTATAGATGGTATGTGTGTGTGTGTGTGTGAGATTGGATCTTAGAACCTAATATGTACAGCGTGTTGACATTCAGTCTACTATATTGAGTCTCGGGTCCTGGTGCTCGTAAAACCACAAATTGAATTGTTAGACGCCTTTCAGCTAGATTAACTGATGTTTTGGGAAGAAAACTGGCTATGAAGTCCGATATAGAAAATTTGCTGATCTAATATTAACGGGAAACAAACCTACGTATCTAAAGCAAGTGTTTAGGTAATTATGTGTTAGTTAATTTATGTTGCTATTATTTTTGTTTAGTATTAGCGAAAAACAATGCAGTGGTGGCCCAGTGGTAACGGCCGCGACTTACGAGTTGTAGGCCGTAGGTTCGAACCCCGACAGGCGCTTTACTTTGTGTAAATTATTTCATCACCACTGCTCCGTGCCTCGGAAAGCACGTTAAGCCGTTGGTCCCGGCTGTCATTCGTGGATCTTTGACAGTCGTTACGGGTCGTCAGAAGCCCGAAAAGTCTGACAACCAGTCTTACCAAGGGGTATAGTATTACCCAGTAACTGGGTTGTGGAGGTCAGATAGGCAGTCGCTCCATGTAAAATACTGGTATTCAGCTGCATCCGGTTAGACTGGAAGCCGACCCCAACATAACTATTTGGGAAAAGGCTAGGCAGATGATGATTAGCGAAAAACAATAAATTGGAGGCTTATTTTCAGGCATTCAGTTTATAAATTATGTATATAAATATATTTCGCTGTGAATAACAGATTTACATCGTTTATTCGAAAATAAATGACCTATTTTCATTTCAAACTAATTTATAATTATTAATGGAAATATTAATTGTACTTTAATTTTAATATTTCTACATCGACAACGGTCGTATATGTGAAGCTTTTAATTAATGTTAAGATCACATTGTACCATGTACTGAGAAATAAATTATATCTTATCTTATTAAACATTTTGAAAGTCTGCGACCGCTTATGCTAATAACAATCTAAGTACTTTTACATTATTATTGCTAGAAAATTCAACTCTTAAGGCGCGGACTGACTACGATTTGAATCGCTATTACCGCACTCACACAACCGCATCTGCGCGTTTTACGGTAATGCACACACTCGCAAACGCTAACACGGGCGTTTGTGTGCTCAAGGAAAGTTGCATAGTATACGTAAGGAAATCAGATGTTTTCTGTTGAATATACTTACTTTTGACGTGCGTTCTAAAATTCGATGTAATTACAGTGTCGGTGTAGTGATGTAAGTGCATATTATGCTAGTGTGTAAGCCTATATACTGAAGAACCCTGAATAAACGTTCAGTATTAGATCTGCATTCATTGGTTTTACTTGTCTACAACTCCCAACCTCACATGGCGACCCTGCCATCTCGGATTCGCACTCGCGCCTCGGTACCGTGCCCCTTTTAAGGAAAGCGCTAACTAAACAAGTAATTAATTGTCACAGTGAACGTTTAAATAATTAAGATGAAGTCACATATCATTTATTGCTTTTGCTATAAACTAACGTGTTCGAGTGAAGAGAAAGTGCAACAAAATGTGCAACTCGCAAAACAATAAGGAGCAGGTGGTGATTGCGCAGAATGCTGCTGCAGGGAGAAACTCCGCTCAAGTTGACCAGTTAATGTACCATGCCAGCACTACAAACGTTGTTCTAATTGCAATTGCCTTGTTGCTAGCTCTTGGTGGGCTCATCGTGGTATATCGTATGTACCGAAGATGTCATCGACGGATGGTGGAGAGACATGCTAATGATATAGTACTCAGGAGGTATGCCAGCATTTTTAGAGGACGTCGTGCACCAGCAGAACAAGAATACGGCAGAGAATGTACGCGTGGTAATAACGAGTGCGATAAATAAATAACTAATTGGTGAAGTGTTAAAAAAAAAAAAAAAAGTTGAAGTGCGCGGAAAATTAAAGGAAGGGCGGAAAAAAAAAATTGATGTAATACGGTCTCGACAAAGTGCGGTACGGTTATAAAAGTTACGTTATGGACACTAAGTTACGCAGTATGTATCGGAGAAGTTTGGTATGTATTATATTTAGTATACTAATGTTATAGAGTTATGTTCACTATATCTAATTTTATCGAGTTATGTTCATTTAATGGCAGAATTTTTAAAAAGTATTTGCGAAGAACCCTGAATAAACGTTCAGTATTAGATCAGCAAAAAAAAAAAAAAAAAATAAAAAAAAAATAAAAATAAAATAATATAGTTAATTATTTTATTTTCCCTTACCGAGGGAGATGTAGTGATGTAAGTGCATATTATGCTAGTGTGTAAGCCTATATCAAATCAAAAAAGATTGATTGATTGATTTTTTGATTTGATTTTTTAAGCCTATATACTGAAGAACCCTGAATAAACGTTCAGTATTAGATCAGCATTCATTGGTTTTATTTGTCTCCAACTCCCAACCTCACATCGGTTCATAATATGATACAATAAATAATTACACATAACAATTAAAAAAAAAAACAATTAAATCACTACTGTTTATTTTTATTACAGTACATGATAAACAGGTCAAATATAAACATTCCGAATTTTACCCGACTGCTCTAGAAGGGGAATTATGCTTTTCGGGTGTAAGTCAGTATCAGGGATGGAAGGGTTAATTAAATGGGTAGTTATGCCATTTCAAACTAATGTTTGTGTTTTAGGTAGGTACTTAGTGGGTGCGGTAAAAAAATAGAAAATAAAACCAACATAAAGGCCCTCGGACCACTTAAAAATCACATAAACTCTAAATAAATGCAATAATATCACAGCTCCAAAGTGACAAATGCCATAATGTTTCTAAGAAAATGCGGAGCCGGGACGGAAGCTAGAATTCTGAAAAATTTAGACGATAGAGGGATCATCCACGGGAATGGAAGCTGCTGCTGGCTGAATATTAGTTGGTATTTGCTAAAATTGGTAAAACAGTGCGTGAATTGAACTAAAGTTCTGTGGCGGACTACTAAGGCTACTCACTGCCTAATATTGAAGTGAAAATTCAGTCTCAGTGGAAATATGGGCAATAAAAATAAAATGTTGCGAAAGAGTTTTACAAGAAAAAGACGAAAAACTCGAAAAAATGATGGAATGTTTGGGTAAGTAGGATGATTACCGTATTGTATCATAACATTTGAAATTTGTATTTAGTTTAGTTTACTTACGAAACTGTATAAATCTATAGAAACGGTATTGACAATTTCTACAAACATTTTGCTAAATCTAAAAACAAATAGGTGCACTCTATTTTGATGTCTATAGAATGCATATTTGAATGCGCCTAGTGCAAACGTCTCTGGTCGAAGCAACCATCGAGGCGATAGCCATATTGCAATAGTAGGTATAAGTAACAAAAACAAACTTGCAGATAAATCAGAGTGCGTTCGTAATTATTATAATAATATAAATATTGCACTAGTTATATATAAAGCATTTTGATTCTTTTGTAAGATTATTTTTATAATATTTATTGAGTCATTAGACCAGTGCCGATAATTTTTGAAAACGAAAAAAATCACAGTAGGATGAAACCCATTGGAAAAGAAAGAGAATATAACAAAAATGAAAGGAAAAATAATTTACGGGCGATCCGAGGACGGGAAGTGGGGGTTTAAGGGTAAAAAGCGGTTTATCTCGATTTCCGGCAAAACTACAAGTCTTATGGAAAAAAGTGTAACGGCAAAGTTGTAGGTAATAAAAAGATCTTCAACTTTTGTATTCACACTTTTTTCAAGTAACCTCAAAATTTATGTGAAAAATTCAAATAACCAAGTTCTTGGTTTTTTATTTTTATCTTTTACACAGCAATTATTTTTTTACCGAGTTTTTAAAAAAGCAGATATTTTCACGTGAGAATTTTCGATTGAAAATTAGGGTGCTTTTTCGATATTAGGTCAAAATAAGGTGAAAAAAATAAATATTTTAAATCAATAAAAATACAGTGTGCTTGGAACATAAAAAGGTAAGTATTCAGCAAATTTCGCGAAAAAAGAAAATGCTGTGTAAAAGATAAAAATATAAAACCAAAAACTTGGTTATTTGAATTTTTCACATAAATTTTGAGGTTACTTGAAAAAAGTGTGAATACAAAAGTTGTAGATCTTTTTATTACCTACAACTTTGCTATTACACTTTTTTCCATAAGACTTGTAGTTTTGCCGGAAATCGAGATAAACCGCTTTTTACCCTTAAACCCCCACTTCCCGACCTCGGATCGCCCGTAAATTATTTTTCCTTTCATTTTTGTTATATTCTCTTTCTTTTCCAATGGGTTTCATCCTACTGTGACTTTTTTCGTTTTCAAAAATTATCGGCACTGGTCTAATGACTCAATAAATATTATAAAAATAATCTTACAAAAGAATCAAAATGCTTTATATATAACTAGTGCAATATTTATATTATTATAATAATTACGAACGCACTCTGATTTATCTGCAAGTTTGTTTTTGTTACTTATACCTACTATTGCAATATGGCTATCGCCTCGATGGTTGCTTCGACCAGAGACGTTTGCACTAGGCGCATTCAAATATGCATTCTATAGACATCAAAATAGAGTGCACCTATTTGTTTTTAGATTTAGCAAAATGTTTGTAGAAATTGTCAATACCGTTTCTATAGATTTATACAGTTTCGTAAGTAAACTAAACTAAATACAAATTTCAAATGTTATGATACAATACGGTAATCATCCTACTTACCCAAACATTCCATCATTTTTTCGAGTTTTTCGTCTTTTTCTTGTAAAACTCTTTCGCAACATTTTATTTTTATTGCCCATATTTCCACTGAGACTGAATTTTCACTTCAATATTAGGCAGTGAGTAGCCTTAGTAGTCCGCCACAGAACTTTAGTTCAATTCACGCACTGTTTTCAGTCATAAATTACTTGAAAACTACAATCGAATTATGCACAGAGCGTCCGGTGCCAACTATCCAAGTCGAGCGCTGCCCGACGACTAAAGTATGACCGCGTAAACTATTGTCACCACTATGGAGCGTCAATAAGATTGAAAATTGAAAATGATATTTGTGTTGAAATGTGACGTAAGCTGCGAATGGGCGTTTATTTTACTGCTTTTCTTTAGATTATTTAAAATATAGACATAAAATTAAATAATGGTTTGGTTAAAGTTTTAAAAAAATGGAAAACCTACTAAATTCTTAAAAAAAAAACTGTTGTTATCGCTGGAAATACAGAGATCTTCGACGTCAAAGTTTATTTTTGTGCTACAACTTCCCAATTTTTTATTGGGAATATCAAACTATTATTTATTATTCTGTTTGGTTTAAATTCTTCTTTATACCCTTCTCTGTTCACTGTATTTTTCGCGTTACTTATTTTTATTACATTACGTCATACTCGACGTTCTAAGAAACCAATTTTTGGGAATATTGAGATAACACCGCGCCTTAAGTCTTTTACATTATTAATGCTAGAAAATTCAACTCTTAAGTCTTTAATTTTATTAATAATCTGAGCGTGTAAACAATGGAAATTAATTTAACAAGTATACATCTTTGAGGAGTTAACCGATTCAAGTATTTAAAAAATAAAGTTTGAAAACCATCTGATCTATTTTATAAGATGGTGTAGAAATGACCTGATGATAATTAACATATAAGTATTTGGCAGTCGTCGCATACGAAACTACACCACAAAAAAATATTAAACAACATGACGGCAAAACCCCTAAAAACTTCAAAACAAGCTCATTTTTCAAACAGTCAGATGTTGTTGGTGGCAGTTATTTTAATTCCATCTCAAATGTGATGCCCTATGATTGTTTTTCCTCCCCTTTTTGTATACTTGTACATATTATTATCATTAATATTTTAAGACTGTCATATTTTAAATTAAGTAAATAAAATATCTCCGATTTGATGACAAACTTACTCACATACACTCGAAGAATATTACCCGCCTTCTAGGCGGTCGGGTAACAACTCGACTCAAAGTAAAGCATTGAAATGTGAGCATTATAAACTCATAAGCAATACTCCAGGGAGATATTTCTCAGAGTTGAGCAGGAATAATTATGAATAATAGACAGTGGACACTGCATTTGGACATATTTAAAGCAATTATGCTCTGGGGAAAGTAATGCATCTTATGATAAGTTAATTGAAGTCATTACAATACGAAAGTATCCCAATTTGAAAGCCATGCTGTGCGAGCTACGCCGTAGCTCGGTGCAAGCTACGACGTAGCTCTGCGCTGGCTACGCCGTAGCGCGATGCGTAGCAAGATGGACATTGAACCGCATGGCTGACTCTTATGTTTTGTTGGAGCCCAAGGGAATCGGATTGAAGTCAAGACTTAGTTTTGGACAGTTGGTTTTAATAAAAACACAATTACAGTCTACTTAATAAAAATGTTAAGCTAAGCCGCTTGGTCTAACAGCATGTTTGCACAAGAGTTTTCTATAATATAACGAATAATACCCGCCGTATTATGAAAGATTTTTTGAAAATTTACCCCTTTTAACACACACGGGTCATAAAAGCTTGTATGGAAGTTTTTCATCGGGTGACACACAACTGGTATTTTCATTTGTAGTATGTCATAGTGTCAGTTAATTTGTATAATTATATTATTTTTTTTTATTTTTTGTATGTTTGCACCTTGTTTTATTTCATGTCATTTGCTATATTTTAATTGTGATTTTGTGTGTTGTGCTACGTCTTTTATGAGCACTGAATAAATAGTTTATCTATCTATCTATCTACTACAATATAATCCTCTTATTTTCAGACTAAAATGGAAAGAAGAAACAAACAAAACGCCAGTCAGTCATTTATTTAAGGAACGCTAGAAAACAGACATTGAGCAGGCGACGACCTTGTCTCCTGAAACTTTGCAAAATGTCAAGATTTTAATTTAACGATAAAACAGAAAACTTCATGAAACGGACGACAACCCTAGATCGTATTAAATAAATTTTGGAGCATGTTTCTATCAAGATTTCGGTTTTTTGAATCTTTATCTGTTTTTAGTCGTAAAGAACACTTGTTAGGGTTTCAGTACCCAAAGGATCTTATTACTAACGCTCCACTGTCCGTCCGTCCGTCTGTCACAGGTCTGTATCTTTAGAACCGTAATAGGTAGACACTTGAAATTTTCACAGAGTGTGTATTACTACTATTTGTTGCGTGGTACGAAACTGACTCGCAATAGGCCGCTTTTTTGTCATACCTTAAGTTTTTGTTTAAAATTATTGTTTGGTTTCAGTATAGCGATTAACCTATGGTCCTAGAACATTTACACGCAAACAAATCCTCATGGCTTAGCTACAGTCGAATAAAATAGCCACGAATAGGTATTCACAACCCTCTTCCTATAACTTTCTTTACAAAGCAATAAAAAAAAATCCCATTACAAAAAAGTCTTAGCTTGGGATCACACGGGATGCAAAAACTTCAACGTAAAACTAATCTTACGCGAAGCTGCACTCCCAAGAATTTGTACCTAAATGCAAAATATACACGTTGGAATGGAATATTTTTAAGCTCCTTATCTCTAGAAGCATTCGGTTCTAGCCAGGAAGCTGGTGTTTTCCCTATTAAGATCCGTGTACTTGTATTACAGTTCAGAATTGAACACTCTATAAGGGTATGAATAAAGATTTGCGTAATATTGTACTATTCCCGAGTTCTTTGATGGAATTCACAGAACTGTACTGCACTGTGTGTACTCGCAACCAGCGTGCGTTTACGACCTGGGGCCGTAAAATGACGTGTTAATTCCATCATTGTTCCAGCGTGAAAGAGAGACGGAGCTATACATGACAGATAGCACTATCTCTTTTTCGCAACGGAATCATGATGGTGTTAACACGTCATACTACGGCCCCTGAAAGCCAATTCCCATAGTTAAAAACGACTCCTCGACGTTCGTTACCCGTCCGGAGTAGTCGTGTATTATTTTATTCTCAAAATACTTTAATTATTGCCCTTCAAATATAACTAATAGTAACAAAAGAATAGAACTCAAACTGCACAACCAATTAATTTCTAATTAAGCTGTTACGTCCCTGTGTCCTGCGCCTCAAGAACAACAAGCCACCGACGCACAGTATCCGGCGTAGAACAAGCCAGGTGGACAAAAGTCATTATCAAATTCCCAGAAATTTGTACTTTCTACCTGTAAACAACACCCCTAAACCTCTGATTCCAAGAATTGTTTACGTCTAACATTCCATATGGGTGAGTCATCGTTTATCAAAGTAAGGTAATTAGGTAAGTGCAGTTAAATAAATACGTCAGTTGCATTTTAGCGACACTTACACTAACATCTCATGGTGGTAGTTCTAATTTTGTGAAAAGATTTAGTGATGGATTTTACTTCTGAAGGTATGTTAAATATTATTTTCTTATTAGAATCTTTTAATGTGTTATAAACATTCATAACGTAGACTATCTCTGAATACTTAAAAAATTACCATGTTTTTCTTTGTTTTCGAACTTATCAGGCTTAGAAAAGCCATGTATCCTCTTGTATCCACTCTGAATTTTTGATATGTTTTAACTACATGCCTATAGACTATTAAGTGACCTATTTTATGTAGCACACTTGAGTACAACATTTTTTTTTCTTTTTTTGTAGAAATGACTTACTCTATTAGTAAAATAGAGTTTTTCGAAGAGTGGCTTAAGCACGAAAAAGACGAAAGAAATGATCGTCTATTTCAATTTATTTTGTCTAAGTGTGATTTCTCAGATATCACTGAAGAATGTCAAAGGGAAATTAAGATGAAATTAGCCAGCATTTCTTCGAAAATTGCAACCAAGTGGGTGTCTTCAGAAAATCAAAAGAGCGTTTCCTGAATAAGAGTAAGTTGTGGCTGAAAGGCGAAAATATAGAATTCTGCTTACGATCGACTCAACCACAACCTTCTACTTCATCTGCTGATTTTTGTCGACCCGGAAGACCTAAAAAAGTTTTCGAAGATTCGTCTTTTAAAACTAAGAAACGTAAAGTTGCTGATCTAGTTGAATCGCGGAGTGTTGGAGAATTAATGACTGCTGCAGAGGTAGCTGCACGGTCCACTGGATATAAAAACGTTGCCAGAGTAATAAAGGACATTGGCGAAAATCCATCTTCTGCCAGTACATGCCTTCAACAACCAAGTGCTGTGCAAACTGATAGACCGCTAAGTAGTGACGAGGCATTAGCGTATTATATTGATTCAAAATCAACAACCCACTCATATAAACAAACTAGGAAGTGGACTATGAAAGTTGGGCATCACGTTTTTCCATCATATGATTGCATTGTAAAATCAAAAAAACTGTGTTATCCTTTAGAGGAGCACATTGATGTTACACAATCTCGAGCAGATATTGAGCTACAAGCCATTTTGAATAAAACAGCAGAGCGTTTGGTCGAAGCTCAGAGAGAAGTTATCACAAGTGTGCTTCCCAATACATCCTTTACTCTTATAAGTAAATGGGGATGTGACGGAAGTTCGGGTCATAGTGCTTACAAACAGAGATTTGCGAACAGCGAAGACACTGATGAGTTCCTTTTTGTTTATTCGTTCGTTCCTTTAAGATTAATTGACGAGGGTAACAACATTATCTGGCAAAATCCTCGTCCATCATCGACAATGTATTGTCATCCAATTAAATTTATTTTTGCCAAAGAAACCCTGGAATTGACGAAAATCGAGACAAATAAGGTTTTGGAACAAATACACAACTTGGAGGCTACATCTTGTGATCTTGGTGGTTCTAAAATTTCTATTAAACACAAGCTTCTTCTTACTATGACTGATGGAAAAGTGTGCAACGCTTTGACTGAGACACATTCATCGCAGAAATGCTATATTTGTGGGGCTACTCCCAGAATGATGAATGATGAAGGACAGCATTTTGATAGCAATCAGGATAATTTTGGCTTTGGTTTGTCAACATTACATGCTTGGATTCGTTCGTTTGAGTGCTTATTACACATTAGTTATAAGTTAGACATTAAGAAATGGCAAGCTAGGTCTTCAGAGGAAAAAGCAAGTGTAAAACAAAGATCAGACGAAATCAAACAACGATTCAAGCATGAAATGGGACTAATTGTGGACAAGCCAAAGCCAGGATTTGGTTCCACAAATGATAGAAACACAGCTCGACGTTTTTTCGGGAATCCCGAACTGAGTGCTCAGATCACAGGATTGGATGTTACAATCATCAAACACTTTGATGTATTGTTAAGGACATTATCTTGTGGCTTCGAGATAAATCTTGTTGAATTTAAAAAGCTTTGTGACGAGACCAAAAGACTTTATTTAAGCCTTTACTCGTGGTACTACATGCCTGCTACTGTGCATAAATTGCTTATTCACAGTACAGAAGCGATTAAGACGGCAATAGTTCCAATAGGGCAACTTTCAGAGGAAGCCCAAGAATCAAGAAACAAAGATTGCCGGAGGTTTAGAGAGCACAACACCAGAAAGTGCTCTCGTCTCGCCACGAATAGAGACTTGCTCAATATGTTGATTTTAACGTCTGAACCTCTGATCAATAGCCTTCGGGAAATACCGAAAAAAAAGAGTAATCAATTGTGCGCGGAGGTCTTAAAGCTCATCGTAGCTCCCACTATAGAGCCTCGACTCCAGTTGCAACCAAGGCCTCCACAAACTCAGGAAGACTATTTTCAATTGGATTCATCGGATTCTGAATCTGATGATTCTGATATTGAGAATTAGTTTTATTGTAAATAGATTAGTCTAGTGTTAGATTTCGATTTTTTGTATTTTTTTAATGTTAGTCTATGGTTGTATATTTATATTTGTATATTTAGATTTAGATTTTTTGTATTTAATATGTTAGTCTAAGGTTGTATATTTACATTTGTACCTATACATATTTACATTTATTTTTTTTGTATTTAATATGTTAGTCTAAGGTTGTATATTTATATAGAATTAGCGTTGATATTTGCAGCGATTGAGATAATTTTATTCTTATTTTTTTTTCTGTATTGTAATCGTGTCATCATGAAATAATATATTTATACACCATCTCTATGCATTTTCTTTAAATAAAATATTATGGTACTACTAGCTGTCCCCCGCATCTTTGGTTACTGCTCCACTCTCGTGGGTCGCAGCGTGATGATATATAGCCTATAGCCTTCCACCATAAATAGCTTATCTAACATTGAAATATTTTTTTAAATGGGCAAAGAACTTCCTGAGATTAGTGCGTTCAAACGAACAAACAAACAGAGTTTATAGTTTTATAATATTAATATAGGTATATAAATACTTAATTTATAGATATAGTTCCAAAACCATGAAAAAATATTTTTGTCCACTTGGCTTGTTCTACGCCGGACACTGTGCGACGGCGGTGCCCGCGCGAGCTAGCCTCACCTCCGCGTGAGTAGAACAGTTGCTATTTTTTAACTCGCTCGCACAGCGACTCTCCGCATTACGCGCGGTACGCCGGTGCTCCATCCAAGTAAATACCGATAAGTACACGTGCCCTCATCATTGAAGTTGAGCTTGCATTGAATACTGTCGCACTATTATGAATGTACAAAGATCGCCTCCGCACGGCACAGGCGGCGGATCGCATCCCGATTTATCAAAGTTAAGTTCGTTAGCAGTAGACCCGCAAATTACCTTTCGAAATAAAAGGAAGCACGAATGTGAATGCGCCACCGAAATTAAAGAAATGCGGTCGGAATTGTCCCGTATCGGTTCGTTGCTAGAAAAATACGTGGGATCTAATGAGCAGATTATTATTAAAATGCAGGAAAGTATAGCAGAGGTCAAAGCCGAGGTCACTGAATTGAAGTCATGTAATGAACAGACAGCAGACATGATTCGCGGAAATACAGTGCAGATTAGTGAGATAAAATCATCAACATCTAGTATGATAACGGAACATAAACAATTAAAAACAACTGTATCACAATTGGAGAAACAATTATCGCTGGGGGAACATAAAATAAAATCCTTTGAATTAGAGCTTAACACGTTTAAAACCACTTCTGAATGTTCGACTTCAAACTTTCAAAATCAGCTATGTCTGAACGAACAAATAATTAAGGAGGTAGCAAATCGGAATAGCAGAGAAAAAAATATTATTGTTGCGGGTCTGCCCGAACAGTCCGCTGCTAGCGCCGGAGAACGAAAATCCCAAGATGACGACGCCGATATTTTAAAAATTACTCTACTGGTGAGCCAAGACCTTCCGACACCGATAAAAATCTTTAGAATAGGTAAATACTCACCGGGAAAAAGCCGCAGGATCAAAGTATGTTACGACACTTCAGCACCCGCAAAACATCTCCTACGCAATAAAGATAAATTGCCAGAAAACATCAAAATATTTTCAGACCAAACCCCAACTCAGCAAAAATATTTTAAAGATGTAAAAGAAGAACTAACACGTCGTCAAAATGATGGAGAAAAGGGACTAACTATAAAGTATATTAATGGCACACCTACAATAATAAAAAACCCTGCAAAAAACTACGAACAGTAATCGAAACCATACCTAAGAACATCGCTAGCAATACCTACCAAGTTATCAACAATTACCAAAGTATAGAAACCAATAAATCACGGCTCAGATTTTTCTACCTTAATGCTCGAAGTATACGCAAAAAGGGAAAATTTGATGAACTCAAATGCATTCTACAATCGCTTCCCAATACAATACATATTATTTTATTGACTGAAACTTGGATAAGAACTGAAGCACAAGCCTTGGAACTTCAAATAAACAACTACTCACACTACTACAACTATAGAACCGATTCAAGAGGAGGTGGAGTTTCAGCCTATGTCCACAATGACCTCAAGCATAGCTTATCAGAGTCTAAGTATACAGGAGGAAACAACTATCTATGGGTACGACTAGAGCGATATGCATTGGAAATAGGAGTAGTATATAACCCCGGTGATACTAACTACGCGGATTTTCTTGAGGTATATGAGTCCCAACTACAACAAAAAAAGCGGGCAATAGTGTTCGGAGATTTTAACATTGATCTTTTAAATAAAGACAAAAAGACTAAACAATATCATAAACTTTTGAAGGCAACTGGACACACATTACTAAATAAAATAACTAAGAAATATTGTACAAGAGAATCAAATACTAGAAAATCTATTTTGGACCATGTTAGTTATAATCTGAAAGACGATCACTTCCACATGGCAATAGCTGACTCTTCAATGTCAGATCACAAACAAATATATGTTGAACTGAAAAAAACTAAATCCCCTCGTAAACTACGGACCCAATACGAAGCCATTGATTTTACGAAACTATATGATATACTAGAAGCAACAAACCTAGAAGAATTAGATGATGATTACGCAGTGCTAGAAAACAAAATAAAATCAATAATTGACAAAAGTAAAACAATAAAAACCAAAATCCTAAACCTACCCCAAAACGACTGGATAAATAGAGACATCATTGATGATATCAACAAAAGAAACGCATTGTGGACAGAACTAAAGAAGAATCCAAAGAACACCACCCTGGAAGCAGAATTTATCACAAAAAGAAAACATGTTCCCAAACACATGCAAGATACAAAGAATATTTTCTACTATAAAAAGTTTAGTGATTGTATTAATAAACCTAAGAAAATGTGGGATTTGGTAAACATTATAGCAAACAATAAAATTAAACTAAATTGTGCTCCTTCAAAACTATTGATCGATTCGAAACACGTTACGAACCCAAACGAAATTTGCCAGATTTTTAACGAATACTTTGCCACTATTGGACCCCTTTTAGCTAATGAAATACCTAGATCTTTTCATGATGATAGTACACATGCCTTACCAAAAATTCTTCCCGAAGACACTCCAGTGTTATCAACTCTTGATTCGTGTTCTGCAACTGAACTTTCAAAAATGATATCAAATCTCGACCCTAACTGTAGTACTGGATTAGATGGAATTAGTACCAAAGCAATAAAATGCATAAACAATTTAATTGCGAACAACCTGAGCAACTGCTTCAACAAATTGCTAGCTGAAGGTAATTTTCCCGATACTCTGAAAATGGCGAAGGTCACTCCCATACACAAATCGGGTTCAAAAATGGACCCAGGTAACTACCGCCCTATTTCAGTGTTGCCTGTATTGTCAAAAATATTTGAAAAAATCCTTCACAAACGATTATATAAGCATTTAACTACTATCAACTTTCTTTCAGAGAGACAATACGGCTTTAGACCAAAAAGCAGCACACTAACAGCTACAGTCGACCTCGTTACTAAAATTAAGCAAAATGTAGATGGAAAAAACATAGTCCTTGGTATCTTCATTGATCTCAAAAAAGCGTTCGACACCGTAAGTCGTAAGTCGTAAGCTAGAAACCATCAAAGTTACCGGCAGTGCCCTAAAAATGTTCCATTCATATCTAAAAAACAGGTCGCAGTTAGTTAGAACGGATAATAATAATCAAAGTGACACATTACCTATTACGTGTGGAGTTCCCCAGGGATCAATCCTGGGGCCCCTACTCTTTTTGATCTACATAAATAACATTCAGGAAATTCAACTACATGGCCATCTTACTCTATACGCAGATGACACTTGCTTATTTTATTTCGGACCTTCCATTCATGATTTAGTTTCCCAGGCTCAAGACGATTTAAATACCCTTTTTTCATGGTTTCAATATAATTTATTAACTATAAATATTTCTAAAACGTGCTATATCTTGTTTAAAGCAAAAAATAAAATAATACCTCCACATAATCCATTAGTTATTAATAGTATACCCCTGCAGCAAAAATCTTGTGAAAAATATCTTGGCTTAAAAATGGATAGTTCTCTATCGTGGACTGTTCATTTGGATCATATAAAAACGAAGCTTACGTCATTACTTGGATCCCTGCGAAATATAGTTCGATGTATTCCACATATATTGCGCCACACCATCTATAACGCCTTAGTAAAACCTCACCTACTATATCTGGTTGAAATATGGGGCAGTGCGGCCAAGACAAAGCTAGCAAGTCTCCAAGTTGCACAAAACAAATGAATAAAAATGATTTTTAACTACCCATATTTAACATCGACAAGCAAAATTTATGAAGAAACCAAAATAATGAACATTAGAAAGTTATATATCTACAATACATGTATTTTCATTCGTAAGGCACTCAACAAAAGTATACAAACTAATATATCGTTTACTAAAGTGAAACAAGTAACCCAACGTAGCACTCGCCGAGCTAGTTTCCTGATTTTGCCGAAGATGAGAACTAAGTTTGGCAAAAAAAATTTAACATTTGAAGGAGCACAATTGTACAACAAAATACCCTCATGTATTAAAAGGGTACACTCATTCAATGCATTCAAAACTCTATTAGCTGAATATTTGATCACAAATAACACCCTTCCGTAAATCTGAATGCATTGGATGGGTGTACATAATATCTAATTAGCATAATTGCTACCGTGACGTCTGTGACGAACTTTATTTATAACTTATTTTAAGCATTGTTCTCATGTAAGTGACTTTGTGTCTTTTTTGAGAATAAATATCTTTTAAACCTAAAAACGTTCAAAACCAAGTCGCAATCTCATCTCAGCGACAATCAAATGTCAAAAATGTAGGTAAACGCTATACAATTTTTGACAGATTGAGACTGAGATTAGAGTGCGAATGTTCTTAATAATACGGGAATTGCCCCTCAGATGTGTGAACATAGACGAAGCAAAAGGATTATGAAAGGATCGTAGCAGGTGGCGTTCTGTAGTTTCCGTCTACCCTCTTGTGAAGGAACTCACGCCGAGTTTATGTATGTATAATTTAAAAATTAAGAATAAGTATTTTTTGCAATGTTATCTTAGATTATAATAAAAAATCACGATACTGGTCCGATTATACAACAATTCAGAAGTGACATAAAAAAAAAACGAGAACAAGTCACCAATTGTAGAAATGGCAGCTGATTTTGTTAGAGTAAGTACGATTTTTATTTAAAATATAAATAATTTGGTCATCCACGGGCATAAGGCGATATAAGTGGGGTAAATGATAGATAATAATCTGGCCGATCGACAGTTTCAGGGTTATCCATTATAGACTCCACACCCTGTATATAAAATATTTATCAAGGAAAAGGACTAAGTACGTAGAGATAGTAGCAAGTACCGTTCTGTAGTGTGTGCCTCACCCCATGAGAAAAGAGCGTGACTTTATGTATTTATTTATTTACTACTTACCTGGTTAGCATGTTCTGAGTCGGTTTACAATATCATCATGGTTTTTAATACCTATGTTTAAGACAAGTATTTCAATTGCGTAGTAAATAATAAAATATTTACAGCCAATTAATAGACTGTCCATAAAAAATTGATTTGCAGATAAGATAAGATACATTATTTGCCAAAACGTAGGTTTACAAAGTAGTATATAGTAAGTAGTGTGGTAGGTCTTCGTTTATTTATTTAAAGTAATATTATTTACTTTCCTTTTTTTAAACTTAGTTGTGCATTGTTCGAACTTCCTGGTCCAGGTTCTATTGAAGGAAAGACCTAAGAAAACGCGCCTGTTTAAGGCACCTTATTATTATTTTCAACGAAATGTAAGGTTTATTCCTGTAAGTAGATATTTTAAGACACTTTTACACGTCAATATTTTTAACTAGATTGCGCCGGCATTTCCTAGCTGACTGATCCCTGAGATGAAATGCCGGAAACAACTCCAGGGGTCATGGTCTACCTCCTTCTGCGAAGCAATAATGCTCGCGAAGGAGGAGGCGGAACGCGTGAGGAGAAGGCAGAACTCGCGCCCTCGCGCCCCTACCTGCCGCAGGAGACGCCCTGGGCGTCGGGAATCGCAAGCTGATTCCCGGCCACCGTAGGCGCGGGCTTGCGAACGGCGAGCAATGGGCAGCTCGCCGTTCAATAAGGACCTGGCCCGGGTCGATGGCGCGTAGTGTTCCACGCGCGCCTCAAAAAGATGTCAGCGTCATTGACGGGGTCCGCTAGGGCCGATGCCTGCCAGGGTTGCGGGAAAGTCCGAGAGGGATACCGTGGCCCCTGGCACAGGCAATTGAAGGAACACGGGTGGGTTTTAGTTAGTAAGAGTCTGACACGCCCTCCCGCTCTGCCCAGAGCGGGAGAAGTTATTTGATGATTTCCCACCCGCAAGAAAAAAAAAAAGAGGTCATGGTCTCTTTTAAAGTCTAAACATTATATTATTAGGATTTAATGTGAGTCTAACAACGCAGGGATATATCTGGAAGGGACTTTTGAAGAAAGAGCCTTTGCAGCTATGAGTTGACCTGTCCTAACAGACGGCATACATATATCAGTCATCGCGTGGCTCAACCCTATTTTAGGGAGCTCTACGACCCGTCACACGACGCTAACAGATAATGAATACTTGAAGATGATATCTTGTTTTAATAAATACCTACCTATAGGTATTTATAAACTCAGATTAACATCTTTAAAAGTTTTACATTGATAAAGGGAACGCTTTTATGAAAAAATAAAAAACTATTCGTCTTAAAGAAAATGTTTTCGTGAAGGCGAAAGCACTAATGAAATTTTCGCGATCGAAACTAATATGTGTTTATTACAGAACTATAATCATAGAAATCATCAATACAACTCTCTAAGCTAAAATTTCCCTATTGAAGTAGTATTTCATGAAATCATGACATTTGGGGCACATAGACACTGACACGCAAATTGTTAATTTTATTTAATAAAAACTAGTTAAATTTCGCGGGCTACCTTAGCGCATCCCCGTTAAGTGCACTCAACTACAAATTACAGCAATAACCAGTAATTATTCACTACACTTAAAAAACAATAAAAAGGCACTTCTAACTACCTGCATACATCAAACCTGTACTGCCAGGTATCGCGTGAGACACTGCGCGCTTACCGCATTTCCCGTGACCGCCCACAAGTTCGATGACCTCAAGCGAAAATAGCCTTAGCTAGGACGGTAATGGACGTCAATTTAGCTTAACTGGTGGATATTTCTGGATTATGGTTACGAAGATTAATTTGGTGTAATTTTGCGGTAGTAGCAGAATTATAATTTTTGAACAGGTTGTGGAGAGCCTCGCAGTTAGGTAGATTTTATGAAGTTTATATTGATCGTTTTAAGTGCTGAAATTGTAAATAATATTTTCGATTTTGTGACGTTTTTTGTACATGTTTAGTTTGCCAGAGTCAAAGGAATGAGCTGCAGTAGCAGGATTTGGAACCAGTACAGAAGAAGATCAAGGGACATCAGTCAAGCAAATCTGCAGGTGTAAACAGTTCCAGAGATAATTAGTATAACAAAAAGAAAATATAGGATAATGGAGTTCTAAAATATCACAGAAGTCATATTGAATACCAATTTCAAACATAGTTATAATAACAGTCACCCTTAGAGCAGCGGCAAGATACCACAATATTAGCGCTATGTTGCTACTTTGAACTCTAAAGATAATGCTTGAGCGTACTTTTTAGTTTAAATTCTACAATCATTTATAACCAGTCCTACGTCCATTAATGCAGCCGCAATCGTCCATAGACTTTTATATTTTAGAAATAAATAAGTCAAACTTAATGTTTAACAATTTTCAAAAATGATATTTTTTGTGCGACAAAAAGTAAAATATATACTTACTAATATTATCAAGAGAAAAAAAAATTTGTATGTATTTCACGCTAAAACGGCTGAACGGGATTGGATACAATTTGGCACATGAGGAGACCATGAATTCGATTAGGATATAGAATACTTTTATTCCGATATTCTCACGGAATCGAGACTTATGTGGGTGAAACGGCGGGGCGCAGCTATATAATAAAAATATTCCTCATATTTTACTTCATACGGTGGCGAGAAAAAAAAGGGTTAATAGTGTCTGCGCCTGTCATGTGGTGTGCTTGACATTCTACATTTCAGATATTCGAAGATATGTAGTTCGCGTTCTGCTCGACAGGTGGCGAATACTTTACGATGTTCCCACCTCTAGACATAGTTTAAGCGATTTGTTCTATGACACAGAAGTGTTATTTAGTTGAGAATATGTTTAAAATTTACTTGAATATCAAATGATTGACATTGTAAACCAATGAACCAATTATTAAGTATATAAAAGCGTGCAGGTCACAGGTGTCACTTGGAAATAAAAGTCAACAAACAAAATATACAAGGTGTTGTTTTGCATCCTCGTCAAATTCGAGGAGGTATCTATGCTAATGATTCTCGACACGAATCAATAATAAAATAAGTAGGTATTTATTTTTATTTTTTGTATTTTTCGGAAATCGGCATGTGTAGGGCCCGTGTGATACCGCTCTGTAACTGCGCTGTAACTGTAACGCATGCACACAGTGACATAGTCGTACGACACTGCCTACCGCATACGCAACGGGGCGATTTTGTTCTTTGAAAGTGGAGTATTCTGAAATACTGTCAAACTTAAATACCAAAAAAAAAAACAAGTATGTATTAATTATTGAGCAGGATCGTAATTTTATTTGATTATTTATGTCTTTCATAACAGCCTCCTGAAATTTGACGAGGATGCCATACAACACGTTGTATACATTATATCAAATAATAGCTGCGAAACAATGTTGCCCGTGTTTGTCTGGATGTATGTTCTGGATTGGCGCTGAAACGCCTTAACGGATTTAGATGAAATTTTGCACACAGATAGTTTTCTTGGATTAAAAGTACTATGTTAACATAGCGCTTTTAATCCCAGTAGTACTTTCTTGAGATATTTACCGGCATCAACGAGGGCTAAGCCCCTGGCAAAAAATACATCCAATCGTTAGAAATTCAAGACTACTACCATTGAATAAATATTACAAGAAGCTCGATAAAGCCAGACAAAAATAAACACGATCGATTAACTGAAAGAGAACCATTGCTTAACTCGTACACGGCTTAACATAATCCAATTTAACGTACAGATATAACTAGTATTCCTCAACGCAGCGTAAAACAAGACTTGCACTGCGACGTTCCCATTCACCTACTGACGCTAGTCAGGTCGTCGACCCCATATCGATGGCCGACCAGTTCGTTAACCTCACCTGTGACGTAACTGAAACCTAGATAGCTCTGTTTTTCCGCAAACTTCGCTTCCGACTAACTTTTTAGTACCCAGTTAAACACGGTAGCTGTTTTGTTTGTGTTCATAAAAATAGCAGTTTTACTCGAATCTGATTTGTTCGCGGAAAATTCTGCGATAGACTGTATTTTTCCTGTTTTTTTGTGTTGGTTACTGGCAGGAAATGAAAAAGTTGTGCAATGCTTATGTATGGTGATTCTTTGTTTCGTAAAATTTGAATAGGAAAAACTTAAATGCAATCAATCGGGAGTGGGTCAAAATCTTAGGTTTGTTTTGGTGGGGAGAAACCACTTATAACGGAGTAGTAGGTAATTAAATGTTTCTTCGTCTGAATCGTAGGAAACTGGACAAGAATACAGGGTGTCTCCGGGGCAAGCATTATGTTAAAAGCGGGTACAACATAGTCAAATAGGAATACTGGAAAAAGACACATTGTGACTGTGAAGTCACACTATTGTTTAAGATGTCTCACGCGATGGTAAGCATAGTTTTAACAAAATGTTATATTGTGTGCAACATTATTGCGATTATGAGCAATCTTAAAGTAAAATATAAAGTTTCTAAAACGATCAAACTTGCTTAGAACCGATATGGTCTTATTACAAAACAAGGTTTTTCTATAGACGTGGTTTAAACCATCGAGCCTATTTTTGAAATAAGAACCTAACAGAAATCGAAATAGAGTTCCTTATACAAAACTGACAACTTAGTCCGGTCTTAGGTTGTCAATTTCGCATTAAGAACTTTACTGAACTCGGCTTATAGTTCGAAATACAAAAAACTGGCTTGAAGATTTAGGCTCGGACTGAAGTTAGATCGTGTTTTGTAATAAGATGGCTAGTGTTTCTAAACTTAGTGACCCTGCTGTTCGGTCTCCTGCAAAATTGTGAGCGGGATATGATTAGCCGATATGGTCAACTCGGTCACTGACTCTTGTTACTGGTCGTTCAGCCCTATTTTGTAATAGTCTAGACTTTTACCTGTTATATAATTTAGTATTTATAAACGTTGCTTAAAGTTAACAGACGTTTGAACGTCATAAAATACGGTTAAACAGTCGATACTTAATCATTACTTAACTTTTATCAAGCTCCTTATGGGTAATTAGAAGCCCAAAAGTCTGAAATCCTGTCTTACCAAGGGGTGTCGTGTTACCCAGTAACTGGGTGGTTGAGGTCAGACAGGCAGTCGTTCTGTGTAAAATAGTGGTATTCAGCTGCATCCAGTCAGACTGGAAGCAGACCCCAAGATAGCTGGAAAAAGGCAGGCAGATGATGATAAATAAACCCCCTAAAGTAACTTAGTTAGAAAATAATTTTAATATTATCACAAACTTACTGCATATCCGCCGCTGTTCATGTAAGTACAGTCAGGTAAATTATTGGTTAGGCAAATTGAAACTACGTAAATTTACCCTGTTATAGCCTTTTCATATACCTGTCAAAGAATGACAGTTATGATTTGAATATACTGAGAATTTAGGTTGGTAGGTTGGTTGGTCAATTTACTTAACAATTAATTTACCTGACTTTACATTGAAATGCCAAAGATGAAGAATGCCATGAAGAGAAAGAAAATAGATTTATTTAAAACAGACTAAAAGGCACACGACAAGGTATCAGTAATCTCGGACCAAGATAGTCAGGGTCTTTCGGGACCACAAATTATGGACTTTTTGATAAACATACTTTACAGGTTTTCAAACAACAAGGTCTCGGATAATGGAATTTAACACCCCAGTTTTGGATAATGTATTGGATTCGAATCGAACCCCAAGGGTTGAAACTCTAGGGCCGCGGGCTGTGAGTGCCCACTTAGTTTTTCGAGACATTGCCAAGCGGTTGGTCGACACTTCACATCACCAGAGGGCTGGCTTATTTTTTGGCCAAAAAATCAACATCGCCATACAATGTGGCATGGCTGCCAGCCTTTTGACCACTTTTCCTGTTGACAACGATGCGGACGAATATTTTTATGGCCTATGATCCTTTCCTCTCGCCTTTTTACATACCTACTTGAACATATTATTTTTATTATTTTAAGACTGTGAGCTTTTAAAATATGTAAATAAAAAAATATATTGTATAGTGTTATCATATCTCATATCAACAGACTTATTAACATAAAAACCACAAGTCAATTGATTTAATTGGCAGTTGTTAATTCGTCCAAAATAATAATATAATATGAGACAACATCCACACAAGGTCCAATACAGCTTACTCGTGATTTGACAGCAAATTGACTGTGTGATTGACTTTTGTAGTGGTTTTATTATGTTTCCTTAGGTACTCGAATTTGACAGAATCTCAGTCAACGAGTTGCCGGAACCTAGCCTCTATCTATCTATTTAGCCAGTAATGCCCACTATTGGGCAAACGCCGCTCTTTCCCCTTTTTGACACACGTCTGTCCCCAGCCATTGTGGGCCAGCCCTTTCGGTAAGAGACAAGTTCGTCTATCCATCTTCGTCTTGGTCTACTACGATGTCGTCTAGCATTGAGTCCCAATCAGTTGTTCTTTTAGTCCACAGCTCATCTGACATGCGGCAGACATGTCCGGCCCAATCCCACTTAAGATTGGTAGCTTTGCGGGTAACTTCCGTGATATTGGCTTCGGCGCGCAGTATTGTGTTCCTTACACAGTCTGAAAACCTATCTTCCCATATTTTTTTTTAGGATTTTTATAGTTATAGTACCTAATCGAGTTCCACAAACCCATTGAGTCTGTCCACAGACACGATAGTCCAAATAAAACGTTACATAAGATGGCAGGTTATGTAAGCGATCAATAAAGTTTGGAAGTATGCCAGTATTGCCAGAGTTTCAGAGAAAGAGGGCAACACTGATTCTTAACAAGCATGTCTTGTAGTGTTGCTTCTTAAGATTTTATGTTTGGTAAATAAAAAACATGTTTATTTTACTACATCACTAAGTAAATCAAGGCATTGGTAGATCAGCGACGTAATCTGGTACTCATAGCTAGGATGGTTGCAGTGGAATTTGCGCACCGAGTTCTGAGATTGAATTGTCTGGTTTATAGTCCATTTTAGTCAATCAACTCAGCCAATCGCTGTCCACTGCTGGACATAGGCCTCCGCTAAACTGCGCCAAAACCCCTGGTCCTCCGCCTTCTGCATCCAGTCCTTCTATTCAATAGTCTAATCTTATCAATGAATTTTATATAACTATAAATCAATGAATATTCGTCTTACTAAAAACTTTTGGTGCAGTGTAGTCTCCCCAGAACTTATTCGTATGACCTACTCGTTGGTTCTAGCCAAAATTCAGTTATAAAATAAAATGAAGTGGATAAAATACCGATGGCTTTCTTGTACACCTATCAATGTTATCCTTTAATCCCAAAGGATGATTGGTAGATAATGCCTTGTGCCATGGAGTCTGCCTATACCACTACTGTAACTACATAGAGTTTAAATATGACGGCGCAGCAAGTAACGCCGCCTCGTTTTGTTACGAAGTTACTGGAATCACCGAAAAGGTTGGATAAGAGTAACACTGGCTGGTGACAGTCGCTCTAGCACTCAGACTAAGGAAAAGAAAGGACTTGGCATAACGAACAGTATACAGCATATCTCACTGCGGCCGGTCGCCATGTTTTGTCACAGCCAACAAGTACATCAGTTGTCATAGCAACTTGTTTCTTTCAGTGTTTTGAAGAAAATTTTGATATTATAATGCGCGCAGCTCTACCGCAAGCCGCCATCTTTGTGCCAGACTCACAGTATATGTAGGCACGTTTTTTCGTAGGTATTTCATGTGAGTCGCATCGATGGTTGCGTGGCGGCTGTCTTCTGATGACAGAGATGGTGTCAGGAGAACCACTGTCGTACCACGTCTACGACGAACTGCTTTATTCTGGCACAATCCTGATGATATTGAAGCTGCTGAACCACTAATACGATCACCACTTCTAGTAAAAGCTAACCTGCTCCTTGATTTCCTAACTCTTTATGTAGTTTCTGCGAATAAAATATCTAAAGTACTGCTTACATCTTCTGGGAATAAAAGCATGAAATATAAAATGACATTCGTCTGAATAAATCGTAAAGTGATTCCGCAGTCGCACTCGCTGAATACCCGGCTATCCGGCTATAAGGCTGTAAGGCCACCCGACTATCCGGGTCACGCATATCTGCATAGGGTAATCCGAGCGACTCTAAAAGGCTTTTAAGTCGAAAATGTTGCAAATCTAAATCATGTTACAGCTATTCCAAGTAATGTGACGTAACTGCTAGTGCTAAAGACAATGTAGATAATGTAAATTGTATCAGGGAGCTGAAAAGGTTACAAATGTTGGCTTCTAACATTTACATCACAAGTAAATAATTACCTATACTACTCGTCCATTATTATGTTTTAAGTCCTGTACCGGACGCGCTACGTCCGGTATGTTCGCATGTGCGCATACCAATATTTTTTACGCCATAAAAAACAAATTCCATCTTGTCAAGAGCACGGTCTAGTATAAAGTATAATTTATTTCTCAAAAAACTTAGTCATATTTTACAGAAAAGTTTGCCAATATTATTTTGCACTGCAACCGAACTAGGAAATACCTGTATTACCTGTATTAGTTCTAACGGCATTCTAAGTATGTGGATAGAAAAGTACGACGCACCTTGGTTGTCGCACGCTGTGGAGGTGCTGGTCAGAAGACCCCACAGCTAACCTTATAATTTTAATTCTTGTTTCTGTGTTTGTTTACTAACAATAGGTAGTTCTTAAGAACAATGTTACTAACAATTCGGCCTAGTTGCCATAAATAAACAAATATTTAAATAATTTAATAGGAGTGAGCCTATTTTCATAATGTGGGTGTATTGTATTATAGGTACAACTTTGCCCAACCCCTCGAGTATACAAGGCATTATGTTATGTAGATAAATAGGAAGACAGTTTTTATTGATTTTCACTTCTTCTTTTCTTACGAGAGAGGTTAGTCAAAAGATTTGTCAACTAAGTGGAAGGTTATAAATATAATTATATAGACTTAGGTACTAAGAATTGGCACTGGTCAAGTGGTCAAGACATTTTATAGGGGCTTATTCGAGTTTTAGACCTTGTAATGCTCCGCTGGACTATCATTGTTGTAATAATTCTTTAAGAGACTTTAAATAACCACTACTACGTCAAAGCAAGGCAAAGGCAAGGGAAATACTACCATAATGCATCTACAACGCCCGTGCGAACTACTCAACACACTGAAGTCACTCAAAATCCTGCATCGCACACGAAGAGTTTACCGCGCAACTAGGATATAATACAACGCTCCGACATCAATCGTCGGGCAGTTTCCCACAAGACACGACACCCGTCTGGTCGGAGGATCCTCCCTTTTCTGTCGAGGATGAGTGAACTTAACACCCTGTTCCTCATACCTCTAGTTAAATATCCTTACAATGGCCACTCGAAGCCTTTTAATTTGTATCTTTTTGTATATAGTGTAACCGTATCTCCGTTTTAAGCTCTGCTTGCTGTCTTTCAAATAACTTTAAACTTGTTTTTCTATTTTTCCCCTTTTTTTTTGTAATTAATTTTATAAGTAGTGCTTGCTAACCTATAAGAATTTGTGACACAAACTTTAATTTTCAGCAAGACATTATTTAAAATTGTAACAGTGTAAACAATTATTAGTGGGCCATTAAAGAAAATAAATAGCAAAACATTTCTCAATTACCGACATTTCTAAGGCAACCTAAATGATACAGGAGTTTGAACAAGAAACATTTCTTTGCCCCTCTTCAAATATTAATGGCTCGGTCACACCATTCGAATAGTCCTCTGAACAACTGAAAGTTTCCTCGTTATTTCTCAGCTGAATTCAGGACAATTTATATTTAAAATATAAAGTCTACGTGGTCGTACTTTGAACGATTTACATCGGAAGTATTCGGGAATGAAACCCAAGTCCCTGCCAAGAATTATGAATATTTAAGTTTCAGGATAGTACATTTTAAAATAAATTGAGACAGTATTACTGAGAGATATTTCATTATGAATTCCGCTTGAGTAACGACTGGTATACTGGACTGGTATTCGCGTTTTTCTGAGAAAATTTTCGTTTTGGAAGTAAATTGTGGTGAATCATCATCTCTGCCTACCCTTTTCCCAGCTATGTTAGGGTCGACTTCCACTCTAACTGGATGCAGCTGAATACCAGTATTTAATCTGCCTAACTCCACAACCCAGTTACTGGCTACCCTAAGTAAGTTGTGGTGATTGAACCACTTTAAATTAAATAGTAAGAGAAATATACATTTACATTAACACCACGCCAGTATTCCTCTAAGAGGTTGTTCAGAGGTGTAAAGTACACCCCCATAAGAAAAAATAGGATAATATTTCCACTTCAACTGAATACAACAACAATGCTTACACCTATCAACTTGTAGGTAAGATTAAAAGAGAAGTTTCTAACATTCTTAGAAATAAACGAGTAGCTCCGATACCTTTTATCTCTCATAAAGTCCCGCACATTAAAAAGTCACTAAGGAATTATCGTCAGAAAGTCGATGTATGTAATGGCAATTGCTTATCTTAATCCTAAATCATCTTACATATGTAAAACATATTACATTGAACTTGATTCTACAGCAAGTAGCAGAAATGTGTGGTCATATTTTAAGGGTGTGATAAAGACCATCAAATTTAATTCCACATTACCGACATGTATGAGACAGCTGATAATTTGTTCGCGATTACGATACTCATGTAGGAAGTTGTTTAGTTTGATGGTCGTTACCACACACTTAAGAGCGTTCATACCTTATGAGTGGCAACGTCGCCATTTAGTGTCATATTTCGTGGTTTTCAATTTTTATAATTTAATCGGAACTATATTTAAAAAATCTGTTTAATTAAGTTTTTAGAATTATGTGAAAACTGTGTAAAAGGTAAGAAATCGTTGCGTTTACAGTTCTATTTATATGCAAATAATACATTGGAAACTTTCACGGCGTTATTTTCATTGTAAAATAACTGTAAGCATTACGGTTACTTACTTTTTGAACACTTTCACGTAATTCTAAAAAGTTAATTAAACAGATTTTTAAAAGATAGCTCCGATTAAATGATAAACATTGAAAACCACGAAATATGACACTAAATTGCGACGTTGCCACTCATAAGGTATAAACGCTCTTAAATACGACCACACCTTTCTGGTACATGCTGTATAATTAATTACTATAAAAATTTTAAACAATTTCGGTGTGAATATTGAGTTTAAGTTTACTTATTACATTTTAACTTCGATCTGATATAAAAGACTGTGTTTTGACTGAATAAATAGATATAAGGCATAAGATATTCTTCACTAGCTTGACTACCTAGATTGCCATCAACTGGGTACTGATCCAGACTCCGAGCTACTAATGAGAAATTCCAGATGGAATCACCCAAAAACACTGCCCGACCTGGGAATTGAGCCTGGGACCTTACACTTAGCAGTAGCAACCTGCGACCTTATATTATACTTTTGAAAAAATACAGCCAGCTTAAAAAGTTAATTAGTTAAAAAAATACCGTAAAATAATAATTCAAACAATAATACTTAACCCAAAAGCTGTAATTTTTTTCCTTGCAGGATAAATACATAAAAGTCGCAAACAAAATTCTTAACCCACCTGATTCATTCATTCAAGAAATAAGTTATTTGGCTCCTTAAGATTGAAGTTTTTCGCGTCTAGCCTACATCTACCTCTGGTACTTGTCTCAGGCAATGGTTCGTGAAATCGCCATCTCTTATTCATGAAGTGACTGAAGAATGGCTGTGTCTGTCATTTGGGGCAGCCAGAAGATGAATTCAAGAGGTTCTCTCTTGATCTGACCGGGGGTCAATGTCCGCGCTTATTTATTCAACTAGCTTTTGTCCAGGACTTTGTCTGCTTGGAACTTCGGCCTGCAACAATCGCGTCGCGTTGCATGGCCCGCCCGCGATTTTACTTTCGCTTAGCGTTCTTTCTGACCTTTTTCTTTTAGGTCGGCTCCTAAGGGTCGTAGCGTGATGTTAAATAGCCTTGAACCTTCCTCAAGAATGGGGCTATCAAGTGCAAAAAGTATTTTTTAATTCTACGGATAGTTCCAGAGATTAGTGTGTTCAAACACAAAAACAAACGGACTCTTCATATATGAGAATAAATAAATAGGTTTCATGGGACTGACAGTGGTGGATGTTCATTACAGTTCAGTAATTTGCGTGGTAGTATTTTGAGCAAGTTAGATAAGATAAGATAAGATTTCTTTATTTGTTTAAACATCTATACATATAATAAAATGGTAGGAAAGTCAAAACTGTACATTGAATATTTTTTTTAAAGAATAATTGGGGTGTGATCTACAATCGATACCGAAGCCAAAAATATAGTTTTTAGAATTTTTGTCTGTTTGTCTGTATGTTCGGGATAAACTCAAAAAGTACTGCATGGACTTACTTCAAATTTGGCACGAATATTATAAAGAAGTCGGGTCAACAAATAGGCTACATATTATCACGCTATCACCGACGGAGAACGAGCAGTAAACCTTTATTTCTTCAACGCATTCTGTAACAACGTGTAATCTAACGCCGCTTAGTTGAATGTTGTTATTATGTTAACCATGCTATAAGCTCTATGCACTATAAAAATCATGCAATATAAGTAACTTAGGCCGATAAACATAATTAAATTAATATAAGTAGTATCAATTTTAAAGCAGCGCCATCTATGAGATTTCGAAAACATCAAGTCGAATTACATGTGTAAGCCCTTTTTGGATATAAATAATTTTGGCGAGGTTAATAGTTGTTTTTAAAAGTCATAGATGGAGTTGTGCATTTTCTTCTTAAAAACTTTATCGTTAATTCGTTTCAGAGATGAGCAAGACAATTAAAAAAAATGTGTTTCTATACGTTTTAAGCTGCTTCATCTATGTCTTATAAAATTCATCGAGTTTGTCTATATGTAATAACAAACAGAACTCAAAAAGAACTTCATAGATTTATAACAAAATTTAGTAGCACGTCACCTTCTCGACGGTGGCCAAAACTGTCCCAACAGACAGTCCCAACCGCATGCGTCATCTGTTTGCCGTCATCTTGGTGTTGAGTCGCGAACCCGGTAGCTTTGTGGGAGAAGTATCGCCATCATCTGTCTGAAGATTTTCTACGAGCCTTGAGGCGTTCTACTGGAGACGAAGTCGAAGTAACTGATGAACGCGTGCTGAACACCTGTCTCAGTTCACTTCAAGACGTGGTTATTTCTATCGGTGGTAATCCACTGGTCGAATATGGGTTACCAGCTCCCCAATCATCACCGCATCAAGACCGTATAAATCGGGAGTATAACGCTGAGACAATTTACGATCCGGGTGAAATGACCACCATACGAAATTACCATGTCGCTTTGTTCTCTTCAGAGCAAAAACAAATTTATGACACCGTCCTTGAAAGCGTTGGGCAAAACCAGAGTAAAATGTTTTTCTTGGATGCTCCTGGGGGAACAGGAAAAACATTTGTTACCACTGGCATACTTGCAGAGGTCAGGAGGCAAGGCAAAATTGCCATTGCTGTAGCGTCGTCGGGGATCGCTGCCACACTGCTTCCGGGGGGCAAGACAGCACATGCCATGTTTAAAATTCCCATCGATTTAGAGAGCGCCGAAACGCCTATTTGTGGTGTGTCACGTAACAGTGATAAGGGACACGCTTGCTCAAGGATTGCTCTCTGATTGTATGGGATGAGTGTACGATGGCCAATAGGAAGGCAGTTGAGGCCGTGGACAGAACCTTGCAGGACATCCGCAGGAACGAACATTTGATGGGTGGTGTCACAGTTCTGTTCAGTGGCGATTTCCGACAAACGCTTCCCGTGGTGACGCGGGGATCGAGGGCTGACGAGGTGAATGCTTCGTTGAAACGATCTTCGTTGTGGTCACGAGTTCGTACGCTGCGCTTGACCATTAATATGAGAGCTCGGCTCGGCGGCAATGCACGTGCTCAAGGATTCTCCGATGTCCTTCTAAGTCTTGGCGAAGGCACTCTACCAGAGGAGAGAGGTGGACAGGTGGTGCTTCCAGAGTCTCTCGGTAGAGTTGTATCCAGCTTAGAAGAACTCATTCGCTGTGTGTACGGGGACATCAGTCGTATACCGCACCAGCAGAATTCTTGGGTGTGTGAGCGGGCCATTTTGACGACCAAAAATGATCAGGCTGCAGCAATTAACGAATGCATTCTCTCGGAAATTGAGGGGAATGAAGTGGTCTACACCTCTATAAACACTGTCGTCGAGCAAGATGACGCCACACATTATCCCGTGGAATTTCTGAACTCCCTGTCAGCAAGTGGACTTCCAGCGCATACCATCAAGCTGAAGGTCGGTGTCCCGATTATGCTTATTCGGAACCTATCTCCTCCGAAGTTGTGTAATGGGACCCGCCTTAAAATCATCTCGCTCCACAGACACACCATTGAGGCGGAAATTCTTACGGGTTGTGGCGTCGGCGAGGCAGTATTTATACCACGCATTCCCCTCATACCTCATAACTTCCCGTTCCAGTTCAAGCGCGTACAGTTCCCCGTGAGTATTTGCTTCGCGATGACCATCAATAAGTCGCAGGGGCAGACACTGAGGGCAGCGGGTGTCGAACTCAGGACGAGCTGCTTCTCACACGGGCAGCTGTACGTCGCTTGCTCCCGCGTCACCAGTCCTGACTCTCTTTACATATTGGCTGCGGAGAGCCAAACCACTAATGTTGTTTATCGAGAAGTCCTTTGAGTATGTAGTTTTACCCTATTCTGTATTCATTATTTTCTCTATCTGCTTCAGTCACAACTTATGACTTAATTCAGCAGAATCACCATAAAGTCATTTATTCAAAGCAGGCTGAAAATCAGCACTTTTTGAAGGGCAATTTTACAAAAGACAGTCTCCCTCTATTTCTGCACTTTCTGTAGATATGAAATGTAAAGAAGAAACGGGTAAATGTATGTTAATTTAAAAGGTATAATCGTAGGTATTTTTGGTGCTGTATAGCATTCACGCAGACGATGTCGCGGGCAGCAGCTAGTTGTATATATACAAGAGCATGCAGGATATTACATCGTTTGAGTCCAATCATGTTTAGCCGTATGTATCGGCGTACAAATATTTCCAAAACATTGAAAAAAAAATTATTGTCTACAAGAAAATTCGAAAACTTTCCTAAAATAGTCACTAACAAAGTTTATAAATTAGAAATTATTTTTATATTATAATGTCAAAAATTCCATATTCATATAAATTTAATATTTGTGTCAGGAAAAATATAAGATTACTCAATCAAAAAACTTTTTCGGCTAGGTATTTGGAGACACTATAATATACTTTTTGCGAAAGAAACATTTTTAATTGATGCTTGAATGCCTTACTATTTAGCTCCTTCTAACGTTAGTCGGTATGACTTATTGAAATGAACGGCATTTGCATGATTTCATTTGCGTGTTCATAGCCACCGTATTTATTACACTACTAGTTGCAGAACATTGTCTCTTAACGGTGATTGGATATTCTTAGTGGATCAAAGGTGTTTCGTGTGTCGAAGTGGTGAAGATTGGGGAGACCTATGTCCAGCCGTGAACGTCTTTCGGACGAAATGATGATAATGGTAAAGGTATTTTTTTCAGCATGTCATACGATGAAGTTCTGTTTTTTTTTAATTTTTTCTTTATTTAGGGACATTTATAATCGCAATGCAAATGTCAGTCCCATCGTACCCTAAATACACATTGGTCACATCTGGGCCATGAATTTAAACAGACTCTTCGCATCATCGCCATTTAGTTGAGCTAGGATTAGATTGGAATGGTGCCTACTTCAAATCTGTTCAACCTCAAGGCCCTATAAAAAACATTTCTCTCAAACTCATACCGACCACAGTCCATCAATAAGTGATGTAAGTCTTCAGCAACTCCACACTCCACAAAAAGTTTGTGAAGTACTGTTATGCACAGAATTGCTTAAATAAACAGAAAGCTACACAAAGTCGGAAGTATGTAAAATTGTACAGAAATAAAACCTAACTACATAATACATTTATTTATTTATTAAAACTTTATGCACAAGTAAAAACTGTACAAAGGCGGAATTAATGCCTTGGGCATTTTCTACCAGTCTACCTTAATACATCACTCAAGACTACCGAAAAAACCGCATTTTTTGCACGAAATTAAAAATCAAACGTAAAGCGAACCGCACGCGATACAAACAAGACACTGGAGTGCGGTTTACGGCCTGGCCGCAATAAAAGTTCGGCCAACTGCGGTGTGGCCCTTTTATTATCTAACCTAAGACTAGGGGGTTAGGTACGGCCAGGACTTTGGAAGTGTAACACATGTGTGAACACTGCGTTTACTGATATGAATGAACATTGAACTGGTTGGTATGGAAATAGTTTTTCGTTGAATGAGTAGGTAAGTCGTGGTATAGTTGAACTGATTATTGATTGGTGTGGCTTATTTGGGCATGGTGCTGAAACTAGGAGGTCCATTCTCAACAGTGGTTGGAACAAGGTAGTCAAAAATGATAAAGGATGGTCAAGGAGGCAAAAAGGTATAGTGGGAGTTTAAAACAATGATGGCATCATATCAGTATTCTCTTGATAAATCAAACGTACGCCGAAATGATACCTACCTATTATAGTGAGGAAACCTATACTTAAAAGAACGAAGTCAACGTAAGCAAGTCTGGAGCTCAGTGCTTCGCCGTATATGAAGAGACCGTATCTACGCCAGTTATTCATTACTTCAAAGATAGACTATAAGCTAAACTAAATTACCGCACACCCCGCTTCCCCAGCAAATCTTCGTAAGCTGTTCTAGACGTCAATGAGCTTAGTGCTACCCAGACAAACTTGCAGCACAAGGAAATTAGTTTGAAACACGATTTTGCAACATATAGGCTTCGCTGAGTTCACGCGCACTGATAATGTCTGCAAGTAGTGGGTAGAGTTTCGAGGCGAAGATCATGGGAATAGTTGCAGACATTATTGATATCAGTATGCAGAAAATTTACTGCTTAATTTGTCTAGTAGCCGTAACGACCGCTGAGCATAAGATTCAATTCCTGGAAATGTTCAATTCCTGGAAATGTTACGTCTTATTTATTTATGAAGAAATTCGCAATAATTATACAAGACCCGTATTACACAAGACCTTGCTTACTATGATTGTCCTCCACTACTATTTATGCCTGCAGTGAAAACAGCCATAACACTTTGTTAAGCAGAAAATCGTTCAACCAAAAAATCCCTCCACAAAAATGGAACATTCCTTTGCGCACCCCAAAGAGCCATACAGTTCATTAAACGTTTATGATCATTCACTTAATTCGAGTATAATTATCTAGAGCCTTCACCAAGAGCCTCTCAGGTTAATGACTCATTAACTCAAGAACAGGTTGCACGTGATTTATGAGGAGTTTCAACTGATTTGTGATCGGATCTTGAAGAGCTTAGTGGTAACGTTATTACATCGAATTTAGAAAATGGTGGACCGAGTTTTTTAGTCCCTGGCTCCTGACTATACGATCTTTTTTGAGAGTGGTGACTATTTTTAGTTGGTCTATTTATAAAGGTATTCTATATTTTTATTTCAACATATAAAGAGACAAGAAGAAAAGAACAAATATAGGTACAAAGGTGATGCTTATTTTTAATGAAATCTCTTCCAGCATACTTGTCTTTAGTATGTGTCAGTGGCTTCTGAGGGCTTAGACATGTGACAATAGCTTTCAAAGCGGGTCTACAACGAATTTCAACAGGATCTTCATAGACTTGTCGGTAGCTTTAGTCAATCCAAAATACGAGTATCTTTGACTTTCCATCATCGTTATCGCTAATAGAATCTCACTTTCTTTAGGCCCCCAGCTCTTTATTCGACTTCTACGTGAGTGGATAGTGAGAATTACGCAGGGAAGAGTTTCATTGGTATTTATACATCCCAGCTCTTTGCAGAGAACAAAAAACAAATCAACGACGAAAAACCAAATATTAAAATAAGATTTTATTAATTAAAAAATAACTTTGTGCTGTCGCGCAGTTAGGCAGAAAACCAGAAATATGTAAATACGGCAGGTACCTACTTACGTTTCTACTAGTTAGACTAGTTTGATTTTATAATCAAACCACTTAACACAAAACACAGAAAAAAATTGTTTGAATTAATTTCAAGGCACATGAACTTTACATAACAGAGGGCCTAGCACGAACGCGAGAAGTAAACGTAAGTTGCGTGTTCAAGCTAGGTCCTCAGAACAAAAGAAAATTTGCTCTGTGAGGGAACGTAAATAATTATATATTTTTGGGTCGTCCTTCGTGTCCGTCACTCAGGACTAGATTTAACTTAATTTCTTTTTATTTTCTTTGAGAAAAACGTCTGGCCCACGTCTCTTGGCATTCGGAGACAGATATTTTATGCTTCACTGCGTTAATAGAGATTCGACTTGGAGACTTCATTTTCATTGATATATTTTTTTTTTGTTTTGTGACCTACTCAGGCCGAGATCTATAAACCATGGGCGCCGGCAACTTTATTTTCAGGGGGTGCATCTTCAACTTCAGGAAGCGAGCTTGATCATTTTTGCACTTCACCTCGGATATCGTTTGTCTATTCATACAAGGAGTAACTTTTTCGACTTATGCAGAAAAACTTAACAATTAAGAAAATGTAGAATGCAGGAGCGAGCAAACCGAGCTTGATAGTTTTGCATCTCGCCGCAAATGGGATAGGTTTTATTTGGTCCATTCATACAGAAAGAGGACTAACTGTGTCAATTTATACAAAGAAGCTTAAACATTGAGATAGAGTAGGATGCAAGAGAGAGCGAAGCAAGCCCGATAATATTAGCATCCCACCTAGGGTCATTTAGACTTTTGGAAATAGGAGTTATATATATATACTCGTATATATAGTTAGATATAGAGAGTACTTTGTCGACTAATTACAAAAGCTTTAAAATTGAGAGATTGCTTGAAAATTTGAGGATTTCGCCTCGAATAGGTTAAGTTTTTAGTATTGTACGAGTATTAGGCATATTTGGATATTTTTTTAGTTCCGAATGTTTTTACTTTTTCTTTTTATTTTGGAGTCAGGGAGGTGCAAGTGCACCGTCTTCCACATAGTAAACGTTACTTGGCACGCACTTCAGCTTAGAGTTATTCTGTCACTGTCACTCAACTGCCAAACCACAAATTCAAGATAGAGACGGAAACACATAACTAAGTCAAAGTACGAGCTAAGTAATGTTTATAGATCTCGGGCTTTCAGTCTCCATTTTACTTTGCTTATTTTATTAGGTAAATCATTTTGATCGCACACTATTTCTTGTCTTGCCTTTAGATTATTAATTGCTGACTACTTTTACCTAGTAGGTAGTAATTTAGTTTACAGTTTCAGGGCGTAGTAATTTAGTTTACAGTTTCAGGGCGTAGTAATTTAGTTTACAGTTTCAGGGCGTAGTAATTTAGTTTACAGTTTCAGGTCGTAGTAATTTAGTTTACAGTTTCAGGGCGTAGTAATTTCGTTTACAGTTTCAGGGCTTAGTAATTTAGTTTACAGTTTCAGGGCGTAGCAAATTAGTTTACAGTTTCAGGGCGTAGTAATTTAGTTTTCAGTTTCAGGGCGTAGTAATTTAGTTTAAGTTTCAGGTCGTAGTAATTTAGTTTACAGTTTCAGGGCGTAGTAATTTAGGTTACAGTTTCAGGGCGTTGTAATTTAGTTTACAGTTTCAGGGCGTAGCAATTTAGTTTACAGTTTCAGGTCGTAGTAATTTAGTTTACAGTTTCAGGGCGTAGTAATTTAGTTTACAGTTTCAGGGCGTAGCAATTTAGTTTACAGTTTCAGGGCGTAGTCATTTAGTTTACAGTTTCAGGGCGTAGTAATTTAGTTTACAGTTTCAGGTCGTGAAATGTCTACACGAATTGTTTAAGTTTCCGAAACGTGGCGGCTGCTGATCAGCTCTTCTGTACACGGTGTGAACGGGTTTTTCAAGCCTAAATTTGGTTTCGCAAGTCATCAGAGAGCTCACGAAAGGATGGAAAATTTGTCTGGGTCGCTGTCGCAGCATACGGTGAAGAAGATTATCCAATATGTCCCGGAATTAATGCACACCACCAAACACCTCAATTAGAATAATGTGTTATAATCATAACACGCACTGATTTTTACTACTACGGTATAAAACATCATTTGATTATTAAATTAATTACTGATTGTGGGAGAAAATTTGAACAAAACATTACAAATCTACGAGTATAAGGATCTAGTGTAGTAGGTACTTCGTCCATTTTGGTTTGTTTTGACTGTAAATCAGAAGTGTGGCTGTAATTTATGTAGTTCATTATTGGGGAAAAAATACCTACCTTTTAAAAATGACAGAAAACAATCCAGTAAACGATTCTAAACAACCTACTTTCATAATGGGCTTTAATTCAGTTACACATTGTATGTATAGGTAGTAATAAGTTATCCTTTAATAAAAATAAGGTTCCGAGAGAAAACACAATTGTCTGACAGCTCCTGGTACTGATAAGTAGTGAGAATTTGCAGCTACATGAAATTGTTGCCACGTGATCTTGTAATACTTAGTGGTTTCATGATAATTATCCAGAAAAGCTAGCTTTTACCTTTTACTAATCGCAAAAGTACCTAACCTAAGGAAAGTACCTAGGTATTGCAGTATTTTTATCTCACAAAGCGACGCGCGTTACGTGTGGTAACCAAGTGACCATGCCAATTCATGAAAGTCAGATAATTTCAATATTTAGTTTTAATTCCGCCAAAACTAGATCCGGGCTTGGATGCAGAATGCAGCACCGCCCCCCTCCCGCACGCAAAAATATGCACATGCAGAAGGGGCGATAAATAAATGCAACGTCCAACCCAAACCTACACCTACACGCACACACGACATGGCACGACACGTGTCTACACGTGTTTACGTAAGTTAATGTGTGAGAATTAACACTAAATACAGCATGAAATTGTTTGTATTTTAAAACGACTTTAACTTGCTAATCGTGTAAAAAAAAACATTAATTTACTAAGCGAAACCTTAGAAGTCAAATAATCACTAGAGGACAAGAAAACAGCATTGAACAATGATTAACACCCAGTTTCCGAACGCTCTGTCAAACGCATTATAAAGGTACTTTGACATTACGTAAGTACTTACAGCACAGATAACCCCTTTCCTACAGTCATTAACTCAGTCGCAAACATAATTCTTAAGATCGTTTGATACTAAGTAAAGTCTCTGTCTCAACAATAAAAATAAAAGCTCCAAATAAAATAAAGTCGAAAACACACAAACCAAGTTGTTTAACCCTCATTTTATTACACGCTAATAACTTTTATCAGAGCTTTTAAACCAAAATATAACTCTTATTCGCACTCACAAATTTACTGAATTTATCGTGAACCGTTTCAGATATACCTAGCGGTAATATCAGCCATCTGTATGAAGCTGTTATCAACTGAAACGACATCAATTATTTAAATCGTTTTCGATAACTGGAGATAAGGATTTCACAAAATGGGCAGAATAATTGGTTGAGAGATTTTTAATGCTGTTGTCATAGCAAATTGTGGTTTAATTATTGTCCGTTTGGGAATATATTTTATCTATGGCTCGGTAAATAACGCGTGTTTACAAAACTATTGGTAGAAAAACTTGGAATTAAACTTATGGCAAGACAAGCCGTTTGCCCGATGGAGTATCCCATCGGTTAAAATGACGAACATCCATACAAACCTTCATTCCCTATTTAATCCATTTTGGGGATGAATAAAAAAATAATAATATGAGACAACTTCCACACAAGGTCTTCAGGTCCCGAACTAGGTGGAACCTGTACTACATACTTATAATAAATATATACACCCAGACACAGGTCAAACTGACATGTTCATGCACACAAATGTTTGACTTGTCCGGGGATCTAATCCTTCCTTTGTGCTTACTTTCGTTATATAAGGAACACTTGTGCCAAATGTCAAGCTAGTAGACCTAGCGGTAGGTCCTACTCTCTCTGCCAGGGTTGCGGGAAAGTCCGAAAGGGTTACCGTGACCCATGGCACAGGCAACTGAAGGAACACTCTCTAAGTTCGTCAACGAGGATACGGGCCCGTCCAAAAGTAATTCGATACTTAAAAGTTAACCCTACTCCCTATTAATTAACTTTTCCGGATAGGCAAAAACATATCGGGAGTAAGGACAACTGTCAAAACGTCTTGTCATAAATTTTTTGTTCGGGCCCCGGACTAATCTAATGTCCATAAGTGATACGAAGTAGGAAACGTCCGTAACTTCGGCCGAAATTACGGACCTCGTTCATAGGGAGTAGGCCCCAGCTGTGCGCTGTCAGTCTGTGAATGAATACATTAATTTAATAGTTTTATTAAGTAGATCAAACGGTACAACCAAATTAGGTAAATTTTAGCATCTATTATTTTAACGTACCTAATCTACAAAACATTTATGAACATAAGCCGTTCGCAGCAGTCACTGTAACCCATAATTTTCCATCCCTAAGTTATCACAACGCGCCTAAAACCTTATATTATAGCCCCTTCTACCAGCATTAAGTCGAGACAAAGGCTTAGCTCCTCGTCGGCCGCTGGGGAGCGGTAATAAATATAAATGAAAGAAGAGAACCCATTACCGATAGACACCCTGCTGCTCAAGTTAAAAATGTTGCCAGTTAAATAATTTGAGATAAAAGTATCTTGCGGTCTGTGTCAGGTTTATCTAGTCTCTACAGATAAGCCAATTTGTTGCTTTTATGAAAATGTCCATTGAAATAAATGAGTTATTTCGTGATTTTGCAATCGCTTGCAGATTATTATTATTGTCAAAATGAGAATGCCGTTTATCGCCTTTCTAAACCCCTTTTTTTTTTTTTTGAGGATGGGAAATCATCAAATGACTCCTCCCGCTCTGGGTGGAGCGGAAGGGAGTGTCAGACTCTTACTGACTAAAACCCACTCGTGTTCCTTCCTTGGCCCTTTATGTTCCGGGTCAGCGGTACCCCTTTCGGATGATCCCGCTTTCCCGGCAGGCTTGGGCCCTAGTGGGCCCCCTCTTCGATGCTGACATCTCTTTGAGGCGCGCGTGGAACACGTACGCGCCGTCCAGCACGGGCCTGGTCCTGATCGGACGGTGAGCTACCCATTACTCACCGCCCGCAGGCCCACGCCTACGGTGGCCGGGAGTCGTCACGCGGCTCCCGACGCCCATAGCGTCCACCGCGGCGGCTTGGAAGGGAGACTCTCTTCCTCTCCCGTCCCGCCACCTCCTTCGCTAGCATGACTGCTTCGCAGAAGGAGGCGACTGCCTCCCACTCCCCCTCGCCCCGGACCATGGCTTGAATCAAGGCCGGGTTTCTAAACCCCTTACATAATCGTTTTAAACGGGAGCAGTAATACAAACTTTTTCTTCCAAAAAAATCCATCCTCATATTATTAATGCGCAAGTAATTACTCTGTCTACTTTTCACGTTTTCCCGCTTTAACGTATGAACAGATTTCGGTGAAATTAAGCACACAGGTAGAGGTGACAGAGGCCTGGGTAAGGACAAAAGATACTATTTTATTTCAGTAGTACGTTCCCGTATCCCGTGGGATAATTTTCGACCGCCACGCGGGCGAAGCCGCGGGCCAGAGCTAGTCAGTCGTATACAGCGTGTATCAGAAATATGTGGTCATTATTTAAGAGTGTGGTACAGACCATCAATCTGAACAACTTTCTCTATGCGACGAACATCGTAATCGCAAAATATAACCAGCTGTCCTATACATTTGGATCGAATAGGTAAGTATTGAATTGTATGAGACAGTTGAAATTTTTTTCGCGTCTGTATCACACCCATAAATATTACCACATATTTCTAATACACGCTGTATATACTCAACAGTGGGCAGATATTAACTGAATAAACACTCGTACATAAAGAAAAAGTAAACCGAAGCCCAAGGACGCACGATAAAAGCCCAATAAATTATAACTTCCACTACACACTTAAATTATTTGCACGAAAACAAGAGAAAGTGAAAGGCTCCATAAGTCAAGGAGTCGTATGTAATAAACTTATGTAAATAAACTTTATCGTAACTATCGAGTTCGGTTTGAACTGACGCCGATGAGCTCTTGACGTAATTGCTTTCCGAGTTTCCAGTTTGCAGAAATATCTGCCTTTGTTGAAAAAGGTCTGTTTATGTCATATCTATGTTCTTATTGTTTTAAGTTTTTATTGGACTCGAAAGCTCCGCTATCAGCTTCGATTTCCTAAAAACAGGGTTTGGAAAATAATAATTTATTCGTTTTTATGTAGGGTTATGTATTGTACATGTGGACGCTTTTACCTTTGGACGTTGATCTTAATAAGAAAAACTGCCAGTAAATATAATATTATACCATTTGGATAGCATTTTAATTTTCTGGCCACACATGTGAGTGGCGCGCGCGATGTTACTGGTTTTGTGTGCAGTGTGAGACCATTTTGAAGATTTTTGTGTTAAAAAGTAAGTTATCGCATGATCTTTTTGATTTTATATTTAAATAATGCATGCATATATTTTACTTATTGATATCATTTATTTATTACTAGTTTTGTTTACAATTCAAAAAGTAAAGAAAACAGTTTCTAACCTAAAAAGCTAGATAAAAAAATATTGTATTGTTTGAACCTTTGGACACTGCTTTATAACATCTCGTATGTGTTGTCTATAGTGCCAAGGCGTAGATCTGGTGGGAAAAGAGATGCATTTAGTCCAGAACGGTTGAAACGGGCAATGGATACAGTAAAAAATGGAGAGAAAATAAGAACTGTTGCGAGGGAATTCGGGTTGAAAAAATCAACTTTACATAATTATATTAAAACTATTCGAAGTACTTCTGCACCAGATTTAATAACTTTCACACCGAATTATTCAGTGAAAAAGGTATTTTCTGACGAGGAAGAAAAGCTTTTATTAGAATATTTAATAAAAGCCGCAAAAATGAATTATGGATTATCGGCAAGGCAAACATGTATTATCAGTTCGCCGTTGGAAGAAAACTGACTAATATTCCGGAGGCCTGGGCAAGAGATGGAATGGCCGGTCGCCAATGGTTATACAGATATCGCAGCAAATATGCGGAACTGTCATTGCGTAAACCTGAAGCAACTAGTTTAGTGAGAGCAATACCTATGCTTTAATAAAGTTCATGTTCAGAAGTTTTATGACAATTTAAAAGAACTGTATCAACGCAGCGAATTTGCTCCACAAAACATTTTTAATCTGGACGAAGCTGGATGTTCCGCGGTGCATAAGCCCGACAAAGTTTTAGCGCCAAAATCATTAAAATTGCTTGGTAAAATGATACCAGAGGAACGTGGTAAAAATGGAAAAAAAACTAGAAATTATTTATCCTACAAATTATCTTTGGAAAGAACAAGCTTAAAATAAAAATAACGTTGTGTTCTGGTAAGGCTCAACCTTACCTATGGAAATTGATGGCAATGCTCTTTAACGATTACTATTTTATACCACTCATAAAATAAATACAATATACAAGCTATGTAAAAATTCATTGGGTAAATTCCGCATCGCTGTCAATTGGAAAAGTGCGCAAAAGGCTGGCAGCACTGTCATATTGGATTGTAATGCAGATTCTTTGGCCAAAAATAGGTAATTACTTATTTAAATATTAATCGAAACAAATATGAGCTATTGACTATAACTTATACCAACTGCTAAACTTGAAATCATATATACAACCATAACCAACCTAAATTAGGATAAATTCATTCAACAATTGAGACCATCTTGCAATGATCGAGAACAAACAATGCTTTAAATTGCGTTGTAACTTGTTACTTGCCTCCTAAATCATATTGCCTCCGCCATCGATCTCCGAACTTTGCTCAACTTTCACAAAGATTTTTTGATAAGTAAATCTAATTATAACGATCTGTTTTTCGTGAGATGTTGATCTTTTTTTCACGCCTTTTCGATCCGCGAGCTGAAGTTTTACTGCCAATAAGTCAACTTTTGAAAAGGATTTTCGCTCTACGGCCACTCAACTGGGTTGACACATTTTTTTAAGTGTGTAATTACACTTAGCATCAAGCTTAGGCGTTTGTAGAAGTAACGCGAGTTTCGGTAGTTTTTGTGTTTCCTTTTTTATGACCGATAAATATTTCCTCTACCCAATGAAAAAATAATCACGTTAATCCGACTACGGATCACGGAGAATCCGTTTACAAACATAAAATATTATGTCTTATCTCATGTATTTTATTGTGTGTACATAAATAATAAAATAAATAAATAAAATAAAAATGCATAGAATACATTTCTCTTTCCTTATTGAAGTCGATACCAATAATTCCATTTATTGTGTACACCCTCGGATCAAAAATCAAGAAATAGCGCTGCGAACAATACAGTGAAGCATGCAAAACTACACCTTGCTCTGTGCATACACGCTCACACGCACACATTTATAACCAAACTACACCTCACTAAGTGCACATATTATGTTACGAAACCAGCCTCACGTCACTGTTGACAGCACTATGTCCTACACTACACAATATGAATTACAGATATAAATGTAGAAATTTTACATAGGGTGACACAATGAGCGGTCTTGTACATATACATATATGTAAATGTTACACAGAAGATGTATTTAATGAATAAATACATGCAGAAAGCAGAAAGAACTATAAATAACGATGAAGGCTAAGGAGAGAGGAAGTGTTTAACCTATAAGCCGGTTTACTTACAACAAACATATACGTCATAAGTTATCTACACAACAAGAGAAAAGCACAAAACGTCGTGATATCAATTTAATTTTCTTGACAAGACGCAGTAAGCCTGAACAAACATGCCCATCTTACCTGGACCTCTGACATGTTACGTGTGCCAAAATATTAAGGGTTACGTAAACTGGTTGAAAAATCGCGTCTTACGCGATTTCCCATTGTTGAGCTCATGTTTGAATATTAAGGGACTTGTAACCGCTGTAATCATACTTTGATAGGTTTGAGGTTTGTCTATTTTCATAAGGTGAAGGTAAATAGCAAATGGTATGTGTCTTTGATGTTTGACTTGATGTTGAGGAAAATCTGTGTGATTCTTTAAATCCTGTTTAAATACCTCATGATGAACACCGATTTTTTTATTTGGCTTAATTATTTACTGACACAGATTTTACATCACACACATACAATACAATTCCTTCTTTATTAGTACCGGGACCCAAATCTTATATCTTAAATCGTTATCTTTTTTATACTTGAATTCTACTGCATTCGCAATATGTAGCGTAAAACTGGTCTATTCTTTAAAAAAATCGCCATGAAAACTTAGGTGAAGAGAACTTGAAGTGAGCTTTCGATTATGAAGTGAGCTGGCTAATAGTGTCAATGACATCAGCCGAGCTATTCTGTAACAGTCTCACCGTGATAACTTAGGTGAAGTGAGCTTAAAGTGAGTTGTCGTTAGTGTCAATCCCTAGCATCAGGTGGAGTGATAGCACATTTCACCTAAGTTATCACGGTGTGATTGTTACAGAATCGACCGTCTGTACTGTAACTTTACTGCACCAATAATAGGTACATAGTTTATCATTATTCTCAAGTACACTATCAAAATTCTATTACGATATTACTGCGTTACCGACAAGCAACTCGAAAACAAAGTAAAAAAAAAACAAAACAATGAAAAAACAGTGACTCACTGTTTCACGACCTTTATAAGTCATCAGCGAAAAAGAAATCAAAATAAAAATAAACTCATTAAAGTCATTACCGTCAACTTGGTGACATTGAAGCGAACATTCGGTTCAAAGCATGGCGTGCCAAAATCCAAGCCTTCCAACTTACACGCGGAAATAAAATGTATATACAAAGCATAAATTAGATACAAAAGGTCGATTCTACACGGACCGAATACTTTTACTCTCTCTAGGTTCAAACAAAAGACAGCTAGGTAGTACCTGTAGCGCTACAAGGTTATTGTGGCGCATGACCAAAATCGAAACTAACGCCAGCATCTTGTTTTTTGAGCACATAGCAAGTGGCATTTCACAAAACAATTGCACAAATGCTTACCAACAACCCCTGTCAATATCATTCAAGCGCCAACAGATCTTTGTAGCACTGTAGGCCCGACTGAGCACCGAACATACATACATGTAGTATACTCTCATGAAGGCTCTTATAATGCAGAATATGAAAGACATGAGACCATGACGCGAAGGCGTTTGTCTCTTGTACACAGTGACTGCCAAAAGTGAAGATACCAGTCTACGACTTCCCTAGGCTATTGTTGAGTCTAGGTATCAAAAGAAGCCAAAACACTCAGCTTTGTAACGTCTTATTCGGATGAGAATGAAAAATGCATAGGAATATTCCTAGACCTTGCAAAAGCTTTCGAAACCTTTGCCATTTCTATACTACTAAAAAAGCTCGAGACGATTGGTATAAGAAGACTGCCACTCAAATAGTTTGAGACCTATCTTTCTAACAGAAAGCAATGCGTGAAAATTGGGGATACCATCAATTGTCACAGCAGCGTAGGATTTGGAGTGCCTCAAGGTAGTATCCTGGGCCGACACTATTTAGCATCTATATTAAGGATATTCATCACGCCATCAATCAAAATGCAGAAATGCACAAATGAATACAGATCACACGGCTATTATTTTTCATAACAAATCTTGGGAAATAATCCGCGAAGAAGTCCAAAATGGCTTAACTAGTATCGAAAAATGGCTCGACCTTAACCTTCTGCCATTTAATATTGAAAAAAAAATGATTTAAGTCTGTTTCCATAAAACTCTTTCAACAGCATCAAAAGTTTTTTTACAACTTCAGATCCACCCTTCAACTTACAACACAGCCCCTTGCACCTGTGAGAAAATTAAGTAGATCGAATCTCTAAAATACTTAAGGGTTTTGTTAAATCATCGACTTTCATTCAGACCCCATATCGACTTAGTAGCTAAGCGAATCAGAAAACTGATTCACGTAATACTTTACTTTCACATCTGGTGTATATGGCATTATGTGAGTCAGTTCTCTGCTACTGCATACCAGCATGGGGCGGAGATGGAAATAGCCCAAAGATCAGTGCTAAGGGTTATGCATAGAAAACACTTTCGATATCCCACAGATCACCTGTATAAAGGTGCATCAGTCCGTAATGTCCGACAGTTATACATCCTTAAATTAGTACTAAAACAACACAACATAACAATCCAATCCACAGAATATCAATATTTACTTAAACAATGCATCTAAAATGACCACTTACTTAGTAAAAACCGCTTTTGAACAACTTATGCAAGAATTTATGCTCAGTTTCGTTTATAAGAAAATTGCAAAATTCAGTGACATAAAAATTGTAAGGCCAACCAAGTAAAAAAATGATTAAACAATGGCTGTTAGCTCAATCCTACTCAAAAACTTCGTTAGAGTAATATCATAACATATATAATTAAAACAAACACTTTATCTCACTCACTTCCTGACTCACATCACTGTCACACTGCGTCCCAAACTTTTACATACTCGTACGTTCTTAATTCTTTTGGACGCACCATTCATAAGACTGTGCATTCTGAAACTTGGCAACGTCGCAAATTTCTGTCAAATTCTTACCTATTTTGATTAATTTGTCAATTATTGTTAATTACTTTGTAAGGAAATGAGTACTAATGTAATTATCGCTCTACAACCTATCTTTTAAATCCCCCTTTTACACCTAAAACTGTAATAACACATATTTCAGTGTTGTTATTGCAATTCTCAGTTCATATTTTAGTGCACTATGGTGCGATATTTCATATTACCACATAAGCAAATATAAATAGTAATATCAACAAACTAATAAAAATATAACAAATAATTGGCATAATTGGCTAATTTGCCTAATTTTAGCTTGCACAGCCTTAAAGACCTCACGTAATAAATTTTAATAATGTCACCAAGGATGGAGTGACAGCTGAGCGTTTTAGGGTGCTTTTGATATACTCGTATGAATCGATTTCCTAGGGAGCACAACACGTAGACTAGTATTGTCGCTTATGGCAGTCACTTAGCAGAAGAGACTTACCACGATGTCTCATGATCTCATGTCTTTTCATATTCTGCATTATAAGAGCCTTCACGAGAGTACACTCTCGTCTACATGTATGTCCGGGGCACACTTGGGCCGTCAGTCTCAGTAGTGTGTGACGGGGTCCGCTAGGACCGATGCCTGCCAGGGTTGCGGGAAAGTCTGAAAGGGTTACCTTGACCCCTGGCACAGGAACACGGGTGGGTTTTAGTCAGTAAGAGTCTGACGCGCCCTCCCGCTCCGCCCAGAGCGGGAGAAGTTATTTGATGATTTCCCACCCTCAAAAAATTAATTTAAAAAAGGTCTCACTAGTGTGCTATAAGACCCTTCACGAGAGCATACTAAATGCATGTCCGGCGACGGCGGTGTCGTAATGATGACACGTGAAAGTAAGATGGCATGGCATTATTATGGGGAGCCAAAAGAGACAAGCATTATTATGAACGTAATGTTTTAGAATGCACGCTCTTAATCATTCCCTTTTTAGATTAGGCCTTCTGTTCCCTTCCCGTATCGCGTAACAAATTACCTGCCCACAACTTCTCAATACGGCCGCCAACTTGCTCGGAGCGTCACGCGATGCGCGCACGACATCAACCGATTTCAAATTATTTGCTACAAAACTTACACACGTAGAATGATTCCTCATAATTGGACGGCTGAAGGTCGTGACGTGACAGAAATTGTACCCGCCACGAGGTTGGTCTTTGTTTTTTAAATGAAACTTGAACTTTTGAGTTTTTGGAAAATTGTGTAGAGTAGATCTTGATGACAGGAAACTGCCCCTCGACTAACAATGGGCATATGATTTTAAAGCCTTTACTAGCTTATGCTCGTAGTCCACCCGCGTGGAGGTAGGAAATTATCGGGATAAAACGTACCCTCTGACGTAACTCAGGACATGGTCTCCCTGCGTGCCAAAGTTCCTCGAAATACGTTCAGGCGTAAAAACACAGCAGACATACAGGCAGAGTTGCTTGCGCGTTTATAATAATTATTAATATTATCAGTAGGTATATTAAATTGTAAGATTCGTTAACAAACTCTCTAACGCTAATTTGTGTAACATTTTGTTTTATTTTTCCTTCATAGACTGATATCTCTACTGCTAGGTAATACCAGAAAAAGTCCAGTGCCATGAAGTGTTAAGAGAAAACTGGATTGTAAATATGTCATAAAATGATGTTCCCATTTATTCCAGAAGCTATAACAACAGTAACAGTGAAACTATAATAATGACGGTCAGGCCTTAATTGTATCGAAACCCGACACGAAATGTAACGTTTCACGCTTCCACAAATAGGGGTTCTATTTGTTACCTATAGCTTAGTAGGTGTAAAACTAATTGATAGATACCGAATACTTATTGAGAAATCGTTATTTAAAATAATGAGCAACATTTGTGTGGTTTATGTAACTCCGTAATAACACATTTACTATTATAAATAAATCGAGTACATATAAAAAGAATCATTCAATGACAAAATCAAATGAATTCAGAATCCTAATTGAAGAGAATCAGCACTTGAACGTCAAACTACATAATACGGTCCTCCAAAACGCCCAGCCTTCACCACTTCCTAGTGCTTTTGCTGGAAAGAAGAAGTGGCGCAACAAAGTCCTCAGCAGCACATCGGCCATACTTGCTTTTCATTTCTGAGTCTTTCAAACAAAGTGAATAAATTTGGTCGAACAGTGCCATAACTAATGATTTTCTGATATCCTCGGGGTCTCTAGTTAAGATGGGCGTGCCTCAAGGTTCCATTCTTGGCCCTTTCCTATGTCTAGTTTGTATTAATGACCATCCTTATATGATGGCTAACTTATCGCATATAATTCTACTCACACTGCTCTTATTTCTAAAATAGATAGAAAAGATACGGGTGTCTTACATGTCAACGATAGCTGCTCTAGCGAAATAGTTCGCAGCTAGTAATCGCTTACTTAATGCGAACAAAACTACATGCCCTAAGTTCTTTTTACCAAATGTGGGGTACATTTGGTAAAGATTACATGATTCTGAAGCCGCATGCGTTAAATTTTACATAGGTATTTTTTTTTAATTTGCTATTCCATACATATTGACCGCTTAGGTATTGCAATTTTTTATGAAACTGCAGTTTTTTTTTTATAACCAACTAATAATTTCGACGCTAATCACGTGCTGAATTTGTGGTTTCAGTTTGCACGTGGATGGCCTGCCCTATATCATCAAAGTCAAAGCATTTATTTCAAATAGGCACATAAAAGGCACTTTTGCCATAAAGTTTCTTTTATGTGCCTATTTAAAATAAATGCTTTGACTTTGACTTTTGAACGTCAACATTTATATTTAAAAAGAATTGATTCTAGTCGCCCCTTCCAAAAGGTAGTTTCGTATGGAGAAGAATGGGCAAGAAACTCCACCGTTACTCTTTTAAAATGTGTTACAATATTTTGTATACATTAATTATATGTGAAGACCTATGCACCATAACAAAATTACCCTACCACAATAGGTAATTCTAATTTCAACTCTTTATTAGTGACTTTTATAGACAGGATATCAATTCAGTTTTGTTACACTATTGTCTTATTACCGGCTATGCTTATTTTCCTAAGAATTTTGTTTAAACTTGAAGACTTATTAAATATGAGATGCGAACATCAAATAGCTTCTACGAACTTAGAACTAAGATTTATTTTAGTATTTCTCAAAATATTAATAAATATTCTCCGAAATATATTTGCTTATTTGCCCAGAAAAGGAAAAGGATCTATGTGTGTACGACACATGCGCGAAAGGTTTTCTCGAAAGCCCGTTACCGCGAAAAAAGGGTTGCGCGAAAGACCAAGATCCTACATAAGTAAGGTGCTAAACGATAAACTTTAAAACTAAAGTTTAGCTAACTTACTGTTTTCCCAGACGGTAAGCAGCCGTGTCTAAAGTTCATATAAAGTGCAGTTAAAAGCTAACTAGCTAAGTAAAGTATCCAAACATCCTTTTAGATGACGGTTTAACTCTGCGGAGAAGTAACGATAAGTATTTGTTAAACTCTCTTGAAACGTTGCATGTAATGTACAGAAACAGAATAATAAAATTATCTGAAAAAAATACAGATTTAGAAAGAAAGCAAGAAGAACACTTTCTTTCCCCTTCGTCATAGTTTCGTATACAGGGTGAAATTGAATTCGTGGGCATTATTTTAAAGGGTCATTGTACTCATCATTATGAACAACTTTTACTATGGGACCAAACCTGAAATCACAAAAAGCATAATCAGCTGTCCCCTACATTTTGAAGGGTTATGCAAAAATAAATAATAATAATAATATGAGACAACATACACACAAGGTTTTTAGGTCCCGAACTAGGCAGAGCCTGTACTACGGTAACCTGATGACTGATATACATATACACACCCAGACACAGGTCAAACAGACATGTTCATGCACACAATTGTTTGACTTGTCCGGGGATCGAACCCGGGACTAGCGGATCAGAAGGCAGGGTCGCTACCAACTGCGCCAACCGGTCAGTCAATGTAGGGAACAGTAGATTTTTTTTTGTGATTTCAGGTTTAGCTATACTATCTGACGCTGGTTTTCTAATGGGTTCCCTAGGGGATCTTAGGGACAAGTGACGGATAAGTAACAAACAGTTTCGATATACCTAATAGGTACATTATTTTTATACTTATAAATAAACGAGTGATAAAATATAATTATAATTAAGATTACAATTACTATTAGCCACTCTATTTAATCAATGTCGGATTCTAATTCAAGTTTTAATTAGAAGGTAGATTCGTTTATTAGATGGTGCAGCTACAGCGTCAATTGGAAAATAGTACTGACGCGTCGATCCGACAAGAAAGCCGTAGTTTCCCGTTACCGAAAACACAACGGATTTCTCGTAACTTTACCTATATCAAACCTAAGTTTCAACAGACAACAGAATTCAATCTAAGTTTATCAAACCAACAACAGTTGTTTAACTAATCCATTAGCTATATTAAAATAAACAAGCCACAAGAATAACAACTTACAACCCGTTGACACCGAATTATTTAGAAGGTCAGTTCCTTACCACAGTATATATACTGTGTCAATACAGCAACCGGCGCCGGCGCACGCACTCATAGGCGCGCACGTACAGCGATCTCAAACGGATGCCAGTCGCGATCGAATTCGCTTACGAGCGATCGAATTCGATTACGAACGAGCTTAAATCGGTTACGAGTGAATTTCGCGGACAACCCTGGCGCTTTCGCCTTAAGGTGGATCCTCAGTTGTAACCCGCCAAATTTAAATTTTCTTTGGTTGTTTGCAAATTGCAGCTCTGTTTTACGTCGTATGTTGATCGAAATGCGATTCGCCATAATAGGAATTAAGTATATATTTACTGAATAATAATCATTAGTTTCCTATCAATCGTCAAGCTTTGGAAATTTGTTCCACCTACTGAAAAATTCTTATTTATATTAGCTATTATTATTATTATTTGAATGTTGAATGAAAGATAAAAACCTGCCAAGTGCCAGTTGGACTCGCACACGAAGGGTTCCGTACTACCGTACAATATTAAACACGTTTCTTGTATGGGTAGGTACAATTTAATTACGCTTTAATTTTTAACTTTATTTTGTTTTACTATTTTTTGTTATAGCAGCAATAGAAATACACACTCTGTGAAAATTTAAATTGTCTACCTATTACGGTTCATGTGATACAGCTAGCTAACAGATAGACGGACGGTCGGATGGACGGACAGCGCAGGCTAATAATAGGGTTCCGTTGGCACCGTTCGCTTTCGGTACGGAACCCTAAAAATCAACAAAAAGTGAAGAGTCTGATATCGACTTTACACTTGCCGTAATGAAGTGTGTCTATCGGTGCGTGTGTTTTCGTTCATTGTATGGAGCCAACCTTCTGTATTCTGTCTATTCTGTCAGAGGAAGCGAGTCGCCTTTCCAACGTCCTCCAAACTTCTGGGTACCCTCAAATTACTTGTGACGTCACATGATTTATATGAGAGGTGACTTGGTTTGTAAATTAATGTTCTGTTTAGCAAAACAAAGCAGTTCCTGAGTTGGTGAAGATTGTCTTTGGAGTTCTGATTTACTTTTGGAAGATAATTCTGAACTTTGGTAGAGTTGAGTACCTACTTTTTTGTGTTCCAAAATTATTTGATTTAGAATTATTTCAGCTAAAATCCCCGAGTAATAGTTAATTGAATTACGAGGTTATATTTTGACCTTAATCACCCTGTCAAAACAGTAATATAATTATAAGTAATCTGCAGTCCGTTAATACTTAATTTTCTACCAATTTCATAGAAGACCAACCAACATTACAAAGAAAACGTGTTTCTTGCAATTATTTGTACATTGCATATCCTATAATAGACCTCCACAGCTGACCGTGATTCCAATCACATAATCCAGTCAATATTCAGAGCATTTAGTCCTTACCTCTTGCAATAATCCCTAAAGATTTGGCTTTCTAGGAAAGCGTTTCCGTCATATTATAACGGCCGTCTTATAAAATTTGTCACCAGTTTTCACCAGTATTTGACATTAGGTTGTCAACAAACGCTCTGTATTTGGACAGCCGTTATTGTGAGACCCTTCACTGCATTCTTAGGGCCAGTTTATTGATCCGTAGTTAACTCAACCATTACTTAAAAATAGTAACTAATGGTTAAATTATGGCAAAATGTGTGCCCAAATTTTAATGTTTTAACTAATTGTTGGGTTAGGAAACCGAACCTTTAGACGCCCACCAAAAACCTTGAGGTGGTCTTTGAAAACAAACGCTAATAAGATACCGGACATCATATTTAATTCAAAAGTAACCTAAGAGTATATTATTATAATATTCATGGCAAGGGTTTTACCTTCCCCGAATCTTTCCTTAAAGATCTCGAAATTAAAAGAAAACACTGTTTCAACCCTCCTGCTTATGTTGTAAGTATAATTGGGGCTTGCTGGCTCACAGTAACTTGGGGCTATTTTTCTTTGGTTGTTGTTTTAAGACATGTTCATTTTGTATGTGATTTGGAAACAAAGTAAGGCAGAGAACACATTACAACGCGAATTCTGCATTCAATTTTTCATTTACTTTTCCACGCCTCCGCACCGATGCCGATGTGGCGGATTCGGCTTAAAGTCTAACGCAGATTCGGGCGGGACGCTCTGCATTGCAAAACTCCTCCTGCATCACTTTCGTACATTTTGTTTCAACTATCGCACACTGCAGGCGGGTCGCACCGTGCCTTTTTCTATTGTAATGCGATGCGCTGCGGCCTGATGCGGCTGTAATGTGCGCTTAGCTTAACGAGTATCGTACGTCATTTAGAGGTGACTTTCAAATTTTAGAGAATTTATTTGTCTGTGCTTCGTGTTTATGTTTCGCATGAATGGTTATTGATTTTTAAATAAAAATAAATATATTTTAATTCAGGTAAAACCCGTATTACATCAAATTACAACTGATGGATGGTACATTATCTAGAATATTCCTGACTACAATAATTTGGTAGAAACCTTTTTATTATCACCCTAAAACACAGCGCCAAAGACAAGTAACAAACGTCACAAACGGATAAGTTAGTGATCGCAGTATTGTTAGAGAAAATTCCTTTGTTTTCTTTGTCATGTAGAAGGTAAGTTGCAAAACACAATACAATAAAAATCCTTCATACTCCTGAAATATTTTTATAACAATGTTATTTTTCTTCAATTCAATTTCACCGTCCCGATCGATCACTCTCTAGTTGGATAGTCCTTTCAATAGATCGCCATTTATGACATGTCTCCTTTTCTTTGTGTGGCCAGTAAAGAACATCGCTCAAAACGTCCTATGAATCAACACGTATGAAATCCAACGATAATAACCAATTTATTTTATGCTTTTCATATCAATCATTATAATCAAATTCCGACATTATGATTTCTCGAACATTTCAAAATCTTGTAAACATTTTAAAGAGTCGTACCACAATTTTATTCTTGATCTTATTTTCCGGCGCTATATTTGAACAAAACAAAGGATGATTGCAAACATTATAAAACTCAGCACTTACAGCGCTTCCTCTATGGATAAGATTGTTTGGTTGCAAATAGATGCATGTTGCGCTAAAGCGCTCTAAAGCGTTGACTAATTTTATTACGAGAAACATTGGCTCAAGGAGCATGAATATAGTACGATAGCACTTCATAATACCATGCACTAGCTTGTCACTGATTGACAGATGACATTTTGTTTGACAACTCGCTCGCTTTCTTAGGGCGAACTTGAAAAATCAGAAATGATTTTGTATATTGACGAATGTAGTCATTACTTATAACACAATAGCTGCGCCCCGCGGTGTCACCCACATACTTAAGTCTCGATGCCGTGGGAATATTGGGATTACAAGTTTCCGTATCCTATTTCAGGTTATGGTCTACCCATGTGCCAAATTTCGTCCAAATCCGATCCACCTAGGCTATATGGTCGTTGGATCCACCGTTTTTGCGTGAAAGCGTATCAAACAAACAAACAAACTTACTTTACGTAGATATAATATCAGTTAGGTTAGTTAGGATTATTATAAAGTTTATATTTAGATTTAAAGAACAATGTATAGTAATGAGTCTTTCTTATTCGGCCCTTAGAGTTTTTTAGATTAATATTGTGGTCTTTCAACCCTCTGATTGTTGGTTGGTTGTTCATGTAAGTACTTATAATTAATTAAATTATTCGTTTAAGCATTACGCTCGGCTACACGAACACATGATGTACGGATCATGGTGGTAAGCCGATTGTCAGTGGTCACAGAACCAATTTGAGCTGGCCTCTTACTCTACTGAATCTACGTAATAGGGTAAGCCAGCTCAAGGTCAGTGTTACAACTGACATGCAGCCTACTGTACCTACAAGAGGCAGACTTAATAGCTACTGGCATTTTCTACCAGCTAACCTTTGGGTCAAAATGAAAGGTTCCGAACTGAGTTACCCATTCGTTAGGGGTCAAGATGTTTCCTTAAGAAGTACGTGTTTCAACATACCCACGATACGAGTAGATAGTTAAATACTTACGTAACTGGATGTAGCGATAAAGGAATTAACCGATTATCTCACTCGATGTTTTTCTGCACTTGTCAGAGCTCTATTTGTTTGTACTCAAAGGAGCTGTAGCCACTATTACTGCACACAAACACACACACACACACACAGACACACACACACACAGAAACATAGACACACATACTCGTACCATCAATCGTTGACAACCTTTACTAAGTGGTATCAATAGGGCCATGGAGTTCTATGAATAATACAGGCTTAGTTTAGGCGATTCGCACACTACACCGTATCATGCAGCGGGGTGCGAGAGTCCGTGTCCTTAAGTTGCTTGTAAGTATCTCCGTTTGTATAGAAAACACGCACCGTCCAAAACACAGAAAATACATCCACGCACGTTCATTGCGCGATGTGCGATGCGTGGCAGTGTGATAATCGCCTAAAAGACTCCAGATCTCACACAAATTGTAAAACTTTGATAAAATACCTGGCAACCTAATCTAACTAGATTAAGAATGTAATTTGTGGAGATAGAAACTCTTTTTACAAAAAAAAAACAACTGAGTTCCGAAATAAAAATTATTTTCTTTGTAGTGTTTTTTTTTTGGAAGTCGGTTGTTTTTTTTTTTTTTTGTAAAAAGTTTTTTTTGTTTATGCCTACTTTACACCAATTCGAAAACGATCGTCTTACACGTCCACGTCCGTTTGACGGCGTTTTTTTTTTTTTAATTTAATTATAATTTATTGTTGATTTTTTTTAAACTGCTCGACCGATGTCGATAAAATTAAAATGGGACCACCTGGGAACCTTTCATACAAAAAATGATTTTCCAAATCGGTTCAGGCGTCTTCGAGTAATCGGTGAAATAACATTTTAAAAAATCCGATGAATTAGAACCTCCTCCTTTTTTGAAGTCGGTTAAAATAAACATTGTTTGTTTGTCGTTCATACTATGGCATAATGTCGCGCATTAGTGCACATTACACAATTTAGCATTTACCAAAACCAGTCATTACATGCCAGTCAGCATCAAAACAGTTTTGTCTACTATGGTTGGTTTATATTTGCGTTAGTTATCTAGCGAGTTTAGTTCAAATAGCAAGTTACTTAAGTGTCCAAACGTCAGTCCACAAGTGACAGTTTTTCATTGTAAAGTATTACCTACAAATAGACGTCAAGGAACTTAACTCGAGTCGGTACTTAAGGTACGTATTGCAAATGTAAGCAGAAGATATATTCAGTTTGCCAAAAAACATAAATTTTGTTGCGATTGTCTTCATAGACAGATCTAGTCTATCTAAAGACAGTGTTAACCCAGTTCTGCTCACTAAAATCCAACCAGCTAGAAATGACAAAAGAAAAAAAGACCTTCAAAGGCCATATTTTCGTGCAAACGTACCGACGGCAACACAAAGACTGGAAACACGATTAATATTAGAAGCGTCTAAAATCGATTGGGGACTAGCACAAAGGAATCAATCGACGCCATTGTTGTTACAACGGTCCCCGCGCGGCCTGAATCATTGTGCACTACAATATGATGAATCAGGCCTGATTTATAAGGGTAATGGTACGTATACCTGGGGTTATTCCGGAATGAGGAAAACCCGGAGTTTTATTAATGTCAAGGTTTCTATATAACATAACATAGCCCTGTTGTCCTCCAAAGGTTTAGGTAGTAAAGGTGTAATACCCGCATTTCGCCATTAAGTTTTATTTAAGCCCCATGTTATACCTAGATAGGGCGTGACACATGATATGGATAGAAAGGAGGGTGGCCAGTGAGATAATGATGACGGGGGTGATAGTGACGACTAAGGGCGAGTTTCACCATTGAAACTAAACGCGATCAAATCGCGTTTAGTTTCAATGGTGCGTTCAAGAGCTGTCAGTTTCATCATTGTAGTGAAATATTGACACCGACAGGTCTTGAACGCGGTTTAGACAAGTATGGAAGAAGATAAATAGTTAATTCGCCGACCCCAAATAAATTGTTTCGATGAAAACCGGGAAGAAATTCAGACACTGGGCTTCTTCTGAGAAATTCTCGTAGAAAAAAAAAACAACTACCAAAAAAAGATTTTTAAAACGTTGCTCCACACTAGGAATTTCTCCTGTATAGTGTTGCAGGCCATACAAATATTTGTTCCGTGCGGAACTCGAACCCGCGACACGTAACGCAGCAGTTAATCGCTTAACCACTGCGCCAACCGTGCCGTCAATTAAAGAAGTAGTTGTCTTTGGTTTTGTATTTTCATTGTAAGCCACCGATCTTCCGGAATTAATGTTATTTTTCACTTTGTTGTGCTTTTTTTCGGAAGTCGGTTGTTTATTTTTGTAATAAAATTGGTCACGTTTCAGTTGTAGTACCTACCCCACACAAATTCATATACCTTCACTCGCTAAGTAAATAAAAGTGTCAGGAAGTTAAATATAACATAATCAACATAAGCTAAGAGGAAAACACATATGTATTAATGAAGCTAACTCAAATACCACTCATCAGAACTTGACCAAACTTATATGAGACCATCCTATAAGTAGGTATACTTACCCTTTCAAACAATTTTTTTTATCCCCATTAGAAATGACGGAGTTCTGAGGTAACAAACATAAAAAACAAAAATACAACTGAATTGAGAACCTCCTCCTTTTTTGAAGTCGGTTAAAAACCCAATTACTCTTTGTAAGAGTTATTATAAAAGTTACGCTTAATAAGTTTAACCATCCGTTTGGAATATACATATAATATAGGAGCTGGGTATTAGAAAGATACACAATGACCCAACATACCCTCATAATATGGTACCTACAAGTCGCAAACAGCACGCTAATCTGTTTAGGTACACCCTTCCCGTGCTCCGTTTAAATTTAGATCTGTGAGCCCCTCGGCCTCCTTTGACTACAAATACTAACTTATTCCGCCTTATTACAAAACGAGTTCTAACTTTAGTTCAAACACAAAACTTCGAGCCAGATATTGTATTTTGAACTTTATTCCGACAAAAGTAAAGTTCTTAATACAAATTTGACAACTTAGACTCGGGTTTGATGTCAATTTTTGTATTTAGAATTTTAGCTTTGTCGGAATTGAATTCGAAATTCAAATACCGCTCGATGGTTTAAACTTGTGTCTAAAGATAAACATAGTTTTGTAATGAGGTCGTATAAGTTTAAAATTATATTATTGTGATAGGTTTTGATAAATATTATGAACTCATTTATTTTATAAAATATAAAATACATTTTTTATTGTAAAAACACCTAAAAATATAAAAAAATAGTAGCCCATCGGTATCGGGAACGGGCCCAAGCTACTGGTGCTACAGAAAGACGGTCAAGGCTCCAGAGAGAGGAACCTCCTAACAATAAGAGCCGTGACCAGAAGTACCGCTTATTGTATCAAGCAGTTAATTCAGCTGCCCAACGAGAGCCTCCTCAGGTGTTTAATTAGGTTTTTTTTTACATTCTTATTTCACATAATTTAGATTTGCTATAGTTGTAATGGCAAGCATGTCAAATGATAAATGATTTTATTTCTGTAAGTAGGTTTGAACAAACACTTTTACACGTCAATCATATTTTTTTTAAACTAGATGGGGTCGGCGTTTCCTATCTGACTACTCTGAGAAGAAAGGCCGAAACAAACTCAGAGGTCACAGTCTCTTTTAAAGTCCAGACAAAATCTTGGTCAGGTCATGTGAAAGCTATGTAGATCGGTGTCTGCAATGGTCTTTTGAGGAAAGAACCACACAGATTGAGTGGACCTGTCCAGTCAGTGCACGCAATTGTCAGTAATCGTGCAGCTCAACTTAGACTCAAGGAGCTCAACGATTCGACGAACAATACCAAAGAAAGGACATTTGAGTAGGCCGCATAAATTACTCAAACTGTCAGATCATGATTACGTTGAGAAAAATACAAAAATAAATATAAATAAATCAATGACCAACATAGTTCTCACATTCACAATAATTAGAATAATCATGTCATTTGGTTTAAACTGGCTGTTATTTTTATTATTTTATAACATAGATTATTTGTATTTTGTGAATGAGAGAACGTTGTAGGCCTAACTTGTAAACTTAAAATTTCTAGACCATTTCCTATCTTGTTAAGTACCAGGTACCTGTTGAAAGGCCTACGCTGTCCTCCCATTGTAATTTGAAAACATTGTAAAAGCCAATTATCTTTAAAAGAGTAACCGTGGAGTTTCTTGCCGGCTCTTCTCCATCAGAAACGACCAATTAGAACCTTGCTTCTGACATTTCATAAATGCCCATGTAGGTTTATGTGAAATAAAACATTTTGATTTGATTTGCGTTTAGGTAGGTACACTGTAACCGTATCATGTCTGTTAAAAGAGTTTCTAAAAGTGATGATACTGAAATGTGTCTTGCGGAAACAGCATATTTAGACCCGCTATCGTCCTTGCTAACGGGCAAATCCCTTCCATAGCAAACGTCGTACAGCCTATGCTGATACGGACGAATCAGTTAAAGACTGAGCCTATATTCTGTTGCCTTAACATAGACTTTTTCTTCTTTAACGAAAAGTAAAGTTTGGCACACTCAAAACTATAACGGTACGAGGTTCTTTTGTCGTGTGATCAAAATCGGAACCAACGCCACCGTCTTGTTTTTTCGATACAATTCCACAAATGTTTACGAAGAATGCTTTCCGTCAATGTCATTCAGGAGCCTAAAGACCCTTGTAGCCCTAAAGGCGCAGCGAGTGTATATGCCAATCCTCTCGACATATTCTATATATCTTATAATCTCAGCCATGTGTAGTTTGTTGTGTGTATCGTCTCTTAACAACAATCATAGATAAAGAGGTGAAGGTACATGATCTGAGTAAGGTATAATTAATGCCAGACCATGACGGGTGTGATCCGTGACTTGTTAGTACATACGAGGCGCGAACGAGGCATGGATCCAAAACTTAACGAACATTTTTTATATGAAGCAGTTCATGCTACAACGTGTGGAGTCCCGTCCGAGTCCTTCGGAGCAATTGCGTAACATACCTACGATGCCAATGCCATTCATGATGAATTTTCCAAAGATATAAAGTAGTTTTCTTAAGAATTTTCTTTAAAATCCTTCGGATTGTGAAAAAATACACATTTTGTCACTATCCGAAATTGAGGTGTTCGTTCCTACAAATCAAGCAGACACGGATGCGGCTCTCGCCCGTGACGGTTAACCATAGATCATCCCTCAACAACTAGAAAAGTTATTGGTCAGACGATACTGTTTCTCAAACAGTGAAGTCCAAGCGAATTGTTGACTAACCGCATTGCAATCTTTTGATGGCCACTCAGACGTCAAAATTAATTTCTGAAAGATTTAGTCCTGTCATTAAAATACTCAATTATTTAATTGTGCTCGCACAAGTTAAATTTGATCTCTTGCAAATGCCAATTTTGAAGAGATTTCAATTTGACTTTGGAGTTTCAAATTAGTTTACGAGAGCTATTCAAATATTTGACCTCCACAGTGTAATCAAACAATTAAACGCAGTGGTGATATTTTTTTTATTTTTATAAATTAATTATTAATTATGTTATAAATTATTAAATATTGATATATAAAAGGGGTTGGGATTGAATAGTCGAAAACCACAATTTCAGTACTTAATTAGTTAGTTTAGGTTATAATAAGTACAGTTATTCAGTGGTCGAATGAAAAGCTGACAACGGCTATGACCTATTACTGGAGGGCAAAATATCGTCCATTCAAATCCCACTCCGATAGACTATTTCGAAATAGGAACTTTATCTGAATCGCGTGTGAATTTGTACGGACCCACTTTGATATTCGCTGTAGCAGCAAAACCCGAGAAATCCAAACAGGAGTCGAAAAGGCAACCCCTTAGCGTACATGTCTTGTATGCTAAAAAGTATCAGAAAACACAGAGACATCACATATTATATTACTGACCATCTTTTTGACTAGTCGAATTAGTCAAAGTCAAAGCATTTATTTCAAATAGGCACATAAAAGGCACTTTTGAACGTCAACATTTACATTTAAATAGAATTGATTCTAGTCGCCCCTTCCAAAAGGTAGTTTCGTAGTGTGGTGTTTCGTGTAGTAATAGACTTAGGCCGAATTTCACCAAACTTTTATACCTAGAATAAGGATATTCCACGGATTATTCCACGGAGAAAAGACACATCCTTTTGAGGGAGAAGTGGTGCAATGTTCTCTGGGATCCAAATCGTTCTAACAACTGAAGTCTAGTGTACCAATAACCTCACCCTTTTCATCGCTAGATAATGCATTAGCACCTAAAATTCCATAACCCCTTTCGTCACACTACGACATTTTATGTCAAGGGTACAAAATATACCCATTTGAACCCGGAAGTATCCCTCCATTGCCCATGTAAAGCCAAGTAATTGTGCTCAATGCAGACACAAACACTATGGTTCTATTCTGGTTTAGTAATTTTGTTGTAGGTACATCGTCGTATATAATTAATGAATGTGTACAGAATATTGTAAAACACTTTGAGTAACTGTGAAGTTTCTTGCCCATTCTTCTCCATACGAAAGTACCTTTTGAAATGGGCAACTAGAATCAATACTTTTTGAAGAAATTTTGACATTAACATTTGAAATGAATGATTTGACTTGAACTCTGTACCATCCACGAGACGCTTTCGCCATACAATAAGAATGACATCGCATTTTGATTCGATTGTCAACTGACTCAATATAATTAGTGACTGACGATTCTTCATATAAAAGTTCTTTTAATTTAAAAAGACGAATGGTTTTTAGAATGGCGACAAGACGATTCATCCTGAATTAAATCCGTGTTATGGACATATTATACGTACGCGATTTTGTGATGCGTAAGCGCGTGAATACATATATATGATTTTATGGGACATTTAAAAAAAGTGAAAACTTACGGCTGGAGCCAAGTATACCCGACTCAGCGTCACCGACCGACATGAGCCGAGTATACCCGATTCAGCGTCACCGACCGACATGAGCCGAGTATACCCGATTCAGCGTCACCGACCGAGTGGAGCCGAGTATACCCGATTCAGCGTCACCGACCGAGTGGAGCCGAGTATACCCGATTCAGCGTCATCGACCGAGATGAGCCGAGTATACCCGATTCAGCGTCACCGACCGAGTGGAGCCGAGTATACACGATTCAGCGTCACCGACCGAGATGAGCCAAGTATACACGATTCAGCGTCACAGACCGACATGAGCCGAGTATACCCGATTCAGCGTCACCGACCGAGTGGAGCCGAGTATATCCGATTCAGCGTCACCGACCAAGTGGAGCCGAGTATACCCGATTCAGCGTCATCGACCGAGATGAGCCGAGTATACCCGATTCAGCGTCACCGACCGAGTGGAGCCGAGTATACCCGACTCAGCGTCACCGAACCTAGCTGGACGGTACAATTTCGTTCACTGTTCAGAAAGAATGCAAAGTGCGCCTAAAGAAGTTTTCACTTCAAAATCAAATTCATGACGATACGAAAAAAACGATTCATCAGTGTGTGTGGGTTTGGGCTTATAGGTAACTGTAAGCCCAAACTCACACACACTGAGGTAAGCTGTAAAGCTTACCAGTGAGTCCCCAGGTTTATGGGATAACACCGTCCTTCTCCGTAACACAATATGAAACAAAAGGTACCAGGGATGACGTTATGATAAATAGTTTATGTTTATTTATAGTATAACGGGTCCTTTGATGGACAGGGCATGAGGCATGTCACGACATGTGAAACATGCTTGCTATGCTTTGTTGTACTGTACATATTTGTTTGGGATTAGCATTTCGCAGGCGGAGGGAGGGTTAAAATTATGTTTTAGGTGGTGTTAATCCATTGGGTGAATTTTATTTTGGTAGTGGACGATTGTGTTTTTTTAAGACCGCGTTAAGCTGTCGTAACGTTTTAGAACTGAGGGACTATATCTGGAAGTTTAGCATAAATTAAATAATTTTTATTTTTTTGGGAAAACCTATGGACGCTAATTTAATTAAAATAAAAAAATGGACACATCAATAAAAAAAAATACAGTCGTGAGGTTTCCTTCGCCTTTGGACACGTGGCGAATGACAACAACTTTACTACGTCACCTAAGTGTCTCGTGACGGTCAACATTTTTCACATTTTTCGGTCTAGCTCTCATTCTCCAAGTGTGCAGAGTATGACGTGCGGTAATTAATTACGTTCCAAAAACAAAATGATACTTACAAGTATCTAGTGACGAGTTGACGACTCTAAGCAGTAAATACAGACATCCATTAAAATTGTTTAATCCTTCTAATCCTTTAGACCTACTTGCACGTCATTTGGGCAAGAATTTACTCTGACAGAGGTAACATTTAATTATTAATGCCCTGATACACCCTATTACACCTTATGCATAATTATATTAATATAGGTCAAATCAGCTTGCTTTGTGTACACTTGTACAGCTTATATTTAATGTAAATGCTGGTTAAATTTGTTGGTTCCTTTGAAATAAGATGAATATGGTCTTGACTCCGTGACTTCGTCCGCGTGAAATTGCTTGTTCCCCCGCCCCACCCCCTCTCATCGCGTCGCCCGCCCGCTCTGTAACGTCGTTTTCGCTTAGCGTTCTTTCTGCCTTTTTCCCCTTTGCTTGGCTCCTAAGGGTTGTAGCGTGATGTTAAATAGCCTATAACCTTTCTCAAAAATTGGGCTATCAAAATACAAGAAGAATGTTTCAAATCTGACTGGCAGTTACAGAGATTACCGTGTTCAACCCAAAAAAACAAACTCTTTAGCTCTATTCTAAAGCTTTATTATTATTTAAAATAAGTATTCGTGCCAAGTTTTAAGTTTATAGATCAGTCGAATAAGATTTTTCATATAAACAGTTTTCTTCCCTATTTACAACGACAGGGTTTGTTTAAAAAATGCGTTTGGTACGTTTCCGTTCTATTATATAACATTATTTATACCCACTTTCGAGTTAATTGAAGCAAGCAGTAAAATCCAAACATTATTACCACGTTATTACCCTTTTCCACTCCGTTAGAAATTTAATTTTGAAAAACCCTGAATTAGGTACCCTACTTATATTTTTTTTGTTTAAAATATTGGTACCGATTTTCGAGTTAATCCGACAGCGCCTTTAAATACTTACTACTTAACTTTGACACCTTCTAAATCCTCAGTGAGGTGCTGTTTAAAAAAAACTAAAAGTGCCAATCTTTATTATTTGCTGAGTAAAACATTGCCAAGTTTATTAACCAAAGCAATAAGATTTTTCACATAAACTGTATCCCCTCTTTTCTCCTCGTGTGGGGTGGAATTTTGAAAAATCGCTCTTTTAATAATAACTGATAAATGATTTTATTTCTGTAAGTAGGTTTGTACAAACACTTTTACACGTCAATCATGTTTTAAAATCTAGATGAGGTCGGCGTTTCCTATCTGATTACTCTGATTAATCATGCAGCTCAACTCAGAACTTAAAGAGCTCAACGATTCGACGAACAGTACTAAAGAAAGGACATGTGGGTAGGCCGCATAAATATTACTCAAGCTGCCAGACATATGCTACGCATAATAATATGCTAGCTGACATATGGCAAATAATTTTAATATTTTTGTATTTCGTAATGTTAATTACTTATTACTATAATATATAGAATCCAGTTCTTCTAACTGAACAGACAGCAGTGCTGCTGAGGAGTTTGTTCCGCCACTTCTTCTTCCCAGCTAAAGCACTAGGAAGTGGTGAAGGGTGGGCGTTTTGGGGGGACTGTCTTATGTGATTTTGACGTTCAAAAAGTGCTGATTCTCAGCCTAGTTTGAATAAATGACTTTTGATTTTGATTTAGACCATGACTAAAACTAACTGAGATGAAAAAAAAAAAACAAAAAGAAATACCCATATAATTTACTTTTTTAATATATATTCGTGGCAAGTTTGAAGTGTATTAACTCAAGGAATAAGATCCTCCATACAAACAAAATCTCCCCTTTTCACGCCCTTAAAGGTCAAATTTCCAAAAACCCTTTAACGGATACCTACATCATAATACTATCTGTGTGCCAAATTTCAGCCCAATCCGTTCAGTGGTTTGAGCTATGTGTTGATGATCAGTCAGTCAGTCACGATGTCCTTTTATCTATGTATTGTATACAACGTGTAACATAATTAACGCAAGACCTCATACACCCCAATTAGAGTATTGAGTTACAAGCTTAATACAATGACCAAAACAATTTTTTATGAAAGCTAACTATTATTTATTATTAAGAAAATCGTGTTGACCCTAGCATTACTTTATGCATTTAAAATTGAGTCTTGTTGCCTTGAAATAAGATTTAATTTTCTTTGGCTCGTATTGCGGTCAGTATTGTAAAATACATAAAATTTGAAAAAAATATCTATATTAATAGTTACGGAAATGGATTCTGTAGTCAATTATGAGCAAACTACTTTCAGGACATGCGTTTATTCTGTTACATCTTGTATAAATAGATATTATAATATTGTAAAGATTCTAAGCCTTTCTGAATTACTGGGACTGCCACGGTTCTCTTGGTCCCGACAGGTGCCAAGCGCTACTCAGCACTAGCGCTTGGCACCGGTCTTGGGTTCGATTCCCGGGTCGGGTAAAGTGTATTCGGTTTTTCCATCAGAAGTTTCTCGGTAACAGCCCGGATGATTTGTGCCCGGTTGATGACAATAGGTAGGAAATCTCTATTACATAAGAATTAAACTTTACTAGCGAAATGTAGGTTTCTGATAGGTTTCTCTACACCTCTGTCTATCCCTGATGGGAACACAGGCGTGATGTTACATTTTCTGTAGAGACATTATATCCAGATTATAGCAATTTAAAAAAAAAACATCGAAAACTATTTGTATTGTTGAAAACCTTTCAAAAGCAAAACTCACTTCATGAGGAAAATAATATTCCTTCTTTACATAAATTTTTAAAAGAATACAAATAAATTCATTAGTTTCGGGATTATCTATATATTTTCTACATTTTTTTAAACATGTTTAATTCGACGAAACATCCCTTTGTGTGAAACTTTGAAAATTTAATCAACAACCGGGTTGTCAAAAAAGTTGGTAGGTACGTTTCTGACGGTTAATAACAGGCTGAGACTAAATTAATGATTCACCAAAGATTTAAATCGTTAGATTTGCCCTCACCTACTAATTAATCACTCGAAAAAGTGCTAATACTGAGCTGATTGAGCTCACATATGATTAAGTAGCGTTCCCATGACATCCAAGTCAAGTCACTGCTTCGGAGTGTGTCAGAAATGTCACAACGAAACAGAAACGCGACTATCTTTTGACGCAGTAGGGCGAATCTAACGATTTAAATTGATACACCGTCTTAAACCAACTTTATACTGGGTCCAGTTACTAAACAAGAGGGATGATTGAATACCTGTGACCTTGGCCAGTGGGAAGTTCTCATTAACTTTTTAAATCATTTTGAGTTTTTCTGGCAATAAATAAAACAAATCAACAAATGTCGGAACTGTGTTCGTTGGATAAAAGATAAAGTGTAAACAGTTTGGTGTAGGCTAGTATCATCTGAAATAGGGTATTTATGTTCCAATTTATATGCCAAATAACAACTTACACTTAACTAACTAAGTAACTAACTATGTACATAAAATGAAAAATAAAAACAATAAAATATTCTCACTTAACTAAACCTAACAACTGAAATTTATGGCATCGAATAATTTCTCCTCTTCGCTGTCGACTATAATGGTAATGTGTCCAAGAGACTGGCGGCATTTTCACGTTGTATGGCAAAGCTCAGCCTTTGGCCAAGGTAAAACCCAGCCCTTGGGTCACGGGAAGTGTCAACCAGCTGTTTCGAGATCTCTTGAGGGTAATATATAATTTAATTGAATACTAACTGTCGTCAGATCAGAAACATTCGTCAAAGTCATAAAAAGATGCAGCGCTAAAAAAACATCCTTAGAATTTGTAATATTATTAAGTTTGATAGGTTTATGTGAATTTGGAAATGGCTCAAACACGATATGCGGATAACAGTTTTAAAGTAATATTTCAATTTAAACTAAAATTCATAAGTAGGTACTTCAATTTGTAATTTGGCTCCTAAATACATTGCCAAACGTAAAATCGAGATTGAAAAGCTCTTTAAAATGGCGCATGTTTTAGCTAAATTAACGAATTTCGCTTAAATTAATACGTTATTCTACTTTATAAAAAGTTTAATCGCGAGCCGGTATCAGGTCATCACATTTAAGCCTTTGGGGACAGATAATTTTCTATAACGTATGAATTGTACTGAAAATGTTTCAACTTTGCTCTCAAAAGTTACCCTTTATGCCAAAGCTGTCTAGGGGCATATAAAAATATTTGATATTTTTTTAAATTGCATGTTACTTGTACTTTGTACTGAATATTTCGCTTTTCGAGCTCTCGTGTGACCAATATATTGGAAACTACTTACGTAATATTATTTGGTAGCTTTTATGTATGTTTTCAGACAGTTACTGCAAATAGCTTCGTAATATTTTTCAATAATTCTTCGCTTGTATGAAACTTTATTTTACGCATTTGACCCCTTAGGGATGTAATTTTGAATAGTATACTCTTTCCCAATAAGATATGCAGTCACTCCATGTAAAATACTGGTATTTAGCTGAATCCGGTTAGACTGGACGCCAACCCAAACATAGTTACAGTATTTTAAACTCATGAAACGACACGCGCTTTACTTGTGATAACCAAGTGTACAAACATGTTGTGAATCTGTGCGTGAAGACGAGTAGCGTCAGCACATAGCACATACACACACAGGCACTCACTTCCAACTTCGCCATTGTCACGGACGGTACCGATAGCTCCTGCGCTTACACTCACATTCACAGCATGTTTTGTCCATTACGAGTTTCTGAGAAACAGCCCGGAGTTTGGAAGTTGGCGGTGCGATCCCATGCCTCGGAAACACGTAAGCCGTTGGTCCTGCGCCTGATCTTTCTCCGGTCGTGTCGGATTTTCGTCCCATCGGACTATGAGTGTGAGGGATGAGAGACTGCACCTGTGTCTGCGCACACTCTTGTGCAGTATAATATCTCCCGCGCCGAAGTCTTGTCTCCGTAGAGATTGGCCGCCATGGCCGAATTACGGTTTGTAGGACTATTAAGCACAAGTAAAGTGCGCGTCGCTTCGTGAAATAATAATAAAAATGTGAAAACGTATTGTTACAGAACGTACCGAGTCGTACGTAACGAGATTGTTACAGAATAGCATTTTAGGAGCGAAAGACAACTGATTTCCTTAACAACAATTTTGGTTATACTTAAAGGTAGAAACTAGATATAAACATTTAATAATAATAAAACTAGAACTAGATTTTTATTAATAAAAGTTGTACCAGTATAAGTGGGTGTGTGTGAGGGAGGGTGTTCATGAAAAGTATGTACTAAGTAGGAAGTATGTAAATGAAAAGGCTAGGCGGATTGATTGATACTCCATCCTAATAGGTACAGTTATTAGGAAGGAGTAATTAAGAGAAGCTTGTCTTAAGCTGGATGTTTTGTGTAAATTATTTAAGAATATCCGTTTTGAAAGTCAGTTTTTGTATGATAGAAAATTAAAAGCATCCTCATACAATTCCATACATTTTGCTTTCCTATGTGATGTGGTCTTATTCTTCTATACGGGTGGATGGTAATTTTTAGATTATTAAATTAATTAATCAGTAGCCATGGCGGTAAAAATATTACGTGGCGTGCCATACTACTATAAACTATCAAAACTCGCAATATCTCAAAGACATTGTCACCGTTTAATGAATCGTTTTAGCAACTCCAGTGTCTGACGCAAGTGTCGTTTGTGTCTACACCGAGAAGCAATCACCTTCTCAAGTGTTGACTATCAGCCACTCCTTAGAGCGCTATTTCAGAAGCTTCAAGCTAGCTAGGTATATTTTGGATAGGTGCTTCTAGCATAGTTAACTGAACTCAACTCAACTAAGCATTAATTTCAATTAAACCAATTACAAGCACTTTTGAATTGTCAAGGGGTTGGTCAATCAGAAAGATGAAGCTAGTTGCCGATTCCAAAGCGTAGTAGGTTCCTATCGAGAAGAATGGTCAGTAAACTCCCCGGAAATTCTTTTAAATCATAATATTGTTACAAAATATTGGTTAAATAAAAAAACAGACCATGACTCTCATTGAAGTAGGTAACTATAAGAATGAATGGATATTACGATAGTTGCAGCTGCATTTTCTTAGAAATCAGAATCTCCTAGCTCCCCACAATTATTTTTCTTTGTGAAATCTATTTCAATAGGATAAATGTTTCCAGAAAAATATTCGAACAATCGGAGTTATCTGATCATACCTAAGGGATCCATTATGATCAGATAACTTTTTATTTATATAAGTATTCATTTACACACAAACTCTTAATAGTTAAGATACGTGAAGATAAAAGAGCACAAAGGTACTGCTTAAGGCTCCATCAGACAGGCGCGACACGACAGCAGGGCGCGTTTCTAGTCGAACAATTTCTATGAAAACTTCACGGAAATTGTTTTATCAGAATCGCATCGCACCGTCGCGTCGCGCCTATCTGCGGGAGCCTTTATTACTCCAAAATTTTCTTCCAACAGACCTGCGACAGGAGAGTTGGATGAGACACGTAGATGTAGTGTGTTATAAGACAGTACAGGAAAACTTATATTAGACTATATTAACTCATTTCATTGCTTCCAAGAATATTCTTGAAGCAATAAAAAGAAGTTAAAGATATTTAGTGAAGATTAATGATATCTATCATTCATCTAGATTTTAGAGCATTTAAAAAGCGGTGCTTGGCCATCAAAAACCATTTGATAAAAAGTGCAATATGCTTCTGTATTGTCCCTATTCACTTCTACAAGCAATAATATTAATGTTTCGTCGTTTATTATTTCCGTCGTTTATTTTCTTTCCGTGTGAGATTTAAAATTGAGCCTAATTGATGTATATTGCGTGGGCAGAAGCATCCATTTATTCTCTGATTATTTCATACCGGGATCATTAATCGTAGCTATCCCTGGAAGCGGGCCTATATTACTTCAAATAAATATTAGAATTAGAGATATTTGAGCATGTGTGTGAAGCTTGAACACTTATTTTACAGTCACTCTGCCCAACTAACAATACAAAATAAGTAACTTAGGGGCCAGGATACATGAACATAATGCATCTACTTATACGAACCAATTTCCCATATTAGTAGTCACCGTTAGCAAAAGATAGATTGTAGTCTCACCAGCGTGACATGTTTAAACGCTACGTTCATGTTAGTCATTGGGATGTACTCAAAGTTCAACGCAATAGGTTTATGACATAAATGACGCCCACGACCTAATCAGCTCTATTGATTCATTATTCTGAAAATCATAACAATATGAATGCTTAAACTGGCGGAGCTTATAATAAGAAAACTATAAAACGAAGAATCAATCCAATCCTAAGCTTGGATGTGAATATTAAATGACTTGTCTGTTTGGCTGCATGACCCCGCTTACTCGTACAACGAATCATAATTCTACAACATCCACAGATTATGTACTTTACATAATCATATATTATTCACTTCTACTTTACATAGATTATGTATTCATTGTCTGAGCGTCACGTCTTTGGCGTACCGAGTGTACTGGTATGCATTCCCTTGATGGACACAATATTGTTATATTTTGAAATGGAAATTCTACGTCAACTCCAATTTCATGTATACAGAGACTGAAATATCATTCAATATGTTGTAGCAGGCTATTTCCAGCGAGTTCGTGTACATTCAGCATGGGTTCAATTTGAGAAAGAACTGACGGAGTATTTGAGGATGATAATACATTAGCAGCAATTACATCCAAAATTGTTTGCCAATATCTATCCTAGCAGTGGATCAAAATCAGTTACAAAGGATAGTTCAAAATATAAAGTACACTTACCGTCATACACCACTCCTCGAACCAGCTCTTCAGTTTCAAACACCGGGTGGCTAAGCGTCAAGTTAACGTCACTATCTTCGACACTGAGCGTGACAATATCATCACTGTCACTCGGGATCCTTGCGAAGGCACAAGCATCACTGATATCCACCGTCCTTTCACTCACTACCTCACTCACAGTCGTAACTTCTACCACTTCTTCACTAGTTGTTGTTTCGTCGTAAACCTCCGGTATTTCTATTACTTTGTCATCTGTTGAAAGTTCTTTAACATCGAGTTGAGGTGGCCCCGGAGACCTGCCCGGCGCAGGGTCACCGTTCGGCAAACTCAATGTCGAGCTATAAGGCAACGAAGCTAAGATGACTATCGTCATCAGAAAATTTATTGAGATCCTGTTCATTTTGAATTTGGTCGGTTTTTTCATGTTGCTCTTCACCGTCTGACATTGCATCGGTTTTCGGTATTTGGACATCAGAAGGTTGCTTGATGACATTTTTATATGGAGTTAATTCTGTGCCCTGACTTCTGTAGCACTGGGTAGGTATGGTTCTGCCTCGTTCATGTTTTCTTTTGAGGATTACCTGTGAAAGAAAAATATGTTTATTAGTACATTCAAGGTACTGTGTTGGTAGATTTGACGTTACGAGAGCTTAATTAATGTGTAGCCTCAAAATTCAAATTTCAAAACATCAAAGAGATAAACATTTGACAGGCGCCGCGCGCTGCTCACGAATCACCGACAGCCAAATTGATTAGGTACCAATCTGATTACTTGCTCTACTTACAACAAAATAGGTACTTGTAAATTGATCTGACGCTATTCATTAATAATTCAACTCGGCTTCTACTTTAATCTTCATATTTTCGAATAACAATAGCCTTAATCAATATTGTTTTCACAAACATGTTTTTAGGGTAGCCTCCTAAAAGATATTTTCGGAAAATAAAGAGACTAATAGATTACTCTTGGCATGCTTTGTGCCAAGCCGGGCTCGCCCTACAAACCTATTTATCAGGTACGATTAAAAGGCTGCGGGACAATGAAAGCTATTGAGGGGATAATAGGGAAATATTTTTCGTTGACTTTGATTATGGTATTCTATTTCAATGTTACGCTTTATGCTTCTTGAAATATTGTTTTGTTTTTTATCTTCGTATTTCGTAATTTTTTCTTTACACGTAGTCATTGTTTTAGTATCGAGTCTTTAACGTAGGTATCGTGCTTTCTTTTGAATGTTTTGGAGTGTAGGTACCTAGTTATAATTAGTTACTAAGAGATGAGGTAATAGAATAATCTAAACAGTTTGTTTAACTGTTAACTCTCAGCTATTTAAACAAAAGTTGTATTGAATACAAAAATATTTTAATTTAGTTTTCACAGTAATTTCTTGAAATCGAGCAGAATTTTGATGAGAACTACGCAAATATCCGCTGCAACGGTAGAAACATCTTATATATAAAATTCTCGTGTCACAATGTTAGTTACCATACTCCTCCAAAACGGCTTGACCGATTTTTATCAAATTTTATATGCATATTCAGTAGGTCTGAGAATCGGCTACTATCTATTTTTCATACCCCTAAGTGATAAGGGTTGGAAATTATTTCTAGGGACACTAGAAATTCCCTAGAAATAATTTATATGGCAAAACAACGTTTGCAGGGTCAGCTAGTAACAATATAAATTAATAGACCCTGTAATTTCGAAGGGGTAGACAGAAAGGCACCTGCAGTATACCCACTTTGTTATGATGATTTGACTACGGCGCGAACGAATCAACTGTGATTTGACATTAGCTGTGGGACGGCACGTACCTGTTGGAGGGATGATGCAATAATAAGAAGCTATAAAAAGCATCGCTTGCAGTATGTACAATCTTTACCGTCGTTACGGTCAAGAGTTTTCGCGTACCCTTAATTTAATACAAACCGTGATCCCGCAAGCAAGATCACGTGTAATGCTTGCCTATAGATACGGACGAGATATGCGCCAAGGCTCGACTATAAATACTGACGATAGGATTTCAACATTAAAATGGAGATAGTGATGTCATACAGGATATTGTGTTCATTTTTAAACTGCTATATTGATCTCGGATATTGAAAAATAGATTAAGATACGATCTTTTTACTAGATACTAGCAACCTGGCCCTGTTTCACACAGTTTTTACGACACGACAGAACATTTTTCAAATCAGATGTCTTTACAATTTGTATCTTGGTTAGTTAATTACAGATAAATCGTTCGCAATTCTCTAAATAATGGTGACCTTATTAAAATCCGTTGCGTAATTAAGAAGACCAAAGCGGTCACACAGACATTTAGGGGGGCTTGTAGAAGGCGTTATCCGCCCTCCGCCGACGCCCGGTGGACATTCTGTGGGCCGGGTGAGTAGATGAGATCTCCCTCTCCCTTTCCGCAGCCTCCTTCTGCGAGACGACTGTTTCGCAGAAGGAGACCACTGCGTCCCAGGCCTCGCCGCTGCCGACCATCGACTCGACTACCGCCGGCAGCGACAAGTCTCTGCCTACTTCTGAGATGAGGGCACGGCGCGGCTCCTCCCAAGCGGCACACTCTGCCAGCGTATGCCACGCCGTGTCCTCCCGGCAGTCGACGCAGTGGTGACACCGGGCGTCCGGCTCCCTGTTTATGCGACACAGGTACTTCCCGAAGCAACCATGCCCCGAGAGCACCTGCGTCACCCGAAGCGACAGGGAGCCGTGCCCCCTCCCGAACCAGCGCTCGAGCACCGGCCGGACCGCCTCGATGGTGACGAGGCCGGTGGTAGGGCGTAAAAGCCTGTCCTGCCATTCCGCCACCAGGACCTTGCGAAACTGAGACCGACGCAGCTCCATGTGTCGCTGCATCGGTCCTTCGCCCCGCGCCTTCGCTTCCTCGTGCCACCGATACAATGACGCGAGTACTTTTGCCTCGAGGTCCCAGGGCGGGGATCCGACCAGTACGCAGCCCGCCTCGTAGGAGATTGTGCGACACCTCCTGATGACTCTGACGGCCATCGCCCTCTGCGGCTTTCGCAAAACAGCGATGCTGCCGGCCGTCAGGTCAGAGGCCCACACCGGGGCCCCATACAGGGCCATGGATCGCACGATCCCCACGTAGAGCCGCCTACAGGCGGCGCTCGGGCCCCCCAGATTGGGAAGCAGCGTTGCGAGTGTGCCAGCCGCGCCCAGCACCTTGGGCGCCAGCCGTCGGAAGTGGGGCCCGAAGTCCCACTGGCTGTCGACCACCAATCCTAGGTACTTTATGGTGGACTCGACAGCGATCCGAGCCCCCCCGACCACGATGTGTGATCCAGGTGGTGGCGCCCGCCGGGGGCCATGAAACACCATGGCCTCCGACTTGCTGAGGGCCACCTCTAGGCCTAGGCGACGTATGCGGCCCACCACCTGTGAGACCGCAGCCGTCTCCAGCAACGCTGCCTCCCTGTGCGAGCTCCTCCGGGCAGTGACCAGCGTGTCATCTGCATAACACGTCAGGTCTACGCCCGGTTGGAGCTCGCCCCTCAGCACCCAGTCGTACCCGATGTTCCACTGGAGCGGCCCTAGGACTGAACCCTGCGGAACACCGCACGACATGCGGCGCTGGTTTCCGCCATCACGTCCCGCGTAGGTGCACGTAGGTGTAGGTAGGTAGACTGGTGCCTAAACTAAGCTCTAGGCTTGTATTTCAGAACACCAGGTATCCGCCCTTTTACAAAATAAGTAAGTTGCTGTATTTCAGGTCCATATTAGATAAACATTACAGACATTGTCACACATGATATTATATTGTTTAGTTTACTGTGGGAGACTGGTGCCAAAGTTAGGCTTTAAGGGCCTGTGTTTCAGGTCACCAGGTCTCCACCCTCTAGCAGTTTAGCAGTTCGATACATTGCATAATAATAATAATAAAATTTGTTAGCTACAGATTCTAAAAGCTACTATAATAGCTTTTAGTATCTGTAGCTCAACATAAGGTGTTTAAAAAAAAAAACAATAATAATATATGAATGGAAAAAAACAAAAGACAAAACAGACGAAAAAGAAAAAAAAAGTAAAGATGTGTTTGTATAGTGTTAGAATTGTTAGTAAACATTATCTAGTGAGGACGTGAGTAAGATGTGTTTCGTGTGTGTATGTTTGAGAGTGCGTATGTGGGGGTGTGTGTGTGTGAGAGGGTGTGGGTGAGGGTTTATTAAATAGCAGTTGGTATACATTAAGTCATACTGGTAAGTAGTTTTTCGCTGTCGTCATAATTGAGCCGCTGGAGCCACGTGGCAAGCTGATTTTTACATTGTCCTTTATTAAGGTTAAAAATCAGTTGAGTTTTATTGATTTTGTTGTACAAGAATCGTCCCAGATAGCAAAAGATGCGGTCAGCAATGCTTCTCGTGTGGCCCACATGCGGCACATCCCGTGGGCAAGTTTGCCAAGCATACACGGTGTAGGCAAAACGTGACCACTACGTACCACACACTGCGACCTTTCCCAGAATACCTATCTACATATAATTTTGACACTAAACTTTAACATCACGCATGTAATCCCCGAAGGCGTAGGCATAGGCGTACCTATAGTACACTCACGTGTCGCCAGTTATGTTTTGTTCCCGTGTAATAGGGGGTATCCACATCAGTGCTCCTGCTGTGTCACGCAACATCCCGAGAGACACGAAGTAATCCCCCCCCCCCTGCTTTTCACGTAGTACGTGACCACTAAATGCCACACACTGCCACGTTTCCTAAGCTTCGTAGCGGTCATCAAACTTAGGACTCGCATAGCAACGACCTCTGGTCACCCTTAACGCAACCACACACCAATAAAACTAAGCGTAAAGTTGCACACTTTACTAATTAGCCCGTGATGGGCCTGAAGTAATGGGAACAGAACATTTAGGGCGTTGGAACAAAGTTCGTATACATCCACGTTTTTGTACTAATGGCTGTTGTTTTGTATTAATTTATTGTACCCCTTCCCACGCGTCGCATCGCATCGCCCGCCCGCGCAGTTACTTTGTTTTCGCTTATCAGTCGTTCTGACCTTTGTTGCTTCTGCTCGGCTCGTTAGGGTCGCTGCGTGACCTTCTTCAAGAATTGTGCTATCAAATGCAAAAATAATTTTTCAAATCCGACCGGTTGTTCCAGAGATTACCCGCTACATACAAACAAACCAAAAAAAATACCTCTGTACTAATAATAATTATTTTCGTTTGTTTAAAGTTTGTTTATAAAACTATTTAAAAATGTATTTATTAGGTATGAAAGTAAATAAACGAAATAATAATGAATAAATAATTATAAATCCGAAAGTATAATCTGTCTGTCTGTTAATTTTCACGTCCTAATAGCTGAACGGATTTCGATGAAATTTGTTACAGGTATACCATGAGCTGGGTCAGGGCATAGGATACTTCTTATCTCGGAAGTATGATCCCATAAGATAGTTTCCGATATCCACGCGAGCGAACTTTATATTTAATCACAAGCTTTCATGTTCTGTTTTTCTAAGAAAATGCTATTACTGTATAAACGAATCTTTAAACGACAAAATATTGATAATAATGGCATGTAAATGGGTGTAGTGCTGGTGGATCGATTTAATTTTATTTATTTATTTTGTTTCTGATTGATTTGATTTAATTTGACTTGGTTTTATTTTATCTCATTTTTTCTTGGGTTGATTTTATTTTATTTGACTTGCATTTAATCTACATTATTTGATTTAATTTGACTTGGTTTTGTTTTACTTTATCTGATTTAATTTGACTTGGTTTTGTTTTACTTTATCTGATTTTATTTGACTTGGTTTTATTTTTATTTAATTATGAACGTATGTTCAGAAGATAATTAAATGATTGCAAAGTTTATCTCCCCTACTTTTTTTGCTGTGCCCGACAGGGTCCATAATGATCACATATAATTTTTCACACCACCTGCTCGAAATGTCAAATTATATGTCAAGCAATTAGTGGCCGGGGACACAGCCGGTCAATAATGTTGTACTGGATTTCATTATGACCCGCTGGTCAATAATGTGATTTGAATTTGGAATCTCACATGCTCAGCTAAATTGGCAGTATAACAAACACCCTTTGGTGCCAGAAAGAGGAAAGCTATTCTCGAAACCCTTACTACGCGTGGATGATATTCTCGATTTCCTACAAAATCATAACGACTGCTTCTTCATATCGTTGCCATGTTTTCGAAGACATTTTTATCTTTGCACAACTGGACTAATGTCTCAAATGTTACCATTAGCTTCAATTAATATGTAAGTGCATATAACTAACTAGTTCTAAATATGTTATTCTTACTGTTTGTTTATTTAATAAATACTTTGTTTTTCGTACTATGGCTATTATTTTCTCACAGTAGGTGTAAAAAGTAGAGTATCCTCCTCTGGGCTAAAGGTGTCTTTGCCTTGGGCTAGCTTGAATCTCGAGCGCAATGAAGGATTCTTGTATTAACTCCCTCGCTTCGCTCGTGAGTTAAACTCTTAACTCCCTCGCTGCGCTCGGAAGTTAAATCCCGAATCCTTCATTGCGCTCGAGATTCAATATGACGCCCGTGACATAAGACACAACTTTAGCCCCTCGGTGCATAATCTACTATTAAGTTACCACCTAAGTACACATTGTGGAATGCAAATAAAATATTGAGTCTCAGTGACATCTATCAAACTTCAACTAGTGTTCGGTTACTACAAAGGTCATGTGAATACTTTAGGGAAAGCAACCATGTATAAAAAAGGTTTGAAGAAACGCAAGAATCACAAAATTCTATAAAAATAATGAGAAGGTTGATAGAACCCCATTCATCCTTGTTATTATTTCGTATACTTATTTTCTTTCATATCTTACAACATTTTTAAATACTTATTAAAATAAAAATGTATAGAATTGAAGAATGTAAAAAATAGAGGTCCACCGGTGTTAGGAGCAGGGTCGGGTTTAGGGCTGCAAAGACAGGAACCTCCTCACGATACGAGCCATATCGGGGAGTACTGCCTTCAGAATCAGGTCTTTCCAACCGCCTAGCGAGAGCCACGAGAGATATTGATCAAGGCTTTCGCCCACCAGGCCGTTACGACAATCGGCACGATGACAGCCGAGCTCACATTACACATGGCAACCACCTCGTGTGCTAAGTCGAGATATTTTATTTGATTCTCTCTCAGCTTTCACGCAGTTCTCGTCATGTGGAATGGTAACATTGACAATTCTTAACCCCTATAATTATTATTATTTTCAAATATTGGAAAATAGTTGGTGATTTGGTACAATTAATCGACTAAGATCAGTTTTCCTACACCGTCAGTCAATGACATCAGAACTTAAAACGTACGCCCTAAATAACAACGAATTATTAAAAACACCACTTTGACTTGGGATACTTAAAAAGTACTACTATAATCCACCCGTAGTAACCATACTAATATTATTATTAATTCGAAAGTAACTCTGTCTGTCTGTGTGTATGTTACCTTTTCACGCCTAAACCACTGAACGGATTTCGATAAAATTTGGCAAGGAGATAGATGGACTTTTTGTCTCAAAAATAATCCTAAAAGGGGGTGGTAAAGGAGATAAAAGTTTGTAGGGGAAACTTAGCATTTCTTAAGTTATGTACTGACCATTTCAATTATGCTTTTGTAAAATCATCCCCCAAGGGGATGAAATAGGGATGATATAAAAAAAATAAACTAAGGAACTGGAAATACATTCAGCACTAGTATCATGTTTTTATTTATTGTTGTATTTTTAACATTTAAATCGGTCCACCCGCTTACTAGAATAAGTTATTACAATTAGAACGATTATGTAGGTACCTACGTTGTCAATGGTGATGCTAGAGTATTTTAAATGAATGATGATAAATTGATAATATAAAACTGTTTTTTTTTTATGTTAAATTTTTAGAATCATAAAATCTTGTTTATAAAAAAATGGCATTTATTATCTGTATGTCTGTTACCTTTTCACGGTTTAACGGCTGAATGCATTTGGATGAGAATATACTATTTATTTGGATAGGACGTTCCAGAAGGATAACTTCCGACATCCACACGGGTAGCAGCTAGTAATATTATAAAGAGAAAAGTTTTATTATTTGTATGTGGTTAGTAACGCTTACGGATTTTTTGTATGTTGTTTGTTACGCTCATAGATTTGGGGAGACCATGACCTGGAGAAGGACATACTTGGGCTATTTTTCATCCTGAATCGCAGACGAAGTCTTGGGCAACAGCTAGTAATACATATTCTAGATTCAAGATAGACTAGACTAGATACGTAGTACATTAAGTAGCCTAATAGCATAGAATACAGGACAATGATACAGTTGTGTGCAGTGTACACGGAGCTGACTGGCGTCACGTAACGGATCCGGTGGTCAAGAATTATTTTATTCTCATGCCTTCTCATTCCCATTGGGGTCATCAGAGGAGGAATGATTCTAAGGCTAAAGTAACAGTACCTACTTTCACACTCTTAAAAAGTTTAGGAAATATCTAGTCGCGTATCGCCGATGAATTGCAACCAAAGTAACCAAATTGACAATTTTGCCTACGTTCGCATGGCATGGATGTTCGCAATGTTAATAATGGCATGCAAGCCACTTGCAAACTTTTATGCAACATGATTCAGAGCACTCCGAAAAACATCTTAAAACAGATATCAAATGCACCACTGTAGACGGACCTTATGGGTTTTAATAAACGTTACGAGTATATTGCATTGTAATGTGTAGTATATCTTCCACTGTCATACTTTGTAGTTTTTACCCAATAATTACTGTCTAGGACAGTCACCAACAGTTGAGTATGTAGATAATGAAGGATAATAATAGACTTGTGATAATTATAGCCCATCCGTCGTACTAGCTGTCTGTGGTCACGTAATCTTATGATACTTACATAAGTGTCGTTTTATATCTAGGTGTAATTTTCATACGACTGCGCCGAAACCCGAAAAAAAAAAAAAATTTTAAGCCATTTTTTCTAATTTCCTTACAGGTACATATTTCAAAAACAAACCTGATTGAACCAAACTGAAATTTGAAAAAAAAACGATAAGGAACTGAATCGTTTGCGAATCCCTGCCACAATAAAATAATATGAGGATACCAAGGCAAAGCTTTTCAATTCTTTTTCCAATGAAAATAGTAAATACTTTTTAAACGGGATTAATGTAATGCCATACCTACATACCTAGATGTTTACAATCGCATTGGTAAATATAGCAAAACGTACAGACAGCAGAAAAAGAAGAGATAAGGTTTTTTAGTAGTTTTATAGAACAAATGGGTTAGGTAAGGTAAGAACTGATCAACCACTGCTACTTCCAAGTTGGTCGCAGTTACATGGTTATTTAGTATTAGCGTAAGGTGCGATCCGTCGCATGTCGGTTTGATACCAGTTCACAATTTGGTCGGTTTGCCACGGACAGATTATAAACTATCGAAAAAGAATGCGTTAAATACAATTTAATTGAAAATTTACATTCTTACGATTTAAACGTTGATTTTCTTTTTCAATTTAAAAAAATACTAGTAGGACCTGAAACATTTGTTCCCATTTTTTAAGTTGAAAAATAAACAACTTTGAATCGTAAGAATGTAAATTTCTCACTTTCGAGATTATCTTACACTAATGTTAGGAAGATATTTTTTTATACATGAAAGGGTATTTCATGACAGCCCCATCGCAAAAAAAATCACAAAAAGAACTTTTCGAAAAATATTTACGCCCAAAAAATAAAAAGTATTCGTATCTCCTAAACTATCAAAAATCACGCAACATACATGAGGTACTCTTATTTTCGGATATACCCCTAGGTATGAGGAATCTGTTTTTTTTTTAAATGACGAGTATAAATAGTACGAGCTTAAATACGAGTAAATAGTGAGTCACTATTTGCACTCCCGTGTACATAAATTATGGATTATGGTCTCTGATTCCCTATTTGATATCATCGAAAGGGTTGGTTAGGTTGACATTTAAAACAATGTTAATGATTTATTACCTATCTATTTATTTTATTTATTCTGCTGCCAGTACCTGCTCTTTATTAAAACAACGGATCATTGACGTGCACAAGACAATCAGTTTTTTTACTACACAGCATAAAAGCCCGTCGTATTCAATTTTTGCTTATTCAGACATCAGTCTTGCAAACAGACGAGCGACATGGAAGTCGAAAGTGACTCTAGATTCGAAACTTTTGAGACAATCGCAGATAACAATTGCTTAGAACTCCAGCAATGTGTTAAAAATATCATCAAGAAAGAAGGATACGTGTCATACAATGTCAACAAAAAAGTGTTCACTCCAGACGGTGGGAGCTTCCTCGGTATCCTATGCAAGGTTGATATTGAAGGTAAAACAGCTATAGAGAAGAAAGAAACCAACATATTCATGAAGATCATCACTCCGGACGTACAAATGACTATAATATCTCTGCCCGAAGCTTATAAAAGTGAGCTGTTTGTTTACGACGAACTGTCAGGAATATTCACGGAGCTGCAGAACGAAGTTTACCTACCGATAGAACAGAGATACAAATTCGTCAAAAGCTACGACGAAAGCAATTCAAATGTGATTATTTTAGAAAATATGAGCAAAAAAGACTTCAAAACTAATTTTCGTATGGACGTAATCACATTACAATATGCCGAAATGGCCATCGCAGAGTTGGCGAAATTCCACGCGTTGTCCTTCATCCTAGAGTTACAACGACCGAAGTATTATGAAAGGAAAATAGAAACGATCAAAGCAACGTTTAGTTTCGACAAAGATTGGAACGGTTTTGTACAAAATATGTGCCAAATTACGTTAAATTATTTGGACGAAGATAGTCGTAGAAAGTTGGAAGAATTCATTCCCAGTTTCAATGAGAAATATCGCAAATATTTGGAAGGTAGGACGGCAAGACTCTGTTTACGTCATGGTGATTACCGACCGAACAATATATTAGTGAAAGAAACTGTAAGTATTTAGTTTCGTAATATTTAATGTTTTATAACATTAGTTTTGACAGCCCCAGAAATGAATAATGCCGACCAAAAAGTTTTGTATTCGAGCCCATGGATGGATACAGAAATACAGACTATTAATACTGGTATTTTACAATGCTCTGAATTTCTTTTATCAGCATATAACAAACTAATTCAGCAAATTAACTTCATTGTGGTTGTTGATACGCTATCTCCAATGGTCATAAGTCAATTGTTGATACCTATTTGAAAGCCAAAGTCAACTACACTGACCTTCAAAACGCAGTACCACACTTTTGACATTGCAATAACTTTTAAAGTACACAAGATATTATATTTAAAAAAAAAGAGTTTCACAAAAATAACTTATTTTTTATACAAAAACTTTATAGTCGATAACTTTTTTTTCAAGGAATGGCTGAAGAAAACTTTATAAACAAAAACACTCACTTTCTAACTCCCTGTCTTCGTTTGACTTTTTTGTTTCTGTTTTTGTTATCATATTTATTTCTTGATCGATGAATTGTGATTTAAAAGCCAAGGTGTCTACAGCACGTAAACTTTACTTAATATGTCTCATTACCAAGAAGTGCAAGAGTCATGGCTTTTCTGGAACTAGGCATCAGTATGCGTCGTACTGCAAGAATGGTGGGTGTAACAATAAAAACTGCAGGCAGGTGAAGCGAAGGAACGAAGAAACTAAAAACCATCTGAGGACATCTTGTAATGGCAGACCGGTACACTAGTTGCCGAGAAGACCGCTATATTGTCTCCACTGTGTTATGAAATCGGCACCTTAATGCAGTTGAAGTCCAGGAACAGCTTCTTCAGAACCGACGAGACTACATTAGTGACAGTACAGCGAGAAGAAGACTTGCTAAAGCAAACCAGAAACCCCAGAGGCCAGCAAATAGACCCAAACTCGACAGAGGGCATCGAGTAGCAAGACTGAGCTACGCCCGAGATCACATACAGTGGAGTGAAGAAGAAAGGGCAGGAGTTTTGTTCACTGATGAGTCTCGATTCTCACTATTGACTTCCATTGTAAGGCGAAGACTGTACAAGCCACCTGGTGAACGATACATTCAAGCCTGCTTCACAGAAAGAGTCCAATACGGTGGAAGCTCTGTACACGTATGGGCTGGCAACTCTTCAGAAGGTCACACAGAGCTAGTGGCCATTGTAAATGGCACCCTGACTGGAGAAAGATATGCTCAAGAGATCCTTAATGAGTATGCAGAGCCATATTTAGTAAATATGGGTGATGGATCGATACTGATGCAGGATAACGTCCGGCCACACACCGCTCGGGTCGTACAAGAGTACATTCAGGAAGTTGGTATTAACTGATGGCTTGGCCATCAAGAAGTCCTAATCTCAAGTTCTCAACCCGATCGAGCACGCCTAGGATGAGCTCGGTAGGCTGGTCAGAAGCCGCAGACCACCTCCTATCACCCTCAGGGCCCTGAAACTGACACTGATGGAAGAATGTTAGAATATTGCCAAATATCACCTCCGAACCTCGTTTTCAGTGTGCCAAACCGGCTCCAAGCTGTAATCAGAGCCCGAGGCAGTACCACTTATTTAAATGTAAATAAGGCGTAAAACATACTTATAAATATTGTTCGAGTATTTTGCCAGTAAGTTAAAAATTACTATTTTTTGGTTTATATCTTTGTTTAAGTTTAAAACGAAACTAGTGTATATAAACAGACTATAATTTCAAAGAACGTTGATGAAATTTGCTATAAAACGTTTTTATTTCAATACTCTGACTTCTATGGTTTAGGAAAAATTGCAATTTTAAAAGTGTGGTACTAAGTATTGAAGGCCAGGTATTAGTATTTGGCATGTACTAATTTGAACTTATTCAGGTAAAAGCTATACATAATTATATGTTTTATAATGTTCCTTTGTTACCTCCGTCAAGGTCCTTAATAGCTTGAAGATTTTTCAATGTGAAGGGAAATCAGTAACTCTACTTTACACCAATAATAATATCATAAAGAGGTAACATTAGATTGTTTTTCTGTAAGTTTGTAAGTAGGGGGTAATGTCTGGAACAACCGGTCGGATTTTGAAAACTATTTTCTCATTTGATAGCAAAACTCTTGACGAAGGCTATAGGCTATTTAAAGTTACGCTATGACTCTTAGGAGCCGAGCAAAAAGACAAAAAGTCTGAAAAAACGCTAAACGAAAACGAAGTTATAGCGCGAGCAGGTGATGCGAACCAACCATACCAATGACTTCTACTGAAGGAAAACATCATCACAAAAATTACGATTGTTACAAGATAGAAAAAAAAAGGAAATAAAAATATCAACCGTTTCGTTGTGACGATTGCTCGTTCCTTCTTATAGGACAGGAGGCCTTTACCCGGCAGTGTCACAATTCTAATCTATGCATGGCTATCATCAGAATCTTTATAAATAACCACTTCCTCACTGCCTCGTTGGTCTTGTCACAAGCACTACCGCTGAGCATGCAGTCCTGGGTTCCATTCCTAGGTCGGGCAGTGTTCGTCACCTCCTTCTGCGAACCAGTAATGCTCTCGAAAGAGCAGGCGGAACGCGTGAGGGTGAGGCAAAATTCGCGCCCTCACGCCCCTATCCGCCGCCGGAGACGCCCTGGGCGTCGGGTATCCCAAACCTATTCCCGGCCACCGTAGGCGCGGGCTTGCGGACGGTGAGCAATGGGTAGCTCGCCGTCCGATAAGGACCAGGCCCGGGTCGACGGCGCGTTGTGTTCCACGTGCGCCTCAAAGAGATATCAGCACCAATGACGGGGTCCGCTAAGGCCGATGCCTGCCAGGGTTGCGGGAAAGTCCGAAAGGGTTACCGTCGCCCCTGGTACAGGCAACTGAAGGAACACGGGTGGGTTTTAGTCAGTAAGTCTGACACTCCGCCCAGAGCGGGAGAAGTTATTTGATGATTTCACACCCTCGAAAAAAAAAAAGGTCGGGCAGTGTTTAATTTGTTTAAAAGACATCTAAAAAACCTTCTCATAAGTAAATCATGTTATAATATCTCGGAGTTCTTATCGGAAACAATCTGTGGGACCTAACACCTAAGCTGTTGCAATTCTTGTTTTCAGTCTATTATTCTTGACATGCACTTTGCAATAATAATTAAAACTAAAATGTAAAAGGATATTTTGATAAATTAAATTATTTATTTTCAGTTATTTAAAACATGTTTGTATCTTATCCCTTGACATATTTAATATTGTAGCCAGTGACATTTGATGTAATATTATGACATTTTTCTATTAATTTATTGTGATTCAAATGATTTGACATTAGTTTGTAAAAATGGAATTATAATAATATTCTCAGTTGCGTTTGCGAACTCGTTTCGTGCGGGCGTGTATAAATACGCTGCTTAAGTAGTTTCGCGATCAGTGTCAGTCATAAATAAATAAGTTTATTCTATTTTATTTATATTACCAATTATGGAGACCGAAGAAGAAGAAAGTGGTGGTGATGTGGAAACATTACGTACAGAAGGAGATGTTGATAAATCTTTGGAACCAGCAATAATACGCCGAATAAATCAAGTTATCGAAGAAAATGAGAAGAAAGCAACTGAGAAGAGAAAAGAGAGAGAGAGTGAAATGAGCAATGATGATGATGACTTTATTACTGTGAATAGAAGGAGGCCTAAACGATTAAATAGAAGTCTATCAGTGGAGGCACACAATAATAAGAGGGTAGATGAAGAAAAAGATAACGGAGTAAATAATACCATACGACATGAAATATGTGTAACTTCGTTAGAAAGCATACCTAAACAAATGGCATTAGCTAAATTGTTAAGATCGGAAAACATAAAAAATGTAATACGTATAAAATACAAAAGTTTTAATAAAGTTCTCATTCAGTTTAAAGAAAAAAGTGATGCAATCAAATTATTAGAATGCCAAAAATTTAAAGATATGGGATGTAGATGTCAGCTAATAGATGAGTTGTTCCTATCCTATGGTGTTGTCAAAGGGGTGGATTTGGACTTAACTGAAACTGAGCTATTGGATATATTGGAATGTAGTACCGAGGTGATATCTGTGAAGAGATTAAGACGGGTAGACTCTGAAGGTAAATGGGTTGACAGCGAATCCGTGAGAATCTGTTTTAACAACAATAGTCTGCCGGCTTATATATATGCATATGATTGCCGATTTAAGGTGGAACCGTACGTTTTTCCTGTGACACAATGTTCCGGTTGTTGGCAATTTGGACACATAATGAAGTACTGCCCAACAAAGAAAAAAATATGTCCAAAATGTGGGGGTAGCCATGATAATTGTGATACAATTAAAATATCATGCCTTAATTGCAAGGGGAATCACTTTGTTTTAGATAAAGAATGTCCTATGTTCTTAAAAGAAAAGAATATAAGGAAAATTATGAGTACCAAACAAGTCACATATAGAAAAGCCCTTCAGCTATTTATACAACAACAACATGATACTGGTTTTCTTAATAACTCGAAAACTTCAATTGAAACGGTCTTAAGAAGCGAGTCGGAAACATTCAGCACTGTGCTCACAAAATCATTAAATAAACATAGCGCAAACCCCAATTTTTCGGTCATACGGGAAGAAAACAAAGAGCGTTCTAGACAGACAGAAGCGAGTCAAGAGCAAGAAGAGCCGTCTCAGAAAATATTTTTCAGTAATAATGACAATAAAAAAGAAAGAAAATCTACGAGGAAGAGGCAGAATAGGGATGGAACTCCGATAGAAGAAGATCCAGATTATTTTGATTCCCAAAAGGAAGAACTAAATTATCAGAGAGATGAACAGTTACTTTACAAATTTGAATTTAAGAAATTTTTAATTAAACTAAATAGAACATTTATATCAGAAGGAACATTTGAAGATAAAATATTATTGTTGTTTAAAATTGTATGTGAAGAACTAAAGAAAATCGTAGTAAGTTGTTTTATGAAAGGAAATTTTCTAGACAAAATCATTAATTTTATAAATGGATAATTCAAGTAAAAATATTAATATCAATATAATTCAATGGAATTCACAAAGTCTTTTGCCAAAATTAAGTTCATTCACAGACATATTACATAAACAAAATATTCACATAGCAATCATAAGTGAAACATGGTTAGACAGTGAATCTGACCTTCATGTGAGTGGATATAACATATACCGAAAAGACAGGTTCGATTCATATGGAGGGGTTGCAATTTTTGTACATAAATCCATACAATCACATTGTAATTCATATCAACTTTTAAATACAGGTATAGAGGTAGTAAGTGTTAAATTAATTAACTGTAAAGACTTAGAAAACGTGGTCTCACTTTATTGTCCTTCTTCGGTATCTACCCAGCCTTCAGACTGGGAACAGGTATTTTCTCTATTTTCAAAAAAGGCTTTAATTGCTGGCGATTTCAATGGCCACCATGTTAACTGGTCAACTAAAACTGACACGAGAGGGACTCATATAATGGATGCATCCCTTGAAAGTTCTTTTGTTTATCTTAATGATTGTAGTCACACAAGAATTAAATTAGTTAGCGGGAATATACAGAAAACATCACCAGATATATCCTTTGTTTCCTCTGATATTGCTATAGAACTTAACTGGAAAGTGATTAATGAAAACCTGGGTAGTGACCACCTTATGATTAAAATGACAATCAATATTACTGATGATTTCACTGTTTCTAAAAAAAGAAATTACAAAAAAGCCAATTGGAAGAAATATCGGGACCTTCTATCAAAAATGTCACTTCCGGAAGGCAGTAGTGTACAGGATATGTACAATTTTTTCTTAGATAATATAAATAAAGCCGCTGATAAATATATTCCCTTTATTAAAAGCTGTTCTAAACCCGCACAAGAATTTAAACCAAAAAGTTATTGGACGCCTGAATTATCCCATATAATCGCACAACGAAGATTAGCTTTATCAAAATTTCGACGCAACCCCACTCCTGATAATTTAACTAAATTAGAAAGTAAAATTGCAGAATCTCATAAAATGATACAAAAAGTGAAATCATTAGGGTGGCAAAGATTTTGTGATTCCCTTGATGAGACAGTGTCAGCTTCTGACATGTGGCGGCGTATGCGATGGATGAAGGGATATAAACAATCAGTTACTCATCCTCCGATTGAAAAACAAAAAGAACTACTACGGTCCTTAACACCTGATTATGTTCCAAATAAAATACCAGTATTTATGTCCCAAAATGTTGTGTTAGAATGTGATTTTAATATGGAGGAGTTGGAAAATTGTTTAAAGAAAAAAGATACCGCACCTGGTGAGGACGGAGTCTCGTATTCAATGATCTATCATCTACCCAACATAGCTAAGAACTATTTACTCAACCTATATAATAACATTTTTAGATCCGGTATTTTACCTACTCAATGGCGTAACATTCAAATAATTCCGATACCCAAAGCTAACAACACTACAGAAAATCCTAAATTGAGGCCCATATCCTTGATATCGTGCTTGTGTAAAATCTTCCACTTAATGTTGGCAAAACGTTTGGAATGGTTTGTCGAAAAAAACAAAATATTATCACCATACACCGTAGGCTTTAGAAAATCGTTGTCCTGTCTTGATTCCCTGGTGCGTTTAATTAACTATATACAGATTGGCTTTTCTAAAAACATTCCAACACTAGCGTGCTTCTTGGACATTCAGAACGCATACAATAATGTCTCAATTGATGCAGCAGTTAATATTTTGGATGAGCTTCAAATAGGATCAAAGATTTGTTCCTACATTTATGCCTTTTTAAATGAAAGATATCTAAAAATTAAATCAAACAATAGTGATGTATTATCGGTTCGATGTACTAACAAGGGATTGGCCCAAGGAGATCCGTTATCTCCGTTACTTTTTAATTTAATTACATATAAAATTTTCCAACTTCCTCTTAATATAGTAATATCACAATACGCTGACGACTTTGTAATTTATATAAAAGATAAAGATATAAAGAAATGTGAAAATTATGTACAAAATTCCTTAGATTATATTGTTGTAAATTTGGCTGGTCTTGGTCTAGAACTATCTTCAACCAAGTCTACATATTGTGTGTTTAGTAGGGGCAGACGTAGAATATTGCCATCTCTTAAAATTAATGAACAGACACTTAGTTTTTCAGAATGTACAAAATATTTAGGAATGTGGTTGGATCGTAGTTTACGTTGGGGAAAACATATTAATGAAATTTCAAGTAAGTGCTTAAGGTATTTGAATATATTAAAAATATTAACAGGGAGTTCATGGGGTGTTCATACAAAACATATACGTCGATTATACATCACTTTAATTCGGAGTCGATTAGACTATGGTTCTTTTATTTATGATTGCAGTGCAAAATGTCACATTTCAAAATTGGATAAATTACAGAACCAAGCCTTACGTATCATAGGTGGTTATATAAAGAGTACCCCTATTCACGTCATGGAGTCTGATTTATGTATTCCCCCACTATTTTTAAGAAGAGAATATTTAGCTTATAAATGTTGTGTCAAATTAATGTCATGGTCAAATAGTATTACAGTTGGTCTTTTGTCGGAATTGGGTGCGCTTTGTCTAACCTCCTATTGGGAAAATAAAAAAAAACCTTTGTTAGTAAAAACATATAATGATACTAAAAACTTAGAAATTATATCTTCAAGTACTCTTAGAATGTTTAGTTTAGAAATTTGGACAACTCGTATAAATACAAACATAATTAAAATTGATCTTGAATGTTTGCGCAGTGCTAAATCAAACTATAACCCAAACATACTGTTGAATGATGTCCTCATGGAATTAAATAATAATTATAGTCAATGCCACAAAATATTTACAGATGGATCGAAAAGCAGTCAGGGCTTAGGAGCGGGTTTTTATCATCAGAATTTAGGTATAAAATTAGGTTTTAGAGTGACTTGTAATATATCAATCATGTCACTGGAGCTTATTGCAATTTATCAAGCAGTGGATTATGTATTAAATCAACATATCAATGGAGTGGTAATCTTTTCAGACAGTAAGAGTGCACTGCAACATATAGCTCGATGTGCCTCTGGTCATAGCAGAGGTGCAGCGATAGCGTATGATATCTTGAACAAGTTAACTACTCTGATAAATAATAACACTGACATTAAGTTGCAATGGGTTCCAGCACACATCGGCCTACATGGCAATGAGGAGGCCGACCTGTTATCGAAATCAGCCGCAGTTGATGGTACCCTTATTAACTATATACCCGATCATTGGGAACATTTAACACAAATTAAAACAATATGTTTTGATTCTTGGACACAACATTTCAACAATATTTCAGAGAATAAAGGTCTTTGGTATCGAACTATTCAAAGTCGGCCATCTCGGTTGCCGTGGTTTGATAGTATTAGTTTGAATAAAAAATATGTAAAATTAATTTTAAGACTCCGCTCCGGACACTACCCATCGGCAAAGTTTGCATTTCTTATGAAGAAGAGTGATTCTCCAAACTGCACAGTGTGCAATAAAGTCGAGGATGTACAGCATTTGCTGATGGATTGTGTCCGAAATAAGAGTGAACGTGAATCACTCATGTTGGAGCTGAATCTGAATGTGACGGATGTGGGATTAATACAAACAATTTTATCTGAACCATGTTCGGAGTTAACTAGAAGGTTTTGTGAGATAATGAACTATCACTAACTCACGGAATCTTTTACAAGTGAGTGATTCGCCTTCCTTGCTTTTAATAGATGCTAAGTTATTTTAATGGATAATAAGCTGATTAAGCAGAATAATATTGTAAGACAGTAGTTACTTTATAAAAGGGTATGATGGGGTTGTCATATCTCTGATAAAAACCCCAAAATAAAATAAGATTAAAAAAAAAAAAAAAAATAATATTCTAATTATTATTTAAAATGATATTGATTGTGATTTGCATGCCCATGTGACGGTAGAACATGGAGAACTAACTTCTATGTACCAATTATTTACCCATGTTTGCAAAGAAATAAATGATTTGATTTGATTTGAGTGTTACTGGGTTTTTCCATTTATAATTTCTCAGTAACAGCACTGAGCATGGTGCCCGGTTGATGGCAATAGGGTCACCCTCCATTACAAACATGGGGCTTAAACATAACTCAAATCGTTTCATCAATCCTGTTCCATGAACTTCTAAATTCTAATTAATCATTTTCTTCCAGAACGGCGTAATCTCCGACATGATCCCGATTGACTACCAGCTCATCTGCTACGGATGCCCTATCTTGGACTTCATCTACTTCATCTTTTCATCAACAGACCAGGCATTTAGACGTTCCAATCTGCTATACCTTAAGGATCTGTACTACGATAATCTGGGGCGGTTCTTAAAGCACTTCTCCTTAGATGTTAGTAGTATTTATCCGAAGAATGACTTTGAGAGAGATTACAAAGGCATGCTAGATTACGGCTTAATGATATCTGTTCTTTTGATTCCTTTATTGATGACTTGTGACAGCGATGTAGACATAACTACGGAACCGTTGGCAAATCTCAGTTTGAATGTAGATGATCAGTGTCGAGAGAGATTGGTGGGAATCGTGCAGGATTTCATTGGGTGGGGGTATTTGTAGATTTTTATTGGAGAAAATATTAATAATAATATAATAATGTATATGGTATATACCTAGTTACACCAGACAAAGTTAGGATCACTTATTCCCCACTGCTCAACTAGATTGCTTAACTGGTTGAGCAGTTGAGCAGTAGGCATAGTTAGTATAACCGAACATTTTATGCTCTATAGCTCAACTGTTTTTTTGCTCAACTCAGTTGATCAGTAGGTAATCCGGTTATAAAACATATAACCTACTGCTCAACTGCTCTTGAGGCACTGGCCACTTATATAATTTATAGATAAGACCTATTTAATACACTTATTTGTAATTGAAATTGTTATTGTCACTCATTGTAAATGTTATTTTATTGCATTCATGGCTGGTCTTTGGCACCCGGTCTGGACTTGGGCACTTCCTAGTTGCCACGTGGCACAAGGCATAGTTAATTTTTGTCTACGTTTTATAAAATACTTTCAATACGTTAATAATGTTATTATGAGAATCATAAATATAGGGTTACTTGTAATTCGACGTGTAAACGTCAGGAGCTGTTTTCGGAGCCAAAATGCAAAAAATTTAACCCCTCATATGTATGGCAGAAATTCAACAGTTTTCGAAATATTTAATTTTTATGGATTTTTTTTATGTTTACCGAAAATTAGACATTTAAATACAAATAAAAATGACTTATAGAATGGGCACCATTAAAGAAATGATATTGTAACTGGCACTTCAATTATGCTATGAACATAATCAAAAGTATTAAAGTCAACAAAATAATTAAAATGATGAGCGATTTAAGAATAATATCTTACCAATAATACGCTTCTAAAAATTTTGTTTCGTTAAAGTCAATGTCAAAGTCAAAGCATTTATTTCAAGTAGGCACATAAAAGGCACCTTTGAACGTCAACAAAACGTTAAAATATTACTATGACAAGACATTACTATAAGATTACTATTATAATCGTACAAAAAACTAAAATAACTTTTTTCTTTTCGTCATTTTAACTATTGAAGTGCTAGCTACAATATCATTTGTTAATGGTACCCATTCAATGTGTCGTTTTTTTATTTATTTGGAATTACATGTAAAATTTTGGGTTAATATTGAAAAACCCTTAAAATTCTTCATAAACAAATTAAATATTTTATGAGGTACTGTGTTAAATTTTACAACAAAATACCTTGTCATATAATGCAATTATATGAAAGAAAATTTAAAACTCATATAAAAAGTTCACTTTGTAAACAAGCATACTTATTTCAAATTAGAGGATTATATTCAAGATAAGAATGCTTGGAAAGATGCTGATCCAGCTCCATAGGACAATCTAGGGTCTAGACAAAATCAAACTTGTTGCTACTTTGATTGTATAGTTTAATATTTTTATGACATTGATTTACATTCTGTGATTACATTAACTCGCACACTGACATATTACTTGTTTAAATAATTTGGAAACTCGTATACTTTTACAATGTTTGTAAATATGTGAGCACCATGTAGGTACTTACCTACATGGTGCTCACACACCACAAAACCACCTATCACCAATCACCTATCACAAAATTTATTTATTTGTCATTGCTACATTTTTTTATTCTTTTTACCTATTGTGGTAGGGTAATTTTATTATAGGTGCATAGGTCTTCACATATAGGTAATTAATGTATACAAAATATTGCAACACATGTTAAAAGAGTAACGGTGTAGTTTCTTGCCCATTCTTCTCCATACGTAACTTTTGGTCAATTCATTCATATCAATTCTATTATAATGTAAATGTTGACGTTCAAAAGTGCCTTTTATGTGCCTATTTGAAATAAATGCTTTGACTTTGAATTCAAATATCTCGAAAACTATTGAACTTCGGCCATATTATACAGAGTTGATACGACAGAGGGGCTTTCCTTTAAACTGCCTATACTAGGTACCATTTTCAAGCTCTGTACCAAAACTCTATTAAATAGGAGCAGTAGTTTAGTCGCAAATGATTTATGAAGATTTTGCCCCGTTTGAATACGATGTATCTTTCCTAACAGCTGATTATGTCTGACGCAAGTCACAAGTACAACCAAATATTTTCGCAAAAAAAATGGCAATGCAAACAAGAAAGCCATAAATAATCACACACTTGCACTTTCACTACAAAGGGTGCAACCACCCTTTACTAAATACAACAACAACAAAATAACATAGTTTATAACATAAATAAACAACATAACAATAACAATACAACATAAATATAACATAATATTTACAACTAAACAGCTTGCAAATCAGAGTAAAACGCAACCGTTTTACTCTGATTTGCAAGCTATTTAGTTTGTTTGAAAAAAAAAATATTGCCGCTTTTTATTTTTATACCGTATCTAATTAATACTAAACACGTATAGTATACCTAGTGTAATTGAATGCCCCTCTATCATATCAACTCTGTATACATATATCTATTACTAGGTAGGTACCTACTTAAAATAAAATACGCTATAATGTGTCTTATTTGTATAGAAGTAAGGATGAATGACGTGAATTAGTCTAAAAAAAGTTGAGGTGATTTGCTAAAGTTACCAATAAGCATAATATTTACGCAACTATATTCCATAAGTCGGTGTCGGTAACTGTCGGTGAATTGTCCACCGCGCTCGGCGGCCTGTAGCGCTTTGTGAGTGCATCGTGGATGGATCAATCTTGCAAGGTAATCGCTAAGAACCGGTTTTGCTGGGTTGGTTCTTGTTGTTTTCGTTTTGTAAGTAATTATATTTGATTACTAGTTCATTTATTTATTTATAAGTATAAAAATATGTATTATTTATTAGGTATTTTACCTATGTCGAAACTGTTTGTACCTACTCCCCGTCACATGTCCCTAAAGGTTCATTAGAAAACCAGCGTCAGACAGCATGTGTCTGGCATTAATGCTGAAATGATCCTTTTTGGCGCAGCCGTGAGACACACACTATTGTTGTTAAACCGTTATTTTCACTTTTTATTTTGTTATTTGTAGTCTGTGTTTCACGAACTGTGTCCAAATAAACGTTATTCTTTCTTTCTTTCTTTCTAAGTCGATAGCAATAAACCAGCTTTTTTGACTAATGAGTCCCGATCTGACCGACTCACACACGGAATAGAAAAAACAGTATTCCGTGGACTCACACGTGCCCGAGGTACAGACGCCAGCAGGTCAAGCTACCCGAAACTGTCAAATTTTCCCAATCAACCTTGAACCTTAATGCTTTAGCGATAAAGTTGAAAATCTATTAAAGAAATTTGACAGATTGTAGTAGCTTGATGTGCTGGCGTCTGTACCTACACAGATTTCGGTTCATGTACTCGCCGCACTCGGGCAGCTTCGAAATACTTCGGGCGCCGCCACAGAGCCCCGAACTCGCAACTAATCCCTGCCCGCGCCGCCGACCTGAAGTTACCAGAGTTGAAAATACTTGCATAGGAAATCGTTTTTGCGAAAAAGTAGGTACTTGGAAGTGCAAAGTACTTTTTTTTGCAAATACGATTGTGCTCCTTATTTATTTATCGACATGGATCGGTTTCCTATGCAAGTTTTTTAATTCTGGTGTTTTTCAGCGCTGCCCGCGTCGGACTAGCAAATACTTTCACACTTGCAAGTATTTCCCGCCCGCGTCAAGGCGGGCCTACTTCAAAGCGAAGCTCTAGTTCCTCCTAGCGTAAATACGTCTAATCCCTACTAGTGATATAATAACTTACTAATCATTCGTAAATAATTAAGTTATAGTGAGATTGTTGTATTAGGTTTCTCTATGTTTTATTATGTGTACACAAATTGTAAAATAAATAAATAATTGCTAAATTATTATTTAAATATTTATTAATTAGCACAGTTACTTACGACGCGGGCGTCCGATATACCTACATACCTAAATTTGCGATTGCACCAGCTGGCGTCGGTAAGCACTGATAATGACTTCGCTAATATTATTTACAAAGAATTTTATGTAGACGATTTGCTAACGGGTTGTGATGATAAAAAGGTACCTATTATTTATTTATTTTAGTACATGGAGGACTTACAGCTAATAAAAACAGACAAAAAAAGGGGCACCATAGTCACCAGCAAGCCTATTACAAATCCTCACGTATAGAGATATAATAATAATTTAGAAATTTGTAATTAAGTTTCTACTGTATTACATCGGGTCGTTTCTGTTTACGGAAATGGTGGTTCAATTTCGATTTTTCAACTATAAATGCGCCAAAGAATTTACCTCTAGGCGAATCCTGTCAAAGTAAAATGTAGGTAGTTTAGGTTGTTTGGTCCAGGCCATGGTACGGAGCGAGAGGGCTTGGGAAGCCGTCACCTCCTTCTGCGAAGCAGTAATGTTCACGAAGGAGGAGGCGGAACGCGTGAGGGAGAGGCAAAATTCGCGCCCTCACGCCCCTAGCCGCCGCAGGAGACGCCCTGGGCGTCGGGAATCGCAGGCCGATTCCCGGCCACCGTAGGCGCGGGCTTGCGAACGGCGAGCAATGGGCAGCTCGCCGTTCGATAAGGACCAGGCCCGGGTCGACGGCGCGTTGTGTTCCACGCGCGCCTCAAAGAGATGTCAGCACCAAAGACGGGGTTTGCTAGGACCGATGCCTGCTAGGGTTGCGGAAAAGTCCAAGAGGGTTACCGTGGCCCCTGGCACAGGCAACTGAAGGAACCCGGGTGGGTTTTAATCAGTAAGAGTGTGACACGCCCTCCTGCTCTGCCCAGAGCGGGAGAAGTTATTTGATGATTTCCCACCAACAAAAAAAAAAAAAAGGATCGGTTGGCAAATACAGGTGAGTAACATTATAAAACTAAACCAAAATTAACCGGGAGTCACGTTACTAAACGCATTATGTCATCGGCAATTTTACAAGTTTATGATCCGTTAGGTCTATTAAAGCCTAATAAAATACTTGCAAAAATATTATTACACAAATTAAGGACGTATAAAATCAGTTAGACGATCCGGTCCCTCGTGGTATTTTAAAATTCGTTGACACTCTTGACTATTTGGGTAAATTACATATACCACGTCAGGTTATAGATAGCAAAATGCAATATATAGAATTGTACATATTTACTGAGGCCGCTCAAAATTATTACGTGCGCGTACACGGATAACAATACCAATGTATTCGTAACCGTGCTATGCGCTGAGTCAAAGGTCGCGCGTGTCAAACCGATAACTATACTGCATTTAGAATAATGTGGGGCATTATTAGGTGCAAAGTTGTACACAAAAATTATAAATCCACTTTGTTTGAATTAAACTCATGTTTATTTCTTGTCTGATTCCACAATTATGCTATGATGGCTACGAATGTCACCAAACACTCTTAAAACGTTTGTGCAAAACAGGGTGGCTCAAATGAATGAACTCACTGGTAGTTTACAATGGTTACACGTAGGAAATAATTCCAACCCAGCTGACTTGGTGTCATGCGGGTCACGCTGGACGCGTTGCGCACAGCTGCTAATTTGGTGGCATTGCCCAGCATTTTTACACGAACGGTTTTGTTGTTATAGTGTTAATTTTAACGAGTTGCCAGTCATTAAATTAACTGCCACACTGTTAGTACCTCCATAAAGTTGATGAGAATACGTTTCCGCTTGAGAGATTCTCTTCATGTACTCGTATGAAGCATGTCTTTGCTTAGATGTTACGTTTCATTGATAACTTTCGTAATAAAAGAAAGGTACCTAAATCTTAAATACGGCCCGCTTCAAGTGGGTGAGGCAAATAAATCTATTATTAAGTTGACTCAAATGTCACAAAATCAATCGTTTCCTGATCTCGATATTGCATCAAAAAATAATTTAACCTAAGGCTACTCGTAATATTTCTGGTCTTAATATATTTTTTGATAATGATAGGTAACATTATTAGAGTTGGGGTAGATTGGATAATTCTTTAAGTTGTTCATACAATAAAAAGCACCCCATCCTGTTGTGTAGAAAACATACCTTTACACGTTTTTTGTTACATTATGAGTATAAGCGCCAGTTTCATGCAGGTCCTCAATATGAGCATAAGCGCCAGTTTTATGCAGATCCTCAATCACTGTTAGCTAGCATACGAAAAAGTTGGTGACCCCTTAGAGGCCGAGATCTGGCTAGAAATGTTGTACATATACCTGTGACATGTACCTACACGTATTAAAGGTAAAAAAAACTGTTTCCGTTCAAATGGGTAACTTACCCGCAGAAACGCTAGAACCAGGGGCCTACTCTCTAAGTCCGAAAACGAAGAAACGAGCCCGTCCGAAAATATTTCGACACTTAGAAGTGAACCCTACTGCCGATTAATTAACTTTTTCGGACGATAAAAACATATCGGGAGTGAGGAGAGGACAATCGTTTTGTCATTAATTTTTAGTTCGAGCCCTGAAGTAATCATTTTATGTTCGTAAGTGATACGGAGTAGAAAATATCCGAAACGACAGACTTCGTCCTTAGGGTGTAAGCCCCCTGGTTAGACGTTTATGAGGTGCGGTGTATACTATGCAGGACCTATGTTTATTTTGAACCATAAAGGCAGGGGTGCTAAACTCTTGCCGGATTACCGCTATGGGATCTGGAGGCAAAAGTCCTCGCGCACGTTTGGGAGTGGCGCGAGGAGGCGAAACGCCGGGGCGTAGCTCCGCTGCCGCGAGAAATCACGGTACAGCGGACAGAGCTCCGGCGGGATCTCAGGGCGGCATGGAGAGTGCGATTGTCGCAACCCAGCGCTGGGCACGCCACAATTGCGGCGATAAGTCCCCTCTTTGAGGAGTGGCTAGAGAGGCGCCACGGCGTCCTCACCTTCCGCCTGACGCAGGTCCTCACCGGACACGGCTGTTTCGGGAGGTTCCTGTTCCGGATAAGGCGGGAGGAACCGCCCGGGTGTCACCATTGTGTGGATCGCCCGGAGGACACGGTGGAGCATACGGTGGAGGTCTGCCCGGCTTGGGCGGAGCACCGCCGTGTCCTCGTGGAGGCGATTGGCGGTGGCGATCTCTCGCGTCCGGCCTTGGTCCAGGCCATGGTACGGAGCGAGAGGGCTTGGGAAGCCGTCACCTCCTTCTGCGAAGCAGTAATGTTCGCGAAGGAGGAGGCGGAACGCGTGAGGGAGAGGCAAAGTTTGCGCCCTCACGCCCCTAGCCGCCGCAGGAGACGCCCTGGGCGTCGGGAATCGCAGGCCGATTCCCGGCCACCGTAGGCGCGGGCTTGCGAACGGCGAGCAATGGGCAGCTCGCCGTTCGATAAGGACCAGGCCCGGGTCGACGGCGCGTTGTGTTCCACGCGCGCCTCAAAGAGATGTCAGCACCAATGACGGGGTTTGCTAGGACCGATGCCTGCTAGGGTTGCGGAAAAGTCCAAGAGGGTTACCGTGGCCCCTGGCACAGGCAACTGAAGGAACACGGGTGGGTTTTAGTCAGTAAGAGTCTGACACGCCCTCCTGCTCTGCCCAGAGCGGGAGAAGTTATTTGATGATTTCCCACCCACAAAAAAAAAAAAAAAAAGGGGTGCTAAACTGGAGAAGTTCCATATTTGTTTATCTATATGTTTCTCAACGCGTGCAAAGAATTAGTTACTAATGTAACAACAGATGCTTACCTATAAGCTCGTAAAAGGTTTGTTTCTCGATGGGGTAAACTTGCTGAAATATTTTCAGACAGTAGTAAGAATTTTGTTGGGGCAATGAATAAAGTTACATTTAATTTTTTAAGAATATACGTAACAATGTTAAGGAGATTTTAGCTAATGATCATATAAAATGTAATTTAATACCACCATGTACACCGTATTTTGGGGGATTGTGGGAGGCAGGAGTAAAGTCCTGCGAATATCATACCCGACGTGTTATTGCCAACGTGAACGTAACGTACGAAAAGTTAGCACGATACTAACTTAAATCAAGCCCGTCCTGAGCTTTCGGCCTATGTACTCATTGTCCACAGACCCAACTGACCTTCTTCTCCTCAGCCCTTCTCTGTTTTTGATTGGCCGACAGCTCACCGCACCCGCCAGCCCAGACCTGATGACTACAGATTCACATCGCCTGTCCCGTTATGACCGCGTGAAACACATGCGCCAACAGAGACACAACTCACTCACTGGCAGAGACGGTCAAAAGACTACATAGCGGAACTTCAGACCACAACGAAGTGAAAGACAAGTAAGAAAGAAAGAAAGAAAATGCGTTTATTTGCGGTAAACATGACGCAAAAAATAACACAAACACAGAAAATATGAAAAGGTTGGGAGAAACATGCGTCACATCCACGCAAAACGGCTATCGCTCAGCATTATGCCGCGACCCTATGCAAGACAGAGCCCCAGCGCTGGTAAGGAAAGGAAGAAAGGAAAGCTGAAAGGTAGGCTGGTGGTAAGGAAGAATTAGTACCTAATACTGGATTTGTTTTCTCCTCTACCGATCGTTATTTCTCCTGACCAAGGTTTATTTTGTTTATATGTATGTATCTATGTATCTATATAGTAGTATTTATTCTTGTATTTTATAGTCATTTCCGAGTTATCTATCCCGTATGTTGCACCTGCCATGGTATATCTCTGCATCACCCTAAGGTTGACTGGTAGAAAATGCCTCAGGCATTAAGTCCGCCTTTGTACAGTATTATTTTTTTTACTTGTGCATAAAGTTTTAATAAATAAATAAATAAATAATACTCTTGTACCCATAAAGGAGAATAATCTCCCACCTCTGAAGTGGCGCTTGGGAATAATTCTTCATACTTTTCCTGGGAAAGATGGCGTGTCACGAGTCGCTAACATCAAAACGGCGTCTGGGATGGTGCGAATTCAATTTAAAAAAATATATCCTTTGTTACCACAAGAAGAAAAGGAGAAGACTGATCCACAATAATCATTAATGATCGATTACAAGACGTCAACACCATCGGTACTTCATTGGAAGCAGAAACATATGTTAACGCCATCTGTTAGCGAGGAATCGACCAAGCGTGGCACCGTCTAACGTCGAGTACACGGAGGCTCGGCCCAAGGGGAGTGCTGCTTGGTCGTCGCCGTAGAACTCTCTAGAACAATTTTATCCACGAGTCGACACAAGAAAAATGATGGTAGTCGGTTCACCATCACATGTTATTTTCATATCGCTTAAAAATACCACAACCTATGTAAAAAAAAAAAAAAAAAAAAAAATATATATATTCCGGCAGTTCAAAATTCCGACGTCGCCGCCGAGGTCCTCCGCGTCCGCGATGCTCCCCGAATAAATGTCCTCCCTGTCCCTTGATCATCGGATCCGTACCAGCTGGTGGCGTAGCTGAGCCTGTAGCTTTAAATTTCCCCGATGATAATAATGAATCTACTTTTGATCAAGCCTCTCCCAAACTTGCTGTCCTCCCCCAGCGACGCCCTAAGCCAGGTTCGTACCCCACAGAGGGTGCCCTTAGGTGATGGTCGCTTAGTTTTTAATTAATAGTAAGCCCCTGGCTGGACGCTTTGAGTTCGCTCAAAGGCACCACAGGAAAGACCGGTTAAGTAGTCACGGCCTCTCCAGACCAACTACGAGATTCCATACACAAAAAAAATCCTGCTGTCAGTCTTTGGACTCGACTCCTTAGAGAGCTCCCGACAAACCTGTCTGTTTACTAAAATACAGCCTTAGGTGCTGGAATTACATAAGTAGCTGTATTATATATACGCTTTGTTTTATTTAACTTAGTTTAACCTCATACAATGGGTCCCCTAATCCTAATGATACACCGCTCTTGGACCCTGATCTTACAAATAAATAAATAAGAATAAAAACATTATCGTGGACTTATTTTAATAGCCACCAAAACGACTTCAACGGAATAAATCTAATTTATACATGTTCTAAACCTCTCTATATTATAGTGTAGTGAAATAAAACAATAAACATCAAATACATTATGTTTATTAATCAAAGACTTTCAGATGATTTCCTTAACTCCATTAAGGTAACCCCATTGTATAAAATCGTCGACAATACCACGAAATCGGTCAGTGAATCTGCTATCAACTTTAAAAGATAGCGTCGAAAGCGACTCACTTGTGACATCAGGCACATCGTCTTCAGCAGCAAATAAAAACGGAACATAAAAAACGTTTATCATCAAACCAAAACCTAACTTCCCTTTATAAACTCTCTCAAATTCGTTTCTAGGAAAAATCTTTCCGATATCCAGTCCAAAATAACCCGCAAACGTTTCCATAGCTTCATAGTATATGTCCTTTAGGTTTGACAAGTGAGTCTTCCTAAATTCTTGATCAGTTCCGTTGAAAATGAAGTACAGAAAGTCCAGAACTGGACATCCGTAATGACTTATTTGGAAGTCAATCGTTATAACTTCTTTTAGGTCTCCGTTCTGAAAGCAATAGTTCTTTAAATCATTATAAAATAAAAATAAAAAATTTCAACACCAGATTAATAGTAAATAGAATAAGTAAAATAAAACTGTCTACGCCATTTCTTCTATATAATTAATTACACATTTTCTTTTAAAAACAATGAACCGACCACTGTGACCCATGAACCGTTGACCAGGCGGTCCCACAAAAACTGTCTTAAACGTGCAAATAAGTGAAAGTGAAATGTGATTAAATACAAATTGACTTGGTGTGGGAAATCACAAAATAAGAACCAAGCAACCGAGCTATCGAAGAACTTACCCATGTGAGTACCATTCCCATTCAAAAATTAATGTTTAATATGTAAGTTATGTCTAATATACCTAAATAATAATAAAGTTTAACTTACAACTTCTTTAGCCATGACATTATTAAGTTTATAATCGCCATGACAGAGAGTGCGAACCCCCGATATATCATTCATATACTTAGGATAGTCATCGACTTTCTCCAATATTATCTGTCCTACTTTCTCCTTTACATCATCTTCCAAACAATTGATGGAATAATTATACATGTTTTTCACAAATCCGTACCAGTCCTCTTCAAAAATAAAAGGTTGTTTCATCGTTGCAATGTATTTCTTAAAAAACTCAGGTCTTTTTTCTTGAATGACCATTGAGAGAGCATGAAACTTGCCAAGCTGTTGAACACACAGTTTAGCATAATCTAAAGTAACTGTCTCCATTCTGTTATATACTTTGAAACCTCTTTTTCCTAAGTGTTCAAGAATTATAGATCTTGGATTGCATTCTTCATATGTCTTGGCTATTTGAAATCTTTCATTAAACGGAATGTTAGCTTCATCTTGCAGCTCTGCAAAGATTCTCAAAACTTTTGTATAAATAAATGCTTCTCTTTTAAACACGCCTGACACTGAGTAAATTTTCATCCCCTTGTTTTCAGGTATATGCTTAGCAAATATATTTACTTCTTCAGCACCATCAGTAGTTCTTCCTTTTACATCTATTTCATATAGAATACCCATTACACCACCACCATTTGGCGTCAATTTCTTACTTATAATTTCATAGGTTATAAATCTCTCACTTTTTGCTATACTTTCTATCCATTCTTTCAACTTCGGAGGCAAAATCTCAACAGCCATATTATCTTCACTGTAATTTTCTTGAACTAATGATAACTTTAAATATAAAAAAATAATTCGAAAAAACAAAAAATCGTCTGCGAAATGTTTCACATTTGTAAACTAAAAAGCTAAATAAAAAAAAAACAAAAAAACCCGACTGTGGTAAAAAACTCAAGTTAATAAAAACTGAAAAGCTAAAAACAAGCCTATTTTAAATTAAATAAAAGTTCGAAAGCAGGCGGGACCCATTTGAGTTTGAAAATATAATAAAAATGGAATGGGTCCCGCCTGCTTCTAACTTTTATTTAATTTAAAATGGGCTTGTTTTTAGCTTTTCAGTTTTTATAAACTTGACTTTTTTACCGCAGTCGGGTTTTTTTTGTTTTTTTTTATATTTTTTTTTATTTAGCTTTTTAGTTTACAAATGTGAAACATTTCGCAGACGATTTAGTTCTTGAAATGAGTTTTGGTCGTGAGGGTTATTTAAAAGCTTTTTTGGATCAAGTGCACAAAAATCCAGGCCTTCGAGCGTCCTAACTCTGCTCAAAGCAACATAGGCTTGACCTTTTATTTTAGCATTTTTCACTCCAAATTACATGTAAACATACAGGTTGCATAAAGTTTTGCAAGCTATTTATAAAACCCTTTATTTTGATACCCCACTCGCTAAGTTTTGACAAAACATTTTTTTTAAAGACAACATTGTGCCAAAAAAAAGCCATTTTATTTTTAAATTTTGATATACCCAGTATCACTCTCACAGTTAAGACGAATTTAACGGCACCTCTCAAGCTAAACAGAGCGTACCAAAGAAATATACATACATACACTCGAAAAACATAACCCTCCTTCTGGCGCAGTCGGTTAAAAATGATTTCGTCGTTATTTACGATGTCTAGTACTTGTTTATCAAATCGGAATCTTATAAGAGACACAAGTTAAACTGCAGGTAAAAATAATTATCTTTAGAAAGAAATTCACTAAGCAAATATTCGTATCACATTTCATTAAAGTAAACACAAAACATACATGTAACACTAAAATGTAAGCAGTTTATAAACAAAGATAACATACACCACACAACGTCACTCAGGAATCAATGAAACCGGAATGAGCAAGAAGGACGCGTGAAACACTGACGGTGAGTTTCGGAATCGTTAATCGCTCGGTCGTGTTGCAGCGCGCTGCCATAATATGTAATTATCATACAATATATATAATATTCAACACTTTTAGAATTATCAGATTAATACGGGCCGATAGAAGGTATTATATCGAACTATATTAATGCATTCATCTTTGCGGACGCAAATTTAGCACTTACCGTAGCTTTTAGTACTCAATGTAAATTGTAAAATGTATTTTAATAATTTCCTTCTATTCCTTCTACGAGTTTAGACATCGTATTTATGAGCGACATCTGCATGTTGAAGCAGTAAATTAGCAAACAGCGTTGTATATTGTGCAAGTATAAAAAGTAAATAAAACAGAGAATACATTTTTATTTACCCAACATCCAATACAATATACATTCCAACAAAGAAAGCTTAAGAAGTAATTTAAATAACCCCCCACTCTATATAATCTTCGATAATCCCTTGGATTCTATCTTTATACTTGTCATCAACTTTAAAACTTAAACTGGCCATTTCATGCTTCGTTACATCTGGAATATCGTCTTCAGAAGCAAACATGAAGGGAAGAAATATTAGTGCAAACGTCAGACCATAATCCAACTTATTCTTATATTCCTTTTCAAATTCATTTCTAGTATAAAAAGAATTCACGTCCATGTCAAAATAATTTAAAAATTTCGTCATCGTTTCGTGGTACAACGCTTTGAGATGCGACAGATGGGCCCTTCGGAATTCTTTGTCGGTGGCGCTGAATATGAAATAAAGAATGTCTAGTATAGGACATCCAAAGTGCATCAGTTGGTAGTCCACTGGTATTATTTCTGATACTTTTCCATTCTGAGGATCCATAAAAAAGTTTCATTAGAAATTGCTCATTATTAATTTGGACCATAAAAGTGAGTTAGTAAGTCTAGGAATAACCGATAAAAGTACGAATAAGATAGAGTATAATAAATTATGTCCAAAAACTTAGAAAGTAAAATGATTGTTTCAATAAATAAGTCTTATTGTTTCAATAAAAGATTTGGGAAAACAACATTATAATTGGGAATGTTCAAACAGAAAAAGTGAAATATACTTACAATCATCTTCGTCAGTATATTGTTAGGCCTGTAGTCACCATGACACAAGCATCGCTTAATCGCCTCGTCATTGTGATGTCTCCCGTACCTTTCCGCAATGCCTTCAGTAAACTTTTCGACTCTTGCCTTGATACATTCATCAATATTATTTATTGCTATTTTGGTCATGCTTTGAACAAATCCATGCCATTGTTCACCAATAATCATAGCTGGTTTCCTTGTTTTAACCTGTTTCTCAAAAAAATCAGGATGTTTCTTTTTTACCACGAAAGCAAGCGCATGGAATTTGGCAAGCTCTTGTATGGCCATTTCAGCAAACTTTAATGACACCACATCCATTCTGTGGCCTGTAGTGAAGCCTTTTTTCGATACGTTTTCCATTATTATCACTTCCGTATTACTTTCATCGTAACTTTTGACCATTTTGAATCTTTCATCGGTGGGTACTTTTGCTTCTACTTGCAGTTCTTCGAATATCTTCGAAAGTTCTTTGTAAGCAAACAGCTCAGTTTTATATACGTCACTTACGGATATGATTTGCAAATCACTCTCACCTGGGATTACACTTTTGACGAAAATGTTTAACTCTTTATCGCCTTCTTTTGTTTTCCCTTTTATGTTTATTTCATACAATAATCCGAGATAGTTTCCACCGTTTGTGCATAAAGATTTCTTGTCAATGTTGCATTCTGTGAATCCTGTTTTTTTAACAATATTGTTAATCGACAGATCTAGTTTGTTCGATAAATCGTTTGGACAAATGTATTTGTTTCCGAGCTGATGGTTTTCGGTACATGTTTCCACTTGCATTTTGACGGGACACAATCGAATGGATGCGAGTAAAGCAATGTCTTGTTTCAGTAACACAATCTAACATTTATAACAACATTAGAAATATTAAGGCCTGTTTACATTGTTATTAGGTTTGTAACAAACACTTTTTGGAAAGCCAGTATCACCAATTTCCACAAAGAGATATGTTTATGTGATTATCTTTATATTTTTTGGACTATACGTTTTTACTTCGGTAGTTATCAGGATCCCCAATAGTTATTTTATCAGGATATATACCAGGCCTTTGATTCATTTGTTTCGGTCGAAACTTTTAGTCATTTGTATTAAATATCAATAGACTAACCGCACTTTGCGATTTCACCTGCATAAGTCTTGATCCCATGGAAATATAGCGATAAAAGTATCTTCTGTCCTAATCAAAGTCACGGTCTATCCATTTGTCAAATTTCATCTAAGCCCGTTAAGCCGTTTTTGCGTGAAAGCATACCAAACAAACATCCAAAAAATCCAATCTTTTCTCTTTATAATATTAGTTAAGGAAAGCGAGGAAGCTGTTCTCTATATGAACCTATTCAACCAATTACCCCTTAGAACCAAGACACGATTCCAGAAACCAGGTTAGAATTACAATACCTACGTTCGTGTGGAATACACCTTACAATGACTTTTAGAACACACTATTTTCCCAACAAGGAATTAACTACTATTATGTTCCGTGGACAAACTATGATAACATAATCATTGGATGCATAGTACTTCAGTCAATAGCGTTTTAATATCAAAATTACATGAATATTCTCCTATTGAAGAGTGGCTTCCTGCAATGATAACATAAAAAAGTAAATATATACCTATCATGTGCCTACAGGTCAATATTTAGCCAGTACTTAGGCAGCTGTCCCACCGTCTGCGATTACCTAACGAAAAGCGAGTTGAGCTAGCAACTGGCGAGCAACGAGCAGTGAGTGCGCAACGGTGACGAGCGGTTACTAGCTGGTATGCGTATGTACCACGCGTGAGTCTCTCGGCAAGTATTCTGCCCGCTAAGCGAACATCGCTGAGCGAGTATTCTCTTTGCTAGCTCTTGTCGCTGCTATAGACAATTACTCACCGGCGGGCGCGGCCGCGGCGCGGCGACGGCGGTGTGAACGATCAGGGTTCAACGATTTATATATTTATATCTCCTATGCAAATATATATAAATACACGGAACCTACAATCTTTTGTACGTTTACAACGAGATAATTCGCTGATAGCTAGTCGCTTCCATTAGGACAGGTGCCTGAGTTGTGATATTCTAGAATTAATGTTAGCTTTAGAATCTGGAAAATTTATAAGTACGATGTGATAGAATCGGAGATATCTTTGGTACATCATGTGCGTTGTTAGTCGCTTATTTTTTTAAACGTTTTGGTAGATTTTCATGATAGTTTAAAAGATGAACAAACTATGTGTTACGTTAGTTCAATGAGGTTATATAATACTAACAACGTCCTATTATCAATGTCAAAAAAACGTAACCACTTACAGTACGACACATCTTATATGTAGCATCGTAAAACCGATCACTTCCGATTTACACAACCAATAGAAATCGCTCACTATCGCGCCATTCAATGCTATTCGCGCTATATATTCCCGCCTCAGTTCAACTCGAGACAGCGTTGAGAATGCACGTGAGTGAATCATTCCGTACACTTCGTGACAATTTAATAGGAAAGTGAATAATATATTTTTGTTGCTGTTTTTTTTTCATGATGACTTCGTTGAAACGTTGTAAGCCGTATAATAAAAAAAAAAAAACACTACTTTGGCTAGTAGTGATTTTTTTTTTAATGTTTATCAATTTATGAGTCGAGAGGCTACGGAGTCTAAAAATAGGGTTTTTGGGAATGATCGCTTTCAAAACCTTCAAGAGCGAACTGCGATGGCAACTGGTGTGTCACGTAGAACAATAAGTGCTGTTTTGAAAGCGCATGACAATGCCTTGGCTTCGACTAGTTCAACTCGTGCAACTTTTAGTTCGCCTAAAAAGTCCAGAAAAAAGAAAGAACATCGAGCAAATTTAGACGGTTTTGTTTATGATGTCATTAGAAGGACGATGTATGACTTTCATGTCACTGAAAAAAGGTTGCCTACAATAAAATCGTTGTTAACCAAATTACAGGAAGATATAAATTTTACAGGCAGTCGAGAAACAGAATATTGCTTGAACTGGGTTTCAAATTCAAGAAAATGGAAAATAATAGATCTTTATTGGCCGAGAAAGATGAAGTAAGACTTAAGCGGATTAAGTATCTTCGACAGATACAAAACTTTAGAAGTGAAGGTCGGGATATAGTTTATACCACAGAACAGATAAAACAGGTTAGAAAGGAAATAGTTCCTGATTTGTATTAGAACGCGTGTCGCCGCTTGTCTCCCGCTCCTTAACTCCACTACAAGCAAGAGACCAATACGTACGCGTATTACACACACAAATAAACCACACGCACTTAGATAGTGAGTTTGCTATTGGTTGTCACACTAATACAAACACTGCGTTTGACGTACACTCACTCACGCGCAAAAGGTAATTTATTTCTCACGCATGTTACGGCGACCAAAAGGTCGATTACTTATATCGATAAAATTACTGTAATTTATAAGTTAGCAATTTTTCTCTATATTTCCGGGAAGAGGGGGACAATTAGTGTGGACTTCCTAAATACATATAAATAATTCAAACTCAAAGCATTTATTTCAAATAAACCAACTACAGGCACTTTGGAATTGTCAAGGGTTCGGTCAGTCAGAAAGATGAAGCTAGTTGCCCATTCCAAAGCGTAGTAGGTACCTATGGAGAAGAACGGGCAAGACACTCCATGGACACTCTTTTAAATCGAAATATTGTTACAAAAAAGTGGTTACATCATTCATGTTGAAATAATACATGTGAGAACGATGTAGAAAGACGTGCACGTTAAAAGTGTCCGTAATAAAAAGATAAAAACCATTCAGCAATTCAAATAAGCCGTGGCAGCTAAGAAATTACCTGTACCACATTCAAGTCAATGAAAGACGAACCCAGTAAGTTTTATAGTAGGTACATAGTGCTCACACGTGCTATGCAATTATACAATACTAAGAAATTGAATTTATACAATGCAAAGATAGAATGTACAACCTTCATCAGCTCACAATATTTTCGAATGCTAATCGATTCGTTTAGGCGCTCTTGTAGAGCAGGACCAGCGCTGAGCCAAGCATTTTTGTCAGCGATATAATCCCCCAACTTATAATATGCTTGGCTGTATAGTGTGCGTTTTAGACAAGATTTAAATTTCGTTTCATTCAGTTGGAATATGTGGGGAGGTATTTTATTGTAACATTTTAAACAGTACCCCATGAAGGATGAATCTACATACTTTAGCCAGTCTGAAACCTGGTTGAACTAATTGGTCCCTATTTCTAGTCCTATTTAATTGTGTCTTTCACCTCTTTTAATGAAGATTTAAATTTTTCCTTAATACTGTCAAATTAAGGGGGAACATCTAACATAGCCGCGAAATTCAAATTTTCTTTGGTTTTTTGCTAATTTATTTATATATGTATATACATATATATATATAATGTATAACGCAAGGAGATATATCTATGTACATATATACACAGTATACATATAGCTCATGGGAAGCGTGCGGTGACAATGACGCGAGTTTCACGCTTTTTGTTCACCCAAAAAGTACACATATATACATAGTATACATATAGCTCATGGAAAGCGTTCGGTGACGATGACGCGAGTTCCATGATTTTGTTCACCAAAAAAAGTGCTCAACGCGCCTAATGAAGTTTTCACTTAAAAAATACTAGAATATTTTAAAATTGAACAATAATTTAAACTCAATTTAAATGCTGATTTTATTATTGTCCCTGAAATAATACGAATTTATTAAGTAACATGCGCTTTGCTATCTTTTAAATTCGATTTTTTCAAAATAAAGTGCAATCTTAAATTAATATATTTTCCAATAATAGCCTTAGTTAGGTCTGTAACATGGTTTGCAGTAGGATATAATCCAACCTGATGATTACTAATGTTGCTAAATAATTCAGTTCCGACGAAGCTGCGCAAAATCTTTGCTGTCAACATATGTTTGTTAATATTCCGGAGATTGAAAACCTACTCAGAAACTAAATTAAAAACGCACTATAAACAATAATTGGTGACAGTAAACAAAGTTATTTTAATTATAATATTACTGATAATAATCAGCTGTATCAAACACACATACTTAATATCGACATTATTTACAACTTGGTACAACACTATCGATAAGCATGGATTTCGCCGAATTTCAGCTTTGGCTAGGCGTACGCGACGTTCGCAGTGAACGCAATACATTGCGCGATCACTGATCTAGTACAAGATGCTACCCATGCATTGCAAGCAATGTATAATTTTGCAACTACTGTTGCGATTGTATCGTTTTTATCTACAAACTACATAATACTATAGTAATAATTACAAATATCACTTGTATTTTAAGGTTTTTGGACTTATCGGTGAAAAGAAATCCCTTCCCGGGCTACACTACACACCTGTCTTCTTTTCCGACACGTTATAATAGCGCAAGACGGCATAATTCTTTGTTTTTCACGGAGCGTCGTACGTTGTCACAATATGAGCGCGACTGTTAGCCCGTGAAACAAATTTCGGTTGACTTTTGAGCGTTTGCTCATAAGTGCGGCGTGCCTGCCCCGCCCACAAGGCCCTTCTAACCTCTTTATCTGTTCTGTGGTTTATACTGACGAGACTTACATACACGCCACACATATAAAGGAAAGTAGTTGGACGGATAGTTCTAAGAAAGGCTTAAAAAAACCGATATCAAAAGGTGAAAGATTAATTATTGTCCACGCTGGTGGCTCAAGAGGTTTTGCACCTGGCGCTCTCTTAGTCTTAGTTTATAAATCTCCTCAAAGTACTGGCGATTATCACCACGAGATGAATAAAGAAAATTACGAAAAATGGTTAAAACAATATCTCATTCCGAACCTACGACCTAATACTGTTGTGGTCGTAGATAACGCTTCTTACCATAACACACAGATAGACAATGCACCGAATTCCAATGCTCTAAAAGCATCCATGCAATCTTGACTTACATCTAAAAATATACCCTTTGCGTCAAATCTGCTGAAACCAGAATTGTATGAAATAATTAAACGCCACAAATCTGAACACATTAAATACTCAATTGACCAAATAATGGCGGAACATGGTCATTCTGTTTTACGGTTACCTCCTTATCATCCAGATTTTAATCCAATCGCAAATTCTAAAACTGTCTCGATGAATCTAACGAAAGTCAAAGAACTATTAATGGAGAAATTCGAATCTATTGGCGTATCCGAATGGGAAAAAGTAGTCGATCACGCGATAAAATGCGAAAAAGAGCATATGCGACACGAGGATAGAACAGACCGATATTTGGATCAGTTCATCATAAATTTAAATTACTCATCATCAGACAGCGACGAATCGTTTAACGACTACAATGGAGCTGTTGAGACTGAGGATATAAGTATGGATGTCGAAGGTGTTTCGAATAAGAATAAACAATTTTAATAATATCTGGTGTCGTTCAAAGCCATATTTTTTTTTTATGTAACATTCCATTTATTGCATGCCCTTAATAAATTATAATTGAAGTTTTTAACAATCAACATCTGTAAAAGTTTGATTTGTGATATTCATCATTCTAGCCTTGTATCCTTCAAATCGAATCTAAAAAACAAAGACTTTATTTAAGTGATCATTTATTTTGCAAGCTAGTAATGTATATGTGCATCAATTTCACGAATGTGTTTTGTTATATGACTTTACAAGTTATGAAGTTTGCATAAAGATCATTTTCTCCTAAAGCAATACTAAAGATTAGTGATTTTGAAGGCGCACTCAGTTCGGATGTGATCGGTTTTACGAATTTTGCCGATGCTACATCTAAGTTGTGTCGTACTGTACGACTTTAAAGTCGTAGCTTTGAAACGAATACATAAAATGTCAATTATGTAAATCTGTCAAAAAAATCTATGTTTGTCTCTCGTTGTCTCGAATGAGTCTATGTCTATGTTGTCTCGAATGAGACAAGACATTGCTATCGGAAAAACGGCCAGAGTTGCCAATGATCAACATAATTTCCCTAGAATGAATGTAAGTATTTTTTTATTTTTTTTATTATGAGACAACATCCACACAAGGTCTTCAGGTCCCGAAATAGGCAGAGCCTGTACTACAGTAACCTGATGACTGATATACATACTTTTATACATATACACACCCAGACACAGGTCAAACAGACATGTTCATGCACACAAAATATGTTTGACTTGTCCGGGGGTCGAACCCGGGGCCAGCGGCTCAGAAGGCAGGGTCGCTACCAATTGCGCCAACCGGTCAGCCGAATCATCATAATGAATCAATTACCATGAAAGGTATTATGGAACTTTCCATGTATTAAATATATAAATAAATTTACAAGGATTAGGTACATAGGAGCTCAACTGTCTCTAATGAGACACAATGATCGTTCTATTGTGAAGTTTTAATTTCGATCGAAGAATGAAAGGGAAGAAAAAAAATTGGCGTAAACGTAAATATTATATTTCAAAACTAATAAGATTGTGTCAAATCTATTTTTTCAAATGGAATGATAAAAATTATGACACTTAATAGAAATTATGACGACAGTTCTAGTTTTCACTACCGAGTTAGACAAGTTTGTCGATCTGTGCCTCATTAACGTACTTTAAAAATTGTGAAATGTATTTTGGATTTCTAAACTAACTTGTATTTGATCGTAATTAAACAATTCAATTTAATAATCGATTACTTTATTACTTTAATTGAAAAATAACCTACTTTTTTTCGTAAAGTATCACTCTTTTTTAACACAATGTGATCAAAAGCAATCTATAAATTTTCATTTAAAAATGTAACCTCACGTTACGTCTGAGATTAAATTGCTATTAAAAGAAGTGGTGGTATATTAAGTTATAACCTTCGACATACACGTGAATGTATTACTTTTCCATTTAGTGAATGTTTGGGTACTGTACAGTATGTTTAAGCCAAACAGATTATAATAATAATTTAGACTTACAGGAACATACATTGGTCATTCACTAAACTCCCAACAGTCTGGCATAATCAAAATGGTTTTTACTGGTAACACCGATGGCAAAAACTATGTGGATTAAAATTTGGTTTAATAATGTTTTTTTGGAAGAAAATAGAGCAAGCTTATCTACTTGTGAATTGTAACACTACTTACTATATTAATCTTTGTAGACCATGACATACAAATTTAAACGGCACATTTCAACATTTTGATATTTTTTTATCGCTATGCAATCGTTCACTTGACGTCAAGCTGACAAGAAGTCGGATATGCTTGCGAACTAAGGCGACGTAGTAACGCGTCGGCACTGTACACTGCTGATCGAGTTCTATATTTAAACATCATTGCGTTAGTTGTACTAACCGCATCGTGACTCGTGAGTGAGTAAAATAATTATAATGTTAATTCATAAGTAATAATATTAGGTAGGTATGTTAAGTTATATAATATAGATAATATTATGGCTGACCGGTTAGCGCAGTTGGTAGCGACCCTGCCTTCTGAGCCGCTGGTTCCGGGTTCGATCCCCGGACAAGTCAAACATTTGTGTGCATGAACATGTCTGTTTGACCTGTGTCTGGGTGTGTATATCTATATAAGTATGTATATCAGTCATCAGGTTACCGTAGTACAGGCTCTGCCTAGTTCGGGACCTGAAGACCTTGTGTGGATGTTGTCCCATATTATATTATTATTATATTATATTAGGTATTATATAAGTAGTAGATTCGTAATAAATCTAAAATGACATGACAATCGAGAACTTCTTGAAAATCGTCTACTGCTTTTAGACATTAAAGTAACCTTAAAATTATAATGACAGTCTTGGTAATATTTTTCCATTGTCACAAATAATACATAGGTCTATTGTTTGATAATACCAGTACATATCAATGACCTACGTCACAGGGTGTACGTGTAATCATGAACATACGTATGAATGAACGTGACTCATCAATTTTTCATTTTAGACTTAACAATTTTTAGGAATGCGCAGGGATGGTTGGCGGGTGTGTAGTATGCCTATAAGTTGCTAATAAAACTACCTACTATATGTCCTGTTTCTGGGATCCTTAGTTATTACTCTCAATAGCTATTGATTCAACAAATAAATTTATTTTTAATAAAATCATTCCTTAACTGAGTGGTCAGAAACGAAATGTGACATGATATCTAACCGATATCACTTTTATAATTTTGAACGTGACTATATTATCGTGGAAGACCACGTCACGGCATCTCGATAACACGGGAAAGTAAAATGTATGGAAATATATATGAAGACGCTTTTAAATTTCCGTTCACGATACCGTTATAACGTGACGTATTGGGTGATGTAAAATACATCAGGAACAGGGCATGAGTACTAGTGGTCCGAGGTTTAGAGATTTAGCCTTAAAAACAATCGAAAATAACACATAATAATTATAAAAATAAATACAAAAGATCCTTTGATCCACTTTGAAAATGCATTACTGTGTCCTGTGTAAATTTCATTCGATTAGTAATTATCATCGACGCGACGGGCTGTCTGACCCGCGCCGTCGTCCTTTTTGTACTTGTTTTAGTTATTATTGATTTATGAACTACCTCACAATGTTTTTCTATGTTGTTTTTACCACGGAACAAAAAAAAATATTTATTGATACTTCGTTAGTTTTTAAGATTTCTAAAAAGTGTTTCAACAGCCGGACAAACTTTTTGAGGTTTTTGCGATTTTTCTATTTACATTTTGTTTTGTTCCATAATTCATTTAAAAAAAAATAACTACGTAATAAGAAGTAGTTCCTGCACTTGTTTGTACCCGAGAGTGTAGAAGTATGTGAAAGATAGCACATGGCATTGCCAGCATTAATTAAAATGTCCAGGTATTTAATTTTTACATCTGATGCATTTCTTACAAAGTTAAGGCTGAAGAATATGTTTAAGGTTATTATTTTCATTAAATAAATATGTCAAAACCCTTACTGACTTGCTCTGACTTTATAAAGAAAATAGGTACTTATAAATAATACGTACATAATTTACAATTCGGTACCTGCTGAAATTGTTATGGAGTATTTATTCCGATTTTCCGGGATGAAACAAAGTATAATCATCGGCTTTCTTTAAAAAAAAATGTCGTTATAGTTGAACCATTCGTGGGAAAACAAGTGCATACAATCGTGTACCAAAAACCACGGGACGTAAGTTTGTAACGTCGCAAAAATCGTGACTACATTACAGAGATTGTAAACGTGTTGTACATAGATATGTAGTGAGTTTGTAGGTGCGTCTCGATCGACCGCCGCTTAAAGGTCACAGCACATGGTTCCACACCTAAATTATGTCACTACTCGCCGAAGGCAGGTGAAATATTAAAAGGGATGCCTTGGCAAGACACAGGGGATTGGTACAACCGGTGTTTATACTTCGAAACCTTGGTAAAGGTCTTTCTGTTTTAATAATGCTTCCCATTAGATAATACAGGGATACTATTTTGCATGTAAACGGGTTGTTAAAGTAAAGAACTAATTAAACAATTTAACGTTTTTATAGAACAGAAGACGGTTGTATAAAAATAATTTAGATGCAAGCTGAACTACTAAACACCGTGACTTGTCATGACAAGGACTAGAAGGTATAAGTATATAATTATGTATATCGCAATGAAATGAAATAAATAATGGAGAAATGCCTTTAAAACATAGCACAAAAGCCCTCATCATCTATTGAGAAGTTCAAAGTACCAGAAACGCATTATCAAATACCTTTCAAAGTCAAAGGCATTCATTTTAAGTTGCCCAAAAGGCACTTTTGACGCCTAAATTTACAAGAAAATTGAATTGTTTAGCTGCCTCTCCAAAAGGCCAAACGGCCTAGCCTTTTCCCAACTATATTAGGGTTGGCTTCCAGTCTAACCAAATGGAGCTGCATACCAGTATTTTACATGGAGCGACTGCCTTTCTGACCTCCACAACCCATTAGGTAACTGGGTAAAACGCCCCCCATTGGTAAGACTGGTTTATTTATTATTTATTCTTTATTGTACACCACAAAATACATAATAAAAAATAAATTGGCACTACGAATTATACAATGGGCGGCGGCTGCGTGTCAGTATTTTGGGCTCCTGACTACTAGTAACTACTCTCAAAGATCTACAAAGGTCAGAAGGGACCAACGGCTTAACGTGCTTTCCAAGACACGGGGTCTCGATATGTAATAGATGGTTACCGATCCACGAACCGACCGCGGCTAGCGTAACTTAACCTACAATCGACCCGTGTGCCTGCTATAAGTTCGCCACGAGCCCAAGAATGGTCAAAAAACTCTATAGTTACTCTTTATAATAACCTCAATATGAGATCTACAAATCTCGTATCGAATCTGTTCAGAGGAAATTTTTGCGGTATTTGGACTTCAAGGCTAAGCAATTCTCAGTCGACTATGAACACCGCTGTAAGCGATATCATTTCTTACCGTTGGAAGTTAGACGTAATATCAGTGATATCTGTTCTTTAGTGAACATCGCAAACGGCTCGGTTGATTGTCCCGAACTACTCAGCAAAATTCTTCTTCGTACCAACCTAAACCACTTGAGAAAACGGCCACTACTTCAAGTACCATTCGCATCGACTAAGTATAGGCGCAACGCCTTCTGCATAAGTAGTACTATAGCTTTCAATAGTTTGCCATCACACCTGGAAATCAATTTATTTTGCACTAGCGCACACAAAATTAGAAAGATTTTAAATAAGGATTATTTTGGTGACACCATAAATAGCTTTTAATTCTTATTTTGGTATTGCATGACTTGACATAAGACGACTTGACTTTACTTAGGCACATAGTATTATTTAGTATTTTAAAGTGACAAAGTCACTATCATTACTACTTTACTTTGTAGTTGTTTTCTTTTTTTTATATCTAGTATGTTAACTTACATTGTATTCTTTAATCAAATCACTGTAATTGGTCGACGCAAGTAACTTGTAACTAAATATATTTATACATGTGGAAGCTTGTAATTAGCAAATGAAACTACTATGGGATCGTGTGGTGAAATAAAAGAGCCGTGTCGATGAAAACTTCTATATTTTTAAAACACAAGAAAACTTTTAAACTCTTAACACATCGTCTCGTCGTACGTCTTTTTCTCATGTTCCGCCATATTCCTTTTTTTCCCTCTCCCGTTCACTCTTACCGTTCCGTTCTCGTTTACCTTTCACTCGCACCTCTTCATACATTCCCTTCTACTCATAATTCATTCCACACTACTTATGCATGATATTTATAATTATTATTAGTATGTAAGCTTTCTTTAAAATTAAATAAATAAATAAATTTTAAAATGATTTAGAACATTTAACTACTGCGGCTACCAAACATTGCTTGACTTAGTAACCAGACATAGGTTGTGCAAAAAACCCTTTTACTACCCACACAAAGAATCAACAGGTAGGTAGGTACTGTCCCAAGGTGTGTGGCGGGACACGTCGATGGTTCCAAGGCTAACGGGTCGGTTTGTGCTAAGGGATAGGCTCACGAAAAGTCCGACACTTATTTTTACAGTAACAGTCTAGTACACAGTAAAATAATATCTAACGGATAAATTCAATAATAATAATACATAACTATGAGTAACAGATTTATTTTAATAAGTAAAATATCAAAAGAAATATAAAACAATACTTAATAGTTATACTACATTAATATTAATGAAAAATGTTTAAGCGAGTAAAGAAATAAGCAATATTAAATATAATTAAATAAATTATAAATTACTATCTAGACCTGCATATAAAATATTAATAGAATAATTGAATGAATGGAAATATAAATACATAGGTATTAGGATATAAAATAATTCTAACTTAATAACAAAGACATCTAAAATATTCATTTATATTTATCATATTATTAAAGTTTTAAAACTAGTTCAGATAAATCTCTAAATGACCTCCTTTAAGTAGGTCCGAACCTACAGAGTAACATTTTTGGTTTAATAATTAATCTCCGCATGTTTTCCATCGCTGTAGTTGCAGACATAGAACAGATGTATTTTTAACATAATCTCTCCGCTGAACATCACCCACCACCCAATTCAACGCTGTTTAAATAATGCTTAATAAGCATGCACTTTTTAGGTGTACTTGTGAACTAAAAAGTAACGTGTGTATTTTGACACCAACAGTTTTGTGAAAACTTTGAAATCGGCTAGAGATACTCTGTATCTGCCTGTTAGTTTGTTTTTCTTAAAAAACTCAGGTCTTTTTTCTTGAATGACCATTGAGAGAGCATGAAACTTACCAAGCTGTTGAACACACAGTTTAGCATAATCTAAAATAACTGTCTCCATTCTGTTAATTTTGAAACCTTTTAGTACTTAATGTAATTGTAAAATGTATTTATTAATTTCCTTTGATTCCTTCCACGAGTTTAGACATCGTATTTATTAGCGATATCTAGAAGCAGTTAATTAGCAAACTATAGTGTGTAAGTATAAAAAGTAAATAAAACAATTAAACAGAGAACACATTTTTATTTAACCCAACGTCGAATACAATAAACATTTCAACAAAGAAAGTTTAAAACGTAATTTAAATAACCCCCCACTCTATATAGTCTTCGACAATCCCTTGGATTCTATCTTTATACTTGTCATCAACTTTAAAATATATACTTGCCATTTCATCCTTCGTTAAATCTGGAATATCGTCTTCAGAAGCAAACGCGAAGGGCAGAAATATTAGTGCAATCATCAGACCGTAATCCAACGTATTCTTATATTCCTTTTCAAACTCATTTCTAGTATAAAAAGAATTCACGTCCATGTCAAAATAATTTAAAAATTTCGTCATCGTTTCGTGGTACAACGCTTTGAGATGCGACAGATGGGCCCTTCGGAATTCTTTGTCTGTGCCGCTGAATATGAAAAAAAGAATGTCTAGTATAGGACATCCAAAGTGCAACAGTTGGTAGTCCACTGGTATTATTTCTGATACTTTTCCATTCTGAGGATCAATAAAAAAGTGTCATAAGAAATTGTTCATTATGATTTGGACTATAAAAGGGAGCTATTCCGTTTATCCACCCAAAAAAATATAGCCTTGGGTGGATACGCGGAAATGCATGTCCGAGAATCCTCCCTGGGCCTAGTAGGACAAACGGAATTTAAAGGCTTAGGGTTGATTCTCGGACAAGCGTTTCCGCGTATCCACCTTAGGGTGGATTTTGTGGGGTGAATAAACGTAATAACCGATAAAAGTACGAAGTAGATAGAGTATAATTATATCCAAAAACGTAAAAAGTAAAATGATTGCTTCAATAAATTAGTCTGTTTCATATGACCTATAAATGATTTGGGAAAACAACATTATAATTGGGAATGTTCAGACAGAAAAAGTGAAAAATACTTACGATCATCTTTGTCAGTATATTGTTAGGCCTGTAGTCACCATGACACAAGCATCGCTTAATCGCCTCGTCATTGTAATGTGTCACGTACCTTTCTGCAATGCCTTCAGTAAACTTTTTGACCCTTGCCTTGACATCTTGATCAATATTATTTAAGGCTATGTTGGAAATGCTTTGATAAATGATAAATGATAAATGATAAATGATTTTATTTCTGTAAGTAGGTTTGAACAAACACTTTTACACGTCAATCATATTTTTTTTTTAAACTAGATGGGGTCGGCGTTTCCTATCTGACTACTCTGAGAAGAAAGGCCGAAACAAACTCAGAGGTCACAGTCTCTTTTAAAGTCCAGACAAAATCTTGGTCAGGTCATGTGAAAGCTATGTAGATCGGTGTCTGCAATGGTCTTTTGAGGAAAGAACCACACAGATTGAGTGGACCTGTCCAGTCAGTGCACGCAATTGTCAGTAATAGGCCGCATACATTACTCAAACTGCCAGATCATGATTACGTTGAGAAAAATACAAAAATAAATATAAATAAATCAGTGACCGACATAGTTCTCACATTCACAATAATTAGAATAATATTATAATAATCTTTGAGGACCATGTAGATTTGTGTCTGAAATGGTCTTTTGAGGAAAGAACCACACAGATTGAGTGGACCTGTCCAGTCAGTGCACGCATTTGTCAGTAACCGTGCAGCTCAACTCAGAACTTAAGGAGCTCAACGATTCGACGAACAATACCAAAGAAAGGACATTTGGGTAGGCCGCATCAGCTACTCAAACTGCCAGAACATGATTAAAACTGCAACAAAAACACACATAGTCCTCACATTCACAATAATTTAAAATAATATAATACTTTAAATAGTAAATATTAGTGTCATTGTATATGTAAATAAGTATAGATACTTATAGCAAAGATTATAAGTAGAAATAGTTAGCGAAATAAAATAAATTAACATTGCCTGTGCTTTATTGGAGCAACTCAATCCCAAGCCTTTTTGTCCTCAATATAGTCTTTGACAGTATAATAGGCATTCTGGCATAATTTCCTTTTTATAAAAGATTTGAATTTATTAAGGCTTAGTGCTTGAATGTGGCTAGGAAGTTTATTATAAAAACGTATACATTGGCATCTAAACGAGCCACCTATTTTCTTGAGCCTGGTAGTAGGAACAACAAATTTGTGCTTGTTCCTAGTATTTAAATTATGGATATCACTGTACTTTTTAAACAGATTAATATTTTTATGTGCATACAAAAGATTTTCATAAATATACTGAGAAGGCACAGTCATTATATTAATCCCTTTAAATTTGTCTCTGAGGGAGTGTCTGGGACTTAATTTATAAATTGAACGAATTGCCCTTTTTTGTAACACAAAAATCGTCTGAATATCGGCGGCATTTCCCCACAACAGAATACCGTACGACATTACACTATGAAAATAACTAAAGTATACTAAACGGGCTGTCTCTAAATCAGTTAGACCACGAATTTTCCTAACGGCGTATGCTGCAGAGCTAAGCTTCTTTGACAATTTATCTATATGGGGGCCCCATTGAAGCTTGGCATCCAAAGTTATGCCTAAGAATACTGTGGTATTTTCGGGTTTCAACTCTTCACCCTTTATGAGAATACTTGTTTCTACTTGTCTAACATGAGGTATCGTAAACTTAATACATTTCGTTTTTTTCTCGTTAAGAAGAAGGTTATTAACATTAAACCAGTTAACTACTTTTGCGAGGGCACTATTTACATTGTCAGTAACCAGCTGCTGACGTTTGAGTTTAAATAAAAGTGAAGTGTCGTCTGCAAACAGCACTATATCATGTTCATCCTTTATGAGGTAAGGCAAGTTTGAACAAATCCATGCCATTGTTCACCAATAATTATAGCTGGTTTCCTTGTTTTAACCTGTTTCTCAAAAAAATCAGGATGTTTCTTTTTAACCACGAAAGCAAGCGCATGGAATTTGGCAAGCTCTTGTATGGCCATTTCAGCAAACTTTAATGACACCACATCCATTCTGTGGCCTGTAGTGAAGCCTTTTTTCGATACGTTTTCCATTATTATCACTTCTGTATTACTTTCATCGTAACTTTTGACCATTTTGAATCTTTCATCGGTGGGTACTTTTGCTTCTACTTGCAGTTCTTCGAATATCTTCGAAATTTCTTTGTAAGTAAACAGCTCAGTTTTATATAAGTCACTTACGGATATGATTTGCAAATCACTCTCACCTGGGAATACACTTTTGACGAATATGTGTAACTCTTTATTGCCTTCTTTTGTTTTCCCTTTTATGTCTATTTCATACAATAATCCGAGATAGTTTCCACCGTTTGTGCATAAAGATTTCTTTTCAATGTTGCATTCTGTGAATCCTGTTTTTTTAACAATATTGTTAATCGACAGATCTAGTTTGTTCGATAAATCGTTTGGACAAATGTATTTGTTTCCGAGCTGATGGTTTTCGGTACATGTTTCCACTTGCATTTTGACTGGACACAATCGAATGGATGCGAGTAAAGCAATGTCTTGTTTCAGTAACACAATCTGACATTTATAACAACATTAGAAATAAAAAGGCTTGTTTACATTGATATTAGGTTTATCACAAACACTTTTCGGAAAGCCAGTATCACCAATTTTCACAAAGAGATATGTTTCAGTGATTATCTCTATATTGTTTTAAACTGTACGTTTTTACTTCGCTAATGTGAACGATGGACTTACACTATGATTCGTTTATTGCTCTATAATCGGACAGAGTATCCACTTAGGTACTGTTTTTTGCACTTGGCGACGACGGTTACAAAATGACTGACTCGAACTGCCTAACACATCGGTATTTATAGATTTCACTAATTACTTAATATTTAGATTGCATTACTTAGTATAATGAGTAAAATTAAATGACAATTATTGACAAAGAAATAAATGAAAGAAAGTATATGATTCAATAATCATAAGCAATCATTAATTAGTTACTATTGGTGCGCCGGGAGCTGACAACCTGAATGCGCCATACGGATATTCAACAATTCTGACTTTAAATCACCAAGATTATATCAAACATTTAGCTAAATAATTTCGTAACAATTCGATATCTATTAAAATACTAAAATATTGACTTGAGAAATTATTAATTATACTACTAAGTCGAGCTGGTACATGCAGGACCGGAAGTTGATAACACTCGGCCATCATTATTCACACAGCTATCTTTTCCACACAGTTTTAATAAGCTTTTATGCAGCTGTAATGTGTGGAAGAGTGCAACATACGTTTATAATAAATAAATCTATACATCAAATTTAAAATGCAGTTTGGCAGACTTTATGTTTGTTATTTTAATAAAAAAATAAAAAAAAAACGGTTTTATTTTGCTTATAGCTTAGTGCTTAATCTATTTTTTTATTTTTATTAATCATTCTACTAATTTATCTACCTACTTACGTGTGTTGTTTATTTTTGTACGCACGGCTACAGATCAAGCTATACATTTCCAGTATAAGCTGATCTCGCATCGTATCGGATTTCCTTACAGTATAGCTTGATGTGTAGCCGTGTGTATATTGCCAACGTTAATACGTGAAAATAACTATAATCAGCTTTCTAACAGGTCTATCAGATCTTCCCTATCGACTTCATGGTCAATATCACTACTTTCATTGGGTATAGACGAATTATAAGGTCGGAGGACTTCACCACGTACAACTGCTGTAAAGTTTCTATACCCTTTCATACCCTTTATAGATTGCATATTTTATAGGGCCCTGTGCTCAAACCGTTAACATTCCTAGTTAAGTTCGCGGTGTCCCTAGCAATTCCTCCTTTCCATAACACTAATTGCCCTACAGAGTACTTAACGCATTGCTTATGAGATCGGTCGAATGTGTCCTTCATGAGGGTCTTATTTTTATCAATACGTAATTTAGCTGTATCCCGTCGCTCCTCAAGAGCCTGTGCTTGACCTTCGAAATCGTTAGCTTCCCCGGTCGGATAAGCCGGCAACTGTGAATGGGAATGGCTGAATAAAGGCTTAAAAGGTCGAAAACCAGTTGTTGCATGAGGAGTATTATTTATGCCCTAAACTTTATCACTCAAGTGATCGTCCCAGGTGCACCCGCTATCAGACTAAGGGTATTACTAATAAACGTCGTATAGTGTCTGTATAGTTACACAACTCTTTGTCTTCTTCTTTCGAAAGTCAAATTACTGATGACTGAAAGAGAGAAATCGGTGTGTAACTATACAGACACTATACGACGTTTATTAGTAAGGAGGATAGTGTTTAAACTGTTAATCAACGTTCGGTTTACACGTTCTACTTGGCCACTTGATCTAGGGCTTGCAGTATAGTTTAAAACATGTTTGAATTGCATTTCCTCAGCAAATTCTTTAAAATACCTACTTGTAAATGCTTTTCCCCTATCCGTAATGAAACTGCTGGGGTTTCCAAACTGAGAAATAATATCTTTCAAACGTTTTATGGTTACAAACGAGTCTATGACAACGGGTACATAACAGTTTCCTTTACGAGTCTTAACGAACGGACCTAAATGATCAACATGTAGTGTGTGCATGGAAACTGCCGCCTTTTGAATTGGATGTAGCTCTCCTTGCCATTTACCATGATCCCCTTTTCCGTAAGCACATCGAAGACAACATTTGGTATATTTACGAATAAACCTTGCCCTCAAACCAAAATTGTCCTTTAATGGTCTTTTCACACTTATCAATGACAACATGTCCTATTTGATCATAGAATTTTTGTAGTAAGCCCCATTTGGGTAATTTGGGTATAACAAAACGATGTCCGTTGATCGTTTGTCTATAGAGAAGGTCGTCTTTTACTACATAATTACTAATTATGCCATTATTGTTTGTGCCATTACGCACATTAGGAAATTAACAAAGGATAAGTATAAATAAAGTAGGTACCTACTGCGTTCTGTGGTATGATAATTATAAATGATTTATTTCTGGAAGTAGTTTTGTACAAACACTTTTACTCGTCAACCATATTTTTAAAAACCAGATGAGGTCGGCGTTTTCTATCTGACTACTCTGAAAAGAAAGGCCGAAACAAACTTAGAGGTCACAGTCTCTTTTAAAGTCCAGACATAATCTTGGTCAGATCATGTGAAGACCATGTAGATTGGTGTCTGAAACGGTATTTTGAGGAAAAACCATACAGATTGAGCGGACCTGTCCAGTCAGTGCACGCATTTGTCAGTAATCGTGCAGCTCAACTCAGAAATTAAGGAGCACAATGATTTGTATTGTATTGTATTTGCGTTCTAAAGTCAGTACAATTTATCGTTATGCAGATTGACTACCATCTTAATTGGCCGTATATTCAAATCACAACTGTCATTCTTTGACAGTATGCCACGGCTGTAACACGGCTAATTGACGTAAGGTGTCAAATTGCCTAACAATTAATTTCCCTGACTGTACACTGTATTAAGCGCAAGTTCAAAAGACAGGACTACAATGTCTTAGTTCATATTTCCAGTTCAAAACCAAGCACAAAAAATGTACCTACCGGAAAAATACAACAAAGAAAACTCATTTTTGGAAAATTAATATAAAAATACATGCTCCGTTAATATTCAAGGGGAAAATGTCTGTGAACATGTAAAATTAAATTGTTTAATTATCCGCATATGTTTCTGTAACCTGTTGTTCCGAAGAGCTTGTCTCCTGGAAGTATCCTGGAGCGACGGTAGGTCCTAGACATAACTATGGAAGGTATATGAAGGATATACAGGGACACTTGACAAATATGTGGCTAATGTTTTATGGGGCAGCGCGGCGTGGGGTTTGCTGACTTAGAATAACCTAGGAGTAACTTTCACATCCATAAACTCACCTATTTTCGTGGGGATAGGCAGAAACCACAGATTCTGTAGTTTGTTTCGAACGGGGCAACGGCAAAAGGTACGTAGGTAATAAGCTAAATATAGTGAATACATCTAAACCTTTTGGAATACATTCTATAAATCCTGTATTATTACCTCGTGTGATAACCGCATCAAAGTCCATTGTATAGATCTACGTAAGCGGTCACACGGACACGCGAGACGACTCTATCTGTCTATTCCCTTTCCACACCTTAACAGCTGAACGGATTTTGATGAAATTTGGCACACAGTAGACTAAGACCAGAGGGGCAATTCTCGTACTTAAAAAACGTTCAAATTCAAGTCGCAATCTCATCTCAGCGACAATCAATGTCAAAAACTTGTCAAAAATGTATGTAAATTGATTGTATTTTTGACAGATTGAGACTGAGATCAGACTGTGAACGTGCTTAAAATTACGGGAATTACCCCTCTGGTTTAAGATATGGGACTCTTTTTATCCCTGTAGTACGTTCCCGCGGTATGATTTCCGATCTCCATGCCGGTGAGGTCCGGGGAAATGCTAATGTTAAACTATGTCTACACTTCACTAGCAATACATTATACACTCATAGTCTTTTCGTTAGCATTATATTGTTCCTCCACCAAAATAATACCTACCTAATATTATAACCATAACTTGGCAGTCATCAACAGACGAAATTATGTTAAACTTTCTTCAGCGGTATGTCCTGGGAGAGCTGTATATTTGCTAAAATTACGCCCCATGACGTGTCGAGGGAACTAATTTGTGTCACCTTCGCTCCCTTGAATTACGTAAATGAATAAATTAGGCGAGGAACAAACAAGAACCTGAGAAGTCTTAGACACTGACTTTGATGTTATTAGATTGAAATTATGTAGTAGTTATGAAATTTTGGAGGGGCTCGTGGCTAACTGATAACAGCTGCACGGGGCATTCGAATGTTGAGCAACCCTTGTCACGGTCGGTTCGTTGATGGGTCACCATCCATTACATATCGAGACCCCTCCATGTCTCGGAAAGCACATTAAGCCGTTGGTCCCGGCTGTCATTCGTAGATCTTTGACAGTCGTTACGGGTAGTCAAAAGCCCACAAAAATCTGACAACCAGTCTTACCAAGGGGGTATCGTGTTACCCAGCAACTGGATTGTGGAGGTCAGAAAGGCAGCTGTTCCATGTAAAATACTGGTATTCAGCTGCATCTGGTTACACTGGAAGCTGACCTCAACCCAGTTGGGAAAAGGCTAGGCAACTTGATTTGACTTGTGTAATAATAACTTTTGAGTAGGTAGTACCTAGTAGATCTTTTTGTGACAGAGCTCGTCTGGGGAAGCACTACCACAATACCCATTTCTGTCGCTAAATGGAATACCTAACAGTTTTCAAGTTTGAAGGGTTATATAAAAGATAAATGATTTTATTTCTGTAAGTAGGTTTGAACAAACACTTTTACACGTCAATCATATTTTTTTTTAAACTAGATGAGGTCGGCGTTTCCTATCTGACTACTCTGAGAAGAAAGGCCGAAACAAACTCAGAGGTCACAGTCTCTTTTAAAGTCCAGACAAAATCTTGGTCAGATCATGTGAAGGCTATGAATGTAGATCGGTGTCTGCAATTGTCTTTTGAGGAAAGAACCACACAGATTGAGTGGACCTGTCCAGTCAGTGCACGCAATTGTCAGTAATCGTGCAGCTCAACTTAGACTCAAGGAGCTCAACTATTCGACGAACAATACCAAAGAAAGGACATTAGAGCTGTAGGCCGCATAAATTACTCAAACTGCCAGATCATGATTAAGCTGAGAAAAATACAAAAATAAATCATAAAAAAACCAATGACCGACATAGTTCTCACATTCACAATAATTATAATAATATTATAATAATCTTTGAGGACTATGTAGATTTGTGTCTGAAATGGTCTTTTGAGGAACGAACCACACAGATTGAGTGGACCTGTCCAGTCAGTGCACGCATTTGTCAGTAACCGTGCAGCTCAACTCAGAACTTAAGGAGCTCAACGATTCGACGAACAATACCAAAGAAAAGAAATTTGGGTAGGCCGCATCAGCTACTCAAACTGCCAGAACTATTGGAATTAGGCAGTATTTCAATAAAAGTCTTGTTAGATTTCTGTAAACACGATAAAAATATATTTGCTCACAAGTGACAATAGTCTATATTTTTGTAAGAGAACGAAGCGCCACAAGCGGCAGAAAAAGAAACTTATCTCAACACATTTATAAAGGCAGTCCGCAACAAAACGTTTACAAAGACACCTAAAACTACTTTATAAAATTTTAAATTTATAAGGTAGACATAATAATTGACTTTACTTTTAAGTAAACAATTACAGAAAATAAACATGTTTTTTATTTTATTTAAACTTTAACTATAAATTAAACATTAGCCACATCAAACATTTCTCAACATCTTATCTCTATTTGAATTAAACTTATTTACAGGCAAAGCTTTAGTTAAGAAATCAGCTAATTGATTTGAACTCTCAACATATTTAATATTAACAATTTTCATTGCAACATTCTCTCTAATAAAATTATATTTTATATCTATGTGTTTGCTTCTTCTATGGAAAACAGGGTTGTTTATCAATTTAATTGCACTCTGGTTGTCAACATTTAAAGTAATTAAGCCTTGTGGCTCCCCAATATCACAAAGAAATTGCCTAAGCCATAAAATTTCTTTAGTAGCTTCACTAGCAGCCATGTACTCAGACTCGGTTGTGGATAATGCCACAGTATTTTGTTTACGGCTAGACCAGGTGACAGGACCTCCATTCAGTAAAAATATATAACCTGTATTAGATTTCCTAGTGTCCAAATCACCTGCAAAGTCAGAGTCAGAGTAGCCAACTAACTCATCATTACCCTGATACACAATAGACATTTCTTTAGAATTAATTAAATAACGTAAGATTCTTTTTACAGCTGTAACATGTGAAGGACCTGGGTTATTGACATATCTACTAACAATATTAACAGCATATGCTATGTCAGGTCTAGATACAGATGACAAGAATAACAATGCTCCCACTGCTTCTCTATAAGGGAAATTAATAGGCTCATTGCTTGTATTCTTAGATAAATGTACATTTACATCGGCAGGGGTATTACTACATTTAGCATCAGACAAATTAAATTTATTTATTATTGTTTTAATATACTGTCTTTGACTTATGCTTATACAATCTTTCTCTTTATATATTTCCATGCCAATAAATGAATTAGCATTTATAATCTTAATATCAAACTTTTGTTTAAGAATATTTAATATTTCAGATAAAACAACTTTACTTTTAGCTAGTAGTAATCCATCATCAACATAAAGAATTAATATTACTTTTACATCTTTAAAATATCCAACAAATACACAATTATCAGATGGACATTGTTTGAAACCACAAATGTCAAGAAAAGAACAAAATTTCTCATTCCAACATCTAGATGATTGTTTAAGACCGACGATGGCCCCACAGAATAAACGTGTAAGTCAAAAACCACAACTTTTCAGGAAAAAATAAAAACGATTAAACTTGAATAACTGTTGTTTGGTAGTATATAGGGTTAAGCAAATTATATCAAATTAATGATAAAAAAATATATTATTACATTACATTTTTTATTTATTTTTTATTTAAACGGTTTTCCGATAATTTATGAAAAACCATTTTATTTTTTTATTCTTGTTAATTTCTGTGACTAGATAACAGTAAACTTTCATTACACGGTTATTCGTGTAAAGTGTCAACAAACAAAACTAATAATATTATATTACACTATTATTCGACAGTAATCAAGTTTCTTTAATACCTAGTTACAAGCATAAGCACGATTGTTTACAGTAACTTACTGTATTGTTTGATTATTGTAAAGATAAAATGCATTTGTATCAATGTTCATAAGAACGATTTTTATTTATGTAATATACTTTTGTTAGTGCATGGTGTAATAATGTAAACTTCATCAATTATGTGAAAGGTTGAAACAAAAGAAAAAGGTTTAATAAAATAATAATATAATAAAGTAACTATCTACTTGCATAAAAACTAAATAATAATCACACAGTAAACAACTTAAATCTCTTTCATGATTAGGAAATAGCTACCTATTAGCTTGAACTGATAACAAAAAAAAAACCGAATCATATCGTAATCTGAAACACTTAATCTTCCCCGTCACTATCATTGGTGACAGAGATCGAATTGTCCAAAGGAACTAAGTTTCTATAAAAAGTTTGGTAATGGTCTGGTATGGCTCCTGAATCACACAAACTTATCAAATCCTTATGTAAAGGGAGAGGTATAGGCAGCAGTTCAGCGTATGCAAGTTTTAAGTTTTCAGGATCTTCAGTAGGTTCTCCTCGCCGCCTTCTTGAATTAGTTCTTACTATGATTTGCATCTCCCGTAATTCGTCTTCAAAACTATACCTGAAGTAAATTGAATGAGGATGCTCGTGAGAGAAGTTTACTTCTTTTATTTTACTCCAGTAAATTTTATCACCGTTTATGTCTTTTAACCAATTCTTCCCTTTTATCAGCTCTTTGAAATCTATAAAATTATTCTGTGTCATTTGTTTTACTTGGTATTTAGGCTCAGTAACTTTGGCATTCTCTACCAAGCTATACATTTGATCGGGCGTGTATATAGTATGCCTTTTCTTGGAACGCTCGATTGTAGCATGCATAGAGTCACCCTCCGATTGGCTATGACCTTTTTCAAAAAATCTATGAGTTATTTTTATCTTAAATTTTTGCGACGCAAAAGCAAACATGGCAAACACAAATCGATTGCGATTTTGCCCGGCACATGAATCGGAATAAAAAGATATATTTTTTATCCCTGACTCAACGTGAAGTTGAATAAATGACCACAGGCAACTTGCTATTTCTATGGCTCCCCTCTTCGCAATCTGGGAATGCCAAAGGTAACAGTATCCTTTTTTATCTAAAATATTATAAACTGTAAAGTTAAATACGGGATATTTACGTTTGTAGTGAAATACCCCTACTTCACTTTGGGGGATACTCAATACTTTTTCGAGATCAAAACATGCCACAACACTATGCATTTTATCAAAATTATTTTTTTCTTCTTCTTTTAGCTGTCTTACTAGTTCCTTTTCTCTTAAATGTTTTTCATAGTCAACTTTTAACTGTTCTTGTCTTACATTGTCAGCTGTTTTATATATTGAACACACTTCACATAAATCTTTTTTCGGTTTGTGGAAGGAAAGGTTAAATTTACTATTAAATGTGGTTTCATATTGCCGTTTAGTTGCTTTACATGCAACATTATACCGCTCATTTGTATCCATCCATTCTAAGTACAGTCTATGCATTTTAGATATATTCAATGTTTCACAAAGGTATTCTTTCTGGCTATCTTTTCTAACATAGTGTGCTTCAACTCTTTGAAACAGGTTTATGTGGTCAATGATGCTGCTCTCAGTCTCTTCTGACATCTTTCTAGGTCTATTTTTATGTCTTCCTCTGTTATCTTTTAAATAATTTTCATCTCCTAACTTCTCAATAGCTGTATATACTACTTGCTGTGTAATAGACAAAGTATTTAAAAACATGGTTTTGCAGATTCTAATATTCGAATCGTTATCATCAGGAAATTGGTATATTAATGTTTGAGTACGATTATTTTTGCGTTCTACTGTAATTCTTTTAACGTGTTCCTTCTTTACATAACGAGCAATTAAATCCCATTGTCTTTCATGATCGCCAATATTCCAAAACTTCGTAAAAATGTTCATCCTCATTTCTTCATTTATCTTTTCATAACATTGTAATTTGCAGTTGCAAGGCGGTCCAATCGATTTTTGTTGGTTTTTTTTCTTACTTCTTATACTCTCATAACTTTGACCAGAATTTTTTAATTTTTTGTTTTGGTTATCTTTCCATAAGTCTCGATTTACTTTTCTCTTTCGTGAAAGTTTGTCAGTAGGAGTCGTTATTCGTGTTTCTGGTTCTGTAGGCACAGCATCTAGTGAATTGTTCTGTGTTTCAATAGAACGTAAAATACCCTCCAAATTAGAAACGCTTAAATCATAGTCCTTATTAATGTATAGAACAGTTGGAGAAGCTATAAAATTTATTTTTTGCTGGGTTGATGGCGTTAACAGAAGATCATCAGTGATTTGTAAAATCTTATTGACTGATGATGATGTCGTAAAATTTTCCATCTCCGGTATGAATGGTCTAATAACATTATTGTGAGAAATATCTAAAAGTTCACTAGCTGGAACATTTGGTGGTGACATAACATTATTTAATTTTGTTCCATATGACGATACACTAGTTATTAATGAGGTGTTAGAAATAAAACCGTCATCTTGAACATTTACTCCACAGAGCTCTGATACACCATCAATAGGAAATGAAGTTCGCGACAGATGTGTGAAACTCTCTGAAACAAATCAAAGAGATTACTTAGGTACAACCTTTCTTATGATTGCATATTTTATTGAGACTAATAATCAATCGAGGTGAGTCTTATAGCAGATAGATGAGAACATGTCTGCGACTATCGCCGACTATGAGTACCGTACCCGTCCACGGTACGTCACTAACCACTAGAGCAACAGGCCAGAGACCCTTATATTTTGCCAATTATATGTACCTATATAAATATGTACCTAGGTACCTACTTTAGTGCCACGTAATTCAATAGTCAAAGTAGGTACGAGGCATATTAACAAACTAGGAACTGCTACTAAACATTTCTTAACAGAATAACTAACATTTAACGGAATCCTGGTCGCTTGGACCACGAAGGTATAGGTACTTACTAAAGTAATTATGTAGCTTAATTGTTAAGTACTTACCTAATGATGAGGAAGCAATAGCATCAATAGCCTCACTAAATCTATTTTCGTCCTGTTCCTTACAAACAAGACTACTATTGTCACCTTCATTCACGTTACCTAAAAAAAGAAAAACAGTTAATATAGGTACCTACTTACTACCTTGTTTAACTTATTGAAAACCAATTGAAATATAAATACGATACCTACCTAATTCTTAAACGAATTGTCCATGAGTTAGGCATTCATTTATATTGGTATGTTATAGCTAGCTTTGTAATGTAGTTTATTTTTATTTAACACTAGTGTTCCCCGCAGTTTCACCCGTGTTCCCGTGGAAACCAACCCTGTGTTATTGTGTATTCCAGGTCATGACATTTTCTATCTACATACCAAGTTTTATCCGAATCCGTCCAGCCGTTGAGGCGTAAAAGAGTAGGTAACATAGGTACATACATAAATACATCCAAACAAACAACATTTTAACCGACCAGAGTCTGAGAATGGAACTCGGGACTTCGTGGTCGGACTCGCTTGTTGGACCACGAAGTTATAGGTAGGTACCTACTTACTAAAGTAATAGTCAAACTTAATTGTTAAGTACTTACCTAATGATGAGGAAGCAATAGCTTCAATAGCCTCACTAAATCTATTTTCGTTCTGTTCCTTACAAACAAGATTACTATTGTCACCTTCATTCACATTACCTAAAAAAAAGAAAAACATTAAATATAGGTACCTACTTACAATTTGAAATGTAAATACGATAAGTAATAATAATAATCCCACGCTTTTTGTAGGTACACTTAAAACACTTAGGAGACTTATTATAGGTAGGTATATTTTAAATTTCAAAATTATGCCATGTTTATGTGTTGATTCATCATCATCTGCCTAGCCTTTTCCCAACTATATTGGGGTCGGCTTCCAGTCAAGCCGGATTTAGCTGAATACCAGTATTTTACGCGGAGCGGCTGCCTACCAGACCTCCACAACCCATTAACTGGGTAACACGGTACCTCATGGCAAGACTGGAGTCAGATTTACTGGCTTCTGACTATCCGTAACGACTGCCAAAGATCTACAAATGACAGCCGGGACCAACGGTTTAACGTGCTTTCCGAGGCACGGAGGAAACTCGGTATGTTAAGATGGTCACCCATCCACAGACCAACCTTGGCAAGCGTTGCTTAACCTTGAAGATCGACCCGTGCGGCTATTATTATCTAGCCACGAGCTCCTCCTCCTGTTTATGTGTTGATTATTATTACAAATTAATACCTATTTATACATATTAATGTGTGGGCAAGTACTTACTTTTACAATTCGCCAAGTCTAATATCCTTCTGCAGCGACTAGAAGTTTTTGTATTTCTATTCTGTCTATTCATCGTTGCACTAAATCACACATTAACAATTTCTCGATAATGTAGAATGCCTGCGTAATAATCAAAATAACGACACGTAATTATGCGCGTAGAATCACAACAAGACTGACCTTCGCTTCCGGACTAGTTGTCTAATGTCACTCGCATTGCACCCCCCGCGCCCCTTTCTAATGTTACGTACAATTGCATTGAACGGATCGTTGAAAAATTTGTTTAATTGCTGTTACTATGCATAAACTCCAACTATTAAGACCAAAACACTAGTATTTGAACACTTAATGCTATAAACAATCCGATTAAATACCGTAGGAGGCAATGCAATACTTTAATTTTAAATAAAAAAATATTTTAAAACTTTCATTCCACAAAATGACACATAAGGAATAATAATTGAGTGCGTCATTACACGAATAAACGTGTAAACTGCTATTATACAATCTCGAAGAAGTGCACAAGTCCTCTCAAACGTTTGCTTGTTTTAACACGTTTATTCGTGTGAACTCAGGAACCTAAAAAGCGTTTAACAATAGCATATACTTTTATACTTGTGATATAATTGTACGATTTTTCCCTAGAATAAAGGAATCAAATGATATAATAGGCGTACTTTGAGTCAAAAATTAATACAAAAAATTGATAAGGTGCTGCATAGGTCAAAGAAACGAAAAATGCAATAAAAAAATATTTGTGTAAGAGCTCTTGCACGTTTATTCGGTGGGGCCATCGGTATATGGATTTAATTAACTTACATACTTTTGAGGACTGTGTTTTCAATCCCTCTGGCACCTCCATGTATATGTCCTCAGAGAGCTCACCATACAGGAAGGCCGTCTTTACATCAAATTGCTCTATCTGCAGTTCATCTCTTGCAGCAATGCTAAGCAGAACCCTGATGGAATCATACCTGCTAGTGGGGGAAAAAGTCTCATTATAATCTAAGCCCTTTACTTGTGTGAACCCTCGTGCACACAGTCGTGCTTTGAAACGTACTATTTCTCCATCTTTATTTTTCTTTAAGGTGAATACCCATTTACAAGACACAGGTTTCTTATCTGTCCGATCAGTCAGTATCCAAGTTTGATTTTCTTCATGTGACCGAAGCTCTTCAACCACAGCTTTCTTCCATAGATGAGAATTTGGACTATTCATTGCTTCTTCATAAGTATTAGGTATTTCGAATTCAGTGAAATTTACTTCCAGGTTATTATTTCGACGTGGACGTAACGTGACGTTTCTCTGTTCTTCCTATTCCAAACCTATATGTCTTGGAGGGACATAAGTTTCATCTAGTTCTTCTAAACTCTTCATACTATCATCTGAACTACTTTCTTCAGGAACAATGCCTTGTTGATTGATGACATGTTGAAACTCATCCTGTGGTGTAGACCTCGTAGAATGATCTTCTTGTTCAGCGGTCACTTCTACAAAACTTTGTTTTTCTTCTGGTGTACTGCATTCATCAAACTTTACGTCCCGGGATACTGTAATCTTTTTGGTATTATTATCATACATCCTATAATTATCATGGTTATATCCAACTAACAACATCTTCACGCTTTTCTTGGCAAGCTTTCTTCGCTTTTCTTTTGGTACATGTACATAACCAATGGATCCAAATATTCTGATATGTTGGAAGTTAGGTTTCACTCCATGCCACAGTTCAAATGGTGTAACATCTCCCGTCTGGCTTGATGTATTTCTATTTAACAAATATACGGCACAGTTGACAGCTTCTGCCCACATGTTCAAGGGAATGTTTTTTGCATATAACATTGTTCTTGCAGTTTCCATGATGGAACGCATTTCTCTTTCTGCTCTACCGTTCTGTTGAGGGGTATACGGGGCAGTACGTTCATGCGTTATTCCCTTATTCTCCAGAAATGACGTAAATTCTTGGTTCACATATTCACAACCATTATCCGTATGTAGTATGTGCAAATCACGTTGAAATCTGTTCTTCACAATTGCATTATACTTCAGAAAACATTGAAATACTTCACTCTTATGCTTCATGTAGTAAACATGGCGATAACTTGTTGCTCCATCTTTGAACAAAACAAAATACTTCATACCTGACATAGAAGGTTCTTCTATAGGACCACACACATCACTGTACACAATTTCACCCGGCTGTGTTGGACCCCGGGTAGATTTCAAGAAGGGGCGTCTTGCTTGCTTCCCATATTGGCACGCTTCACAAACGAATTCTTGATTTCCACTCAATGTAACAGGAATTACACCATTCTTAGACATATTTTGAAGCTCCTTGACATTCAAATGTCCTAATCTTTCATGCCAAACTCTTATATCTGTTTGCACAATATAACAATTTTCTTGTTTGATTGTTTTGACATCTAATTCATACAAGTTGTTCTCTGTTAGATGTGCACTCATAACAACAACATTATTTTTCATAATCATTGCTTTTTCACAACTCTTCATTATCATATATCCTCTCCTAGTGGCAGCACCTTCCGAAAACAGATTTCTTCGCAAATCAGGTACATACAGGGTGGCCGGAACATTGACGTCCAAAAATAAAATTTCGGTCCCTCGTATCGTGGGGTATTCGAATCACCCCCATGTATGTTCCGCGACTTTTCATAGTTTTCGAGTTATGAATTTTTTTCTGAATGTTTGAAAATTTTCGACCTGACCAACCTAAAAAAATTCAAAAAAAAAAGTAGAGGGTTTTATCGAGTTTCTTTTTTTGCAACTGAATTTTCATAAGTAGTACTTTTATGCATAAAATAATCAGCTTCGTAACTGTGGTGAAAGTTATGAAAATGTTGATCTAAAGTGAAAAATTTACGTTCGGTAAATTATGACTTAAATTTTCAACTTCAAATTAAAAATCTAAACAGGTGACTTCATGGTTCTCAAGTAGGCTTCAAGAATGCGCCAGACTCTCAGCTTTCATAATCATTAAAAAACGTAGGACTTAATGGGGCTAACTTTGGCCTTAATCGGCCTTCAAAGACTGCGAAGTGGAAAATTCTTAAAATTAGCTATCTGATTAATAAATTTTTTTTTTCCATTTTCTCGCTCCTAAGGTTATTTAGTTTGCTAACCAAAAATTACTGCAGGAAAGCTAAGATTTAAACACGGAGATTTTTTTAAATGTTAGTTTAATGAATTTTGCGCGATCCGTTCTCGTGGACTATGGGTTGTAAACGAGGGTGCAACTCTTTTACCTGCAATAACAATGGACCGAGAGGAAAAGAGACCGAATTATTGCTATCTCTCTCACGCAAGGCGCGCAACCGAAGCCAACGCAAAACAAGTACCTCAGTCGTACTCACATTGTGTTTACTGCTATACGCGTGTCGCCATTTTGTCTTTACCACACTCGCTTTGCCCACGGACTCCGCTGCCTACTTGTTTGACTACTTTGCTCGTTTATTGGACTGTGTTTTGCATTCTGATTTGGACTTTTTTTACGTGGAAGTGTAAAAAATGAGTTACACGTTAAGTGAATATGCAGAAATGCATTATTTTTATGGAGTTGCACAAGGAAACGGCCATGAAGCAGCGCGACTGTATCGCGAACAACTTCAACGTCGTGGTGGGCCGCAACCTGAGCGATATCCCGACCATCGTGTTTTTATTAACACGCACAACACTTTGATGGCAGGCCGCATTCCTGGTCGACGCGGCAGTCATGAAGGAATCCCTAGAGCTAACCCGGATCGCAGAGAAATGGTGCTGGAAGAAGTTCAGCGAAATCCGTCTACGAGTACGAGAAGTATGGCTCGTGCTCTGAACATCCCAAGGACTTCTATCCAAGACATTCTTCACGATGAAGAATACCACGCGTTCCACATCCGACGAGTCCAAGCTTTACTGCCTACAGATCACCAATTGCGCGTTGATTTTTGCCAAACCATGTTACGAAAAGAGCAAGAGGATCCTGGATTTTTCAATAAAGTTTTATGGTCAGATGAGTCACGATTTGAGCGATCCGGAATATTCAATATTCATAATTACCACACGTGGGCGAATGAAAATCCACTCGAAGTGAGAGCTTCGACATTTCAACATCGCTTCAGCGTTAACTTGTGGTCTGGTATTCTCAATGGCGAACTAATTGGTCCGTTTGAACTGCCGTCCAGACTTGATGGAGAAACATACAAAAACTTTTTGGAAAATGAACTTCCATTGTTGCTGGCAGATGTGAATCTCGAACTCAGACGAACCATGGTGTTGCAAAATGACGGCGCCCCGTGTCACTATGCAACCCAGGTCCGAAATTACTTAGATGAAACATACCCCAACAGATGGATCGGACGCAGCGGACCAATTAGGTGGCCTCCACGCTCACCTGATCTCAACCCCATCGATTTCTTTATTTGGGGCTATTACAAGGAAATAGCATACGCCCGAGACTGTTCAAGTGAACAAGAGCTGAGGCAGTTGATTGCAGAAGCTGAACGTGTTGTGAGAGAGAACAGAGACGCTTTTAGACGATTGCCAGACAATTTCTTACGTAGGTGTAGAATGTGTATTGCTGCTGGTGGTGGCCACTTTGAAAACCTTTTCTAAATGTTAAAAATAAATTAAGTACTTTTTTCACATTATCATCTGTGTTTTATTCAAAACCACTTTTTACGTAAAACTTTTCTTACCCAACTCTGAAACTATTTGTTGGTTAGTTTTCAGTATTCTTATCATTAATTAACCTTAGGAACGAGAAAATAGCCAAAAAAAAAATAATTACTCAGATGGGTAATTTTAAGAATTTTTCCACCTCGCTGTCTTTGAAGGCCGATTTTAAACAAAGTAGCCCTATTAAGTACTTCATTTTTTTTATGATTATGAAAACTGAGAGTCTGGCGCATTCTTGAAGCCTACTTAGGAATTATGAAGTCACCTGTTAAGACTTTTAATTTAAAGTTGAAAATTTGAGTCATAATTTACCGAACGTAAATTTTTCACTTTAGATCAACATTTTCATAACTTTCATCACAGTTACGAAGCTGATTATTTTATGCATAAAAGTACTACTTATGAAAATTCAGTTGCAAAAAAAGAAACTCGATAAAACCCTCTACTTTTTTTTTTAGAATTTTTTTAGGTTGGTCAGGTCGAAAATTTTCAAACATTCAGAAAAAAATTCATAACTCGAAAACTATGAAAAGTCGCGGAACATACATGGGGGTGATTCGAATACCCCACGATACGAGGGACCGAAATTTTATTTTTGGACGTCAATGTTCCGGCCACCCTGTATAAAACATTCTCAAGTTTACATCTCTCCCATATACCATTAACCTTTTTGTCTATAAGTATAGTTCCTTCACCACATACTTTGATACTCTGTCTGTTACCCAATTTAACAGAATTGTTGTGTTGAGACTCGTTCAACTCCCAGAAGTAGTCCCGCTTGAAGGTCATGTGCATTGAGGCTCCACTATCAAGAATCCATGCCTCTTCATCATGTTCATTCAACGCAGCGCTGAATGCCAACATATTGCTGGATTTCTGGTCATACTTTGTCTTTGGCATTCTGCAATCCTTAGCGAAGTGGCCTCTTTTATTGCAATTGTAGCATACAAATCTATGACTTGATGTTCGTTGATCATTTGAAGCATACTGTTTATTTCTATTTCTTGATTTAAGATTTCCTTTCGATGTTACTAGTGCTGTCTCACTACTACTTGCATCATTGGCAAGGCTGGCTTCTTCATCTACTAGGCGAGAAGTGAGGTTTTGAATTGTTTGACTTTCTTCATCAAGTGACAACCATGCTTGTCTAAGTGAACGGTATGTTGATGGTAATGTACTTAGAATCTTAGTCATTACTGCTGTGTCACTGATTTTCTCACCAGTCTCCCGAAGCTGCTTTGCTAAGCTTTCCACCTTGGACACGTGCTGTGCCATCGTATCACTGGCACTGTAAGAATATTGATAAAAATTTTCATGAATTAACATTTTGTTATATTCTGATTTCTGTTCATAGATGGCTTCTAATTTTGTCATGACTTGTTTAGCAGTCTCGCAGTTTTCTATAACAGATATTTGGTTCAAATCCATGGACGATGTTAGAATGAACATGGCCATGCCATCATCTTTATCCCACTGCACTTGCGAACTGGTTTCCACTGGTCTTGCCTTTTCTATGTTCAATCCTTTTGCTCTTAATGCGCATTTCACTTGGAATTTCCATTGTTTGAAATTTCTTCCATCAAACTTCTCAATTTTCATCGCGTTCGTAACCTCCATTGTAGGTTAGTATTACACCGGTTGTAATCTTGCTCTTATCTAAGTCTTTTATTGAAATGTTTAATTATCTAGTGCCTGGGCCCATAACCTATTGGAATAAGGCAGTATTTCAATAAAAGTCTTGTTAGATTTCTGTACACACGATAAAAATATATTTGCTCACAAGTGACAATAGTCTATATTTTTGTAAGAGAACGAAGCGCCACAAGCGGCAGAAAAAGAAACTTATCTCAACACATTTATAAAGGCAGTCCGCAACAAAACGTTTACAAAGACACCTAAAACTACTTTATAAATTTATTTATTCAACAAGAACATGTTTAAAGCTGGATCAAAAACACACATAGTCCTCACATTCACAATAATTTAAAATAATATAATCCTTTACATATTATAGGAGCTTGGGATAGCGATTCATCTACAATACCTCCGGTTTTGCAGTGTTCATATAGGCGGCGATGACCAACTACCACCAGGAGGGCTTTCAGATTATTTGCCACCCAATTGTACAACATTGAGGTTCAGTTGTTGATAGGACATAAAGTGACCTCATTGGTGATATTCTTCAGAACGGTCAGGTGCGTAGTACTCGCAACCGGCGTGTGGTATGACCAGCACTCTCATTGCGAAACACACTAGCAATCCCAATCTGAGTCATTTTGAAGGATATGGCTAATCCATTGCATCATATGTTCGCAAAATTTGTCTGCTTAACAACGCAAATAACGCAATGAATACTGTTGAACTATCAAAATGAAAGCCATTCCTACTTCAAGTGTGTTACGCAACTCCGCTGATGTATAAACGTAAACGAAGCAAAAGGAGTGTGTAAGAATCGCAAGAGGTGGTGCCTAGCTCAATGGGAAGAAGGCGTGAGTTTATGAACGTATTTCATATTGTTTTTGCAACACATCGCTGTAAAAGGGCGTTGTAAGAGTAACACAACTAAGTATCTCGAAAAAAAAACCACAATCAGGCTTTAAAGAACCCAAAATGCTTGTACATTGTAAAAGTTACATACACTTTACAACTGAAAGGACAAGTTATACATAGTGTAGGAGCTTACATCCGGTTTCTGAATTAAGAATTTGAAGTTGAGAACTTGTAAAAATCTACTATGGAACTACTAATGGTAACGCTAAGTTAAAATTTATTTGCAAAAAACATAGGAAATTTTGAATTCCGCGGGCTTCATTGAAATAATCTCCTTCTTATTCGCAATAAATCGCAATTCATAAAGATTCCTTCTTATTCATAAATATTCCTTATTTCTTCACAAAAAAATCCTTTTAGTTCCTTTGAAACTTCAATAAAAGGTCCCAGGAACACCTTAACCTTTCTGCAAGGGCGTCCGTCCACCGATCTGTCCTATTTAGGGCCCGAATTTATAAGGGTACCCTGTACTTATGTCCGAGCGACGACAAATTCAATAAATACTAGAGTAAATCGAGCTTTAGAGGTTTTGTACCTTATTTGCTTGACTATTTTAGTTTTCCTCTAAGGAAATCTATGTAGGTTTTGGTTCATGATTTTTAGCCAATGAAGTTGGCAGATAACGAAGTAATGTGATTTGTTTTGAGTGGATGTGTCATGTTACCGCAAGTAATAGTTATTTGTGCAACAAGAGAGCAAACTTGGTTTTTGTTGCGAGTTTCGATTTTGAATCCCGAGTAAGCGAAGGATTCTAGGTTAGAATCCTTCGCTTACTCGGGATTCTGAGCGCAGCGAGGGATTCAAAGACACGAGATGCAAATCAAATAACTTTGGTCTCGTGTAATACATACAACTTTTCACCTCACCGGCAAGAACATATTACCCAAAGGTAAAAAATATACAACATGGTAAAAATTTAACCACAAATATATTTTCATCCCACCATCTCGGAAAGAGTATTTTTAATCTTCAATATCTGAGTGGAAAAGCCGTTTTTATTCTCTAGAGGATAAAGTAAATTGAATTTAGAACATCGTGTGCACTAAGTTTGTGAATTAAAAAAAACATTAAACCTATTTACTGCTACCTCTATGGTGCCGAATATATCATACAACTTTTTTTTAATTTGTTAAAAACTCAGACTCGGAACCTTCTTGGTGTTCTTTTTTCAATTTGCTTTGTACGCGGTTCTTTACGCGGCATTTTTTCACGTCATTGTTAAACCTTATATTAAAAACAAGAAACTTGAAAACAAGTGAAAAAACTAAAATGAGTGATTCTAGCGACGAGGAAGTTTGCTTGACGCCAACAGAATTGACTGAAACTGTTAATAATGCGCAAATGAGCTTTCTCCCTCAACAATCACGCGAGAAGTATTTAAAACAGTACGATATGTTCAACACGTGGCGACTAGCAAAAGGAGCCAAAACTTTCTCAGAAAACGTTTTGCTGGCATATTTTATAGAATTATCCGAGAACAAGAAAGCAAGCACTCTATGGAGTACGTATTCGATGCTAAAAGCAACAATAAAGATGAAAAAAGACAAACATATCGATACCTATCCTAAATTAGTGGCATTTTTAAAAAGAGCCTCATCTGGTCATCAACCAAAAAAATCGAAGGTTTTCACAGTATCTGATATTGAAAAGTTTCTTAACGAAGCACCCGATTCCGTATATTTGGCGGCAAAAGTAAGTCAGTTGCACATTCAGTATCTACTTAAGTATATTAATCTCAATTAAATAGTATACTTAGTAGATGTTGATAGGCATAATTATGCGTTCATATCAATTTTATTCATTTATCTACTACAATACTCTTTACGTTACAGGTTGTTCTTATTATTGGAATAAACGGAGCATGTCGAACTAATGAACTAACACAACTTAATGTCAAAAACATTGAGAAACATTCAGATGACTTACTATTAATTAATTTACCTAATACAAAGACAAAAAGAGACCGCAACTTCGTCATTCGCAAGGAATACGTAACGATTGTTGAGAAATATCAAGCCTTACGCCCGCCTAACACTCCAATCAATCGATTTTTTCTACAGTATCGCAATGGAAAGTGTGTTAGACAGCCTATGGGTACTAATAAAATTGGCAGTATCCCACGAGAAATAGCAACATTTCTTGAACTTCCAGAACCCCTGTTGTACACGGGTCATTGTTTCCGACGAACTTCAGCCACACTTTTGGCTGATTCCGGAGCTGATCTCCTGTCCCTTAAGCGCCACGGAGGCTGGAAGTCCAATGCAGTTGTAGAGGGATACATAGAGGATTCCATCCAAAATAAGTCTAAAATATGTGAAGGCATCGTAGGAGCCATTACACTGAAAGAGCCTCAATCGGATCCTTGGACTGGCCCTTCTACATCAAAAATAAGCCGTTATGAAACACCTAACCATCTCCCTCTCTCTCCAACATTCACGCCAAGGGAATCCGATGAATCGGTACAACTATTAAGTATGACAGATAGTTTACTGAAAAACAGTACACAAGTGACTACCACCAATATTACAGTACCAAACAAAAATATTACACTCAATTTAAATAACTGTAGCAACGTTACTTTAAAATTTTCTTAATTATACCTTAGTATTATTTTGTTATAATTTAAAGATTATTCTGTAATACTTACCTGTCATAATGTAGTAATTAATACCTAAACTGAAATAAAAGTGTACCTATCTTGTGATTGTAAACGTTTTTTTTTTGCATTTAGTCATTTCCTCGCTGAGGTGGAATGAAAAGTTACGTGTTGCACTCGAGTGCAAAGATTTTTCACCTCGTGCTCTTTTGATTCCCTCGCTAACGCTCAGGATTCTAATTTTGAATCACTCGCTGCGCTCGTGATTCAATTTTAGAATCCTTCGCTTGCTCGGTCATCAAAATTGAACACGCGGTTAAAAAGCAACTTTGCACTCTTGTATAACAAATAACTATTGTAAAACAAACATTTACATTCAAAACCTTTGATGATGATTTGTAATTTTACGGTTCTATCGGGTGTAATAAGACACTTTTGGAAGCCAAAAGCCCCCTACCCATTATTTGGATATTTTTTTTCCACTACCCCCCATACCTGGGAATCCACTGTATAATAATAAAAAAACTAGAAAAAAAATGACATGGCTTATAATTCAATTTAATTAGTGTTTCGAAAGATTAATGACTTACTATTGTATAAAGTTGTTCCCAGTTCTTCTAACTGAACAGACAGCAGTGCTGCTGGGGAGTTTGTTGCGCCACTTCTTCTTCCCAGCTAAAGCACTAGGAAGTGGTGAAGGGCGGGAGTTTTGGTAGACAGTCTTATGTAATTTTGACGTTCAAAAAGTGGTGATTCTCAGCCCAGTTTGGGTAAATGACTTTTGACTTTGATTGAACGTTTGACCCGTGTTTGTAACAGCTGATCGGTTGTTGCTGCTACATTACGGGCATTGTTGCAGTTTTTGATTTCAAAGTGGTTGATTTATGAGTTGCAGGCAAGTCCCTTGTCTGTAGTCGAAGAGCACGCCCTTGTATAAACTGCAAATTTTATCTCGAAACTTCTTGCAGATTAAATTAAAATGTTGAGGAAGTTAGTCCACATTTTTACAATAAAAGTAAACTGCTAGTTACTGCATTCAAGATACTGGCAAATAATGAAGAATTTATTTTATTATTGCATTATAAATATGTCCTGAAAGTTCAACACTGGCATCAGTAGTTGGCCGACCCCTTGTAACACTGAATTGTTTACTATTTAATAATTTATGTTTATTAAAAAATCTTTGCACTTACGCTAAAATTAATTTTTCAATAATTTTACTAAATGTAGGTAGTACCATTGTAACAGTGCTTTCTGCAAAAAAAAAATTTTCTTTTGTTTGATTTGATTGAAATAGGTCTATAATTTGTGGGGTCTGAAGTACTACCTGATTTAAACAAACGTGTTATTTTACTAGTTTTCATAAGGTCCAGCTCAAGTAGGTGCTACAACTTCTAGAGAATTATCACATAGATCCGCAGTCTTTTTTACATTTAAAAATATTCAGTTACTACTTGAGTACCTATCTAATATTACCGCCTGCTTGACATAGACGCTGCAGAGACTGCAATTCAATCTGCATTTGATCTGCAATTTGACTGTTGCATTGCAACTTTTTGCCACACATCAGTATTCGACGCAAGATGTTTCAGCATGCGAACATAACATTCCTTCTTACCAACGTTTTTTTTTTTAAATTAACGTATAGCAATCATAATGATTAATACTGTACAGTGGGCAGTCTATGAGTTCCAAATCAAATAGCAAGGCTTTTGAAGGAGTTCTAATAAAATTGCTGTATACACAGCGACCCCGAGCGAAAACCAATTCGGAATTTAATTGGAGCTACCCCAAGCACAGGCTGGAAGAATTCCCCAAGTTTGTTAGGTTCATATTCCAATCTTTTAAGACAATATGTATCTTTGTGTTGGTGTATCCTTATTACTTAAGTTTGAAATAATAAGTGAGTTGTTTAAGTTAAAAATAAACAAAGTTCGAGAGTTTTTACTTAGTATGTCTTTGGTGATTGAAGACTTTCAGTTGCTAAACTGCTTCGGTAGATTCAAGATATAGAAGCTAGTCAATATCGTATCAGTTCTTTACTATTCTTCAAATTATGCACAAAAACCCACAATTACTTTTTTATATTTTACAAGCAACAATAAACCGAAATCATGATGAAAACAACAAAAAGTAATTGGTGCCATAAGACAACGGCACCACACGCCATCGGTACCGTAACGGCCGCCGATAAATAACAGCGTTGTACCAACACGATCACCGATAAACGACTGGTTGGCACGGAGCGCCACCTGTATCGTTTATAATTTATTTCAAGACTTCAATAGAAGAGTTATTCCCTCGACACTGTTCTGATTTGTAATCCAAAAACCAAAGAACCCGAATCGCAACTATTTGAAGTTTATTTACACGATGCAAGTTGGCCTCTGGCAAACACTGAAATTAAAGCAACAAATGACTTGCATCGCGGTAAAACGCGCCAAAACCGTGGTATGCCACAGGCAATTAAATCGCACCGTGTAAAGGTCATCACTCATTATAACCGCACCGCTTCAAGGCAGTAAAGGACCGGCACCACCTCAAAAAAATCCACCCGCTTGTTGCCAATGCACCGTCAACAAAGACTCGCTGCTGGCATGCCACCGGTGAGGTGACAGCTTGGTGTTCACGCGCCGCTTACTAGTTGGTAGCACACCGTCTACGCGCCAAGGGCTAGTTTTCAGCTTACATACCGGTTTGAGAACATGAGGGTGTGATCTCGCTTGAGAAGAACGCGTTTCTACCTTATGTCTCAGTTTACTCTACGCGAACCTAGCTATTGCACAGAGAATAATAAAATAAAAAATTAGATATTGGGTGCATTACATGTTAAAAGGACGGCGCGAGGATAGTGCGCGGGTGGCGAGGGCCCCCCGGGTGGACGGCAAGGCGCCGGCATGCATACCACTTGCAGGCGTTTCTTCGCCGGAGAGCGGGCTGCTCGCTTGAAGCGCGCGGTCGGCGTGACGTGTTAGAGTTCTCGGGCAGCGTGCTGTCCACTATTCTTTATTGTCATCGTAAAATTTTCTTTAATGCATTTGATTTAAAATCCTAACTTGAATGACAAGCTATTTGTTGTCTCGGAGCAGTGCTGTTATAAAGAGTGATGACCTTTAATCAGGCCAGCAGGACTTTTCGTGTAAGTTGATGGAAAGCAAGCCGACGGCCTAGTTGATGGTAAGATACTAGACCCGTCGCATATGCGTTGCTATCCCAGATACAAAGCTAGAATACCCTACACTTCAAACTAGGAGGTATATATGTAGCTACGCTGCTTGGCAGTACAATTAGATTATGGTGATAGTATAATGCTTGGCAATTTTAATTTGACAGACGTGTTTTCTTTAATTAAAAATTTATTTTCAATGCTTGCATGGCTAAATTAATGTAGATTGTACAGGGATCACAAATTATTGTAAACATCTTTATTTTATGTACCTACTCTCTATGCAAATAAACGATTACGATTCGTACTTTCCCGGACGAGATCCTTCACAGAGTTCTACTACTACTAAAAGATCTAATAGAAGCAGAGTTTCATAGACTACCTTGTTCGTGGAGCGTCTAAGTTCTCTAGTCTATAACCCCGTGTTAAGTCGAAGAAAATCAAAGAAAGAAAGAAGAATAACGTCAAAGAAAGAAGAAGAGAGTCTTAGCAACAGCCCAAAAATTAGAAAATTCTAAAAGAATTTCCATCATCAAATCATGCTAGCTTTAACGATCAGCTTATCTGTCATAGTAACCCTTGATAAAAATACATCCCCTGAACACAAAAGCAAAAAAAAAGTACGTCATTAAATATAAATGCACCTAGCTTATTAAATTTTTCTACACCAGCAATGGTAGTATAATTATGTGAATCAATGTTTAATTTAAGATCCCAATGTACCTTATACTTAGAAATAAATATGACTACTATTTATTCAAGGCTTATTGTGAACCTTGGCCATTACCTTGGCCTTCTCCCTATTACTCAGCTCATAAATTAGTATACAATAACATCATATATCAACGGCTAATGAGATATAAGGGGTTCTCTTGTAACATCTCGTTACATCCCGGTCCTTCGGGCCAGATTACCTGATTACGTCCCGGTAACAATATTCATCCAATCCAATTCTATTCTCAAAAAAAATATGGAACTCGGTTTTCAGTTACATAACAAATATTATAATATTTCATGTACCTACATAATAATACAATCTTACTGAGATCCAGTCATATTTGGTTTTAATCAAAACTGACGCAAATATAATTCGAAAAACATGGATGGAAAATGAAGCTGTTACTGTTGTTAAGTAAGGTTCTTTAAAATTACCAGAAGGCAAGTAATATTAAATAGATAGATACTCGTAAATCAACCATTTATTCGGTGGACACAAAAGACGTAGCACAATACACAATTAAATTATAACAGATGACATGAATATAAAAACAAGGTGCCAACATACAAAAAATAAAAAAATTCAAACATAATTATAGAAATAAATTGACACTATGACATACTACTACAAATCAAAATAGCGAATATACACAGTGCGGTGTGCGTCTCAAGGTTGCACCAAATCGGAGTCCAGCTCAGCATGTGTCAGGTGTATCTTGCATTCTGTTAATTTCAAAGAGCCACGTTAGCAAAGGCTTCATAAATACCCTTTACCCGTCATAATAATGAGTCTTACTTTTCCCAGAACTAAAAAATTACCACGTCCACCGGTGTTTTCTCGTTCACTATTGCAAAAATTTGGCAAATTGGTAGAATGACAGCGCACTTCAAGCTCACTTGATCTACGTTTGCACGGTGAGATTTTTACCCGAAACTTCATAACAATTAAGTTTCGGGCTTAAAGCCTGACTATGAACGCGAGGTAGTAAACTTCCAAAGCAGCTTTCATAAAAAAACATCGATCAAAAAGTCAAAGCTTTTCGTCCTGACTAATTATATTCATTCAACAAAAACTCCTTTTGCTATTCAAATTTGCATTAAATTATTACCAGTCCTAGCTCTATGGCAGTACAACCACAGACTAATAAATGAGTGATCAAAATACTAAATAGTTCATAACAAGTTCTTTGTGACTAACAGTTGAGTTTCTCTAGCTTTAATTGCGATGGTACGGAGCATCTTTGCGCCAATGTTGCCTGTGGTTGTACGCTTTCAAAACTTCTGTTTGGACGTAATATTTAGGTTCTGTAGCTTTGAGTTAAAATTAAATAGTCGTACTACATAGTGAGTTGGTTTAATTCATTCATGACTTGCTGCATATCAAGGTACACCTCTGCCTAACTCTTGATATGTTTAATAAATAGTTCACGTAGGTATGTCGGCCATTGGTACAGTGTCATATTGTGTAGATAAGAATGAAAGGTAAATTAGTGAGCTTGGTTATTGTAACAGACTACCAAGCTGGTAAGCAGAGGACTTCCGGATGACATTGAAAATAAAGCTTAATTATTAGTGTTATAAGGTGCAAAATCTACACGAGATCGTATGATTCAGGGTGCGTGAAAAACCGCGGAGCCTTCTATATGCATAAAAAGAAAAGAAAGAATTTTAAAAAGCACAACTTGACGTAGGTTTCGATAAGCGAAAGCATTGAACCCTTTTCACCAAAATAACATAAGTAAATGCAGGGTTTTTAAAAATAAACGTTAAACGAAGAAGCCACAAAGCGGAACATTCCTTAACACGAACAACAAAAACATTAAGAAAAGTATTTGACCATTTTGCTTCAAACTCCAGAAAATTCTTTTTGAATATTTTCTTTACAAGAGAGAAAAGTTGTAAAAAATTACGGACAAAAGCTTTTTTTACGATAACAAAACAGTCAAAAGGCTTTATTTCCACGAAGTTGCGATGTGCACGACAACGGACGGGGTTCACTAAAGAATGAATGAATGATAAAGAACAAGACAGAGTGCAAATCTTGAAGAGTCAACGATAGGGGTTCCGCAGGCTCGCTTTGTGTTTTGTTTTATATTTGTTGATATTAAGGCAGTTGGTCCTTTTAAAAGGTTGTCATAGATATGCAAATGTTATTATTGTGCGTTTAATATTAATTTCAATAGTAAATTTTTGCTCAATGATATTGTTCCATATTATTGTTATTATCCTAAACAGCATGTTACGTATTTAAAATATAAATTGTATAAATAATATGCTGTAAAATAAACGTTAAAAAACAATAATACATTTATTCTTGTAAAATGTGAGAATATACAGAATCAATCAATCTGGCTAGCTTTTTCCCAATAACGAGTATGTTGGGGTTAAGTTCCAGTGTAACTGGATTTAGCTGAAAACCAGTATTTTACATGGAGCGGCTGCCTATGTGACGTCTACAACCCAGTTCCTCGGTAACACAATACTCCTTGTCAAGACAGATTGTTAGACTTTTGGGATTCTGACTACCCGTAACGACAGTCAAAGACCTACGAATGACAGCCAGGACCAACGGCTTGACGTGTTTTTAGAGGCATGGAGGGGTCTCGATATGTAATCCATCTAAGAACCGATCGTGATAAGCGTACCTTAACCCTCGGTCGACCCGTGCATCTGTTAAATTAAGCCACGAACACACAACAAATTAAAATAAAGGTAATGTGGTATGGACGACGAGAAGACCTGACGAAGTTTACCAAATGCTGCCCATCCCAGCTGAATCCTCCTATCAGCTTCCCTCTCAAAATTGTTCCTAACCAACTGCATATTCTGCCCGAGGTAACCATATTCCTATACATCATAAAAATAATTAAAAATCCGTTTAAGCTTGTGCCAATGAAGTCCTTTCATACGATACTCCACATGACACGGTTAACTCAATAAAAAATTTGGACCGCCGCGCCGTTCCTTGCATATTTTTAATTAATTCACAAAAAAAAACAGGGTCTCTACCGTTTTTATTTTTGTGAATTATTTAAAAATATGGCTTTCACATTTTTCTCTTCTGTACAAATTAGTAAAAGTTATAAAAAATCTACACAAAGATTTGGTCACCCATACAATTACGACCGCGCATACCGTTGCTTAACCTCGATGATTGATTACGTACTTTAAATAACGACTACCTTTTGATTTTAAGATACATTTTATCACAGAACTTTACAGCTATAATAAACTGTTTGAGAATTAAAATCCTGTTGACAGGAAGAAACAAAAGGCAATCCTATTAAATTTTTTATTAAATCGCCATTTACTTTGTAACCCGACCTCGATTAACTTCAATTCTCGTAACGCGTCTACGAACGGCTGCGAGCGCTACGGAGCGTAGCTTGGCGTAGCCGCACATTTTAATAGATAAGGCTTTACCTAGATCGGAACTCTATAGTCTACTTAATTGGACTTAGGGTGGTCACTAACGGTATTTACAAGAAAATAGTGTCGATAATATCGATATAAAGTCGATTAGAGTCGGCTTTGTTTAGAGCGACGTTCAGAGTCAACTAGATAAATTATCAACCATTGTTTTGTACATTTTATTTAAATATTAATATATAATTACTGACACAAGCTTTGCTGGCTCCTGCATTATAATTAACTAAATATCAGTAGCCAAATTTCCCCCATAAACATAAATTTCAGATTACGTTATGCCAAAAACAAACAAAAATGTATGAATCATTCAGGATAAAAGAGAAAATCATTAACGACATTTAATTTTCCCTAAAAATCAGAGTTGCGTTGTGATACATTGCGCCTTTAGATATTGTGAAATATCTCAATCGCAAGTTGTCAAGTCGCTGTGGAGTTTCCTTCCTTCTAGCTACAGTTTACTTGAAGAGCGGTAGCCGCCACATAGCATCCGCAAATTACCGGCGAATGAATTCATTAAAACGTTATTTATGAAAGTAATTTGGTGTGTTTTTCTACGTAAAGTCAAACCCCGCTGCCAACGTTTTAATCAACCGTAGGTATGCCAGATGCAGCTGAATACCAGTATTAACTAAATTCCCTCATTAGAACAGTATAATTAAATCGATATATAAAATGACAAGCTCTAATGAACACCCATTACTATAATTGTATGAAATGACGGCCGTCAATACAATATTGAAATTAGCAGTAATGTTACCAATAATTACGCTAAATACGCTCGTAATCATTGTGTTTAATGATACTATCAGTATTTTATTAATGTAGCATGAATAATTAATGTTATGATTACAGCATGTAATAAGGGCCATACCAACTCATTCGAATTGCGAACGCGATGGCGAACAACCCAATTTGCTAGACCTTTAAAAGTACTGAATAGAATCTATCCTAAGCCGTTTCGATTTTTTCACAGCATCTACCTACCGCAGGCACATGTATTAAACCATTTAAACGTAGAACGTCAGCTGACGTGGCGTCCCGCTTACATTAAGCCCGGGATTCGATTTCCCGCACAACGGGATCAATGTCATCCTCTCACGCAAACACCGGGATGTTTGTCTTCCATTTATTTTTGTACTTTCCGAATGGAGCCGAGTGCGGTCGATGATATACAATCATCAAATACACATAATACATTTTGGATCGGATTAGAGTTATCAATTGGATGTTTGTGTTGTTTATCAATTCTGTATTGTTTTTCGGTCGAACCTTCGCAAAACAACACACACAAATAAACATAAATGATAACAGTATTGTTTCAATTTTATCATTCTCACTGAAGGTTACAACACAATCCAATACATTTTAGCTTTATTAAAACAGCGCCTGCAAGTCACAACCACCCCGTGTTTTAAAAAAGATGCATTTTTTATTTATGATGGGCTTGTTCTTGGCTCTAGTCTAGGTCAGTGGTGACAGAGACAGAGTCGACGATGGAGTGAGCTTAACCAGAAGAAGCCTGTTCACTCTCACTTTGAAGAGATTAGGGTTGTATGCGTTCGGAAACACAGACGCAGGTAGAGAGTTCCATTCTTTGGCTGTGCGCATTACAAAAAACATTTGGAAACGCTTAGTGCGAAGATAGATGCTAGATAAGGATGGTAACTTGCAGTGCGTCTAGATGATAATAATAATAATAATAAATTCTTTCTTTATTGACATAAGTATTTTTTAACAAAAGTAGTGAGGCCCTGACTCCTGCGCTAGGTATAGTACCTGTGTTACAGGAGCCAGTGTCTTCTCACAATAAGTATGAGTCGAGTTTTATGCAATAAGAATTAATCAAAAACACACAAGTACAAAAATCGATCATCGACAGATCGATGGCAGAAGGGGGCCGGGGGAATAAGGTCGTGGAGTTCTTGGGCACACTCACCGAAGTACAGTCTGTAGAAGACCGACAAGCAGGTGACCTTGCGGCGATGAGCCAAGCTGTGAAGCTTGGCATCCACCAGTTTTACGTCGCCAATGAACCTCTTAGCTCTGCTCTTTGTCTTATTTCTATTATTTCAATGTGCATAAAAAGGTAATTGACACGAGAAAAAGAAGTTAAGTTACAGCTAAATATCCCACACTATCCTATCTCTAATACACTCTTTACCAGCTTAGTCTTTTGAATTTCCTTTCATAAAACTTCCATACATATCTGATTTCCATGAAAACTTTCATAAATTACTGCTATACAAATACTTATCACTCGGAAATTGGGTCGTGCCCATGTAGGCATCATTAAATGGCCTACAACCATTCAACCATGTACTTTCTACAGCCAACCCAACATTTTAAAACCAAGCCTCGAGTCGATTAGCCTCTTTGAATGGGTGGACAAAGGGGTTAGTACGACACATACATCGATAGGTAGGTAATAAAACAAAAAACAACACGGACAGTAGAACATTATGGGCTTAATTGGATTCATTATAGCGGTGGGTGAATAGGCAGGGCTCGAAGTTGCAAGGTGCGAGCTTATAGCGGGTTGGAAAACTTTACTTGTAAAGCTAGGGTTTTCTCAGACTGCGGTGGCTGCCACATAGCGTCCGCAATTTACCGTCGAATGACGTTAGTTATGAAAGTAAGTTGATGTATTTCCCTGGAGAGAGGTTTTTGACAACGTAAACTTAAAAAAAAAAAAGTTTATTTTTATTTTAGATGGTTTTGCTCTTCACTCTAGTCTAAGTCAGTGGTGACAGAGACAGAGTCGACGATAGAGTGAGCTTACCCAGAGGAAGCCTGCTCACTCTCACTTTGAAGAGATTTGGGTTGTATGCGTTCGGAAACACAGAAGCAGGCAGAGTCAAACTCACGGCGTCCTCACCTTCCGCCTGACGCAGGTCCTCACCAGACACGGTTGTTTCGGGAGGTTCCTGTTCCGGATAAGGCGGGAGGAAACGCCCGGGTGTCACTATTGTGTGGATCGCCCGGAGGACACGGTGGAGCATACGGTGGAGGTCTGCCCGGCTTGGGCGGAGCACCGCCGTGTCCTCCTGGAGGTGATTGGCGGTGGTGATCTCTCGCGCCCGGCCCTGGTCCAGGCCATGGTACGGAGCGAGAGGGCTTGGGAAGCCGTCACCTCCTTCAGCGAAGCAGTAGGTAATGTTCGCGAAGGAGGAGGCGGAACGCGTGAGGGAGAGGCAAAATTCGCGCCCTCACGCCCCTAGCCGCCACAGGAGACGCCCTGGGCGTCGGGAATCGCAGGCCGATTCCCGGCCACCCTAGGCGTGGGCTTGCGAACGGCGAGCAATGGGCTGCTCACTGTTCGATATGGACCAGGCCCGGGTCGACGGCGCGTTGTGTTCCACGCACGCCTCAAAGAGATGTCAGCACCAATGACGGGGTCCGCTAGAGCCGATGCCTGCTAGGGTTGCGGGAAAGTCCGAGAGGGATACCGTGGCCCCTGGCACAGGCAACTGAACGAACACGGGTGGGTTTTAGTCAGTAAGAGTCTGACACGCCGTCCTGCTCTGCCCAGAGCGGGAGAAGTTATTTGATGATTTCCCATACTCAATAAAAAAAAAAAATAAGGCAGTGTCAAACTCCGGTGTCGTCATTTTCTTAACAGCCGTCACTGCGGCCGTTATTTGGCGGACACCGCTTTTCAAGGAAACCGAAGTATAAGAAGTTACTACAGTTATGGCAAATTTTACCGAAGTCAGATATTGATGTCTGACAGTTTTGTATGGAAAAACTGACAGTTTTGAATGATTTCTGTTTTACAAAATTGATTAAAAACCTACAAAAATATTGTAAACAACTCGAAGTTTTTTCTAGGATAGATTTGTTTTACAAACAGTGTATTTTTACATACACTATTTTGTACTTATTGACTTATCACCTGCAGTAGTAGTACTAATAGTACACCCACATTTCGAAAGTTATGTTCTCGTCCCGTGTAATAAGGGGCCAGCCTATGGCCGCGACTTACGACTTGCAGGCAGTAGGTTCGAACCCAGATAAGCGCATTACTTTGTGTAACATATTTAATCAGCATTGCTCCCAAAACGGTGAAGGAAAACATCGTGAGGAAACCTAGAACCAAAACTTCGAAGACATGTGACATCTAGCAACCCGCACTGGGCCCGCGTGGTGGATTACGGCCCACTCCCTCTCACCGAGAGGAGGTCTGTGTCCCAGCAGTGGGAACATCATTATAGGCTGATTCTTATCAGTAGTATTATTATACAGAGCGTCCCACGGATAAGCCACATGGAGGGAAAGTACCTTGAATATTGTAGATGGAACATTTTACTGAAAGAAGAATTATTTGAATTAAAAAAAAAACTGCATTCATAGATATTTAAATAATTACATGGTTGATCCGGAAATCGAACCCGTTACACGAGAAAAATAATCATCCTGTAGCTTTATCATACCGATCGAAAGGCTTTATCATAAGGAAGGATTTTTGAAATTTCATCCCTGAATGTGTTTAAATAGGAGATGAAATCTTTGTTAGTCATTTAGCAGATGGGACATTCCAGCGGGCACATAACAACACACACGGCCGGTAAGAAATAAATGTGTACACCTAAAAATGTTTTATTACCAGCACAGTTTACATACATCTTACCTACTACAGCAATTTCAGACGCAATGAGTGCCCTCAAGAACAGAATTCTAAAGGGGTCTAATGAAGGCCAAGACTTCGAGAGTATCCAACTGCGCTGTTTCGACAGAAAAGCAATTGTAAAAGAAAATAGAACGGACAACGTTAGAATTCCGAAGAGATAGAAGATTCCATTTCTATCTTAAATATATTAATGAGAACATAAAATTATAATACGTAAGGCATAAACGATAGAAAGAAGAAAGAAATTATTTAAACTGTGTGTGTTACAATAATTGCCGTACTTTTAAGAACGTTCGCGTCTAAACGTGACATTGGCTAAATGCACAAACTCTGGGCAGCCAAAACTAAAAAACAAAAGAACGTTCGCATTCTAATCTCAGTCTCAATCTGTCAAAAATTGTATAGCGTTTACCTACATTTTTGACATTTGATTGTCGCTGAGATGGGATTGCGACTTGGTTTTGAATGTTTTTAATTACGGGAATTGGCCTTCTGGTCATACACGCACGCCGGTTGCAACTATTACAGACCTAACCTTTCTAAAGAACACCACCAACGAGGCCACTATAATATCGATGGTCTAGAAGACAAACATGCTAATTACACCTACCAATTTTTCAGGAGGACTGTTTTTAATGATTCATAACTTCTAGATACTATAAAATGACATCACTTACTATGAATGTACAAATACAGTTTAGACAGAAAGAGACGAATTATGTCATTTGGATAAGTGCGATCGGTAGAGCATGCTCATTTAATACATTTGGCATTAAAATTTAATTTTATAAAAATTTTGTACATTTGTCTTCTAGGCCATCGATATTATGTCCTTCCACCTAGGGCGTCCCCTTCCGGCGTTTCCACTCAAACCTGCCTTGTAAATACCGAATAATAACATTTCTCTTTAATAACAATGTGTATTTGTGATTGGCAACAGTTGGGCAAGGTGGTTTCTGATAAGAATATTGAGTTCTTCTTCTTAAGAGTCTAACAATAAGTCAAAACAATAAAGCAATTTACAATTTAAGTTAATGAAAACAAAGTTTAATTCATCTTCTCCTCAAACATTTAAAACTTACAATTAATAAATGTGCAGTTATTAAAAGTTAAATTTGCCCTTTTACTTGGAACATTTATTCTAGTATTTGTTTGGTTTATTTGTGAATAATATTATTCTGGAGTTGAATTCATATCGCTATCGCTGTCTATTTCATTTTTTTTTAACTTTTCTTGCTAAATAAGAAGTATCCACGTTTTACAATGGTACAAAATGCGCGCCATTTGTTGTTTTTTTTCATCAAGTCGGTTTTATTCAGCCGATCTTTATTTTCAGCCAGTATCTTTTTGATCTAATGCATACATTTTATATTAAATTTAATGGGAGCCATGAAACCCCTGTCGTAAATTTATATCTAAATAAAAAACAATGCATTAATGAAAAACTGTGCAACCATAAGATTTCATATAACATTTCTGCACTGTTTTGGTTGTAAGCAAAAATACGTCATTAGTGATCGGTTTTGTACTGATTAATGATAACTTTACTACGTAGTTGCAAAGAACCTCAAACTTGTAGCTTAGCATAGTCTTAAGTGCAGACTTTGATTGTATATATTTTTGGTTTTAACCATTTATGTACACACATATAAACAGACAAGAAGAAAGGAACAGGCATTTACGTACCACTGTGATGTTTATTCTAAAGAAATCTCTTCCAGCATACCTGCAATAGATAAGAATAAATAGATAAAAATAAATGTAGATAACTTGTGTAAGAGTAGAAGAGAAAACCAATATAAACACAAAAAAAACACTAATTTAAATATAAAATATTATATGAGAACATACTTCTTAAATAAATATCACTTAATTCTATGTAACTTAAATAATAAATACACATGCAATGATGACAAAGTGGAAATATAGTGCTCTTTCACTCATCTTTTAAATACTGCAACAATTTGTCAGTCCCTAATGTTAGGCGGAAGTGAACTCCACAACCGCACCGCGAGTACAGTGAAGGAGTAGGAGTAGAGGTCAGTTGAGTGGGGAGGGGACTTGAGGAGGTTTCTAACATGCGACCTGCAAGGCGCATCTGAAGGTCAGGCGTAGGAAAAACGCTCCCGCAGATAGGATGGCGTTTGAGGGTTGTGTATTAAGGATTTTAAATAGCAGACACAATGCCCGAGAGTTCTTGCGGAGTCGAATAGGGAGCCACTTGAGTATTTTGAAAGTTAGAAACGTGATTATACTTTTTAAAGTTAAAAACAAAACGAATAAAAATATTTTACAAACGCTCAAGGTTATTTAAAAGCTTGTAATAGAATACTTTGCGGCAACCAGCCCCTCTGGTGTATGAACGTAGACGAAGCAAAAGGAGTATAAAAGGATTGCAGCAGGTGGCGTTCTGTAGTTTCTGCCTACCCCCGAGGAAGAAAGGCGTGAGTTTATTTATGTACTTATATCATTATTTCTGTAGTTTTTCTCCAACTGCCCCATTGGTGTAGTGGACGCAAGCGCTATCGCTGAACATGAGATCCTGCATTTGATCCTCAGCTCGGGCAAAGTATTATTGGGTTTTTCCATCAAGAATACATCAGTATCACCCAGTAGTATGGATTTATGCCCGGTTGATAGCAAAAGGCTCGCCCCTATTACATGGACTTAAAGATGGGTGTACCACTGCCTTACTCTTTGTGGAAAACAGGGGTGAGGTTATGTTATGTTAAGGTTCTCGAGCGTCTGAGACTACTGGGAACAGTAAAGGCGACGGCGCACGAACGATACTGTATTTCCCTTGAGGTCAATATGGCGTGGTGCAAATAGAGATACAACCGTTTATCTTGACCCATATAGGATTATTGTAACCGTTAATTTTAACTGCAAATCGATGCTGCGTAGAGTTTCTCTAGTCTTGTTAAAAAAAATGTTTAAAGTCTAAGCAACGCGACGTAATGACAAAGATCCGTTGAACATTGCATCAAACTGTCCTGTGTTGAGCTAGATAAGCATGTTGTAGTGTGCGTGTACAGACCCCCTAATTATCAGAACTTTTCTTTATTTGAGTCAATAATGGAAGATGTACTAGCGAAGCTTGCATCCAGTAACAAAGCCGGAATTATTTGTGGTGATTTTAATATTTAAATTTTGGAAAATAATTCCGATAGCTGTAGATGATTAAACCTTTTTAAATCGTTCAATTTATCTAATGTTGTATACAGTACCGACTAGAGTACCTCCAACTCCTGCTACTTGTATCGATAATGTCTTCTGCAATTTTGATTATTTATATAAAGCCATCGTAAATTATCTGCCGTCTGATCATAGTGGACCAACGGTAACTTTTAAGTTTAATTCTGAACGCATTATTGTACTGAGTGCGCAGGAACGTGATGACTGATATACATACTTATGATACTACTGATATATATACATGTACACACCTAGACACAGGTCAAACAGACATGTTCATGCACACGAATGTTGGACTTGTCCGGGGATCGAACCCGGGACCAGCGGCTCAGAAGGCAGAGTCGCTACCAACTGCACCAATCGGTCAGTCAATATGTAGGCTCGCTGCGTATATCTCACCCACAGGCCGCTTGAGTAGAACGACTGGCAATAAGCTTAATAATGTATTGTGTAATCTTTTGTTGGAGATCTTAAATAAATAAATAAAATAAATAAACAACAGGCAACAGGCATAGATTCACTGGTACCCTAAATAATAAGTTAAATGTTCTGGGCAAATAAATAGTACGAGGATTTCTTTTCAGTAGTGTACAACGAATTCAATAAAACTTTTCAACAATTCAAAAAATTTTGAAGTACCTGCGAGATAACCAAAGCCCAGTTTACTAATTAGCAACAAGATCAAATCAGCAGAAAAAAATAAAACACGTTTGGAAAGTTATAAATAACGAAACTAGTAGATAAAAAATACGAAACACTGATTACATATATAAACCATACTTATGATAGTGTTATAAAAGCTTTTCGGCAAATCAAAATCAAATTTACCGAAGAGCTTTAGGGAATATGTATTTATCAAAATTTGTACACTAAAGTGCCGAGATTATAGCACCATATTTATAACTTTTATATTTAATTTGTGTGTCGATCAAGGATCAAGTTTTCCTAGATCTAATGAAATACAGTAAGGTTATTCCACTTTTTTAATCTGTGTACAGTCGATGCACCAACAATTATAGACCAGTATCCGTGTTGCCGGTATTCAGCAAGGTGTTCGAAAAAGTAATGCTCAATCAAATGCTTAATGGTTTTAAAACCAACAGAGTCTTTCACGATGAGCAATATAGTTTCACAAAGAGACGTTGTACGACTGACGCCTGTGAAAACATATTTACAGCGTGTGAGGAGCCTCTAGATGCCATCTAATTATTGTGAATGTGAGAACTATGTCGGTCAGTCCTTTTTTTGTATTTTTCTCAGTTAGTTTAATCATGATCTGGTAGTTTGAGTAATTTATGCGGCCTAAAAATTCAATCAAATCATTTCAAATGACCTTTGTTTGGTATTGTTCGTCGAATCTTTGAGCTCCTTAAGTTTTGAGTTGAGCTGCACGATTGCTGACAATTGCGTGCACTGACTGGACAGGTCCACTCAATCTGTGTGGTTATTTCCTTAAAAGACCATTTCAAACACCGATCTACATAGCCTTCACATGACCTGACCAAGATTTTGTCTGGACTAAAAGAGACTGTGACCTCTGAGTTTGTTTCGGCCGTTCTTCTCAGAGTAGTCAGATAGGAAACGCTCTAGTTTTTAAAATACGATTGACGTGTAAAAGTGTTTGTACAAACCTACTTACAAAAAAAAAAAACATTTATCATTTCATTTATCATGTATGAGTCTTTTGTGAAAACTTCATTAAAGGCTGGCATATATTTGTGTTTAAAATACCTAACCTGTTCCTATAATACCCGTCTGTCTGCAACATTAATAAACAAACTGACCTTTCAAAAATACTCACCGACCAACCACAACGCCACCTCATCACAGTCGAGCACTTGGAACGATTGAAATGCATTAAAAACGAATCATTCATAATTGGAACGAAAGAGCCGTTTAGCCCCTGTACAAGATCACGAGCGATGCGACTTGCGTCAAGCGACGACGACACGCAAGCGCGTCACCTGTTTCCGTCCGTCGCTCCGCAAGTCGCGACGCGGTGACTCTTGGTATAATCAAATCAAAATCATTTTATTTCGAGAATCTACTGACTCATATCATAATAGAAAAAACACTCATACAGTCACATTACACAACATTACTACTTAATTACATTACAATCTTATTCTTATCAATTTTTAATTCCAATTATTCATACACACAAACAATAATAAACAATAAAAATTATTCATACATAATTCCTATTAAATGAGATTCGTTAGTCTCATCAGCCTGCCACATATCGCTTACAACAGTGGGAGATGATTGAACAATCAAGCCTTTCCGCAAGTGCGGTCAGCCTGCTGTTGCCCCCCCCCCCCCCCCCCCCCGCACTCGCCGCACCAGCGACGTGCCTCCTCTTGTGCATAGTGGCGTGGAAGCTATCCACGCGCGCTTCAGCAAACATAGTCGATGCGCTGCAATAGCGGGGGAGCGCCAACATCATCCTGAACGCGTTGTTGAACTGGACACGAAGGGCGCTGTACGACTATTGCCTAGTCAGTCCACAAGCTGAACTTGTACAGTGTAGTGCAGTAGGCTCTAAAAAGAGTTATTTTAACATCTTTAGAGCATCTTGCAAACCTTCTTGCCCGTTCTTCTCCATAGGTACCTACTACGCTTTGGAATGGGAAACTAGCTTCATCTTTCTGACTGACCGACCCCTTGACAATTCAAAAGTGCCTGTAATTGGTTTATTTGAAATAAATGCTTTGAGTTGAGTTGAGTTGAGTTGTGGATAACCATGTTCGCTCTGACCGACAGCGCCCTAATACTCTAAACAACTTGTTTAAGTGAGATGCGCCAAAGTACATAATTGTCATGATTTCACAAAATACTCGTAGTTCATGAAATCATGACATTTGAGGTCAACTCTAACGCTTATTATTTATAATTCAGTAAATACATCGGTTACGGTAGCGAATCATATTTTGATCGACATACAACCTGAGGCTGACCTGCAAATTGCAAAAAACGTAAGAAAAGTTGAATATCGCGGGCTACCACCCTGGCGTTTGTTTTCTGCGCAGTCGCTATCGCAAGACGCGTGTCGCTTGCGCGTGTAGCTCGTGACCACGGGGTTAGGCGTGACGGGGCCGGGACGGGCGCGTCACGACACGTATCCGGCGCGATAACGAAGCGGACCGGACCGGAGTGCCAGCCACTCCACTGTTACCGCTTAATGGATTTCCGTTACTGTCTTTCCATTCCGTGCTTTTTGTTCAAGATGTTGTTAACCTGGAGGCGGCTGTTGCTTCTTTTAATTGTTTGCACGTTTTACAGTTATTTATGGGTTGGTTGACAATATAATTGGAGTTATGACAAGTAATAAAAGGTTGTCATAGTTTTAAGTTGTCATTTAGATCATAGTACCTACTTACGTAATTATAACCGGTTGATAATCAACATTTACGATTGTTTTACCACCTCCAGATAATTTCGGGCTTAGTTATCTGGCACATAGTTTAAAAAAGTACCTACATTTTTGTTTCTTTATCACTGCCAAACATGCCTTCACAACTTTCATTATGAGTCTCATAATTTATAACGTTTTCAATTCGATTCAAAATATTTTATTTCGCATAAACCTTATGAAGAACCGGCAAGAAACTCGACGGTTACTCTTTTATAAAAGACGATTGGCTTTCACAATGTTTTAAAATTAACCTGTTAATAGGTATAGCAGGACAGTGTCGACCTGTCAATAAGTAGTAGGTACGTGTCTATTTAACAAAATAGAAAATGGTCAACAAATCGAAGCATATATGAGTCCACAAGGCCTACAAAGTTCTCACATTCACAAAATAGAAAACAATGCATGCAGCATGTATCTGAAAGCGGTGGTCACATTAAAGAATGTGGTACAAATCATCAAAGTGGACAACTTTCTCTAAGGGACCACATACACCACTTCAATACCTACCTACTCGACCCAAATTTATGGGATGGCTGATTAATATTTTGCGATATGTCGTTTCTCGGTGTGTAAATAATTTAAAAAATACCCATTTAAACCAAATGATATAATATTCTATCTAAGCCCATATCCCTTCCATTACTCGTATACAAAGAATGGTCCTAAACGCATGGAACATTTTTCTTAACAGTCAATTTGACCCGCTACCCTTTCGTAACGAGACTTCTATCCCTGTTAAATATGTTAAAAGGTACTTTAGAAAGCACCAACGGTTTGAGAGCTCCGTTATTTGTTTGCTGTTTTTAGAATGTTTTGATAAATTCAGGCCCCATTGCACTAATCTGCTCGTTAAGGCACGATATGAAGCATTTTTTTGATAATTGACAATAGCACATCGCGACAACAAATAAGGTTCAAAACAGCGATGCGTTTGATGTTAGTTGAATCGAATGACCACCGAATTTTGCAGTTATTGAAAAATAAATAGGTACACGGCTCAGTGGAAGAATTTTAAGATATTTCTTTAGTTGATTGAATTCCTTTTTTTATCATTACCATTAAATATGATCATTTACGCTCAAAATTTTAAGAATTATGCGACGAATAATTTTTTTTGTGCTCTGTTTTACGATTGTTTTATCGTGATACTATTTTATTTTTATGAAATATTTTTGAGTGCTTAGTCTGTTATTGAACATTTAAATATGCACTGAATTTTCTTCTGGGTTGTAATATAAATACCAATAGGCCTAACCATGCGACGAAAAACAAAGTGTTTTGCGGTGTCCTACGTTTGGACAGCGCCTTAATTCATGAGAACATCATTAGAACCCCCTAATGTATATGTTTTTTTTTATTAACAACGTCATGTAGGTACATGCCTACTCGAAACCGATTTTCGTAAAACCCTGGTTAAAGTGCAAGAAGCAAAATAAATGTGTAAGGATTGTAGCACGTCGCATTCTGTAATTTCTGCCTACTCCCATGATAAAGGGCGTGAGTTTATTTAGGTAGGTATGTGTGTAACTAACAACATTTTGCCAGTTCAGTACTTAGTAAGATTTCAATGTGGCCACGAGCTGAAGTAAGCGGTATCCGTACTTCTTTAACACTAAAACTTTAAGTAGGCCACAAGGGCTAAGTGCTAGCATTGTCTGTCCTTTACATACTAATGAAAACCTAATTTGGAGGCAAACAATTATCCCACGGGAACGTCCTACTGAGATAAAAAGCATAATATCCTACAAACTAGAGTCCGACCGACTTCGTTTTCGGCTATCGTCAATTTTCGTTTTCGGCCTAGATTTCGTCCGGGGAAAATAATTAATTACCGGCAAATCAATACTTTCAAGTCATCTATTCAGAGAAAATCGATAGTTAGAACAACTAAAAACAAATTCACTGTGAAAACGCAGAAACAATAATGTTTCCTTACTCTTAGAGATTGTTTGATTATTAAGTAATAGGTACTTGTGTCTTTGAGAAAAGAAGTTTCGTGTGATTTAAGTTTGAACGGTTGTTTTGAGAACATAATCAGGCGAATTTTTAATTGTATCGCTTAAAAATTTAGATTTAGCAAAAACACAAATCTTTTTAAATAATTTTGAATAATTTTTGACATACTCTAGGAAAGGAGTATCAAACCTGTAATTTTTCAAACCATATAACTCGTATAGTCTCGCTCTACTTTTATAAATACCTGGAGTAGCCCATTGGTTGAAGCCAGCGGAGGTGCCATTAATATTAATAGTTTTGGCCTTGAAAGTAGATTGGTATTCTTTTTGCACAACATCAAAAAGGGCTCCATAGATTATATTAGGATTATCATGTTCTACAATCGACGGTTTAATTCTAAGGGCTATATTATTTTTAAACTTGTTGCAACGACTAGCTGTATAAGGCCTGCATTCTATTTTATGTGGCTTTTTATGTATTGGCATAGGGAAGCTAGCTAATAATCCACAGTGGTCAGACGGTAAGTCACTTAACACTAATTTATTTTTGGCATCGCAATCACTGAAAATACTATCAATACAAGTCGATGAAGATGCTGTTATCCTAGTAGGTTCAAAATACAAGTTAATTAAATTAAAGGACCTAAACAGATTAAGAAGTCTAATACTTAGTGGAGTAACCTCTAAAATATTAATATTAAAATCACCACATAAAATTATACTTTTATTACTTGATTTTAATTTATTCAGTGAATCCTCCATTACCGATTCGAAACGAATAAAATCCCCAGAGGGGGGTCGATAAACGCAAATTATAACGTATCGCTCGAGTTCAACACAAGACAACTCAATAGTGCGCTCGATGGAAAGATTAACTAAATCAGAACGTTGTTTACATTTCAACTTGTTTGAAACAAGAACTAAAGATCCACCGCGAATAGCACTTTTCCTTACAAATGCACTTTGAATTGTAAACTTATCATCATTGATAAACACTACTTCATGTTATTTCAACCAGTGTTCAGTCAAACATAGCACCTGAACATCATAGTTCTCCATAAATAAACTTAACTCTAACTCTTTGCCGGACAGACCCTGAATATTTTGATGTAAAACATTCAACATATGTGGCTGACCCGTTGTCGCACCTAATAGTTTAAACTACAAGGCGTATCAATAGTAGTGTTAGTACCACTACTAACAGTAATCGACGGTAACCTACAGGTACCGGTGTCACTGTGTATATTGTATGCTAATAGGTTAGCAATGTGTCTCCTACAACTATGTGGCAAATACATTGTATTATTTGTCAGTTTATAATCAGTAATAAATTGATTAGTACAATCAAAATATAAAATAGTGTCACTGTGTCGACAAGTCCTATTATAAATGAACATATTTAAATTATAAATGTGCCTACTTTGCTCATCAGACAAATATCTAGAATAAGGCAGAGCACATATAAAATAAATTTACAGTTATTGGTCTCATTGAGATATAACATCAAATGGACACATTCAATTATGTCCTTTTTCCTTACAGTTAAACTATCCCCATACAATAAAATAACAGTTGAACTGGGGTTTATTTTTGTCAATCTAATATTATTAACTAATTGGCTAATACTAGCACCAGGTAAACAATTATTAATTACATATTGATTCGAACACTGATTAAATATACTACCAAAACCTTGACCAAATTTGTCAGAAAATACATAACACTACTTGTGTTAATCAAATTATTCATACTATTACTACCAACATTATTACAGCTACCTACTGGCTGAGCCACTGAGGGTGTGGGTGTAATAATTTGAGGCTGGGGTGCCAGGGAGCATGCACAGCTAAAAGACATGTTATTTGTCAGAGACTCATACCTCTCTGCATTGTGCCTGACCAGGTCAGCTAACTCATTAGCCTCCTGCATGCGCTTACTCAGGTCTTGTTGAGTAGCCTCATATTTGCTAAAGATATCTTTTAGAGCATATTCCCTAACAAACAATTCATCCTGAAGGCGCTGAGTGTCAGTGTCATACATAGTAGTACATAATTCTAGTTCACTATTACACTTCTCTAATTCTTTTATTAAATTGAGATATTTATGCCTAAGTATTGTGTTTAATTTGTTAACTTTATGGCATTTTAAAGATTTCTGATATTTTCTAATTAATCTATTAATTTTAATATAAAATCGATGCATTTCAAGTAAAAAAAATTGAATTAATGTTTGGTGAACTGACTGGTCACTATTAAAAACACTAACAACCGACCGAGATCTATCTTTGGAGAATATTTGTACGAATGTACGCGAAGTCTTTAGGCAACATCCAGACCTACATGGAGTCCCGCCATTCCTCTTTAGGTATGTCACGAACATTTTAGTTCAATTTCGGAATAAACACAGGTCGTTTCGAAACCAATATACAAACATTAACCAAACATTCATCACTTAAAACTTGTCAGTTGGAACCAACGTTGGCCCACACATACATCAGAATAATTACCCAACTTGTCAGTATGGTAGATGTTCGCCCATTTATCTGTTAATGGCCAGTAATATTTCTCGGCTTAGGCAGAATGCACATTTTGCTTTATCAAATAATCCAACTGCAATTTTGGGGTTATAACGGGTGTAAAAAAACGGTCAACGAAGTAGAGAGTCCTCGTTCTTCCCGTCATTGTGATTTTTTTTTTACTGAACCCAAATGATTACTTGGTAAACTTCTCATTACGGAGACACTGAAAGTCAAAGTTTTCTTCGTTTACTTTTTTTCACAAAATCAAGTTTTAAATGTTATAACTTAACTTTATATACCCCCACAACTCGTGTACCGTTGCATGCATCCACAAGCACAATGTTTTGCGTGCGTTACATTGCGCACTACCGCAAACCGCGAACACCAGAAACAAATCGGTTCCCAGCAATTATTTTTGCACAAAGTTACTTAGTTTGATGTACAGAACGCGCGGATGACGGCTTTGTGAAGGGTTTCATTTTGACACCCTGTATAGTAAAGTTCGAGTGACTAACGAGATGACTAATATTTATTTATTTAACACCTTAAGCACACAAATGTATAGAGGCCGACTTAATGTCATAGGCATTTTCTACCAGTCTACCTTAGGGTGATAAGGTGCAATAACTAATATAGAAGTATGGCCGAATAATATAATTTATTTATCAAAAAATAAAACAGAAAAAGGTAAGGTATAATATGTACTCAATGAAACAAATCTATACTTACTAACTTATTTTTTTACAATTTAAATATAATTTAAAGAACTAAAACAATTTTCTAAAAAGTAATAGGAACTAAAACACAATACCTTACATACAGAATACTCAACACAATAATATGCCACCTACACCGATCTATATTATAACATAAAATAAATAGCAGTTTCCTTGCGAATTCACTCAAATCACACGTGAACACACCAATTTTGCTATGAAGTTCGTTAATGATACGTATTGCCTGGGTCGCAGGTGTTTTGGCTAGTAGGTTGGTCCTGGCTGTCGGCACGGCCAGCAGTGGCGGGCGCCGCCGCCTCCACACATAGCGGTCGGTATGCAAAGACTCAAGCGCTGCAGCACTCCTGGATTATGCTCGATGCCACGAAGTAATTTAACCAGATACGCGACAAGTGTAAACTTTAATTGTGTTGAAGAAACCGAAAACAAAAACCTGTTGCGCGATCCCAAATATTGATGGTGATTGATGATAATAAACTTCGACTTTTTTTAACCGTTACCTCTCTTTAAGCCCAACTTGATTTTATCTTGCACTGTTGGTGCTTTTACACAAAACAGGCAATAATAATAGGTTTTAGGTAATATTATTATTACATATACTAAGAATCAGACATGGAACTACTAAGTTTATGTTGGCCATAAAATTATTGATGCGTACGGGAATCGAAGCCTTGGCTCGTGGCAGAGAAACCAAACGCATCGCCACTGTGCCAAGAGGTCAACATCGTGGCAAAATGATTTGTGTTCTAATGTAATTTTGTTATTTATTTTATATTACAATATATATAGATCTGTGTAGGTAGTAACTTATTGTGTTGAGTATTCTGTATATAAGGTATTATGTTAAAGTTCCTATTAAACTTGTTTTTTTAATAAAATAGAATGCTCTTTATGTATACCATAAAAATTACAAATTTTACATAGGGTGACACAATGGGCGGTCTTATCGCTAAAAGCGATCTTTTACAGACAACCGTTGGGTGGATTAGCGAGAGAAGGAGAGACAATTCTGCAGGTAGTCAGTGGTGTACCATTTACATATACAATAAATACATGCATACATAAAACATATACAAGTTGGAGACAACAATACCACAATAAATTAAACTGCGTATATCTAATGCCGTTCCCAGTCTGCATACGAAAATTCAATCAAATATATCCAATAGTTTAGTCACTATAGCTAGTTAAAGATTGACAGAACCCATAGTCGGCCCAACACTACTATTTAGTTTTTTTTTAAACTCTTTTTTAATTTCGATGCTAGGATTTATTTCAAGTTCCAAAATACTCTTATGCGTTAGTACTGCCATTGTTTTCATTTATTATCATATTATTGTCTCCAAATTGTATATTATATACAATTATAAACATGAAACAAGAGCAAGGAAACCATCCATATTTTATACTTTAATTGTAAATAAGTTAATAGAGATTTGAAAAATGACCGTACACACACCTGTGACCTTTAACTATAGTTGTAAGGGAGATTTCAATAAATAAATATATAATAGGTTTTTAAATTATGATACCGGCTGGTATAGAAACTGAGTCGACGTACCATAAATAATGAACTGGTTACCGTAACTCCACAGGGGACTGTCGATGCATCGCCGACTTTATTTAATATTTATGATTTATAGACAAAGTTGAGTATTCCTATGTGACTATATTTCAATTTCAACGGAAGCTTTTAACCACTACCAGCTATTAGTGATTTTTTTTTATTAATCGTCCGTACTGAAATATACAGGTTGTGGTGTAAATAATGGATAACCCTGAAACTGTCGATTGGCCAGATTATCCATCTATCATTTACCCCACTTATATCGCGTAAATTTTTTTTTTCAATATAGGGCCCAAATTTGCATATTTCCGTAGAAAGAATGTTAAAATTTAAGAATAAATATTTTTTGCAATATTATCTTAGATTGTAATAAAGATCTTGATACTGGTCTGATAATAAAAATATTCAGGAGTGACATAAAATAAACAAAAAGAGAACAAGTCACCAATTGTAAAAATAACAGCTGATTTTGTAAGAGTAGGTAAGTACGATTTTTATTTAAAATATCAAAACTATAAATAATTTGGTCATCCGTGAGGATATGGCGATATAAGTGGGGTAAATGATAGATAATAATCTGGCCGATCGACAGTTTCAGGGTTATTCATTATTTACGCCACATCCTGTATATGAAATTCATCTAACAGTGTTAACTATAATAGGTACTAATTAAGTGTAGTGTCTAGCGGTCGCAATCATTACTGCTCAGCATGAGGACTGGATCAATTCCCGAGTCAGGCAAAGTGTCAATGGGCCGTTCCAACTTTTTTTTTTATTCAAGTATTTCAAAAAAGCACTTCGCAGGTAGCTGCCTGGAGTTTGGATTTGTGTCCGGTTGATGTCATGACAGGCCCCCTATTACATGGGACCGGCGAAATGTGGTTGTACTATAGGTACACCTCCGCCTTCAGGTACTACAAGCGTGATGTTACAATAACAAAATAACTAAGCCATGTCCTTCACTTCCGCGGAATAAAAAACAGTGATACACATTCCTTGACTCCCTTAAAAGAATACAAATGCATCATCAGCAATGTTTACGCTCGGAAAGCACGGTAAGCCGTTGGTGCCGGCTGTCATTCGTCGATCTTTGACAGTCGTGACGAAAGCCTGACAACCAGTCTTACCAAGGGGTATCGTGCTGCCGAGTAACTGGGTTGTGGAGGTCAGATAGGTAGTCGCTCCGTGTAAAAAACTGGTATTCAGCTGCTTCCAGTTGTACTGGATGCTGACATCAACGTTGTTTGGACAAGGCTAGGCTGATTGACATGCCTCGGCTAGCAAAAGTAAAACTTTATTACATAGACAATATTATAAATCGCTCGTGAAAGTAATGGCACAGCCATTTTATTTGGGTTTCAAACAAATTGGATGTTTCTACCGAACAAATGACGGGCGATTTATCATTTTTCTACGCTTATTGTGAAGACTAGACGGTTGCAATAAATTATTTGTTATTATTTTTTGAGAACACCCTGTGTTACAACCACAAAAGAAATGAAATATAATCCCTAAAATATTTTTGTAAACAAATGCTACTGACAAATGAGTCCATAACACTGCTGGGAAAATATTGCTGTCCTTTTTACTCACAAATTGTATCAAATTAGAAAGATATTATTATTGAACATAATTAGCAATAGTGCCGAATGGCATTACACTAAGGCCCGCTTCCACCACAAATCCCTAAATTCGTTTAGCGCTAAACGTATTTAAAACATCGTACTACTGTTTCTTTCAATCGTTTGGTATTGGTGCCGATTCTGTTGTACGCCGAACTAAACTATCACTTAAATTCCTTACTTTTGGCTATGAGAATCTTGAAGCTATTCTGCAAATTAAAATCTCTAAATTTAAAAATAATTTTGACACACCTAAAATTAAATTTGGCATTTGCGACTCCACGTGGTACTTGTTTGCCAGACCACGTGATTTTTTTTTTGACCTGGAGGCGCGCATTGTTTGCAGCCTCGACATGTTTTGTATGAAATTTTTCACTTTGTATGGAAAATATGAAAAAATATTACCAACACGTTGGGTTTTAGAGGTTTACGGGTCTTGAAAAGGGGGTCGAAATGTTCATTATTTTTGCGATAGGACACACCGTTTTCGAGATAGAGGCAAAAGAAAAGAAAAAAGATACCTACAGTACTGTTTTTGCATCTGAAGTCGAGGTGTTGTTGGTGTGAATTTTAGTTCATGACAACTAATTATATTCCACACCTTTCTAATCGCGATTAAAAATAGTCAGATTTAGTTAGACAATCAAAATATTTTATAGTGAAAAACGTAAAATTCTTAATAGCAAAATTGCCATTTTCACTAAATTATAATCTCAGTGCCATCTTAGTGCTGTCAAACTAAAATTTAGTTAAGATGTGTCACTTTAATCAATTTCAGAATGGGAAATCGTCGTTAGACAAAAATAAACTAAATTTTGGTGATTTTTAGTCTAGTTTAGAGAATTTTGTGACAAGAGAATCGGCACCAATAACAAAGACCGAACTATTTACAAATTCGTTTAGCATTAAACGTATTTATTGATTTTTAAAAAGAAAAATAAAAAAAATTCTATACCTATATGATCTGAAACTATGTTTGTTTACATAAGACTCTAATGCAGTTGTTATGAAAAAAAGTAGAAATGAACATGTTCCCCAAATAACTCAAACATTATTTACCGCTCTCCCCCTTGTGAAAACAAAAATGAAAACAACAAAGGAGAGTCCTATAATGAACCCAAAATATACATATTTTGAACCAAAAAATACTTGGCCATGGTATTCCGGCTCTAAAAAATAAGTATTCAAAAAAGATTACCCATTATACAGGGGGTGTTAACATTAATTTAATACTTATACAGAGGCCGGAAAACATTCGCCGGCATAATGGTGACCGCAAAAAGTTAATGGACGCTTTCACCAAGCTGTATTTGAGTTCGGGGCAATTCGGTATGAATCGGCATGTTTCGGCTGTTACGCTTGCGCATTTTTCTTTTTGGGTGCCGTAATAATACCAAGAATGAAGCAAAGGGAGACAGTTAAAATTGTAGCAGACGGTGTTTGGTACTTTCTACCTACTCTCATGAGAAAAAGGCGTGAGTATATGGAAGTATGTGTGTATGTTCAGGTAAATAACGTACTTCTTTCTTCAGCTTTTCACTTTTAAAAATTACTCATACTCAAAATCAAAGCATTTATTTCAAATGAACCAATTACAGGCACTTTTGAATTGTCAAGAGGTTCGTCAGTCAGAAATATGAAGCTTTGTAGTCACCCATTCCAAAACATAGTAGGTTGGTATAAAGAAGGAGACTCCAAATTATTTCCTGCTTTACTAAGCCGGGTTTCCCTACGGAATCATTACCATAACAATGCAAACATCAAACTATCGTAGCAAAGTATTAGTATTCGTTCAACAACTGTATAATATTCTGGCCGTATAGCACAGACAAAACAATTTTGTTCGTATGCATGCGAATAGCTTATTTGCTGAACTGACGACCCAATGTGATATAAATGGCGTTGTTTGAATAATTCTAATAAATTAACCTTATTGAGATGAAGTGGTATGTGTTTTTTTTTTTATAATTTTACTTTTTGACTAGCCGAGAGGCTTGTGGCTAAATAATAACAACCGCACGGGTCATCTTCAAGGTTAAGCAATGCTTACCGAGGTCGGCGCGTGGATGGGTGACCATCCATTACATACTAAGATCCTGCCGTGCCTCGAAAACCACGTGAAGCCGTTGGTCTCGGCTGCCATTTGTAGATCTTTGACAGTCGGTAGTCAGAAGCGCGACAATCTGACAACCAGTCTTACCGAGGCGTATCGTATTCACAGTGACTGGTTGAGGAGGTCAGTTGCAGTTGCATCTGGTTAGACTGGAAGCCGACCCCAACTAGTTGGGAAAGGCATGTATTTAATGCGGCAACTAAGTAAAATGAATATAGGTTTTAAAAAAAAATTGAGTGGGTACCATATATAATGGGTTGGCAGCTAATAAGGAGTATCGTAATAAGTAATAGGTAGCATATTAATATATCAGTAATAAGCTCCGTTTTAATTTAAACTAGCATCAAGTTTTTCTTTTGGGAAAAGAATTAATATCTAAAGTTCATTTTGTATGATGTTCATGTTTGTCATAATTGTCACAGTTCTAACCAAACCTTAATTAAAATATTCTATGCGTGGTCGATAGCAGGGCTTGGTCGACGGAGCCCCGCTTCGCGGGGCTCCTACTTCTGGGTGGTTTATAAAAAAATAACCACGAAGGGGATGGCGGGGTCGATAGACCCCGCCATCCCCTTCTAACCTAACCTGTCCGAGTCGGGGTGCCCTAAAGACCACATTGCATCCAGTTTCTCCTGGTAACAATAGTTGAGGGTGGCAGGTGTATAGGGTATTATGAATGTTATGTAAAATTTGCATTATAGGAAATGTTGCCAAGTCATTATTTATAGCTCCTCGCCTAATATTTTATTTGACTGGTATAGTTTATTTGCTACCTAAACGCAGCTGCTAGTTTTTAGTTTTTATAACACCTTTAATTTTGAACCTTACATAATATAATAGTCGCGAAAATATTTAATCGCTGGCATGTTATTTTATTTGTTGCAAACATTTAGTCGACTTTTAAGTTATTAGTCACTCGGAAAATAATAAGCTGTTGGGAAAAGCCTAGGCGGATGATAACTAACAGTGTGGAATGTGGAATCATATCAGCACACCATTTTTCGAATAAGGTCCTCGACCAATTATATAAAAAAATTACCATTACTTGTATGAGCTTGGTCATCGTCAGGTCATCCATGTCCTGAGATCGTTAGCAGGTGCGACATGGACAAGGAAAGCTCATGAGCGAATACCTTGGAAGGGTCTGGCGGAGGCCTATGCTGGAAAGCAAAACAAACTTACCGATGCTTAATATACATGGTTACTTGTAATTCGACGTATAAATGCTAGAAATTGAACCTACTCGTATGTATATATGGCTGAAATTCAGTAGTTTTCGAGATATTTGAATTTTAAGGGTTTTTTTGATATTTACCCAAAATTTGACGTTTAATTCCAAATAAAAAAAAAACTACTTACATATTGAATACTACTAGGGACCCCTGCTTCGCTAGGTTATTACGACTTTGACATTTATTTATTATATGTATATTTAATATTAATGTATTATAAATATAAACCATCATCATCATCATCTGCCTAGCCTTTTCCCAACTAGGTATGTTGGGGTCGGCTTCCAGTCTAACCGGATGCAGCTGAATACCAGTATTTTACATGGAGCGACTGCCTATCTGACCTCCACAAATTATAAATATAAACCATCCAGAATAAACTGTCCAAATTATGGTAGAAATCGCATCAAAGTCTGTTGCGTAGTTTAGGCACGCAGACAGACACATTTTCGTGTCTATATGTTTGACATATTATAAGTTCATACATAGATTCTTCAGAAAGCTTACAGTCGCATATCTATTAATGATATTATATTTAGGACATTATATTTTATTATTATAAAATAGATAAATTTGAAAATAATCCTCTACATATTTCACATTCCTATCTCCACAGAAAAAAAGACAATTGAACTATTTTATAACAGTATAGAATAGCGAAGCGTAGAGTAATTGCAGTGGCAGGCGTCTAGAGGAATTTGCTATCGGTTTATTGAGTTGTCTGTACCCGAGATCTCATCTTCATACCACTCTCGCGACTCGAATTACATGCCCATATTATGTAGATCTTGTTTATAAAGAGGATGTACAGAAGTTACAAACAAAAAAAAAAAAAAAAAATATTCAACTGATCCTGTAATGATGGACCCTTTTTTTAATTATGAACCTTTAAAAACTATTTGCCCTTCTCATGATCCACTCATTTTTGATAATTGAGCCTTTTTAATTTTCTTGGCTTTTCTCACAGTTGGTCGCAGTAATTAAACTAAGGTACCCCCGACCGAACGGGTAAGGTAAGGTAGGAACTGTGACCAACAGCGCGCGAGCCGAGCGAGCGAAGCGACTTGTGCCGCGGTAGAGGCCGCCGAGCCTTATATCGAATTTTGTCGCATTACTTGAATATTTAGTATTTTTAGGACACTAAAATAGGAGTTGTTAGAGGTTCGATAAAATACATGCCAAAAATTATCGGTCGTAGCAAATATTGATTAAATCAAACAGTCACTTTTGTAGTTATTCGTGTGTTTTTGTGTTATTTTATTAACTGCAGAATTTATACTTCGTGAGACTCGAGGCTAAGTAATGACAGCCGCACGAGAAGATCGATCGTTAAGCTCGCCGATGTCATTCCGTGGAGACCATATTTTGCATACCGAGAAAGCACGTCCCGGCTGTCACAAAATATTGTAACACATTTTAAAAGAGTAACGGTGGAGTTTCTTGCCCATTCTTCTCCATAGGAAACTACCTTTTGGAAGGGGCGACTAGAATCAATTCTATTTTAATGTAAATGTTGACGTTCAAAAGGGCCTTTTATGTGCCTATTTGAAATAACTGCTTTGACTTTGTAAATATGTATTTTAGTGAATAATTAATTACTAATAAGGTAAATAATACGAGAGTAGCCTACCTGCCTTAGTAAGTAACTTATTTATTTAATCTTCAGATTGAAAATTTTGCATAAAAAACACTATAACAATTATTATAATTTATTTCTTTTTCAGACAACATGATCAATTTTTTAGTAAACATAGTGCTCTAAAGTATATTAGCTCACACATAAACGCATACACACATTGCTTGCAGAACGAACAGTCATACCTGTCCGCAATGATAATACATGGACACACAACACTAATGACCAGAAAATATTCACCAAGCAAACAACGTAAATACATAACCAAATGTCAAGCTACAGTAATCGATACTGTAATTTATTATAAGGAAGTAGAAACCTCTTCCCAAGGCAACCCGAACCTCCTTCATCGAATTGTCAATAAGACGGCCGGCTGAGATATTACCTACACCGCCCCGCCTCCCTGAAGCACTCGAAACTTGATCAACAGTTAGTAACTCGTGTAAATAAGTTATCACAAGATAGACGGCGCTGGAAACGTGCAGGATATGTGTTCTTGTTGTTTCCCTAAAGGGTTGAGCACATTTCGCCAGTTATTTTTAAATCCTATGTAATAGGGGGCGAGCCTATTGCCATCTATCGACGACAAATACAGTCTCAAAAAGGGTTAAATAAATATAGGACCGAGAGATTAATGTATGTACTTTAAAGTACAATCCTGAACGCGACGGCAGACCGCAGAAGGCAGTGCTGTTGCGGTTGACAACAAACGAAGGCGACAGTGGCGCTGCAGTTCTAATTCCGAATTCGACGTCACAGTTACGACGGCAGCGGCACTTGTTCAGTTATGGGAAACTGATTTGTCAAACAATAAAATACGTCTTGTCACTCTGTTAGTGACAGCCGCTTACAGCCGGTATGCCGTCTGCAGTCACCTCGACTGCAGCAGCAGGTGGCACTGTCACTATCTACGGAAGCATTTTCATAGAAATACATAGAAATCAGGCCTTGTAGACTAATAAAATATGATTTCTTGGTCCTTTCCATGATAGTCTACTTGTTGACAGGCCTATAATGTCCTGTAGCTCTTAACACTGTAATTTGAAAACATTGTAAATGATAAATGACAAATGATTTTATTTCTGTAAGTAGGTTTGAACAAACACTTTTACACGTCAATCATATTTTTTTTTAAACTAGATGAGGTCGGCGTTTCCTATCTGACTACTCTGAGAAGAAAGGCTGAAACAAACTCAGAGGTCACAGTCTCTTTTAAAGTCCAGACAAAATCTTGGTCAGATCATGTGAAAGCTATGTAGATCGGTGTCTGCAATGGTCTTTTGAGGAAAGAACCACACAGACTGAGTGGACCTGTCCAGTCAGTGCACGCAATTGTCAGTAATCGTGCAGCTCAACTTAGACTCAAGGAGCTCAACGATTCGACGAACAAATTGGTAAGAACCAATTATTTATAAAAAGAGTATCCGTGGAGTTTCTTTCCGGCTATTCTCCATAGGAAACGACCAATTGGAACCGTGCACCTTGCTTCTGACGTTTCATAAGTGCCCATGTAGGTTTATGTGAAATAAAATATTTTGTATTTTGTTTTTTTTTGTCGCGGAATTGTACCTATAAAATAATCACTAATCATCTATCAAATCAATCAATCAACAAAAAAAAATCAATCAATTTATCTCAGTGATGTAGTGGTCTTAGCTGCCTTGAAGAGGGTTCTAGATTCAATTTGATTATAACTTATCAAAAGGTACAATGGTAGGTATATATACTTGGGAAAGCCTTTACGTTAGAGGTATGTATTTATTACACACCGAAAATACACAAATACAGCACAGCTTTTAACAACTGCTCGATTCGCTAATCGATTCGGTTGATATGGTTGGTTTAGAGGAACGCTACAAAATGGTAACTTTTATGGTAGAAAATGTTTAAAAATGAAAAAATGATGCGGTAAATACATTATTAGTATTATTATTAGGTACTTTGTAACATTACGCAAGTGCACTTACAAACTTGCTTTGTAAACACTATATCGAAGGAGTCCTGTAAACGCTGCTCACAAAACGAAAATCGGAAAATTTAGACTGTTCACATCGATATGAAGACGTAAATTCTTCTGACAGCTACGAGTATTTGCTGTCGGGAGCAAGACGAATGTCTGTACCTTGTACTTTTACTACTAAAAACTACCTAAATACAAAATTCATATTGTTGCTAATAAATTAAAAATACTATTAACTAATTTATGAGTTGTTTGAAGCATATTATCTAATGTTTTAATAATGTTTTGTCCGCTGCTTTTAGCCAGGCATATTAGCAAAAGTTTAGGTGGTTTGTCAGTCACATACTACGTAGACTATAAAACGAAATAAAACAATGTTGTTTTTCTATAAAATATTTGGATTCAATTAATCAATATTTACAAATATGTTATATATATATATATAACTAGCTTCAACTTTCTGACTATCTGACCGACTCTTTAACAATTCAAAAGTGCCTGTAAATAGTTTAATTGAAATAAATGCTTTGAGTTTGATTTTAATTCAGGCTTCATTTACAGCAAATTGTACTTACTAATTCCATGGTTTACTTCACTTAGGTACGTTTACAAAGCAAGAAAAACAAACCTTTTTTAATCATTTACAAAATTACTGCTGATTTTCTTGTTTAATTAATTACTCAATATAAATTGTATAGTAGCACTTACGTTATGTTACGAAATAACTTATAATAACACCAGTTTATAAACTTTATTATTTAAATACCCCGAAAAAAATGTATATAAATATGTTACCTTCCTTGACGGGGAAGCGCCAGTGTAGCCCGCGAAATCCTAATTTTCTTACATTTTTGCAATTAGCAGGTCAGTGTCAACTTAGAGGGTTGTATTGATGATTAAAATGATTATAATTCTGTAAATACATACTTGTTTCGGTCGCGAATCATATTTCGTTAATTTTGCGGGCTACACTGGCGCATCCCCCTTAAACCTAAAAGTGTTCGCAGAAATATTCTATCACGTCACTTGTTTTCTACGGTTATTTTTTTCAGCTACCCTACGTGGTGACATTAGTTAAATATTCATTTATTCGTTCCAAACAACAAATATCTTGTTTCGAATTGAGTTAAAACGTCGAGTAGAAAATGTAAACAAAGTTCTGATCGTTATTGCCACGTTTGTGGAAAGTTTATTTATTTAAAAAAAATAGAAGACCCATCGTACAGATTCGTTAAAAAGTGTATGTCTACATTATTTTTTATTGCTTGATGCGAACCTAGATAAAAAGTGAATGCCTCAAGTGTTTTGTGAAAGCTGTAGAATTGTTTAACTCCAGTAAATCATCACCATCAGGGAGTCATCAGGAGATAATGTACACCTTCCATTTGGTTCACCAATGTTATGAAGAGAACCTACCTAGTTCCGTTGTTAAGTAAATATCTTTTTGTACAACCAGACGTGACATTTTTGAATTACACAGGTAAAAAAATACTGTACAAAGAGCGGACTTAATTCCTGAGGCATTTTCTACCAGTCAACGTTAGCAGGTGCAACATAAGGGATAGATGACTCGAAAATAATAAATACTAATACATAGATATAAACAGAATAAACTTTGTCAGGAGAAATAATGATAGGTAGGGGAGAAAACGAATCCAGGAAATCAGCGCTGGAATGATTCTGCCAACTCCTTACGGGTATGTTCACGTGCCTTCACTTTAAAAGATAACAGACTGGTTGGCATCCTGATGTTCAGAGGGAGTGCATTCCGAAGAATGACCGCCTGGACAAAGATTTACCACTTAAACATTTCCTACCATAAAAGTTACCAAATTGTAGTTTCCCTTAAACAAACATAGCGAATCGACCGATTGTGTTTTGTGTGACCGTAATCTAAAAACTCCGCCTGAGTAGCTTATGCTGGTGTAAAATTATAGGCCAGTCAGCAAGGAGGTAGCAAAGGTGACTACCCACAGTGAGCCACTCACACACACAAATAAATATAATTGAAAAGTCTGTTTGTAACGTCAAAACAACAGCGTTTTACTAAATGCATAGAAAGTATATACGGTACTCATAACACAAAATCAATAAAAAAAAAATTGTGTGTCAGTCTCTTTGTTCTGGCTAATCTGCGAAACGGCTCGACCGATTTTCATGAAATTTGGTATGGGGATACTTTGAACCCTGACATACTACGCAAGCAAAGCCACAGGTGGAAGCTAGTACATACATAAATTTCACGTCTTTTTCCCATGGGGGTAAGCAAAACCAACAGAACGCAACTAGACGATATGTTCTGTTAAAATCTCACTGTGGAAACTTATAACATCAATCCCTGGAAAGGCAGTTCACTTTAATCTCACAACACCTACGTTTTCTGAGATTATACGTTTTATTAGAAGGATCGGTAGCTGCGATCCTTACGTAGGTACCTACTCCGTTGCTTTGTTTACGTTCACACATCTGTAGAGTAAGTATTTCACGCAATATCATGACGCGCCGATCATGTTGCACTGCAGTTGCATTTAAGTACAAATTTGAGTGCTAAACCGTATTCGAGTAATCTTTAAACTGCGCGTAACAGTAGAATGCGCTCGCGTGACGCGAACTTGACGCGAGCGTAGCTGACAGCTTTAGAGAATACGAAAAGCGGTACTATTGATCGAAAGTTTAATTCAAATTCCAGTTTGGTTACATGAATTAGCCTACTAGTCCTGACGCACGCTGGTTACGAGTACTCTGCACCTGGCCTTTCTGAAGAACATCAGGTCAGTGTATAGCGTCGCCTCCCGGCGATTCGCCTCACATCTGCCTTATAAATGCCATTTGTTAGTAAGCCACTCGTGGAGGCTATTTAAATACACCATAATGTTCAATTTCTATATTTAATATGTGTAATCTGTATAGTGTACATTAGGAGGCACCAAATGGCGGACCGCGGTCCGGCCGCCGACCTATTTTGTGCGGACTTTAAGTAAACACTAATATTTACAACTAAAATATTAAAAAAAAAATACAAGCTGTTCATGCCCGGCGTCGCCTGGAGTGAATTTCATACAAAAATAGCATTCAAATTTCCGACTTTCCCGGTGAATTTTCCAAAAAAAATCTTTCATACAAACCTTGTCCTGACAATTACAAACACAACAAAAAGAAATTAGCCAAATAGCACCAGCTGGTTTCATGTGATGTACGGACAACATTTTTGACAATTGATTTTTATTTATGTAGATTAGAACCGCCTGATACTGTAGACTATGTTTAACTATTCCAAATGTCGGGATGATTTTGTTTCCAAAGACTTATTCACGACATTTTTCCCTTACCCGCCTGTCCTCGCCTGATTCGTAATCATATATATGTTTTTCTAATGGTGCTTAACAGTACAATTACGTAAAGGTTAGGTACTCTGAGAATACCAAGTTCTTCAAAATATGGGCGACGGGTGTCTCGTTGTGAAATGCGGACTGGTTCGGATCGCTCTTTTTTGGAGAATGAATGCCCTGAGCCAGTTGTAACGGTACCAGTTTCCCCAAAACTGTATAGTATGCCTTAGTTGGGACTCTATCAGCGCATAGTATACTATTTTTAAATGTTTTACGCTCACTTCATCCCGAAGAGCTCTTAAATTCGTTAAGTTAAACGTCATTTAGAATCAGTGCAGAAAAGATTTCTTTGGCACTTTTCATATCACTGCAATAGCGCCAGGAATCTAACTAGTTACAGCTCACGCTTGAAACATTTCAAACTTATGAGTCTGGAAAATCGCCGTATGTTTCTAGATCATCTGTTCCTTTACAAAATAATGAACCCTCATATGGATTGTCCACGGTTGCTGAGTCAAATAAATTTGAATGTGCCTTACAAACTTGCTCGTCATTAAAACAAATCTGGGTAATTTTTCCACCAATAACAGAACGCAGATTCAATTTTGTCGCCTGTCACGCTCACCCAGCGTAGACGCTTACTCTTTACATACAGTCAGGGCTGTATTGCTTAGGGCATTATCATAATAAGTCAAAAATTTATATTGTAGTTTCTATTGTCTTCATTTTCACTTAAATCTATCTAAATTTGTAAAATATGTTTTGTTTTGTAACTTTTGTATTTTCTTTAGTTTTTTGTAACTCTTTTGTAACTGCATTTCCTACTACTATGTTTAATGCATGCCATGGCAGCCTTTAGTTAAGGCTACACTAGAAAATGTCAAAATAATATGGGTATTTTAACATGTATCTTTGGTGTATGCTTTGATGGTTGTCCTTAAATAAATAAAGCATAGCAAGCAGATGATATAGATGAATCCAATGTTGCTAATTCTTTCTTACAGTTTAACAATTCATCAAATATAAACTAATTTGCCAAACGTATAGTTACTCGACCAAGTGATAAAGTGGTTATTTTGTTCTAGAAAATTCACTAAATTATGGCTTAAAGATCGCCTAATTCACAGAGCACGGAATCAGGCAGCGTCTAGAGACGGCAGTGCTTATTAAATTCATGACGCTGAAACTGCGTTGAGCCCACAACTTCAATCACAGACCGCCTTCACAGCCGTCAGTTTCTACACCAAAATTGTTTCGCCAGTGCAATTAAAAGGTGACACGTTTGCTTGCATGGAATGTATACAATGCCACCTCTAGCTGCGGCCGCCGAAGCGTCTCCGTGCTCTCTGGTCAATGTTTTTTTTTCTTGGCAATTGCGCCGGTGTCTATTATTCTGCCAGCGTAACGTTAACTGTGGGCTAAATTCATAACCGCGCGCACATCCTCTCTGAAAACTCCAAAATTATTTGTTTGATCTAAGGTAATATTAACGTATCTAATTTGACGCTGCTTAAACTGTCATTATATTTATTTATATCAGTCCAGCCTTAGCAAGAGGCATCGTGTCGCTCAGTAACTGGGCTGTAAAGGTCAGATGGCAGATAGGCATTCGCTCCGTGTAAAATACTTTCTGCTTCATCTTGTAGGAATGGAAGCCGACCCCAATATACTTAGAAAAAGGCCAGGCGGATTTTGATGGTGATATTTTTAGCAGTCCTCCATTTTTTATGAGATTCCTATCCTTAATGGTTCTAGTAAAGGCTAGAAATCGCCACAGCCATAATTTTGACGAATCATAAATGCCAGCGCTATTACCTGTCACCGTAACCGATGATTTCAAAGGTTTTACCCATAAAAGATAATATAACGCCAGGAAGTTATAAATCTAATTGTCTCCTACCACTAAGTTACGGGTTCTTGAAGAGCGCAATCGTTCAGGTGAAGTTATAGCTCTTCTGGGAAGAAATTAGTAAAGTAAAAGGTGTTTATTTTATTTTAACCACTCTTCTTGGTTACCCATTTTTCTCTTGTGTCGACACGAACCGAAAGAGTGGTACATAAATATTTTCCCAGGGTTTGCGGTTCTGTTACATTATAACGGCCGTCATTAAAATTTTATTTTTACCAGTATTTGACCTTAACGTGTCAAAAACGCTCCGTATTTGGACAGCGAATATTCTTTAAACTAAGTTATGATGGTCAGGGTTCATAATAATTTCCTACAGTTTTAAACTTATCACCTAAATAATTGTACACATATATTACTACTATACACATTTGTAAATATGGAGTACTAAAGATTATGTTGTATAGACTAGAAAACTTGAAGATACAAGATTATGAGAGCCTAAACAGTTCGTCATATAAAACGAACAACACTTTAGGTAATGTCGAGACCAAAATACTCTCAGGCTAGTCATCTGTTAAATCTATTTGGAATATCAGAGAGCTATTTAGTAAGCTGTAAAATATGCCTGATTAACTTTTTCTAAATCTAAATCAATGTAGGTTTTCTTGGTGGAATTAAATAGCCTACATTTACAATAAAATTAACAGGATTTTCGAAGTTTACAAATGCAAATCAATGCAAATCTTTTAAAAATACCAATTCCAGGTGTACTAATGACTAATAATTTATGCTGTAATAAAACTTAAGTATATTAAATTATTTATGAACCTCAAAACATAAGGAATAATTAGTTGCTACGGTGTCATTTTTGCTTGTTAAAGAAAGCCTAAGTATTTAGTCTTCTTTTTGATCCTTATAAAATACAATATTTTTACAGTTCAGTTGTTGGTATTATTTGTTTGATTTTAATTGATTTATTTACAAAGAAAACGTACGCGGGGCAATCAATCAATAATATTTTACTTAAAATTTAATAGTTACTTTCTTTTATTCATCGAATTGTCCCGCACTGCTGGCAAAAGGCCTCCCATGACATTCAGCCCATATTCCAAGTAGAAACAGTGCAGGTGTGAAAAAAAATGTCTACATTTTCAATTAGGTACCTACTTACTATATTATTTCTCATTATTTTCGCATAATAATATTCAACATGAATGAATAAAGTTACAGATTTCATTACGAATATTTGTCTCGGCCACTGTAACGGAATTTAATAAACGTTACAAGAGCTCGATACAGGTAAAAAAACATTACAAAGATTACATTAAGCTCCTCGTAAGACAGTCGGGTTAAAAGGTAGTCTTCCACTCACCTGCAGTTAGTTTGTAAGCCCAACACAGGGTACGCCGAGTGAAATGATACTCCAACTATTTACACAGGTCAAACCACGGCCGCGAAAAAAAAACTTTTGATAATGTTGTCAGAATTAACAAAAAAAAATAACAAAAAACACTAAATGTCGGCTAAATATGTTGTTCGCGTGCGTAGGGCCTAGCCGCTTGATTTTGATACTTTAATATATTTCGTCTACATTATTTTTCGTGTTTATTTTTGTGGACGACGCGACACGTTGCGTCATTGGATCGCGCCTTGTTACACTGACTAGAGGGGTAGGAAACCCCTACGCTTCGATACTACGGGCCAAAGATTATGAAAATTATTATCGCAGAGGGAGCATTTTCCTCAACGAAAATGAAAAATAACACCACTAAACATGTGTTTTCTTTAATGCTCCTTGGCTTTTCTTCATTCGTATTAAAATAATTAAACAGATTCCTGTACCTGGCCTGCCATTTGCTACGATTTATGTAGGTGGGTAATTACTACAGCTGCCGTTAGCATAATTTCCACTAATTTACAAACACGTCTGTCTCAGTCGAAATACTATACTTGAATTCAGAATCGAAGATGCCATTTAAAAACAATAAATCAGTAACTAGCCCGTTTGATTGCATACCTCGTTGGTCCAGTGCTCGCAAGCGCTCCTGCTGAGCATGAGGTCCGGAGTTCGATTCCTAGGTCGGGCAAGTGTTACTGGGTTTTTTCAGTAGCAACCTGGAGTCTAGATTTGTGCCCGGCTGATGTCAATAGACTCGCCCCCTATTACATGGGACTCAAACATAACTGGCCAAATGTGGGGGTACTGTAGGGACACCTCTGCCCAACCCTTCGGGCAACAAATCGTGATGTTATGCAATCATTAACTATAGTTTGACCGATACCGCTGTACCGGTGTACATGGCGAGACGGGGGGGCAGTGCAGGCCGCTCATTTGTGAACTCTCACGGCGCGGCGTCCCGCCCCCCGCCTTGCCGCACGTTCCGACGCGGTACAGCGGCATCGGTCGAACTATAGCCCGGGCACCACAACCAACTTATCATTATTTTTTCAATTTATATCTACTTGTCTATTAAAGCTTTCGTAAATGATTGATTAATTTTATGTTATGAGTAACCTACATTCAAAGCTACTAAAGCAATTTATTTAGAACCATTTAGTCACAACAAATGGTAGGTACCCTTAATCTAAGTAGATTTGTGACAAAAAACCAAAAGTTCAAAACTTGAATAATTTTCCAAGGATCTGAACTCAAATTTAGCAATTGAGCCTACTACGTATCGACACTAAAAATATACAATGTGGACTGACGTTGTTTATCTAAAAATTTTCAAAGTTATACTTTTAAAAAAGCAGCACTATCATTTTACTGTAATCATCATAATCACAGCATGTTAAGATTTCATATTATGTTCGTATTTTATAACCGACGCAAATTATCAATGCTAGGGATCCGAGAATCATGTGATGAATTCATGGTTTCAGTTTGCGCGCCGCGTTTTTTATTTATTAATTGTTAACCATTTAAAAAACCTAAGTAAAATTCAATCTTCGACAAATCCGTCGTAATTAGTACCTATTTTTGGATTATTACTACTAGCGTAGGCACAAAACGCGCCGCTCCAAATAATCTTTGACATTTTCCGGGCGTGCCAGACAAAGACAGCGCATACCAAAAAGCCTGTTGTTGAGACAGAGACAGGGCGTATCGACGGGCTTAGACCATGTTTGACCAAGTTTTCTTTTTATTCAAATAATTCATGGGGACTTAACTATTGCGGACGCGGGAAATTTTAGAGCAATACTAATTAAGTAATTATCGATTGAAGGAGAGCAACCCGATGAATACATGTGGGTATATTCGGGACAATGAGAGAATGCGAGCCTGCTACCTGTCAGTAGGACACGATAAAATAAAATAAAAATAATACCAGCCTATCAATGTCCCATTCCCGACTCCACGTCACACCAGGCTGTAACACCAGTGTGACGATGAGTTTTTGAACCTCGTCGTCACACCGCTAGTTTTACTACACCTTTTGTATCACAACATGCGACATTGCTAGCCTCTTCCAACGCCATTTCTTGGGCCGGTGGCGCAGGTGCTCGGTGCAGAGTGTCAGCATGGAGATGTTAGTATCAGCTTTACAGTCAAGGACGTAGCTGCCATTATTAAAAAGATGTTGAGAGGTAAGTCTCCCGGTCATGATGACCTTAGCATCGAGCACTTGAAGCACGCTGGTGTACATCTACCGAGGGTACTGGCAATGCTGTTTAATCTGTGCATCAGCCATAATTACTTACCTGATGATCTCATGTACACGGTGGTAGTTCCGATCGTAAAAAACAAAACGGGTGATGTATCGGATGTATCTAACTATAGGCCTATCTCGCTCGCTACTGTCATAGCCAAGGTGCTGGACGGGCTGCTTGACAGACAGCTGGAGAAGCACCTTCATATACATGACGCTCAGTTTGGCTTCATGCCTGGTTTGTCGACTGAGAGTGCTATCCTCTGTCTCAAGCAGACTGTACAGTACTACACGGCTAGAAATACTCCTGTGTACGCTTGTTACCTGGACCTCTCGAAAGCGTTTGACTTAGTAAATTATGACATATTGTGGCACAAGCTGCACAGTGAGTCACAGGTGCCGAGTGAGATAGTGTCGATATTTAGGTATTGGTACAGTCACCAGCGGAACAGTGTGAAATGGGCGGGAGTATATTCCGACGTGTACGGGTTGGATTGCGGTGTGAGGCAGGGGGGGTTAACATCGCCCCGCTTGTTCAACCTGTACATGAACCAGCTGATCGTCGAGCTCAGCTGCAGTGCTAATGCGGGTTGCTCAATAGGCGGAGTGCTTATTAATAACATCAGTTACGCGGATGATATGGTGCTGCTGAGCCCGTCGGTAGGGGGGTTGCGGAAACTCCTGCGCATTTGTGAGACATATGCTGGGACTCATGGGCTTAAGTACAACCCTAAGAAGAGTGAGTACATGATTTTCAAGGCTGGTACCAAATGTTTCTCTGTTATACCTCCGATCACTCTTTGCGGTGCTAAGTAGTCTGAATAGGGTTAACCATTTTAAATACCTGGGCCACTGGGTCACAGATAACTTGTCTGACAATGAGGACATCGAGCGGGAACGTAGGGCGCTGTCGGTTCGCTGTAATATGTTGGCACGTAGGTTTGCACGCTGTACTAAACAAGTAAAGCTGACCTTATTTAAAGCATATTGTCGTCTTTTTACACGTGCAGCCTAGGGGCCAACTATGTGCAGCGACCATACAGTGCCATGCGCGTACAGTACAACAATGCGTTCAGGGTGCTGTTAGGTTAACCGCGGTTTTGCAGCGCTTCTACGATGTTCGCGCAGGCGCAAACTGATGACTTTTACGCTATTATTAGGAAGCGGAGCGCCTCCCTACTAGGTCGCTTCCGTCGCAGCACTAACAGTATCCTGAGCGTATTGTCCGAGCGGTGGGACTCGCTGTTGTTGGAGAGGTGGATGCACCTGCATGCTAGTTCGTCACCATTTATTAAGTGACTATAATATTGTTTTATGTAATTAATTGAATTTTAACCTAATAACGAATTGTACATAAACTTATTTTATGTTTTGTTTTTATTTAAATCTTTATTTTTTAATGCAATGGTTTTAATTTATATTTGATTTGTAGTGCTATTATTGTTCCCGCGCTTTTTTTCTTTGTACCGGTTATATGGGAATAATTTCCTGAAATAAATGAATATTTAATATTAATTTTTTAATTAGTGTTGTGTTTGTAATAGATAAATCCCCCATCTACCTATCCTATCTAACACATATTGGTCGACTCAAGTACTGTTTTACATACTTAATTTTGATTAAACTAAAATTAATCGCACTAAAGAACGATTAATCTAATGTTTTTTTTAAATATTGGATATTTCAACTATGTATGAAATACCTAATGGACAACTCGCCTACAGTTTGTTAATACTGTGTATTCTAGTCGTTTTTAGCGTAGGGGTTCGCTGTTCTAACCTAACCTTTTTGCGAGTAAAGATAATAGGGGTTAAAGTATTATTGTATAAGTACTTCGAATTGACATAGAACCTTCATGGTTTGAGATTTTTGAGTGAAACTTTTTTCACATGTTACCTATGAAGTTCTTATTTTAAAAAATGTGCAACATTCGATTATCGACTTTCAGTTGTTTTTTTTTTATTCAGCTTAGACAAGAAAGATGGATACTTCGAAAATTCGAGTTATTCGAGTAATGTTCCAATAATAAATTGATTTCTAATAATTTATACTCCATGTCCATTACTGTTTATATCATATTACCTGACAGCTTCAAAACTGTCAGCCTCAGAACATTTAAATGTAAGTTATTTAACTTTATTTTAAGCAAACTCGACTGAAGATTTTATGAAATGAATAAATAAATGAAAAATTCACCTAAATATTTGACATTATTGCCAATAAATCATATTTTATGTCCTTGACTTCATTGATTTTTGACCTAAACGATTAATATTTTTTACAACTATCGTTCATTTAATTTAAATTATTTATAAATCTAATAAATAATAATTTAATTTTAATGTAATTATGACCCATAATTTTACAAAATATATTTGTACGCCGGAAACGGCAGAATATTATGATCGTAACACATAAATCCACATAACAACTTCGTACAATATTCTGACAAATAGGTAAATGCATACTATTCTAAATATCATTGATGAGGGCCAGCCAAGTCCCTTCGAATGTGTAAAGTGAGAACTTAAACATCAATTATGGGAAATACTTAGCTTCTTGTTATAATCAGAGATATATCTACTACATGTATTGTGTTTACTTAGGTACTTGATCATATTACAAAAATTAACTAACTAAATAATATCCCGGCATAAACTCAACACGTCGCGCATAGTTATTCTTTCTTCACAATCAAGTCTCCAGTCTGATTTGATCGCGGTGGTGTCGCATTTCGCGATGATGTCGTCTCCCTATTGGTCGACGCCCGTCGTTAGTACCGCTAATATTCACCGATGGCATCATCTTTTGCGTTGACGACGACAGCTTCTTGTTTCTATGCGTTCTGTCCTTCGATCAATAATGTACTGATCGAAGGTTCTGTCACACCATCTAGCGCCTATCATGTGGAATATTCACACATTTAAAAAAGTAACGGTGGAGTTTCTTGCCCAATTTTCTCCATACAAAATGACCTTTTGAAAGGGGCAACTAGAATCAATTCTATTTTCTTGTAAATTTTGACGTTTAAATGTACTTTAAGGGGCTGACAACAGCTAAAGCGCGGTCACTGTCGGACTGCATAGAAAAGAAAGAGAAGCGCGATGACACAAAGCTGGTAATTTATTGCAAAATATGAAGCAATTCTTTATTTACAAAAAACCTATTGATTGGACAAAACAATGAAAACACTATCACGTTAATATGTTGCTTGAAGAACAATCTAAAAAAAAAACAGAATTATTGCATGTATATTAGTCTGGTTTTTAATCGTTAAAAGAAATTTTTAGAGGTATTTTCGTGATTTTTTTCTATCGCACCAAATTAGTTGTATTATGTTTTCAACACACTATCTAACTAGCATATTTATTTATTAAGGAAAAACAAACAGTAACATATTACAGTGTTATAACAAGGCTAACACACAAATATATCCTGAAGAATATCATATATTTTTCGGATTTTGTTTACTGCAGTGGATCATTTACTTTTAGGCATTATAAAACCTGCGTTTAGGTCATGTAGTCCCCTTAAACTCGTATGTGCCTATTTGAAATAAATGATTTGACTTTGACTTCGTTTGTAAAATATTATTTCTTAGGTTTCAAAACTTGCAACTTAGCAATAATACATAACTAGGGAAAAAATAAAGATCGTAATGATTTTATTTTACTACTGTTTATTGGGGTATTGAAGTTCGAAAGGGAAACTACAAAAACCACGCTGACGCAGTCGCGGGCGAAATGCTAGTAAAGACATAAAGTTTAAATGAGCGTAGGTACCTACATGTTTCATTATAACCCCGTGTCCTAACCGAAAGCGACTCTCGCGCAAATATGTGATCGACGCGACCGTTTAAATTAAATTATTTAAGACATACAACAAAAACATATTCATATAAAAAAGCGCGACGATCGCATACTTGCGTGTCAGTCGCTTTCGGTAAGGACGTGGCGTTACTCTTACTACACGAGCGATTCAAATCATCAAACGAAAATCTTTTAAATTAACCTATGATGATTTATTGGTAACATACAAACATAAAAACAGTTCTTATCGGTAATGAGAACTGAATTACTATTTTAATTAAAATTTGAATGTACCTAATCATACATTTATGCTGTAAGTATGTTGAGTATGCTAGTGATCATACATATAATGGTATTTTAACAGTTCGGCAACCGGTCATGTTTAATAATTTCGGAGGTAAGTTATCCATTTTATTTTTACAGTCAATAGTAGAGTCAACGCAATAAAACGAAGGGTCTTGGTCTAATATCTAACGTCGCACGTCGTTTTTTCTTTTCAAATACCCAATTTTTCAAATCATTACTGTCAAAGAATGACAGTTGAGATTTGAGTATACCTCAGACTAAGGAAAAGAAAGGACTTGGCATAACGAACAGTATACAGCATATCTCACTGCGGCCGGTCGCCATGTTTTGTCACAGCCAACAAGTACATCAGTTGTCATAGCAACTTGTTTCTTTCAGTGTTTTGAAGAAAATTTTGATATTATAATGCGCGCAGCTCTACCGCAAGCCGCCATCTTTGTGCCAGACTCACAGTATATGTAGGCACGTTTTTTCGTAGGTATGTCATGTCTATTCTTCTTTTCCTTAGTCTGAGGAGTATACGGACCATATTTAAGTTGGTACTCAGTTAGTTTTTCTGACAATACATTTTTTTCTTCTTCTTTTAGTCCCGCTGGAAGACCATGTCTGTGTATGATGTGCAGCCACTTTGAACTTTGCTTTATTACTTCGTCTTATGATTTGTAATAAGTACAGGGCTTCTTCATAATATAACAAAGATTGAGCAGTGTGTCAGAAAATCAGTACAGAAAGTATTCGTCATCTGTACCTACCTGTTTTATTTTGCTACTTCTTCTCTTTACAGACATCCTATTAGTTTTAACACTTACAAGTAACACACAAGCAGTCGAGGAGTCGGTGCGATACAATCTGGAAACTAAACCTAAATCTGATGGCAGTAGTGATAATTTCATTATGAATAGAAGACTAGAAAGTAGCAAAGACCCTAAAAAAAAGGAATCGACGTTCGAAAACTATTTGAGAAAATTTGAGCCCAGTACGATCTGGGAACAAATAGATAAAGAAAAGAAGTACAAAGGTCTTATTTTATCTAACGAGGAACAATCAGAAATGATATTTCAGGCTATGGATCCCACAGATGAAATCATGGAACTTAAAATTGAGAACGGGAATCCCAAATTAATCTTTGACCAGGATGGCCGGCGACACATAGGTTGGAGGCCCCCAAACCGGCCAGGTCTTTACAGAGATAGGTTCTATATCCGAAACCGGATGTACGAACTTATGAAGCAAGCCATATACACGACCCGAAACAAATTGGTTATCATGCAAATATATAGGGAAAAATACAGAAGCTCTGCACTTTACAAAATGGGCTTCCTGATGAACAAAGCAGACAATGCTGCCAAGACATTCGGCAAATTTTCTTTTAGAGCATATAGAGGTTGCTTGTTGGCAAGAGAAAGAGTCATCTACAGGCTCCCCGTTAGCGATTTATTGTCTGTAAATGAGAGGCAATTGAATCTTTGGTTTAACATTGAGATTTTGGGGGATCTCATTATTGAGAACGATGCAATTGCCCATCAAGTTTTCAAAAACTCTACCGCTAATAGAACCGAGCTTTTCGATGAGTTGTTTATAGAATAAGAACTAGGTTCTGTACCTGCTGAAAATTCCGTTGCGGAACTGGACGCAAAAATGTATGCTTACGTCAAAACAACATTATTTCAGCCTGATGTGTTCCTGGTAATTTCGAAAGTATTCGTAATCGTAATCGTCTGGAGTTACTTTGTTTCGGCTCAAGAACGATGTAAAATTTTTCGTGTATAAGTGATAGACATAATTTGAATAATAGTATTCAAATCATGTCTATCACTTACATTATTAAAATGATGTAGATTTTTTCTTACATACATAATATTTTCATAAATGAATTGGCAAGGTACCTACCGTCATAATATTAATATTTTCAAATAGTTCCCTGAGAGATCCGCGGTGACGTAGATTGTAAATGTCTCTGTCAGCCCTCTTTTGCAAAATATTTTATTCAATGTCAGCAGCCCGACTCCACATTAAAATGCCGTATGACATAATGCTGTGTAAGTAGCTATAATAGACCAAACGCGCGGTTTCTACATCTGTTAACTATCTTATCTTTCTAACAGCATAAGCGGCCGAGCTTAGTCGCCCCGCAAGAGATGATGAGTTATAAGAGCTCCTCATTGCAATGTTTCGTCTAGCGTGATCCCAGGAAAACCGTCTGATTAAGAAACTCAATTTTTTTTCTATACAATATGATGTCACATTCGCTACTTCTAACAATAGGTAATTTAAATCGAATGCATTTTTTTTTTAACTTGGTATTGAATTGTTAACCGTAAACCAATCTTGGACCTGAAGATTAGACTTATTCAAGTCGTCAAGATTGTGTAACCGCCGGTATGTTTTAAAGATTAATGATGTGTAACCTGCAAATAACACCACCTTCGGTTGATTTTGAAATTTGAAGTTTTGGGGTTTAACTCATTAATGTACACTAAAAATAGGAATTGACCCAATATCGAACCGCGAGGAACGCCCATGGTCATTTCAGACCCTAATGAGTTTATGCCTTTTTTACTAGAACTTTAACCTTTCTGCTGTATTCCTAATCCCATAGTGCTCTAGTTTCAGCAGAAGTGTCTCATTGTCTACGCAATCGAACGCCTACGCCTACGCCTTAGAGAGGTCGCAAAAGATTCCAATGGCATCACGTGCTTCGTCCCAGGCGCCGCTTGAACGTACTCTGGTCACGTCGGCCCCGCTCCATCAATTCAGTTTAACGAACGAGTGAACGCGAGTTCCCTTTAAATTTAATTTAATTTTATTTTATTTCAACCTTTATTGCTTTACTATAAGGTCGGACACACACATTACGTGTATTTAGTTGATTTCTTGACTCTGTGCCGCGTACTAGGATGTATGACAACACTACAAGCGTTCAACCAAAAAAATCAAATAATTAAAAAAATATGACGTCTTGTCAGTGGCGTACGACTCGCGCGTGTGTTGTTTACGTGATAAATAATTTGTGTTTTAAGTGGGTTTTCAAGTGTTTTAAGTGCTATGGCCTGTTTAAGTATGTGATAAATATTATAGTGAAGAGAATTACTGCAGGATTTCAAGATCGGTGAGTGAAAAAATATTACGTAATTTCGGTTTTATTCCACAACCGGCGCTGACCGATTCATGTTTATTGTTATTACGTGTATGTGTTTTCAGATCCTTATTTTAGTACAGTGTGTTATTCTAATACCACTACTTTTATAACAAAGTTGAAGCATTAAATAAGCTTTCCACAGGTACCAATATTTTTATTCTACGTATCAGATTTATATTTATAAAACAACATTTTGTTTCCATTGTCTTGGCGGCCATTGTTATTTTTTTGCCGTCGGCAAATTTTTTCAACTTTGGGCGCTCGTAAATAGTACATATTGTACTAATGCTATGTGGTTTTATTAGTTTTGCGTTAAGTATATACACATAATGTATTTAAAACCTTAAACAATATAGGTCATCGCTCGTTTTTTCGAACTATAACCATTTATTTGAAAACAAAGTTATGATTTATGGTTGCGTCATACTAACGAACGATTTGATTACATGAATACTATCCTATTTCAAACGAAACTCCGCTATCTTAAAGCCCCGTTCCTTACCATAACAAAAAACACAAGTGTTAGCACCATTCAAATAAACCCAAGTCGTAAAAATGCTTTGTTTACATTATCGGGCGGCCGAGCGGCGCCCCGCCGCGCCGGTGACGCATCTGGCATTCAGCCCAGTCTTTTTTTTTTCGCGCGCGGGTTCATACGACCGGATACAAGAACCACCACCAAAACTCACCGTTTCTCGAATGCAACATTGGGCAAATCTTTCACCACATACACTCGGTTTCTCCCGTCATTGCTAAAAAGACAGATTCTTGACTCGTCAGAAAACAAAACTGACCTCCAGTCTTCTAACGTCCAATTAATGTGTTCTCGAGCAAACTCCAAGCGAGATCGGCGATGAGCTACAGTCAATTTTGGGCCAGTTGCTGGTTTGTGTGATGTTAAATTTCGTTCTTATAGTCTTCGTCTCACTGTCCACCTACTGATTGCGACTCCTCGAACGTCACGTAACGCTTGCTGTAGCTGAACAGCATTAAGTCCACGGTCGCGCAACGAATTGGTTGCAATAAAGCGGTCGTCACGTTCTGTTGTTGCCCGTGGTCGGCCAGTTCCAGGTCGCCGAACAAAAGCACCAGTCTCCAGATACCTGCGGTATACCCGCTGTACCTTTGAACGACTCAAATGAAGTCTGCGTGCCACTTCACGTTGTCCGTGTCCAACCTCAAGTAAAGCTACAACTTGGGCAGCTTCCGTCGGTGTAGTATCCATTTTATCAGGTTATTTTGATTACACAGACACAGATAAAGACAACAATAACAAGTAATATGGGTATGATTAACAAAAACCTCAAATTTAATCTTTTCTTAACAGAGTACAATAAAAATGTCATAAGCAAATTAAATGCGATAATTTTATTCTACCCTTTAAACTTTAATAAAAATGAAATTTTGACAACTAACTACCCTCATTGTAAAGGTTATTAAATACCCTTTTAGGCGATATATGTTTCGAATCGATGCGTTCCTTAATACCAAAAATAATTACCATAATGCGTGAAAAAGGAAGTGGCTCGATTTATTTGCTCCCAAGTGTAGTATTAAAAAATGGCTCGACCTTAACCTTTTGTCACTTAATATTAAAAAAACGAACTACATCTGTTTCCATAAAACCCTCTCATCAGCACCAAAACTTCCTTTACAGCTTCAAATCCACCCTTCAACTTGCAGCACAACCCCCTGCACCTGTGAGAAAATTAAAAAGGTCGAATCTCTAAAATACTTAGGGGTTCTGTTAGATCAACGTCTTTCATTCAGACCCCACATTGACTTAGTAGCTAAGCGAATTAGAAAGCTGATTCACGTAATTAAACTATTACGTAACTCGGCCAACAAAGAGATGTTACACCTAGTTTATGTGGCATTATGTGAGTCAGTTCTCTGCTACTGCATACCAGTATGGGGCGGAGTCGGCATAACCTCAATGATACAATTGGAAAGAGCCCAAAGATCAGTGCTAAAGGTTATGTATAGAAAACACTTTCGTTATCCCACAGATCACCTGTATAAAGAAGCATCAGTACTCAATGTCCGACAGTTATACATCCTTAAATTAGTAATAAAACAGCACAAAATAACAATCCAATCCACAGAATATCAAGAACTACTTAAACTACGAATCTTCAAATGCCCACTTACTGTAGTAAAAACCGCCTTTGCACAACATATGCAAGAATTTATGCTCAGTTTCATTTATAATAAAATTGCTAAAATCTGTGACATCAAAAATTTTAGAAGCAACCAAGCAAAAAAAAATATTAAACAGTGGCTATTAGATCTGTCCTACTCGGAAACCGAAGCCTTCGTTAGAGTAATGTCACAATCACATTTAAAACAAACACTTTATCTCACTCACTTCCTCAATCATATCACTCTCACACTACCTCCCTAACCCCACATACTTGCACATTCTTACTTTATCATTCTCTTGGTCACATACTTACTAAAGCTCAATTAATGATGATGCCATGGCTACATGCTCTGTGTAAATACCTACATTTACAACACAGCACCGTATTTCAAACTTTTTATTTTTTATTTTTAAGTACATACTTATTTTTGACTTTGTTTTACGTAAAATTTTTAAGAAGAATATGTAATACTTAAATACATTAACAATACAGTGTCGACTCAGAATTTTCAAATTGTTCCAATCTCTCAAGGACTCCACGAGACAGGCTCGACCTAGTGTGGAGTCCACTAGTCAAAGTATTAAAATTATGTTTCTCTTATACACTCGGCGTCAAAAAAATCGCACCTCCGCGAAAATTATTTTCAAGCGTTTATAACCCTTAACACACGCATTTACCCCCACCAATATTGGTATCATTTGAAAGCCCATTAAATAAACTTAAAAAAACAATTCAATTAATTTATATTTTTTATTGGATAAGTGCAAAAAACAATAAAGTTTACAAAACAATAAAAATCCTTAACTAAGCCTTAATTAAAAACAGATTAATAAACATAAAAAAAAATACAAAAAGTTTCTTAAAACTAACCTAAAACCTAGTGTTACCCCCCCTTGCCCGGATGACGGCTTCCATACGCTCCCTCATGGATCTTACCAATTTTAGGAGCTCTTCTTGAGGGATACTGGCCCATTCCCCAATAACAGCCTCTTCGAGCTCCTGGAGAGTCGTGGGAGTGGGATCACGAGACCGAACCTTGCGTTTCAAATGGTCCCAAAGGTGCTCTATCGGGTTCAGGTCTGGACTTCTCGCTGGCCACTGCATGACAGAGATCCCAACCTCTTGAAGGTAGTCGCGCACAATTAATGCAGTGTGAGCGCGAGCGTTATCGTGCATTAATGTGAACCCCTCGCCAACAAAACCGGCATAGGGGACCACATGCTCTTCCAGGATCTCTGTGACGTACCGGTGAGCAGTCAGCGACCCTTGCCCGCGAGCACCTCCAGTCCGGGAGACGCTTACAAGGTCGGTTTTGCCGTCGGCCGACATGCCGCCCCAAAAAATACAGGAACCGCCCCCGTATTCCACCGTCTCCTGGATGCAGGGTTGGGCGAAACGTTCCCCCTGTCTTCTGTACACTCTTCTGCGTCTATCGTTGCAAAACAGACACACTCTCGTCTCGTCTGAGAAGAGAACAGCTCTCCATTGGTCAAGGGTCCAATTGACGTGGTCGCGAGCAAACTGCAAGCGGGCTCGCCGATGCTCTGCGGTCAATTTTGGACCCGTAGCAGCTCTGTGTGCCGCTATCTTCTTCTCCCTCAATCTTCGTCTAACCGTAGAAATACTCACGGTTGTTCTGCGAGCGGCCTGGAGCTGCTGTTGCAACTCAACAGCATTAGAGAACCGATTTCTTAGGGATGTCGATACGATGAATCGGTCGTCTCTCTCCGAGGTGCAGCGACGTCTACCAGACCCATGCCTCCGGACAAGGCCACCGGTCTCCAGGAACCGCTGGTATACTCTTCGAACCGAAAAACGGCTCAAGTTCAGTTGCCGAGCGACATCACACTGACGCATCCCTGATTGCAGTAGTGCAATCACTTGAGCGGCTTCATCAGCAGTGGTATCCATCTTCAAGGTGGTTTTTTTTGTGAAAGTTCTTCTCGTGTGTCCTCTTCAACGGTTGGATAGCGAATGACCTCCATTGAACCTGTATTAACCCTTTTATACCCACTAAAGGTAGCGCAAGTTGTGCCCCTTGTGAGGAGCAAATTTGCCATTTTTTTTTAAAGTCACATTTGTGGTATCAAGCTTTTTTTTTTAATGAAATGAAATGTTTTTTTTTTAAAGTTTATTTAATGGGCTTTCAAATGCCATCAATATTGGTGGGGGTACATGCGCGTGTTAAGGGTTAATAACGCTTAAAAGTTATTTTCGCGGAGGTGCGATTTTTTTGACGCCGAGTGTAACATTAATTTTAGGAGTAGTTCATTTGTACTTTAGTTATAAGGAAATGTAAGAACTCAAGCTGGTTAATAAACGATTTATTATTATTATTATTATTAAACTGCGTACCTACGTTACTTGTACCTAGTTTGGTGAAATTTATATTTGTTACCGTTTACGGTTAAGAAGTAAAGTCTGAATTCGCTTTTCGTATTTTTATTTGTGTACTTTATCTATTGCGTGTTAGCGGCGATTAGCGACCTCTGTGAACTAGGTACCTACGCATAGATAGAATAGACATAGTACTACGGCCATAAATTTAGAGTATAAATAAGTTTAAATCCGCGGTACGTCCAAATGGCAAGCAGGAATTTAATTGTAATAAAAAGTTTTTTTTTCTTCAGTAGGTACATTAATACTAGAAATTTGCTAGCAAGGATATTATTGAGGAACCTCCTTGTCCTCCTACGATCAAAAAATATTGTTTTGATGTAGGTAGGTACACAATGAACACGACGTTCACCTTTCACTGTCATGGAAAGTTCACCTCATGGATGTCCGCCCCAGGGCGGCGGACATCCATGAGGATTTTCCACCCCGGAAACAAAAAAAAAAAAAAAAAGGGCTCCTTGCGGGCCAAGCCACAGGGCCACCACGACCTATCCACTGCTCACCAAACACACTGTTGAAATACGCACGCACTGAAGTAGCATAATGAGCAGGGCATCCACCATGCTGATAGAACGGACCGCGTAAATATGCCAGAGAGATACATAATATTGGCTAACATTGAATCGCCTGGCCGCCATTATGGTACTACGACGTGGGTCGCGTTCGAAGTATTCCAGTATGTCTTCCTCCTATTCCGCCGAGTATGGTAGGTAGTCTACCGCGGCCCTGCGCGTGTGTGGGCGCTCGAAACTGTACATGATCGAGGAGGAGCTGGGTTACAGCCAGGATGGTGGAGGTGAAGGGAACGTGAGGGTCGGTGATTCCAAGTGCACGCAGTGAGTTCAGGTGTTCCGGCTGAGCATACAAACGTCTGGCCGCTTCCAAGTTATGGTTCGCCATCACATAAAAAGCCACCATTGCCCAAAATTCCAAGTTGGAGAACACGTATTGCCGACTCATTTTTGGCGCGTAATTAGGTTGCGCGTGCGTGACCTAATACAACGAAACGCGAGACAATACTAGAAAGGAATAAGGAATGGCGGGGGCGGTCGGCTAGACTGTAAGGGGTCGGGGGGCGTGGCTTACGGATCATGCTGTCTGATCGATGAATGAATTTTTCAATGGGTACCGTTCGCAAGTGTTGCAGTTCGTCGATACGTTTTACAACATATGCATTGATCGCAAGGAAGCGTTACTTCGATTTTTCACTATTACACAAAAAAAACAATAAATTAGATTTTTCGTGATTTTGTTTTATTGTAACTTATTGAAAATAATAGTCCCAATCGTTTCGAGTTCGATGATCGAGTATATGGCTTTCGGTTTCAGAACGACCTAAAATTGACCGTGTATAACATACATTTGGAATGATGAAAACAGATGCCAATATTGTTTATTATAATGTATATAGATAAGTAATACAAGGGATCGTTCAACTACTGATGTTGAACTTTTAGGACATATTTATAATGCATGGGAAGATAAATGCGATGCCTTGGGCATCTTTTGTGATTTGTCCAAGACGTTCGATTGCGTTGTTCATGAAACGCTTATCAGGAAACTGTGCCACTACGGGATCCGGAACTTCGCTCTAGATCTTCTTACTTGATTAATAGGATTCAGAGCGTTGACGTTAATGGAAAAATATCTCCCGGCTCTATAGTAACAATGGGAGTCCCACAGGGCTCAATTCATCACATGGCGCCATTAAATCAGATGTAGAAATAGCCCAGGAATTTGAAAACTTTTTTGCTAATATTTCCCATAAAACTACTGAAGCTTTAAATTCCTTACCTGCGCTTTCTGCTGCCTTACTTAAAAATAATGTAAAGGCATGCCCTTTGTAGCTTAGGTTTCAGCATACAAACCCCCAAGCTGTTATAAAAGCTTTTAAAGTTCTTAAAATTAAATGAACAGAAGTTCTCTGATGAATTTCTGTAAAAGTCCGTAGATCTCTCATCGAAACCATTGCGCCCTATTTAGTTTTCATATTTAACTCCAGTGAAGACCAAGAAGTCTTTCCAAATCTTATGAAATACAGGAAAGTAGTTCCATTGTTCAAATCCTGTTTTAGGAGAGAACCCAACAATTATAGGCCTGTGTCAATTCTACCAGTATTCAGTAAGGTGTTTGATAAGTTGATGCTCAATCAAATGTTATGTCACTTTAATTACAATTCCATCTTTCATGATCAACAGTACGGTTTCACCAAAGGGCGTTGTACCACTGACGCCGGTGTCACCCTATTATAGAACATCTGTGGGGAGGAATTTCTCTAGACGGAAAAACGGAACTTGTCTTCGTCGACCCCGCCAACGATGGCAATGGTAGACGTGGATTAACAGCTGACCGATACATAACTGACATTCTTGAAAACCACGTAATGCCGTATGCTGGTTTTGTCGGAGAAAATTTCTTGTTTATGCATGACAATGCGAGACCTCATACCGCGCAGATCGTTACGGATTACTTGTCTGCGATCGGGATTCAACAAATGGTATGGCCAGCACGAAGTCCTGATTTGAACCCGATCGAACACCTATGGGACGAGCTAAAACGGAGAGTCCGAGCCAGGGTTCCCGCTGTTTCATCCATTCCCGAGCTTAAAGTCGCTGTGCTTGAAGAGTGGGAGAACATACCACAATATGTCATCGTAACGCTGATCAGATCGATGACTAATAGGCTACAAGAATGTATCAGGGCCCGGGGGGGTAATACCAGTTATTAAGAATATTTTTTTTGCAATAATTTTGTTTTTTATTGTTTTTATGGACTGTTTTAGCCCTACTAAATTTTCTATCAAAATTACCATTTTTCTTGCAGAGCCAATAATTTATCATTCAATAAGGTTATTATTCAATAATTTACCCTCATTGTAAAGGTTATTAACTAAACTTTTAGGCGATATATAGTTCGAATTGATACGTTCCATATTACCAAAAATATTTACCATTTTACGTGAAAAAAGGTAGTGGCTCGATTTATTTGCTCCCAAGTGTAGTTAGACCGTTTTGAGCTTCTTCGTGGACTGTTTCCCAAGAATTGTTGTGAAAAATAATAGCCGTGTCATCTGCATAGCAGATGACTTCTGCATTTTGGGTGATGGCGTGATGAATATCATTAATATAGATGATAAATAGTGTCGGGCCCAGGACGCTACCTTGAGGCACTCCAAATTCTACGCTGCTGTGACCGCTGATGGTATCCCCAATTTTCACACATTGCCTTCTGTTATAAAGGTAGGACTCAAACCATTTAAGTGGCAGTCCTCTTATACCAATCGCCTCGAGCTTTTTTAGTAGTATTGGAATGGCAACGGTGTCGAAAGCTTTTGCAAGGTCTAGGAATATTCCTATGCATTTTTCATTCTCATCTAAATGAGACGTTACAAGATTGGCTAAGAGGCTTACTGCATCTTCTGTAGATTTTCCCTGTCTGAAGCCAAACTGCTTATTGGATAATATATTGTTGGAATCTAGGTATGAGGTAAGTCGTTTATTTACAATTTTTTCGAGAATTTTCGAGAATATTGCTAACAGTGAGATGGGTCTATAATTAGTTGGGTTTTGTTTTGAACCACTCTTATGTACTGGAGTGATCTGTGCCTCTTTCCATTTGTTAGGAAATGTGCCTGAGACTAAGCTAAGGTTTACAATATGTGTTAATGGAATTATGATTTCACTTTTTATTTGTTTGATAAGTGTTGGTGTAAAATTATCTGGGCCTGGGGCACTGTCGTTTCGCAGATTTGAGATTATTTTGTCTATCTCAAAAACGTCCGTAGGTTGCATAAAGAAATTTGTGTTTCGAGGCTCTCCTAGCTGAAGTTTATTTATAACAGATTCCTGTGTTTCATTAATGTCTGCGAGAATTTTATTGGCTAGGTTTTTGCCAACGGAGGAAAAGTAATCATTGCAGTTGTTTATCGAAGTTTGAGCCGAAGATTCACTTTTAAGCAGTTCGTTAGGAGTACCTCTGTTGTTGGTCTGTTCACTAATATTTCTAATAGCTTTCCATAGACCTTTAACATTGTTTTTGTTATCTTCTAATTTTTGACTGTCATGTTCGCGTTTAAGCCTATGTACGATATTTGTGAAGAAGTTCCTGTAACGATTGTAAATTAGTTTTTTTGTTTGATCTTCAGGGTGTTTATTTGAGTCACGATGAAGTTTGTCCCTGTGGTTCATACATCTAATAAGTCCGGGTGTAATCCAGGGTTTTCTGATGTATTTAGAGCGGCTAATTGTCTTTTCAACCGTGTGTTTTTGTACTGCGCTTGTTAGAATGTTGTGGAATTCATTGGTTGCATTGTTTACGTCTGGTTCGGACACCACTCCAGACCAGTCTACATCTTTAAGTTCCTCTACTATTGCAGGGAAATTGATTTTATTTATTTTGCGGTATTGATATTTTGAACCAGTACACGTGACCATGTTGCACCCCATCATTACCATACGGTGATCGGTGATATCAATATCACAAAGTAATCCTATAACAGTCTGATATCTTGATTTAAGGAATATGTGATCTAAGCATGACTTTTGACGAGTTGGTTTCGAAATAACCTGTTTCAGTCCGTGTTCGGACATTAAACATAAATAATCCGACTTCGAGACATCTGTCGACGATAAAAGATTGATATTAATATCTCCGGTCACAATAATTGTTTGATATTTGCTTATTGAGGAAAGTACTTGATCTAGAGAGGAAATAAAGCTATCCGGCTTGCGTGATGGGGATCGGTAGATGGCAACTAGAGAAATGTTATTAGAGAGTTTTACTAAAAGAGATTCAGCGTCTTCAAGCGGGGGTTCGGAAACTGTCGCGTTCCAGCAGTCCCTAACATACGTTACAACTCCTCCGCTCTGGTTAAGGGTATTTACTGTGTAGTATGAGGCGTAACCTTCAATCTGTCCAATTAATGAGCCATCTGATAACCAGCATTCCGTAAGAACAATAACGTCATACATGATATTAAGCCGCATTAACGCAATACAAAAGGTATTGAAGTTACGCTGTATACTGCGAATATTAAAAGTCAAGATTTTTAAGTTATAATTCGCAGTCAATACGTTCTGACAGTTTTCAGCTCTGTCAAGTTCCTGACACTCCAAGTCAATACTGTTATCTAGTTCATCGGATATAAAGTTCGTCATTTTTGAGCAAGAGAAAAAGTTTATTATAATATCTATAAGTTAAATTAGTGTCAGTAACTTCGTAGGTAGAGTTGAAAATATTTGACAGAATTATAACCTTATTTGTCATGAAGCTATAGTGTATTTTTAGCACCTGTGTATAAGTTTTTGGATCGTTATTGAAATATGTGATTTTATCGTGTGTAAACAAAATAAAGCAGATTAGGAAAAATAATATTAAATAAATTATATGTTTATAACATGCCATAGTGTTAGAGTTGAGTATGAGGGTGTAGGGATTAGCGATTTCTGAGCTGACTGTGGTTTGTGCATGTATTAAAGTGTTTGCTTCTGTGATCGTTGTGTAGAGAAATATTATGATATTATTCTTGTACATTTTAGTAAGGTTAAACTGATTATACAAAGTTTTCAGAATTAAATGAATGTTAAATACTACTAATAAGGAAAGTAATGAATGGAACATTTTGAAATATAGAGATATTATACTAAACCACAAGTGTATCCGTGGTTTGGGAAGGTCCTTTGTTATCATCCAGGCACACAGAGTCCACGGCTTGGGGGTGACCAACTTTGTCATCCAGGTTTACTAAAATTATTCTGAGAAGCCACAGAATTGATGCACAACCGAATTCAGCGGTTAACTTTATAAAAATAAGGTCTTAATTCGGTCCAATATTTTCATAGAAAAGGGCACCACCAACTTATAATGAACTCTATTTGACAGACGAAACGATTCATTTTTTCTGTTTGAATTGCCTGCCTTTGTAGAAGCCGCCGCACCGCGGCCGCAAGCAAACATTGTCACATAAAAATTGGTTTCGGCAGTATTATTTTTATTCATCATAATTATGGTAGGTAGGTATGCTTATTAAGTACCTATTAGCTCGATTGGTCGACACTCGATTCAAGGTCTTTAAATACACCTCACAAGCGTACTCGTCATGTCTAGTGTAACATAGTGTACATAACATGTACATTACTACTACAACTACTATAAATAATAAATAAAAAAAGACAACTTAACTTAAAAATAAACAATTTAAAAAATATAACTTACTAAGTAAACAATATAAATAAAACTACTAAAAATAAATAAATAACAAATCAACTATTTATAACTATTATTTAACTATACATACATAACTATAAAACTAAAATTGTACCTAGGTTGTAGTAGTGTAACAATCAAGTGACGCGGACAACCGCATTATTTTATATATACGGAGTAACAGGTTCCTCGTCGCGGCCCGCCACCCGGCCGCGCGCCGCGAGAGCGCGAGCGAGACGACATCACGTAGTCCGCAGCCAAACCTCTTGAGGCACGGACGCTGTCGCTCGGACTAATTTCTACATTTGCTTACTGTCATTGCGAAATATAACTAATAGACAATTTACACCATTCGAATATTTTATACTAAGTATCTTGAGACTGGATTGCTTCTTCATACTTCTAAATTAAAAGTTGTAATAACTATAAGTGACTGTGATTCCCAAACTTGGGTAAGTTATGCACAATTTTGTATAAAGATTCCTAACGGCCGTTACCTACCTATTTTTTTTATTATATTAACTTGTGTTAATTTTAAGGTACGAGTCCGTCTAAATTTCGTAACTTATTGCTATCCTGTGTGTAATGCTTTGCCTTTCTTTCACTATGTTCTTCTTAGTACAATGTTTGTAACCGCCTCTGCTAGCGAACATGTATTTACATTATAGATTTAGATTCACGCTTAGAATTCTTCCCGCCTTACAAGCCCTAATTTGCCAATCTAGTTCTCGCCATGCATACCTAGCGTTTCCCGTGCACCCCTTATACCGGCAGCTTACTGATGTGGCCTTTGTCCCTAGGAATTACGTCACGGTTTTACTGTCCGAAACCGTACACTGGATCTGTCGCCTACATCACCTGAGTGGAGTGGCCGAGCTGACGGGAACTACGCCTGAAGGACGGGAGCTCGCCAGGGAAGTGTGGTAGGCTAGACAAGTGCGCAAGACCTAGGCAGAACCTTATTTTTTTTCTTAATATACCTACATATTTGTTAATTCTAAACCTAGTTTTATTTCTCTCTTGTACACGTCCTATATACGTGACAATGGCGCCCAAAAACGTGGTTTAAGGTCTTTCGTACTTGCTTTGGTCATTTTAGTGGTTCTGTGCGGTGGTGGTTTTCCTAGTAGTGTTTGTCTGTTTCTCTTATTATTTTTTCAAAACCTTAAGTAATTATGGTATTTAAATGTAATTGCATTTACTTTGTAGTTTAATTACCTTTACTTCTATTATCTTTTATGAAAATTAAATTTTTTTAAAGTTGTTTGAATCAATTAACTTAGTGTGTTTCACCTGACTTCACCTGTTTATTATTTTTTGTTTTGCTTTTTGTGTTTGTGTTCTTTAAATAAATTGTAACAGAGCGGATTTCGCTTGGCTTATGTGTATAGATAATTGTGTATAGCCCGCCCAATTTTTTTTTTTATTAATTTTTCGATATGGCAATTCCAATTAAGTATCTGCTGCTCCAAAAGTCTGAGCTGATGTATGAGGTGGCTATCCGGGGAGAACTTCCTTCTGACAGCGTTGCTGGATTAAGACGTCAAGTCACTAAATTAACACAATTATATTCGTCCGATGACATAGTCGATTCGGTTTATCAGTTTTTAGAGGATAGCAAAGGCTCTCAAGAGACGCTAGAGAAAGTCAAGACTAATCTTGATGCCTTAAAGCTTAATTTTGATGAACCTCTTTTCAACAGGACTAAAGCTACGTTACACCATTTATACTATAGGCTTCAACGAATTGAAACACCGCAGGCGGCAGATGATTCAGCCAAATTAAGTAAATTAAGGAAAAGTTACGAAGGGTATTATGAAATACTTTTGAGCCTTGATAAGTCAAAGGTCAAGGACCAGAAACAGGTTGCGTCTTCAGTTACTTCTGAGGAGGAATTGCCTGTTAATTCTAATATAGCCGGGATGAATATCGCCGTTTCATGTGATCGCGGGCTAATAGGAGATCTGAATAAATTAAAATATGACGGCAAATCTTGTGTCAGATCGTTTATACAAAGGATTGAAGAATTCCGTATGTCTAAAAATATAACCGAAACTAAAATACTAAGTTCTGCTACCGATATTTTCACTGGTGACGCACTTCACTGGTACCGCAACATCAGGGGCAGTGTCGGTAGTTGGAACGAGGTACTGACTGCGTTGAAAGATGATTTTGATGTTCCCGACTACGACTATCGCATGGCCTCAGAAATACGTCAGCGCACACAGGGCGAGGAAGAGAACATTACGATTTATTTATCTATAATGCAAGGCATGTTCTCTAGGCTAAGTAAACCCTTAAAGGAAGACGAAAAACTTGAAATTATATTACATAATATTCGTCCTTCCTACTCTAATATTATAGCTGCTAGCCCTAATATTAAATCACTCGAAGATTTAAAATTAATTTGTAGGAATTATGAACGTATTAGGGATCGTTCAGAATTTTTCAAGGAACCACCTTCAGTTTCAATTAATACTTTAGCTCCAGAATTTGGCTACCAGTCTTCAAAGCGTAAGTCGACGACTAATAGCCAAGGTAATTTTTACGCTCGTAAGTATGAAGGTGCTCACCAGCAGGGGTCGCACAAGGTCTCCGAAATTCAGGCTTCTGAGGCCGAAACTTCGGCTATATCCAAAGTTCCTTACTGTCACCGTTGCCGCGTTAACACGCATTCTATGAGAGACTGCACGGCTGAGCGCAAAGTTTTTTGTTTTAAGTGTGGCATGAAGGAAGTTCGTACACCGGAGTGTCCTAACTGCAAACCAAAAAACTAAAAACTGAGAATTGTAGGACGCATGCGGTTACTCATACAGATAGCTCGGACTGGACTGATTGGCTCATGTTTGTTAAAAACTTCTTTTCTAGGAAAGATATTTCTACAATTTTCAATGTTAAACCGAGTAACGACCCTAGGCCTTATGCAAAGGTGAGAATCAATAAAGATTTATTTTTATATGGTTTGTTGGATTCTGGTTCCGCCGTCACTATCCTAGGTAAGAACTCTCATGAACTATTGATAAATCTAGGTTTGATTTTATACAACGATGAGAGGATAACTGTTACTGCAGCAGGAGGTCAGAGGATAACATCCCTTGGTTATATTCTTCTTCCCTTGACCTTCGAAAACAGGTTTTCTATTATCAAGGCGCATGTTATACCAGCGATCGAAACCGTTTTAATCCTAGGAATCGATTTTTGGAACACTTTTAACCTGTGCCCTAAGTATTTATCAGAGGAAGAAAACTTATTCTTAACCGACCCCAGCCTCTTGGAAATTTCTTCGTCATCTTCTCAGCACCTATGTGGCTATGACGTTTTGAACTCTTCTCAAAAACTGTTAGCCGACAGCGTGGTAGATCTTTTCAAAAACATTTCGTACACAGAGAGAGGTTTAGGTCGTACTAACGTCATTAAACATCGTATAGATACTGGTAATGCTGAACCTATCCGCCAACGATATTACCGCATGTCACCAGAAAAACAACGTGTTGTTGCTGAACAGGTTGATGAGATGTTGGCCCTGGATGTTATTGAACCTTGTGAGAGTCCATGGTCTTCTCCAGTACTAGTCGTGGGCAAGAAGGATGGAAAGCCCCGCTTCTGCTTAGACAGCCGTAAATTGAACGCTGTAACAAAGAAGGACGCATATAAGCTGCCATATGTGTCTGAAATTTTGGATAATCTGAAAGATGCGCGTTATCTTTCCAGCATAGATTTGTCCAAAGCATTTTGGCAGATATTAATCGACGAAAAGGACAGAGAGAAGACGGCCTTTTATGTTCCTGGTCGAGGAACTTTTATGTTTAAGGTCACAGCTTTTGGACTTACCAATGCTCCTGCTACGCAACAGAGACTTGTCGATCTTTTATTCGGGCCTGAATTCGAACTCAAAGTCTTTGCATACTTAGATGATGTAATTATCATAAGCAAAACTCTTGAGGAACACGTAGAACTACTTCAGAAAGTTTTCCAAAAACTACAATCGGCTAATCTCACTGTCAATCTAGACAAGTGTCACTTTTTCCGAAGTCAGCTACGGTATCTAGGCTACATAGTGGATGCTCATGGCTTAAGGACTGACCCAGATAAGGTCAAAGCCATATTAGACTTTCCCACTCCTGTCAATAGAAAGGAGGTTAAGCGTTTTTTGGGTACGGCGTCGTGGTATAGGCGTTTTATCCCACAATTCAGTACCGTAGCAGGTCCTTTAAATAAGCTAACTTCTAATAAAAAGAACGCCCCTGCGTTTCAGTGGACACCTGAGGCAGACAAAGCTTTCCTAGAATTAAAGGCTAAACTAGTTCAAGCACCTGTCCTTGCTTGCCCTGACTTTAACCTTCCTTTTGAAGTGCACACTGATGCTAGTAATTTCGGTATCGGTGCGATGTTGGCTCAAACAATTGATGGTGTGGAACATCCAATTGCGTACATGAGCCGTTCTTTAAGTAAACCAGAGAGAAACTACAGCACAACGGAACGGGAGGCACTTGCAGTTCTTACTGCTCTGGAATACTGGCGCTGTTACCTTGAGACAGACAAAACCTTTTTAGTCTATACTGACCATTCTTCTCTTAAGTGGTTTATGTCTCTCACTAACCCCACCGGTCGGCTCGCAAGGTGGGGAGTTCGCCTTTCTTCTTTCAATTTTGAAATAAGACACCGCCGTGGTAAAGATAATGTTGTCCCGGACGCCCTATCTAGAAGTGTTCCAGTAGAGGCAATTTCAAACGCTGATGTTTCCACTGCTTCAGTACCTGATACTCAGGATTCTTGGTACCTGAAGATCTTCCAGGGTTGCCAGGCTAACCCTATAAATTTCCCAAACTACAAGGTGGAGAACAATGTATTATACAGGTACATGAAGACTAAGGTTGACCTTGCGGTTGAGTTTGCTTGGAAGAAGGTTATTCCTAAAGAACAACAAGGAGATATTTTAATTGAGTGCCACTCTGAACCAATTTCCGGTCATTTCGGCGTGTTTAAGACATATAAGCGCTTAGCACTTCGTTTTTATTGGCCCGGTATGTATTCTAGCGTAGTTCAATTCGTTACAAATTGTGAAACATGTCTAGCTCATAAACATTCTACCCACGGAGTCCCTGGAAAAATGGGTAGGCCTAAAGACGTTTCTCGTCCCTTCCAAGTTCTATCAATTGACTTGGTTGGTCCGTTGCCTTCTTCCCGGAAACAAAATCAGTTTATTTTCGTTGTGACTTGCTGCTTTTCTAAGTATTGCCTTCTTTTTCCACTTCGTCGAGCTACCTCGAATTTGATAGTTAAACATCTTGAGGACGATGTCCTTCTCGTTCACGGAATCCCTCAAACTATTATTCTTGATAATGGTAGTCAGTTTATTAGCCGAGATTTAGATAAACTTTTCAAAAAATACAAAATTCCCAACATACATTTTACTCCGAAGTACACCCCACAAATTAATACAGTAGAAAGATACAACAAAACGATAATAACTGCTGTTTCAAGTTTCGTAGATGGGGATCATAGGTCTTGGGATTCAAACCTTCCTCAAATCCAATTCGCTATTAATAATTCTGTCAATGAAAGCACTGGGTATACTCCATCCTTTTTGGTACACGGAAGAGAGTTAGTCGTTTGTGGTTCTCATTACCTCGAATATCCAGATCCAACAGACCTAATATTTCTACCACGTGATGCTTATGCTGCAAACCTGGGCCAATTATCGCCAATATTCGACAAAGTGCAGGTTGCTTTGTGGGAAGCTCATGTAAAAAACACACAGCATTATAACTTGCGCCGAAAACATGCAGAGTTTAATGTGGGCGATATCGTTTGGAAGCGTTGCTACTTCCAGAGCGATAAAGATGCTCATTTTAGTAAAAAGTTGGCTCCTAAATTTCAAAAATGCCGCATAAAAGTCAAACGATCACCATTAGTTTACGTCTTGGAAGACATGAATGGTCGCGATCTTGGCGCCTGGCATATCAAGGATCTCAAGCTTAGGATATACCCGTCGTAAGCTAATCTTTCGTTTCTATCAAAATGTCTCTTTGCGGATTTCAATAAGTTAAAATCCTTTTTTTCTGGGGAGAGGGGTAATGTAACATAGTGTACATAACATGTACATTACTACTACAACTACTATAAATAATAAATAAAAAAAGACAACTTAACTTAAAAATAAACAATTTAAAAAATATAACTTACTAAGTAAACAATATAAATAAAACTACTAAAAATAAATAAATAACAAATCAACTATTTATAACTATTATTTAACTATACATACATAACTATAAAACTAAAATTGTACCTAGGTTGTAGTAGTGTAACAATCAAGTGACGCGGACAACCGCATTATTTTATATATACGGAGTAACAGGTTCCTCGTCGCGGCCCGCCACCCGGCCGCGCGCCGCGAGAGCGCGAGCGAGACGACATCACGTAGTCCGCAGCCAAACCTCTTGAGGCACGGACGCTGTCGCTCGGACTAATTTCTACATTTGCTTACTGTCATTGCGAAATATAACTAATAGACAATTTACACCATTCGAATATTTTATACTAAGTATCTTGAGACTGGATTGCTTCTTCATACTTCTAAATTAAAAGTTGTAATAACTATAAGTGACTGTGATTCCCAAACTTGGGTAAGTTATGCACAATTTTGTATAAAGATTCCTAACGGCCGTTACCTACCTATTTTTTTTATTATATTAACTTGTGTTAATTTTAAGGTACGAGTCCGTCTAAATTTCGTAACTTATTGCTATCCTGTGTGTAATGCTTTGCCTTTCTTTCACTATGTTCTTCTTAGTACAATGTTTGTAACCGCCTCTGCTAGCGAACATGTATTTACATTATAGATTTAGATTCACGCTTAGAATTCTTCCCGCCTTACAAGCCCTAATTTGCCAATCTAGTTCTCGCCATGCATACCTAGCGTTTCCCGTGCACCCCTTATACCGGCAGCTTACTGATGTGGCCTTTGTCCCTAGGAATTACGTCACGGTTTTACTGTCCGAAACCGTACACTGGATCTGTCGCCTACATCACCTGAGTGGAGTGGCCGAGCTGACGGGAACTACGCCTGAAGGACGGGAGCTCGCCAGGGAAGTGTGGTAGGCTAGACAAGTGCGCAAGACCTAGGCAGAACCTTATTTTTTTTCTTAATATACCTACATATTTGTTAATTCTAAACCTAGTTTTATTTCTCTCTTGTACACGTCCTATATACGTGACACTAGTTGAGGTAATCTGTACGATTACTAGTGATTTCGTGATGCGAGAGTGGTGAATGACTTTCAATTAATTCCTCTCGTTTGCGAGGAGATGTGATAGTGGTAAATACCGTGCCGTACTTCCAATTAAGTTCCAATACAAACGAGAGATAACGGAGGTAAATGAACTTACACCAACCTAAATCGTACCTACCTGAAATAAAATACCTACTTGCAGCAGGTTATTCGTCCACGTTGACCCACCGCGAGCGCGCTATCGCACAGCTGTTCTGCGCTACGTCATCGCCGAGCGGATCGCGTACGATTTTGCGTTTATGAATGAAATAGTGGAAGGGCTACTAAGACTTAACTCGAATAACAGAATAAAAGTGATAAATTTCTAACTTCTATATTAGATGTCTTAAAAAAATTATAACAATGCAAATAGTAACTATTAATCGTCTGGAGTTACTGTGTTTCGGCTCCAGAACGATGTAAAATTATTCGTGTATGCTGATGATCTCAGGGTATACAGACCTATTCGTAACATTCAGGATTGCCATCTTCTCCAAGAGAACTTAGATCGGCTGACGGACTATTGTTGCGCTAGTAAGCTCCATCTGAGCATTCACAAGTGCAACTACCTAAATTTTACGAAAAGTAAAACATTATATGTTTTTCATACTCACTATGTACTGCATTATTGAATAAAGTAAACGCGGTTCCTGATCTTGGCTTATTGCTTGACTCAAAACTCTGCTTGGATTTGCACATCGAACAAATTTTAAATAAAGCGTATAAGATGTACGGATTCATAATGAGATCCACTCATGACTTTAAGTGGACCTCTTCGTACCTCTCTGTCTGTATAAAACCCTAGTGCGTTCCCAGCTCAAATATGCCGTATCCATCTGAAACCTGTACTATGGCAAATACATTGACATGATAGAAAACGTGCAACGTAGATTTCATCGTGCATTAATTCATTCATTTCTTTAGAGGGGTCACAAAACGTATCTATCGTATAACCTATTGTTCAGTAAATACAGGCTTTTGGTGCTCAGCTCTAGACGTAAACAATTATAAGCAATGACATCACTCAAGCCTTAAACGGGAGTTAGTAGACCTACATCAGCAATAACAGAATGTTGTTGATGAACGCGATCAATTGAAGGTAGTCACGGATGGTTTCAACAACTGTAGTAATTTGTATGAGGACGCTTTAAGCAAAGTTAGGGACCTAGAAGATGAATTAAGTTATGCTAATAGTCATATTATCCGGTTAGAGAAAGAAAAAGAGCATACCCAGGTTAAAGAAACTAAACATTTGTATAATGAGTTAATAAATAGTAAATGTAACCCTCATTCCATAACAACTATTGACCTAACTGAAGATTCCTTGCTGAAACCGAATTATAATAACAAAGTTAGTCATAACAAAATAAAAAAATATGCAAAACTAAATAGAAGAATTAAAAAATGTAACCAAGTTAGGAAACAACACAAATACTTTTCTAAAAAGATTCCACTGAGAAAAGAACGTGTTGAGCTAATCAATAAATTAAACAAATATCAAATCAAATTAGAGGACAGCAAAAAAATCTATGAAATTGATACACAGCGCTTACAGACTGACATACAGGTACTTGAAGGTAGACTCAGTTCCCTTTACATTAAATATGTGGGTTCTCAGAACCAAACTAAAGAACATATTCTTGCTGCTAATGAGTTAGTTATGTGTCAGTGCACTTGTCAGAAGGTTTCAAAACCTGATGCTGTCCAGCCGGAGGTAACGGAGGACCCGTCCCAGACTGATAGTACAACATCTATCCCAAGTGCCTGAGATTGGTACTTGTCCAGCTTTCAGTAATCATGATTGTTATAATTCAGTTATGTTCTGAGATAGTATAGGAAGAGGTTTAGGTAAATTAATTAGTAACAAGCAGAGTTATACTACCCACAATTATTGTATGCCAGGGTCAACCTACAAACGAATAATGGCATCAGTAACAGGAAAGGTATTTAATCCTAGAACCACTATTACTGTATTTGTAGGTAATAGTGCTAAGGTCAAAAAGGAAGAAATCACTGAATGTGTAACTGAGTTGTTAAAGTTAAATTGTAGTAAAATAATATTGTGTGCTTTCCCATATTTTGAAACTTTGACGAAAAGACAAAACAATTATATTCATATGCTTAATAACCATATGCACTTTTTAGTTACTCATTACAGTGACAAGCTTGTGTATTTTGACACCAATAGTTTTGTGGAAACTTTAAAATCGACTAGAGATACTGTGTATCTGCCTGTTAGTTTTAGACACATAATAGCAAGGCTATTAGCTTTTTATATAAACTCAGACATAAGTAGTATGTCGAAGTCTTGTGTTATTAACACCACAATGGTTAGTAATAGTACTAATAATAATGAGCTTGAATAAATGTAGCTCAAATGCTATAAGTATTTTTACAAATTGTACGAAGGAGGTTCCATGCCCCTTACTCACTAGGAGCTCATTGCCTGGTGATGACATTGAAGTATTGGGGATAACTCCGGATAATCATTTAAACTAGTTTGTAAGACAACAGAAGGTACCAGTAAGAATATTCCTATACGTAACAACTACAAGGTACTCGTATCTTCTTGCTTTAAATTAATTAATTATCAAAAACATCAGCAAAATGTCTTGAAATTATTTCATCAAAAGATTCAAGGTATTTCTTCCAAATTATTAGAAATTGAAATGTTTTTAGAAAAAACAAAGTTTGACATTGTTTGTTTTACTGAACATTGGTTAAAGGATTATCAATTGCAAATTATTTATGATAACTACAGTGTAGGCAGTTGTTTTAACCGTAAATCTATGCTGCGTGGAGGTTCTCTAATCTTAATTAAAAATTGTTTAAAATCTAAGCAACGGAATGACATAATTGGTTTATCAGTTGAACATTGCATCGAAATGTCCTGTGTTGAGCTAGATAAGCATGTTGTAGTGTGCGTTTACAGACCCCCTAATTATCAGAACTTTTCTTTATTTGAGTCAATAATGGAAGATGTCCTAGCGAAACTTGCATCCAGTAATAAAGCTGCAATTATTTGTGGTGATTTTAATATTAACATTTTGGAAATTAATTCGAATAGCAGTAGATTATTAAGCCTTTTTAAATCGTTCAATTTATCGAATGTTTTTACTGAACCAACTAGAGTAACTCCAAGTTCTGCTACTTGTATTGATAATGTCTTCTGCGATTGTGATTATTTAGTGAAAGCCATCGTAAATTATTTGCCATCTGATCATAGTGGACAAACGGTAACTTTTAAGTTTAAAACACCTTTGCAAAAAGTGCAAATACAATTTAGACCAATAACGACTGGCAAATTAAGTAGATTCAATAGTACCCTAAACAATAAGTTAAATGTTCTGAGTCATATTATGGACGATGCAAATAAATTGTATGAGAATTTCTTTTCAGTAGTGCACAATGAATTCAATAAAACTTTTGAAAAGAAAACAAAAAATATTTGTCCTAATTTTATTTTGGGCAACTAGAGGTATTAGGATAAGTAGGGAAAGACTGTTCGATCTGTACGGCCTTAAGCCCTACATTAACACTGAAACTTTCAACAAGTATGTTGCTACATATTCAAAAATTTTTAGGAATACCTGCAAGATAGCTAAAGCCCAGTACATTAGCAACAAGATTAAATCAGCAGAAAATAAAATAAAAACAGTTTGGAAAGTTATAAATAACGAAACTAGTAGGAAAAAAATACGTAGCACAGATTATACATTGGAGACTTCACGTGGTGCCATAAGCTCTAACTTAGAAGTCGCTCAAGAATTTGTAAATTTCTTTACTAATATACCAGTTAAAACGACGGAAGCTTAAATTCCTCACCTGATGTCTCGATTGATTTATTAAGAGCGAACGTTTTAGGCTGCCCGGTTGAATTTCAATTTAAACATATAAACCCTATGATAGTTATAAAAGCTTTTCGGCAAATAAAAATCAAATTGACCGAATATCTATGGGGAATGTCTATCAAAGTTTGTACAGCAATAATCGAGACTATAGCACCATACTTAGCTTTAATATTTAATTTGTGTGTAGATCAAGGAGTCTTCCCGGATTTAATGAAATACAGTAAGGTTATACCACTTTTTAAATCTGGGGACAGCAAAGATACCAACAATTATAGACCAGTATCTGTGTTGCCAGTATTCAGCAAGGCGTTCGAAAAGGTAATGCTCAATCAAATGCTTAATCATTTTAACACCAACAAAATCTTACACGATCAGCAATATGGTTTCACCAAAGGACGTTGTACGACTGACGCCGGTGTCACTTTATTAAAACACATATTTACAGCGTGGGAGGAGGCCCAAGATGCCATAGGGATCTTTTGTGACCTCTCCAAGGCATTTGACTGCGTTGATCACGAAACCTTGCTCTTAAAACTTGAGCATTACGGACTAGGTAAACTCGCGCTTAGTTTAGTACAATCTTATTTAAATGATAGACAACAAAAAGTGCAAATAAATGGTATCAATTCACTTCATTTAAAAGTACAAATGGGTGTTCCACAAGGATCGATATTAGGTCCCTTCCTCTTTTTAGTATATATTAATGATCTACCCCATTTATTTAAAAACCAACCACAAATGGTATTATTTGCTGACGATACTTCTTTAATCTTTAAGATAAATAGACGTGCATCAAATCTTGACGACGTAAATAATGCCCTACTGCAGGTACATAATTGGTTCACTGCTAATAATTTAGTATTAAATGGGAAAAAAACGAAATGCATAAGATTTGCTTTACCAAATTTTAAAAGTAGTGATTGTGACATAGTATTGAATAACGAGAAACTAGAATTTGTCGATGAAACTGTTTTCCTGGGAATAACGCTAGACTCAAGGCTGCAATGGGGTCCTCATTTAACATCTCTTGCAGGACGGCTAAGTTCAGCAGCATATGCTGTAAGAAAAATCCGTCAATTTACTAATGTAGATACCGCGAGGTTAGTCTATTTCAGCTATTTTCATAGTATCATGTCTTACAGTATTTTATTATGGGGACGGGCTGCCGATATTGAGTCTATTTGTATTCTGCAGAAAAGAGCTATCAGAGCAATATACAGCCTCCGCAGGCGCGATTCTCTAAGGGAACTGTTTAAAGACATTAACATCATGACGGTACCTTGTCAATATATTTATGAAAACATCATGTACGTAAGGAAAAATTTAAATATTTTCAGTAAAAGAGGTGAAAGACACAACTATAGGACTAGAAATAGGGACCAATTAGTTCAACCAGGTTTCAGACTGGCTAAAGTAGACTCATCCTTCATGGGGTACTGTTTAAAATGTTACAATAAAATACCTCCCCACATACTCCAACTGAATGAAACGAAATATAAATCTTGTATAAAACGCACACTATACAGCCAAGCATATTATAAGTTGGGGGATTATATCGCTGACAAAAATGCTTGGCTCAGGGCTGGTCCTGCTCCACAAGGGCGCGTAAACTAATTAATTAGCATTCGAAAATAATGTTGGAGCTGATGAAGATTGTACAACCTATCTTTGCATTGTATAAATTCAATCTCTTAGTATTGTATAATTGCATAGCACATGTGTGAGCACTATGTACCCACTATAAAGCTTACTGGGTTCGTCTTTCATTGACTTGAATGTGCCCTGGCGGCTGAGAGTATGTCATGCTCACTCAAATGTGTCGCTGGTGGTGGCGTGTGTATTGGATCATTGAGTTCCCTTCAAAATGGTTGAGCTGAATGGTGCTGATCCATACGTCATGTTCGTGAACGGGCGCCGTCAGTAGGCACTGGTCATTTCTTAGCTGCCACGGCTTATTTTAATTCCATAATTGTTTTTATCTTTTTATTACGGACGCTTTTAACGTGCACGTGTTTCTACATCGTTCTCACATGTATAATTACAACATGAATGATGTAACCACTTTTTTGTAACAATATTTTGATTTAAAAGAGTGTCCATGGAGTTTCTTGCCCGTTCTTCTCCATAGGTACCTACTACGCTTTGGAATGGGCAACTAGCTTCATCTTTCTGACTTACCGACCCCTTGACAATTCAAAAGTGCCTGTAATTGGTTTATTTGAAATAAATGCTTTGAGTTTGAGTTTGAGTTAGTGTTGTATAATTGCATAGCACATGTGTGAGCACTATGTACCCACTATAAAGCTTACTGGGTTCGTCTTTCATTGACTTGAATGTGCCCTGGCGGCTGAGAGTATGTCATGCTCACTCAAATGTGTCGCTGGTGGTGGCGTGTGTATTGGATCATTGAGTTCCCTTCAAAATGGTTGAGCTGAATGGTGCTGATCCATACGTCATGTTCGTGAACGGGCGCCGTCAGTAGGCACTGGTCATTTCTTAGCTGCCACGGCTTATTTTAATTCCATAATTGTTTTTATCTTTTTATTACGGACGCTTTTAACGTGCACGTCTTTCTACATCGTTCTCACATGTATAATTACAACATGAATGATGTAACCACTTTTTTGTAACAATATTTTGATTTAAAAAAGAGTGTCCATGGAGTTTCTTTCCCGTTCTTCTCCATAGGTACCTACTACGCTTTGGAATGGGCAACTAGCTTCATCTTTCTGACTGACCGACCCCTTGACAATTCAAAAGTGCCTGTAATTGGTTTATTTGAAATAAATGCTTTGAGTTTGAGTTTGACATTGTATAACATTGTTAACTGCAATTTTGTTTGTTTTGACTTGAATAATGTAAAGTGCTATGCAGTCCCCAGAACTGTCCATAGAGGGCAGGCAAACTCTTTGTGGTAGGTACCTGCCCATCTAACACTGGTCTACGTTCACCAGTTCGGCGGATGGCAGCGACATACAATTAAACTGTCGAACACTTATACATAATAAATATTTACATGCTCTTTGAAAAGGTTTCGTGGCATTTTGTACGAGACACTTCAGCTTGTAGACTAATTGTTTGTTGTTGTTTTCTGCGCGCGGCCAATCTCCTAGCATCAGTGGGATGACACTAACAGCTCACTCCACGCTCACTTCACCTAAGTTTTCAAGGTGAGATTTTTACAGAATCGACATACAGGTGTCAAGAGAGTGTGCTGTGTTCCGTATTTTCCAAAGTAAATAAACGCCATCATTATGCTGACAGTGATCAAAGGTCAGCTGTCAGGGATATAGTCATATAGTCTTGAAGGTCAAACACGAGCGCACTTATCTTTTTCGTGGGATATCTTCTAGGTACCTATTTCAATACCAACGCATCGTTAATTATACCATTTCTTTTTAATCGGTTATTCAAGTAATTTGAATTTAATGAGCTTGCTTATCCGGTCTGTTTTATAACAAGGAAGGTTTGAGGAATGTTTGTGTTGTGTATTTCTGTAACACTGTTTTGTGAGTATTATATTACAATAAGTGGGTACATCAATTTTTAAAACAATTATTTCTTCTACTTCTCTCATCTGTTTAAAAACTTTGTTGTTTTGTAGTCCCGCCGTTTTCTACGCTACCTAACTATTAAATAATTTTAAACAGATCTCTCGTTCAACAACGGTGATCCACTGTTGGAGGAGAGGGACGTCTACCATACGCTATTCGGCAACATAGGATCCATGGAGGATCTGTTCCTTAAAGAGCCCGACGGCACGACGCCGACGCCGGACGACGAAATGCTGGCCGCGGACGACAACGACACTCTCGATGAACCGGACCTGGAGATAGCCGAGGAATTTGGATTTCTCCGAACCAACCTGACGAACCAGACTTTCGACGTACTCGATTTCTTCATCATTAATGAAAAGTATTCAAATTTTACCAAAGAATATAAGAATAAGAGTATGAATAAGGTGAAGAATATTACAAGAAAAAGCTGGGTAGACCCTGATGATGCCTACTTTAACGAAAATATAGAGGAGTTAAAAAAACAGCAACTCCAGATGATTTTGGTGCAATTTACAATGCACTGTCGTTACGAGGTAGGAAAAGCTTTATTACAGCGCGATTTCATAAGAGATGACAAGAGATACAAGCTGGGTTACCTATTTAACAGAATGCGAAGATTAAAAACTGAACAGTTGAAGATGGTGGGTACGGCATGGCAACAGAACACTACGGAGTACCGGCACCTGTACACCCTGATGCGGATGTATGAACGTGTGGTGCACTTCGACGTGGACATGCGTGACACCGCCAACCTCATCAAGGAACTGTTCCAACAGAGGGCGCCCTACGACACATTCATTTTGCCAAAGCACAAAAAAGATAAGAGTAATGATACGGACATCTAACTAATACGGATACTTTTACTGTATCAGAATACGAGGTTTTTGGGTTCTTATATCTTTATTATAGAATGTGCGTGCTATTTGTGTAAAATAAAAAATTAATCATCTTCTTTCTTTCATGCAAGTGTGTATTTAGCGGTATCTACATCGCCACATGCGAGCTGTGCGTCATACTGACGTCACACAAATCCTGCATTGTGCAAGCAGAGTTTTATTTTATTTTATTTGGTTAAATAAACGGTTACACATTACAAACTTAAAACTAATTGGTATTATAAATGTACAACCAACAACATTTTCCACATAATATAAAAAAGTTAAACTAAAATGAACATCGTGCGATGTAAAAGTACATAGATTATGGATAAATGTTAACCTCTAATAATAATAAAACCAAACTAAAAGTCATTCACACAAAAAAAAAAGTAAAAAGAGAAAGAATAGTAAACTATGATTTTAAATGGTTATGTACTTAATTCTGCTATGGTTTTAAGAGCAATACTTCGAAATTTCCCAGCCGAAACAGCAAAGAACTCAATATCCTGGAAAATTTTATTGAACTGAGCGGTAAGACGTCGTAGGGGTGCTCGCGAGCCCGCGTTTGTCCGACAAGAGGTTACAGCAAACAGCGGTCGCGCGCGCACACCCCGACATATAGTTGTTCTAGGTACTACATAACTTATTCTATTGCTTATATCTATACAATCAAATTTATTGTTACATAAATCAAACAGAAACATCGATTCCAACATTATACGTCTAGATTTAAGATTTTGAAGTTTGAATTTATTTAGTAAGTCGCTGTAAGATGCATACGTACGAAAACAACGGTAATGCATGGCCTTTAAAAATTTGCGTTGTACTTTTTCTATCATGTTAGAATATTTATCATAGAAGGGATTCCACACCGGGACTCCGTACTCTAATTGAGACCTAACCAGAGTTTTCAATAGATATAGATAAGTACTAGGACGTTTAAATTCCTGAGCCGATCTCATTACAAAACCGTAAATACGAAAAGCATTGTTCACAATTTTAGTAACATGAGCATCTAGATGGAGTTTGTCATCCAGCAGAACACCAAGATCACGAACTATTGTTTCTCTAGTCAGATCTATATTGTTTAAGGAATATGCATATTTTATTATTTTTTTATTTTTAGTAAAACTAATGCAATGGCGTTTGGATATGCTCAATTTAAGTTTATTTTTAACACAATATTCAGAGAATCTATTTAAGTCTTCCTGCAGCAGTAAACAGTCGCGTAGATTAATAATCGGCCTAAGAATTTTTAAATCATCTGCGTACAGCAATACTTTAGAATTTTGAAAACACGTACTTATATCATTAATAAACATAACAAACAAAAGAGGACCCAGTATAGAGCCCTGAGGAACACCGAAAGTGACATTTACGGTCGCAGAATTATAACCGTTTATCACAACTCTCTGAGATCTGTTAAAAACGTAAGAAGAGAACCATCTTAGTAGGTCGCCACGTATGCCATTAAAGGCAATTTTACTCAAGAGCAGTTGATGGTCCACTTTGTCAAATGCCTTTTGGAAGTCCGTGTATATAGTATCAACTTGAATGCGAGAATCCATACTGTTAAATAAATAGTCAACAAAAGTTATCAGATTAGTGGTAGTTGATCTTTTTTTGACGAATCCATGTTGTTGTGGGATAATGTTATTATGCAGTAGAGGATAAACTTTATCATGGACAAGTCTCTCAAATAACTTTGAAAATACAGATAATATCGATATAGGACGATAATTTTCGATATCATGTTTAGGTCCCGACTTATGAACAGGAGTCACATTTGCGAGTTTCCAAGCTTGGGGAAAGACTCCTTGTGAAATTGATAGATTGAAAATAATTTGTAATGGCACACACAGATTAACGGCGGTCTTTTTAATGAACACGACTGGTAGGCCATCTGGTCCCGGGCCTTTTGACGGATCTAATGCTTTTAGTGCACTTAATATTTCATCGGCAGTAAACTGAATGCTACTAAGAAGAGAACAGGTTTCAGAGTAATCTCCGTACTGCGGTGAAACACTGTGACTTGAAGTGGACGGCTCATACACCGAGTTGAAAAAGCTTGAGAATAAATTACAGATGTCTTCAGGGTTGTTGGCTGAATGATTGCTATAGTGCATGATAGTAGGGAAACTTGAAGAGGATTTACGGGAGGAAATGAAAGTCCAAAAATGCTTAACATTAGTCCGGATGCCGTCTTCTACGGAGGTAATGTACTTTCTATAACAATTTTTGCACTCAACTTGGAATCTAGATCGGTAAATGGAAAACTGTTCATAGTCCGAGATGTTTTGAAACATCTTCCATTTTACCCAAGCTTTAGCTTTGTTTTTGTAAATATGGATTAGCGATTTTGTGAACCAAACCGGAAATTTCAAGGATGTACAGTTATTCATTGGAACGTGTTTCTTTATAATACTGAAAACAATATCATAAAACGTGTTCAAGGTATCTTCAATGGTTTGGTTTATTAAGACTTCCTCCCAATTAATCCCTTTTAAATCCGCATTTATGTCATCATAATTGGCCTTGTAATAATTATATTTTTTAACTATCTCGCGGGCCATCGAATCGTATGGTACACTTAGAGAGATAAAGACATTAAGTGGAGGATGGTGGCTATCAAGCTGCAGTAAACAGTCTGTGGCTCTAGAAACATTGCATTCACTGTTACCAATAACCAAATCCAATATTTTCCCACCCGTATTCCGTATTGTATTGAATTGGTAAGCGTTTAGAAACGACAAAAATGCACTCATGTGATCAGAAAGGGGGGAGTTACCCCTACAAACATGAGCAGATAATGAAGTACTATCTGTGCAAGTGATCCAGTCGATTTCTGGTAGGTTAAAGTCTCCTACCACATAGAAATTATCGTTATGTGTAACACCAAGCAGTGATTGCAGAAGTTCAAAATATTCAACATATGCCAACTCTGGTGTTTTAGGTGGTATATATACTGCATCAATAATTCGGCACCTACCTCCACCTGAGCTTGGCAATTGCACCAAGATGTGCTCAATGCTGGCATGAATTGCTGATTGCGGAGTCAATAGACTCTTCAGTACTGCCACGAGAACACCGCCTCCGTCTTTTTTATTGGTGGCAATACGGTCACGATCGTACCGATGTACCACATAACGCTCATCAATAAACTAGTTATCTGATATCTCGGGCGTCAGCCAGGTCTCAGTCAAAATTATTAAATCATAACAATTGGCTAGAATATTCATATATAAGATATTTAATTTAGTGCGGAATCCCCTGCAATTTTGATAATATATAACTAGGTTATCTGTCATTATAGCGTAGAACTCTATGGAATATGGTCATAAATGCATTTACCGTTACTAACGCAGCCGCAACTAGCAGGGCATTATTGTACAATAGGACGTTAAAAAGATGCGAACAAAATACAAGAAACATAACATAGTACCTAGAGAAATGGATTAACATTAACAAACAACTCACAAGGTGGCATATTATGCAGTGTTCAACTAAAGTCAGTAATAAATCAACTATTAAAAAAGTCCAAAGTTGTGCGCAACGATTATGTAGCAAACCGAAGATTGACGGATTATTCACTGTAGAGTTATTTTTCGATGGATACAGCGCGTTGGTTGTCAATCGGTGCTGCGTAGCCAGATTTGATTTTAGTGATGTCGTGCGCGAGAGTTTACCGCGCGACTAGCATAATAATATATACAACTTCCCGACATCAATCGTTGGGCAGTTGCCCACCAGACACGACACCCGTCTGGTCGGAGGATCCTCCCTTTTCTATGGAGGTATGAGTAAACTTTACACCCTGTACCTCGTGCCTCTATATGCTAGGGTTACGGAAGTCACGTGCATTACGCAAGACAAAGCCCAACCGTCTGTATGAATCGGCGGCCACTAAGGAGATGTGCTCGTGAAATGTCAGGCGACAATCAATAATCACACCAAGATCACGGATGTTAAATACGCGAGTTACGAATGTATCACCTAATGTTTATACGGCTTGACTAGGTTATGATTTCCGGCTGAACGTCCTATCATAACTCTTACTAGTGTTAAAATACAATTTATTTGTTAGACTCCACTGTAAGACTCAGTCAATGTCGCTTTGAAGATCATCACGAGAGCAGTTCTCGGTAATTTCGAGTACTAACTTTAAATCGTCCTCATATAGCAGACACGTAGCATGCTATACCATACTGACGAGATCATTGATCATTAAAAGAAAAAGTAATGGCCCAAGAACTGATCCTTGACTCACCCCAGATCGTGTGTGGTAAGAACCCGAAAGAAAGCACCCATAAGCAACAAATTGTTTCCGGTTTAAGAGGTAATTTGTAAAACGTAGAAGCTTTGGTGTGACTCCCATGGCTTGTAATTTGCTCAGTAAAATGTCATTGTCCACTGCATCGATTGTCTTTCTGAAATCAAAATAGAGAATATCCACTTCATACCCCCCAATCGACGAAAATTGGAATCGGAATTCATGACGCAATCAACGAGCGACAGTAAATTTGTTTCGACTGAGCGACCTGGTTGGATGCCATGTTGTTCATCACATAATTGGGATTTCAGTTGGTAATAAATTTCCCTATGCGCAAGTGTGTCAATCACCTTAGCCGGACACGACAAAACGGCAATAGAACGATGTTCCTCAACCGAAGACTTATTATTAGTTTTCGGTATCGGCGTAACTCGAGACACCTTCCATTGATCGGGATATATGCCACTTCGAAGTGCTAAGTTCAATTTATAGGTGAGTGGAAGAGCAAGCAAATTCCTACAGCCTATTAAAATATATGGTGGAACTTTGTCTGGGCCAAGTGAGCTACGCGGTTTTAGTTTACGAATTCCGTCTATTACCTGAGATATGGTGAAAATTTTCAATGTGTATGTAGCCCCCGTCAGTTGTAGTTGCAACCGGTAAAATATTATCAGCATCCAACTTAGGATTCTGTGGCCAAAAGACACTAGAAAAATACTCCGCAAAGGCATTGGCTGCGTCACTGCCGGTGAAGGTTTTGTTTTTGTAACTCATTGTGGGCTCAAAGCCACCCTTGGACCGAATACTTTTGATGTACTGCCAGCACTGAAGTCTTGAAACTTCTAATGCAATTTTCGATTGATGCCGTGTAAGTTATGTATGCACAATCAATACGTTCGTTTCGCTCAGATCGAATACTACTAAAGGCAAAATACACATTAGGGTCAGCGTAAAGTTTCCATTGTCTGTGAAGCATAGTTTTACGATTCAAATCTCTATTAATATCCGAGGAGAACCAAGCGTTTTCTATTAGACATTGCTCTCTTTTTTTTTTTTGGTACGCAAGTATCGAATATTTTATAAAGCACTCTGTAAAACTCACCAGTTGCCGACTGTACATCCGTGGCACTAGTGACACAGCTCCAGTCAGCCTGTGAGATATGTTCATATAGTACGAGAAAGTCAGCTTTACAAAAATTCCAGTCCGTCGCCGAGTCCAGATTACTAGGGCTGGGCTTCTCCTCGCTCAACGTCGTAAGAAGTCCAGCTTCAATGTCAAGAGGAGAATGATATGAGTCAACATTCACAATGCCACCAGCCTCAGCGGCTTGGACTTGCACAGCGCAATCAGTATCCCTTGAAAGGACGATATCCAACTTGCCGCCAAAAACATTAAATATATTATTATTTTCAACCATTGAACAATATGAAAGGAAATATGCAAAATAGCTGTTCACAGATTTTCATGCACTGTTGAGGTTGATATCACCAATTATAAATACCTTTCAAATCATTTACAAAGGATTCCACTTTACGGAACCACTCAAAATACACAGAATCCACGGCATTTGGAGGAATATACACAGCACAGATATATACACTAATCCCTCTAATGCTAAACTTAACCCAGAGATCTTCTCCATCGGTAGTTTCCAACTCACTTGTTCGAACCGGCCCGGCTTTGCAGCCACTAGGACGCCACCTCCTGGTCCGTTTCTGTCTCGACGTACTACATTCTAGCCAGTGGACACAACCTCAGAGTTCTCCACCGATAAATCCAAGAAAGTCTCAGTGGCAACAATAATATCAAAATCCAGCAGTGACATATTGGTTTTCCATCTATGTAACTTCGTTTTAATACCACGAACATTTTGATAAAATATATTAAGCTTAGTGACTGCTCTCGTGCGAGTAGGGAATTAAAATCAAAAATCACATAATATGCAACAAAGCATTTTTATTAGGTACTGTAAGTATGTATATCAATTTCAACGTCAAAAGTAAGTAGATAGTATTTCATTTAAAAAACAATGCAGGTCTCTCTACCTCCTTGATACCGTGTCCAAGCAAAAATACTTAAATACCAACGTCTGCTCACCAAACAGTTGCAACAGTATCCAGCAAGAGCAGCTCTAGTGTTAGAAATTGATGTTCTAGGTACCTACCTAAATAATGCACCTGAAAAAAATAAATGACTTGTGTTAGAAAATAAGCGTATTCTAACTCATTAGAATTCGCTTATTAATTAATTACGCTTACAATTGTTCTCTTTGGTGTGCTGGTATGTTCTTTTCCGCAGAGTCATCAAGCACAGTATGCGGTTTTTGTGCAGATTGACATGGCATGTAAGTATACCTGTTTCTAAATCTCCATAATGCTTAAACAGTTTCAGTACGTTCTTGCATCATCAAAATCATAAATTAAAAACGCTTCAATACATGCATTTATAATATTGACGACCATATCTGGAACTGAATCAGTTGAGTGCATTATCAAAACATTTTATTTTTATTACGACTTCGTGATTCCGATAAAACTTTATTAACAACTCGCAGTTGGGTAAAAAAATCAACCATTTCAAATGATAAATTGGTTACTTTTTTTAGGCACGGTTTCGATTAATAGACGATACAAAAGAGGGGGCCCAGAAAAAACTATCTCCTATAAGCATAAAAAGCACGATGTTAAATAATACTTAAAAAAAACACACACGTCTATGACTAGTAGGTAGGTATATAGTTATCTGTACTGCACTTTCCCGTACTAGTACGGGAATACAAAGTAAAAGCACGCGTGTTCACCTGATACACTGCATTTTGAACCTGAAAGCGCAGCAATAAGAGCAGGAGTGCTGAAGAATCTCTTTTACTGCTTGATTAAAATAATTTATTACCAGCAATGTACCTTTTACTACGAAAATAAAGTTCTCAATAATTGAATAGAATAGAAGAAATTGAATACTCTTTAATATATACACCCTAAAAAAGTCATTTTACATAGGGGGACACCCTTTGGATGGATTAAAGGGAGAAGGAGACAATACTGCAGGTAGTCAGTGGTGGTCATGAAAACTATAGACTAAAAGATGACATTGAAATATGGTATCCGCATCGCTGTCAACTGGCGTTCCCAAAAGACTGGCAGCCTTTGCATGGCATTAATTTAATCGATATTTTTTTCTTCAACATCAGGAAAAGAACCGCATCGATGATGAGCGGGGCCGTGGTAGCACCAACACTGTCCTCAGAACGTTAGCGTGCAAAATAAACGGTCCGTTTACTGTTTACTGGGCGAGTGTTCACTTGCTCAGAAATAGGAAATAGATAATGTACTCTGTAATGCATTTTGATTCTGTACTAACAAATTACTAACACCCTGTTATTTGTATTTTTATGTGCTCTACTAACAACCTTACTAACGTTTCATTTGTTAAAAATGTATGGACGTATGTCTGAAATAAAGATATATTATTATTAATTCTCAGCCTACGAAAAAGATATTAAATGCTTACCATATAGGATAATTGGTCCGAGGCTCACCATGAAGGAAATAAATGACACTAATAATTAGCTTGTTTAAACTTAGGCACAGTGGTTAAAGCCTCGTGCACGAGGTTTTAGGTTCAAATCCTGGCAATTGTGCCTTTCTCAATTCAAATGTACTTTCGGAGGTCATCTTAGACATTACTGATATCGGTGAAGGAAAAAATTCGTGTGGAAACCTGGACTTAGGGCGTTTGTCCACCGCAGCCGTCACCGAGAAATGAGATTATTTGAACCGAACGTGACGTCCCGGTGACGGTGATCGTTTGTCCACCGGAACCGAACTCGGCGGTTCAGTATGTTATGATAGACAAATCAAATGACGGGCGAACGGGGCCAATGCGACGGCCGGTGGCAATGAGGGGATCAAACGTGTTTTGTATTGCCGGTACTACGCCCCGACACAATCTCGGACCGAGTTCTAACGGTCGCGCCGAATTTCACGCGCTCAAAACTTCGTCGGCCGGGATGCCGGCGCTCGGGTGACGGACGTGAGTGGTCACGCGGCCGTAGTAAATGTATGTATCGCTACCTTCGACGCCGTCAAATCGTTCTCGGTGACGGACAAAGTTGGGTGGCGGTGTCTCCAGTCAGGAATCGAATCCAGGGCCTTGTGGTTACTAGCATAATCAGCCTATAATATTCCCACTGCTGGGACACAGGCCTCCTCTCGGTGAGAGGAAGTGGGCCGTAATGCACCACGCAGGCCCAGTGCGGGTTGCTACATGTCTTCGAAATTTTGCTTCTAGGACATGCCGGTTCCTAACGATGTTTTTTTCACCGTTTTGAGAGCAGTGTGGTTACTAGCCACACCGACTTAATCGATAACGCATTAATTTGCAGTAAATATTAATGATGATCGATAAATATAAATTAATCGACTCATTACGTAACAGCTTTAGTAATGATTAGATACTTAGTTTTTAACAACTTATGTAGGTAACGAATCATATAATCGAAAATACTCTGTAAGCGGGCGATTTTCATTTAATTAATAGTTTTTTTTTTAATTCGTCCGTTCACCTTAATCATGAAACTTATTCTTCTATTTTGTAAGTTCAAATAATTATTTTATTACACAATAGAGTAAAGATAACGTAACAAAATATAATCTTCTTGACACGAACTTGGTAGGTACTATCAGAGAAATATTGACCTAGCCACCTTAAGAGCGTTTACTCGTTCCGTGCGCTGCTTGGCTTAAAAACGTGATTTTTCAAACCAGATTGTCCAACAACCACTAATCTTACAAACATAAGAAATACTAATAACTTTAGGAAATATTGTTGTCTGTTTTTCTAATTAAGAGGTTTTTTCGATTAATACAACATTTGTGAATACCATCAAGATAACTGAACAGAGGTTTACTTGATTTCACTTTCAGTGTCAATTTCGAAGCTACTAATATCTGAAATTACTGATAGATCTAACAAACAAAATTTTTTATATAACTGGAAATATCCTTAACAAAATTTGTAATTAGAAGGATTTTTTATTTTAGACTCATATCTTAAGAAATAAAAATCCAAAGAATATGATTTTTTTAGAAATTGCAGTCGATAAAATGATTATTTTCACCATCTACCTTACTTAATTTAATATAATTTATACTTATTTATAATAGAAGAATGTCTTCTTTATAATTTACACCAAAAAAAATCAACAAAAATAACTCTATTATTTTTCTATAAATATTTTAAAACTACTATAAAACTCTGCGTACGAACCGATTCAAATCAGTCGGCAGTGAGCCTTTCCAGAGAGAGGACACGTCGCTGGGCGGTCTCCCTGACCCCTGTTGACCTTTGTCGTGCGTACACGGATAGCAAACGTAAAGTGTGATCGTCAAATTTTGGTACTTTGGTAAGTAAATTATTTTATTTTTGATGACCAGCAATATTGTGTGATCGTAAGTACTTCCTTACTGCTTATAACCGAATTTATTTGATAGTGACAACAAAATTATGTTTCAGACGGAATGGGAAATAAATCAAAGAGAATAAGAAAGAGAAAATGGAAAAATGGACTTTTGCGTGACATGGCCACCGAGGTTTACTCAGTAGAGTAACCATAACATCACGCCTGTTATTTTTATGTAAAATGTGGTCAAATTGAAAATCCAAGATGGCGCCGAGGAAAATTTTCGGTTTTTTCATCATGGGTGTCGTTTTCATGGTTTTGGGGTCGCTGATAACGAAAATGACGTCAAAATGAAAATCCAAGATGGCGCCGGCGAAAATTTTCGGTTTTTTCATCATGGGTATCGTTTTCTTGGTTTTTGGGGTCGCTGATAACGACAATGTGGTCAAATATAAATCCAAGATGGCGCCGAGAAAAAAAATCGAATTTTTCATCATGAGTGTCGTTTTCATGGTTCTTGGGGCCGTTGATTACGAAAATAATAATAATAATATAATATGAGACAACATCCATACTACGGTAACCTGATGACTGATATACATACTTATATACATATACACACCCAGACACAGGTCAAAAAGACATGTTCATGCACACAAATGTTTGACTTGTCCGGGAATCGAACCCGGGACCAGCGTGAATGTATTATAATAATATTAATATTATAATATGTAATAGTATTCGTCTGCAACGAACTCGGCGCGGCTCCGCGTAGATATTTAGAATTCTAATAAAAAAATAAATTTGAACGCAGCTAATAGCATTAGCCGTCAGCGGTGACATCTGTCAAATCACTTTCTTTAGAGCGTAGACAGAGAAACTAAAATAAATAAACAGTTTCTCTGTCTACGCTTTAGAGTCACAACACTTCGTCAGTGGATCATTGTTCATTAATTGCCATTATGCGTTATTTAATGGGTGGGTGATACTTGGTATCAGACCGGGAGGGAACCAATTGTTTTCAGGATGAGCCGTTCATAAAATTACCATCAGACGTCACTTAAGGTAAGTTAGTCTGATTTCCTAATTTTATTACACGGCTCATCCTGAAAACAATTATAAAATCCCGAAAATGACGTCAATATGAAAATCCAAGAAGGCGCCGAGGAAAATTTTCGGTTTTTTCATCATGGGTGTTGTGTTGTTCCCCCCCCATGTTCATAGTGTAGTAACATAGTAGATAACTATTAGTTACGCTAATTACGTTAATTAAAAATGCTACGCACGACAACCTACCCACCCTATTAGAGTTCACGCACACATTTGCACGCGTACAAACATCATTTGGTTAAGTAGTAGTAATAGGTAATATAAATAATATTTTACGAGCGTTGTATGAAGTGTCCGATGTGTGATTATAGTTCAAGTGTAACGACTGACGTTCGGCTGACTGTGCGTATTACGTAGATTAATTACGTTTAGTCATTGATAGAAATGCATTTAATTTTTTTTTTCAGTCAAAAAAATGTTTGTTTGTTTGCGGTGTGGACAGGACAGGAATTCGCTGTGAAGACCACAAAAATTACTCGAGACGACGGCTTTTGGAAAACAAAAATGGAATCAAAGTTATTGGAATTCTACGATAAATGTCTATTGCCTGAGATGATCGACCCAAGAAAAAGTCGGTCAATGACAATTAGAGATGTGCGATTTTAAAATTAAATACTTACTCTAAAGTTAGCTTGTTTTAATTTATTACAACAGTTCGATCCAAAAAATAAAATCATAAAATACATCCTAAATAAATAAAAGTATCAAAATTATTCGTGCTAGCTGTTTAGCGCTCATGCACACAGAGAAACCATTGTACTATTGTAGTGTGCCGCAGCGCGTACGCCGTTCGATAGATCGTGTACATTTTGACTTGGGCTAAATCGAACCAACGCTCTTAAGTGTAATTATTGCTTGCACTGCCCGGCCGGTATAGCAGCGTCTTTGTTTCTCATCGACCAATAGCAACACGCTGTGCAAATAGCAACTAAACTCAAAAAATATAGTTAACTCAAAACGTTAAAAAGCTGATAGCTTTCTCTTCTCCGATCCTTTTGTTTCTATAGTAGGTAAAAGAAACCCAAATGTCCAGATGTTTTGGGCTAACAGCCCAAATGACCAGATGTGCACATGAGCGCAAAATCTTTTAAGTAAAAAATTGCCGTTACTTTTTTCGTCCCTTTTTATTCCACTGTTATTGGTTGATGCAAAAGGGGACGGAAATCAGTCTTAGTCATCAATGCAAAGGATTTTGTTTTAAAATTGGCTAGCTCAATATTTCTCTGATAGTACCTATAGCTATAGCTCGCAGCTGCCGCCGTGGCAACAATACCCAGTCAGCTAGGTAGGAAAAAACCCTATTTAAAATGTCTACTTCAATATCATCTGCCTAGCCTCTTCCCAGAAGTCAGCTTCCAGTCTAACCGGATGCAGCTGAATACCAGTAATTTTACGTGGAGCGACTGCCTATCTAACCTCCACAATCCAGTTAATGGGTATCACGATACCCCTTGGTAAGACTAGCTGTCAGGCTTTCGGGCTGCTGATGGTAACGACTGTCAAAAATCCACGAATGAAAGCCGGGACCAACAGCTTGCTTAACGTGCTATCCGAGGCACGAAGGGTCTCGACTTGTAAAGATTGTCACCTATCCACGGACCGACCTATCCGCGGCAAGCGTAGCTTAACCTGATCGATCGACCCCTGCGGCTATTACAACTTAGTCATGAGTCCAAAAATCATATTTTTTTCAACATACAACCTGATACTGATCTGAAAATGGCAAAAAAAACGTAGAGAATTAATTTCGCGGGCAAAATCGCGCTTCTCCCGTAAAAAGTAACGGCAAGATAACCTTTGTGAGAGCTGGAGTCTATACTGCGTTCGGTACCTGTGTGTCAGATCTCCAGGCTGACAACCTCTTAAATTACACTCTTAAATTACAAAGACAATATTGCAATAACGTTCTAAGAAACAGGACAAGAGTTCCAAGAACTAAGAAGAAATCATTTAATTTAATTGTATGTGGTTATCAAGAATTTTGACACTGACAGGTGTCAAAATTGTTGTGAAATATTGACACTGACAGCCCTTGAACGCGGTTTAGAAGTGCAGATCGCGTTCAGTTTCATTGGTGAAATCTGCACTTAAACGTGAAAATAACTTTGAAACAGGTTTTGCGCAAAAAGTTTTAAGATAATAAACATAACATCACGCCTGTAATATCTGAAGGGTAAGACAGAGGTGTACCTATAGTAACACCCACATCTCGCACATAGGTACGTAACCAACATAATTACCAAAAGCTTAGTTTTATGTAAAGTTTAAAATCTCTACTCGAGCCACCAATCGTTTTATAATGTTGATTATTTATCTTTTAGGTTGACTGTGTACATAACAAATGAGTGTAGTGTAGTATGAGTAGATAGTACATAACAAAATAAAATGTATCATTTTGTAAAAGGGCGGAGACCTGGTGTTCTGAAATACAGGCCTAGAGCTTAGTTTAGGCACCAGTATCCCACAGTATTAAAATGTTGTCCGACTGTGATACCATGTTATATGTATTTTGTAATATTGTGGTGAGAAAAATAAATGTTATCTTATGTAATAGGGGGCGAGCCTATTTACAAAAAGTTTAAAATGCCAATATATCTAAATTGGTTGAAGCTACTGTAATACTAGGCGTACAAATTAGGTATTGATTTTCGAGATATGTAAATCGTCATTAGGTACAGATTTTGGTACTTAGTCAACGGGCAGTGATCATCCAGACGTGAATCGTGGTCGTGGTCATTTAAAAATACAATAACATGAACATTTTTAGGTATTATATGGGGCCATCCATGACTTACACACACGTTAAGAGGGAAGGAGGGGGTCAACAAAGTAAGACATCACAATCAAAATCAGAATATTTATTTGTATAACATAGGTATTTACATAAATGTTAACATATTTGGGCGCTATGTTTTGCCGTGAAGGCGTACAAATATTAAGTCAAATGTAATTAAAAACTAAAATACTTAAAAACTAAATAAAACAAGACAGAAATAAACTAAAAAATAACATAACATCGTGTGACAAGAATGGGGATGAGTCATCAGCTCCGTAACGTCACATATAAATTTTAATTATTAAAACTCGTAAACGTCAACCTTAACGAAAATCTTTACCAACTCTATCCATATTACTATAAGAACTTAGAAATATATTTAAAATTGTTAACTATGTGACGTCAGTCTCACAAATATGACCACGTGTGACAAGGACGGGCTCCAAAAATCATGAAATTCGGGTGACAAACCAAATTTATGGATTGCCCCTATTCAACATTTAAATCCTAAACTTAGTCCCGGCCACCGACACCGGTTTTTAGGTGAAATGTTATACCGAATTTTTATATACGAGTCCCGTGGTCAGATATCCACTGGTCCGGCCATGGTACAGGCCATGGTACGGAGCGAGAGGACTTGGGAAGCCGTTACCTTCTTCTGCAAAGCAGTAATGCTCACGAAGGAGGAGGCGGAACGCGTGAGGGAGAGTCAAAACTCGCGCCCTTACGCCCCTAGCCGCCGCAGGAGACGCCCTGGGCGTCGGGAATCACAGGCCGATTCCCAGCCACCGTAGGCGTGGGCTTGCGAACGGCGAGCAATGGGCAGCTCGCCGTTCAATAAGGACCAGGCCCGGGTCGACGGCGCGTTGTGTTCCACGCGCGCCTCAAAGAGATGTCAGCACCAATGACGGGGTCTGCTAGGACCGATGCCTGCTAGGGTTGCGGAAAAGTCCGAGAGGGATACCGTGGCCCCTGGCACAGGCAACTGAAGGAACACGGGTGGGTTTTAGTCATTAAGAGTCTGACACGCCTCCCACTCTGCCCAGAGCGGGAGAAGTTACTTGATGATTTGGGAAATCATAAAATAAATCACCAAACCCTCAAAAAAAAAAAAGGTATCCACTTTTAGATTTAGAAAATGGACAAAAAATACCGTGATCTTCAGAGCCTCAATAACAGGCGTGTTTTTTTTTCAGTTTTCTTGCCTTTTGTTCAAAGCGCAAATAGATCCAGAAGGGCTCGTAATGGTTCTTACTTTTATGAACCAGTAGACGCAATAGATATTGCTTTTGACGAATTCCCGAAGCTGATTGATGTGTTGCCGACTCTTGTAGAAAAAACACCGTCGGAATATGATGACACGCCTGGCGTGATAGTACAAAATATGTCAATTGACATAGAAAAAATAAATATAAACAAATTTAGAAAAAAAATGGATTCAATCACAGGCATTATTGCAAAAGATGACCCAAGAGCTAATAACGCGTCGAGAAGACAACAGTTTATCGAATGGCACAGTGGCCCCGGGAACTACTGGAAGGGGTATGACCAACGTATAAAGCGAAAATGTCTCGATCTCATGCTGCAGGTATTGTACATGGCCAGGCACAAACTAAAGAAACTCCAACAAAATAAATACTACAGCACCACGGATACTGGCTTCCGTATTGCATTCACGTTTCGTATGTTAGTAAGACTCTACAGGAAAATGATGCAGTTTTTTTCTCACTCGTGGCGAATTAAATCAGCAAGGGATATTCCCAATGCTCAAATAATCATGCACGGGAAAGTGACGAGGCTCCACGTAGACTTTTGTTACCTTTGGTGGGTTTTAATAAGTGTGGATGGTACGTACAAAAAATCAACAAACGCACGGAAGGACAAAAAGTCATTTCAACAAATCATGCAGGACCAAATGGAGCTTCAAGCACTCGAACAAGCAGCAAACACGCCCAAAGTAAGAGCGGGCTGGAGCGCTGGGCAGCAGTGATAACATTTTTTATCTTAGCGTCATGCTTACCGCAAATAATAGTATTTTGTTACTCTTCCTTTCTTTATTTCTTTTCTTTGATGAGCTAAAGGAGCGGCCGCTCCGTCCCGGGACGCTCAGGACCAGAGAGACGCTCAGACCAGAGTATGTTATCTTATAGCAATCATTAACTTTAATAAATTCAATGTATCTTAGAATGGGTTTTCTTTGTACAGGATGTAACAAGACTTACACGTAGTAACATTTAGCAAAAAATATTTCTGGGAAATTACTGTATTTTTTTGGTATGCAAAATGGCTGTTTACGGCAACGCGTAATGTAATACACGCAACACATTGCGCTAATAGCAAGCAACATCACAGGAGTTATGAGGGTATTTCAAGTTAAGTTATAATATTTAAAACTAACATACACACAAGAAAAAACTCACGTCTTCTTCCCATAGGGGTAGGCAGACAATACAGAACGCCACGTCCTTGCGTACTCCTTTTGCCTCGTCTACGTCCTTACATCTAGTCGTACACGCACGTCGGTTGCAAGCACTAGGTACGCACCTGACCTTTCTGAAGCCGAGATTAATCTCATTTAGATTAAGATTTCATCGCATTGAGGATCAATCGCTAGTAATATCCAGGGTCTAAGGATAGTTAAAACTTGTTTTTGTGAGAAACAAAAGTTGGAATGTTGACCTTTAATATATCCGTAACCAGACGCTTTCTCGAAGATACCTATGTATCCAGATGTTCAAGAACGTGGATTCGCAACTTCACAAGTGTCTAAAAATCGTCGACGTACGGTCAACCGCAGATGCACTATGAAAATCGCCCTTACAACTGCGACACAAGGGTGCTATCGATATCGATGGGCGATTGACTGTTCCTGCGTATTATAAAGAACGCCGCTTTTTAACTCAAGCCGACTATGAGACTCTGAGCGTAAATATTCGCGCATCTACCACTTTTTTCATTTCTCTTTTTTAAAGTACCAATTGTATTAAGGATGCACTAGCACAACCTAGAACTAAATTCACTCCCGCAATTTCTTCTGCAGATGACATAACTGTTCGATGATCAAAAATAATGCAATGAGTTCAATGTTAACGCTGGTGGAAAAGAGTATAAAAGTCATAAATGTACACTTTCTAATTAAAAACGTCTACTAAATATTAAATTGATAAGCGATTGATTAGTAAAATTATTATTTATAAACGCTATGTAACGTTAGGAGGGCGCTAACCAGTTGATTATAAGATGTCAAAGACATACGCGACGAGGCACTGCAGGGTTTGCCTGAGGTACCTCAACGTATTCTAGCGTGACGTGATGACGGAGCACAATGCGTACAGAAGAATCAACTAGGCCATTCAGCATCTGCTGCAAGCCATGCAGCGATTCAGATAGTATGACGATGCCATCTGCAAATCTCAAGTGTGAGATATACTCAACGTTGATGTTAATGCCGCGTCCTTCCCAGTTCAGCGTCTTAAGCAAATCCTCCAAAGCGTTAGAGAAAAATTTCGGGGAAATAAGGTCCCCTTGTTTCACCCCTCGACGCAGTGGGATATATTTAGTTCGCTGGTCCTGAGCTTGGACGGTCAACTGTACGACAGATACAAAAATCCTGTCTCTTAATTAAAATTCTGTTTTTTAGTCGACAATTGTGATTGTAACCTGGGGGTCTACTCTCTAAGTCCGTCAACGAAGATACGGGCCCGGCCGAAAGTAGTTGATCCCTCAAAACAAGTGTCAAATTCAATTTTTCGGACGGGCATTTACATATCGGGGTTAAGGAACAACTGTGAAATCGTTCGTGAAACGCTCGTAACTTCAGCCAAAACTACAAATTTCGTGCTTAAGGCTTGCTTTCGTGCCCTCTGTGCCGAACGCCTAATTTCGCCACTAATTATCTGCTATCTTACGTTTATATATGAAGAAAAGTTAATAATTGATTAAGAGCTAGCTCATGAATCATGCGTAAGGTAAGGTTGCGTTAGACGTATCTACCAGCGCCAGCCTACAGCAATATATGCTCTCTTGAATAAAAAAACTGAGATGTAATGATGTAAAAATGTGCTATTCAGTCCCGTGATTTAACTAAAATAAGCTGTTGACATGCTCAATTCTGGAGAAGAAAAATAATCAGAATTTACTTGTTTTCTACCGTCTTATAAAAAAAATCGTAAACGTTTGTAAGCTATTTCTGAAAAGTATATGACGAGAAAGACATAGTTTTTGTTCATGGCAGATTTTGTGGTATTCCAACATCATTTAAGCTTAACCTAACCGTATTGTTCTTATGCCAGTGGTTTTGATTTTAAACTGAAGGCCCAGCTGCTTCGTGACTGCAAAGAATTCCTAAATCGTACCATGAAAACAGAACAATATTTTAAAGACCTACAAATGTGATAAAGAAATACAGCTGAAATCGACGATAACATATATATTAAAATAAAATTTAATTAATTTAGAGTCTTCCTAACTTTTATAGACCTAAGGAATTTTGAGGAAAATTATCAATTAACTGATGATGATCATTGTGAGACTCCAAAAAGAGATGACCTACTCTAGACGACCTTTTTTTTTTGGAGGGTGGGAATACATCAATTTATTTCTCCTGCTCGGGGCGGAGCGGGAGGGCGTGTCAGACTCTTACTGACTAAAACTCACCCGTGTTCCTTCAGTGTCCTGCGCCAGAGGCCACGATAACCCTTTCGGACTTTCCGAAAAATAACCGTTAAATAAACCTCGACCACACGACAGAGGTAGGTCGGCATCTGGTGATACCGGAGAGCCTCCCTAACGCAACTCCAGGGTAGGGTATTGAAGGCATTGGCGATGTCTAGAGACACGGCCTAGACTACCCCACCCCGGGCCACAGCATCCCCCATCATGAGGGCCCGCATGCGCATGATGGCGTCCACCGTAGAGCGCCCCCTGCGTAAACCAAACTGGCTCTCCGCCAAATCCGGCCCCACCCGCACCAGCAGCCTGACGATGACGAAACGATCTGCAATGAGTCTTTCAAAGAGCTTGCTTACCTCGTCGAGCAGCACAATGGGCCAGTAAGCGGATGGAGAGTCCGCAGGGCGCCCCGGCTTCTTGATGAGGACCAGGTTCCCCGTCTTCCAACGAAGTGGGAACTGGCCCCTCTCCAAGCATGCGCTTAGGAGCCCCCTTACTCGAAGCCCGAGAGCCTCCGAGGCCAGGAACCAGACTTTCCCAGGTAAGCCGTCGGGTCCTGGGACGGTATTTTTGGCATTCAGCCTACGTACAGCCACTCGCAGCCGGAGTCTTCTTGACCCGACTCTTGAAATTATTTGTTTGTAGTTTTTAATTTGCGATAATGACGTCGTGTTTTATTATTCTTTAGATGTATACGCATCGTAACTGACGCAATATTCTAAGTACGACTTAGGTACCCATACCCCATAATCGTGCTGTAGGAACTTCTTTGTAAAACGCAAAAAAAAAACAATATGATAAAAGATTTTAGTGCTTTTATGAATGCTTGTTGAAAGATGTTTGTGCTGTGAAAGATTCAGTGGACGCAAACGATTTTGATTAATTTATATTACCTACCCTTAAAACTACAGTAGTTCTCCCTTAGGGGTTACGACTTACGCAACCTTACCCTAAATAATGGTAATGTCAATCCGGTTGAAAATCGTAGAAATACCTACTAAATTTTTCGATGACGATTGCCACTTGTCTAGGACCTTGGAACAGTGTCGTGGATCTAAATAATCATGTGTGTCTGAGTAGACCCACCGTTACGTGGTTCAAGAACATGTCAACCAAGATACCCACTTACATACTAATTCCATGTTGTCAACAAAACTGAACGACATTTGACATTACAAGTCTAGACTAATCGACGGTATTGATATTCCAATAATACCTAAGTCAATAGTAGGGTTCTTCGACCACGGGATTCCCCGGTTTGCTTTGGATCCAAAAGTGTAAAATTATATTAAAGAAAAGTTAAAGAATTATTAAAGAAAAATTTTATCTCGATTTTCAAGAGGCCATATTATATTTGAAAAGAGTGCACATAACGGCGTAAACATTTCAGGAGGTCGTCGGACCATGGAAAGCAGCAAACTCCATTCATGTCTAGCTTTAGGTATTGAGTTAGAATAGGTTAGAATTAGAATATATATAATATTGGGTGGGTATATACGGGGTTCATACTGAAAGTTTTTAGAATAGGCCAGTAAGAAAAGCAGACGATGAAAAATTTATTTAAATTTCGAATTAGGAACTCTTTTGGAATCTGTAGATGTGTAATGAATTCATATGTCTTTTGTTATTACAAATTGGCGGCAATTTAAAAAGTGTCTGTCGTGCGACTAGAGAAAATTTTCGTTCAATGATTTATTACGACTTTCGTTGCTGTCTTACTCAACAACAATGCTACGATAGACTTCGATTAGTATTTCATGACGAAGCCCCATCCCGTGCCACTGTTTACAACTGGGTTAATGAGTTTAAACGTGGTCGAAGCAAACGCATTGATGATTCGCGAGAAGGACGTCATTCTACGGTGACTACTGAAGATAACGTGAGTGCTGTGCGGCTAATGATAGAAGCTGATAGAAGGGTGACATATCAATAGATTCGGGCAGCTTTAGGCTGCCTGTCCACGGAAGCTAAGCGAGGCTGCGGAGCGGAGAAACGGAGGAATAAGATTGTATAAGCGGAGATTTCATGCAATACTATTGGTTAATATTCCTCCGTTTCTCCGCTCCGCAGCCTCGCTCCGCTTCTATGGAGAGGCGGCCTTAGGCATTGGTATGAGTCAACTACAAAAAGTCTTACAGGAACATTTAGGCGTCAGAAAGCTTTGTACTAGATGGATACCTCATAATTTGACAGAAGATCAAAAAAGCCGTCGCGTCGTTTGGATTGGTGCCGCTCAATGCTTGAAAAGTATGACGGACGTGACTCGAATGCTGTATATGACATCGTCATAGGTGATGCAAGCTGGATATATTGTTACGAACCCGAAACCAGAAGACAATCTGCGCAATGGATGTTTCCATTCGAAGATTTGCCGACAAAAGTAAAGAAGGGCAGAAGTCAAGGCAAAAAGATAATTGCCTCATTCTTTGGACGGACGGGTCATTTCGCAACAATTAGAAGAAAAAAAGACTGTAACGGCAGATTGCTATGTCAGTCATTGTTTACCAGTTGTCTTGGAAAAGGTATTAGACAGCAGCGCCCAAGAAGCTGGATCCTCCTCCACCACGACAACGCTCCACCTCACTCCGCCAGACGGACTGTTGAATATTTGTCTATCGAAAGTGTGGAGTTAGTAAATCATCCTCCTTACAGTCCTGACCTGGCACCTAGTGACTTTTACTTATTTCCAAAAATAAAAGATAAAGGACCATGGGCACTTTTGTATGAACACTGGGCCCACTTTTCAAAGTTGTGCAACAGTGATGAAACCTATGTCATAAGAAAGCTCTTAGTGTGTACTTTATTTCATTCTATGGTAGCTAAGTTCAAATCCAGCGCGAAATTGGCGTTTTAGTGCGTTCAAAAACAATATTGTAAATGAAAAATGCGCATGACCTATTACTTATTGCTCCTTTTTTATTCATTTTTTTTTTATTTATGCATAACGGAAAAGCTCTCGGCCTCCATCTTACCTGGTAGCAAGGGTGATCGGCCGTAGGTGGAAACGAGCTTCACCCGGAATCATCAACCACAGAGGAACTGGCTATCTTACCTCTTACTGCCGAAACACAACAATGCTTAACATTGTTACTATGGCGACAGACTTAGATAAGATGGCGTTAGCTAGCCAGGCGGTCTTAGAACAAGCCCTACCACCAACTAAACCTAAAAAACTGGAAATCGAACCAGGGACCTCTGGGTCTGAAGTTAAGTGGTCTCACTAGACCACAGAGGCGGTTAAAATTAAAGAATGATAAATATCGACTTGGTCTTGTACAATATTTTTTAGGTGTGATTGTGATGTGAGTGTTCTTTACAAATAAAAAACGACTTATTTTGTACGAGTTTATTTATTTATTAAATGTTTTATACACACAAGTGTACAGAGGCGGACTATTTCAACATTAACAGCTACTATGTGATGCCTCTCGGCGCGTCTTAGAACGTATTAGTTATAATAATTATAATAAATAATAGTCCTTCTGGCCGAATTTCGACCACGGCGGCCAGTCTCAGCGGAGACAAGCCATCTGCGCGGGACATATTAAAGTGCACAAGTGTGTGCGCAAACACATAACAGCCATAAAAGGCAGTTTTTAAAAGGCATCTATAATAATTTCATCTAAATGTATTGCTGGTCGATGGAAACCATCCCCATGTCTACCTAGTCCCAAGTACCATATTATGGATATGACATGGGCACAACTTCCGATAGTGCGTCTGCCCGTGAGACATGTACAGTAGTATTGTATAATGGCGTCCTTGCCTACTTGGTCACGGTCAATTAAGACGTAGGTATAATACATCCTCGATCTAACGTGTCGTGACTGTACACGTCCCCTAAGCAACCATACATTATTTTGCTGAATATTGCATTGCTCTAAGTCATTTAAATTGTTTTCACGATATATTTCTATTGTGTATACACCACCATCCCGTAAGTTTTCACTAACGTATGACCTGGCAAGTTTAATTTGGTAAGAGCCCAAGGAAATCATTAATATATCATCTTCAGTTAGCTGGGGAAAATCTTCTAAATGAGGCAGATTAGCTTCCATTCTTATGAATGCTACCCTTTGCATGTTTAGGTTTTTCAGTGTAACATAATTAAATAAAAGATTCGGAGAGTTGATTTTCTCATTTATAATATTCCAAATGTTATGACTAAGCCGGTGGTCTATGGCTACTTTATAAAAAGCATTTATAAGAGAAGCCGCAATTTTAAAATCAATGAACATATGTGGCAATGCTCTATTAAAATAATCTTGGCGTAATAATTTAAACCTATTTTTAAACTTGCCGTTCACCGCTTCCACCACCCAACGACATATTGTTACTAATCTTGCTTTATTAGCTTGTTCGGTCGTCAATTGACTTTCATTTCTATAGTTTGTTGGAGGAATATGTGGTTCATATCCTAATGACTGAAGATCTACTACACTATCTCTGAAACCCCTATCTAAAATGAATACATCGTTTTGATGAAACATCCAATGAAAAGTATTATCTTCATTAGCACATAAGCTAGTCATAATCGACGCATCACTTGTTGTTGCAGCGTATGGACCAAGAACGTCTATTATATAACCGTCACTGCATACCATTAAAAAAGGTTTCAATAGATTTTGAAACTTATGATGGCTATAGGTCAAACGCTGAAAGAGAAAGTTACTACTTTTCTCTATATAAACATATGTTCCATCACATATTATTATAGCTTTTGTATTTTCTTCATTACCATATATCATTTTTGGTAAAAACAAGTTCCTTTGAAGCATGTTTTGCCTGGAAATATTATCCATACCTAAATGAATGTTTACAAAATCGCTCACTAAATGTTGTCTAGCTAATGTTAATTTTCTTTCCAAAGACCTGCGTGACATATTAAACAGAGTAGCTAATCTTTCGTTAGACTCTCCGGTTCTAAGTTTAGCTAAGTAAACCCCGATCACGGTGCGCGAACGATTAACCGTTTGTGTCAGCGAAGGAGTTTCTTCCAATACTGTATTGAATTGGCCGATGGTGATTCCAGTCCAAAAAAAAACATCGTTGTCATTTATTGATTCCAAAAACTCGAAATCAAATCTCGATCTTCGGTTAACAGCAGATATTAGTATATTAGACATGTCTGTGAAATGTGCAACATTGAACTCATTTGAAACATTACAATTCTCATGTAATAAATGCCATTCGTTACTTTCCAGGTGATCGGTACATACTCTAGCATTTTCAGGGATGTACAAACGTTGTGAACAAAGTACGTTTACAATAATCGTGTTAGGAATTCTATGACGTTCAATATTGTGACAATAATTAAATATACAACGCCTGGTAGAGTTCGGTGCTCTAACATGTTCGGGAGCATAAAAAAATTGTTGAAAGTTCTGCACCGCGGGATCTTGTACACGAACTGCATCATCTGGGATGTTTTCTGCAGGTCCTTGTTCATTAATAGCAACAACTTCGATGTTTTCCGCAGGTCCTTGTTCATTAATGGCATCATCTTGGACGTTTTCCGCAGGTCCTTCTTCATTAATGGCATCATCTTGGACGTTTTCCGCAGGTCCTTGTTCATTAATGCCATCATTATCGGTGTTCTCTGTAGGTCGTTGTATAACAACAGCATTGGTTCTTTGCCAGCAACGGTGACAAACTTGTTGTGTATTATTAAATACTACCTGCAAAGATTATATTTTATGAACACATAAATCGTTAAAGATATTCCTAATTATTCTTTAGATTACTGTCTTGCAGAACTCTTGTCAAAAAGATTTTTTTTAAGTTAGCTATTATTTTTTCTATATATTGTTATCTTTACAACCCGGTCAAAATATCTGTGCACCTGGCATCGATGACGTCATATTAGCACTCTAATACAGTATGTGTGACGACATGGCGAGCGCGGTGTGGCTAAAGGGAATTTGCGAGAGGCATTGCATTCCAGCAAGGTGCACAGATATTTTGATAGTGTTATATGTATATAATCGGTGCACTTCTAACTTGGACGATTGATATCATATTCACAAAATATTATTTTGTTTAGACGATGGTTCAAATCTGATAGGTTATGATGTACTTAAAGCTCAAACTCAAAACGTTTGTTTCAATTGAACCGTTTACAGGCACTTGAATTGTCAAGGTAGAAAATGTGTAGCAGAACGTCCACCAGGACGGTTATTATTACTATGTCTATTGATAATAAAATTCTTGTATTATTCTTCTTTTACAAATCAATAATCCAAAGTAGGTTATAGGTTTGAACATTAAACGATTATAAATACAAAAACTTTTTATTTAGTAACATAATTAAGTCGATATTGGGTCGGAGATATTGAAATGTTAAAATATGATACAGTAATAGGTAGGTACATACCTGGATCAAAGCATTCTGCTGAACATATTCAGCAAACTGTGGACGAATCGCAGGTAGATCATCTCTTAAAACATGGCGTCTTGTCCGCAAAACACGTGAACGCAAACACATAACACAGCAATTTTCTGCCATTGCAAACAGTCACAAACCAATTAAATCAATGTCCATATGCTAGCCAGGGTAATGATAGATAAAACTAAACAACAATATCCTTTACACAAAGTGATATCAGAGTCCATTAACAAGCCGGGATCAGTAAGTCGTAATACAAGCCGAGATTAACACAAATAAGCACTTACACCGAGCGTAAATAACGTACGAGCAACGACTGAACAGACATGATCATCCCCCGTTTGTGTAAGGGTGTAAGAATGCGGGGGAAGGGAGGGTTGTGTCCTGCGTGCACGCAGGTACAAAACAGGAGCCATACCATGACGTGTCAGGCTCCGGTGCAAGAGAGAGACGGAGTTATACACGACTCATAGCGTTGTCCCTTTTCCGTGACGGAGTTTGGAGACAGGTTTTTTTACAGCAGGTAAAAAACCCCGTCCGCTAAGTAGCATAGTTAGTTGGCTATTATGATCGTACAAACAAAACTAACTAATCATTCAAAACCAAAATAACATGTTCCCGGGCAATACACGGCCTATGTGTTGATCTATTTTAGTGTATTTTTAGTCAAATAAGAGTTATTTATAATCCTAGCTACTGACAAACAGCTAATCATAATATAAAATAAAAACAAAACAAATATCAAAAAACGCAAAAAAAAACTATTTTTGCGCCCGATTTCGACTTAGCTGCCATAAAATGAAATAAAGTACACTTCAAGAGCTTTCGTATGACATATAATTCATCACTGTTGGACAAGGTTGAAAAGTGGGCCCAAAATGACGCATGGTCCTTTAGAGGAATTCGTTGTATGGACCCTGAAGAAGAGTGTCCCACCTCTTCAGTCAATGGTTCCATCGTATGCGACGGTGCTTCGAAAGGAAAGGAGACTACTTCGAAGAACAATAAACATCGTGCTTCTACATCACTAAGTATTTTATTTTCTAAAAACTTTCAGTGTGACTCACGTATATACCTACCCGAGCACGGCCGTATCGTTTTATTGTTATCAGGTTCTCTTTTTAAATTTTGTGTTAAAAGATAATAATTCAACAGCCTTTTCTCAATCACGTTGGGTTAGGGTTGGCTTCCAATCTAACCGGATGCAGTTGAATATCAGTATTTAACATGCAGCGAGTGCTTAGCTAAACTCTATAACCCGGATAACACAATCCCCTTAGATACATAAACTTAATAGGGGAAGATAATATGTTACTTGAATACAGTGCGCGGCCCTACTAAACCAGGTCCAATAGACACAGTGACACTCAGTCACACGCGGACCATCATCTAAGACATCAATAATTTCTTCAAATTGCCTTCTTATGTAGGTATTCAATAAGTGTTGAAAAATAAGAGACGGAAATACTTTTCGCGCGTACAGTACAGCCAAAAATATTTATTTGTTGAAAATTATAATTTTATTTATTGTTTGCTTCGCCATTTTTGTGAGAATGTGATAGATAGTACAAAACAGACGTGAGAGACACGATGCGACGCAACGCTCGACTTTCACGAGATAGGTACTATCAAAGTTCATAATCTTAAGCATTCGGTGGCCAACGCGATTGCGCTCGCACGACTGTGTCGGATCCTATCTCAGTTCTTGTCTATCGGTAACTGTTAATAAGCAACTGTGGTCACAAATGTGTGAGTTTCGTTGAATTTAGCTGAGCACCGACAATTTTGTTGTGAGCCCAGATTTAGTGATTGCGATGTAAGAGGGTAAGGTATCTTCCCCTATTATGTATATCTAAGACATCTGAAAACCAGTTCATACCAAGGGGTATCCCCTTGGTATGAACTGGTTTTCAGATTTTCGAGCTTCTGACTAAATCTCCGTAACGAATAAGATAAGATACTTTGAATGTCAAAGATCTACGAATGACAGCCGAATCCAACGGCTTATCGTGCTTACCGATGCACGGAGAAGGCTCGAAATGAAATGGATGGTTACCCACAACGAACTAACCCGCAAACGCGGCTTAACCTTGATCGATCCACGCGTGGGCTATTAGTTAGCCACGAGCCCATCTAAGCGTTCAAAGACAAGTACCTAATAATGTTTAAAACACAGTTTTAACTAGTTCTAGCTTGTTGTTACTAGTTTTCATTAAAAGCAATTAACAAATTTGCAATTATACTGTAGGTGTATAAACATTAATTAAATTTAAATCACCGAACCACGCTAGTAAAAACATCGTTTAAGTATTAGCGAGGTGGTATAGGTACTTACACGACAGCACTACTTATCCAAGAAACACTATTTATTTTAATTTCGGATGATTTGTGATTAATAGAATGCTGCTTCTTGCTGTAATTGCAATATCACGTAAGTGGCTTTATACAAAATGAAGACTATCATACAGGATGGCAGGGACATCGACGTCCAAACTGTAATCATGAATTCAGCGCAAGATTCTGGACCCCAGCGAATAAATTTTTCGTCAAAATGTATGGAACAGCATATTTTTTTTTATAACCGACTTTAAGTCTCAACGCAAGCTGGGGATTGGGGGTTCAGAATGGTAACATATTGCACGTCCATGTCCCTGCCACCAAATACCTGCCAAATTTTCAGAGATGATTCAAAATCGATAATATTTACAATTTATGAAATAAAATAAAAAATATTACATTTTTATTCCTGTCCGCTTCTAAAAACAGAACGTGTGGAAATAAATTCAGTTCAACAACCTAGACCGCACGCTCTTATAAGTAGGTAGGTATTTGTAACATAATTCGGCAACGCGCATACACAAACACGAATCTGCATTAATGTACCTAGGTATTGGTTCCCTTCCGACGGCTGGCACATGGGTCGTCTACGCATCCTTACTTCTCACGTCGAACCTGCGTATTCTAATATCTGAAGATAAGATAAGATATACATATATATATATAATAATAAAACATTTATTTCACACTGCAATGGCCTGTAGACATATATCTTACAAACCAACATATATAAAGTACTTATATAAAACAAAACTTGCGCTAATAATAGCTTAAATTTATGTTAGTAGCACTTCACTAGCTTGTCCTTGTGCTGTCCTGTGGTACTTGTCCGCGGAAGCGACGGAACACCACGCCCTGCGGCTAAAAGTCTTCTTACATGACGACCGAAGGGCAGATAATAATAATTCTGTACCACGAACGCCTTGAAGTTGCATATATATTTATATATCTGGTTTTTAATTTGAATTATTACTTTTTGTTTCAAATATGAAGTTTGATATATGACGCCCGGTGCGCCTTCTGCGGGCCGAGAGAGTGGATGAGATCCCCCTCTCCCTTTCCGCAGCCTCCTTCTGCGAGACGACTGTTTCGCAGAAGGTGACCACCGCGTCCCAGGACTCGGCGCTGCCGACCATCGACTCGACTACGGCCGGTAGCGACAAGTCACTGCCTACTTCTGAGATGAGGGCACGGCGCGGCTCCTCCCAAGCGGCACACTCTGCCAGCGTATGTCGCGCCGTGTCCTCCCGGCAGTCGACGCAGTTGTGACACCGGGCGTCCGGCTCTCTGTTTATGCGACACAGGTACTTCCCGAAGCAACCATGCCCCGAGAGCACCTGCGTCACCCGAAACGACAGGGAGCCGTGCCTTCTCCCGAGCCAGCGCTCGAGCACCGGCCGGACCGCCTCGATGGTGACGAGGCCGGCGGTAGGGCGTGAGAGCCTCTCCCGCCATTCCGCCACCAGGGCCTCGCGAAGTTGAGACCGACACAGCTCCATGTGTCGCTGCATCGGTCCCTCGGACCGCGCCCTCGCTTCCTCGCACCCCCGAAACAATGACGCGAGTACTTTCGCCTCGATGTCGCAGGGCGAAGATCCGGCCAGTACGCAAGCCGCCTCGTAGTAGATCGTGCGATACCCCCTGATGACTCTGACGGCTATCGCCCTCTGTGGCTTTCGCAAAACAGCGATGCTGCCGGCCGTCAGGTCAGAGGCACACACCGGGGCCCCATACAGGGCCATGTATCGCACGATCCCCACGTAGAGCCGCCTACAGGCGGCGCCAGGGCCCCCAGATTGGGAAGCAGCGTTGCGAGCGCGCCAGCCGCGCCCAGCAACTTGGTCGCCAGCCTTCGGAAGTGGGGCCCGAAGTCCCACCGGCTGTCGAGCACCAATCCTAAATAGTTCATGGCGGACTCGATAGAGATCCGAGCCCCCCCGACCACGATGTGTGAGCCGGGTGATGGCGCCCGCCGGGGTCGTAAATTAGCCTTTTTTTTTTTTTTTTTTGTTTCCGGGGTGGAAAATCCTCATGGATGTCCGCCGCCCTGGGGCGGGCGGCGGGGTCTGTCAGACTCTTACTGACTAAAAACCACCCCGGTGTTCCATCTCACACCTACGCCGGGGGTCGCGGGAACATACGATCCTTCCGCAACCCACGACTGGTGCCGGCCCGCCGCTGCGGGCCTCTTCGGGTCTGGGGGGGAGTGAGGTGTTTGACTCCCCCCGCGACGTCTAAAAGGGGCGCGCGTGGAACACTACGCGCCGCCACCTCGGGTCCTGATGTATGGGGGGCGACGGACGTCCCCGAGTCCGTCGCCCCTGGACCCATTTAGGGGGGCTGGAAGAGGGCGTTGTCCGCCCTCCGCCGACGCCCGGTGCGCCTTCTGCGGGCCGGGTGAGTGGACGAGATCTCCCTCTCCCTTTCCGCAGCCTCCTTCTGCGAGACGACTGTCTCGCAGAAGGAAACCACCGCGTCCCAGGACTCGTCGCCGCCGACCATCGACTCGACTACGGCCGGCAGCGACAAGTCACTGCCTACTTCTGAGATGAGGGCACGGCGCGGCTCCTCCCAAGCGGCACACTCTGCCAGCGTATGCCGCGCCGTGTCCTCTCGGCAGTCGACGCAGTGGTGACACCGGGCGTCCGGCTCCCTGTTTATGCGACACAGGTACTTCCCGAAGCAACCATGCCCCGAGAGCACCTGCGTCGCCCGAAACGACAGGGAGCCGTGCCTCCTCCCGAGCCAGCGCTCGAGTACCGGCCGGACCGCCTCGATGGTGACGAGGCCGGCGGTAGGCCGAGAAAGCCTGTCCCGCCATTCCGCCACCAGGACCTCGCGAAGCTGAGACCGACGCAGCTCCATGTGCCGCTGCATCGGTCCCTCGCCCCGCGCCCTCGCTTCCTCGCGCCACCGATACAATGACGCGAGTACTTTCGCCTCGAGGTCCCAGGGCGGGGATCCGGCCAGTACGCAAGCCGCCTCGTAAGAGATCGTGCGATACCCCCTGATGACTCTGACGGCCATCGCCCTCTGCGGCTTTCGCAAAACTACGATGCTGCCGGCCGTCAGGTCAGAGGCCCACACCGGGGCCCCATACAGGGCCATGGATCGCACAACCCCCACGTAGAGCCGCCTACAGACGGCGCTCGGGCCCCCCAGATTGGGAAGCAGCGTCGCGAGCGCGCCAGCCGCGCCCAGCAACTTGGGCGCCAGCCGTCGGAAGTGGGGCTCGAAGTTCCACCGGCTGTCGAGCACCAATCCTAAATACTTCATGGGGGTCGTAAATTAGCCTAACCTAACCACTTATAACGGCAGCAAGATAGAGGGAAAAGTAGGAGCTGCCCTGACTTGGTGGGAAAGCGGAAAGGAGACGGAGTCAAGTACTTTCGGCCTGGAGCCCCACAACACTGTCTTCCAAACGGAAATGTACGCTCTCTTCAGAGCTGTCAGGATGGCAAGAGAATCTAGGGCGGCCTCCGTAAGCATCTTAAGCGACTCAAGATCGTCGCTTGACCTGCTGAGGAGTCCGTCTGTCACTCACCACCTGGCACTCCAAATCAAGAGAAGCGTCCGAGAGTTAAGAGAAGAAGGCAGAGAAGTGAGGTTATTCTGGCTGAGGGCTCACGTGGGAACCGCCGGGAATGAAAGAGCGGACGAGCTGGCCAAGGAGGCAGCGTTAACCAAGGACACATCAGACTACAGCAAGGTCTTCGTATCGTTCGTGAGGAGGAAGATACGGGAGGAGACTATAAAGAAGTGGCAAGCGCGGTACGAGTCCTCCAGTACAGGAGCGGTCACAAAAGTGTTCTTCCCAGACGTCCTAGCGGCGAAAAGAACACTCAGAGACGCCGTTCTCACACCGGTCCATGTACAAATCCTAACAGGACACGGAGGATTCTCAGCGTATCTCCACCGATTTCATCTCAAAGATAGTCCCTCGTGCGTCTGTGACCCCAGTTGCGAAGAAACAGTCTGGCACCTGCTCTTTGAATGCCCAAGATTCAGCCAAGACAGAATGGAGCCGGAAGCACTGTTCGAAATCCAGCTAAGTCAGTCCACACTCCACACCATCATGGAGAGACCGGCTACTAGGAAACCATTCTTGGCACTCGCGAGCAAAATCGCCACGGTCGCAGCAGGGGCTAACAAAACAGACGTTCCCTTACGCAGTCGAAACCGACCACCATCCACACAAACAGTCACAACCACGTCAACCACTACAACCACAAACACACAAATAACAACAACCACATCACTTACCTTAACACAAGCAACACACACAAGACCCAAAACAGCATCAGCAGCAGCAGCAACAGTTAACTCACAACAACCAGCCCCTAGCACCATGACCACCGTGCAATTCCTGGCATGCGGAGGAGACGGAGTCCCAGGCGTCCGATTGCGAGGCGTCACCCTCTTCATGAACAGGGAAGGCGAAAGGCTAGGCATAAGTTTCTGTATAGGCTCAAGTCGAGCTGCGGCCCGAATACCGATTTCCCCAGGCCTTGCCGCCCTGATCAACGGAAGCACTACCAAAACGAGCATGAAAGGTAGCAAGTATGCTGCACTGCCACGGATGGAAGTAGCCACTCACCGATGCCGTCTAATGCGATTCAAAGGTAAGACGATCGCACTATTCGAGTGGGGAGAGGAGACTTCATTTGTTCAGGCAAGCTCATTGCTTCAAAAAATCAGGGAGGCAGGAGATTACACGGGAGCTACAGCCCGCACCATCAGTGTAGACGCGATGACGGTCGGAGGAGAAAGAGGAGACGTCGCAGACCGATTCGGTTGTTTGAAAGCCTCGGAAGATCATCATGAGGTGGTTGTCTACGAGGACAGAGGGGAAACTCTAAGTTTCCTCAAACCCCCCCGATAGCCAACAGCCGGTGCGACGAGCCCCACAACAAGCCCGACCAGTCAGAGCGGATCGGAGAGGGCCCAGCAGAAAGCAGCCGCCGAGAAAGCGGCAAAGGAGCAGAGCAAAACCGTTAGCCCGGAGGACCGGGCCCGGACGAGGAGTCGCCTTACAGCTTTCGGCACTTTCCTCGGTGCACTGCTCCCCAGCACCAGCCGCGCATCACCATCCCACGCACAGGAGTCAGCAGTGAGGAGGTTTTTCAGTAAAAAACCCAGAGAACCGACACCGCAAAAGCCTATCCCAACAAGAGCCGACCAAGGGCAAGTCAGCCCGCCGACCCTCGCAGTGAACTCGGGTGTCACGGACCACGTGAAGAGCGCTTTCCTCGAGTACGTAGCAGTTCTGAGAGCGACCAGAGAGGTCAATCTCATGACGTGCAAGAAGATCCTGCAGACCTTCCATAGAGGCACAGAAGGTCTACTAAGGGTCCTGCTCGAGGAAGCAGGGGCGGCAGTGTACGACAACGTCACTTCTCAAGTCATCAAAGGGGAAATGACGGGGTCGTACATGGCAGCCTACAGCGCGAAGAGCGGTTTCGTGGCCCTGGACGAGAAGGAAACGGAGAGCTCAGGCAAATTAAATTTCATCGCAGCCGACGACGACCCGATACTGGTTACCGCCAAATGTACCAAAATAATGCCGGACGACAAGATCCTAGAAATGGCACAATCCATTTTGGGGACTTCAGACAGTCCAGCATCCCAGGAAATTTGGGCGGTGCCCAGTATCAGGTGGGTAAACGGAGTTCCGGGTTGTGGCAAGACAACCTGGGTGGTAAGGAACTTCGACGAGGAGAAGGACGTTGTAGCCACCACGACGACCGATGCTGCCAAAGATCTCTGGCAGAAGCTTGCGCGCCGCTTAGGAGACCGAGTACAGAAAAAGGTGCGCACTATGGCCTCAATCTTAGCCAACGGGTTCAAGCCGAAAGAGAAGTGCTACCGCCTCACGGTAGACGAGGCTCTTGTGAACCATTTTGGGGCCGTAGTCATGGCAGCAAAGTTGTCTGGGGCAAGCGAGATTGTCCTCATCGGAGACGTAAACCAGCTTCCATTTTTGGACAGAGAGAACCTTTTCGAGTTAAGGTATACCCGTCAAAACCTGGTGGCTGGTATCACCCAGGAGCTGCTTTGCACACACCGCAGCCCGATGGACGTGGCGTTCGCACTGAGCGAGATATACTCCGGTATATACTCCTCCAAGTCGTCGCTGTCGCGGATCCATTCCCTGGGGGTGAAAGGTTACACAGGAGCGCAAATACCGAGCATCGCCCTAAACACCCTGTTCCTGGTTCATACGCAGGAGGAGAAAGCTTCTCTTGGGAACCAAGGATATGGGTCCTGCGAAGGGTCGCGCCTGTTCACCATACACGAAGCTCAGGGCCTGACCTACGACAGCGTCGTCATCATCAACACCAAGTCCAGGAGGATCCGAGTTCACGACAGCATCTCCCACGCGGTAGTGGCGGTGTCGCGACATACAGCCAGTTGCGTCTACTACACCGACGACGCCGATGACGCCATAGGCCGCTTCGCAAAGAAGGCGATGGGTGCGCCGACTAAAACGGTCGTCGATTACAATCTTAAGACGGCCATGCAGCACCGAGACGCAGCTGTCGTGAATGCTCTCCTCGAGCTAGCGAAATCCCTGGTCAGAAAACCCCACCAAAACACCACCTAAAAGTCCCATCCAAACTCCCAACAAAACCCAATCCAAAAACCTAACCCCCTGTGAAATCCCTTCATGTAAACTAATAAATAGATAAGTGAATAGCTATGTGAAGCTGTATGGCAGAGCGAGTCCGTCATACTCGCGTAAGTGCCCTGCCAACGGTGGCGCTACACGGCCGGTCGTTAAGTTCCCTCAGATATGGTTGAGCTAAGCGGCGCGGGTGGGTACGTCACGTCCGTGAACGGAGGCCGTTGGTCGGGACTGGTCGCCTCGCACTGCCATGCAGCTTCTCCCCGGAGAAGTGTGTCAAAAAATAAAAATAAGTGTAACCTCATAAATGAAATAAAATAAGATACCTAGTATAAAAAAATAATAGTAGTGAAACGTTTGTATAATATAATTATAGTCAAATAATGTACACATAAGTAATATACCATAGAAAATAATAACAAGTAGCATGATAGTATTAAATTGTACCTATTGCCTGTAGTAGTAATAAAAGTAATATAAAAAAAAAACATTTTCATCCCACCATCTCGGAAAGAGTATTTTTAATCTTCAATATCTGAGTGGAAAAGCCGTTTTTATTCTCTAGAGGATAAAGTAAATTGAATTTAGAACATCGTGTGCACTAAGTTTGTGAATTAAAAAAAACATTAAACCTATTTACTGCTACCTCTATGGTGCCGAATATATCATACAACTTTTTTTTAATTTGTTAAAAACTCAGACTCGGAACCTTCTTGGTGTTCTTTTTTCAATTTGCTTTGTACGCGGTTCTTTACGCGGCATTTTTTCACGTCATTGTTAAACCTTATATTAAAAACAAGAAACTTGAAAACAAGTGAAAAAACTAAAATGAGTGATTCTAGCGACGAGGAAGTTTGCTTGACGCCAACAGAATTGACTGAAACTGTTAATAATGCGCAAATGAGCTTTCTCCCTCAACAATCACGCGAGAAGTATTTAAAACAGTACGATATGTTCAACACGTGGCGACTAGCAAAAGGAGCCAAAACTTTCTCAGAAAACGTTTTGCTGGCATATTTTATAGAATTATCCGAGAACAAGAAAGCAAGCACTCTATGGAGTACGTATTCGATGCTAAAAGCAACAATACCTAAAGATGAAAAAAGACAAACATATCGATACCTATCCTAAATTAGTGGCATTTTTAAAAAGAGCCTCTTCTGGTCATCAACCAAAAAAATCGAAGGTTTTCACAGTATCTGATATTGAAAAGTTTCTTAACGAAGCACCCGATTCCGTATATTTGGCGGCAAAAGTAAGTCAGTTGCACATTCAGTATCTACTTAAGTATATTAATCTCAATTAAATAGTATACTTAGTAGATGTTGATAGGCATAATTATGCGTTCATATCAATTTTATTCATTTATCTACTACAATACTCTTTACGTTACAGGTTGTTCTTATTATTGGAATAAACGGAGCATGTCGAACTAATGAACTAACACAACTTAATGTCAAAAACATTGAGAAACATTCAGATGACTTACTATTAATTAATTTACCTAATACAAAGACAAAAAGAGACCGCAACTTCGTCATTCGCAAGGAATACGTAACGATTGTTGAGAAATATCAAGCCTTACGCCCGCCTAACACTCCAATCAATCGATTTTTTCTACAGTATCGCAATGGAAAGTGTGTTAGACAGCCTATGGGTACTAATAAAATTGGCAGTATCCCACGAGAAATAGCAACATTTCTTGAACTTCCAGAACCCCTGTTGTACACGGGTCATTGTTTCCGACGAACTTCAGCCACACTTTTGGCTGATTCCGGAGCTGATCTCCTGTCCCTTAAGCGCCACGGAGGCTGGAAGTCCAATGCAGTTGTAGAGGGATACATAGAGGATTCCATCCAAAATAAGTCTAAAATATGTGAAGGCATCGTAGGAGCCATTACACTGAAAGAGCCTCAATCGGATCCTTGGACTGGCCCTTCTACATCAAAAATAAGCCGTTATGAAACACCTAACCATCTCCCTCTCTCTTCAACATTCACGCCAAGGGAATCCGATGAATCGGTACAACTATTAAGTATGACAGATAGTTTACCGAAAAACAGTACACAAGTGACTAACACCAATATTACAGTACCAAACAAAAATATTACACTCAATTTAAATAACTGTAGCAACGTTACTTTAAAATTTTCTTAATTATACCTTACTATTATTTTGTTATAATTTAAAGATTATTCTGTAATACTTACCTGTCATAATGTAGTAATTAATACCTAAACTGAAATAAAAGTGTACCTATCTTGTGATTGTAAACGTTTTTTTTTTGCATTTAGTCATTTCCTCGCTGAGGTGGAATGAAAAGTTACGTGTTGCACTCGAGTGCAAAGATTTTTCACCTCGTGCTCTTTTGATTCCCTCGCTAACGCTCAGGATTCTAATTTTGAATCACTCGCTGCGCTCGTGATTCAATTTTAGAATCCTTCGCTTGCTCGGTCATCAAAATTGAACACGCGGTTAAAAAGCAACTTTGCACTCTTGTATAACAAATAACTATTACATAATATAAATATACACACACATATATATATACACATATATAAAAAAAATATTAAGAGATGGACTCACGTAGACTTAAGTTAGAAATAAGAAAACTTGTCCGACGCAGGAGCGTCGTAACTGTATAAATGTACCTAATAATAAAATACTGTAAACAAATAAAACTTCGTAAAAAAGGCGCGAACCACCATGTCCGCTGTATTGTATACTAATTAAAAAAAAAAAAAAAAACCACTTGTAACAAAACGTAATTGTTGTATTTTTTTTTTGTTTCATATATTTAAATTTATTATCGATTCTAAATCATCTCTGAAATTTGGTAGGTCTTTGAAAACTAACCCCGTACAATATAATACACGCATTTCTTAAAAGGTACCTACTCTGGCTCGACTAAGTGTGGTTTTAGTTTATAAGGAAAGGAGGTTACCCTTTCCACATCCTCTCTTTCCTTCAGTGACGAAAGTGTCTTTAAGGAGACAGGTTGCTATCACGTTTTGGCGTCATTTCAATAAGTACCCGCCGCTCACCGTTAAGGTCAAAATTATGAATAAATAACTAAATTATATTCCAGTCATAAAAACTTCACAATGTGTGAGGGCAATCCCCGGGCAGCCAGTGCCAAACGCCGACGTTCTCGACGATCTGCTGTCCAAGTTCCTCGGCGACAGTTACAGCAACAACGCTCTCTTTGACTTCATGCTTGGAAAATCCAGCCAAGACCGAGACAACCTCACGGGAGACAACCTAGACATCAGCATACTTGACGTAAACAACGTCCGGAAAATAATTGCCTTTGCCAAAAAGAAGCACGAGAATGGAATGATGGCGGCAGAAAACTCGCGACGTGCTGCGTACGTGGCATACCCGAAAAACGAAGGGTATGAATGGCATCCATACGTCGTTAATAAAACGCTGGACTTAATGAAGCATACCATATACATGACTAAAGAAAAAATTAACCTAACTAGACCCTTCAGGCAAAAATATAGCGGTGAGTACAGTTACCAAATTGCAATACTGTACGGTGCGTCAGCAGCGATCTTAACCAAAATGGAAGCTCTTTACAATCAAATGACACATTTTTTTAAGAGAACTCATTTCGTTTGGTATCTTATCGTTTATGAGAAGATTTTGGCGTGCAATATTGATATAGCCGACTCCATTGAGAAAATATTCATAGTACAGGATAAGTATGAAGTATTTAGAGGGCCAGACGAAACTAAGTCCGTGGGATTGGAAGGCAACTTATCAAAAGCACAAATGAAGCAAATGATATCCAACCCCGAGATGGCAGCTAAGCATAAGAACGTAATGGATCGATATAAGAGTAGATTCAATAGAAAATGATTTCATTATTTTATCTTTTCGATCAAGAATACTCCTTTGTCTAATATGAATGACTTGTTTCCAATTGATGTTATTTCCACCTAAACAACGTTTCAAACATGGAAATAACACTTTACACTACTCAATATAGTTAATTTACCTTTCTGAGGCGCTAATCGGGAATCTAGTGTAGGTAGGTACTTATTCCAGATAAGTTTTATCATCATCATAAGCATCCCTTATATACCTACCTATCAATAAGTATGTATTTAATTTTCAAAGCATAAGGGTAGGTACTTAAATTATTTTTCTCATACATGCTTGGAAATTTGAGCATTATTTTGATAACCTTCTTCGAGATAAGTAAATCGAAATTGCTGTACTGGCCAAAAAAGTTGTATGAAAATCCATAATTATCTGTCGTGGTTTAGCGGCCAAATAAATCAAACTCAAACTCAAAGCATTTATTTCAAATAAACCAATTACAGGCACTTTTGAATTGTCAAGGGGTCGGTCAGTCAAAAAGATGAAGCTAGTTGCCCATTCCAAAGCGTAGTAGGTACCTATGGAGAAGAACGGGCAAGAAACTCCATGGACACTCTTTTAAATCAAAATATTGTTACAAAAAAGTGGTTACATCATTCATGTTGTAATTATAAATGTGAGAACGATGTAGAAACACGTGCACGTTAAAAGCGTCCGTAATAAAAAGATAAAAACAATTATGGAATTAAAATAAGCCGTGGCAGCTAAGAAATGACCAGTGCCTACTGACGGCGCCCATTCACGAACATGACGTATGGATCAGCACCATTCAGCTCAACCATTTTGAAGGGAACTCAATGATCCAATACACACGCCACCACCAGCGACACATTTCAGTGAGCATGACATACTCTCAGCCGCCAGGGCACATTCAAGTCAATGTAATATAGTATAGTCATTGTAATAAATAAAATTACATAGTAAACTCATATCTATCGTGTAATTTAAAAATGGAACGATCTTTTTCTCCGAAACATGGCAACCAAGGAGGTAACTTATCAAAGGTTTTATTTAAAATTCGAACTGGCTTGCTATTAGAAAACTGTTTATTGAAAAAAAAAACAAATGAACATTTTAACGCGGTATAAATTGTTGTTGTTCGTCATTGATTTTGAAAAGTAATTCAAACTCAAATTCAAAGCATTTATTTCAAATAAACCAATTACAGGCACTTTTGAATTGTCAAGGGGTCGGTCAGTCAGAAAGATGAAGCTAGTTGATTGTATTTCAATTTCCGCGCATTATTTGAGAAAAGTACTATACAAGCCTTGGCCACAACTAGGCATTGATGGACTTACGTATGTGTGCCTCGGCCCATGTATTACTGTTTATCATTAAATTCTGTATGTCTATCTAGCTGCCACCAAGACGTCTCCGTGCTATGTCACGGTCAGGAAGCGCAAAATTTTGCAACACGGTTGGCGCAGTGGTTAAGCGATTGAATGCTGCGCTGCGTGTCGCGGGTTCGATTCCCGCACGGAACAAATATTTGTATGACCTGCAAGTAGTTGTTCCGGGTCTGGCTGTTTATGTATGTGAGTTTAAATGTTTGTAAACGCACCCACAATACAGGAGAAATTCCCAGTGAAAGGCAATGTTTTAAACAAAAAAAAAATACTTTCAAATAATGTGTTAATTAATATAAATAAATTAACACAGGGAAAAGGAAAATGGCAGAATAAAAACTCATTCGATATCAACTAACTTTCGTTTTAATAACAAAAAAAAACTAGGACAAAAATCCTTGACTTCATAAGTAGGTACTTAATAAAAACAATTCCTTTTATTAGCAATACTCTACTAATATATACCTATTAATATGGAATATCGAATTAACTAATCTAAAGGAAGAACAATAAGGCCGGATAATTTTAAATTGCACAAAGGAAGGATTTGGGAAAAAAATCTCAATTGCATTAACATTAGCGTCATTTTAGCTTGTACTGATATAACTATGCTTTTAAAATTATCACATATTACAAATGGCCGTCTAATTTTTAGCTTGAAGAGGCCAATTATTGGCTTACTAAATATTTGTAAATAAAATAAGCACACTGTTTGTATTTAACTTACCCTAACTTTAAGCATGCCTAGTATACCTACCTACATTTACAATAGTTTTAGAATAAAATACAATATGACTTATAATACCGATATATACAAACGTTTTGATTGTCTCCTTGTATCATTATTACATTTCTTATTTTCAAATTAAACATTTTATCGACATGTACCTTAAAAGTAACTGCACATAACATTGTGTTTTATGAACGCCCAAGCTAAACCCAGGTTCGCTCAAGCAATTTTTTTCACGCACTTGATTTTCAGCCCTCTGCTTAGCGCCGAGAGTTGAAAATCAAAGATTGTGTTCTTTGACGCACCGGGCTGCGCTCTGTAGGGTTATCAAGGCTCGGCTCAACACCGAGAGTTGATAAATCCAGTGCAGTATATAAAATAATCGCTCGACCTGGGCTAACGGTCGTGGAAAGCACGGTCATAAAACGTGGGAGCGAGACTCGAGACACAGAAAATTATTTTCTGTCTGTCACACATATTATAATTCTACGGCTACTTTGTCGCGATAAAGCGAACAATACTATACTTCGCGACCTCTCTCTCGCACACCGCTCGACGTCTCGCCAGGCCTCCGTCACTCCATGTACTTGCGCGCTATAATTACCTACCGCTCGAGCGAGCGCTCTCGGACCGCTTGCGGTCCAAATTCGGTTCCCTGCGATTGCTGTAGGATCGCGCGGTGCGAAGCAATCACAACTGTACGCTTGAGCATTTAGGCACATTTTAGCATGCAGTGGTTGTTGAGGCGACGGAGTAGGCTATTATCTCAATAGGTATTGGAAATTTTCTACTGAGTGAAGTATCTGTTACGTAGTAACTATTTAGTAATCTGTGGTCTCGCTCTAAAGAGAGAGCGCGCGCGAAGTGTAGTTCGCGTTATCGCGACATTGTGGCCGCAGCAGGGAGCCTACTCCCTAAGGCTCCTACTCCGAATCGCTTACTGACAAAACATTAGTCAGGGCCCGAACAAAAAATTAATGACAATACTATTTGACAGTTGTCCTTGCTCCCGATGTGTTTTTGCCCGTCCGGAAAAACGAATTAATCGGGAGCAGGGTTCACTTTTAAGTATCGAACTACTTTCGGACGGGCCCGTATCTTTGTTGACGGACTAAGAGGGCAGGCCCCCAGGACCGCGATTGCCGCGACGCCTGGCGTTTAACAAAGGATTCAAGTAAGTGTAAGCGTAAGTGTAAGACAGCTGTATATTTTTCTAAAAATAGAAAAACGTTAAAAAAGCTTAAAAGTTTTAAACACTATTCCCCTTGTTCATAAACGTCTTTAACTAAAATGATGTTATGATGTACACACGGCTACACATCAAGCTATACAAAACCAGTTTACGCTGATCTCGCATCGTACGGAAATCCTATACAATGTGAGATCAGCTTATACTGGAAATGTATAGCTTGATGTGTAGCCGTGTGTACCACCTACTTACTGCCCCTAATTGACATTAAATAATAAGTACGGTCAACAGCAAGTCAGTAGTAACACAAAAGCCCATAATGATTCGAAAAAAAGAGCGCTGTCAATGTCGAAATGTTGCCATGGACGTGCTGCTGACTGTACCCAGCTAGGTAGAATTTGTAAAACCTTCATTAGCAAACATTTATGAATATTATTAATGTGTAAGTACTTAAATACACTCTGTTTTTTTTTTAAGATGATAGATACGACAAAGAACATCAAACGTTTACACTTTTAGGATATGGCGAATTGGCGACAGCAATTAAAAATAATCAATAGTCGAATTAAAAACACAACGGTACAAGGATTGATTGGCGCGTGGCCAAAAACGTAACTTCGCGTAACGTAACGCCGCCATCTTGTTTAGTCAATACAATGTCTGTGACAATTTCATAAATGTTTACCAACAACGTCAATCTTTCAAGCGCCAGAAGATTTTTGTACCGCTGTACCTAAGCACAACTCATTTGTTTTTTTATAACCTTTGAACAGAGTCTACGTTAGGGGGTCTAGGGTCATGTGTTGAATTCATGGGTACAGTCTGCGCGTCAATGTCACTCATCATAATCAGTCTATACTGTTCCCACTGCTGGGACACAGGCCTCCTCTCGGTGAGAGGGAGTGGGCCGTAATCCACCACGCGGGCCCAGTGCGGGTTGGTAGATGTCACATGTCTTCGAATTTTTGGTTCTAGTAAATGCCGGTTTCCTCACGATGTTTTCCTTCACCGTTTTGAGAGCAGTGGTGATGAAATTATTTACACAAAGTAAAGCGCCTGTCTGGGTTCGAAACTACGACCTACAACTCGTAAGCCGCGGCCGATACCACTGGGCCACCACTGCTCCAATGAATCGTCAATGTCACTGTCACCCTGTATTCTGTCGCTGCCTGCAAACTTATCTCTTTTACTGACTGTAGGTACATCATAAACACGTCACGGAACACGACCATTAAACTTTAGCTACGGTTGCCTAGAAGTGCGGTGGCCGCCACATAGCGTCTGGAATTTACCGGCGAATGGCGTTACTAAAAAGTTATTTATGAAAGTAAGTGTTTTCCTAGAGAACAATTTTTGACACCGTAAATTCAAACCCCGCTGCCATCATTTTCATGACGGCGGCCGTCACTGCGGCCGTTATGTGTGGGCCACCGCTCTTATATGAAACTGTAGCTTTAACCGTCATTATATTCTCTAAATAATACACGCGGCCAATAATTGACTTAATCACTAAATAACTATGGAATAAGGCGTAAGACTAAAACTATTCACAAATAAATTATTTTATCACTAGGCATTTATGAAGGATGAATAACTACCCTAAAGATTTAAAGCATTGTGAATAAAAACACAAAAAAACACTTGATCTACCAACACGTGTTAAAATAATCTGTAATAATCAATCACATTAAAAATGCAGTACCTAATAATATACATTTTAAAAGCATCTTTGACGTCGTTATTCGCCCCACACAAAAGTTATTCTTATTTAATTTCACATGCCAGCTATCCGCAGCTTCAAGTATTTCATCGATCCGATTATCGATGTATCATTCATTATCGATCATTCTATTGAATGAAAGCTATACAGCGTGTAACAGAAATGTGTGACCATTCTAATGAACAACTTTCTCCCTGGGACCAACATCGTTATCACGGAAAAAAATCACAAATGTTCACTGTGATGGGTAAAATACATAAGGCAAGTCTACATAAGAACAGCTACATGAGCTTGGGTCATACAAATTGTCATTGTGAGCAAATACGTCATTACATAAATAAAATATTAATAAAGCATTTACTTTAAGTATTTCACGAAATACTGAGAGTATTTACTATGCGATGAAGCAATCCTTTATGCTTATTGAATATAACACTTCAATAAAAAAAATATGTTGAGACTGGCCTTTACCATAAAAATAGATAAAGATATAATACTTCATAGATACGGTTATTGGTAAAACACCATCAACCTCTTAAGGGGTCATTGTACTCATCATTATGAACAACTTCTACTATGGGCCAAAATACAGAATTGCGAAAAAAAAATCTGCTGGTCCCTACATTTTGACTACCTAGTTCTGCAAACATAAATGTAGGGAACAGCTGTTTTTTTCGCGTTTACATAATTTGGTCCCATAGTAAAAGTTGTTCATAATGATGAATACAATGACCCCTTAAGAGGTTGATGGTGTTTTACCAATAACCCTGTATATTCAAAACCCTGCTGCTATACCCTCCTCGTTTCGGACCGGGGTATATCCGTGTGTGATACTTTTAGGGCCAGTTTCTCGAACGAAAATTATCGTAAAATGAATGTGACAAATTGGTGCCGATTCCCTTGTTGACAAACTAAACTAAATTTAAGTTGTGTGCATCTTTTTCTTTCTATTTCATTAAGAAAAAGACAGAAGATAAATATTAGTTTAGTCCTGTCAAATTAGTCAGCACCTGACGTAATTTGATGTAACTTTAGTAGTCAACTTTTTAATCACGTCTAAACTTGTATGGAGTAGTGTCAGGCGCTGATTAATTTGACAGGACTAAACTAAAATTTATCTTCTGTCCTTTTCATAATGAAATAGAAAGAAAAAGATGCACTCAACTTAAATTTAGTTTAGTTTGTGAACAAGGGAATCGGCACCATTATTGTCAAGCGCGCGTAAACTGCTGCGATTGGCTGTTGATAAATCATTCAACCAATCACAGCAGTTTACGCGCGCTTGACAATTTGTCACAGGGACATAATTTTCACTCGAGAAACTGGCCCTTAGACCAGTCAGGCTTGAACCGGGGACTATGTTGATTGGTTGTCCAGTGTGATTTTTAAGTAACAAATAGCGTGCTGAATTTATTTTTATGAAAAGGTCGCCGATATTTTTTACTGTCAACGTAATTACTTTTGGTGTATCTTCGAGCGACGTGTAATATCCAGCTAAGTGAAAGAGAGACTGCAAAGCCTGATTCCCATTTCAGTGTTCTAGCAAGGTTCTAGTGTAATTGTAAGAGAGTTGTAGCCTCTTTACGTTGAGAATATTTTTGTTCAACTTATGTTAAGTGGGATGCGCTAAGGTGACCCGCGAAATTCGAATTATCTTACGTTTTTGGCAATTTGCAGCGGCAAAGTATAATTCCCGACGTAAATATGGAGTTGTAATCATTAGAATCATCAATACAACACACATAACCGAGAGGGTGTAGTGTATTGACGATCCTAATGATTATAAGTATGTATGCAAATTGCATAAAACGCGGGAAAATGTGAATTTAGCGGGTTGTCTTGGCGCTTTCGCCTTAATGGAATATACACATTCTAAAATCACATTCTCGACAACTTTCCATGTGTCTCCTTGCCCAAGTGCGGGCCGGTTCCTGTCGCTAGGGCACCTGGCTGCAGACTGTCGGAATGTGACCTGGTGACCCTCACTGAGTCTTCGGCTTGTGATGTGTCGTGTCGCACGCGAATACAAACGCAAACTCAGCTTTCTTCTGCGCGTATGATATGAATTCATCTGGAAAATATGAGAATTCTGTTAAAGTTGCGCATTATAGTTTATGAACATTATTATTTCTTAAGAAGCTCGTGGCTCAATAATAACGCACGGGACGATCTTCAAGGTTGAGCAACGTTTGGTGAGGTCAGTCCGTGGGTGTGTGACCATCCATAACATATCGAGGCCCTCCGTGCTTCGGATCGCACGTTTAGCAGTTGCTCCCGGCTGTCATTCGTAGATTCAGGCAGTCGTTACAGGTAGTCAGAAGCCCGGAAGTCTGACAACCAGTCTTGCCAGGGGGCATCGTGTTACCCAGTAACTGGGTTGTGCCGGTCAGATATGCAGTCGCTCCATGTAAGATACAGATATCCAGCTGCATCCCGTTTAAGTGGAAGCCGACCGTAACAAAGTTGAGAAAAGGCTCCACAGAGCGACCTGGGCAAGCGTAGTTTAACCTTCGATCGCCATGTGCGGCGGCTGTTCTAAGAGAACCTTCATGAATATTGACTTACCGTAAGTCAAGTAGCCCTTCTCGTCCAGGTCAGCCTGTTGGAAGGTGTTGTGTGCGTCCTCCTGGCACAGGCCAAGACAGCGCGTCGCCAACTCCTCGAAGTTGGACAGGCTCAGCCGACCAGTGCAGTTGCTGTCGTATAGCTGCAAATTAAACATAGCGTTCGTATGCACGTCTTTTTTTTACATCGTTCTCACAAATTGAAAAAAATTCAATCTAAATTATTTGACAACCTTCTTCGAGATAAATCGAGAATGCTGAACTGGTCAAATACAAATAATGAAAATCCATGTTTTCTCAAACATGCTTGGAAATTTGAGCATTATTTTGACAACCTTCTTCGATATAAATCGTAATTACTGTACTGATCAAATACATGCGAGCAGCGGCCGGCAAAATTTATATGAAAATCCATATTTGTCGTGGTTTAGCGGCCAAATAAATTACATAGTAAACTCATATCTATCGTGTAATTTAAAAATGGAATGATATTTTACTCCGAAACACGGCAACCAAGGAGGTAACATATCAAAGGTTTTATTTAAATTTCGAACTGGCTTGCAAATAGAAAGCTGTTTGTCGATATTTACCCAAAATTTTACATGTAGGTAATTCCAAATAATTAAAAAAACATATTGAATGGGTAGGGGTACCATTAAAACCTTATATCTTAGCTGGCACTTCAATTAAGCTATGAAAATAATTAAAAGTACTTAATTTAACAAAAATATTAAAATTATGAAAAAAATGTTATTTTAGTTATTTGTACGATTAATGTCATAGTAATTTTTTAACGAGATAAATGATTTATTTTCTGTAAGTAGGTTTTTACAAACACTTTTACACGTCAATCATATTTTTTTTTTAACTAGATGAGGTCGGCGTTTCCTATCTGACTACTCTGAGAAGAAAGGCCGAAACAAACTCAGAGGTCACAGACAACATTATTTGAAGCCTAAAATTAAAATATTGGTAAGATATTATTCTTAAATCGCTCATCATTTTAATTATTTTGTTAGGTAGGTACTATAAATTCAACATTAATGATGTAACTAATATTTTGTAACAGTATAATTTAAAAGAGTGTCCGTGGAGTTTCTTGTCCGTACCTACCTACCTACTACGCTTTGGAATGGGCAACTAGCTTTATCTTTCTGAATGACGGACTCCTTTGACAATTTCAAAATGTAGTCAGTAATGCCCGGTTCCTATATTTAACGGATCGTCATCCGTAAAAGTAACTGTCCGTTTTTCCCTAACCAACTACGAGTCGTTAATAGCGTTCCACAATTTTATTTATTTTATACCATTCCCACTCTAAAAAGCTTATTTTATTCACTGAAAACAGTGAATAAAAAGCACTTTTACTCACTGTTTTGATGTTTGAAAATGGTTTTGATGTTAGAAAATGAAACACACCAATGTATTCGACCACAGATTTAGAGTACCTAGGCTAGATACGGCATGTTATTAGATAGTATGAAAATCGAACGTGTCATCTTTTTTATACCTACGATAGCTTCACCCCAGCCATTTAGTGATGTGCTCAAGGTAAACAGAATTGTTTCAATCGCTAAGCGTCACTGAGCTAACAGACTTTTTTTATTACGAACAGTCGAACATGCAGGGCACGCTAGGTCGTGGCTTGCCGTATCTAGTGTAAGTGTAATCTTTGTATTCGACCTATATTGATGTGTTCTAAATTCAATTTCATTGGTCGACATTTTCGACAAGGAGTTTAGCATTAAAATATCGCTACACAAGTTGAACATCCTAATAATAACAAGAAAATTACTCTTAATTTTAGTAATTGTCCCAATTTTAATGTGCATTTTAATTAATTTAAGCTTCCTTTTTCTTTATTAAATGTTTATTTTCGCTAAAATTTTTCTTTTTCTCGTAGTCATGGTATAAAGTATAGTATGCAACTCTTGAATAAAACGGATTTATATCGAGGGCCATGAATCACTCGCGTCGCTCAGGATTCATGATGATTGAATCACTCGCTACGCTCGTGATTCAATCATCATGAATCACTCCCTACGGTCGTGATTCAGTCGTAAGAATCCTTCACTAGCTCGTGATTCATCTATGGCCCTCGCTTTAAATCCGTCCTTTATTCACTAATTGCATACTATACTATTCTGTACCTGTTACCTACGGATATCCGTTGGTCATAGATGTTGAACAAAATACCGACGAGCCCTCTTCACTCCCAGATGTGCGTTTCGTTGTTTTATTTTATTTTATTTATTTGGGACAAAAAACAGTTATACATTACAGCATTTACAAAAAGTAGTTATATTACAGTCGAGAAAACGTATAACCCACACTATTGTCCACGAAGTGACATCTGAGTATGATATTGATAACGAACGCGTAAGAGAAAAAAATAAAATAAAAAGGACATATTTAAACGCAGGATTGAACTTTATAATTGGATAAAGTTCAAGACGAAATAAGGATTTACATACCTACGAATTGTAATTATAGTTCTCATAACTTATGCTGTTTATTAGAACTATACTGTCACAGGTATCTTCGTGATAATTTTTTTCCTTACCAAACTTTATAAATGCATAAACAATACACAACAAGAACGGAACGTTCAGCGCGCGACGCGACAAGACATTTGATTGACTTGACATTGGGTGCATTCCCAGCAACCGATCGCTGAGCATCACACCAATCACGGGCCGCTATTATTCGCCATTTTGAATAATATAGAAAAATAGCGGCACGTGATTGACTGAAATCAGTTTGTGCATTGAAATTGAAAGAAAGTAAACTGCTAATATTAGCATTGTACCTAATGCGTAAAATCTTAATGTCAACAATAGTTGATGCAGAAGAGATATCCCATGATTCCTAAAAAAAACAATACATAATTATTTAGGTTATGTTTACTGAGGTAGAATTTAGGGTTGTCAAAGCCTTCAAGATACTAACCTTGCTCCTGTCAAAGTCAAAGTCAAAGTCAAAGCATTTATTTCAAATAGGCACATAAAAGGCACTTTTGAACGTCAACATTTACATTTAAATAGAATTGATTCTAGTCGCCCCTTCCAAAAGGTAGTTTCGTATGGAGAAGAATGGGCAAGAAACTACACCGTTACTCTTTTAAAATGTGGTACAATACTTTGTATACATTAATTATATAATTATATGTGAAGACGATGCACCTATAATAAAAATTACCCTACCAAAATAGGTAAATTTAATAAACGTAGCAATGATAAATAAGTTAATTAAATGATAGATACATGGTGTTCACGTTACATGGTGTTCATGTTACTCTTATATGTGGATGGATTTCTATGAGTACCTACCTGCTCAACTGATTCTTTATCTAGACGGAATCTAACTTGAAACTCATACGAATCAAGCGTCACCAAATAATTCACTCTTTCTCTGAATATTCTTTGACGCCTATTATCTTCTTCATCAATCTCGCTGGCGTTCGATATGATATCAAACACTTCTCTATCACTCTCTGATGAACTGGACATATTCAAAATTACTGTAGCAGTGAAACGAAAACTTTTAACCGACGGAAATTGAGGGGTAATCAAATGACATTACGAATAGTAATCTGAACAGTCTACTGACGGATAAAATATATATAGGAACGCTATAAGCTGACATATCCATACAAAACGCTTACTGTCCGCTATCGGTAACCCTCCCATCCGTTAGTAACTAGCCGTCAGTAGGTTGCCTAACGAGAAGTTTATTATAGGAACGGTTTTAGCTTACGCCTCGTAGATTAAACTACCATTCGTAACCAAAACGGATCGTTTTTCAAATATAGGAACCGGGCATAAATGGTTTAATTGACATAAATGCTTTGAGTTTATAGAGTGATAATTGAATCGCCCTTTCCAGCATCTTAGCCTCATTATACGGCTAAAGGCGTATAGTACCCAGCGGTAACAGAGCACATTAACTTTAACTTGACTTTGTTGCTCGCCGTCTCTGTTAGGGGAGAAACGGGTAATCGTAGTCAGCGGGCAATGGTGGTCACGTTCATAACATTCAAACGAAAGAGTGTAGATGAACGAATATCAACCATCTCTATGGTTGATATTCGTTCATCTACACTCTTTCGTTAACGAGTCTCTACTCGTTACATACACTTCCCACCAAGCACGCGCTGCGCGTTCTGTGCGTTGTCATCATTTGCACGGCCGGCGTACGTTTTCGCGCACTTTGCATCTAGTTTTACGAGTGCACAATACAAGCGTTGAGTAAATTATTAAACTAGATTAAGTAATTAAACTTGCTTATTGTGTGACTGTATGCCTAAATAATACTTTTAAGAAAATTTTGTGGGTATTTAACAGCAAATTATTTTATAATGCTTTTTTTTACTAATAAGGTATCATTGGGCAATGGGAGTCAGTGAAATGCGGACAATGGGAGTTGTCTCCCACTCGGAAAAATTCAGAGAAAATAATTAAGATAAAGGAGATAGAGGTAAGAAGCACAAACCTCTGAAAAAAAATGGTAAATAAAGCCCAAAAGTACGTGCTCCAAGAAAAAAAACACTTCTTCGGAGTCAGATATCAGCCTAAATCAAATGTGTGGTTCCGAAAGGGACAAAGGTTCCGAAAGGTTACGTGGGCGACTACGGTTGACTCCCATTGCCCACGTAATGTCCATTAATACCCGAACATGCAGACAATGGTGGTAAAAGCTGTTTATTTTTTTTATATTATAGTAGGTGTTCCTAAACTGTGATTCTAAAGATAATGAACCTATTTGAAACTGATAGTTTGTTAATTAAAGTACCTTAAGAGTTGATTTTAATAAAGTTCTAGTTTTAGTTCCTGTTGTTTATTTCAATTACTGCTTAAGTGACTGCCTTTACCCCTTTCTCCACTACTTCTTTAGAAAGAGACTGTCACTCACTTGTGTTGAGCGTATATGAACACGTTTTAAATTTTTCGTTTACGATAACGGTTTCGTAAACGAAAATTTTGTGGACGTAGACGTCGACGATAATATCGTCACGATAGAAATTATAAAAGCGCACATTGACTGCCTAAACTTTAGGCATCGTTGGTGAATAACAGTAACAAGCACTCTTCGACTATATCTTTTTTTTTTTTTTTTTTGGTAAAAACGTTGCCCCACACTAGGAATTTCTTCTGTATTGTGAGTGCGTCTACAAACATTTAAACTTACATACACAAACACCCAGATCCGGAACGACTACTTGTAGGTCATACAAATATTTGTTCCGTGCGGGAATCGAACCCGCGACACGCAGCGCAGCAGTCAATCGCTTAACTACTGCGCCAACCGTGCCGTCAAAGATGTGGTGTGTATGACAAATATGTGTACTGAAATAAGTAAATATAAAAATAAGGATAGCTAACTACCTTGAATGCGACGGACAGAAGCTGCGATAGGGGCGCATTTTGTAGTGACAAGAATGCGGCACACAGCAGATAGTCAGGGAAGTACACGAGACCACTCGACCGCTGAAAATAGTTAATTCTGTGTAAAATAATTTTGCATTTCAAAAATATAGATGGTGTTGGTTAAGCCTTGGTACAAGATGACCATGACGAAAACGTAACAATTTCATTATGATAAACTTATAAAGCAAGTACTTACTTAGTTTATGTATGTATGTATAAAAAACAATTATTCTGAAATTATTTCATTTGTATGGCAATATTTTAAATTTGACTGTACACCTCTTATGGTTGTAATACAATGTAGGTATTCCAGTCTTTTGGAACATAGCATGAACGAAAGTGTAATACAACTTAAATGAATTAGAATTAGGAATTAGAATTGAATGAGTGGTGCCAACCTGCATGAACATGTCGAAGAGTCTCTGTGTGCGGACGTCGAGCGGCACCCCCAGGCGGCGCGCGAACTGCGCGGCGCCCAGCCAGCGCGCCGCGCGGCCCGGCGCCGCCGCCACGTGCAGCTCCAGCTGGGAGCGCTGCAGGCTAGCCGGGGGAATGTATTACGTGAAATAATATATTAGTCTAAAAATTACCTAATTTCTTTGCATAATGTCACCTTTTCACGATACAAGCTGTTAAGAGCGATTATACCTTATGAGTGGCAACGTCGCAATTTAGTGTCTTTCGTGGTTTTAAATTTTTATCATTTAATCGGAGCTATATTTTTAAAATCTGTTTAATTAACTTTTTAGAATTACGTGAAAGTGTTTAAAAAATAAGTAGGTAACCGTAATGCTTAGGTACAGTTATTTTACAATGAAAATAACGCCCTGCAAGTTTCCATTGTATTATTTGCATATAAATAGAACTGTAAACGCAACGATTTCTTACCTTTTAAGTACACAGTTTTCACTTTCAAAGAAAGTCAACAGTCAGGCTCTTTTAACGGCATACCATGGAACAGTTGCCTCCGTTTTGCGGTATGGTGTAATTTTTTGGGGGCAGTCTACTGATAGGGTGCTTGTATTTAGGATGCAAAAGCGATGCATAAGGTCAATGTGCGGTCTTAAAACCACAGATAGCTGTCTTCCTTATTTTAAATCATTAAAAATATTAACATTTCCGTCTTTGTACATACTGAAAACGGCTTTATTTGTGAAAAATAATCCACATCTATTTCAGAAATTGTCGGCAGTCAGAAGCAATCCAATACGAACTCAATATGTACATCAATTGTGTCAAGTTAAATGTAAAACTGCACTAATGCAAAAAAGGTTTTTTTGGCATTGCCCCACGCATTTACAACCAAGTACCTAATATTATTAAAATTATGACTAAATTCAAATTTAAAAGGGGAAATTATATGTGCGGCAACAAAAGTTTTATTTAGCACCTGCAACCTAGCGTCTATTTTTATATGTAGGCGACGAGTTAATAGAACAGCTTCAATTATATTAATTCATCGTCTTTACTATTCCAACAGAATATCAAAAAACCAGCGTCAATTTACGAGCGTAAATTAATATGACTCCGAGCTACCGATAAATATATTTACTTCTGATTTGATAACTCAGCGACTAATGTTGTAAGTGAGCTACTTTATATATTTTAGAGATTCAACATCTGTCTGCTAATAAAATCAAATTTCAGCCTCAAAATTAGCAATCAAAGTTTTTCATTCAACAACTAAATTAATAAATCATATTCTTTTTTCGTGAAAGTTTGCAACACAAGCGCGGGAGTGTACCTGACGCTCGTTGGGAATCAGAGGGGCGTGGTTGGCTGGGTTGCAGCGAGGGTGAAACTCCTGCAGCCCCGGGCTTTGCGGTGCTTCCGGTGCCTGGAGAAGGGGCACGTCCGGGCAAAGTGCACCGCTGAGGTTGACCGTAGTGACCTCTGTTATCGCTGCGGTCAGCCCGGCCACAAGGCGGCCCAGTGTTCCGCGGCGCTCAACTGCAGCTTATGTTCGGCTGCAGGGAAGCCAGCGGGACACAAAGTGGGCGGAGGGGCTTGTGGCGCGCCTGCCAGCAAGGCCAAGAAGAAGAAGAGCTCTAAACCTGCCGGGGAAACCTCGCCGCCTCCGCAGGCTAGTAGCTCCACGGTCGACTCCCGGCCCAGGACCGTTGCCGAGGGAATGGAATGTCAATAATGGCACAATTCCATTTCCTCCAGGGCAACATCAACCACTGTGCCAGAGCTCAGGATCTTTTACTCCAGAGCATGGCAGAGTGGTCGATCCACGTGGCTGTGGTCGCCGAACCGTACTTCGTCCCCGCCCGTGACAACTGGCTGGGGAGCGCTGACGGTTTGGTGGCCATTATTGGCGAGACTCTGATCGACCCGTCTCGGGGCCGCGGCTGGGCTGCTGCGGTCTCGGGCGGCATCGTCATTGTGGGGGCGTATTTCTCCCCCAACAAGAGTCTCGCCGACTTCGAGGGTTTCCTTGTCGAGTTGGGCGCCGTCGTAGGCCGCTATCACCCTCGTCCCGTTCTGGTTCTCGGGGATCTCAACGCCAAGTCATCGGCGTGGGGATCTCCGGTCACTGACCCTCGGGGCGAGGTGCTAGAAGAGTGGGCGGTGACGACTGGTCTGGTCGTCCTGAATCGGGGTTCGGAATACACGTGCGTGCGGCAGCGGGGCGGGTCGATAGTGGACGTCTCGCTCGCTAGCCCCTCTGTCGCCAGCCGAGTCCGCGACTGGCGTGTCGCCGTGGGGGTGGAGACGCTGTCGGACCATCGGTATATCCGGTTCGACGTCTCTGCCCAGACCGCGAGCGGCCGCCATCCAACAACCCCGATTAACGACGGCCCGCGTTGGGCGCTTAAGCGCATCGACAAGGAACTACTCGAGGAAGCTGCCATAGTCCAGTCCTGGATTTGGGAGTCGACGACGGACGGCCCCGTCGACGTCGAAGCGGTGGCGCTGTGGTTTCGCGGGGCGATGACGCAGATCTGCGACGCGTCCATGCCCCGTGTCCGCCAACAGTCCGCAAGGCGCCAGGTGTACTGGTGGACCGACGAGATCGCGCGGCTGCGCGTTGAGTGCGTTGCGGCTCGCCGCCAGTACACACGATACCGGAGACGACGTCGACGGGATCCCGTCGAGGAAGACGCGCTGTATGAGGTGTACCGCGCGTCCAAGGAGACTCTGTGGCTGGCCATCGGCGACTCTAAGTCGCGTGCCAGGGAAGAGCTGCTGGGGTCCCTAGATCGGGATCCGTGGGGGCGCCCCTACCGTTGGGTACGGGGCAAGTTGCGTCCCTGGGCGCCTCCACTGACGCAAAGTATGGAACCCCAGTTGCTAGAGGCGGTGGTATCGGCCCTCTTCCCTGAGCGAGCGGGACACGTTCCACCGGCGATGGCTTCGCCCTCAGCCACAGACTCTCCAGAAGAGGAGAGCACCGATGTCCCCGAAGTGACGCAAGCAGAGACGAGAGCGGCCGTGTCGCGACTCCGGGCTAAGAACACAGCGCCCGGACCCGACGGAGTTCCTGGTCGAGCTCTCGTCCTGGCTCTGAAGGAGCTAGAGCCCCAGCTGAGGGGGCTCTTCACAGCATGTCTCGAGCAGGGTCAGTTTCCCAGTGTGTGGAAGGAGGGGAGGCTGGTCCTGCTCAGGAAGGAGGGGCGCCCAGCGGACTCGCCGTCCGCGTATCGGCCCATAGTGCTGCTCGACGAGGCGGGCAAACTTTTTGAGCGCATTATCGCAGATCGCCTCGTCAGCCACTTGTGCAGGGAGGGGCCGGACCTGGACGACAACCAATTCGGTTTTCGTCGGGGGCGCTCCACCATAGACGCCATCATGCGCGTGAGGACCCTGGCGGAGGAGACGGTATCCCAGGGTGGGGTGGTGCTGGCGGTGTCTTTAGACATCTCCAACGCATTCAACACCCTACCCTGGAGTTGTATTCGGGAGGCACTGAAATACCATCGCGTGCCTCCCTACCTCCGCCGTACGGTAGGGGCTTATCTGGAGGATAGATGCGTCACTTATCGGGGACGTGACGGTGCCGGTCGGCACCTCATGTCGTGCGGTGTTCCACAGGGATCGGTCTTGGGACCGCTCCTGTGGAACATCGGCTATGACTGGGTGCTGAGAGGCGAGCTCCCGTCGGGCGCCGACTTGACGTGTTATGCGGACGACACGCTTGTCGCTGCCCGGGGGAGCTCGCACAGGGAAGCGACGTTGATAGCCACGGCTGCGGTGTCACAGGTGGTGAACCGCATCCGGCGCCTGGGCCTGGAGGTGGCCCTAAACAAGTCGGAGGCCATGGTGTTTCATGGCCCCCGACGTGCGCCGGCGCCGGGATCACACATCGTGGTCAGCGGGGCCCGGATAGCTGTCGAGTCCACCATGAAGTATCTGGGATTGGTGCTCGACAGCCGATGGGGATTCGGGCCCCACTTCCGGCGGCTGGCGCCCAAGCTGATGGGTGCAGCGGGCGCGCTTTCAACGTTGCTTCCTAACTTGGGGGGCCCGAGCGCCGCCTGTAGGCGGTTGTACGTGGGAATCGTGCGGTCCATGGCCCTGTATGGGGCCCCTGTGTGGGCGATGGACATGACGGCCGGCACTCTCGCCATTCTGCGCAAACCGCAGAGGGCGATGGCCGTCAGAGTCGTCCGCGGGTACCGCACGATTTCCTACGAGGCGGCTTGTGTCCTGGCCGGATCTCCGCCCTGGGACCTTGAGGCGAAAGTACTCGCGTCATTATATCGATGGCGCGAGGAAGAGCGGGCACGGGGCTCGAGGCCGGCGCAGCGGCAGATCGCGCTGCGCCGAGAGGAGCTCCATCAGGTCTTGGTGGCGGAATGGCGGCTAAGGCTTCTGCGCCCTACCGCCGGCCTCGCTACCGTCGAGGCGATCCGGCCAGTACTCGACGACTGGCTCGGGAGAAGGCACGGCTCCCTGTCGTTTAGGGTGACGCAGGTGCTGTCGGGGCACGGCTGCTTCGGCAAGTACCTGTGTCGCATAGGCAGGGAGCCGGACGCTCGGTGCCACCATTGCGTCCATTGCGGGGAGGACACGGCGCAACACACGCTCGCCGAGTGTGTAGCTTGGGAGGAGCAGCGCTGTGTCCTCACAAATGAAGTAGGAGGCGATCTGTCGCTGCCGGCCGTAGTGCGGAGGATGGTCGGTAGCGCAGAGTCGTGGGACGCGGTGGTGTCCTTCTGCGAGGACGTGATGTCGCAGAAGGAAACTGCGGAACGGGAGAGGGAGATCTCGACTCCCTTCCCCGGCCGCAGAAGGCGCACCGGGCGCAGGAGAAGGGCGGACAACGCCCTTTTCCGGCCCCCATGAATGGGTCCTGGGGCGTGGGACTTGGGGAAGTCCTCGCCCCCTATTTGATGGACCCGAGGCGAAGGCGCGCGCGGGTGTCGGCGTGCGCCTCTGAGGCGATGCACGGGGTAGTCAAACACCTCACTACCCCGTGCAGGAGACGAGGCCCGGACAGACCGGGCCAGCACCAGTGTGGGGCTGCGGAAGAATTTCGATTCCCGCGGCCCCGCGCGCACGTGCGAGGAGACACCGGGGTGGTTTTAGCCGGTAAGAGTCCGGCACGCCCCTCCGCCTTTTCCCCAGGCGGAGGTAGTCCATGAGGATTTCCCCCCGTAAAAAAAAAAAAAAAGGTTAGAACAGTGACCATTAGCGCGCGAAGGCGAGCGAGCGAAGCGAGCGTGCCGCGGCAGCGGCCGCCAAGCGCCAGATCTCCTCTATATTATTGTTGGTGAATCATTTGGGTTAGATGAGGTTATAACAGTATGATGTTTACTTAATCATTACATAATTTTGCCTAAAAATGAGTAAATATCACGCCGCAATGTACAGTAATATTTTTTGTATGTTCATTTGGGTAGGTATAATAGTCAATTACTTAAGGTAACATTATAAATAGATAGGCGAATACATGAAATTAGAGCTTTCATTGACCATTATTTGATGACAATAATATAGTAGATTATTAACCAAGGGGATAAAGCAGTGTCTTCTGTCGCGGGTGACGATTTAAATCGCGAGCGTAATGAAAGACTCGAGGTTTACTCCCGAGCGTAGCGAGGGTGTTAAAAACTTAAATCACGAGCGAAGCGAGGGATTTAAGACGAGTCCTGAGTGTAGCGAGGGATTTAAGTTCACCCAAGACTAAGACAGCTTTATCACCGAGGAAAATACTCTACTTTTCGTACCATTTGCGAAAAAATTAACACAATAATAATATGAGATAAGCATTTATTAAAGATAATGACAATTAAACGTATTTTTAGAACATTAACTTAAATAAATTAAAATAAACTTAACGTTTATGTATTTGAAGAAAACAAAAACGCGGCAAATTCCTAGACTAATATTTTTTGTCGGAAAAGCAAAGGCATCAAGCTCATACGGCCTTGTCGGTTTTCGTAATTTTATTTAATAATCATAACTGGATAATAAATGCGTATTCCTTTTTCAAAAAGATGTATAATGCTTTATATACAAACTCAATGGTGTAAACACAGATGTAGTTCAGTATAAATTTCGGTAAGTATTCCAAATTTAAATCACATTCTCCCCCTAGAGGATGAATGAAATTCAGTACAATTTTCTTTCCCTGTTTTTAACAGATTAAAAATGAATATTGTTATGTTCGCTTTTTGTGGCATAGAATGTCACTTTTTTGAGCAAGTGGTACGAAAAGGAAATTTCATGTTCAAATATAGTAGATTCACTCATCAATTACTTATGCTAAAGTATAAAAATAAAGGTGACTCTATGAAATTAGAGTACGTTGATATTATTTTATAGATGAAGTTGATACACTTATTAGAAGCTGGCAATGAGTAGACATATCACAAATTTAGTTGCTTAAGAATTATCACCATGTTGCGTCATATTAACAGTAGCTTGTTTTACAATATATGGTCGCTTATAAACCATTTATTAGACGCTAAAAGTTCGTCGCCGACCTATTCATTCACTAGACAACTAAATATATTTGCAGACGAGAATGACATTTTAAAGAAGCTGCATTAATTAGCACCCATTTAAAAGGGCACTAATCGAACTATTAATTGAAAAAAGTTATTACACAATTGACGACTTCCTTAAAAATCTGTCAACATGACGGGTGTCGATCGGTGATGAATCACTGACCGATTGACATGCTATTAAATCATTTGACTTTTTTATTTTATTTTTATTGTGCCTAACCTTGATGACATTTAACATTTTTTATTTTTTTGTAATTTAACTGTAGATAACCTTAGTTGACATTTGCCATTATTTTAATATTGTGACATTTTTAGTTGACATTTGCCATTATTTTATTTTATTATTGTGACATTTTTTACTGTCATTCCAACGATTTGACATTAATTTATATTTTGTATTATTTTGTTCTCTTAAATTGTTATTTCAAATTATATTAACTTAAAATTTGTGTAAATTAAATAATTATATGTTTTTGCATGCCCATGTGACGGTAGAGCATGGAAAACTCTTTAAATTAAACATCTATGTACCCATGTTTGCAAACCAATAAATGATTTAATTTGATTTGAATTACAATCTAAATCATTTTGAAGGATATTGCTAATCCCTCAAATATGGCGAGGGGGGTAATGGCTGATCTTTGCGTTATGCTCGTGAACGGGTGCTGCTTGTGGTAACAGGTCATCTTGCTGACTATGGTTTTGTTATTGTTATTAATAATTAACTGTTTCTTTATTTTACTTCGAAGGTCCTAGTTTGTCATTTGTGACTACAAGTTACAGCTACATATATATATTAAATATAGTGCAGCATTGCATATGTAGGCGGGCACACCCTTTATATCTGGAGGCTTTTTATATTCATTTCTGCTTGAGTATAGTTTTCAATATTGGCGTGTGCTAGCTGACATATTATGGCAAATAATTTTAATTTTTTTGTGTTTCGTAATGTTAATTACTTATTACTGTATAGAATCCAGTTCTGCTAACTGGACAGACAGCAGTGCTGCTGGGGAGTTTGTTCCGCCACTTCTTCTTTCCAGCTAAAGCACTAGGAAGTGGTGAAGGGCGGGCGTTTTGGGGGACTGTGTTATGTGATTTTGACGTTCAAAAAGTGCTGATTCTCAGCCTAGTTTGAATAAATGACTTTTGATTTTTGATTTTGATTGCTTCATATGTTTGAAAAATTTGTCTGTGCAACAACGTAAATAACGCAATGAATGTCAAAATGAACGCCATTCCTACTGTCAGTGGGTTACGCAATTACTCCGCTGTAAGTGATATCTAGTAGATTGCTGATTGTTGTTTGCTTTGTACTGTCTATCTATACAGAAAAATAAATAACTTTGAAGTGTCTGTTTGTAATGACAAAATAAAACCTTTTTATGTAATGCTCATGAATGTTTATACAGTACTTATAACAATCTACTATTGTTTTTTTTTTAATTTTTGTCTGTGTTTCTGTCTGCCTGTCAGACATCGCGCGCGAAGCCGCGGGCAACAGCTAGTTTGACGTATATTTAGATAGATAAAACATTAATTCAGTGCACACAAAAGACATAGCTCAACACACAGCAGCACAATTAAATGAATGTCTATCTAAGCCTTCGATCAATATTGATCGAAGATAAGCAATCATTCATCGAGTATTTTAAGTTAAATTAAGCTAAGCTAAGTAAGTAAGTTTTTTGTCTTTAGCACTTCTGACCTTTAGTTAAAACGTGGACAATGGTGTGGGTTACGTGCTTGTTAAATATTAGTTTAAGTATTTTTCTGTATTTTGTACTTAGCATGTGACTGTTTTTTGTCCTGAATAAATAAATAACAAGTTACATGAATATATCAAAACAAGGAGACAAAGTACAAAAAAAAATTATTTTGGGTCGGCGCATGTCTTTATCTTCAATAATTCTATATTAATAAGTTATTATGGCAGCAACACTTGATGATTGAAGCTCGTGGCTAAATAATAACAGCCGCACGGGTCGCTCAATCAGGTTAAGCTACGCTTGCCGCGGTCGGTCCGTGGATGGGTGACCATCTTTATATACCAAGACCCCGTGCCACGGAAAGCACGTTAAGCCGTTGGTTCCGTCTGTCATTCTTGGATCTTTGACAGTCGTTACGGGTCGTCAGAAGCCCGAAAGTCTGACAACCAGTCTTACCAAGGGGTATCGTATTACCCAGTAACTTGGTTGTGGAGGTCAGATAGGCAGTCGCGCCATGTAAAATACTGTTATTAAGCTGCATCCGGTTAGACTGGAAGCCAACCCCAACATATTTGGGAAAAAGCAGGCAGATAATGATTATGGGGCCAACGCTGAAATCTCTAAAACAAATCAGCTGCTCCCTACATTAGTTCTTACTTGCAACAAGTACAAAGTGTAATAAAGTTGAAATAACATGACTACTGTCTCTTACCCCAGTTGTGCTCGGATCTCGTGGACTTCCCTCGTAGAAGCCGCGCAAGGGATGCCTAGCTGCTTAGCGCGGGCTATCAGCCGACAGTCATCGTACGTATAGTCGAGAACAGGAACACCAAGTGCTCTGAAAGTACAAGAAGATCAGTCAAAACAGTCTTGCGACGGGGACTGCGCAAAAAACAAATGAAAGAAGTTGTTAAAAGCATGCCACTAGTCACCGCGGACGGACGGAATCAGGGGGCTTCTCTCTAAATCCGTCAACGTTTAGTTCGATACCATACTCAATCATTTATTGCATTCCACAATGTATATACTTAGGTGGTAAGTAAACATTTGTTGTAACAATCGTAGACCCTGTCGGTCACAGCAAAAGAAAAATTTGAAGGAAAAGGACTTATTTATACATGCAAACTTACTTATTCTAAGTAAAAATTAAGGTAACATGCTAATAATTATTAATTTATTCTAAGTTTATTATTAATTCATATTATTATGTCAGTTCTATAGATTTGTCAATTAAATACTCATTTATACTATAATGACATTTATTTAGTAATTTTTTTTTAATTTATTTGTAAAAGTAGCAATTTTTTTCTCATTTCTCAGTACCTTGGGTAGTTTATTATACGTTTTTATCGACATAACCAGTGCACCTTACTCCCGATTAATTAACTTTGAGACATTAAGACAACTGTCCAAACGTTTTGTCATTAATCTTTATTTCGGTCCACGGACTAATCTTATGACAATCTTAAACATCCGTAACTTCGGCCAAAACGAAGGACTTCGTGTTTAGGGTGTAGGCCCCCAGGTGCCGCGCGTGCGTGTCGTTTAACGCAAGTCGCGTCGCATGTCGCACCGCTCGAGGCTGTGCACGGGGCCTTAAGCAGCACAACTGTATTAAATTTAACATTTCACAAGTTGTGTTTTAAGTGGAGCCTTTTGCTGTCCAAATTAAGACTCCGGGCCGGTACTGTCAATATACACTCGAGAGCAATGAATCCGGGTCACTTAAAGAATCCTAAAAATCTCGGAAACTGAAAATGCTAGGTTAATGCAATAAATTGCATTTAATAGACAGTGTAATACTCCTTAAATGAAGGTATTAAAACTTCTTAGTTATTGTAAAGTTATATCATAAAAAAATCAAATTTGAAAAAGGGCCACTTTCGAAGATGGAACTACGAAATTACAGCATTTGGTTTTGCTTTTGTTTGTAATCTGTCATTTATGTGGGTACATAAACCATGTTGATAGTGCTCTATATTCATTATTCAAGCTGAAATTATGTCGCTTACGCCTGAAGAATGCACCAGAATACTTACAATGCTGGAAACCGGCCGGAGTCAGCGCGATACAGCCAGGACTGTCGGTGTGTCGCTGTCAACAGTACAAAGAGTTCTCCGACGTTACGAAGAAACTGGTTCTAACCTACGCAGACCAGGAACGGGCAGAACCAGGTGTACCACAGCACGAGAAGACCGATACTTGGTGAACACCATGCTTCGAAATCGCTTTCTCACAGGAACTGAACTCACCAATCAGTTTCGACGCCTCGGAGGAAGTAACCCAAGTGCATGGACAGTAAGACGTCGGCTTGCTGAATCTAACTTAAAACCCCTTAGACCTGCAAACGGCCCTAAACTGGAGCGTGGGCATCGTATTTCAAGACTAAGATATGCCCAGAGCCACGTAAATTGGAGTATTGAAGATTGGTCAAAAGTTATGTTCTCCGACGAATCAAAATTTATGCTCTACAAGCACGATGGAAGACACAGAGTGTATCGAAGACCAGGGGAAAGATTCAAGCAAGCATGCATCGAAGAAAAAGTAGCCTACGGTGGTGGGTCTGTACTTGTGTGGGCCGGAATTTCTTCTGAAAGTCGCACAGAGCTGGTGATCATAGAAAACGGCTCTTTAACTAGCGTAAGATATGTGGAAGAAATCCTCAATGATCACGTTGGTCCATTTATGGTCAATTTAGGTGAGGATGCTATATTTATGCATGACAATGCCCGACCTCATACAGGTAGGATTGTGAATGACTACCTTCAAGAGATGAACATTACTCGTATGGAGTGGCCAGCGCGCAGCCCGGATATCAACCCGATCGAGCATGCTTGGGACGAGCTAGGCAGATGCGTAAAACAACGAAACCCTCCCCCAATCACGCTTCGTGAGCTCAAAATTGCTCTCACAGAGGAATGGGAGAATATTCCCCAAAATCGTATAAGGAACTTGGTGTACAGCATGCCAAACCGCGTAAACGCAGTAATGGAAGCACGAGGAGGCAATACGAAGTATTAAAATTCAAGAAAATCGTAATAAAGTTCAAAAATTTCATGTTTCCTATTTTTGTTTTAAGGAGAGATCAGCAGTTTTTTTCTTTATGTAATTTTGTGTTAATAAAATGTATTTTTTTTTACTTTCATTTAAGGAGTATTACATTGTCTATTAAATACAATTTATTGCATTAACCTATCATTTTTAGTTTCCGAGATTTTTAACATTCTTTAAGTGACCCGGATTCATTGCTCTCGAGTGTAGTATTGGAATAATCTAAAACTGCCCCCGCGATTGTACCCTGGAAGTTTATTTGCGACCGTTACACTAGAAAACAGTAAAAAATAAACTACCCGTGACACGATTGCAGGGACTCAGATAGTCCTGTGTCGTTATTAAGCCGACGCGAAACACGAAGCGTAGCGAACGTATTTTCGTATTTGAAGTTACGAAGCCGAGTCACTTAAACCTACTCCCCTTCATTGTGACAGTATTTTTTTTGTACTGGACCATACCTGGGCACCTTCTGGTTACAGAGATAAGTTCCAACTTATGAACATAATATAGGGAACTTACTTGGCCATGACATCTCGAACGTTTCTGGCGTACAGCTTGGGGTCTCTCTTCTCCTCCTCGCTAGGGTAGTACACCGGCAGGAACTCGATCTCACACGAACTGTGCACTTGAGTCAACGTCAACCACAGCAGTTTTAGACTGAAATTACAAATAAATAAATAAAAGGTTTAGGCAGAAACTTGTACAAATTTTATGGTAATTTTTACATAGGGACTAAAATTATTATTTATTCATTATTATTACTTACTTAAATTGTTTTAAAGGAAATATTAATAAGGGAAATATTTTATTGATCCTCTAAAAACGTTTAGTCTTCCAATGATGATCGCTTTTTTAAAATAAATGAGCCTCTTTTCAACGACCGCATTGAGTTCATAAATATTTAACGTGTAAAAGTGTTTTTAAAACCTATTTACAAAATAAATATCATTCACTCTCACTTCCCACAAGAGTGCGCGGTAGTAACAACAACATTCTAACAACGTTGACATAGCGCTCAGACAACCCTATACTAAAGCACTGGGTATACCAATGAAACTGATCCCGTTCGACTCATTTAAACCGCGTTCAAGTCCTGTCAGTGTCAAAATTGTTGTGGCATATTGACACTGGCAGATCTTGAACGCGGTTTAGAAGTGCTGATCGCGTTCAGTTTCATCCCGAAATGAATTAAATCCGCACTTACTCATAAGTGTTTTGTTTTTCTGTGTTTCTCTATGTGTGCTTACTAATATCAATAACAAGAATATGGATTTAGTATCTAAAAAAAATACTTTTTATTATTTTATCGATGTATGACTCACGCGCCAGGCCCTTCCCAGGTCCAAGTGACGGTATCCCTCGCATTTGGGTATCGAATGGTGACGGGCTGCACGGGCACCCCAGGGTAGAACCCTCCCGGCTTGAACGTGATGAGGCACGAGCGGTTCGTGCAAGTTCCTTCAGGAAATATCAGGACCTGTAACGTAAAACATTTAGCTCATCAACTTCATGGACCTAGCTATACTGGGGTCAGCTTCCAGTCTAACCGGATGCAGCTAATTACCAGTTTTTTACATGGATTAACTCAAACCTCCACCTAGTTACTGGGTAACTACTTTTGGGCTTGTGACTACCCGTTTCTAACTAATGTCAAAGATCTTCAAATGACCGTCGGGACCAATGGCGTAACGTGTCTTCCGAGGCAAGGCAAGTGTGGAAACCATTTCATTTTTTTCATTTTTGTAGAGTGCTAGCTAAGCTGACAGCTCAACTGAAAGTCACTGCTGCTAAGCATATCTGCAATTCCAGAGATATCGTATATGCATGGCCATCAGAGACAAAGCTTAAATGTTTCATGTGCACCAGCTTTCATGCCCTTGAAACAAGGGTCAAAAAGTCTAAATATGAAAAGTTCTGACAAAAAGTCGGTTATTTGCAAAAATAATCCGGTAATTTAACTTTTATACCATTCTTTTATACAATTATTTTAGAAAAATATCTAAAACTCGATGAGATATATTATATTACACCCGGGTAAGTACAGTTAATACTTTCCTCAAACTCAAAACATTTATCAATTAAACCATTTACAGGCACTTTTGAATTGTCAAGCGGTCGGTCAGTCAGAAAGATGAAGCTAGTTGCCCGTTCCAAAGCGTAGTAGGAGCAGAACGGCTAAGAAATTCTACCGACACCTAGGTATACAAAATATTGGTTATTTCTGAGTAGCAGTTCCTACCAATGTTTATAAATTTCAAGTAAGTATAACCCGTCACAGAAACACTCGCTTTTAATAACCAAGCGCTCGAGTACGTCTATTTGAGGATCGACGCGCGATGACTAAACATCCATCCATAACATTATTGCATTGGAAATTTTCGATGAATGACGTGGAAAGGATACTTTGTCGTCTCTCTTTTGGAATGCTGCTGTGTGTTACGTTGATTCAAGGAAGCACTAGCAACAACATAACCGTTTTCATTAATCTACTGCGTGTATAGCATAAGCATAATCAGCCTATACTGTTCCTACTGCTGGGACACAGGCCTCCTCTCTGTGAAAGGTAGTGGGCCCTGCTCCACCACGCAGGCCCAGTGCGGGTTGGTAGACGTCACATGTCATCAAATTTTTGGTTCCAGGACATGCCGGTTTCCTCACGATGTTTTCCTTCGCCGTTTTGAGAGCAGTGATGATGAAATAATTTACACAAAGTAAAGCGCTTGTCAGGGTTCGAACCTACGACCTACAACTCGTAAGTCGCGACTGTTACCACTTGGCCACCACTGCTCTTCACATTCTGCTCCTACTGTGTGTGTTACGATGCAGGAGGCGCGACCGACGCAGTTTGTGCGTCTCCTCCTGCGTCGGTTTAAAGTAAGAAATTAAATTGTCTCTGTGTTATGTGTGTAATGTACTTACGCAAATACCGCTTTCAGGTCACGATTCACGAGTTATTGCACGTGTAATATATAGCAGCTACTATTATGTCCCAAATCTGCTAAAACTTTCTAAGCATCATCAAAATTCGCTCACAATTTGTAAGAAACATAAATCATCCCGGATTCATATCTCGAAAACTTTTGAGTTTTATAATATTATTACTATCTATCTACTTTCAGATTTACATAACATCCCGCCTGTACTCCCAGAAACTTTGGACAGAGGTGTACCTATAGTAACACCCACATTTCGCCAGCTACATACCTATGTTACAATAAGCGAATAGGGAGCGAGCCTATTTGCCAGATCTCTCTTCTTAGAAGAATCGTAACAGCCAGTTACGCAATAGGGGGCGAGCTTATTTGCGATCTTACAAAAACTCTTTTTATGCAGAATTTTCAGCAGTAGCCTTCGCCGTGGAAGTGATGAAGTGTTAGGCTGCCAAATTTGAATAACTGCCGTACCAGCGACACGCAGAAAAAGAAGTAGTAGCCTGATAATCAACCTTCTGCCCTTCTTCCAGGAATGGCCCGAGTGTCAGGATTTGAAGCAGTACTGACCTGAGGCCAGTCCTCTTTGGAAGTAGCTCTTTCAATGATCTCCTTGATGGTATTCTGCCTGGAGTTAGGGTCATCCCGCCACACGTATACAGGTTGCGTGTAGTTTATAAGCTCTGAAAAAACATAAATAACGTCTTTAGCATTTCAGTTGTCAAAAATAAATGGTCGATGGGCAGGTATTTCAGAGTTGAGAGCACCTGCCTCTGCAGCAGAACATCGCTTGTACCCACTTTATCTTCCGGTTACGCTATAACGATTGCAAGACGACAAATTGGAACAAAGATGGGCTATAAAAAGAAGGAATGAGAAAGCGAAAAAACACTTTTTGCAAGAGTGGAAAATCTAAAAATGTTGCATCAGTGACTTTATAAAGATTGTGTGGAGACACAATGTACTAGAACGACGTTGTAAGACAATACAATAATGTATTGGTTATATACGAGACATCTCATCAGCTCTCCGGTTTGACAGACTGCCTTAAGGGACCCCGCGATGGAGAAATGATGCTTAGATGCAGAATCTCTGGTGAAGGCGCGGAAGTTCATAATAAAGTACACAAAGTTTCGCCGCAGCTGGTCGACCGGCACATCGTGCGACCAGTTGTCATTCCACCTAAGTGCGCGAAGGGTAGTGAGTTGCAATACTTTACTTGGACACTGTGGTCACTAGCCGTGGTCGTGGCCGCGTAGTGCACAAGGCCCTTAAGATGAAATGCATTCATGAGAAGTCATTGACATCGTGTATAATCGTAATATAAATCATAGCAAAATTATAATAGCTTTACACCTTACAAAACATGGCAAAACTCAGCTTTCTCACAATACTTACTAAATCCAATGAAGCGTTTAAAATAGGCAAAGATTAGTTATTAGTATATACAGATAGGCTACTTGACAACAGTGCGGCAGCCAGCATGAACAAAGGCAAAAGCAAGAGAAAGTTCGGGAAAATTGCGCTCATTATGTACCTTCTAGATTCAATTAGCGGACACGGTGTCTAGGCCTCTCTAAGTTTACAGCAACGATAATAAGTCTAGACATTTTTGCGCACCTAATTATATTACTAAAGTAGGCCGACAGTTTTATGAAACTCTTTGCATTTCATCTCATTATAATTCATACTTTATTACTATGAGATAAGAGTTACATTGCAATAACGTACTTTCACGTCGTTAAAAGTTTACCGTGAATGTCCTTATTATGTAACACAGTATTTTGGCTTTTGTTTTATTAGGATAGGCTCCGCACTTCACTGATATTTAGCGATGAAAGTGTATGCTGTGTCCTAGAAGTAACTTGCCTGTGTATAATTTTCCTCGTGATTCCAAGAGTTCGGCTTGCCTATACCAATTCCGAAATTATGTTACAAGTATTTATAAGCGCGTTTGGTCTAGGTTGTTAAACTGAATTGATTTCCACGCGTTCTGTTTTTAAACGCGGACAGGACAAAAAAATTTGCACATTTAAAATTTTATTAAATAAATTGAAAATATTATCGATTATGAATCATCTCAGAAAATTTGGCAAGTCTTTGAAAACTAACCCTGTATAATTACCGGCAAAATTTTAATCATTATGTAATTAATTATTTTTGCACCTACTATTGGGCCACAAGATAGACAATCCATAGGTTCCACACCAATTACACCTATATAAACTGGACCCCATACATGCGTGCTCCTGAAGGCGGCAGCCTACCTGCGTATCCTGCGATGAGCGCCCTGTAAAAAAGAGGCGCTCACCCCATTTCAGCAAAAGCCCAACTGCGAAAGTAGTGCCTTTAATAAATAAATGTATTGACCGTTTTCCAGATGCCGATCTATTTTACGATAATATTAATGCAAGTACTAAATAGAAAACTCCTGTAGTTTTTAAGTGGGAATTAAAAACATTTTTGTTTACTTATGCAACTCTATTAAGTAAGTTTTTATCTCTTTTATTTAGCGAACAACAAGCGATTTGTTCGCTCATTGTTGGCTCATTCGTGGGTATAAAGTACTGAATGCCTGTTTTGTATTTTAAATATAATATATTTTAAAATATATAATTATTAGTTGCAAATTGCAAAAAACGTTAGATAATTTGAATTTCGCGGGCTACTTTACCACATTCGCCCTAAACTCTGAGCTTCGCTGGTCAAAGATTTGAAGCCATGTACATGTACCTTAATGGCTATGAATTTACATACCGCAAAATATTTGTGGCGGCATCTACAACGCCACATGCGAAATACGAATAACACTGACGACACGCAACATCCTGCATCGCGCAAGTAACAACATCCCGACATCGATCGTCGGGCAGTAAGTAGCTCACCATACACAACACTCCTCTGGTCGGAGGATCCCCCCTTTTCTATGGAAGATGAGGAACTTTACCCCCTGTTCCTCATTACCTCTATACATATTCAAAAACCACGCACAAAAAGTGCCCTAAAAGCTACAATGCCTACAATACACCAGAATAAACCTATTTGACAGTGACAGTATGAAACTTAAGGCCGGTTACACTGCTCGACCGACCGTTCGGTGCGTGTGTCGGTCGCGCTAGTCATTTATATGGAAATTCATAAAGCCTTACAGTGCTACACTGACCGTCCGCACGTCCACGGTGCTACGCACTGCGTACGAGTAACGTCGCGCGTCGGTCCATTGCGTGCGCATGCGTACGGCCCGGCCGGTCGACAAACAAATGAGCGCGTTCAGTACTGCACCGACCGGCCGTACGTACGATCCATTGTGTAAACGACTGTACCAGTTCACACAGTTTGTCACTCAGAAGAGCACTGAATGCTAAATACTGAGGGTCGGTCAATGCGTATCGTCAGGAACGACGCTACGCACCGACGCGCGACGCACGGTCGGTGCAGCACTGTTTAAAACGAGTTTTTTTTGTAAGTATTCGACCGTTCTATATTTACCTACATACAGCCTGCAAATCAAGGTCAGCGCTGCTCGAAGGTGGCATCAAATGATGCATGACTTGACGAGCATCCGGTTTATCGAGAAACTTCCGCCATCTGTCCTTCTTACGAATGTTTGATTTCCGCATTTGAGCAAAAATTTTTGAGACTTGGGTCTGTCTGCCATCTCAGTGAAACCAAATGTAAAGTGGCATGCGATTATAAACCATTTGCTGTGCAATTTATCACCTTGTCATGGGTACCTGTCCCACCACGGCGCCGCCCGCCGCTACCGATTAAACACAAACGAGTAGAGCTAGCAACTAAAGGCGAGTTGGCGAGCAACGAGCAGCGAGTGAGCGACGGCGACGATCGATTACTTGCTGGTATGCGTATGTACAGTCGACAGCTCATCAGGTTATACGAAACTGTCAAAATTCTCCAAATGATTTTAAACCTTAAATTGTTGAGTGTTAAGTTCAAAATCGAATGAGAAAATTTGACAGTTTGTGGTTAGTTGACCTGCTGCTGTGTGTACCAAGCGTGAGTCTTCTCTCAACGAGAGTTTTGCCAGTCAAGCGAGCGTCGCTGAGCGAGTACGCTCTTTGATAGCTCCTGTTGCTACGACAAACGAGTAATCGTCGGCGCGGGCGTTGTGAATAGTCAGCACTCAACTATTAATAGAATGATGTACCTATATTTTACTTACAGGGAACCTACAATCAATTGTACGTTTCTGGAGCGAGAAAATCGTTGAAAGCTTGTCGCTTCCTCGTTGGCGGTGAGACAAGTGCCTTAAGGGAAGGATAATTGTGTTGTAAAGATGATCCTAAACCGTATGTGAGTGCATGTGATCTGTGACATACAACTATGAAACCATGTGTAAATTACAGCATCAACGATAAATGATTAGTACTTACGTTCTAGTCAATTCGTAGGAGGAGCGATGGCGTTACATTGCACAAAACACATACACATTTTCTCATAGTCACCTGAAAAATCTGTTATTCTTTACATAAAGTTTTACACAAATCATTTATTGGTTTGCAAATATGGCCGTTAAATGCCCGTTTTCACAAGCACTAGCTGACGCCTAAATCTAATGCTAAATATTATTGCACTATTCGATTCTCAACTCTCGACACTAAGCCCAACGACGAAAATCCGCAGTGCGGTTTTATTTAGGTATTACGTTTAGGTGTTGCTTAGTGTTAATTAATAAAAACAGGAATTTGATTCTGTTCCACAGATAGACACTACCAAGAAAATTTAAATATTGAAAAAGTATTTGTAAGAAATTAACTGCCTGATCCTGTTTATCCGGAGGTGAAAAAGGACAAATTTGTAAAACAGGTCGTATTTTCATCAAACATGAATGTCGATTTAAAAGTGTCAGATTTCATACATTATCTGCATTATCTGTATTAAACATCTTTTAAATTGAGATCAATGATTTAGCATTATTCTAAAAACGTGGTCCTAAAAGTTGTTACGCATAAAGGCTGATGGTCAATGGTCAAATTATTTTATTTCACATAAACCTACATGGGCACTTATGAAACGTCAGAGGCTAGGTGCACGGTTCCAATTGCTCGTTTCCTATGGAGAAGAGCCGGCAAGAAACTCCACGGTTCTAGGTATAGGATAGTGCAGGCTTTCTGACGATCGACATTTGGGATTAACAAAATCGATTAAATGTTTTAAAAGCAAAAGTTGATCGACATCGTATTTTCATCGATCTTTATGGTCGATCGATAATTTTTCAAACCTGATTTTAAGCTTGATGCCTATTTATCAATCGTTAACAGGCGAAAGTCGAGCAAATTATTGATCGTCAAAACACAGCATACCTATCAAGCGATAATAATTATCGTCATAAATAAAGCAAATCTGCACCTTCATAAAACCGAACCCTTATGTGAACACTCGTGTGTCTGTCTGCGGTCCGTCTGTAACATCCTGTTTTTTCTGAAAAGTCTACATTTCTAGAACAAGTTGCTCCGCTAGGTCTTTGAACCCATCAGTTATCTTTAAACAATTCGACCAGACTATTTTACCATCGATAAAATTCTGACTGCGGCGCTACACGCAACCATCCGTCATGAACTCATCACATGAAATTTGTATTTTTCACGAAAGTCTAGCGTAGGCAATGAACCTCTCTTTTCCTGAAAAAGTTCTCAGCTGACACGCGAAGTTAACAGGCGGTGGTTGACCTTACACAGTTCAAATGTCAAACAAAACAGCATTGAGGGACATCCTGGTTAACCCTATGGGTGGGAAGAGGGTTCCCATGCAGGAAAATATAGATCGCTTGCCCTTAACACAACTTATTTAGGGTCGGCGCACGGTGGATCGAAAATCGGCTGTAGAAGACATAGGATCTCGATTTCTTAAATGTTATTTTTTTTTGCTGGAAATGACTTCTGCTGATCATTACTGTTCTATAAAATGTCATATGAAGTAATTGTGTGCACAAATGGAAGAGTTATAATTTTTATAAGAAAAAAATGTATGGAGCTGACATGAAAAATGAGGATATCTCTGGAATCGCAAGGTTGGCCGTTATATCCTTGCACACTGTTATAGTACTATTTATTTGTGAATTTTTGACATACTTAATATCGCGGCATCACTTGCGATTTTTTTTTTTTAATCTTCAAAATTAAAAAAAAAAGAAAAGTATATGATACATTTTAATGCTTAAATATGGCTATACCAAGTGTAATTTACAATATTTTTTATGCTTAGACCAAAACATTCTAAGAAATCACAAAGTCGTATTACCTACTTTGTGATTTTCATTTGAAATGACATGGTAATTATGAATTACGTAATACGTAAACTTGTCTAATGCCTCAAGTCCACATTAGCTAATGATTAATAAAACTTAATACCTATATACCTAGTTAAAAGGATACGTACCAAAATAATTTGGGGTACTCGCTAATTTAGCAATTAGTGCAGGATTAACTTAATTAATGAAAGTAACTAGATAAATGTGATAGTCAATAACAATAAATAGTCAAACATTGGATTCACAACTTCAGTTCATTTAGAGCATTTCTAATACTAACATCTATCCTACCGTGTCTTTTTACTCAGTGATCGTGAATAATGGAAAGCATTATTACAAATGCTTCGTCTTTCGATCACGAAATATTGTTCAACACACTTGTTATTCGACTGGGCTCTAGCCTTTCAGATGAAGACAGTGTTACCGTGAAAGAATATTGTCGAAGATTTACACGGGCAGTTCAAAAGAGATGGTTACGATCCCACAGGAAAAGTGAAGTTTTTAGACGTGATTACAGTAATTGGCTTGAGGTAAATATTGACTGGCCAAACTGCGTGCAAATCAATTTGCTCATTCAAGAATCAACAAGTGAAAATATTTCTACTGAACCTGTACCTGAACCTGTACCATCAACTTCAACAATGAAATCAACTTCAACGATGACAAAAAGAACTCGAAAGCCGTTTGAAGATCTAAGTAACAAGCAGAAGAAGAGACGATCTGATGAACATATAGGCGATGACCCTAATGAAGTAGCTTATTCAGCTGCAGCACTTTTGAAAGGAGATGGTCGTGATGATATTGCATCTGTTATTGAACATATGCTCCAAAATCCAGAAGCAGCAGCAAAAATCAAGGAAATGTTGAACAAACCAGCTCCTTCAACAATATTTTCACCAGAAAAAGCACTGGGTTTGCTACTTTCATTAAAACTATCGAAATGGCAATATATCACATTAAGGGAAACGACTATTCGAGAAGGTTCAAAGGAGATATATCCGTCTTACTATAAAGTGCAAAAAGCTAAGCTACAGTGCTACCCTCCGAAGACATTTGTGACTGTAACGGATTCATCTGCTAAGATTGCACTACAAGCGTTACTAGATTTAACAGTAAACAGAATTTTTGAAACTATTCGTAGTCCTGATGCGATACAAGATAAGCAATTGATATTAATATCAAAGTGGGGACTTGACAGTGCATCTAACCAAAGTAGATATAAGCAAAACATAGAGAGTGGTCAAGATGATTCCAGCATATTTATGACCTCTTTGGTTCCATTAAAGTAGACAGCTGACGGTGATACCGTATGGGTGAATCCAAAACCCTGCTCACCTATGTATTGCCGTCCAGTCCAGTTTAGTTTTGTGAAAGAAACCAAAGACGTTGTCATAAATAAAAAAACTGCAATGGATAACGAAATTGTAGCTCTCGTTCCCTCAAAATGTCAAGGACATGAAATTAGTCGCAAATTAATGATGACGATGATTGACGGCAAAATTTGTACATATCTGTCTGAAGCTAAGTCAAATGCGGACTGCTACCTGTGTTTGGCTAAGCCTACAGAAATGAATTAGTTAGATGTCATTGCGTCAAAAACCATTCCTTCTGGTATGTATGAGTTCGGATTATCATCACTTCATGCCCGCATTAATGTGATGGAATGTCTTCTACACATAGCGTATCGTCTCGACTTCAAAAAGTGGTCTGCAAGAGAAGGTCATCAAGAGTTATTGCATTCACGAAAAAACTCATTCATGATCGATTCAAAGATGATCTCAACCTTTTGATTGACATCGTTAAGCAAGCATCAGGCACAACTAACGACGGGAACACAGCAAGGCGGTTTTTTGAATTTCCTGATAAAACTGCAGCGATCACTGGATTAGATGAAGACCTAATACGCAGATTTGCTGTGATTCTGCAAGCTATCACATCTGGAGAGATTGTAGACGTGCCGAAATTTAAAGAATACGCTAGAACAACCGCTGAAAAATACGTGGAACTGTATGATTGGTACTACATGTCATCAACCGTCCACAAATTGTTGATTCACGGAGGGGACATAATTGCAGAAAATGCTATTGTACCAATTAGAAGTCTTTCGGAAGAAGCTTCAGAGGCCCGAAACAAAGACTTTAGGAGGTTTAGAGAACACCATTCGAGGAAAAAGAGTAGACCAGCATCAAACGAGGCTATCCTCAATATGCTTATCGTCTCTTCTGATCCTCTAATTTCTTCCACAAGACCAAAATTAGATGCCCACAAGAGGCAGACATACTTTAAGGAAACAGTAGAACTACTGAAACTTCAGGATCAGGAAGCTCCGACAGAGTTCTTAGAACAAAAACTTATTATGTAATTCATAATAACCATGTAATTTCAAATAAGTAGGTAATACGACTTTGTGATTTCTTAGAATAGTACTATAACAGTGTGCAAGGATATAACGGCCAACCTTGCGATTCCAGAGATATCCTCATTTTTCATGTCAGCTCCATACATTTTTTTCTTATAAAAATTATAACTCTTCCATTTGTGCACACAATTACTTCATGTGACATTTTATAGAACAGTAATGATCGGCAGAAGTCATTTCCAGCAAAAAAATAACATTTAAGACATCGAGATCCTATGTCTTCTACAGCCGATTTTCGATCCACCGTGCGGCGCAACGTGGCTTCTACTTTAGGATTGCCATTCGTCACGATACGTCGGGACATGTCACCTTTATTAACAGTGGTGTCCCGACAAGCTATACGACAAATATATTTGCAACCAGACTAACACGGAACACACCGTATCAATGAATACGCGATTCGTAATTGCAAGCTATGATGACAATAATTAATGTCCCAGGTGAAATCATCTGATAAATATAAAAAAGAAGGATTGTATCCTACGTAATTAAAAATAAATATTTCCCAAATCGTTTTTGTTTATGTCACCTACAAAAATTTCCTTTCAATAAAAAAGCGCCGACGCGACGGTGTTTCGGTAAAATATGGCAACCCTATTCTACTTCCATTCTTCTCTATTAGTCGTCATCTCAGTAGTGACACCCATTCTAGCCATATCATCTTTCACAGCATCCGTGCATCTTTTCTAAACAATAAGTTTGCACTGTTCTAAGGATATTTTGGCGCTCGAGTGACGTTAACAGGGGGCGCTGTTGGTCAACATTTGTGAAATTGTTTTGTGAAATGTCACTTCAAATGTATTCAAAAAACAAGATGGCGGCAAGAATCACTTTTTTTTTCTTTATTGAGGCAACCAACAGCGGTACAAATAGTAGGTATGTTACAGAGTTTGTGTATTACAGTAAGTATTGTATGGCCAATAATAGGTTTCCCTGTATAACTAGGATTGTATAAAACATGCGAACGGACTACAGACTAATATTTAAATTAAATACAAAGGTTTAGTTTTAGTTTTAGGTAAATATATAACCTAAACTTAAGTTTAAATTTTAGAGAAAAAACAAAAAATGACTAATAAGTATGTTGTAAAATTGTTCCGATTTTGGCCACGCCCCACAACCTTTCAGCACTATACAATACCTGACTACTAAGTAAAGACTGTTTTTAGACAGACTGACACCGCTCTATGAAAACAAAGATGGCGGGCACAAACGCTTCAAAAGCCAGCCTCATAGTCACAGTTGTCAAAATCTATAGAAAACCTTAGAATAATAGTTATTATTCTAAGGGCGATTTTCACCAATCTTTTATACCTAGAATAAGTCTTATCGTGGGAATAAATTTAGAATTTTTGACAGTTCTTCCATACTAGAACTGTCAGACGTCAATTTTATTCCACGGATAAAATATGTCTGACTTTGGTGAAATCAGCCTTTAGTAGAAAACCTTGTTTAACCCTGTTTTGACTCAAGACAAAAATTGTATGTCTTAGAAAGACCAAACTGTTTTGTTTGTAGTGTAGGTACATACTGCTATGAGTACTTAGGTTTGTGTCTCTGTTTATTTATTTATTTAACCATTTATGTAGGTACACACATATAAACTGACAAGAAGAAAAGAACAGGAAAATACGTACACTGTATCATATTGATTCAATTGCTTTTCCTGTAAAAGATGTCTCGAATCCACATTAATACCCTTTAAACTACTGGAGTTAAAAACTGAAAGCTCGTCAAAGGTGGCAGCACCGTTGCCGCCTATAGCAGTGTAGCCTTAAGGCTGCCACAAACAGGTAAAACGCGACGACGCGACGCGACTCTAGTAAAACAATTTCTATGAAAAATCTCGTAAATTGTTCTACAAGAGTCGCGTCGCGCCTGCCTGCGGGAGCTTTTACTCTACCAACCATTGTTTTGTTTAAGTGTGCGTATGTGACGATCACAAATTAAATGAAACCTAGGATTTAGGATTTATAGAGTTAGGACTTTTGTAAAACGTCCGGATTTTTGTCAGGACTTTTCAAATTTCGAAATATGTAGTAACCCTTTTCGTAACGCTCTATGAGAGCAGTCTCGACACAGATAAAAAAATATCAAAACCAATTAAACATATTTTTATATGCCGATCTTGAACTTAATAACAACTTCAATGATAAGAACCTGTCTAGTACTGGATTGTTAAACTAGTAGTGTTTTCACCAAAAAGACAACCAGCCAACCAAACGGCCTTCAGAAACAAAAGGTATTAACAGTTAAAACCGTGTCGTGTCAATTCAACCTTGAGTTCTAAACCCAGGTACCTAATACCTAAGCCTAGGCAAAAGGCGTCAGGAAGCCCTATCAAGGCACGCATGCCTCACGTAACTTCTAAATATAACGTATTATAATAACGTTATATTATAACGTTGTAACATTGTTTTTGTTAACGTGAAGTGAAGCCGCGTGTGAAAGTACCGTCAGTTACGTAAGGTACTTTTTTGCTTTCATATGAAGTATGGTTTATTAACCTCTATTTAGCTTCATAGGTACACGCAAGGTTATGTAATGTTTACCTGCTTCAATATCTGATTGTCTACACGACAGTATTCGTTTGTTTAGAAGGTATCAAGTTTTATTTGATTTAATTATACGTGGGTCACACTTAACACACAAGTTTTTAGAAAATAAAAAAGGGAATGACGTAGAAGCCTGTTAATATTTTAAAAGTAGTCTCCGTTCCTTTCTAAGCACCGTCGCATGCGATGGAACCATTGACTGAAGCAGTGGGGCACTCTTCTTTAGGGATTTCCTCCACTCCTTTTTCAAACGCAGTCGCGGCATATTCAGGGTTCATAAAACGAATTCCTCTAAATTTATCTTTTATTTTTGGAAATAAATAAAAGTCACAAGGTGCCAGGTCAGGCCTGTAAGGAGGATGACTTACTAACTTCACACTTTCGATAGACAAGTATTAGATAGTCCGTCTGGCGGAGTGAGCTGGAGCGTTTTCGTGGTGGAGGAGGGTCCTGCTTCTTGGGCGCTACTGTCTAACATTTTCCAAGAAACCTGGTAAACAATGACTGACATACCAATCTGCAGTAACTGTCTTTTTGTCTTCTAGGACAGTTGTTGCGAAATGACCCGTCCGTCCAAAGAACGAGGCAATCGTCTTTTTCCCTTGACTTCTGCCATTCTTTACTTTTGTCGGCAAATCTTCGAATGGAAACATCCATTGCGCAGATTGTCTTTTGGCACCATTCTCTCAGCTTCTATCATTAGCCGCACAGCACTCACGTTATCTTCAGTAGTCGCCGTAGAAGGACGTCCTTCTCGCGAATCATCAGTGAGTTTGCTTCGACCACGTTTAAACTCATTAAACCAGTTGTTAACAGTGGCACGGGATTGGGCTTCGTCGTGAAATGCTAATCGAAGTCTATCGTAACATTTTTGTTGAGTAAGACCGCAACAAAAGTCGTAATAAATCATTGAACGAAAATTTTCTCTAGTCGAATTCATTTCGACGCACGACAGACTCATTTTAAATTGCTGCCAATTTGTAAAAACAAATGAGTTATGAATTCATTACACATCTACAGATCCCCAAAGAGTTCCTAATTCGAAATTTAAATAAACTTTTAATCGGCTGCTTTTCTTACTGGCCTTTTCTAAAAACATTCAGTGTGACCCACGTATTCAGTAAGAATGAAGGAAAATGGTTCATAAAAAAAATTCGCGGCTTGCAAAAGTAATGACGTTAAAGTTTACGATAGATAATTTTATGTTTAACTGATCAATACTTACATACCCACTTACTTGAAAAAAAACATCTTTCTACATGATTACCGAAGGCTCATAATTAACAAAGATCACGTAACGATATAACTGGCATTTACCGAAATCATTTCCAATGAAACGATGATTACATTTCTCGGTCTCGTCAATTACAATATAAAGTAACTGTACAAAATCCGTGCCACCATCGTAACACCAAAACAGAGAGAAGAACAACCATAAAACACATAATGTTACTTATTACACTATTCTCTTATCATCACTCGCCTGTCCGTATTCCCAATTTATTAATGGTCGGCGAAACATATCTTTGGCTTCCACACTTCTCTATTAATCGTCATCTCGGTAGTCACCACTTTCTAGCCATATCATCTTTCACACAGTCCATCCATCGTTTCTTTGATATTCATTAAAATTTTAATTTCAAACATAAACTTAAAACTTTCCTAACGACATTTCCTGATTCCTCCGCAACACATGCCGATACCATGACCACCGATTTCCGCACAACTTTTCAGTTACTTACGAATAGATGATATATGTGGGCTACCAAAATATAAATCACCACTCTTTGGGCCATCAATATTTGCCTAGAAACAATACTATTTAGGTACTTTCCCTAAATAGGTATGTAGCCGACTATTTTGTCATCTTGTATGATTTAATAATAGTTATCTTAAATTTAAATGTCACGTCACGTTTTTGGCTGTACAAGTATCTTTTCGTGCATGCCCAAAATTGGAACTTTAGTTCCAAACTTGGCCAAAAAAAACGAAAAAAACATGAAGCCGCCATCATGTTTTTAGGGTGCCAACGGAACTCTAGTACTAAGCCTCCGCTGTACGTCTGTCTGTTTGTCTCATGGACCGCAATAGGTAGACAGTTGAAATTTTCACAGTGTGCATTTCTATTGTCGCTTTATCTAATAGCAAATAATAATAAAAATTTTGTTCAAAATTAAAGGTATACAAGAAATGTGTTATTAAAATGTAGTGTTAAATATTGTGCGGTGGTACAGAACCCTTCGTGTCCGACTAAATTGGCCGGTTGTTTCTATACATTTCACAAAACAATTGCTGAAATGTTAAACAACAGCACGTATCAACGTCATTGGAGTGCCAAAAGATCCCTGTGGCTATGTAATCCTTAAATAATCTGTGTTCATTATTAAGTTTATTATGGCTCAATCCCCTTTTTTTCTAAATCTAATATAATTACGCCAAAACACAAAACAAAGGGTAGACAAATAATATATCGTAAAAATATATTTAGACTAGTATCATGAACCAGGGAGACAACAGAGGAATACGTTAGTATGCAATGAACGCCAGCGACGACGTAACCGTGTTTCGTCTTAAAATAAAACAACTAAAAAACTATGTGACCCAAACATTTTACATACATACAACTAGCCACCATCAAGTTATCTTCTAGAGAATGCAGTCTGCAGTTATTGAAATCATTGGATCTTTTGCTTTCTTTCTTTCTTTTAACTGCCTGTGAAAGTTCCCAGTGGAACGTCAATATTGCTTTTTAATAATGTAATCATCACAATAGAATAGAGAATAGAATAGATACTATTTATTATGTACACCACTCAGATTAAAGGCGATTGGAAAGAAGTGCCGTTTATATTATAATATTATGTTCTTCGAAAAGGAAATGTGTATGATACCTAATGAGTTGATGTTTTCTGATGCAGAGATGCCAATTAATAAACATTGAACTTGATACCCAGTACACTGAGCGTGTCGAGTTTTGGCTATGCGTGAGCGCAGACTGGATCAAACTGTGTAGTAAACGGACCATTTCTCTATGAAAACAAAGATGGACCCTTGCCACAAGTTTCATAGTCAAAGTAGTTACTTAACTTTTTTTTTCAAACAGATTTCATGTCTGTTCTTGCCTGTTCTTCTCCATGAACCTACTACGCTTTGAAATAGGTACCCTAATTAGCTTCATCTTTCTTACTGACCGACTTCTGGACAATACAAAAGTGCCTATAATTGGTTGAATTGAAATACTTAGATGTGTTGAGTCTGAGTTTGTCAAAATGTACCGAAAACTATTTTTGACGCAAGAACAACTCTTCTCACTATGACTGTTGAGGTCGGTTGAATTTTGACCTTAAGAGCAAATGCACATTCTATACCCACTACGAAATAATGTTTGTGTAAACAGAGATGGATTATTCTTTCGTTGCTCTAGATCCATACAAAATGCCAAGAATATCAAGAAAATAATGCTCTCGCTTTTTTTGGTTCTATGTTCGTTAAGGCTAAATCTATCTTTAGAGAGCACTGTTTTGTTTCTAGCGTGCGCACTTTCTAATAAATAATTTAGCTCCTAATTTAACCTCCTTTCAAGAACAGCTGCGAGTATTTTTAAGATTATATTAATTTAAGCCAGACAAGGTGATTTCAGGTGAACGGTCTTGGATCGAAGGGAATCCAGTGACCGGAAAATGGAGCTTAAGGTCGTTCAGAGAACGGTGGATAACATAAAAATATACCTAACTACATTGTAGTGTGTATTTATACAGAGACATTATAGTATATGGTTCAGTGAGCAGATCTTAATCATTACTTAATTTTAAGCAAAGTTTTAAGTATAATTTTAAGTGGAAGAGCGGAGTCACCTAACACAAGCATCTCCTCCCTTAAAAGGTGATCTCAAACTCATGTGTGTAAGTCCTTTTATACAGGGTGTAAGGGGAACGCTTCCGAAGCCAGAACGTAGATTATATACTACCTAAATGCAAACGGATACCAATAACCTTTCACTTTAAATTGGTTATTTTCAAGACTTCATATTTCGTAAACACGCAATGGAAACCGTCCAAAACGTGAGGTCACTGACACGCAACGCAACATACGCGCCACCTTGCGTCCGCGTGTTTCGGGCGCCGAGCGCTCCGTACGGCCGAGTCACGGGATTTATACGGAATTTACAAACATCACTTTCAAAATGCCTACCTTTACAACACTTCACAAAAATTATGAATTTTAATCGCATTATTCGTAGCCCACTGTTAAACATTAAAGCTGACAGAGGCATTTTACGTACCTGTCTAAATCCTTTGCGACCTTATGAAGTTTGGCTCGAACTGCGCTCCATCCCTTTCAATACAAAGTCGGGCCCGTCGTTGTGTCGACCCGTGAACACGAGGCAATAGTGTAGGATCCTCAACAAATTCTGCACGAAGTCTATCGAAAACACTCACTATTCTGCCCCGCATTTCATCAGCACTGTCACATTCCCGATTAAAAACTCTTTCTTTCACATTCTTTCTTTCTTCCCCACAAAAAGAAGTCCAAAGGTGTTAGGTCAGGTGAACGAGCCGGCCAGGCGTGCGGCCCCATTCTTCCGATCCAGCGGTCATCAAATAGCTCAGTGAGACGCTCGCGGACAGGGCGCGTAACATGCGGTGGAGCACCATCGTGCTGGAACCATGCTCGACGAAATTCAGCCAACGATACATCATCTAGCATATCATCTAAATGTTCGTTTAAAAAAATAAGATATTCTGATCCATTGAGGCGCTGCGGTAGAAACACTGGTCCTAGAATTCGTCCATTAAAAACACCAGCCCATACGTTGACGGACCATCGGGTCTGATGGCCGGTTTCTTGAGTGGCGGACGGGTTCACGTCTGACCATACATGAGCATTCCTCCTGTTCCACATCCCGTTCCTCGTGAAAGTGGACTCGTCCGTCCAGATAATGTGCTCAATAAAGCCAGGCGCACGTTGTTGTTGATCTAGCAGCCAACGACAATACGCACGACGACGAACGTGATCGTTAGGTAGCAAAGCTTGTACTTTGTGTATTTTGTAGGGCCGCATTCTGTTCCGGCGCAAGACTTTGTGAACTGTCCAGTGAGAGACTGTCGGTTCGCCCCGGCGCCGCAATAATTTCGCTGCACTTCGTGTGCCCAGGCGAGGATTTTGGCGAATCAAATTTAAAATACGCTCCTCTGTCTGAACATTCACTTGTTGTCCACCACCTGCGGCTATCGGAGCAATCGGTCGATTTTCTAAAACTCGCTGAAAAGCTGCCGTTATCATGCGAGAATCAGACGGATGCCGGACGTTCGGAAATCTGTCTCGGTAAATTCTCAACGCAAGAGAAGCATTGCCACGGGCTTCTCCTAAACACATTAACATGTTGCCGTATTCACGAGCACTGTACACGTATGCATCAGGCATTGTTAAACACAACAAAACTGTACTATAACTAAAAAACAATAAAACAACACTAAAAACGTAACAATAATAACTAAATACAAATTTAAAACTAACAAAACAGTATTAAATACGGTTCAATACCTATCGACCGATTAAACGTAACGCGCGTTCGCTCACGAACTGAGTCTGAAAGGAACTAACTAGATTACTAAGAAGTACTAAGAACATCAAACATGCCGCCTGGCCACGTGCGGCGGCGCCGGCCGACAAACGTACCGCCGCGCGCCACGCGTGTGTGCGTGGACGGGGAATCACATAGGTAGCGGTGTCTTTTCATGTGCAAAGATCAACAAATTACAGAAAATGTTAGAAGAATAATGATAACCAGAAACCAATTAATTTTAATTGATATGAAATTGTACTTTAAATGCTTTATAATTACAAGCTGTTTTCATTTTCTAACTTTTAAATTAGTTTTAACGAGTTTTTTAGATTAAATTAATTAAATTATCCACTTTCAATTGATTGGTATTACATACCTACTTAATGAAGGATACAGTTATAGCAATAAACGAGTGCGCGTCGTGTGACCCGTAATTACATTGACATAAAGTTCAAATTTAATTGATTCACGCGCGCTATTTGCTTGAAACGGTGCACGTGATGAAATTTTTTTTGTCATTCACAGGTAAAGTCGGCGATTTTTTACTTTATTTCATTCACTATCGATTAACGACATACATACAAAACTGTTATTAAATGCACGACACGGCCCATTAATTTAAAACATTTGGAGCCTCTGTAATGTTTATTTTTCTTTATTTTGGCGGCGCTTTACAAAGGATGTCTAGGTCGCCGCCCACGCCGCGCAATAGTCGTCGAAGCTTCTCTCTATCAAGTGAAGTGACCCGGGTTCAAATCTCGGCCAAATACCAATGACTTTTGTAATCATTTACCTTGATTATCAGAATTCGACCGAATGTCACAATTATCTCTGTACCTCGCTGGAATGGTCCATCTCGCTTCCCCCTTCACCTCCCCGTGTTAGCCTCGTCGCGTGACTCGTCGGCCGTCGCCTCAGTACGGTGAGCCTCTTCGTTACTTATACGCGTCTCGTTATTTTGCTAATTTTTGTATTATTATTGTTTTGATTTTGGATAGTTATTGTTAAGTTTGCCGATATGAAGTCGTCGACCCCAGATCTAGAGATAATCTGACCATGATGTAGGTAGGTAAACATTTAAATTTTCTTACTGTGCAAAATTTTATTGAACGAATTAACGAAAGTGCTCTTTCCCAATCACAGTAGGTATCTTATTATCTCTATTCGACATGGATCTCAAGGTTAAGCATAAACATCTGGATTTTTCTGATTTGTGAACATAATTTGCGAACATTCGGATCAAAATTTGTAACCCGGTTCAAGGGGAAAATCATTACGAACCTTGCATAAATGGAATCCGAAAGTAGATATCCCAGAAGGTAATAGTGAACTGAAAAGATATTTGCTTCAACTTTGACGCACATCAATCGCGTGAACAAAGGGGTCGTTGGCCGCGCTGCTGTCGGCAAGCGCTCGCGCACTTTGAACTCGGGGCTATGCGCGTATGTCAGCTGATATTTATTTACGAATACATTGCTTGATAGAGTTGTAAAGAAAAAAAAAATGTTTAATGGCAAATAATGGTTTCATTTAACTGTTCTCACCGCATAGTGTACGAAAAAGCTAAAAAAAATTAGTAAAATTGTAAAAAAAAAAAAACTGTTTTTTTTATGGTATCGTATCGAGAATCACTAGCCCTATCACCTGTCTTCGTTTTCGGAAGCGTTTCCCTACCACCCTGTATAATTGCAATAAACATTTATTTTTATTTTTTATCATACCCAAGTATTAAGGTATCGCTCAGGACTGTTTTCGCCGGCTGGAATAGGTGTGGTGGTCTTAGTTGCAGAGCTCTGTAGGCGAGTTCTACTCGCCTCCGTAGCTCTGTGGCGGCATCTACGACGCCACATGCGTAACGCATAATCGATTAGAATCTACATCATTTTGAAGGGTATTGTATAATACATTGCTTCATATGTTCGAAAACTGTGTCTGCTCAACAACGTAAATAACGCAATGAATGTTGTTGAACTGTCAAAATGAAAGCCATTTCTACTGTAAGTGTGTTACGCAATCACTCCGCAGGGTTCTTCGCGATGTTTTGCCATCACCGATGTCAGTAACGTCCAAGATAAAGGCTCCCGCAAAAAGGCGCGATTTCTATGAAAACTTCATAGAAATTGTTCTACAACAGTCGCGTCGCGCTGTCCGCTCGCGCCTGTCTGCGGGAACCTTAAACATAGAAAGTACATTATGATTTGTATAAGTCATATTGGTACTTGCCCGGATTTAAACACACTACCTCGAGCAGCGTGCATGAGAGGTGAGGCCTCAACCACTGGCCAAACTGCCAGACAATATTTTCGCCAGTATAATGTTCATCACATCATTATATTGGCGAAAATATTATGTGGGTCATTCACGCCTGCCATATGATCCCTTCACAGAATACATGCATGATGTTATGGCAGGTTTTTGAGTTGTAAACAGGCCTTAGTAAACATCACTTTCACAGCGAATCGAGTTTGAAAGGTGTTTAAGGGGGATTCGTCACTGTTGCCCGCGAAATTATTATTTTTTATGTTTTCTGAAAACTCCAGAGCTGTTTCTCGTTGTACGTTGATCCAACGTCAATACGCGTCGACTATGATAAAGTAATGACTAAATTATAATAATTGAAAACAGCTATAATGCAAATAGATGCAAGTTTCGTGAAAATACTTCAATCAAATAAAAATTACTTAAGTTTGAATTTGGCGGACTACATTGAAGGAATCTCATAACCACAACAAGGTTTTATTTTTCTTGTAGCTTTTAACACAAGGTATATTCATATTTATACCTGAGAATGACTATCAATCATGAGCAACGTGAAAGTTTTACGTTTGTCAAGGAAGTTAATTATTGTTAACGCTATACAACCCGTTATTTTTTTTCTATTATTTTTATTTTTTTTGCTTAATGGGCCTGCTCTTGACCTAGATCTCGCCTGATGGAAAGCGACGGATGAGATCTACGATGGAATGAGCGTGCCCAGAAGATGCCTGATCTCTCTTACTTTGAAGGCAGACAGGTTAAATGTGGAAGGGAACACAGTCGCTGGCAGAGAGCTCCACACTTTGGCCTGCGCATAATAAATTGTTCTCTAACGCGTATGATGATGTGTTTTAGACGCTGAACTGGGAAGGACGCCGCGTTCACATCACCGGCGAGTACATTTCACACTTGAGATTTTCAGATGACGTCGTCATAATGGCTGAATCGCTGCATGACTTGCAGCAGATGCTGGATCGCCTAGTTGATTTTCCTGTACGCGTTGGTCTCCGGATGAAGTTGGACAAAACCCAGGTTATGTTCAACGAACACGTCGCTCCGGGATCGATCGCTGTCAATGGCGGTGCTCTCAAGGTTGTTCGAGAATACGTTTATCTCGGGCAAACTCTGCAGTTTGGTTAGAACAACTTTGACAAGGAAGCTAACAGAAGAATTGGGCTGGGTTGGGCAGCGTTTGGGAAGCTTCGTCGAGTGTTCTCGTCGCGTATTCCGCAGAGCCTAAAGACTAAAGTCTTCAATCAGTGCGTCTTGCCCATTATGACTTACGGAGCCAGAACGTGGACACCCACGGTACACCTGGTCCATAAATTCAAGGTCGCTCAGTGAGCTATGGAACGAACTATGCTTGGAGTCTCTCTGACGGTTAGAATTCAGAATGAGGTGATCCGTCAGAGGACCAAAGTTGTCGACATAGCTCACAGAATAAGCAAACTGAAGTGGCAAGTAGAACTTATGACCAATGGGGTAAACGTGTTCTTCAGTGGAGACCACGAATCGGCAAACGTAAGGTAGGACGCCCTCAGGCTAGGTGGAGCGACTATCTTCGCAGGGTGGCTGGTAGCAGCTGGATGATCGTTACCGAGAATCGAGCTAAATGGCGTGCAATTGGAGAGGCATATGTCCAGCAGTCGACTGCTGTAGGCTGATGATGATAATAAATGTGGAGGAGAAGGGCGGTGTAGATACAACTGGTCCAGATATCAACCAAGTGCGGATGGTACCCTTATCTGTTCTGTGCCTGCATCCATCTGTTAGTCCGGTAGTGAAAGGGATTAAGGTAGATGGTGACGTCTTACTCTATGGAAATTTATTTCACCTGGAATATTTCTACTGTTTGACTGAATAACGTTTGTTTAGACATTCTCTAAGATAACGAATTGCCATCCATGACAGACGATGTCAGCTTTATCTTATCGTTTAGAACAAATTGATTCAGCTCATGATATACTTATCAAAAGCAAAAGATGATCATTTACTATTACCGTGCCGTACCTTCGGTCTTACCAAGGGGTATCATATTACCCGGTAACTGGGTTGTGGAGGTCAGATAGGCAGTCGCTCCATGTAAAATACTGGTATCCAGCAGCATCCGGTAAGACTGGAAGCCGACACCAACATAGTATTGGTTATTCAAGTTATCGCATTGGGTCTAGCCTGTAAGGATATTTGTATGTTTGGTGTGAATAAATAAATAAATAGTTGGAGAAAGGCTAGCCAGGTGATGACCATACCGTTTTCATTTCTTCGTTTGAGATGAAACACCGAAAGTAACACAAAGGTCTGTCTTAAACGAGGTCTTATTACATAACAAAGTTTCCCTTTAGACATGGTTTAAAACATCGAGCCTGTTTTTGAAATAAGATCTTAACAGAAATCGAAAAACAGTTCCTTTTACAAAACTGACAACTTAGTCTTAGGTTGTCAATTTTGTATTAAGAACTATACTAAAGTCGGCATAAAGTTCGAAATACAAAAACTGGCTAAAGTGGCTCGGGCTAAAGTTAGATCGCATTTTGTAATAAGACGGTACGTCTACGTATTTATTTATTGCACACTTTATTGTACCTCTACACCTCATACAAAAAGGACAGACGAATTATAAAATCCTTTTTACTCGCGGGTTCGCCCGCGTGGAGATCGGATAATAACATCATATATTTTTATCTAATACATTTGGAACAGACCATACAAACTAGATGGTAAGTAACGCTGGACATCTATAAAGCATCACAGATGCGTTGCCATCCGAGAGAGGGCAAAATCAACATAAAGTGACATGACCAATCCATCTTTTATAACAGCCGCTTAAATCTCAATTACGATTTGAAACGAACCAGCATGCGACATCATTCCGTATCGAAAGGGGCCAGCTTGAACAAAAGCTAACATGAATGGAGAATAAAATCCATTCCGCCCATTGTGGGTCCGAAGTCCGAACGTGAGTACACACAATGCTATAGAGAAAATATACGAGCCATGACAAAACAGTCGTATACCTTGAAATATACTGTTTGTTCCCCATTAGACATGGAAGGTAGTGATTACATGCTTTAGACTTGGCGCACACTATGCGACATGCGACTGCGACAAATGGGCGACGGTACACAACGACAGGCTGAGGCCGACAATTTTCATATATGTATTTTGTTTAAAGTTCCGCACACTTCGGCGTCGTGTTGCAGAATCGCAGCAACACTACACAGACTAAGGGAGTCGCACGCTCTCCCTACTTGTCTCAGCGACTAGACACACGGTCCTCGCGCACATCCGACGAGAGTCGGATGCGCTTCGCTTTCGAATGACAAGCACCAAGGTAATTGCAACACAATATTCACGCACAAGATTAACAACATGGCCGTCTCCCTCAAATACTCAAAGAAAATGATTGCTACCTGCACGACGTCTGTCGTAACGACTAGACGCAGACGCAAACGACCGCTCTGCGTTTAGTCGCAGACGCAGCGACAACACGCACAGTTTGCGCTGGCACGTAGGTAGTTGCCAAAACTGGAATACGGTTTTGTTACACACTGCAATGGAGGTACGTTACGTTTGCAGGTACAGCGTCTTTATAAGTACCTATTGTGAGAGTTAAAACTTTTTTCCCTCAGACAAAATGATGACAGTTGGAGTACACTTTAGACCATTTAAAACACAAATTAATTTCAAAAGGTATTTTTTATTAGCTTACTATTAAGGAGACCTTTCATGGTTTCAAAGCGATTTGGAGAAAAACCGTTTAGCTCTTTTTGTTTTCTTTCAGTTTGTACAGAAGCACCTTATTATTGCTACATACACATCTCGAGTAAAACAGGAAGTAATCGAGTCACCTGCAAACTTATTCATTTTGCTTGACGTGCGTTTGTAATCATCCTACATTTGTAATCACCGCAGCAGTTATTCTTCTATGGCAATACTTCCCTAAAGAAATCAGACACCTGTTCTCAATGTTTAAGTTATATAACTACCTCATTATCATGCGAAGAAGTGCCCTGTTTTGCAGGAAATGTTGATGGAAGACACATTTAATTACACCAAGAAAATGCGAAAATAACCCGAAATAACGTACATATAATCAAAAGGCAAAAATGGGGAAATCTTAGTGATTTCGTACCCACTTCGCCACTTAATGTTACGAGTAAAAATAACATGCAATTTGCACACACTGTAAAGAGAAAAGAAACAGCGTTACCTTTACCAAATAGGCCAGAGCTATGCCACAGCAGTTAGGTTTTCACTCTTCTATCATTCAAACTTGAGGCCCTCGGGATCCGAGGTCAAAAGCAATCAGTGCCTTACCGCCGTGGTATACACCCAGCTTTTTTATTCAATTACAAAGCATAGAACAATACTATGACAATAAAACCCAAAAATACTAATTCTAACATAAAATAACTATCACCGAAATTAAACCCATCACCAGACCATTTAAAATTACCACCACCGGACTAAATGACCACCTACTTCCAACATAATTGTCCATGCTCTCCTTCCTGACGATGACCGAAGACATCTTGGTGGCATAGACGATACAGCTGTCTAAAAATGATGAGTGGGGGGCGACCACCAGGATAGGCGCCTCCTTTCGGCTAGCCTGCCTCCCACGGATGGTGATCGCCATACCGCCAGCCAAGTACGACATTTTCCCGATGAAGCATATTAACGGCTTCAGGGCCCTATAAAAATAAAATAGCAATTCAAATGTTGTTCTACAAGTCTTGAGACAGCCATATTCCCCCGGAATTCACGATTTGTTTTTCCTGTGCGTGCCCCAAATAAAATATTTTTCTTTCTTTCTTGTCGCACGAACGTTGCGTAAAATGCTCGCTTTAGGATCCGTTTTGACAAGTCAACCATACTTAATAATTTGACGAGCTTTTGCGGATTTTAAATTATTATTGTGAACGTGTCACCGTGTCACGACAGTCACGCCATAACACTGACGGTGTAAGTAATTTTTTGTGTAATAAAATAATGTGATCCTATAAATAAAAATAGCAGAAGATAAAATAAGAGTCAGTACAGGCAATTAGAGAAGGAAATAAAACTTCTTATTTTGGCGGCCAGACTATTTTACGACAGCCATTGGCCAATCTGGTTTTACTGAAGCAGAATCTGCATAAAATAACCATTGATTGAAGAGCCGATAACTGACATTAGGCATCCCTAATAATCAGGCAGAACAGGAAATAAGACAAGTGTTAACTTCAGCATCTGTGTCTAATTTTGTGCCATCCTTTATTTTATAACACACCACCATTTTACTAGACAATTTTATTAATTAGGGTCTGAAAATCTCCCACCTGGATTTGCCTTGCCTTACCTGGAAGTCTTTGAATAGAGTCCGGACCCAGGTAGGCCGAAGCAAGGAAACCCTGCTCAGACAGAATCTCCATTCACGGATGTGCCTTGGAGTGTAAATGTGGTGCTGTTCCACAAACAATGGGGCACTTAATATTGTGTATAGCATGTCCTGTTGCAGTTACAGGACCTGATAGACGCTACTGAGGGTGCCTAACTCGTGGACAAATTCTGGGCTGAATCTATCTAGATTTCCATCGACAAGCTAAGAAGGATTAATCTAAACTTTCGGAACAAGGATGCAGACTGTATTCCCTTCCACACTGCATTAACTATGCATTGCAAGCTTCCAAATGGCCTAATTTCTGAGAATGAGAACATTGACCGACATCAGCCGACTAGGAGCCGATCTATTCTTTAAAAATATCTCCGTGATACTTAGGTGAAGTAAGTTGTCAATAGTGTCAATCCCTAGCTTTAGGTGGAATGACAGGTCACTTCAAGCCACTCACTCATCTTCGGCTTCGCCTTCTTACTCACGTTTCCTACGTTTAAACGGTGAGATTTTTACAGAATAGGTCGATGGAGAGTTAAGTTGCCTTGTTCTCACAGACAATATTTAATTTGTCATCAGAGGAGGATAAATTCAATATTCAACATAATATTAAGGTGATGAGTACTTAAGTATCGTAGCAGGTGGCATTCTGTAGTTTCTGCCTACCCTCATAATAAAAAAGGCGTGGATTTATGTATTATGTGTTTGGTACATAATATTGAATATACCAAAATGAGGTTGTTGTTATTGAAAAAATCGGCAACATAGGCAAAGGACGAAAAATCATATAACCTTGTTGGAAGGCTAGGTAAGTTTTCAAATTACGGTTTATATTATGAAGTTCATAAACTAGGAAAAATATATATATGGTATAGTCGCCGGGCGCACGTAACTTGGCAAGATTTTGGCGTAGTGGGAGTAAGTTTGCGCAAATACACCTAGTGCCACAAAAAAATTTACACTATTATTGCTTGTCATTATTCTATGGTTATTGCCAGGTTTTTTTTATTTTTTATTTAAAATGGGTTTGCTCTTGACTCCAGTCTAGATCAGTGGTAACAGAGACAGAGTCGACGATGAAGTAAGCTTACCCAGAAGAAGCCTGTTCACTCTCACTTAGAAGATATTAAGGTTGTATGCGTTCGGAAACACAGACGCAGGTAGAGAGTTCCACTCTTTTACTGAGCGCATAACAAAAGACATTTGGAAACGCTTAGTGCGAATTGGTGGAATAGCAACTAGGTAAGGATGGTAACTTGCAGTGCGTCTAGATGACCGATGGAAGAAGAGCGCCGGTGGAATGAGGTCGTAGAGTTCATGGGCACACTCTCCGATGTACAATCTGTAGAAGACCGACAAGCAGGCGACCTTGCGGCGATGAGCCAAGCTGTGAAGCTTGGCATCCACCAGTTTTACGTCGCCAATGAGCCTCTTAGCTCTGCGTTCCACCGAGTATTATGTATTTTTAATCATGTCTGTTTAGAAGAAAGTTAAAGAAAGGAAAAACGCATCTAGCGACTATTGCCTAGTTACGTGCCCGCGACAGAACCGCTGTGTAATTTTCCTGTCAGTTATAAAAATAACTAGGTAGTTAGTTTGACGCATACAAAGGGTGTATTACACCGGACGATCTGCCCTAAGCCATAACATATTAATTTTATGTTTGAAGTTCGCAAACTAACGTCCAATAAGCACGCAAATACGGTGTTATTTAATATTATATCATGTTCTCGTTCCTAGCCTTTAGCTTTATAAACATAACATCACGCCTGTATGTCCAGAAGGGATGGGCAGAGCTGTAGGCATGGTACCTATAGTACCTACCTACACCCACATTTAGCCAGTTATGTTTACGGAGGTCACACTGAAAGTTTTTAGAATAGGCCAGTAAGAAAAGCAGCCGATGAAAAGTTTATTTAAATTTCGAATTACGAACTCTTTGGGAATCTGTAGATGTGTAATGAATTCATAATAAATTATGTCAATTGTTTTTACAAATTCAATGTTGCGATAGACTTCGATTAGGAATTCATGACGAATCCCCATCCCGTGCCACTAGTTACAGATGGTTTAATGAGTTTAAACGTTCGACCACGTTTAAACTCATTAAACCATCTGCAAACTCACTGATGATTCGCGACGAGAAGGACGTCCTTCTACGACGACTCCTACTGAAGATAACATGAGTGCTGTGCGGCTAATGATAGAAGCTGATGGAAGGATGGCATAACAACAGATTCAGGCAGCTTTAGGCATTGGTACGAGTCAAGTACTAAAAGTCTTACATGAACATTAGGCGTCAGAAAGCTTTGTACTTGATGGATACCTCATAATTTGACGGAAGATCAAAAACGCCAACGTTTGGATTGGTGCCGCTAAATGCTTGAAATTATGCCGCTTTGCCTCGAATGCTGTATATGAGATCGTCACAGGTGATGAAAGTTGGATATATTGTTACGAACCCGAAACCAAAACACAATTTGCGCAATGGATGTTTCCATTCGAAGATTTGCAGACAAAAGTAAAGAAGGGCAGAAGTCAAAGGAAAATGATGATTGCCTCATTCTTTGGACGGACGGGTCATTTCGCAATAATTATCCTAGAAGATAAAAAGAATGTTACTGCAGATTGGTATGTCAGTCATTGTTTACCAGGTGTCTTGGAAAATGTTAGACAGCAGCGCCCAAGAAGCAGGATCCTCCTCCACCACGACAACGCTCCAGCTCACTCCGCCAGACGGACTATCGAATATTTGTCTATCGAAAGTGTGGAGTTAGTAAGTCATCCTCCTTACAGTCCTGACCTGGCACCTAGTGACTTTTACTTATTTCCAAAAATAAAAGATAAATTTAGAGGAATTCGTCGGAATTACTTTTAGACGTTTTGTAAATGATGCCTACAAAACGAAGACTGGCATAATTAAGCAAACATTGACACCATAAATAATGGATAGTTATCACACGAGTAAATTTGTAAGTTTTAACTGCAAATCGGTGAAGCGTTCTGTTGATACAGTTAATTCTCTGTGTCAGTCAGCAGTTACACTCCAGGAAACATGGCTGCTTCCTCATGATATACCCTATCTTGGTCAAATTCATAACGAATTCGAGTACACAGGAAAGTCAGCTGTTGATACCTCAGCAGGAATATTGAGTACAGTCCTGACCTGGCATCCTTTTATTTATTTCCAAAAATAAAAGATAAACTTAGAGGAATTCGTTTTATGAACCCTGAAGATGCCGTGGCTGCGTTTGAAAAAGGCGTGGAAGAAATCTCTAAAGAAGAGTGGGCCCGTTGGGGGGCCACTCTTCTTTAGAGATTTTTTTTTTTTATCTTTAGATGATTTAAAGATCACGCTTTGCATTGCTTCAGTCAATGGTTCCATCGCATGCGACGGTGGTTAGAATGGAACAGAGACTACTGCGAATAGCAATAAAAATATTAACAGGTTTCTACATCATTCCCTTTTTTATTTTCTAAAAACTTTTAGTGTGACCCACGTAAGTCCTATGTTATTACATCACCCCCTATTGGGAGCCAACCTTTTGTCATCAACCGAGCACAAATCTAGACTCCCGGCTGCTACCGAAAAACTCCAGATGTAAAAACCCAATAACACTTTGCCCGACCCCGGAATCAAACGCAAGACCTCACGCTCATCAGTAGCCCCAGCGACCACTAGACTAACGAGGCCGTGCTTTATACTACGCAATTAAATTCTTAAGGTATCTAACCAATAGAATAAGATCTATTCATAATCTCCCTTTTTTGTGCAGTTTTTTGGGTCTTGAAACCATGACTGACCGGTTGGTGCAGTTGGTAGTGACGCTGCCTTCTGAGCCGCTGGTCCCGGGTTCGATCCCCGGACAATTCAAACATTTGTGTGTATGAACATGTCTGTTTGACCTGTGTCTGGGTGTGTATATGTATATAAGTATGTATATCAGTCATCAGGTTACCGTAGTACAGGCTCTGCCTAGTTCGGGACCCGAAGACCTTGTGTGAAAAAAAAAAAGACAATCCTCTATCGCTTAAAAATACGATAGTAGGTTTAATGTGCGTTGAAAAGCTATAAAAGATTGTTCGCACATACATGTTAAACATGCACAAATATCTGAATACAGTTAGTTACTTTGTTAGATAATCTGTCAAATTCCATGTAAATGAGCTTTGTCACAGTTCAAGCTAGTGGCTATAACAACTCTAAGCGATTAAAACGCTAGTATATGTATAGACAAGTATTTACTAACAAAAATCATCGAAAAACGCGATGATCTGTTTTTATTATTTATATTTTTAACATCTGTTGCTTGCTGACAATTTGTGTTTTATGTACTACACAGTCGCCAACACATTATAACAGGTTATACGATACTGTCAAATTTCTCCAAATGATTTTAAACCTTAAAAAGTTTAAGGTTAAGTTAAAAATCGAATGAGGAAATTTTACAGTTTGTAGTAACTTGACCTGCTGCTGTGTGTACATATTATTGTTCTCATGTTTGAGCAAATAAATGATTATCATAACTTATCTTATCGAACACTTGAAATTGGTATTTCTTGGCAGAAATTACGATCAATGTTTGAGAATTTCAATACATCGCTCATTGGCAAGAAGGGCATAATAAGAGAGACATAACTAAAAAATCTGCAATTTTGAGTTAAGTATACAGGTGAACGGAGCAAATTTTATTATTTTTGCTATTAAAACGACATTACATAAAAGCCTAAAAATGAGGGAGCTAGAAAGATGTGACTTTATGCTTCGTCGCACTCTTACTGCTACTTTTAAAATTTTAAATCATCATACCCAAAATTGCTCTTTTTGAATTATGTCAAGCTTATCGCAAATAAACGACATCATGTTCAACAGTTCAACAATTTTCTTAACGGTCTCTTAAAGAAGTTTCATGATCAATATGTCATGACATGATGATCAATATGTGCCATCCACCAACCCCACTGGGCCCGCGTAATGTATTACGGCCTACTCGCTCTCACCGAGAGGAGGCCTGTGTCCCAGCACTGGGAACATTATAAGCTGATGATAATGATGACAACAATATACGTTTACAAACTGACAATCAGTTAAACAGTATGATAAAAATAAAACAATTGTCGTTTATGGCCGATGGCCTAATTGCCAAGACCCTCGACCGCAACATACAGCATGTATCAGAACGAAGTGGTCATATTTAAAGATGTGGTACAGACCGTAAAACTGAACAACCTCCTCCATGGGGCCAACATCGCTATCACGAAAAAAATATCAACTTTCCCATACAAAACTTTAACACCTACTTGATTGAAATGTATGGGATGGCTGATGATTTTACTGTGTACCGCGAAACAATGCTGGAGTGGAATTATGGTCCTTCTTTACTTATTTTAATACGTTTAAAAAAAACCGTAAACATAAAACTGATTCTAAGGAATACAAGAAAGCTATAAATCATATCTTCGGCTACTTTTCAGCTTTAAGTCGAATCTCCATTGATAACGGTAAGCGCAATTTTATTACGAGTTAACAAACAGTTAAGTTTTTTAAATATAATTTCACTTGTTACAAGATGTTGAACGAACCTTTGATAAATGTAATACAACTTGTACCGCTGCCATTCTATTTTAGGCGATTATTACACTGCCAGGCATCACGCTGCATGTTGCGTGTCAACGCACCTACGCGCGTACTTGCGGGAGTGTTTTGTATAGAAAACACTCCCGCAAGTACGCGCGTATGAGAAAACACTCCCGCAAGTACGCGCGTAGGAGAAAACACTCCCGCGAGTACGCGCGTAGGAGAAAACACTCCCGCAAGTACGCGCGTAGGAGAAAACACTTCCGCAAGTACGCGCGTAGGTGAAAACACTCCCGCGAGTACGCGCGTAGGAGAAAACACTCCCGCAAGTACGCGCGTAGGAGAAAACACTCCCGCAAGTACGCGCGTAGGAGAAAACACTCCCGCAAGTACGCGCGTAGGAGAAAGCACTCCCGCAAGTACGCGCATAGGAGAAAACACTCCAGCAAGTACGCGCGTAGGTGAAAACACTCCCGCAAGTACGCGCGTAGGAGAAAACACTTCCGCAAGTACGCGCGTAGGTGAAAACACTCCCGCAAGTACGCGCATAGGAGAAAACACTCCCGCAAGTACGCGCGTAGGTGAAAACACTCCCGCAAGTACGCGCGTAGGTGAAAACACTCCCGCAAGTACGCGCATAGGAGAAAACACTCCCGCAAGTACGCGCGTAGGTGAAAACACTCCCGCAAGTACGCGCGTAGGAGAAAACACTTCCGCAAGTACGCGCGTAGGAGAAAACACTTCCGCAAGTACGCGCGTAGATGTTGACACGCAACATGCAGCGTGACTGCGTGATGCGTGGCAGTGTGATAATCGCCTAAAGGTTTATAATAACCTTTATATTCGGTTTATTTTGAAGTAACTTGGGAATAAAATATTTGGAAGCCACTTTTGCATCCTACACTCATAACGCGAAGTGGTTGAGGTAGTGCTTTACTCCCGACTCGTCAAGGTCAAGCAATTTTGTGATCTTCAAATGCCTCTATCACAACTAACTATATTGCACTTATACTCGTACAAATTATGAGTAGATTTACATCGAGTACACACTTAAATTAAACCATCGTATACTTATCTACTTTCTAAAAATCATTTTATTTTGCTATTTTGGAAAAAAAAAAATACGTGGACGTCCCGATATCTGTACGCTGATTGTATATGTAGGTACCAACTATAACTCCCGAAAAAATTGATATATTGAGGCCGGGCTTTTTTTATTAGTTCCAGAATTAGGGTAACTGGTGCCGTATTTCATATCAGTAGCCTAGTTTTATTTTAAAATGTTTTTTTGTTAAAATTCACTATGATACACACGTACAAAAATATAAGAACTTTTCTTGCATACTTACATGATTCTTTTTATTTTTTTTTAATATTATAAATCAATTAAGTATACGATATATTATTTTATTAAAATAAATGAGCGTTATGAGGCGTGCACTTTTGGATTTTCCAAACTTTTTTTAAGTATTAAAGCCAAAATTTTCATTTTATTTTTAGGTTGGTTCCGTTTTTTTCGTGTGCAGAATACAGAAAAATATGCAAACTATTATTACCTACCACTCTTATTTTCGTGATATAGGTACCTGTTTTAAATTCTAAACATAAAAACCACCTAGCTACCTAGCAAGTCGTTACATCAAAAACTGACCTATTCCTTCCAACTCACCAGTGTCACCACAGACAAAAAGCCCCACAAAAACATTTGGCACAGTGTAGTCAAAGAAACCAGTACGACAAACAAATACCTACACTATGGCTTCCATTGACGTAAAGTAACGGTCTCCTATAGAACAGACGGACAACGAGAGACGATGAAAAATAACGTACAAAAGAATTTAGTTGTATAATATATCAATGGTTGTACAAAACATTATTTAATACTGGTTTAATGGGTGGTGAGTGTGCTGCATTTATGGGCTTAAGTTTCTTGGGCTGTGGGAGTGTGGGCCCTTAATGATTGATGATGATTACATATTTTAGGTTTGAAAGAAGAAAGCGCAATACCTATTAATGAATCTGCCAGATATTTAGTGTGTCAATTAGATACAAACTAAAGTCGAGATAACTTTATTCCTTTTTATAATTCAATGTCAAATGTGTCATTTATATAACACACTTTGAATGTTAATTATAAGAAAAAGCTAAGAAATTATGTATTTTTTTTTTGTATTCTGCAATTATCATAGTTAAGTTTTATAACATAAATTTGTACGAAATATCATCATTATTAGTGTTACAATTGACCCCTGTATTAAATTAAATACACTTTAAAATAAAAATATTAAATACACTAACACAGACAACAAGTAGATACCTACTACTAGTTAGTAGATGGTAGTTTTAGACTCTAAGTAACTTCTATTCACGACTGTACTCTAATGTATAAGTATTTAAGGCCAAGGGAGAGTATGATGAGAACTTAATGTTAGTTAAGTAGATACCTAATCGTTATGCCCTTGTAATACCACAAGTACCTCTCCAGCATCCCCATAAATTATTATGGATCTAACTCCAAGCAATGGGATCATTAGATCCCATTCCCATTGCTTGGAGTTAGATCTTCTTTCTGATAAAGTTGCTCGTAATATAGGTAAGTACTTGCCTATCTAGCAAGACCTATGCAATATTCTGAATTGCTAGTTATAAAGGTAAGATAAGACAGCCAAAACTTGGCGTAACCGTACGCTTCGATCGGTCAAAATCAGGCCAGCGGCAGATCGAAGCAATGGTTCGAGTCCTGTTTACGCGAAGTTACGTCTCTGTGAGTCTACCCTATAAGTAAAGCATTCAATATAGATGCTCAATCTCAAGACCACTGGGAAAAAAAATAACACGAATACAGGAAACTAGGTATTTATACATTATTTTCCATTAGCTTCTCGAACAGTTTTTAATTAAGGTGGTATACATTTTTTTTAAAGGAAGATGAATGACGTTATATTAAAATTATTTTAGTCACAACGAAAAAATTTAATTTAACCTCGCGAGTATCCAATATTCGTAATATTTGCTACAATTCAGTTCTAATGAGTCTACGGCAGAATATTTAACAAAGTCATAGGTACGACACTTCAAACAAATGTACCATAGCATTCGCCAAGACGACGCAGAGTCCCGGAGGTCTACTCCCTGAGCACGAAATCCGTAGTTTCAGCCGACGTTACGGGCGATTCCTACTCCGTGTCATCTACGGACATAAGATTAGTTTGGGGCCCAACATAAGAATGAATGATTCCATAATTTGACCGCTGTCCCTACTCTCGATGTCTTTTTGCCCGTCCAAAAAAAGTTAATTAATCGGGTGTTAGGTTCTCTCCGAAGTTCCAAATTACTTTAGTACGGGCCCGTATCTTCGTTGACGGACTTAGAGAGTACGTCCCCTAGAGTGGCGACCGCGTATAGGCAAGCGTAGTGTGAGATGCCCCCCATCTGAATAGACCGACCTCCTTAAAAATGTGGCTAGGACCAGCTGGATGCGGAAAGCAGAGGTACAGGGTGTTTTGGCGCAGCCTAGTAGAGGCTTATGTCCAGCAATAGACTACGATAGGCTGTGTTGACCGATTGATCGAGTCGCCAACAGCTTTGGAGTGTATCAAAATAGCCTCCACAAGCGACGATACTTATATGTACGGTAGGCGCGCCCTGGACTATCAACCTCGATACCACCCTGCTGACAGCCACACAGTTCGTGCCGATCCGATAGATTTCGTAGAAAAATAAGCCAAAAGACTTCGAGCATTAGAGGCTGCCAAGACACGCCATCATCATCATCATTTCAGCCGAAATACGTCCACTGCTGTACATTGGCCTCCCCCAAGCGTCGCCACATCGACTGGTTCTGTGCTTCTCGCATCCAGCGGATTCTTGCGGCCTTCGCTTGGTCATCGGAGAGACTTCCGAGTATTAGAGAGCAATGATGGATACATTCGTAAAACCAGTTTACGGTCATCTAGACCAAAGTCAAGGAGTATTAAATGTCAAGACGAAGTAATAATTTACTAACAATGACATTACGTCTACATCTCAACAATACAGCGATGTCTTTGAGAGGTGTTAAAAGTACCTACTGCGGAAATCCCAGGTCGAAATTAGTAAGTATCCGATACTTCCGATGTCTTGGCAGGTCTTAGACAAAATATAAATGTTCTTAGTTTTTACAGATACTAATTTGACGATCCTGCGCAACTACAGAACCATTAAATATACTTTAGATTTTCAACAATAAATATATATTTCTCCCGGTAAGAAGATTATCCAGACAGCAGGTTGGTAGCTTGCCGACTGCTCAGGGTGCGCCGTTACGTGCTCATTTACATAATATTCACACTGAGACTTTTTATGCTCCTACTGCCGCATTGTGACTCCTCATAGATCGCCTATGAGAAAAGTTCTACATAGACTAGGTACTAATACCAATTTTTTTATGATTACCAGAAGTAAACGCTTACTTTGACGAAAATACCTTTGGATGTATTGTTTAGATTCTAATTTCCAAAAAAACGAGCATTTAGTAACAGTCTCGGAAATCCCCAAGCTTTTAAATTAAACGTTTCAAAGTATGAACTCCAAAAAAAATACTTATTACTTAGTAAACCTAATAATTTCTATAAAAGTTTTACGAATATCAACTGCAGGCAATATGTACCTACTATGTAATATTATGGTACTTGAACGGAAGACTGCAGTCGAAATTAATGAAATTTTCAAGCATTCAAACGTTTGTTTCAAGCTATAGTTTGTAGTTTATTGTGGCTGTACTGTGCTCATAACTCGTTTGGGGAGATGGGTACTTATCACTACATCAACTATTCAAAATTCTTGTACCTACCTCATCAGACCTCATGAAGGTCCACATTACCAAGAGTAGAATAATTTATTTCAAGTCCGATGTCTTATGAGTGATGACCACGTTTCAGGCATATGTATTTACTTATGTCTCTGATGTGCGTAAGGATCAGCTATCATAAGGTCATACCCACCAGAGAATCGAAAAAAAAAGTAAAAAAAATATAAACTATAAAAAAAAATGTAATCCTAAAATGAAACAAGTTACATCAATTCAAAAGGTGTCCCTCAATCCTTCCTCAGGGGCACCATATCTCGGTAAATCGTTGCAAGTAGAAGCCAAATATAATAACAGTTATAAGAAAGTACACCTCCCGAAAATCTCAACGAATGTAAAACTTTTAAGTACTTACAGAAGTTTAGGACATGTCCGTCAATCTGTATTGTATGGTTTTAGGGTAGGTCGTTGCGTTTTGGCAAAGTAGCTATGTCTATAAAATTTAGTTTTTCGTCAACATCGTCTTTTGTAAAAACAAAAAAAAACGTCACGATATGAATGTTATAGGGTAAGTAAGGCTAAAAACTTTGTCCTTCCTTATTTCGGATTAAGTATGTTAATCCAAAACAAGGAAGGACAATGTTTTCGTATAGATAGTCTTAAACCTAGTTATTACAAGTTGACATAGAAGAGGCAAACCACAGAAGTTAGAGTAATGGAATATAGCTAACTCTTCATTAGGATTCAAACAAGCTCTCTAAATAAATACTTGGAAAGGAAAAAAAAACAATGTACACTAATTTACTGTGACTGTTGCTCAAGAACACCGTGAAGGTTAATTCATGATTCTGCATATAAATTCGTGCTCTAAATATTTTCGACGGGCAAAACTTATGCTGAAACCAAGAAGAATGGTGCAAGTGTGCCGAAACAATGTGAAAATAGGTAGTTATTTATCCAACACTAGCTGTCCCGGCGAACTTCGTACCGCCTCAGAATGTTATCTTCATTATAATATTTTTCTTGAATTTTTCCCGTTTCTATAGTTATTCTGCTATTCGGGGCGGAGACAAATCCAAAAAATCAAAAACCATGATAATTGGTCCAGCAGATCTCGAGTTATAAGTGTTGTAACAAACCCGTCTTTGTTTTATTTATATAGATGTGAGGAAAGTTCGTTTTTCCTATGAGTTTTGATTTTGAGTCTTGAGCGAACGAAGGATTGAAAAATAGAATCACGAGCGCAGCGAGTGATTATAAATTTCAATCCTCAACAAAACGAATAGCAAATGAACTTGCTCACATGTTGCATACAAAACTTTTCACCACTCCCAGCAAGAAAGTATTCAGTCGTCATAGGTAAATAAATTAAATAGTCATAAAGCAAATAATTAAAAATTAATCAATAAAATTATTTATTTTTTAAAATATCTTTAAAACTTAACATAAAAAATCAGGCAAGGTTAGGTTCTGAACGGGATCATTACTTCCTCACTGTTCAAACAGTGAGGAAAAAACCAACTTTCCTCACTGTTTTCGTAGAGGAAAGACACTTCTTTCGTGCGGGAGTGGTGAAAAATAATTTACCAACATACCTGTGAAATAAAGCATAGGTATAGAAAAATGGGCAAGAGGAAAAGAACAATAAAAAAAAGCTAGCGGCAAGCATGCTACACACTGCAAGCGAAAAACAGCGTTTTAAACAAACCACCATGCGACTATTATATAGACCTACGTCCTATGAACGGCAACCGCGCAGTATCCGCTTTCGCAACCACGCTAGGTGCGCCGAGGCAGACGATAGCAATGGCGTCGAAGAAGGACGAATGTGGCGCGATAACCACCACTGGCGCTTCCCGAGGGTTAGATGGCACGTGATGGCGCCCCCGCACCCGCACCCGATGGAACCCAGCAGCGACCACCACCAACCGGATTAGTGATAAGATTGAGAAGCGGAGTTTGCTGTGGAATAAACCCTATTGTTAAGGAGATGGAAATGAAGGAAATGTTAGTAAAAGAGTAAGTCATTCAAATGCCCCAGTTAAAACATGCTTTTTTTAGGTACATCTAAGTTTTTGATAGAGGGAATATTGTTACTTAATATTGTGCACCATAAGATAGGCTGGAAATAAATAAGCAGAAAAAAGGTAAAACCGTTATTATTGTTTTAATCGTAATATACCGCCGTGTTGGATCATCCTACTGACTCCAATGACGTGCCAACCGTTCTTGGGTGAGACTAACAAGCTCGCATTTTCATTAATATGACCCAGTAAGGGATCCTTAGGATCATCATAATCATCATTTTTAGCCGAAAGACGTCCACCCACTGCTGGACATAGGCCTTCAACAAGCATCGCCACTTCGTCCGGTTCTGCGCTTCACGCATCCAGCGGATTCCTGTGGTCTTCACTATGTCAGATCCTTAAAATATGAATTGGAAATCAAAACCATCATTTGTTTTGTGATATTGAATCATAATAATAACACAAAAATAACTTGCTAACACCGACAGTTTGTATGAGAAAGTGGCGATCTCACTCAAGTGAAATAGAAAGTGTTGATTATTCATTTAACTTCATTCGAAAACAGACGATGTCTGGACATGGACACGAGTGACATTTCAATAAGACAACATTATAATTGAATACTGAATTGATTTAAATGGAACGTACTTATTAAAAAAATACTTAATGTAAGTAGGTATAAAAGTCAGATACAGGCACAAGTTTTAGGTATTTCGATGATAAAACAGTGTGGTTTGCTTATTAAGCTCTCGTACCCACATGCGATTTTTTATCGCGCACTGGATTTTCAACGCTCTGCTTAGCGCCGAAGGTCTAAAATCCAGTAGTGCTCTTTGTTGTCATGCTGGGAAGCTTTCTGTTGGATTTTCAATGCTCGACTCAATAGATAGGTACCGAGAGTTGAAAACACAAAGCGCGATAAAAAAATGTCACGTTACATTTTATTATCCTTACAGCGTGTGTGCTTGTGTTTTTTTTGTTCGCTCGCTTTACTTGTTCATAACGGACCGCTACAAATAAAAACTGCGCTTACGCACGCACCATCGTGTGAATGAAATCCAAATAAAAACGAAAGTAATGTTACAGAAATATTCTGAATCGATTTAAGCTTATTTAGTAGTGGATGATTAAGTAAAACTTGAAATAGATTTCAGTCAGTGATAGTGTACCTAGCTACCTATTACTAATGTACCTATAGGTGCGTTATGATTAGTTATCACTATAAGTACCCTATCGACTTTTGTTATCTAAAGATGATATTCATGACTGACTCAAGACACAGAATAAATACTGTGCTCAAGACGCCGAAAATGTACTAGTAATGATGGCGAATAACTAATTGCCTAATTAAAGTTGCGTCTGATAAGTTTTATAAAATTAACCCTTCACTCGTGGTTGGTACCTACCTAGATCCGTTGCCCGTTTTTCTCCATAAAGACCTACATTTTGGAATTAACAACTTTAACATTCTGAGTAACTGACCGACTCCTTGACAATTCAAAATTGACTGTAAATGGTTTGATTCAAATAAATTCTTTGAATCTGATCTAGATTCTAGACTGAAAGAGTCTTTATTGCCATGCGCACTTTAGCGTCCTTAACTCTTTGCCAAAAACATAAATTATTTATAACGGATACGGAAATGCAAATTTATTACATAAAGGTCGACCGGTCAAACCTGTGGCAATGTCAGTTTCGCGACCTTATCGCAGTCTGTAAGGCCTTATGTGATTATCAAACTGTAAGGTCGTCTTCCTACTTCAGGCTTTTACATAATTCAATTAGGTACTACACACGGCTACACATCAAGCTACAATTTCCAGTTTACACTGACCTCTCACTGTAAGGAAATCCTATACAATGCGACATCAACTTATACTGGAAAGTTATAGCTTGATCTGGTAGTCGTGCTTACTACACTATAGGTACTCTATATAGTTGACAGTTTCTTGTTTAAAAATACGTTTTATCAAAATTAATTTTTTTTGTATCTCAGGATAGTTTCCTCTTTTATGTTAAACTTTATCATTTATTCTTAAACTACTCTTCGTAGATGTAACAGCTTGAGCACAATTTTTTTGTTAGATTTATTATAATTATATTATAATAATAATAATAAATAATAATAATAAATATCGTCTGACATTGCACACAGCACCATCTAGTTCCAAGTTAAGCACTTAATTAAGGCTTGTGTTATGGATACCAGATGGTTGATACACTACTTAAATACATTTTTTTTTCGTAAATACATACATATTATAAATATACATCCATGACTCGGGTACAAATGTCCATATCATACAAAACATTTGCCCCTACCGGGATTCGAACCCAGGACCATTTGTAATATATTTTGTAATCTGTCTATTGTAAAGAGCCCAAAAAGACAGGTTGCCCAAACCTTTTAGAAAATACAACGAATTAGATAACGTTGCTAAATTGAAGAGTACAACTGTGACGTAGTTTAGCAACTGAAGTGGCAGGTATTACGTTTATTCAGTTAACCAGACGCCTTTGTTGACAGCGCTCTCGACATTTGCGATGTATGCGCGCGTTTCGGTTTTGTTGGATTGCGATAATATTAGCTTGTGTCTTTGTTTTGTTTTTGTTATTTAGTTATAGTTAGTTAGCCTGCCACCACATCACTGTGAGCTCAATCCAATTGAGTTAATATGGGCTCAAGTTAATGGGTTTGTTTTGTAGGCGAGAAAAATAAAACTTTTAAAATGGCTGGCCTAAAAATTCTTTTGCCAGAGGCTTTAGCTAATGTGACTGCTGAGAATTGGAAAAATTGCGAGGGCCATGTAATAAAAGAAGAACAGAAAATGTTTAAATTAGACAAAATAATTCATGATACCACTGAACGCTTTATTATTAATGTGACAGATAGTTCATCAGATTCAGATTCAGAATAGAGCCTATTAATATGTGACTCTATATAACAAATGATTTTAACATTTGAAATAAAAGGTTTAGTATCTATGAGTCACGTGGTTTTTTTTGTTTACACTTTTTTAACTAGGTACCTAAACCTATGGAGTATAGTTTGGTGAAGTATGAAAGTAGTACTTATCTATACTGACCCACATAAGGAATTGATTGGACTTTATTAACGCTTCTTGCAAGTTGCAAACCTAGGTGTATAGTCAACACAAAAAAAAATGGACAGAAAATCAGTGAATGCAATAGTATCAAATACAATTGCAAGGCCCAACTACCAAACTACATAGTGAGATGTGACTCAAGATGGCTGGACAAATCTTCAAAATAGCTCGCGTTTAATTAGGACAATAGGGCACTTTATGTGACGGCTAAACACCCTTATTTCAGAATTTGTGACGCTACAGAATCTTAGATAATCGATCGAAAACGTGTCCAGTCAGCTTGAAAAACCACTTTTCGCTGGTCTCTCAATCTCGGTAACGGAAGTGATTTTGACGACATTTTGCATATCAATGGGCGTCACATAAATTTGTGACAGGCATCGAGCTAAAAGTTTTGTGATAGGTATACCTAGCTAGCTAGGTAGTACGTACTAGAACTATACTTGAAGAATATTTTTATTTTATTTTTTACTAAAATATTCTCAAGTTCCTATAGTTCTAGTACGTACTACCTAGCTAGCTAGGTATACCTATCACAAAACTTTTAGCTCGATGAGAGACCAACGAAAAGTGGTTTTTCAAGCTGGCTGGACACGTTTTCGCGTCACAAATTCTGAAATAAAAGTGTTTAGCCGTCACATAAAAGCCCTATTGACCTAGTTAAATGCGAGCTATTTTGAAGATTTGTCCAGCCAGCCTGAGACACATCATAGTGCGCATCAACCAATGAAGCTAAAGGCGCTCAGCACTTCCAAACCGGTTTCAAGAGCTGTCAGTGTCAGTATTTGCCACAACTCGTTTGACACTGACAGCTCTTGGACGTGGTTTCGATGTGCTGAACATGGTGAATTTCATTGGTGAAATTCGCCCATAAAGAGTTAGCCTGGTTGACGTAGTTTCATACATTCTGTTCAGACACTCGATTTTCGATTCGAACGATACTCGATTTTTTTAGACACTTTTACACGTTATTATTTTGTTGGTCATTATTTAAAAACTAGATGGCGCCGGCATTTCTTAGCTGACTGATCCCTGAGAAGAAATGCCTCAATCCTAAGTTAGTTGCTAGAATGCGTTGTTTCTTGCAAAGCGAAATAGTTCGAGCGTCACCCAAGATCCGTCTATACCCTGATGCTTAACTACTTTATCCTACGACCTTTGAGGTAGTTGCCTATCACACTCACAATCCCAATGATATTCATTTTGATGATGAAAGGCTCCCGCAGACAGGCGCGCCGCAACAGCGCTACGCGACTCTTGTAGAACAATTTCTATGAAGTTTTCAAAGAAATTTTGCCACTAGAGTCGCGTCGCGCTTACGCATCGCGCCTGTTTGCGGGAACCTTTAGCAATATTCTTTGCGATATTTACGCTGTCGAGCAGACGAATTTTTCAAACTAGTTTTTGAAGCAATTTCTTTGAAAATCCTTTTAATTGTGATATAAAGAGTGTTACGCAATTGCTGAGAAAATTGTCTGTTAAACGCAGGGTGCGTTTAACAGATTATAAGTTGTAGGAAGGCATTAGATAACGGACTTTTGATCTCCGATATACATTTCTATTACAAGAATGAAAGACTATGAAGGTACGTAGGTACCACTGTTGTCGCTTCATACTGTATTGTGATTATATAGTGCAGTTGGTTTAGGCCGCTCTATCTTTATGTATACTTAAATAATAATTAATAAATTATATCTATCAACTATTTCAAAATTAGGATATTTTATTTCAACAAAACAACATGCGTTGCACAAATAATGCATCGTGCATGAGTCGTACAATTTAGCCTTATTAACTATTGCTGCATTCCCAAAACAATGAAATTTTCTGACGTTTACTTCGAACAACTGGCCGCCATGAACCAAAGTAAAGGATGATGAAAGATGTCTGCTTCGGTACTTAGGTACATTAAAAACCTAGAATCGTTTGTTTTGAACTCTACAATGATGATCGATCAGTACCTAGACGTTTTCATAGAACTATTGTAAAGGTAGACAAGGCAGAATCGGGAAACGGGACGGGGGGGAGGCCACCCTAGAAGGACGAATAGTGAATTTATTGGATTTTCTTCAGAATGGCCAAGTGCTGTTACGGTTTTTTTTATTTTTTATTTAAGATAAAAAGATTAAGACAGAAGAAGAAGAAGATTAAGAGAGAAGAAGAGATTTTTATTTAAGATTTTGCTCTTGACTCTAGTCTAGGTCAGTAGCACGGGTCAGTGGTGACTGAGACAGACTCGGCGGTGAAGTGAGCTTACCCAGAAGAAGCCTGTTCACTCTCACTTTGAAGAGATTAGGGTTGTATGCGTTCGGAAACACAGACGCAGGTAGAGAGTTCCATTCTTTTGCTGTGCGCATTACAAGACATTTGGAAACGCTTAGTGCGAATTGGTGGAATAGCAACAAGGTAAGGAAGGTAACTTGCAGTGCGTCTAGATGACCGATGGAAGAAGGGGGCCGGTGGAATAAGGTCGTGGAGTTCTTGGGCACACTCGCCGAAGTACAATATGTAGAAGACCGACAAGCAGGCAACATTGCGGCGATGAGCCAAGCTGTGAAGCTTGGCATCCACCAGTTTTACGTCGCCAATGAGCCTCTTAGCTCTGCGTTCCACCGAGTCAAGGGCGGCAAGTTGGTACTTTGCTGAGCCATCCCAAAGGTGGCTACAATACTCCATGCAGGGTCTGACTTGCGCCTTGTAAAGGGTCAGAAGCTGTCCAGGCGTAAAGTATCGCTTTACTCTATTTAGGATGCCTAGTTTCTTAGCCGCTGTTTGAGCTTTATACTCGATGGTGGCGCTGAAGTTGAGACCTGATGTCAACTCCATGCCTAGGAGCTCGAACCGATCAGTTACAGGAACAGATGTACCCTGAAAAGAAGGAGTTGGGTCGAAACGACTCCGACAGTTACTCACAACCGACATGCGTGTATGACCATGGTGTAATTGCGTAACACCATCGTAACATTTGACATCCATCGCTACATAGGTTTGAAAGTTTGAACAATTCGTCTGCTCAACAACGTAAAATAACGCAATGAACGTGGGTGAACTGTCTAAATGAAACAAATTGCGATCGATTGCCATTTTATGCGTGTTACGCAATTACTCCGCTGATGGAACGTAAACGAAGCAAAAAGAGCAGGTCTGTAAGGATCGGAGGTTCTTTATTATCAGCCATGGGAATAAGGCCAGATTTTATGTATGTATGTATTGTAACCTGATTAGCAAGACTGATTCGTGTGGCATTGAACTATTCAAGCAATGACAAGAGAAAAACTTCCCATAGCAACTTTTACTGCCGCTTTTTGCTCACTAAATCGACATGAAAGCAATTTTTAAATATCGTGCTCTAATTATTACTTTCGTTAGTGTTTCGTACGATGGAACTATTCGTCTTCTCAATGGTTGGCAAATATATACCTAAATAGAGATGGGCAAAGATCGTCACTCACTGGACGCCTGAGGGAGGACATCGTCGCGCCGTCGAGGTAGACTACGGCGAAGGTGGTGTGATGATCTGATAATGTTTGCAGAGCCAACATGGCCAGAGAGCGCACAAGACATCCCTGTCTTGAGCGCTCTCTGGCCTTGGATCTCTCTGGATCTCTTGGATCTTTTGCCCAGCAGTAAGACACAATACAGAATAACAAACCAACAAAAAAATGGTTGGCATTGATGTACTAGTAAGACAAAATAATATTTTGAAACTATATTGGAATGTCACTTGTTCAACGAAATCTCCAAACGGCTGGGGTATTTATGATCGAAGGCTGGTTGACACTTCCCGTCACCCAAGGGCTGGCTTTTACCTTGGCCAGAGGCTAAGCATTGCCATACAACGTGGCAATGCCGTCAGTCTCTTGAGTACATTACCAGTCGACAGCGATGCGGAGGAATTTTTCGACGCCATATTTTAGTTTTTTAATAGTTTTAGCAGAATTAGGTTATTATATTTTTATTTGAATAGTTTGTTAGTTATTTAAGTTATAACAATTTGTAAGACATTTTTAAATGAATTAATCATCATTCGTTCAGGTGCTTTTGATGTTGACTGTACCTACCTACCTAGCTGCCTGTGACGTCATCCCATTGATCCCATTGACAATTATTATTATACAACACTGTCACAGGCACTGTGAAGGCCTTGAGAGCCAAATAATGAACATTGTTTATATTGTTTTAATTTGCATATGGTTATGAATTGAATATGGTATGTTCTAAAACATCTCGAACGTACTCGAACGTTAACTTGGTACTGTATATCTAGAATTTATTAGACTTTTAAAATAGAGAAGTCGAAAGAGAGTAAGTATAGGCGTTTGTCCTGCAGTGGGACATCACAGGTTTTTAATAACACCGCCGTATCTTTACGTTGACGTCGTGGTGGGGCTTGCGCGCTCTGAACTCTAGGTCTAACCCGGTAGAGTTTACTTTGCTGGAACAGCCTAGGGTGAGGAGCCAGACCAAGAGATATCAGAACCCCGCAGGCCAGAATGTGGCGAACTGTTGGGCAGTAGCGACCCCACAGACCTTATCTCTTTAGGTTGTCCTTGGGTGCAGTTGCACAGTGCATACAGGGATAATCGACGGTTGGTGCCTCATTCCATTTAAATATTTCTATGGGATCTCTGGGCTTCGGCCCCTCGTACTCGTACGCCTTCGAAAGGAACGGGACTCCAGAATCCAGAGAGATGTCAAAGACACAATAAAAATAACAATAAAACAATTACGTAGTACCTACAATGATATGTAAACTACCTAGGTCATTTTAATTTATATATTTTTTTTACTTAATTCAAATATTTAAAAATGTAACTGTTTAGTAGTAGGTATAATACATACACAATGAAATAAACGAAATACTTAATACATTATCATTTTTTTTTAACGCTTGGTACTTACTTAATGTATTTTTGCTTGCTATTAGAACCAGTTAATAAATTAACAAAACAATTTCGCGTTAATTACAGTCAAATACAACCAAACAAAAAACAAAACCAAACCGTACAAAGGAGGTCAAGAGCTCAAGAATCAAGGCGATTCTGCCTCAAGATGATCCTCTACCCACTTTAACTACTTTCCCGCGCTTTCTAGCGCGCGGCCATGATTCGATAATATGACACTTTATTGGTTGTTCGGTTTTCAAATACAGACACGAGAGCATTAGTAGGTATAGTATAAGAACAAATTTTAATGTGACATTTCCCCAGGGTTGCAGATGGAAAGAACAGGCGTTGCATAAAAGGGTTTCGGATCGGTCTTTTGAGAGGTAACGGTGCCCGCTTCCATGTTCAGATGTTGACCACCGAGGTGATTTTAGTGAGGCATAAATCCCAGTGTTATCCCTAAAGCACGAGCGCCGTTTAAACGTTCCCGCCGAAAAAAAACCATAATAACAACGTAAATATATAGGTACCTAGGTACCTACGGGAAAAGTGTTGTAGGACTTGGGAGATGCCTTTTGTCCAGCAGTGAGACTGTGTACGCTAAATTAAAAAAATATGTGACATAACATTTACCTACTTACGCAAAATTCAAAAGCGATTTTCTCGTAAAGTAGGTACTTAGGTACCTTTCGATAGGTCAAACATGTTATGGTGTAACAAACATAGTAGGTATTTTCGAAACCATACGTCTAAGGAGGTCTTGTCTCATCTTAGGTTGCAATCATCATTACACGAAAAAAACGCATTTCAATTATGCGTAGATTTCCCTAAATAGTTGAAACTCAAAAGTAGGTTTACAAACACATCTGGCCTTGAACTTAAAACACACCGGGGTCAAAAGCAAAATGAATAGGCTAATGAATGATGTAATTGAAAGCAATTAATACCTATATTTTACTAATAAACAAGCTATTATTGGATGCACATAAGCAATTCATTAAGCAAATAAAGTAGGTATTATTTTTACGACATACCTACCTACATAATTTTTTTTTAATTATTATTATCTTCCTTCATGGGTAGGTACGCTCATTGCCTCAAAAAAATTATAAAAGTTTAAAGGGTTCACAATTCAAAACTATAGGTTTAAATAGTAGTGATGTTTGACCGAGTGATCGTCAAAAACCGGTTTTACCGAAATTACCGGTTCAGCGTTTACTCATGACGTTTCACGAAAAATGCATCCGCAACGTACGCGATGCTATATAAGTCTTTCACATATTTTTGATCAAGGTTACACTTTTCTAGTGCCAATGTCGTTATGTGTTTCAAACTATCTTTCCAATGAAGTGATGACAACGTCATCAAGGTCACGACTAGCAAGAAACATCGTGTAAAGGTACTTATCATTTCACATTGAGACCGAGCACCGTATCTGACATACATACATACCTACCAAAGAAAGTAAATTGCACAGACAAAGTACATATTTACCCAGCGTTAATTAATGTCTCATAACATTTTGATAACGTCATTTTGATGATGAAGCTTTGTCAGTTTAACTGATTGACATTGACGATTGCCAAATAAATAGAAACCGTGAAAAACGAGCCGGCCAAAAATACGAAACCTTTATCATGTCGCCAACTATTGTTTAAAATTCACCTTGTACCATTTTGTTTCTGTATAGTTAGCTTCGCGATCTGTGAGAACGAAATGTTCTACCATTCCCAAACACATAGGTAGGCACAGGCAGCTGACCTACATAAGACACGCTCTGTTGACCTTCACACAAGTAGTTAACGGTGGAAAAAAGCTTGTAAATTAAGTACAATTCAAAAACTGCAAAACATAATAAATAATCATCATAAATATTTGGATTGGATACCTACTTTCCGCAGCAATGGACTGTATGCACAGTTAGCTATATTAATAGCAACAGGAAGTAGATAACAAGTCTCAAAAGTAATGTACCATATCACAATTAAAAGAGACTGACCTTGGACTAACTAGGTTAAATTACGCTATGGAAAAGGCTCAAAATAATTTTAGGCTTTTCAGAAAAGACGTAATCTGCCGCGCTAATTTTAAGTGCAGTAAGGAGGTTATTCGTATAACCTCCTTACTGCTAACTCATAAGTCAAGTAAGAAGCAAGCAAAGACTTTTAATTCAAAATACATACCTACTTATTATAACCTAAAAACTGACTGAATATTTTGTTCTTTTTTATTCACCTAGAAAAAGCTAAACCACTAGAATAATTGGCATTTCAAGACTTTGTAATTGGCATATTTTCGTCATAAAAAGAGAGTTTAATTTACCTTCTCCATCCTGTCATAGGCTGTCTCCTGAGGTCTTCTTCACTGAGGCCATAGAGACCAATACATGCGAGGAACCAAGCTGTCACTATTAGGTAACAGATGACGATGACGCGGAAGGGCAGTAATATTACTGTGAATATTGCCGTCTGCAACAAAAGATAATAAAATTGAGTGTGTGGTTGAATAACATAAAGGTAGAAACAGGTCAGAAAGGTCACAACTTCTATCATATTCATATGTGCAAATGGCGTTATTTGATTTATGATTAGGTAATTACTTTTTTTACAACTGTTTGAATACATAATAATCTTATTTTTATAACTTTTAGAATTGTTGTAATTTCGAAATAAATGAAATATTAAGTTCGTAACGATTGAGGCTAAAGCGAAAATAATAGTCGGAATAGAAGATTAACAATAAAAGTTTATTTAAATGAAAGTGCGAGTCTTTCGCAGTCAAAGTTCTTCACTTACAATTTTTATAATCTTTATTAATGGCTTTGTCGCCATTGCGAATATGTCACCTCTTATTATAAATTTAATGTATTAAGATGTATCATAAAAACGTTATTACATGCATTATTTTTAAGTTTTCTCGTAGTCTTTGGTTATTGTGTATAACTAAATTAGCCACCCATTACTGTTAAGTACTTATGTTTGCTCTAATACTTAGGTACATTCATTGTTTGCATAAAGATGTATAGGCAGGTATGTTTAATTTAAAATAATAGGCTTTGAACTTATCAATAATATTCAATGATTATTCATAAGATAATAATAATAAAGCAGTCTGCCCATTTAAGCCGCACGTTTTATTTATTAAAGGTATGTATACCAGATATACCTTTTAAGTTCTGTCGTTTGCATATTTGCCGCCAATTTTGTATTTAGAACTGTTAAATGTTCAAGTTTGTTGGAATTAAGAATATCATAACAATGGAAAACATGATGAAGCCCTATGTCTGCGGACTGTCGAACGCTGTTATATAAAATTCCAGCGGGGAAATAACAGTCTAAGTGACAAATCTCGTGAATGACGTCGAAAATCCGCGTTCACTGAAGATAACATCGTTGCTGTGAGACAACCAATCTTAAAAGATCGTCATGTAACATATCGGGAGATAAGAGGCGTCACTAGGCATCTCAGGGATAACCATTCAGAAGATCTTGCATGAGGCGCTTGGTGTTAGAAAGCTAGTTTCCCGTTGGATCCCGCATTTACTTTCCGACGATCATAAGGCGGCCCGCGTCAGATGGTGTAAGAAAACTCGTCAAAGGTTTAATCGAGTAGAGTCAAATCACGCTTATGATATCATCAGTGGTGACAAATCTTAGATCTATGCCTACGATCCTGATTCCAAACCACAATCCACAATCTAGATCTTCCAATTCGAGCCAAAGCCGACTTAAGTTCTTCGCTCTCGAAGCACTTCAAAGATGGTGGCTACGTTCGTGGAGAAAACCGGTCATATTGCGACGATTGCACTTGAAGATCGTAGAACGGTTAATGCAGAGTGGTATACCACAGTTTGTTTACCACAAGTCGTGACATAAGCCACAGATTATATAATAGTTACTATGTCCTAAGACCTAACGATTTATTTACATTTCCTAAAATTAAGAAAACTTTTCGTGGTCAACGGTTCCAGTCAAGAAGCAGTCGACGCTTTCAAACCACCATTTTGGAGTGGAATAAATGTTTTAAGAACTGGTTCTAGGGAGTGGACAACTGACAAGTGTAAAGCTACGTGGCGAATACTTTGAAAAATAATAAAAAGTACTACAAGGTTCTAGTTGTTCTTCTTTCTTCAAACGCCAAAACATAAAAGGCAAGCCTCGTACCTACATAGGTTTGCACGTAATGATTTATATCTATATAGTGAGTTAAATACAAGCTAGCATATATAAATTTATCAAATAATGTAATTAAATAGCCGTACAGGTAGGAATATATTAATATTAATACAATTCATCATCTGTCTAAATTTTTTCCCCAAGTATGTTGGGATTGGCTTCCAGTCTAACCGGATGCAGATGAATACCAGTATTTTACATGGATCTGCTGCCTTTCTATCTGACCTCCACAACCCATTTACTGAGCAACACGACACTTCGAAGTAAGACTGGTGGTCAGACTTTCGGGCTTTTGACTACCCGTAACGACTGTCAAAGATCTACGAATGACAGACTGGCCCGACGACGGCTTAACCTGCTTTCCGAAGCACGGACAAGTCTCAAGCGTAGCTTACCTAATCAACAAACCCGTGCGCTGTTATTGCTATTATTATTATAGGCACAATTCCATTTACTTATATTAGTGCAATTGTAATTCATTATTTACTAGCTGACCCCGCGAACTTCGTACCGCCAAACATTTTTTTTTTTCTCTCCGTATGAACCATCCTCGTACTTCAAGGAATATTCTAAAAAAAAGAATTATCAAAATCGGTCCATCCGTTCTTGAGTTATAAAATTACAACGAAAAGTGGCATTGATTTTTATAGGTTAAGGATTTATTTACCTGGCAATTTAACATGTTTTATTTAATTTCACACTTTTCCTGATATCTAAACATTGGTGCAAGCAAGCAATACATAAAACAAAAAACTAAATTATTGAGTTACTAGCTATTGCCCACGACATCGTCTGTGATCCAGGATGAAAAATAGCTTGTCCTTACTCAGGTCATGGTCTATATGTATGCCAAATTTCACCCAAATCCATCCAGCCGGTTTTGCGTGATTGAGTGACAAACAAACTCCTTTCTCATTTATAATATAAATATATACATAAACATATATTCATAAATAAAATAAATTAGGTAGCTAGGTATATTAGAAAGAAAAGAAAGAAAAAAAACATGCATTGTCATTGGGACTGGACCAGTAGGTATGTAAAATTTCAGCTCAATCGGACGCCGGGAAGTGGGTCAAATTTAACTTGCAAGAGTACACCTTCACATAGGTACATACAAGTCAAGTTAAATAAAAGCTTTTAAAAAAGAAAATGCGTATGCGTATTACAGTTGTTAAATTTTGTCGACCGTCAATAAACCCTTTGTGCTATGAATATTGTTGTATGCAATGCGTATTATAAACACACGTGTTTGATTTTCGTTACACGCCAATGCCAAATGCGTCTGTAACACGGGTTTGAGAAATAATTCACTCTCATTCGAATGACTCAGAGCATTCTTATTTTACACTGCTGATGCACACGTACTAGATTTTTAGCTTTCTCAGACAGTTCTACCGGGGTAGGTATCTATATCTACATACTTAACTTCTTATCAAGACTTTAAAACTCACGCTTTTCAGCCGAAATAATGAAAAAATATTGTGCCACTGTTAAAGTATAAATTATAAAATCCTAATAGATTCAGTTTGAACACCAATATCTAAAGGTTTTATCTTATTGTAATTTTTTTTTTTTTGTTTACGTTTTGTGTCTATTAGTATTACTTAATTAACTTTTCCAAATTTTAACTTTGTTAGCTTAGTTGTTTAACTTTGTGCATGTTGTGGTCTCCTATAAGTGAAGGAGTACACTTACTTATTACCTGATGTAACTCTTTATTTATGTGTCATGTATTGTGTACATCTTTTGTTGGAGATCCTAAATAAATAAATAATAATAAACATTCTTTGCCATACGACATGAATAAGAAAATAACGAAGCTAGCAGGTAGATGCATACCAAGCCTAAGTTGCACAATAAAAATAATTATATCATCAAACTACTTTCTCTAAGCGTTGCCTCTTTATTTATAAACTACCTTCAGCTCGCGACTGCGTCCGCGTGAAATTTCTTGTTCCACCGACCCACCACGTCGCGCGTCGCGTAGTCGCTTGCCCGCGCTATTACCTACTTCGTTTTCGCTTAGCATTTTTTCCGACTTTTTTATTATTCTCTTCTCCCAAATGTCCTAGCGTGATGTTAAGTAGCCTATAGCTTTTCTCAAGAATAGGGCTATCAAATGCAAAAAGGATTTTCAAATCCGATTAGTAGTTCCAGAGATCAGCGCGTTCAAACAAACAGCTTTATTATTACTATAGAAGATGATGTACGAGTATGTACGTATTATTGCAACTCATTGATGACACTCTTTCATTTCAATCATTTGTTTATGTGTAGTAGGTATTACGTAAGAATGTTCATTGTGCGAAGGAAATCGGAAGAAAATTGTCACTTTCGTCGGCCGATTGCGTGACCAGTGTTAAGACTCCCCCAGACAGGTGCGACGCGACTCTAGTAGAACAACCATGAAGTTTTCATAGAAATTGTTATACTAGAGTCGCGTTCTGCCTGTCTGCGGGATCCTTTATAGTACGCTGCCTATTATAACTGTATAAGTACATAAGGGCAAAACGGTACCACAGTGCAGCGTATCATGTAAAATGCTGACTTTCCCTCACATCCAAGCAAGTATTTATGATTAACGGTGTTCTGCAACAGAACTCATGATTCAAATCTCGCGTTCCAGTTACTAATGTTACAATCACAAAGGAGATCATCCATTTTGAGGGAAAGTATGAAAGTGCCGACCCAATAAAAAAAAAGTTTATTTTTAATTTTTATTTGCATGGGTTTGTTCTTGACTCTAGTCTAGGTCAGTGGTGACAGAGACAGAGTCGACGATGGAGTGAGCTTACCCAGAAGAAGCCTGTTCACTCTCACTTTGAAGAGATTAGGGTTGTATGCGTTCGGAAACACAGACGCAGGTAGAGAGTTCCACTCTTTTGCTGTGCGCATAACAAAAGACATTTGGAAACATTTAGTGCGAATTGGTGGAATTGCAACTAGGTGAGGATGGTAACTTGTAGTGCGTCTAGATGACCGATGGAAGAAGGGAGCGTAAGAAGTAATTCCATTACAATATTATGTTACTCTCTTCACTTTTCATTATTGGATAATCTATAGGGTCATTTCCCTGCGCTGTCATACGAGTTTGAAAAATACGTTTTCCAGGTTTAGTTTCCAGTTGCGAGTGTTTTAGTTAAAAGAATAATAGTAATCTAATTATACTAACAGCTTTTATAATTGGGAGCACTTGCGTAGAGCATACTGGGATAATCGCCGGTTGATGCCTCATACCATTTAAAATTGTCTAAGGAGCCTCTGCGATTTGACTTAGACCCCTCGTACGCCTTTCAAAGGACCGGGAGACGCTTGGTCCCGAGATTTATTATGTAAAGATAAACAAAAAAAAAAAAAAAGAATTATTGGCCTAGAACATGGTAAACATATAATACACTCAAGGGCACATTTAACCGGCCACCTATATTTTGTAGATTTCTTCAAAATTCTATGGTAATTTAATTAATTTTGTTATAATGTCACATTGGGTGAACCTCCACGAAAATAAATGAAACATGTGTATGTTGTGAAATGGTTTAATTAAGACAAAATTTAAAAAAAATAGAATATGCACTTTTCTTACAAAAAATAAAAATTAGCAAAATGTCAATTTAAAAAAAAAGTGTGCTCTAAATTACCGGATTAATAATGTGTATTTCCTCCTCTGGCCCTAATGACCTCCTGCAATCGATTAGAAAGCCCGTCAATTATGTCTTGGATGTCGCTTTGGGGAATGTTCTGCCACTCCTCAACAGCTGCAGTTTTTAGCTCACTGATGGTGGTAGGAGCTGGTGTACGACCCCGAATTCGTCTTTTTAGGTTGTCCCATACATGCTCTATTGGGTTCAGGTCAGGACTGCGAGCTGGCCATGGTAATCGCTGAATATCGACGGCATCCAAGTAATCGCTGACAATTCTCGCGGTGTGTGCACGAGCATTATCGTGCATTAAAACAAAATTATCGCCAATGAATGGCGCAAAAGGCATCACGTGTGGTTCTAAAACTTCTGTCACGTACCTGTGAGCATTAACGCTGCCTCTATCGAAGATGACCAATTCTGTACGGGCGTCATAACAAATGCCACCCCACACCATTATAGAGCCTCCCTCGTAGCCTACTGTTTCAACCACAGCACATTCAGCAAACCTTTCACCACGGCGTCTATACACGCGCTGACGTCCATCAGGACCTCGTAAAGCTATTCTTGATTCATCCGAGAAGAGAACTGCCTTCCATTGTTCCGAAGTCCAATTTAAATGTTCTCGAGCAAATGCAAGTCTCGCTCTTCTGTGAGTTGCGGTCAGCGCTGGGACTCGAACTGGTCGAAATGCTCTCAGATCCCTCTCAGCTAACCTTCTTCTTATTGTTCTTAGGCTCACACTTACATTTCGTACCTCAAACAAGCGGTTACGAGCCTCAGGAGCAGTTGTAAACCGATTCCGAAGAACGTTCGAGACGATGTAACGATCATCTCTCTCTGATGTACACCTTCTACGACCTTGCCCTGGCCTTCTTGTGTAGGAACCAGTCTCTCTGTAACGCCGGATAGCATCTTGAATTGTGGATCGTGGATATCCAAGCATCCGTCCAATCCGACGCTGGCTAAACCCAGCGTCTGCAAGTGCTACAGCCCTAGCTGCCCCAGCTGCGTCCAGTGGCATTTTTTTGGTGTAAATGAAATCACGGCAGGCCAATACCTAGGTTTTATTCGAAGAAATGGTATCACAACGTTTTAAATCAAATGTATCCGTCACATAAAACATGGGGCGAGACTGTCAAATTACGATTAAACTGATTATTGTTGAATAAAAACCACAAAAGTAAACAAAACGCGGGTATGATTGATTTATTTATTTCAGATATACCCACTTAAGAAGTAACGCCTAGTACGCAAAGCGTAAGTTAACATAAACAAACGTTAAGCAGTTCGAGATGAGTGGACGGTTAAATGTGCCCCTGAGTGTAGTTTTAAACACCATTGTGTTAAATATAATTATGCCAGTAAACATTTATATTTTTTACTGTGACACTAAGGCTTTAGGCATAGATAAATGATTGGTCTCTGCGGTCGAGCGCAGCGAGACCAATCATTTATCTAAGGCTCTAGGGTTATTCTCCACATAGCTACAGTATTAGAAGTATCGTGGCTAAGTAACAACAGCCGCCCGGTGAAGCTACGATTGCCGCGGTCGGTCCGTGAATGGGTGACAATCTTTACATACTGAGACCCCTCCGTGCCTCGGAGAGCAAGTTAAGCCGTTGGTACCGTCTGTCATTCTTGGATATCTGACGGGTTTTTAGTTAACGAACCCGAGAGTCACTTGTAGTCCCGATTTTTTCTTACTGGACCAAACCTGCAGGCTAATAGCGTAACACATTTTCTTTTAGAATGCGAGCCCAAAATGTAGGAAGTTCTCCTCGCAAACGTTGCGTTACTAACTCGTTAATTGCGAAACATTAGGAACCTTCTACTTAGGGAGATATTGAAAGTCAAAGTTTCAAGCTTTATTTACTTTTTTCACGACAACAATGTTTAAATTGTATAACTAAATTTTAAATACCCCCATAACTCCTGTACTGTTGCATGCACCCATAAGAAGAATATTTATTTTTATTTGGCTTGATATACAGAATGTGTAGATAATGGTTATGTGATGTGTCTTTTTACACCCTGTGTAATATTGAAAAATACAACAAAGATGAAAATAAACACAGCTCCAAGCTGTTGTTTTAAGCCGGTGCGTAAATTCATTACATCACTCTTAAACCCGTATCACACCAAGTATGTAAAAGTGATTTTTCAAACTCGTGCAACTTGATGGAGATTGGGCCTACAGTTTTGGTCCCATGGTAAAAAAAGGAAGAGCAAAACGATTTATTTTGGAATATTGCTTTTTTTATTGTTTGGCTTTCCCAAAAATCTAGGGATCTCCTAGCACAGGTATATATTTTACTTAAAAGGAGGTCCATGTAAGATTTACTGTAAAAGTTGTACAGTCGCCAGCACATCAGGTTATACGAAACTGACAAATTTCTCCAAATGATTTTAAACCTTTACATGTTGAAGGTAAAGTTTAAAATCGAATGAGAAAATTTTACAGTTTGTGGTAACTTGACCTGCTGCTGTGTGTACAATAAACCTTTTTTTTTGTGTATGGACAGTGAATGATCTCCTTTTCTACAAATTAACTTCCAAGTTGAATAGTGATCTTTTACAGTAGTTCCAAACCCGTAGTTACCGGTACTTATTATTGCTTTAATCATATAGGAACGTTATTGTATCAAAATGATAATCTAAACGCTGCACTTTCTATATTTCGCGTAATTGTGATTCCCCAACTGCGCGGTAATTGCGTAACACACAAAAATAATGAATGGCATTCATTTTGTCAGTTCAACAACATTCATTGCGTTATTTACGTTGTTGAGCAGACAAATTTTACAAACTTATGAAGCAATGGATTTGTAATATCCTTCAAAATTATTCAGATTGTGATTAGGGTACAGGTCTTGTTAGAAAGCAGTTTTCGAATACTTATTTGAGTGTAGTTTTTTTAGAGTTATTGTTTTATAGTATGGCATTAATTGATTGCAAGATAATAAATATTAAACTACTTTTGAATTGGACCGAAAGTCTGAAAATCTTGCCAAGCTCACAGTCAGTTAAATTAGTCATGTTTGATTAAATATGAACTATTATTCATTCGTTATTATACTATCGTATTCTGTGTCCGTCATAGGGACAACCCAACCCTATTAAAAGAAGCTCGTAAATACCTGTGTAGGTAGGTACAAACCTACACAGGTATTTACGAGCTTTTCAACCGTTATAGTAGTTAGTTTATTTTACAGTACCTAAATAATGCATGGCATCTATCTTGGCAACAAAACATCTCCAACCCTATATAGGACACCTCGAAAAGCTTTGAGATATCAAGTCGAGACTGGGACTTGTTTATACTTAATAAAAAAAAAGTATTTTTTCATGGTATATTGGTAATGTAATGGCAGACAGGTACCTAGGAATGCTCCGGAACTCCTAGGACTCGCACTTCGCTCGCTTCGCACATCTACAGTATTAAAAATACCAATTGAAACAGGATTATATAAGTTTAATCCAACCTCACTACAATAATTATCCTTTAACTTAACCACAATTCGTCAAAATACTCTAAATAAAAATATTAAAAATAATAGAACACATTAGTAGGAAGGTCTCGATTTATTTATATTCAATTCAGTGTCAATAAACAAGGTACAAGGCACTGTAGACAAACGTTTTCCAGAGTACATATTTGGCAATCGCATCTAATTTAATTGTTACTCATTGAATTTAATGTTAGAATATTTTTGAATAAATTAAAACAATAATGTCACAATGCATTGCATGGATATCGCTATTAATACGCCGAGCATATTTTTTTTGCATTATTTAGGTGTTGTTTTTTAGCATAATTTTGCAACAAAACACCTTTGTAGTCTTTAACATTATTGGATTTAGACATGCGCAGAATGTTTCAGAAGTAGAATCTTTAAACATTTACAACTTATTGAATTAATACTTTCACTTTATTAGTGTGTTAGGCAATAAAACCTTCTCGTTTCGTCTCCGTACCTTTATTTTGTCATATGTGTTATCTAGCTCCAATTTGTGCACGAAAGGGTTCAATATTTCGGCGCGCATGTCGTCAGATGAGAAAGCGCCGGTTTCACTATGCAGTTTGCCATTCATTTTCACGAAAGCAAAAACACAATATTCTTGAGATATGCTCAAATTAGATCACACTTTTTACACTCATTTTACGCCACACTTCATAAGTAAAAAATAAGCAAGCATTTAATATTTTAAAAGATTTCCGACGTGTTTTCATTTAATAAAACTAGACGACTATTTCACGCACGCATTTCACCTCGCATCAAAATCAAGACTGATGTTTTTCGAGGTCACACACGAAGGCCTGCTATTGGTTTAGGTTTTTGACAGCGGATGCAATCGACCACCCGTCGAATGAAACCGTAGACAGTGAAACCAACGTGACCGAACTAAAAGAAAATTTTAGAGAGGTCACATTGTTTACAAAATTAATGGCCTAGTTAGAAAATATATTATTTATAATATCTAAAGAACAGAAATACAATTTCGGTAAAATATCGGTTTTCCAAAATTTACGGTTTGTTATCTAGTCTTGGAGTAAACTTTTATAAAGATAGTTACAGATATTAGGTTTTAATATATTTATAATAAAAACATACACTACTCAACTACAAATAAACAAAAAAGCAATTATATAGACACTCCATTCTCACACACACCCTTTCAAATGTCACAGAGCAGACGCAATTTTTTCGTAAAGATATCTTACCGCGCAAATGTTGACAACTTGTCATTCTTGTCTATTTGTCATTCTCACTCATCCTAATCTCCTTTGCCATACAAAAGCAAATATCTTGTGATTATTGTGGAAAATAAAATATTGCTATGGATTTTCTCTCAAATAATGGAAGCGAAAGTTCAAAAACAATTGATTGACTACTTTTCTCATTTTGACGAATTTCACACCACAGTGAAAACAAGTTTGAATGATTGCCAAAAGTGCGCTGCGTCTATAAATACTCTGATAAAGCGTTGTAAGAACATAAACGAGTGAGTGAAATTAAAGAAATGTTTATTGTTTGTATTTTACGACTGTGTGTAATGGTATTGGTCGTTGTAGGGCTGTCGTGACGGGGACGCCGTTGGAGCAATTCGAAGGATTACAAAGCAAGTTGTGTGCTTCCATACATAACCTAATTTCGGAGGACGCACAAGAAATACGAAGTAAACTGTAAGTGCTAAGTGCTTGTCATAGATGTGCGTCTTATTTATTTGATAAGCCATCTATAACTTCTTTTGAAGGATTGTTATATAGACATGTTGTGAACTGTGGCATTGCTCAAGCCATGACAATTTGACATGACATTGGCAATGGTAGTTATTGTTTACCTTTAAATAATATAATTATGTATAAATGCATCATTGGAGATTTTATTTTTTACAATTGTATGGCCTATTGTCCTATTTTGAATAAGCTCTTTCAGACATGCATTTGAGCATGTACCTACTTTAATACCTAATTGATGTAAAACAAATTACAAATATGGTGGTGATCAGAAATATAGATTTTTTCTAGTGCCTATTTTTATCAAAATAAACATGGATCAATGATTTAGAATGGAGGAAAAGGTAATAATTGGTTAATCTGTCAATTCCAGGTGCACTTTAGAAGACTCATTTGAGAAACTGTGCAACAAAAACAAAATACTCAGAGATAGCTGCAGAGAAGCTAACCTTCAAGAGAACTCCACCCTTGTGAAGGGCTCTCCAGTACAGCCTTCACTAAAACAGCTACTGGAGTTTGCAGATGATACAATAACTTTTGGGAGCCAAGTGTGCGCCCAAATAGATACGTCATTAAACATATTATCTTTCAAAGAGTTAAATACAGAGCATTTTGGAGACAATTTTCGGTTTCCAAAAGACTGGCCGAGGCGCATATCTGAAATAATTTCATATACATCATTCTTGCCTGAAAACCAAATTTAAACATGGATTTACTAGACTCAATCCTTAATTCCATGCAAACGCCTCCAACGGCTAGTGAAGCACAGAAAAATGCTATGCGGAAACAAAAAGAGGCTATGGAAAACAGACAGAAGGAGGAACGAAACATGATAAACAGATTCAGAAAACGAGTTGAAGAGAAAATAAGCAACTTTATCAAAGATGGCTCAAAACCACACATTCAGTTTGAACCTATGGAACAAATGTACAGATCTATTATCAGGGATGTATCTGAGATAGCTGGTTTACAAGTATTCTCATTCGGACAAGAGGGTGTAGATCGGTACTCAGTTATATACCTCAAAGACAATGGCCCTTCAGAAGATGAACTGACAGTACGCAGGGCAGGTGGAGTATGGAATGAAGATAAAGCCGCTGAGATGGCGCTGGCGCATTTCGAAAAGCGAAAACAAGCAGTTATTGATTTAGAAGAAGAAAAGAATAGAAAACGTAAGCGAGGTAAAGAGGAATTAAGTGGTACTTTCTATAAGCAAAAGTATGCTCATCTGATTGGTGAGGAGGCTGGTGGTGATGCAGCTAAGAAGACAAATGTCAACAAGAATTATGGAGAGGTTCCTAGTGAGAATAAAAAGGATCAGCGGTCAATTGAACAGACAATGGCTGACATAAAAGCGAAGAAAATGAAGAAAGCTGAGACTGAAAAACGTGACGCAGATAGTAGTGAACCAATTTAGTATTGGTTTACAATTAAATATGTAGTAAGTCTGTTTTAGTCTGATTCTTAACATTTGTTATGTACAACCACGTTAAGACTATGAATATTCACATTATAGTGCAAATAATTAATAATTTTGAGTGTGAGAAATAGATGAGAAATACTGTTGTGTATTAGACAAACTCATAATTACTTTAACACCTTAAGCTTTAAGGTCACTGAAACGAAAAGGTCTATGTGACAGTTCAAAAGTAAAGTAAGTGCTCCTCGGTGAAGATTTCATTTAAGGAAGATGTGCTAAGGTAGCCTGTGAAATTCAAATCTTATGTTTTTTTTGCAACATGCAGGTCAGTGTCAGGTAGTATATTGATAAAAATATGATTCCTGACCTTAGCAAATATGCATAAATTTACAAAATTATAATCAATTCAATCATTACTACAAGTCCCTAAGTTAGAATTGGCCTAAAATTATACGATTTCATGAAATAGTATTTCAATTGGATAATTTGAACTTAGACCGTCTTATTACAAAACACGATCTAACTTTAGCCCGAACCTACACATTCGATTTAGTTTTTGTATTTGGAACTTTATGCCGACTTTAGTAAAGTTCTTAATACAAAATTGACAATCTAAGACCGGACTAAGTTGACAGTTTTGTAAAAGGAACTGTATTTCGATTTCAGTTAGGTTCTTATTTCAAAAACAGGCTCGATGGTTTAAACCATATCAAAAGAAAAACCTTGTTTTGTAATAAGACCGAGAGAGTTGTATTGATGACTTTAATGATTATAATTCTGTAAATACGCATTTGTTACTGTCTTGAATTCATATTTTGATCTACACATAACCTAGCACTGTCCCACAAATTGCAGAAAACGTAAGAAAATTTGGATTTCGCGGGCTACCCTGGCGCTCTTCCTAATGGGAATTGTTGCCAAAAGTGATAAAGCAAATACGAGTACGACTATACAGTTATAGTTGTTTATGCAAGTAGAGGCTGCCCACAGAACTGCCTGTGTGGTCACTTTATGGTGAGCCATTTTCCTGTGAGGTTGTGAAAAACAAAGTTATTGCATCTATTTTGCAGCCAATTAGACAGCTGGGCCAATTATGGTTACCAGTATAGTGTAAAATTATGATGAATGCTTTCCTGCCCTAAAGTATACCTCAATATTTTTGTTAAAACTTGTATTCTAGTATTTTAATGAACAAAATTATATTGGGATCAGATTTGTCGCCATAGTGAATACTTTGATTATTCTTGTTTAGATTTTTTTTTAATTTAAAGGGATTGCGTCAACGTAGCCCTCGAAATTCAAAATTTCTTACGTTTCTTGTAAATTGCGACGGTCTTTTACGGTGTATCATAACCTGCCTGGGCTTTTTCCAACCATGTTGGGGTCTGCTTCCAGTCTAACCGGACGCCGCTAAATACCAGTATTTTACATGGGGCTCCCCCGAACACGAAACCCTTTCGTAAGAACGGTTGTCAGACTTTCCGGCTCCTGACGACCCGTTACGACCTGTCAAAGATCCACGAATAACAACCGAGACCAATCATTTAAGTCATCATTGTAGCTCTCGAATTGTATTATGTTATATTAATCATGGACAAACAAAAAAGCGGACGGAACTCTGCTAAGACAAAACTGAGTCCCGTTTATGTGTGAATATATTCATGTATGTTGTTTACGCACGTAATGGCCGACTTGAGTGACACGGCTTTTTGTTAGCAAGAATCTGTCGCGACTTTTTTTGTTCGTCCATGATATTAATAGAAATAGTATTTTTATTTGGACTTTAACTTAGACTGCGTCATTGGTGTCGTGGCCACAAGAGCTACTGCTGAGCATCAGGTCCTGGGTTCAAATTCCAGGTCAGGCAAAGTGTTATTGGGTATTTTACATCTGGAATTTCTCAGCAGCAGCCCTAAGTCTAGATTTGTGTTCGGTTGATGGCAATTGGCCCCCTATTAGGGCTTAAACATAACTGGCGAAATATGGGTGTACTATAGGTGCGCCTCTGCCCAACCCTTTGGACAAAACAGGCGTGATGATATGTTTTGTGTTTAAGTTTGCGGGCTACATTTGACGGATACCCTTTTAAGAAAAATCAATTCAAAAGTGCAAAATGAGGTCAAGCTGTTAACGGATTGGTTCATGAACCAAATCTGAAATTGGAGTTTTTGAGTGCAAGAATGATTGAAATTGCAAGAAACCAATCCCACCTTAAATTATAGGAAGTTCTTCAAGACTCAAGGCTATTATGGGTTGTAGGATTTTAGACTTGTATTCAGCAAGTTGGTCTGAAAACTGCTTAATAAGTAACCAAGGAAGGGTTTTTTAAGTTAATTTGCTAGCAATAATGCCCGTTTTCAGGCAGATTTTACTGTTCTAGGAGAAATAAAATTTGTGGCTTATGAGGTAGTCCCAGATACCTTCACATTCGTTGATTCAAATTTCAACGACAGGTTTTTAGTACAATAAAGCTTCCTCTGTTTAGATCTAGATGTGATACAAGTACTTTGAACTACTAACACCTGAATATTCAAACGACAGTCAGGCTTAGATCCATACAGCGAAATCCGACTTTATTCAAGCTAAGTACAGTAATGTTTCACACCAAAAAGAACCTTATTTGCATAAGTTAATGTTCATATTCGTATAAAACGGAATATGCAGAAAAAAATCATATGAATAAAGTTCATTTTCGTATGGATCGCTACTGTGAGTCAAGCCAAAGTTTGCTCTTTATATTCTTCAGCCTTACAGCCCGGTCACAATAATTTTACCCCTGATTTTGCATCAGAAATTTAGAATGATCTTTGTTCTTGTGGATATAAGGTTGCTGTCGGAGGTGAAATAACTCGATTGTTAACTAACTGCAGGTACTTGTAATTTAAATATACATTTTTGTCATACATATTATTAAACTATACCTACCTTGCGCCCGGTTGATGGCAATAGGCTCGCCCCCCTATTACATAGGTACACGAAATATGGTTGTACTATTTGGTATTACTACACCACTGCCATACCTTCAGGGATTACAGGCGTAATGTTGTGTTATACTATACAGCTGAATTTCATACTTTTGGTAGTTTCTGCCGTCTTCCAACGAGCTAATAATAAAAATTAGCCGTCTTCCAACAAGCTAATTATAAACATTAAAAATTTAATGTGTAAAATGGAGATCCATAGGTACACACAGCAGCAGCTGCAGGTCAAGTTACCACAACCTGTAAATTTTTCTTATTCGATTTTGAACTTAACTTTCAATTTTATAGTTTAAAATCATTTGGAGAAATTTGACAGTTTCGTATAACCCTTTATGTGCTCGCGACTGTAACAAAACTCATTTGCGGTGCCAGTTTATGTAATTGATGAATTTGTGTCATATTTTTATAATAGTTACCTACCTGTTTAATTTCAAAATATCAAGCTACACGTTTCCAGTTTTAGCTGACCTCGCATTGTATAGGCTTTTCGTACAATAAAAAGTCAGTTTATACTGGAAATGTACAGCTTGGTTATGTCGTCGTGCGTACTTGCCTATATCAGAGGGGCAATTCCCGTAATTTTTAAGACCGTTCGCATTTTAATCTGTCTCAATCTGTCAAAATTACAATCAATTTACATAAATTTTTGACAGGTTTTTGACATTGATTGTCGCTGAGATGAGATTGCGACTTGAATTTGAACGTTTTTTAAGTACGAGAATTGGCCTACTGGTACTGTCCTTATGTTTTTTAAGACAAAAGCCATTAGTTTAGTAGCTATGTGTTCGATTGCTTGGTCAAAATTAATTTGAAAAAGAATAGATGTGCACTGCACATAGATTAATTGTAAAATACGGCCGATGGAACCAAATGGTGATGTGAGGCGAGTGTGAGTGAGGGAAACATAATAATTATGCGAAAGTTCGGAAAGCCTGTGTTCAGACCGGCCATATTGTACTTTGCGATAGAGAGATTGATTACGAAAGAAAGATTACACGTAATTTTTTTTAAAGAAAACCACCAATGATAAAAAAAATTAAAGAATTGAGAAAGGGAGATGATTCATAATAAACTACGATTGGTAGGTAACAGATGTACGTAAATGCCGGTTAAGTTACTGAAAAGTCTGTCACATCCTTATCTTTTAACCAACTTCAAAAAAGTAGGAGGTTAAGCATTTGATGACTTCTTTTTCTGTTCGTCTTAAATGTGACTGTTAGGTTTCGTGTTTCATAAAAATGATTACAAAATACTACACGTTACAGTTCTAATAGAAGGGTAGTTGTTGGTTTACATTAAAGTAGGCTACCTACCAACTAATTTTTTAACTTCTTTCACTACTTTATCCGCCATTATCTTTAACCCACTTCAGAAAAGGAGGAGGTACTATTCATAGAAATGATATTTATATGTATTGTTAAAATCTATCCAAATATATTACCTCATATATATAATGTACCTTAAGTATCCAAAGTAGATACAAGGAAAAAAACTATTTTTTTACCCACAGATAAATAAAGACTGGGTTGATTTCGATTAGATAGCAATAAATACCTAGTAGATAATGTTACTGAATATGATTAAATTGTATCTTTTGAAGTTTAAATAAAATGTATTCAGCGCATGTTTGTATATCTTTCATTAATTCAACCCCTAGTTTTAACCCTCTGCAAGTTATGGTGACCATGGGGGACTTAGGCGATTAACACACGGCACCGCGCTCCGCCGCGGTTGGCGGTGAATCGAAAGGAAAATCCATTTTCAAAACCGTACGGTCGGGCGGTGTACGTGTGTTAGGCAACAACGGATTACATACATGCCAATGCAACGTAAGATCCGCTTGACCGCCAACCGCGGCGGAGCGCGGTGCCGTCTGTTAACGCCGTAGGCGCGTGGTCCTTCAAGCCGGATAGCACCAATATTATGACAGAAAATTCAGGTGCCTTGCAAGAAATTGTCAAAACCGGTCGCTCCCATTTGATGTGGAACTGGCCAGAGTAAAAGGGAGTGAGCAGGATCAGCAACAGTACCTACTTGATGTATCGGAATGTGCGGAGAGAGCCAAGAAGTTAACGAACGAAAGTGAAAATCGTGATTTTCTAGTACTTTTTATTATAACTGCCAAACAACGTGGTCCTTATCTAGATTAATGAAGATTTTTTGTATCGGCAGCTCTAAAGACTGCCTAAAGGGGGAATCCCACGTATATAGTGCTACAACGGCAACAAGTAATATTCCTTATCTATGGCTACAAGGATCTGTGGGCGTCTGAATGACATTGACAGGGTTATTCACAAATATTTGCGCAATGGGGACAAAAACTACCACTTGTTCACTTCAGATGTCGCTACTATCGCGTGTCCATAATTTGGTAGCTATAGCTATCACTATCCATATTTATTTTGTACACAAGCGACTTCTTTTACGCATAATTATTTAACATGCCCGTTGCGCAGGTGTTGAGTGCTAAAATACGGGGACCCATGTATTTTCCAAAAAATTTAAGAGATTAAAGCTGTAGGAGAAAGCTCTCCGAAAAAAAGCTGGAAACCCGACATTTCTTCGAGATTATGTGCTATTATTAAAGTAAACATAAACAAAAGAACTGTGGTTTGTGGATGGGGAACAGCAGGTGCCGCCAACTATGACGAGCTTTCAGTTGTTAACCTCATTGTTTTGTGAAATGTCGCTTAAAATATTTAAAAAAAACAAGATGGCGGCGAAAGTTCAGATTTTGGCTATAGTACCTACGTTTTCAAGTTTTAAAACCAGTGCTTCAATAAAACAAAATGTATTTTTTAGAACGTTTATTTACCATCAACACTTTATTTATTTAGGCATATTTACTTACACAGAAACAACAATATTTGCGATGGGAATTTATATTCTCATCGCAAAGCTATGACTAACCAACCTATCCGATTCGCTAACAAACTTCGCACCGATCGTACATTTTACCTAGGGTCTTATCAAGTCCAAAATTAATGAACATGAAGTAAATTAATGTTTCGTGTGTATGTAAAAAAAAAAAAACTAGGAAAAAATTGTTTATCAAATTGACACACTACTTCAATTTGCCGTACAGTAAGTATAGCCATTTCATACAACTGTCAAAGAATGACAGTTATGGTTTAAATTTAACTAGTTACGTTTAATTAAATTAGTAGTCTATTTTTCATTCGTAAATCTTTGACAGTCGTTACGGGTAAGCCCAATACTCTGACAACCAGTCAATCGCTGGTTGTGTGAAATGTAAAATACTGGTATTCAGCTGCCTCTGGTTAGACTGGAAGCCGACCCCTACCTACATAGTTGATACAAGGCTAGGCAGATCGATTGATTTAGTGAATTTGATAAACTAATTTCCCTGACTTAAGAGCGTTTATACCTTATGAGTGGCAACGTCGCAATTTAGTGTCATATTTCGTGGTTTTCTATTTTTATCATTTAATCGGAGCTATATTTTAAAAGTCTGTTTAATTAACTTTTTAGAATTACGTGAAAGTGTTTAAAAAGTAAGTAACCGTAATGCTTACAGTTATTTTACAATGAAAATAACGCCCTGCAAGTTTCCAATGTATTATTTGCATATAAATAGAACTGTAAACGCAACGATTTCTTACCTTTTACACAGTTTTCATATAATTCTAAAAAGCTAATTAAACAGATTTTTTAAATATAGCTCCGATTAAATGATAAAAATTGAAAACCACGAAATATGACACTAAATTGCGACGTTGCCACTCATAAGGTATAAACGCTCTTAACCGACTCTGGTTTACCTGTATCACGCGAAACGATAATTTACCGTGTGCCCAGTATTCGTTATCAGGTAATAAAATAGTTTCATGTGATTTTTGTAAAAATGTAGATAAGTACTGTCATCATCAAAAGTCGGTACATAACTGACCTAAGCTAAACACCGGTACTAGGGATAAGATCCTATAGATACAAATTGTGTAGATATGTTTTTATTTCACGAAACATATACCTACCTACCTACACAGAATGATAAGAAATGTAGATAGGTACCTATCTGAAAAGGCAAAAAAAACGTATCATTTAAATTCAATTCTTGCTTTCCTAAGCTGTAGGTCTCTATATTCCGAGATTTTTTATTATTATTAAATATATTGCCTTAAAATAAAAGTAAACTTGTGGGCGTTTTTAATTTCGTTGTGCGTTCCAAGCAAATTACACCTTTCTGCACCTTTGTGCTCTTAACTACGAGTATCTTAATGACAGCGATGCGGGCGAATGTTTTGATGCCCAATGAGCTCTTTCCTTTTTTTATACTTGTTCATAATATATATACTTTAGTGTTAGCTTGTAAATAAGATATGTAAAAAAAAACGATTGTTCTCTATTATGTGTTTTGTTTGTACCTACCTACATAAATACATAAAAACACTGCGATATCAAATCTATCCAACCTAGATTAGGTATTTAACAATAATCATTACATTTAACATAATTTATATACTTAGATGTAATTTTGTTATTTCATAGACAAACACTTTGCAAAAACAAAAGAAACTTAGAAATTGCTACATCTGTTTAAATACAATTACTTCGAGTAATCGTTTTTTGCTACATCAGTTGAAATACAATTAAATAACAGTGTTTTTTGTTTCGAAATGGATTAAGTATTTTAATGATATCATAGAGTTTACATAGATTAATTGACTTCAATTAAATAGCTGCCTTCTTTTTAATCGATTTCATATAAGTAGTGTAACATTCAAATTAAAAAAACTAAGGGCCAGTTTCTCGAACGAATATTATCTCAAAATTGTCAAGCGCGCGTAAACTGCTGCGATTGGCTGTTGATAAATCATTCAACCAATCACAGCAGTTTACGCGCGCTTGATAATTTGACACATACATTTTAGGACCATTTACTTAGTGGTAAACAAGCAACTGTCCACTTTTAATTTAAATAGGTAGCTATATCTACCTGTGTGTCTACTTAATAGTTATTTAAATTATTAGTGGTTAGTACATTTGTTTATCTTGAATAGGTACCTAAGTGTTTTGCCATTCCTGAATAAAGCTTAGGTTACTCTACATGATTTCCAAAACGTGTTTCTGTTTCATGATATTAAGCATAAGATTAGGTAGGTATATAGGCTATGGTATCATATTATTATGATTAGTTTACATACAATAAGCCCTCGTACCCACTATCTTTTTGGCGATTTTTTTATGCGGAGATTGTTTATCGCGCACTTGATTTTCAACTCTAGGCGCTAAGTAGTGACTTAGCGCCTAGAGTTGAAAATCCAAGTGTGTGTATTTGACGCGCTGGGATGCGTTCTTTTGGATTCACAATTCTTGGCTTAAGGTTGAACTAGTCGCGGGCTCGAACTCACTGGTGGGCGTGGCCAAAAAACATGCTGTTTCACCTGGCATTGCGTCCTTTGTCCTTACATTGAGTGAAATGCACGATAATTCATAGTAAAACAAGCGCGTAAAAAATTACGAAATGTCCTTTGGAAAATCGAGTTTTATGAAAAAACCACTTTATAAATCAATTACAAATAAAATTTATTGAACTTTTCGATGATTGAGCTTTGTCGGTGCTGACTTTTTTTTGGAGATTTTACACTTCTTTTATTACTTATTTACGCACAGACAAAATTGATAACGCGACAAAACGATATCATGTTTAACTTTGGATGTACCATGTCAAACAGTGGAGTAATACCCTCCCGAAATTTGTATGGAAAAAATATCGACTAGTGCAACAGTGCAACCTTAACACCGAGAGTTGAAAATTTAGTGCGCGATAGAAATCGCCCCAGCAAATTTGGGCTAATAAATACATAAGCAGGTTGAGGCCCCTAAAGCTAACCTTACCTATATTTTAATGGCATAACAACATCAATTGGCGTTATTTTTGTGCATAATGTTCAAAAAGATCCTAAAGTGTTTCATAACATTTTAAATTACTTACTTAAAATTAGTCGCTAATCGCATTGCACGATCATGAAAGAACAAAAAAAGTCGGATGGAACTCCGCTAAGACAGTTTGCGCTCGTAATGGCCGACTGACTAATAAATGTGTGCGTGCGGCAGCGACCTGGCCGACTTGAGTGACACAGTTTTTTTTAGCGAGAATATGTCCGACTTTTTTTGTTCGTCCATATGCACGATGCTATTAACTGGTATTACTTATTAAGTAGGTAATTACATTTTTACTTAGTCTAGATAAACAGCATACACCATGTAACAGAACTGAATGTCTAATATACATCACAGTATCTACTCTCACAGTAGTTCTGACATGCCAATGCACGCACAAGTCTGCATGGTCGCTAGTGCCCACAAACTTTTCGAATAGGTACTTGCAGAAAGTCATCCCGCATGCGTGCCTGTGCAAGTCTTTTGCACAGAAAATTGTACCTAAGGTATGTATGTGGCTATTATTATCGTATCGACATTTCCATATTAACTTAGGTAAAGGGAAATGTCACAGATATTTTGTAAAAAACATGAAGTTGCAGGAAACCATGTAATAGATTAGGTAAGTACTTGCCATAATACCTAGAGTCAAATATCTTGTCCTTGTCGTGACCGAATTCAACATACAGTATGGCCGACGAATCGTGGCCGGTCCGAACTTTGCATAGAAAGCTGCGCAATAGCCTAACATTTATTACGAACCAAATGGTGAATTGAGGGCTGAGGCGAGTGTGTGTGTGTGAGAGAGCATGCGCGAAAGTTCGGAGAGCCTATGCTCAGACCGGCCGTGATCCATCGGCCGTATTGTAACTATCTTTATCTTTAAATTACTTTTGATGTTTCAACCGACTGCGTCATAAGCACACCTTCATTAAAAGATTAATATGTACCCGTATGTATTATGTTTATATATAAGCAAGTACAATCTACTGGCATGCACAATAAAATTTACAGTCTGTTAATTTAATAGGCATCTTACCTATACAGCGTTTATCAGAAACGTCTGGACATAGTTAAGGGCGTGGTAAAGACCGACCGTCAATCTGAACAACTGTCTCCATGGAACCAACACCGTAATCTCGAAAAAAACTTAAATCTCGACCCAAATGTATGGGACAGATGATTATTCTTTCGCGATAGCGATGCTAGTAACATAGAGAAAGTTGTTCAGTTTAATGGTCTGTACCACACCCACACATTTTATAAACACGCTGATTGGTACAGCGTGTATTAGAAATGTACCAACTTAACTTTTAAACACTAACAACAACAATAATATTTTGATATTGGTACATCGTTATTTACATTTGGAAGCATCTAATTTCTAAAATAATACCTAATAATGTAGGTATTTATTTTTATTGTCATAAAGTCATAATTTTATTATGTAAAAAGTAGGTATACTTTTATTTCCAATAGGTTTATGCACCAAATACTTATTTTGGCTTGAAGCATATGTAATGAATGTAAAAATCAATAAAAACTATAACATAGACAGAATTATCATACTTTTAAAATGATTGTCGTTATTCTTTTAAATATTTTTTTAAGTGAAAACTTCTTTAGCCCCGTTGTGATTTGAAACTCGATAAAACGAAAAAGCTACATAAAAAAGGGACAAAGATATACATGTATAGGATTAAAAATTCGAAAGAATGAGATAGAATACTTTTGAAGGTTTCACTTCTACCGCGTGTGAACAGCACACGTTTATTTTTTAAATAATAAAATGTTATAAAAATTACAGTCCTCAACAATAAAATATACGAGCAATAGCAACATTTTCTTATAATAAAAAGGTTACAAGGTTTTATTGTCAAGAATTATCTTATTATTGTCAATTACTTTCTAGGACTTCTTTAGTCATCAATCATCATATATAATTATTATGTTTTCGAAGACGAATATATTTTTATTATTTTATCGAAGGCTAGTAATACGTAATATAAAAATTCAACAGTATGTAGATTGATACAAACGGCAGGATATGATTATCTAGATATGAGCTAGTTACACGATTTGGATATGTTTCAAATTTCTTCTCAACATAGATGCTGCATGCTTAGGATATGATGAATTCTAGTTTTTATTTTTGTCTTTCCACAGTAGGTACAGTCAGCAACGAAAGACGATAAAGTCGACGTTCGCACGGACGTAAAAATATCGCGGTGGGATTGCATGGACGTAAAAATATAACTAACCTAACGTAACACTGTTTCTTTTCATAACATCTAGGTACGTAAATAGACGCAATAGTCTGTCACACTCCTTTTTAACATTTCATGTATCTACCTTGGTATAGCTAATAGATAAGGGTTTTTAGGCTTCATTTGAAATCTAGGTAGGTACTTCCATTTTTTTAAATTATTCTCAACATAATTAGGTATGATTAAAAACCACACCCCACGACACCTAGCCCGTTGGGGGAGAACAGGCGTGAGATGTTGTGTGAACTACCCAAGCAAAACTTAATAAAATTTATATGGCAACGCCGCGCGCCGCGCAAGTTTCCTCTACCAAATGAATAAAGAATTTTCAAAATCGGCCCACTATTGACGAAACTATCGATGAACTCATATTAAAAAACAAATTGAGAACCTCCTTCTTTTTTTTAAGGAGTCGGTTAAGGAACGGATGTTTTAATCGACTTTTGTTGCTGACTGTACTGTCGGAATTGTTTCTTATTTTTCAATCAATTTCGTTTTTTCATTTAGAAGCCACGTGAAGCTTATTCTGAAGATAGAATACAGACATAAACAAAACTCGTAGAAAAATCCTTAGATTAATATAATAATATATTCAATCGTAGGGTTTATTGTCCGCAATTTTGTCACAATACATTTTGTAACTGCCATGCTCTTTAGGCAACGGATATTTTCAGAGATATGCGGAACCCTAGACGGGGATTATAAATTGTATTTCTATTTTCCACGTACCTAAACAATAGGTACATTGTAACATAAATATGATAAAAATTTCCGTTACTATAATTTCCGTCATTATAATAAGAATTTCCGGTACTATTGATTTCTATTATTGATTACTGCAGCGCGACATCGGAGCAAATGCACTTAATTTTTATATTATTCCCTTGTACACAGAGGCACAAGCTAGGTACTAGGCTATACTTATGGGTACCTACATGATAAATGATTTTGCTAGGTTGAACTGTGTGAAGCGCAACAATTGATTGGACTGACTGTAGCGCAGCAGAATTCAGTTACAACATAAAGACACAGTTCCATTGCTGTCAACAGTTACGCTACACACGGATACGTGGTGGGCAAACAAATGAACCCGTGCAGCTATCGTGTGTCACCTCTCCGTGCACATCCTATACGCAACAGTGGAATTATGACTCTACAATCCCTCGATACCCACGCTGCAGTAATCCTAACTAACCCCAACGACATTCGAATTCGAACCCGACTACCCTCGAGACTACTCCTCATCGTCGGTTTCGCAGCATCCTGGCCAGCAGCAACCTTCGGTCCCATCAGGCCTTGTGCAGAACAGCAGGGTTTCCGTCTTTGACACAGCTCTTGGCTCTATGCCGTGGAAGTCTCGCAACTCCTCGGCGGGGAACCAGGCGCGTTCCTCGTCATCTATGATGGGGATGCCGAAATATCTGGAAGTTTTGGGAATGTTTTAATAGTGGTGACTGACTGGCTTTCTGACAAACTGACTGACTGGCATCGGCATAATACAGGCGTAGAGTTATATCATGTTTTAAATATTTTGAGCGATTCGTTTTCGTCGTTGAAAGGTGATCCGAATTGCAAATAGATTTGCGTGTTTTAAGGAACTTCATGAAAGTAGGTAACTATAGACTATTCAATAGTTAAGAGCAGTGGTGGCCCAGTAGCAACGGCCGTGACTTAGGAGTTGTAGGTCGTGGGTTCGAACCACAAGCAGGCACTTTACTTTGTGTAAATTATTTCATCACCACTGCTCTCAAAACGGTGAAGGAAAACTTCGTGAGGAAACCGGCATGACATAGAATCAAAAATTCGAAGACTTGTGATATCCGCCAACTCGCAATGGGCCCGCGTGGTGGTTTTCGGCGAGAGAAGACCTGTGTTCCAGCAGTGGGAACATTATAACCTGAACATTATAACCTCTCAGCGAGAGAACGCCTGTGTCCCAGCAGTGGGAACATTATAAGCTGATTATGCGACCGACTCTATGACAATTCAAGAGTGCCTGTAAACGGTATTTGAGTTTGTGTTTGAGGTCCATGTATCAGTTAGCTTCGAGAGTTAGTAAGCTAGCGTTAAGTTACGATGAAGGCATAAGTAACGGTTATACTTAGACCTTACAAGGTTTTTACGAGGCCCATGACATCTGAACGATTTAAATAGGTGACAGCAGATAAAATTAGTCTTTGCTTTGCAATCTTCATGATTGACTTTCAAATTGCGAATTTTCATCTCCCTTAGGAGTAAAAGCAGCCATTTAGCGTCAGAATAGATGGTAAGAAAGAATCAATCAAAAAAAACGCAAACACTCCACTACTTAATCAAAAATTTCCTATCATTAAGGTTTGCCCCCCTTCAAAAAGCTTACTTACCTGCAAATAGCCAGCAAAGGTATCCATAGCACGGAAGCCAGCACCAGCACAAGTACCAGCAGTATAGCCCACACCGGCCAGGGTTTCCTCTCCGTGTCCCCGATGGACTTGATCCATGCATCGTACGCGGATCCCTCGGTGGCCAGGTCCCAAAACGAAGACACTAGAATCGATAGCATGGCTAGGGGAGAGAGGTACTTCCAGCAGATTAGCCAGTATATCCCTGGACGCTGCCCAGTCATCAGTTCAATGTCGTCTGCGAATCTGGAAAAGAAATGTTTTTAAAAAGGCAGACCGTTAAAAGGTCTAGGCTTCTAAGTACTGTTGTTTTCAGTAACGCGTGACTTCTATTATGGACAGTTTCGTCACGACGAAATTTACTTCATTAGACTGAAGCATATATTATACACCAGAATGAACTACGACGATAAGAACAACCTGTAACTTTTTTATGCAGGTAGGGTACTGTAGGTAAGTCCCTACCTACTTTTGTGGGAGGTGTTCATTAAACAAAATAAACTTGGGTCCCGTTGCTTGGAATATTTGTATGCTCTGACGATGTGGTTCCTTAGAATAAAATCTATCTTTAATGGTTTCAGATTTTTCCATACCTACCTACTGATCTATCTCAATAAAAGATATTGACGAGACACCAAAACGACCACAGGAAACTGCAAAAAATGGGCATAAGAAAGTTTGAGGATCGCTACGATTATAATGGATCCCTAAGTTTTCACAAGCACCATAAACTTCACAGTTCTGTCGTGTCAAAAAAGTATGAGAACTTATTGTATTAGTACTTATTATATGCCTCGAGACATATGATAGAGAGCGCGGACTATAGATTCGATCCCCATAAAGGTAAAATGCTTTGCCCTTACAGGGTTCATATCTGGTGCTGGGCCTCTTAAATGTAACATCTACTTACCTACCACACGAGTGCATTAAATTATATATTTGAGTTTTAAGTTTAAAAGTTTTTACTTAACATTTTAAAATACTTTTTAAATTGACCGGTCTTTAATTCTCGCAATAATATTCCTACTCCAAAGTAAACACGTAAATGATTGCAGAACTATGGAGCCCCATATATTATCATTTCGTTGTAGATTTTCCAGTTTTTACAACGTTACGGGGGTGTTTTATGTACCTATTACGTAGATACATGACGGAAGAAAAACATATGCGCCGACTCCAAGTGAAATAGGATAAGGGGAGGCAAAAGAAGTTGTCGAGCAAGGTAAAAGTGTACCGTATCAAAATACCAGTAAGGTACATTTTAACCTACTACTCCTCATACATGGATAATAACTAAAGTGTACAAGTAAGCTCGCTCGTCTACTAGTGACTGGTATTGTGGGCGCAAGATAAGTCTGCGCGCGAGTTTGACCTTCAAGACTATATCCCTGCCAGCACTTTTAATCTCTTTCGGTATAACGATGGCGATTGTTTAATTAGGAAAACACGTAATACAGTACACTCTCTTGACACCAGGGGGCCTCTCTAAGTTTGTCAACGAAGAAGCGAGCCCGTCTGAAAGTAGTTAGATACTTCGGAATTAACCCTACACCCGACGAATTAACTTTTTCGAACGGGAAATAACAGATCGGGAGTAAGGATAACTGTCAAGTGGTGTTGTCATTCATTTTTAGTTCGGGTCTCGAAGTAATCTTGTGTCCGTAGGTAATACTACGAGATATATAGGCTGTTTGTGTACGTGAGTTAAAATGTTTGTAAGTAAACGCACCCACGATACAGGAGAAATTCCTAAGGTAGGGCAACGTTTTAACAAAAAAAAAAAAAAAATACGGGGAAGCGAATGCCCGTAGCTTCGGCTGAAACTACGGACTTTGTTCTTATAGAGTAGACCCCCTGATATAAACGTCGAGATGGCGGCAAACGATTATTTCCGATTTCAGCCGCGCTCAGACTTATTTTGCGCGCAGTCTAGTACATACTTCAGAAACTCATTAGCGATGCAACCGTGCAAAGTTTCAATCGATCGATAGTAAGTGGGTTAAAATGAACTCTCAACATTTTCTTGGATACTACCTACCTACGTAATAATATTAAGCAATACTCTAACGAGATAGGTAGGTTAAAATGACAGTATTATACTGGGAAGCATTTTAATATGTTTTAATGGGAGGTGGCTTATGTTGTTTTCTAGGAGTTTCCACTGTCAGGGATCAGGTTGTTGCAAGACACTTGTGTAGGCGAAAGTACCACGCACCAGTAAGATGGTAAATTGTAATTTACAGGTTTAAAGTCTTACATGAATTAACACACAACATTTTTGTTACCTACGTCTGAAAGTGAGAAGGGGCGTTCTAATAGAGCTTTTATCAAAGTTAGGATTTCTGCATTTTTTTTTTGCACAGAACCCTAAAACCATTGATTAAATCATCATATTTAACTGTTCATTACATATTTATTATATTGGCTATTAAGCCGACTAGATCTCGAAAGCAAAATATTAAACGTCGATTTCCCAGAAATCTACTTGTTTGAGTTAAGCCAATAGGTATTCTATTAAGCGTGCGATAAGTATTTATCGATTACCTAATTATTGGGGGAGAAGCTAGTACGATTATTTTGACGTTACGTATCAGAATAGGTATCGTGAGATATCCAACAAGCATCATAGCAATATGGTAGGTACCTACCTATAAATCTAAATTTGTACAAATACTCTAGCCATATCACAATAATTCATTCATCGTTTCTTGGGTCTCCCTAAACTCTTAACCCGTCCGCATGGGCGATTTATAACGCGAAGATTTTTTATCGTTCACTGGATTTCAACTCTCGGTGTTCAGCCCAGCATTGAAAATCGAAAAGGGACCAGACCACCAGCTGGTCAAAAAAAAACACCATTGGATTGTCAACTCTCGGCAGTAAGCAGTGCGTTAAAATCCAATTGCGCGAAAAAAATCGCCCGAAAACTATCACGACATGCCCATTGATACGTCACAATAATATTCCCGCTACAGTACAAATACACGTGCCGTCAAAGGCACGAAATGGTCTCGTTGAGTAAACAATGGTGACCCATTCAATGAACCCCAGATTAACCGTAACTAGTAGCTTAGTCCAGCAGATTAATCGAACAGCGCCGTTGTAATCATTTAGCCAAGAGCCCTCATAAAATATACAAGCAAACTATAATGAAACCTATTATTGTTTATACAGGTTTTTACTGCTTATTGGGTAACCCAACGAGTATAAACGATAAGAGGAAGAGAAAGGTTCAGTGATTTCCACACAACTTTGGAGTTGTCAACCTATCATGGACGCTCATTCTTAAGCCTGACTAAAATAAAATTACATGAATAGTTTATTCGTCCCTTTTATTGCTAAATTCTCTGAGAATCCGAAGCAAGGAAATTCGCATTAAAAACACCTATATTTTTCAGAATCAGAATCCGAATATTTATTTGTAAAACATAGGTAGGTATTTACCTAACAGGGCGCTTTGTTTTGCCGTTAAGGCGTTCAAATATTAAGTAAAATGTAATTAAAAACCAAAATACTTAAAAACTAAATAAAACAAACAATAAATAAGACAAAAAATATTAAAAATACTCATTTTCATAATCTGGAACAGTATAATAACATTTTTCAATTAATAGCGAGGTGAGAGCTTTTTTAAACTTTGATAGGGTCATATTAAATAGAAAGGGGAAAAAGGAAACGGAAAAGGAGGAAGGAGGAGGTTTTAAAAGGAAGGTATTTTAAAAATATAGCAACATTTTACTGCCACGTTTGTAAATTCGAAGCGAAATGTGTAAGAGTCTATATTTTGTTTATTTAAGGTGAAACGAATCCAGCTATGGAAACCAGTGACGTAAGAGTCTGGCCTCAAAGGAAATATTACGTAAGGCATCTGGAAACAAGCCCCAGGCGTACCTATATGAATGTAAGTAGATATTCTATACTTCAGCGTATGAATTAGAAGGGTGGAGCGTAATATCTGGGTCATTGAGAAAATGTTACATTTCAGGACAAAGTAGGCACTTACCTACTGAAAATATGGTTTTAGTGCCTCGTAGTCATAGAGCTCTTTGTAATTTCTCCGCCATACCTATTTCTAGTGTTCAAGGTGATATAGAATAGAATATGATACTCCTTATTATGTTATATTGAAGGGCTGAGGGCTAAATACTAATAGCCAGAAAAGAGAGTTCACTACAAACACGATTCGAAAGTGGGCTCACTTGATTTTACCTGAGTACGGCAAAGCCAAAATGAACGGTTAAGTTTTTAGCAGGCTATGTATTTCATATTTTGTAGGTTTATAGTTGTAGCAAAATCTCTTTGGCTGCACTGTTTGTATCTGGCTGGTTTTGTGTACCCTTGAATAGGTTTAAAAAAATATAAATAATTTTGTTTGTTCATTGTTTTTCTGTCCAAAGTTATAGTCAAGGCATTTATATCAAATAGGCACATAAAAAGCATCTTTGAACGTCAACATTTACATGCAAATAGAATTTAATTTTATTTTATTGGGAAAACAAAGAATTACACATTACATAGTAGATATTAAAATGATAACATTAGATGGTTAAATGTTTTGGGTGGGTACATTAATTGTGCGCGCACGCTAATACCTGCGGATTAATAATACATTTTGATGTTATATATTAATATTTGTTCAAATAATTGGTTGTTTATGTAGTTGCTTTGTATTCTAAGTGCTTACTGTATGTTTTATTTTACTTTGTTCTACTTAAGTAGTAGGTACCAATCATTGAACCTGACTTGGTTTCCGTACGTCCTTTTCGGGTAACCACTGAAAATCAGCGCTGTGCTGTGGCTCCCCCATATAGCACAGCATCATGCTGATTGGAAGCCTTCTTGTCATAGTCATGACGTGCAGCTGTCGACGATTTCCGTTTTGTGCTCGTGATTAGTGATCTTAATTATTAGAGCTAATTATTTTCTTGTATGCACGTGTTTCTGTGACAAATAAATCTATTTTTCTTTCTTTCTTTCTTCTTTAAAATGACCAATGACATTTTCCACAAAATATAGATAACAAATATATTTTAAGAGCGTCATGCAGTGAATTAAATAATACCTACAATTAATAAACAAAAAAACAAAAAAAATATATATTTATATATAAATATAACAAATGAACAACAACAATTTACAAAGAAATAAACAACAATGTGGATTATTTGGAGAGAGCTTCTACGATATTTCTTTTAAATTGAACCGCGGAGAGGACATACATATCAATGTGGTTAAACTACTCGTTGTAGTTACTAGTTTGAATCTAGTCGCCCCTTCCAAAAGGTAGTTTCGTATGGAGAAGTATGGGCAAGAAACTCCACCGTCCGCCATAATGAGTGAATCTATCTTCAGAAACATTTATCCATCGCTATTTATTGCAATCGACGACTTCTCAGTTCGTCGGCCGCATTCACATCAGTTTAGGTAGGGCTGCTCCATCGTCTAAGAATAACTTGGCGATTGGTTTAAATGTATGCCTTGTGCCGCGAATGCACATGCTAGTGGCACGGACTATTGGGATGATGATTCTTGATCTTAGCCAACCCATCACTACGCTAAAGGACCTATTCCAGCGGTCAGCGATTGCAGGTCAACGGATGTAACAAGGGGGTCGCATTTCACAAGCGTTTCAATAGGTTTCCTTATTTTTTCATCTCTGGCGGATTTATTTTAGTACAGAGGCGACAGGGTGTGAAATATAAGAAGGAGCGTCAGTCTACGACACGGATATTAAATAACGCCTCTCTCTAAGCATCCCAAACGCCCTGGCAAGAAAGGTCACCGCGTAGTCCGCAGACTTAATCGAATCGCTCGCAATATTTAAATCGTAACATTCTCGGAACCGTTAGCCAGAGCTGTACGCACCTATGCGGGCTTGCGGACGGCGAGCAATGGGTAGCTTGCTATCCGATAAGGACCAGGCCCGGGTCGACGGTGCGTTGTGTTCCACGCGCGCCGCAAACAGGGGGGCAATTCCCGTATTTTTAAGAACGGTCGCATTCTAATCTCTGTCGCAATCTGTCAAAACTTATATAGCGTTTAAGTAAATTTTTGACATTTGACTGTCGCTGAAATGAGATTGCGACTTGATTTTGAACGTTTTTAATTATGGGAATGGGCCTTCTGATGTCAGCACTAAATGATGGGGTCCGCTAGGGCCGATGCCTGCCAGGGTTGCGGGAAAGTCCGAAAGGGTTACCGTGGCCCCTGGCACAGGCAACTGAAGGAACACGGGTGGGTTTTAGTCAGTAAGAGTCTGATACGCCCTCCCGCTCCGCCCAGAGCGGGAGAAGTTATTTGATGAATTTCCACCCAAAAAAAAAATGTGGTGTACATTTATAGTTCATCCATATTTTGCCAGATATGTTTAAGTCCCATATAACAGGGGGCGAGCCATAAACCAGGCACTAATCCAGACTCGGGCCTGCTACTGACTTTAGTAGTCATTTAAAACTTTACCTCCGAATACGCAAACGACTTAACGACTAAAATGTTTTTGAGAATGCCTTAACGTATTAAGGCATTCTCAAAAACATTTTAGTCGTTAAGTACAATACCCCTTTACTTTATGTGTTATTGAAAAGCTAAGCTAACCAGCTAAGTTGCCTTTGAATATTTTCTCTTTAAAAAAAACAGGTAAAAAAAATCTCGTAAATCTTTTTCAGTCTATCAGAATCACAATTTTATTTATTTTTAAGAATAGCATGATTTCTTTTAAAATTAGTATCACTTTTGTACCTATTTTTCTGTTATTTTCTTCATGCCTGTTATGTATGTGTGTACAAAAATGTTACTTTTTTTTAAATATTTTATAAGCTCTATAAATTCTACCACAACACATGGTGTACAAATATTCAAATGTTATTCATAACGAAGTACAATTTTAAGATTTGTCTTTTACAATAAGTCCAATATCAATTGACATTAATATAATTATGTAATCGTTACTTTAAAATTAATGTCAAAATTAATTAAATATCATCTTGGATTTTTACAATATTCACATTGATATACCTACTAAAAAACCGTATACTCGTATCAATGAATATGCCATAAGACCGCCAATGTCAAACTCGTCAGCATCTTTTTGAACTTGGGGATGGGAAGTTCTTTAAATGAGTTAAGTAGCTTGTTATACACCTAAATGGCATTTACATACCTATAAATTTCTCCTAAAAAATTGCAATCTACGCCGAGGTATACTTATTTCCAGCAGAAGCTTTTCTGTTTGCATACGAAAATAGAGCGGTGTAAAATAGGGCGGAAACTACTTAGATTGCTTTTAAAAATACTAATCTACTCTGTACCTAAATTACACCATACCTACATGCCTATTCAAATGTATTACTTACAAAATAAATGTTAATGTAATAATAATGTTTATGTGTATTCAATTATCTGAAGCATACATCCAACTTCCTTCCGAAATGGCGCCCTAAGCCAGCCGTCTGTGTTCACGGCACGTTTCACTGATTGGAGACCCTTCACCCGGCTGACTGACCCCATTGGGAAAAGATTCTATCTTGTGCCATAAAACTACGAAATTCTCTTCAAAAACGTTTTGTTGAGAGTAGTTTTCAGTCTTGATGGTGATGTACGTAAAAAATCAAGATAATAAAAAACATCAACCTGCCCTGCCCTGCACACCCTGTCTTCTTCTTTTTTTAAAGATAAAGATAATTTTATTTTGCAAATATGGAACCCCTACCTAGCCCTGTCATCGCTTCTTTTTTCTTCCCCTAATTTTAAAAGGCAGCAGTCCATATTCATACTCAAATCTTTCTTCATGACATATCCATGATTCCTCCGTATCATGTATGACAGACGATTAATCATCATTATCATCAACCTACAGCAGTCCACTGCTGGACATAGGCCTCCAATTGCACGCCATTTAACTCGATTCTCGGCAATTCTCATCCAGCTGCTACCAGCCATCCTGCGGAGATCGTCGCTCCACCTAGCCTGAGGGCGTCCTACCTTACGTTTGCTGATTCGTGGTCTCCACTCAAGGACATTTGTCTACCCCAACGGTCATCGTTTCTAAGGCTAATATGGCCCGCCCATTGCCACTTCAGCTTGCTTAGGCGCTTATCGCACCTCGCACAGGACCTACACGCGTAGGTACCTACGTGTTTTTGTCAAAAACGCTCCCGCAAGTACGCGCGTAGGTGCGTTGACACGCAACATGCAGCGTGATGTGTGATGCGTGGCAGTGTGATAATCGCCTTATTCTGTGAGCTATGTCGACAAATTTGGTTCTCAGCCGGATCACCTCATTCCAGATTCTATCACTCAGAGAGACTCCAAGCATAGGTCGTTCCATAGCTCGCTGAGCGACCTTGAATTAATAGACCAGCCGTACCGTGAGTGTCCACGTTTCGGCTTCGTAAAGTCATAACGGGCAGGACGCACTGATTGAAGACTTTAGTCTAGGCTCAGACGATTAAATAAAGATAATTTAGCCTAAGCATAATCAGCCTTTAATGTTCACGTGGGCAAGCAGGCCGTAATGATGAAATAATGAAGGTGGTGAAATAATGTACACATAGTATATGGCCTGCCTGGGTTCGAACCTACAACTTACAAATCGTAATTCGCCACCTTTACCACCTGGCCACCACTGCTTATAAGTTTAGTATAATAATTATAATTCTTTGCAATACCTAATCGAAATCTAAAGTCTAAACCCACCCTACTACAAATACCTACATAAGCTTCGAAGTTAAGTTAATCCCCGAGTTAACTTAGCTCCATCAGGAAGTCAATTCAAGTTGCTAAGCCTGACTTATCTAAGCAGCACAGTCTCACCACCCACAAACTTAGACATAATCTGTGGTCAAGCGTCATCTCATATTAACTATGATTGCTTGTTGTTATTTCGGCCATCAATTACAACAGTTAACTTTAAATATAACTACAGAATTACTAGTCAGAGACTGAAACCATTTTAAAAACCGCAATTGCATTTTCTTCCATTCATAATTACATACTAATTAATTATTCAAACGCAATGTAAGCCATTGTCAGCCTTTTTTTTTTTGTGGGTGGGAAATCGTCAAATAACTTCTCCCGCTCTGGGCAGAGCAGGAGGGCGTGTCAGACTCTTACCGACTAAAACCCACCCGTGTTCCTTCAGTTGCCTGTGCCAGGGGCCACGGTAACCCTCTTGGACTTTTCCGCAACCCTAGCAGGCATCGGTCCTAGCAAACCCCCTTCATTGGTGCTGACATCTCTTTGAGGCGCGCGTGGAACACAACGCGCCGTCGACCCGGGCCTGGTCCTTATCGAACGGCGAGCTGAGCCATTGTCAGCCTGTCTATCCAATAGTGCAAATACAACTCGAGAACAATCACATACCATTACAGTTTTTCATTTGTATTCATAAGTAGGTAAGGACATTGATATCTGTGTGTCTTATGTTTCGGTTAGGACTCGTAGCTAAATGATAAAAGCCGCACGGGTCGATCGAAGGTTAAGCTACGCTTGCCGAGGTCGGTTCGTGGATGGGTGACCATCCAGTACATATCGAGAGCCCTCCGTGCCTCGGAAATGCAATTTGAGAGCCTACCTCCTACTGATATCTTCTACAGAATATTTTGCGCCGCAGTCATTTCAAACTAGGCTAATAATCTGCACTTTTTGAACGTCAAAATTACACGACATAGTCCCCCAAAACACCCGCCCTTCACTTCCAAGTATTGAATCAACACCTGCCCTGACCTAAACCAACAAACTTCGACCACGATCTGCTTCAACTTAGCACCTCTATAACTTTAACCTTGTTAACTTAGGAGTCATGTCAAGGCTTACAGTTCATTGGTCAATGGTTGTATTTAATTACTTCGTTTACTTCGTATGAGCACTTAAAGTTTATTGAATTCGTAGAAAATAAAAGAGTGCACTGGCTTTTATAAGGTAAACGGAAAACGGAATAAGTATGTGAACAGTATCTTTCTGTAACGTCATAAACTGCACGTTCACAATTTCTTGTCTTTATCTTAACAAATGGTTTTCATCGACTACCTACTTCTGACTAAAAGCGGAATTCACCAATAACCGCAAACGCGATCAGCACATCTAAACCGCGTTCAAAAGCTGTCAGTGTCATCATTGTTGTGGACTATTGGCACTGCTCTTCAACGCAGTCGATCTGTGCTGCTCGTGTTTGCGTTCATTGGTGAAATTGGCACAAAGAATAAAAATAAGACATCATGAAACATACACGATAGAAATCATGTCTAAATGTCACCGTATATTTATGAACATCATTCGTTTATTTATTACCGAGGTATCGAGAGATGACAAACTGTCGAAAAATTTTGAACTGCAACAAACCATTTACAATTTAACGCATTATTTTTCTATAGTTAATTATTTTGGCCATGGCTAACCGACAAATTGTGAAATCAAACATACATGCGACAGATCGCACCATCCGCAAACACTAAATAGCCAGGTAACTGCGACCAACTTGGAACTAGTAGTGCCCTGGCTTAGTTACTGTGATCAATTCGGCTACCGCCAAGACCGACAAATCAGAGAGGGTTCACAATTTTACGGGTGATAAAATTGGACAGATTGTGAACACTGTCGGTAAGTGCAAGTTCGATCACAATATAAAAATAGACTTTAAACATAAATTAAAAAAATAAAGATAAACTATCGAAAATGAATACGTTATATTGTAAGCAGTATTAATTTATTTATTTATTAATAAAGGTACACCAACAGCTTCTGTATACAAAATATCAAATAACAGTAGATAATAGTTGAGGGCTTATACAGTTGCCAATAATAGGTGAACCAATATTCTCAAATACAGTGATAACCTTAGGTAAAAACGAAATGCATAAAAAGTAAGTGGTAACAACTATATTTACACAGAAATATAAAAGACATAAGTTATAAGTTCGCAGAGGTTGCAAGAAATACCTACATGCTAATAAAATAAAATTAATCTTTAGATTGTGTGAGTTGCGTGCTTAGGGACCTCAAAATTTAGGTCTTAAAGTGTGTTATTGAGTATGGTACAGTTCACAATTATCGACAGTTTACAATCTCGCGAGATAGATTATAAACTAACGGTGACATATATAAAGCCTCTACATACAAAATATCCTTATCTATAAAAATCAATGCCACTTTTCGTTGTAATATAATAAGTCAAGAACGGATGAACCGATTTTGCTAGTTCTTTTTTTAGAATATTCCTTGAAGTACGAGGATGGTTCATACGGAGAGAAAAAAAAAAAGTTTGGCGGTAGGTACGAAGTTCGCGGGGTCAGCTAGTAATGCTAGTATCAAATATAAATAGTACCCGGTAGTTATTAGGGCACATCGAGTTTTTGCGCAACACTGTCACTCAGGCATAAGTAACAGGTACGACACTATGTAGTAATCAGCTCTGTAAAGACATTTTTTTTCTAAAACTTGATGCGCTTTATTAACGCCCAGATACTGTACGTGCAATGGGTTCCATCTCATGTAGGTTTGAGAGGTAACGAAGAGGCTGATACACTAGCAAAATTAGCGGCCATGCAAGGTCAAGAGTTTTGTATAGTACCTAATTATTTAGAACAATTATGTTATTGCAAAACAATTTGTTATGATAGGTTTAAGGAGTACTTTGATGAATGAAGTAGGGAAAAGGGCATCTGGTATAAAACTATACAATATCAGCCTCCTCGAATACCGTGGTTTGCTATCAAGGAAATGAGTAGGTATCATATTGTTCTGCTTCACAGATTACGCTCTGGTCACTACCCATCCCGCGAGTTTGGTCATTTGATGAACAAAGTGAGTTCTCCCAATTGTGAAACATGCGGGACAGTTGAAGATGTTTACCATCTACTTATGGAGTGTTCTAAGACAAAGAAGGAAAGAAAGACACTGTTAGGTAGAATAAACGTAAACAAATATGACATTGGTCCTTACGTCAAAGTTATAGCGCAGCCTTTACCTGAGATAGCAAACCTACTTGCTGATTTGTTTCGACATTAATTATAATGTTTAATATATTTTTAGAGGTAGTTTAGAATAGTTTAAGTTATAATGAGGCTGACATGCCACTGTGGATAAAAGCCTCTAATAAAAATTAAGAATAAAAAAAAAAAGTAATAATGACTCACCGTTTGACCCCATACACGTAGGCAATCCCAATACACTCGAAGAAGGCGATGATCAGCAACGGAAAGTTTCCACTGTACATATCAAACAGCAGGAAGATATAGCTGCCAGAACCATGAGCGAAGGCCATAGACAACAGACAGCAAAGGAAGCACAGTCCTCCGGTTAAATACTCCTTTCTTAAATTGGGAAACAACTTCATATCCACGATAGAGGTTACAACTCCTTCTAGAGTTCCGAACTGGGAGTCTATGCCTAAAGTGAACAGCATGAGGAAGAACAGGACGGACCAGAATTGGGCTCCAGGGAACTGGTTGATGGCTTCCGTGAAGATTATAAAGGCCAGGCCGGTGCCGGAGGCTGTCTGTGGACGGAAAAAATAAAGTAGTGAGCGTTTAGGAAGGTTTTGTGAGTAATTGTGATTATAGTGGATGAAATATTGGTCTTTATTGCACACCAAATGAAGGGAAAAACAGAAAGATCTCATGACATGGCACCACTTACATTATCCAGCTCTTTTTGCAGGTCGCACTCAGGCAGGTGGGGCATCACTAACGACGTCATATTCCCGTTAAGGTCTACTGTTACCGTCTGCCCAGCTTCAGGCAGCACCATGGACCTGAACGCAGGCCCGAACACCTCCAGCAGAGTCTCGTTCCTCACGTCCAAACACTTCTCATACACCATGGTAGCCTTGAACCCAATTATAGAAAACACCACGATGCCAGCAAACATCGACGTTAAGCAGTTTGTCATAGAGACCATTATCGCATCTCTATAACAGTTATTATCCACTGGGTTGTACGATGAGAAAGCTATCAAGCCCCCAAAAGCTAGGCCAAGGGAAAAGAATATTTGTGTCCCTGCTTCCAGCCATACAACAGGATCTAAAATCCTGTGCCACTTTGGCGTAAATAAATGAATCAGGCCATCGCCCATACCCTTAAGTGTGATGCCTCTAAAGAAGAAAATTACAAGAACTATGTAGGGGAATGTGGCTGTTACGTAGACAACTTTCCCTGAAGAGGCAATGCCTTTGATCATGCACAGGTAAACTAGAATCCAGGCGATGACTAAGGCTAGTGCTATCTTGTAGTTGAACGTCTCTGGGTAATTTATGTCTTCAGATATTTGGAGAGTTGTGCGGTACCAGAAGTATTGGGTCGGACTGCTTACCTGAAACAATGAAAACACCTCATTAGTACATACTTTGGAAGTTTAGTAAAATTCCTACGGTTAATCATAGACGATCTTGTCAGTTGCTATGACCTTCAAAACCTTCAAACGTATCCATTGAAGAGTTATTGGGTTTCGTTCGGCAGCAGCAGCCTAGAGTCTGGCTTTGTGTCCGGTTGATTGCAATTAGGCTTGCCCCCTATTCCATGGGACTTATACATAATTGGCGAAATGTGGTTGTACTATAGAAAAAAATAGAATAACGTTTGTTGTTGCCAGTATTACAGCTAGTAGAAGTAAGTACATACACAAAACTATAATACTGCAAAACAAAAGGTTCAAGCGTCAGCATTATGTTTAGATCCCCCAGCGGGTTGCTAAGCACTGGCATTCAGCTTAAACTCTCGACTCCTGTTCATGCTCATTAAGCAACAACGCTCAATTATAATTATATGATGATACTAAAAGACATATAATAAAATCGTAGCGAAGTCAAAAATATACATTGCCTTTTTTTTCAAGTACCTAATTTTCTCGAGGAACGATTACAATGCCGAAAATATTGTGTCGGGAAAAAGCTTTTCCGTAATTTATATTCAAAATCAAGACTAATGCCCGGTTTCTGAAGTTCCCAGATAAACTCTCATTAGCTATTGGTTCAATAAAGTTAAGCTTAAGATAAACGTCGGTTAACTGTCACTGCGTTTCTGCCTGGATACGCAACCAACCATTCAATAACTATGAAACCGATAACTAGTTTTTTAGTTGCCGCTAGATGGATCTGTATAACAGTTTTGTTAATAATTATATTTTTCGAGGGTAATTAACTGGCTTAAATAACTATTAGAAAGTCGCCGACTTGCTATTATTTCTATAATAAATAAATAGTGCCTGTTTGGTCTACAATCAGCAAAAACAACGAATGCCAGTGTTTTTTTTTCTTAAACTTTTTTATGAAAAGTTTCGCAGGAGGTAATTAATTTACTTTTGAAGTAATTTTACTTAAATAAAAGCAATAAGACTTATGACAAACAAGACGTCAATCATCATATCGACCCTCAAAATAAAAATCAAATGTTCAACAGCTTAGCTGTGAAACAATGGGTGGGTCGACTTTTATGATGACCAGTATAGTTATCGAACCGATAAACGGCAAACATTAAAGTTAACTTAAGTTTAAACGGAGCTTGTCCTACATTGCGGTGTTAGGAAACGCATTTTCGCAAGTTATCGAACCAATAGCGCTATTGGATAGATAAACCACCGTTAAAAGTGCCTCAGAAACCGGGCATAAGAGCTCGTGTGGCACCCAAATATCGAGCTTTTTGATATACCCAGACTTTTTCAAATGGGTAAAAACTGTTTTATGGTCAATCCCTAACTCTTCCCTATGTCGTAATATCGGAGGCATCCGGACGATATACGGGTATATATTTACCCGCGTGGCCGCGTTGAGCTTGCTACGGGTCTGGCGATTCCACCCGCCGACCGTCACCTTTCCTGGCGTCCGCAGCGTGGCCCATCCACTGCGGTCATCGTCACACCAGGCTGAGCCAGGAGGGTACTGCGCTACTCCCAAGGGAAATTAAGGAACTTTTTGTGACCGTAAACTTACCTACCTACCCCTTTTCTCGTTTTTATCTAATTATGCTTTTTTATGTTGACACTTTACGTGGTCTCATTTCTCTCCACCACGTAAACCTCTTCCGTCACATTGGGTCTTGTCGTGCTCATTCGCAGTGTACAGACGTGCTCGTTAGCCATGTTTAATAATTAGGGGAAGGTTGCTATGAATGGACCACTTAACTTTACGACAACATATCTTAAAAAATATAAGTGATAAAATGAAAGCAGTTCGTTATTTTTATTTCGTAGGACCTTTATTTATAATAATCAAACGCACAAACAATTCGGGCTTACACTTTTTGGTATAAACGAAGAAAACTAAATCTTGGGCTGTTACCTTCTTTGGACCATGGGCACCTTCATTGAACCACCAGGTTGCCATCAATGGACTTCGAGAAATTTGTTCTAGAGGTCCAATCAAGGTAATTTGTTATAATTATCAATATGATTAAATTATGGCATACGAGGAGTGACAAACAATACTCATACACATACGGCAAGCAAACAAACTATAGTTATAGGCGACTTAGTTACTAATAAATTTTACATTTGGCACATTTAATGAGATCAACAAGTCATCAAAATTAAGATATAATCTAGTCTCATATTCTATCTATCTATCTATCTACGCCATGTCTTCTTGCATAATTTATATATGTATATTTAGGTCTGTAGGAGTAATGCCGTACAAGCAACCTTCCATCGCAAGAACGTGTTCACACAGTTCATTTTCTAATTCTGGAGTGAGGTCACTTTCGGATCCCGGTATTTGGACGTGTTCTTTGGCTTTTTGGTTTACTCCATCTAACCTTCGTTTTTAAGTGTTGATTTCGGGACTCCGTATATTCTGCTTGCTTCATTTAAACCAGTTTTTTGTTTCCTTACTGATTCTAAAGCAAGGTTCATACTTGTTTCATTCCATGCAAAGTATTTTCTTTTATTTGGCGACATTCTGAAATTTTAAATTTATAATAATTTATCAAGAGTTTTTTCCATAATTAGTGAAATACTCGGAGCCTATTCCCATAATTATGACCAAAAAAATACAATATAATATGTAATAAAAAGGTAATAAAAAGTGTCTATGATTGGACCGGTCCAACGGTGGAACTCCCTTGAGGTCCATTGATAGCAACATGGTACTCGTTAAGAAAAGAAAATCTAAAATGTACATGGACATGATTAGACAAAATTGAATAACACACATGGAATCACAATAAATTGTCTAATATTTCATAACAGTGCACGCAAACAAATATGAATAGAATGATACTTACATCAAATTGTTCCGAGTCAAATAATAAGATTTTGACCGCCGCAAACACAAAAACACGCATCACTCCTCGCCACATGCCGCAGCGTCACTGAGGTAAGAGGGGGGTGCAACTGAGCCGGCACGGACTCGTTTCTACTAGTTTGGGTGTTGCTAGCTTGGACAGTTTTGGAAATACCTTGGTGGTCCAATGAAAGAGCTAGTCCAATGATCGCAACTCTCCCCTACTTTTATAAGTGACCTCCTATAGTGCGCTACTAACGTAAAGCAACTGTAATTTTGCTTAGTGTGTAGTTTCAGTGATTAATGACCACGAAATAGAGAACTTAATTATAAATAATAATAAAAAAATAATGGATAACAACCCCTTTAACCCAAGGGAGCCAGTGCACCCCTCCACCTTGAGTTAGTCAGGGTTGATGTTGGTCCGAGATTCAAAATGGATTTCAGCCATCGAGCAGCACATAACTGAAGTTTATTCTATTGCTGCGGATGGCAAACTCAACTCGGAGCAGAAAATGGAAATTTCTACCCTATGCCGTAAAGTAGGATCTGGAATCTCACAAATGGATGTAATATATTATCAGTCAATGAAGCAGAAAGCCATTCACGCGTATGACGCGATTAATGCCCTTCAAGAAAAGCGCGATCGGACGAAACATATTTCGGAGCTCAAGCAGACGATTAAGGACTCTGGTTCTGCGAGAAATGTGTAGTTTGCCGTAAAGGTAAAGAAGGGAGCCAATGAGTTCACTCAACCGAACAATTAAGGCTCGGTAGCTATTTGTCCCAGCGAAAAGTAAGTAAACAAAAGACCTCGTGAAAAAATCATTCGCCCTGATCACATGAAGCTGGTGTCCGACCGAACAAAAATGGGGGCGTTATTATTTATTTATTTAATTATGGCACTCCAACGACTTATCCACTAATACAATCTTTGGGTACTGTAACAGTTAAACTTAAAATCTAGAGTGAATTTTTCACTTACAGGTGTGCACAGCACTGACATATATCAAGTTTTATAATATTACATAGAGTACATATAAAACAAAAAACTACATGAAAACATAATTGAAAATTATAAAAAAATAATAATAATGAAAAGAAATAACTAAGTAGTAATATTAATAATATAGATAATGATGTTAACCGTGGCCACTGTGGGTCAGTAACAATTTGTTTGCGAAATTGCGATAACCCGTTAGCGAAGATGTCACTGCTATTGGAACGTGTATGGAGCTCATTGTACGCCCTCTTCAACCGGTTCATTGGTGCAGAATGTCCGAGATTAGTTATTGTTAGGCATAGAGTGAACACACCTGGGACTCGTCCTCGACAGCCGGTGGAATTTCGTGGAGCATTTCCGACGTTTGGCTCCCAGACTGGAAAGGGCCGGGGCTGCCTTAAAGCGGCTCCTGCCCAATCTAGGGGGCCAAACGCCTCCTGCCGGAGGCTCTACGCGGGGGTCGTGCGGTCCATGGCCCTTTACGGGGCACCGGTGTGGGCGCGTTCCTTGAGGCGGCGGCCAGCCCGCTGGTTGAACGCGCCCCAAAGGGTCATGGCCACCCGGCTGGTCCGAGGATACCGTACGGTCTCCGGTGAGGCGGCGAGCCTCCTTGCCGGATTACCGCCATGGGATCTGGAGGCAAAAGTCCTCGCGCACATCTGGGAGTGGCGCGAGGAGGCGAAACGCCGGGGCGTAGCTCCGCTGCCGCGAGAAATCACGGTACAGCGGACAGAGCTCCGGCGGGATCTCTGGGCGGCATGGAGAGTGCGATTGTCGCAACCCAGCGCTGGGCACGCCACAATTGCGGCGATAAGTCCCCTCTTTGAGGAGTGGCTAGAGAGGCGCCACGGCGTCCTCACCTTCCGCCTGACGCAGGTCCTCACCGGACACGGTTGTTTCGGGAGGTTCCTGTTCCGGATAAGGCGGGAGGAAACGCCCGGGTGTCACCATTGTGTGGATCGCCCGGAGGACACGGTGGAGCATACGGTGGAGGTCTGCCCGGCTTGGGCGGAGCACCGCCGTGTCCTCGTGGAGGCGATTGGCGGTGGCGATCTCTCGCGTCCGGCCTTGGTCCAGGCCATGGTACGGAGCGAGAGGGCTTGGGAAGCCGTCACCTCCTTCTGCGAAGCAGTAATGTTCGCGAAGGAGGAGGCGGAACGCGTGAGGGAGAGGCAAAATTTGCGCCCTCACGCCCCTAGCCGCCGCAGGAGACGCCCTGGGCGTCGGGAATCGCAGGCTGATTCCCGGTCACAGTAGGCGCGGGCTTGCGAACGGCGAGCAATGGGCAGCTCGCCGTTCGATAAGGACCAGGCCCGGGTCGACGGCGCGTTGTGTTCCACGCGCGCCTCAAAGAGATGTCAGCACCAATGACGGGGTTGCTAGGACCGATGCCTGCTAGGGCTGCGGAAAGGTCCAAGACGGTTACCGTGGCCCCGGCACAGGCAACTGAAGGAACACGGGTGGGTTTTAGTCAGTAAGAGTCTGACACGCCCTCCTGCTCTGCCCAGAGCGGGAGAAGTTATTTGATGATTTCCCACGCACAAAAAAAAAAAAAAAAAAAGGCATAGAGTGAACACATCAAGGATGCGTTCAGACCTGGGTGAACTATGACGAGGGACAGATATATTTATTTTAACGAGAAGCTTCGGAACTTGTATAGTTCCATGAATGATTTTGTGAAGCAAAATCAGGTCGTTAGTATGCCTTCGCTGTTTTAAAGTAAATCATTTTGAAGTGACTTAACCTTTACGAGTAATCAGCGTCCAGTACCCCAATTCTCGTAATTTTAAGAACGTTCGCAGTCTAATCTCAGTGTCAATATGTCAAAAATCCCTCTAATTTCCCTACATATTTGACAAGTTTTTGACATTGATTGTCGCTGAGATGAGATTGCGACTAGATTTTGAACGTTTTTAATTACGGGAATTGGCCTTCTGAGGACAGCTGAGGACAGATATACCGCAGATAGGGTGTAAAGCTTTTTTGGACCCGTTCTATGCGATCCACATGTGTACCATAAATTGGATTCCAAACAGGTGACGCGTATTCCAAAACATTTCGTACATGTGAATTATAGAGAACTGTTAGGGTTTGGACAGTTTTGAAGTCGTAACAGGTTCTTTTTATGAATCCCAGTGTTTTAGCTGCCCTAGAAACAATAGAGTCAATGTGAGTTATGAAGGTAAGCTTACTGTCAAGGAGAACACACACGTCTCGGATTTTGTTGACTTTTTGAAGTACTCTTCGGTTGTATTATTAGTACAGTGACGTAACATGACGCTGATAAACTCAAGCACGACATCCAGCTCTCTACATCCGGACTTACTGTCGACGAATCCAACAAGCACAAACTCTGGATCGCGATTGTAGGTGTAAGCTCAAGAAGGACTATGGACTCTTTTTTGAGCTTGTTTAAATCAAGCCACAAATCTGGGAAGAAATATGCGTCGACCTGTAACTACGTCATTCAAGTTATAGCCAATATACGTAAAGCTCTATTATCTCAATCAAGGCTTGGTTGGCTCAGTAGCAATGGCTTTCATTTTGACAGTTTCAGTTTAGTTTAGTTCATTGCGTTATTTAGGTTGTTGAGCAGACAAATTTTTCGAACATTTGAAGCAATGGATTAGCAATATCCTTCAAAATTATTCAAATTGTGATGAATAGAGTGTTACACAATTATGGTGCAGGTAACCAGATATGTGCAGGTAACCCTATTTTGGCATTTGTAGCAACAAATGCCAAAAATAGGGTCATGCAGCAAAAACATGCAGATAGCTGAAATCTACATGTAGTCACTGCTGTGAAAAAGGACACTCGAGGTCAGAGTGCGCGTAGAAAGCTGACACACCGAAATGTGCAACTTGCGCACGCTTTAAAAAGCCCAATAAACACAAAACGGGAGATGTTGGGTAGCTAGCTAGGAAATTAGCGGAATTCAGGTACGTCAACTCTATCGACTACGAGGTCGCTAGAGCGTCATACTCAAGGCAAGACTTCCATGTTTAAAGCCTGCTGCTGACTCAACAAAATGCTGCACTGGCCTACAAACAATCGATTAAGTTGATGTTTCAGCACATTAGTCTCCCGCAGTAAAAATAAAATAAATATACATGTAGCCTCGAACGCGATATAATTTTGTGCAACATTAACTTTAACCCACTCACCATATCTGCTGGCGCTAAATCATATCATATTATGTGTTTAACTAGTGTAGTGTTAATATTGTTAAGAATTTTATTGTCCTACAATTACCATAAAGTATATTATGAGCGCATGCCGCCTGTGATACAGGTTCTTCCTAGTACAGGCATCTAATATTATTATACCTTTGTAAATTATTTCTATGATTCTATGGTAATATTTTACAAATTTTAATATTTATTATTTTTGAGACTGTTTTTTTATCAGCTCTTGGGCTTGTTTTAGCTACATTCACGGGCCAAAGCCAAGTAAATGCAGCGTGTGGTGTGTATTTAAGATGAGTGTGTGTTTTCTTCCACTTACTGCATGAACTTCCTAACTATTCTGCAGGTGTTTAAATGGCAGCTTTCTGTATCTTAATATAAACGGATTCTTCTAAATCTATTAATTTCAGGCTGTGGAGATGTTGGGGATAACGCCTGTCGTGGAGAGAACTATAGCGTAGGGATAACGTATACTTTTTCTGGTCTCCAGGTTCTTATGACTTCTATTTTAAGGTCAACATATTTACTTGTTTTTACAGATTTGGTTTTTTGTAGGTTATGATTATAAGGATCTGTAGTGTCTATAAGGTAAGTGATTTTTCTTATTTTATCCTGTACGGTTTTTCTGGTCTATTATAATGGATAGTCCTATCTGTAAGGATGGCGCGATCGTAGTACATTTTGAGTGTATAATTTTCTAGGATAGTCTGTGGTGTGTACTTGTTACTACAAGTACACACCACAGACTCTCATACAAAAATCATACAAAACTCTAGCTCTCCTTACTAGGAGAGCTAGAGTTTTGTATGAGATTGCGTTTGAGTGCTAGTTTTCGATGAATAATGTTTGCAACCTGGTTGTGTCTGTGAGTGTAGTCTGTCTGTACGAGGGTTGTGCATGCTCCAGTTATATGTTGTATGGTTTCTGATTGAATGTGGCATCTGCGGCATTTATCGTTTGTAGTGGTAGGGTCTTTAATGATTTGATTTGATTTGATCTTGGTTAGCTATGATGAAGCTTTCTGTTTTAGGGAACAGCTTTTCTATTTTAAGCCACTAATTGGACGCCGCTATGTTAATATGGGATTGTTCTAAATCATGAGGGCCTGACTTTGGCGCAGCAAGTATTATTACTAAATGCTAATTAATATCTTGCTCTATTTTTTCAAAAATAGCATTGACTTTCTCCGTAACAGGGTAACCAGAGCAAGCTGCATCTTAGACATAAAAATTCCTGGACTGAAACGCTTAAAAAAAAACAATTAAAAATGGCGGGAAATCGTTTTTACTTTTCATTTTGCTTTTACTGATATAGATACAAACAGTACACAGCCAAAGAGATTTTACTATAAAATACAAAAAAAAACTTTTTACCCGATCTATTCTAATTAGAATTTATGTCTGTTTGTCTGGACGTATGTGTATGTGTATGGAGCATCACGCAAAAACTACCAGATAGATTTTGTTCAAATTTCGCATTCATATTCCCTATAAGTCTGGTCAGTCTGTAGGCTATAAATTATCACAATATTAATAAGCAATATTACAATCTATTCGTATTCATCTATAAATAGTTTACCGCAAATTGTAAAAAGACGAGCCAAAATATTGCAGATAGTTACAGATTTAACTTATTATTTACAGTTTTTATCTTTGTAAGTACCTCCCTTCAAATGCGAATGAAACCGCGGGCAAAAGCTATTTAGCACTGAAATATCACACGACATTATGTAATTAGAGGAGATTTGGAGTACTTGTGTGAGGATCGTAGCAGGTGGCGGTTTGTAGTTCTGCTTACCTCTATGGGAGGAAGGCGTGAGCTTAATGTTATGTATGTTGTATATTATGTAATTCTGTTTGCAAAACCAATTCTGCAACGAAAACATCCCAAATTGAACAAGACACTTATTAAATAATGCCTCATCCAAAACATGTCTTATTAAAGTCGTCGGTACGAATTAATTGTCTTAAGTACAGTAATTAGGTACATGAAATGACAAAGAAAATCTGGCTCTTCTAGTAAAATCTTTGACCCAAATAATTGTTTGAAAAGAAAGACGTCGTTTGTTCAGATTCTTTGATCTGTGGCGATGACTATCGCAATGAGTTGGGGATTAAAGATATCGCCTCGTTCTAGCATATTTTTTATTCTTTTCATTTAAATATGATTTATTTCCCGCGATTGTCAGATCAGAAGATCAAGGAATTTTAATGTGGATCTAAGTTTCAATCTTTATCGGAATTGCATCGGTATCTGCCCATTTTTTGATTCCAGTTGATTCTGTTTCTTATAAGCTTGTAAGGATCAAAAAACTCTATGGGACCTATAAACTATGAGATGTGAGTACTAGAAAAGTCAGAAATCGTATAAAACTTGTCCCATACATTTCAAAATAGAAAATGAGAATCCATATAATTTTTTTATTAGAATGGATAGACTGACTCCTACAACGAAAACTGGCCGAAAATAAGCACATATTTAAAGATTAAACTTCGAATTACGAACGAATACGAGTCATTGTTTTATTTGCTTTGAAATCAAAATCTAGTATGCATGCGGTTTCTACATTCGCTGACAAAAATGACCTCAAACCTCAAATAACTTAGAACAGTTAGAACGTTTAGACTATTTTGCGTTATAAATTATAAAAGCGCACCACGAAAGACGCGGCATAACAAATACATTCGATAACAAAACAACGACGTCCATTCGAAATAAAGAATAACAGAGAAGCGTTCGAAATTTAAAAAAAACAAAAGAGATTGCGAGAATAAGTTTCTCTGATTAATGTCAGCATTGCCAGCCAGATGCGAATCTGAATTAAAAAGTCTGTTACAAATTACTGAGCACTTTTATTAAGATTTTGATAGATTGCCAGAGTTTTTTGCACCCTTGAACTTTTTGTAGTGTTTATTTATCTCTTTATTTTATGTTTTACTAACGACCCGCCCCTGTTTCGCACGGGTTCAATTGCGAGATGATAAAACATCAAGATTTCAGTGCTTTATCTAAGTTAAATATTAATGTCTTGCACACAAAAACCTTCCGGAATAAATTCTCTAAATGATGGTGAAAACCACACCAAAATTCGTTGCGCAGTTTAAAAGGACAACGCGGTAACACAGACAGACACGGAAAACAACTTTAATTTATAGTTAAGTTTAAGTACAAACTGCAAAGAGGTGGACGGACTATACAGGGTTAGTGTTTATGAACAACTTTTACTATGGGCGAAAAAAAAATCAGCTGGTCTCTACATTTTGAAGAGTTCTGCAAACATAAATGTAGGGAACAGCAGATTTTTTTTTCGCGATTTCCTCAATGTACAGACACAGAGTACAATGACCCCTTAAGAGGTTGATGGTGTTTTACCAATAACCCTGTACAGCCCGCCTACCCTAGGGCGATGCAGAGACAAAACAGTTGAGTTGTTGTATCTCTCAAGTCAATAAATGTTAAGAAGGTACCTATAAGTTTGAGATTTGACCACAATAATATACCTAGTCTAATTTTCAGCTGTAGAATAAACAATCACATCTATTCCCTGTCATTTAGAAAGAAATAGTGCTGCACACCTAGGGCTAGGGTTGCCAACTGTACTCTAGTGTATATATTGTGCTATATTTCACGTAGGCATACTTTGTAATCTACAAAAGCAATAGAGTAGGTACGCTATTGAATTGATTTCGGCCCGGGCCGGCCTTTCCATTGGTCTTTCTGGGCCCAAAGGAAAATACGGTCCAAGACTCAGCGATCCAGCGAGAGTTACCGTCGTAGCTAAAGGCTATAAAAATAAATTTACTCATCCCGGGCGGGGTGCTAAATTTTTCGAGCTCGCTTCCTTCGCTCATAATTCCTACATTTTCTTAGTTCTCAAAGTTTTATGCATAAATCTAATAAATATCTCTCTTTTATAAGTCTAGGTACTCTTTAATTACCTGCTCTGAAATCAGAAATAACTATTTTATTTCTTTAAAAAAATTAGCAACCCTACCTAGGGCACTTTTACATTTCAAAACCGTTGAGGCAGAAATATCGAATTTCCTACGGACATATTTCTGTCAGTAATATTTACGTTCAACTTTAAATAAGATTCTGCTTTGAATAGGTATAGAAAAGAATATATTTTGCAGAATCGTCGCTGCCATAGCTTGGGATATCGACCCCGAGATAAGATTTATTGGACTTTCCAATCATCTTGTCAGAAATCGGATTTTATTATACTGATTCAACCTTTTTGTTCGAACATGTTTCATGTCGAATGCAATTTTCGGGTTAGTTAAAAATAGAAAAGTTTATTTTCGGGTTGCTTTCTGTGTTCAATTTCGTTGAATTTCATTATTTTCATGCCTTATAAGAAGAGATCGGATATTCGGGTACATATTCACCTAAAGTCGAGTTGTTGGCGAATATAGAAAGGGCTTTTGTATCGAAAAAATCCCGCGGTTCCGGGATCGATTAATTTAGATTTCCGCTTATAGAATCGGATATAATATGTACTTACTTTCAAATGTTGGCTTATATGGAATGCACTTTTGTATCGATCATAAAACACCCGCGATTCCGGAATCGTAAAATTTTCAGCTATAAACAAACTAGACTTGTAAATGAGAAAGTAATTCTTCTTCTTCTTAGCGTGTCGATGGCAATCTAAATGGACTCGGCCCAGAATTCGGCTACGTGTTCGGCGCCATCACTAGCGTACATCAATTCCGCCATCAGGACACGCAGGATACGATATTAAGTGTCCCAGGTTATTTATAGGTTTTTAGGTTGGGTCTGGCCGGTGATTTATAAGGACAACAACTAAGGGCCGGTTTTACCCAAGTCAGATATATTTTATCCGTGGAATAAAATTGACGTCTGACAGTTCTAGTATGGAAAAACTATTAAAACTCAAAATGTATTCTCTAGGTATACAAGTTTGGTGGAGTTCGCCCTAAGTAGAATACCTTTCACGCCCTCTAAGAGACAGAAAACAATTTGGAGTGAATAAACGGACGGATAAAGGGCAGACCCTTTTCCAACTTTTGTTATTTAAGTGTAAATCTACAACTACTTAAAAGTTCTAAAACAAATAAAGTTATAACTGTTTTGACCCTTTAGAAATATTAACCTTTTTGCCCAAAATAACAAACGTCGTTTTATAATTATAATGTTTTAATAAGACCTTATCTTTGACGTCGTATCTTGTCCTTGTTAAATTTTCGATGAATTCAAGTGACGGGATATGAAAGCCAATTTAAGTGGTTTTAAATAGATTTTACGAATAAAAGAAGGAATTTAATGTATATAGGGAGGACTGGAACGGTGCGGTTTAAAAGAAGATGTAGTAGTCAAAAATTGAGGAGAGTTTGGTCATGTTGTGAGGAGGAGTCAAAGGCGACTAACAAAAGGTATTTAGGACATAATATAGTGACTTTATTGGTGATGTTCTTCAAAAAGGTCAGGTGCATAGTACTCGCAACCAGCGTGCGTGTATGAACGTAAACGAAGCAAAAGGTGTATGTAAGAATCATAGCAGGTGGCGGTCTGTAGTTTCTGCCTACCCTCATAGGAAGAAGGTATGAGTTTGTGTATATTGTATATACAACGTGTATCATAATTACCGCAAATCCTCATACACCCCAATTAGAGTATTGAGTTAAAAGCTTAATACAATGACCAAAACATTTTTTTTAAAGCTATTAAATTATTATTAAGAAAATCTTGTTGACCCTAGCATTACTTTATGCGTTTAAAATTGAGTCTTATTGCCTTGAAATAAGATTTAATTTTCTTTGGCTCAATCGGCGGTAAGTATTGCAATAAAATATTTTTTTAAAAACAAAACCTATATTAATAGTTACTGGAATAGATTCAGTAGTCAATTATGAGCAAACTACTTTCAGGACTTACGTTTATTCTGTTACACCTTGTATCAAAAGGTATAAATTAAGCAAACAAAATGAACGCAGCTTGTTTGAAGTTATGCCCGAAACCCTACGAATATCCTACTAGTACGTGGGATTCTAAAAGCATCCCTATATACAGTACAGTGACCCATTTGCGTCAGTGGTTAAAAACATATTGCGGAACCAGAAAGCGTATACTGTTCCTATACTACACCAATTAGAAACAAAGCCACATGTTTCCGACCTCTGTCTGAAGCAGGGCTGTCACCCGTCCTGTTTGACAACAGTCCATGTTTAAAATATTATTTGTCCAGCTTACTTCCTAATCTATTGTGCCGTTTATGCGTAGTTAAGGGACAGTTTCTCGAAAGCAAATTATTGCAAATGAATGTGACAAATTATGAAGCATGCGTAAAATGCTGTGATTGATGGAATAATTAATCAACAGCCAATCGCTGCTGTTTTCGAGCTCTTGTATAACCTTCGTTTGAGAAACTGGCCCTTTAGGACAGTTTAGAAAACTCTAAACATTGTTGTAACTTTCTGTTCGTAATAATCATATACTTTAAATGGATTTAGCCCAAAAATCATTTTCTGTCATATGTATCATGTAGGTAGCAGTTTTATCACACTCGTTGGCTTTTCTTCATCGTAACAGTTTCCATAGCTACCATAAAACCATTCATGTTAAAAGTAAAAAAAAAAACGAAGTATTGACTGGGTCGTGTAAGTCAGATTGGCAGTCGCTCCACGTAAAATACTGGTATTCAGATGCATCCGGTCAGACTGGAGGTGGACCACGACATAGTTGGGAAAGACGAAATAAGTTAAAACTTTAAACAAACATGTTTTTATTTTTCACTTTTTGGTGGTGGTACCTACTCCACAGACACATTCATATACCACTTGCTATGTAAACAACTGTGACAGAAAATTTTGTAACATCATCAACATGACATACACAAATTGGAGTATATGATACGTATTATTGAAGCTAACTCGAAATCTTCCCAAGCCAATAAAATCTTCCTCTATAAAATTAAAAAAGATTCACATAAATCGGCCCAGTTGTACGAGCCAATAATGTTGTAAAGCAAAAGTACGTTTAAGGGCTGATTTTTCAATAGTCAGATAACTTTTATCTGAAGAATAAATCTGACAGTTTGACATATTTCCTATATAAAAGCTGTCAAACCACAATATTTATTCCTCAGATAAAAGATATCTGACTATTGAAAAATCAGCCCTAAGTGTACCAAACGAATAATTCACTCAATTTAGTCGTAACTAACACTCCGTCACGCGCAAATTGCGGGTCGATCAATATCAACAAAACATTAAGTGCGGCTCAGATAACTAAACAAACATAACTTTTACTGTTCCATATATAAACTACCTACATATTAAACTTAATAGTGGTTTGGTGTAAATTAACTATCTACCTACAACAGCTACCGGGGTAACTGTCAACGACGAGAAAACCCCGGTAGCTGTTGTAGGTAGATAGGTAGATAATTTACACCAAACCAATATTAAGTTTCACGGAACAATATTTTTTTCACTCTTTTAACATTTTTTACATTTTTTGTTTAATCACGTAACAATCGGTGTACATACCTACATGACAAAAAAACACCAAATGCACCTCCTCTTTTTTTTAAGCCGGTAAAAAAGCAAGAATATATTAACGTTATAAAAAGTGCCATTTGATAAGTTTTTACTCATGCCTCACGAAACTTTTGGCAGGCGGAAGACATTAGGCAGCCCTGAAATTACGGCTTGTATTTATCATAGCCAGAGAGGGGCCGACGTGGGTCGTCTTTGAGGACTGTGACGTAACGCGGACCCTTTCATCACCGTGAGAGGGCCTTAATAAAGGAATGGGCATTACCGATTGTAGGTCTGTACTTTTGCACAGACCAGAGACAAATTACGGTAATTTGGGTATATGGGTGACATCCCTTAAGCGCCTATGGAGAAAAAAAATCAATTTTTTCTCTTTTTCAATACACGTCCGTTATCTTATCCTATTTCCGATATCATTTCGTAGACAATAGTGTAGGTTATGCGCTACTTTTATTTAGGAGTATGTGTTCATTGACCCAGCAGACAATAGTTATTGTTAAATTGAACGTACTAAATTACTGATGTTTTTTCTTCAACCTAATTGGTTTAAACTACTATTATTTATAAATGCTCGTGGCTATACACGGTGACATTTGAATCACAGTTTTGCTAGAACAAACGTTGTTCAGACCATGGTCTACAACCATGCTATAGCATCCAATAGAAAAAATAACGTCATTGGTTTTCAAAAAAAAAACACAGAAAAGGCAATGTAAAAAATGTCGGGATTATCGTTACACCCTATAACACAGACATTGCGGCTGCGACGCACTGCGCTCGCGTCTTGAATGCAATATCGCTACCGTGATGAGTACTTTGATGTTACGGTTAATGTTTGAAACAATATTACACGTTTGAGCAACGTAAGACTAATTTGAGAACTCCTATATTAGATTGTTTTAATAACATATTGGATGCAGTAGAGTGGTAGTAGACCATGGTCTAAACAACGTTTGTTCTAGCAAAACTGTGATGCAAATGTCACCGTGTATAATAACGGCCGCACGCCTTGATCGAAGGTTAAGCTGTAATTGTATGTATAAATAACGCTGTAACTGTATAATGCTGTAACTGATTTTTGTACAAAATAAATAAATAAAAAAATCCAGTCATAGCAGGGATCGTCAACTGTTTTTAGTCAATTATTATGGTTGTTTAAAATATATAAATAGTCAAGTGAGAAATGTTGTAGGAATCTGTACCTACAGCTTCTTGGTTGTTGGTATTATTATGATTACTTTTTATTTTATTAATATACTCTTTACATAGGGAATATGCATGTTATTTAAATTTGGTTCGAATATTTCTCTCTGAACTAACTCATTATTTTAGTAATTAATATATTTATAATTGCTTCAAGTTAATAAATAAAAGTGCAAATTAGGCGAGGGAAATTCAAATTTGTAAGACGCAACACCTTTGGTTAAAACGAAACGTGACGTCAAATACTATGTCAACAAGTTCGTATTGCTTACATTTGTATGGCATTGCAGGCTTTTGATTAGAACACATACCTAGTAATAACGTCTGTGTTGTGAATTAATTTATTTTTTTAAGTGTAATTTTAGCATACTAGTGAGACTTGAAATCATTTAAGACAATGACTGAACTGGTAAAAGCACAATCTGCCTTGATATATATAGAATAATCCAGAATCGAGAATAGATCCATTCATGATGTCGTTTTATTTCTTTCAAATCCAAATTTTACGTCCGCTGAAGTAAAAGGAGTGAAAGCTGCAAGGTAATTATTCTATAATAACACATTATGTACGCTATTTTTGCCATAAACATAACCCTAAATATGATGAGGAATAAACATAACGTATAATTTTTGATTCACAACAATGTAAACAAGTTATTGCGATAATTCATCTCTTTTGATGACCTTACATAATTCCTCACGTATTTTTGCGCCTATGAATCGCATATTTCCGCAACTGGAAATAATACTTTATCAGGTGCACTTCTGATAGTGTTACTACATTCAGGCACAATGTAATACTTATAAACTGGCTTTTGAGCCTTTTTCATGGTGAAATAAGTGAAGAACGAGAACACCTGTAGTAAACAATGGACTGGACTGTCACTGGACATAGTATTTGATGTCATAAATAGAGCGCCCGAAAATGGCGGCGTTTATACAGCTCAAAATAATTCTCTATTTTAAATATTTTTAAACAGTATTTATATATTTTAATATGTTGTAGCGGTGTAAACAATGAATCAAAAGTATCAAATAAATACATGCATATACCCTAATAAACATACATAAACTAAATTCTCATGTAGATAAAACTACTGACCGCCACCTGCTACGATACATACTCATTTTGCTTCGTTTACATTCATACATCTGCACCCTATTTGCGTAAAACAGTTTCAATCACAATCCGAGAGTTTTGAAGGATATTTGTAACATTTGCTTTATAGTTTTAATAAATTCATCTGCTCAACAACGTCTGCTGAACTGGCAAAATTCATGAAAATCAATGCGAGCAATGGCCATTTTATTTTATGTGTGTAACGCAATTACCCCGTTGGTCATAACACGCACGCCGGTTGCGATTACTACGCTCCTGATCTCTCTGAAGAACATCACCAATAAGGTCACTATAATTATGTCTTTCTAGGGCGTGCCCTCCCGGCGTTTCCACTCACAGCTGCCTTGTAAATATATTTTGTTAGTCGCCTTCATTCATCCTCTCAACGTGATCAAAACATCGAAGCATACTCTTCTCAATTATTGTCACTTCATCTTCTTTTAAACCGCAACATTGCCTTACCATATCATTCCTCAGCCTATCATTCATAGTTGCACCACACATGCTTTGAAAGGAATCAATGTCCATAGCATTTATTCTACTCTTTACCTCAGACTACAATTATTAGATATACTTCTTCCTTACTTATTACTTCTTTTTCGACACGCTAAGAAGAAGAAGTACATAAACCTTAAAGCACGTTATAATTAAACTGTAACTTCGAGAGGAATGCCGCACAAATGATATCATCATCATCAGCCTATATTCGTCCGCTGCTGGACGTAGGCCTCTCCTAGTGAACGCCACTGAGCCTGGTCTCTGCTCTCCTCATCCTGTCTCCTTTCGCAAGTCGTCACTCCACCTGGCCGGCGGGCGTCCCACACTACGTTTGCCTAAACGCGGTCTCACAAATGATATAATTTAATCTTATCGTTCAAATCAAGTAGGTAAAAACAGAAAAAATGCTCTCGGCCACAAAACGGATGTCTAAAACACAATTTAATTGCATGCGGCTGAGAGAAATGAGTACATAAAAGGAAGTCTAAAAGTGGCACCGGTGCCTGAAAAGTTTTGTGGAAATCGGCTGTCATGATATGGGCATGTGATGCGGAGGAATGTGTAACGGCCGTGACTTAAGAGTTGTAGGTTCGAACCCAGACAAGTGCTTTACTCTGTGTAAATTATTTCATCACCACTGCTCTCAAAACGGCGAAGGAAAACATCGAGAGGAAACCGGCGTGTTCTAGAACTAAAAATTCGAAAGACATGTGATGTAACATCTACCAACCCGCACTGGGCCCGCGTGATGGATTACAGCCCACTCCCTCTCACCGAGAGGAGGCCTGCGTCCCAGCAGTGGGAACATTATAGGCTGATGATGATGATGCGGAGGAATTAAGAAAATGACGTGAGGAAAGGAGTGGTATTCATGTGGATGGCTTTAAGAGTAGGGTAAGACCAAACAAACGATGGATGGACTGCGTGAAAGATGATTATGGTTAGAAAAGGTGTGAGAAAGACTAAGAAAGAAAAAAAAATGTAAGAAAAAGACACGTTTCGCCGACCACAAATAAATTGGGATACGCACAGGAGAGTGATGATGATGATGACAAACAGAAGGAAGCTCGCTGCGGTTGAAACAAAAAAAAATGTTGTTGATCACCCGCGCACGTTACACCAAACTTTAAAAATGTTCACACTGTTCTATTTATTTTTCTTTAATTGAGCTATGTTATAGTATAAGACTAAAACGCACAATAACTAATAATACTTAATTCCGCTATCTCACTGAGACACCTGGCAACAGTACATGCACTGCGCACAGGTGCCCCATGAGGCGGCCCTCAGTCTTACTAGCAACAACGCTCAGCAGGGCTATTGCGTATCTCAGTTGACAGTTCATAGTGATAATCACTTGGCAAAGTGTATAACGATTAGCTGTCAAACAGTTACTTTCGTATTGGCTATCTTCAGTGACTAACTAAGATGACGTCATATGCACCCAGTATGGCTGATAGTCACCGTAACACATTTTGACAGATGTTTTTGTATCGATACGTAAAAGATTGCGATTGTTTAAACATAATGGACATCAAATTGATAATCATTTAATTTGTCGTAGCTTTCGTAAAAGACACTACTAAAGACTGCTGTCGCTGCCCCGCAACCGACGCAGTAGTGAAGCGGATCTTTTACGAATGATGAATGTTATGTTTCCTTCGTGAAATCTATCATTCTAAAATGAACTATACGATTTTATTGTTTTTCGTGTGTAAAGTCAGTGTGTTTCTATTTTTACACCAACTTGTTTATTTATTGTTTTACACAGCTTTATTATTCGCGAAACCTTTGCTGAAGTAAACAAGCGGCAAATTTGTCAATTTCAATCAAATTTCCAATCGTTTTCCTGTAGCAGAGAACCCATCTAACAAGCTACAGAGGTGCTATTTACGTTTTTATTGTGTTCATCTTACACAATGAGGAAGAATTCGTTCGCTTTTCTGTGTTTAACATATTTTGAAGGGCAGGAGTTCTTTTACCTCTTTGACCCCGAATTCCTATGTTTGTGACCCACACCCCGATTGCGTACCATAATTCGGTTTAAAGAAACTTTATTCCCAATAAAGACATATGTCACTTACTTGGAAACAATACTAAACATACATAATTATATAGATTACAAAAGGTTCGTCATCAGTATTACAAGTTAATAGTGACCCATCCAATGCATTCATTTCTCCAGAAGTAATCGATCCGCAATTATGTGCTGGCTAAGTTGAGTTTTGAATGCATTGAAAAAGTGTAGATTTCTTATAAAGGACGGTTTTATTATAAAGTTGTGCTCCTTCAAAAGTTAGCATATTTTTTACCATAGTTAAATGATAAATGATTTTATTTCTGTAAGTAGGTTTGTTACAAACACTTTTACACGTCAATCATATTTTTAAAACTAGATGAGGTCGGTGTTTCATAACTGACTACTCTGAGAAGAAAGGCCGAAACAAACTCAGAGGTCACAGTCTCTTTTAAAGTCCAGACATAATCTTGGTCAGATCATGTGAAGACCATGTAGATTGGTGTCTGAAACGGTCTTTTGAGGAAAAACCATACAGATTGAGCGGACCTGTCCAGTCAGTGCACGCATTTGTCAGTAATCTTGCCGCTCAACTGAGAACTTAAGGAGCACAACGATTCGACGAACAATACCAAAGAAAGGACATTTGGGTAGGCCGCATAAATTACTCAAGCTGCCAGATCGTGAAACTAACTAAGAAATAAAATAAAAAAAAGTAATAATCCACATAATCTTCACATTCACAATAATTTAAATAATATAATACTTTACAAAGTAAATACTCATGTCATTGTATGTATAAAATTCATCAATGTCAATGTGTATATAAATATTCGAACATAATCTTTGAGGACCATGTAGTTAGTTCTTGTTTTAAGGTAAAACCAGCAAGCTGGCTCTTGTTTATATTGGGTGAGTGTTAAGTTTGAGTGAACGCTTTTGTTGAGAATATTTCTGATGAAAATACATGTGTTGTAAATGTATAGTTGCAATTTTTTTCACAATTCACAAAGTTGTAATTTCTTTCACAATCCGAAGGATTTTGAAAGTTATGGTGTACGTAATAAAGAGTATTCTATTCTATTCTTTTCTATTCTGCATGTATGAAGTCGTCGTCTGCTCGGCAACGTAAATAACGCAATGAATGTTGTCCATTTGTCCAAATTAAAAGCATTGCAACTGTTAGTGTATTAGGCAATTACCCCGCAGTTCGAACCCGAAACTACTAAAACAAACTGGAAACATTCCCCGAAAGCACTATAGTAAGTAAAGTCAAAAACATAACATTTCAACCGTAAATAATTGTCTCATAAACAAACAATACCAGTCCATTTCTGTAAATAAGTACCATTTTCAGTAAAATATGTATGAACTTAACCCGTTTAAGCTCGCCTACGCAACGCCAACGTGCTACGCCGGCAAATAAAATTGATGCTACGGGCGCTACGGCGTAGGCGGCTACGTGCTACGTCATAGTATACAGAGTTAATTTCACTACTTTTATTTCATTCATAGTTTATAATTGAATAGCGACCCTCTCCTGCTTCGCATGATTTTACGACTTGACAAAACATCAATTTCTTTATTAGACGTAAGCTTAATATTATTAACAATATTATATATGACGGTACCTTGCCAATTCATTTAAGAAGATATTATGCATATAAGAAAAAATCTATATCTTTTTTAATAAAATAAGTGATAGACATAATTTTAATACTAGAAGTAAAGATAAAATAGATCAATCACTTTTCAGATTAGCTAAAGTACATACATCTTTTATGGGGTACTGTGTTAAATGTTACAACAAAATACCTTGTCATATATTGCAATTAAATGAAAGAAAATTTAAAACTCATATAAAAAGTACACTTTGTAAACAAGCATATTACAAATTAGAGGATTATATCCAAGATAAGAATGCTTGGAAACATGCTGGTCCAGCTCCATAGGACAATCTAGAGTCTAGACAAAATCAAACTGGTTGCTACTTTAATTGTATAATTTATTATTTTTATGACATTGATTTACATTATGTGATTACTTTAACTCACATTCTGACTTATTACTTGTTATTTTTTTTTTGGAAAATCGTATTCTTCTACAATGTTTGTAACTATGTGAGCACCATGTATCTATCACATAATTAACTTATTTATCATTGCTACATTTTTATTTTTTTTTACCTATTGTGGTATAGTAGTTTAGTATATATAGTCTTTATAGTCTTCACATATAATTATATTGAATGTATACAAAATATTGAAACACATTTTAAAAGAGTAACGGTGGAGTTTCTTGCTTATTCTTCTCCATACGAAACTACCTTTTGGAAGGGGCGACTAGAATCAATTCTATTTTAATGTAAATGTTGACGCTCAAAAGTGCATTTTATGTGCAATAAATGCTTTGACTTTGAACCTTCCGAACTAAATTTTCTAAATGATGGTGAAAACCACTTCAAAATCTGGAGGAACTCGTGGCTAAATAATTACAGGGTCGATCGCAGGTTAAGCCACGCTAGCCGCGGTCGGTTCGTTGACCATCTATTACATATCGAGACCCCTCCACGCCTCGAAAAGCATGTTAAGCTGTTGGTCCCTGCTGTCATTTGTAAATGATAAATGATTTTATTTCTGTATGTAGGTTTATACAAAAACTTTTACACGTCAATAATAGTTTTATTGATAAGGTCGTCGTTTCCTATCTGACTACTATGAGAAGAAAGGCCGAAACAAACAGAGGTCTCGGTCTCTTTTAAAGTCCAGACAAAATCTTGGTCAGATCGTGTGAAGGGTACGGTATCTGAAATGGTCTTTTGAGGAAATAACCGCACAGATTGAGTGGACCTGTCCAGTCAGTGCACGCAATTGTCACGTAGATCTTTGACAGTCATTACAGATAGTCAGAAGCCCGAAAGTCTAATAACCAGTCTTACCAAGGGGTATCGTGTCACCCAGTAACTGAGCTGTGGAGGTCAGATAGGCAGTCGCCTCATGTAAAATACGGTTATTCAGCTGCATCTGGTTAGACTGGAAGCCGATCCTAATATAGTTGGGAAACAGCTAGGCAGATGGTGTGATATAAGGATTACTTAGTCAATTCTAATGATCATAGACGTGTATGCAGGCAGATTGTTTGACTTGACTACTTTCATTTCATTAAAAGCTTAATAATAGAACTCACAGTAGAATAAGAGATAATTGTGTCTTTTGAATAATATTTTAATATTCATGTTGACATTGACTTTATTCGTATTTTGTATAGTCATAGGCGTGATGCAATTTTTTTTATCTTTTTCAATGATAAATTGATAGCCAACTATTATCATTATTTTAAAGTGTCCTACCACTTTTGAAGATCAATCATCCTATAGGTATTTGCTCAAGGAAAACAATGCTATGTTTGTTATTGTTAATAGGGATTTTGAATAAAAAATAAAGTTATTCAAAGGTTTCATCGAGTTATTTATAAATTATGACAAACTGAGAGTTAGCATCGAATACTCGTTAATTTAGATTAACGTTTCAACTTGATAGGCTAACATAAGGAATAGGGTGTAAAGTCTACTCATCCTCTATAGAAAAGGAAAGATTCTCCGACCAAACGACAGATGTCGTGTCTGGTGGGCAACTGCCCGACGATTGTTGTCGGGACGTTGTAAATATGCTAATTGCGCGATAAACTTTGCTTGCGCGATGTAGGATTTAGCGTGACGTCAGTGTGATGCGTAGTTCGTATGTGGCACTGTAGATGCCGCCACAGACCTCAGAACTTAGAGACTTTTCGAGACGTGCCCAGCTTTCCCTATTAATTAAATGGGTTAAAGTAATAATAAAGACACCAGCTTATTAATGTCCCACTGCAGGGCAACGGCCTATTCAAATATAGAGAAGGCACGAGCATTGATCACCTGCTCGCTTGCTTTAACTAGTCGGCGATTTCAGACTTATATTCAACTATAAGCCCAGGTTTCCTCACGATGTTTTCCTTCCCCGATGTCAGGAATGACCAAGTTTAACTCAGAAAGTACATATAAATTTAAAAAGTCGCATTGGTTCTTGCCCGGATTTGAACTCACAACCTCGTGCATGAGAGGTGAGGCCATATCCACTGGACCATCACGGTTAGATTTAATAGGTTATTTTTCTTATGATTACAGTGTGGCCCAGTCCAATGGTCACAAGCCACACAGCTGAGCATTCTTACTCAATTCCCTCTATGGGCCGACGACTGGAATATTCGTAAAATAAAATTATCAATGAATAAAATCAAATAATTGTAACATTTTTAAACTGTTCTGATTTAAATCGTTAGATCGCCCGACCGTATCAAAAGATTTTTATGTTCCTCCTTCCTTGACAATGGCAAGTGAACAGTATTGTCTCGCTCATTCATACTAAAAATCATATCTGTCATTTCATGCGGGATGTGTGAGCTCACTCTCCACAGTATGGACCTAAGTAGGTACGGTGAGGGCAACGTCAAATATTCTATACATTGACAGTGTTTATATTTACAGATTCAATTTCAATTAGGATTTAATTAAATTCTTAATTTAATTATCAATTAAATCTGGCAACTCATCTTAAATACGATCTCAGACTTAATTCAGAATAGTAATGAGAATACCTAAGTAGGTAGGTACTTACTTTACATTTGTTATTTTCATAATTATATTACGGATACTAGCATCTGCCAGCGACTTCGTTCGTGTGGAAATCGTACGATACACAATACAGTACTATAAAGGCCACATTTTTATAAAAACTTCCTCACCCCCAATCCCCCCGACCCACTGCGTCACGTGGGATCGCGTGCCGGCTCTGTTCGTCCATTTTCGCTTGGCGTTCTTTCTGTTTTTTTTTTTCTTTTTGCTCGGCTCCTAAGGGTTGTAGCGTGATTTTAACCTCCCACAAGAATCGGGCTAACAATTGCAAATATAACTGTTCAAATCCAGTAAAAGGTAATTCGAGAGAGTAGCGCGTTCAAACAAACAAACTCTTCAGTATATAAAGTAAGTAAGTAATACGGGCTGGTGTCCGCAACTCCACGTCAATGCGCGTATTTTGCGTACGGCTCTTCAGTATATATAAATATATTAATATCAATAACAAAAATAATAAAATAATATAGATAACAAAACGGGTATGTGAAATATTGTCCTACTGGAGTTCAATTAGTGGTTTTCTTTTTACCAGTGCATGAACTAATTATAGGTACTGCCTAATTAGACTTATACATACACTTGTAGTTATAGCTTACGCCTATAAGAGGTAAGAATAACAAAATTGCATGGCAGAAGCCCTCTTCTCATACTGGGAAGAAAGTATATTTAATCATGCGGGCCGCCAAACATTACAAACGGGACAACTGTAAACAATTTTCTAGGAAAAAGGAAAGGGTTAGTTTTGTGGTTGAAACAGAATGTATCCTATATGCGAGGGCACATCGGTTATGTGCGCAAATATCTGCGGGTTATTGATTTTATGTTATTTGCAAGCGAACTAGACGACGAACAAAAGCGTCATTTGTACTTGTCGACTACTCTGAGCGATAGTCATAGCAAAATTATTATCTAACTCTCTTATAAATACGTAGTTTAGAATGATAGGAGCTGAATCTAATGTTATGTTGTCTTCTCATATAATAAAATACGACTAATGTATACAAAATTTTGTAAAACATTTTAAAATGGTAAATGATTATGGAGTTTCTTGCCCATTCTTCTCCATACGAAACTACCTTTTGGAATTGTGGCGGCATCTCCAACGCCACATGCAAACTATGCAACACGCTGACGTCACGCAAAATCCAGCATCACGCAAGAAAAGATTTTTTTTTTCTGCCGTGTAACTAACATTATATACAACGTCCTGACATGAATCGTCGGGCAGTTGCCCTCCAGACACACCATCTATCTGGTCGGAGGATCCTCCATTTACTATAGAGGATGAGTAAACTTTACACCCTGCTCCTCATACCTCTACAGAATCATCTTTTTTGTAATTTTTGACGTTCAAAAGACTCCGGACTCCCGGTTGTCTTTGAGAAATTCTAGATGGAAAGCTCAATAACAGTGACCGGGCCGGGAATCAAACTCAGGACTTCATGCTCACCAGTAGTACTTGGGACCACGAGAGCAAGGAGTTGGAGCCGGATATCGTGGCCCAAATCACGAGAAACCTATGTCAAGCAGTTGAAAGCTGTAAGCTGAATTTATCAAATTACCAACACGCTTGTGGTTCCCATGGGGTGGGCAGAGGTATAGTACACCCACATTCCACTAGTAATAGTGTAAGTACCTAAGTTCCATAAATTTAAAAAAGTTTAAGCTAACTGTTAATCAACTTTCTTCGTTCAATCAATGGGCAAAGTAACGGATGAAGAAAGACCTATCATCTTCTAATTGGAATAACCACCGACGGCCGCCATGGCCCACGCACAATGGTCCACTTGAAGGACTAGGGAAGCCAAACCATCTAACATAGAACATAGCCTATCACCAAGCCCAATTATCTGGACCCACTGGACCCTGGGAACAATAGGAACTGACTGATTATGGTGTGTCAGTCTTGAATTTTATTTAGTTTTTTTTACAAAATTGAATTTTAGTTTTAAATATTTTAACAACACTTTAATTACCTCACGTACGCCGCCGCCTGTTTCTATACGCACGTTTGAACAGCTAACAGCGACCAAACATTAAAAGTCGTTCCTCTTTGTGTAGGTACCTACGTACAGTCATGAGCAGTAATGGGTTCGATTATACTATATTAATTAACTCCTTAAAATATATATCAATAGCTATAGCTGAAAATCGCTTTGGAATCTTGCTTAAGTACATTTACTCGTAAGATATTTATGCTCACGACTCTACAGTTGACATTCCCTGCAAACCCTTTTTAAATAAAAGAGTTTCTAATAATTCATCCCTCAACGTTAACCCGAGTACATTTTACCTGAACGACCCTTGAAAACCCTTTTGTGCCCACATTCGTAAAAAGGTAACATACTTCTGAATACTCAGTATTAGGCTTTTGGGCATCGATAATATACTAACATTATTTAATTGAAGTTCTTCCATTCAAACTTTTAACCTTTTTTTTCTAACGAAAGGAGGAAACTGACTGACGGCACCGCACAGTCTAAACCTTTGGGGGTAGAAACTTGAAATACTAACAGCTATTGGTGTTGGTCCGCTTAGAATTCAGTCCCGCATCTGGTAGGCAGCACTGGATTTGAATAGAGCAGCAGATGCAGTGTCACTGGATAGCTGCGCTGAATCAAAACTGGATCAGTGTAAATCAGCATTGATACTGCCCTATCAAAGTCAAAGCATTTATTTCAAATAGGCACATAAAAGGCACTTTTGAACGTCAACATTTACATTAAAATAGACTTGATTCTAGTCGCCCCTTCCAAAAGGTAGTTTTGCATGGAGAAGAATGGGCAAGAAACTCCACCGTTACTCTTTTAAAATGTGTGACAATATTTTATATACATTGATTATATAATTATATGTGAAGACGATGCACCTATAGTAAATCTACCATACCACAATAAAAAAGTAAAGTAAAAATAATTTAAAATGTAGCAATGACAAATAAGTCAATATGTGATAGATCATACATGGTGCTCGCATTGACCCGCGGGGTGATTGATTAACACACATAAAATAGCAATCGATCGCAAACTTTTCATTGGCATTTACAAAAATTCAAAATGGATAGGGAAATAATCTATGCAATAATTATTTGTTATAAGTCTCATATCTCATATATATCACGTATTTAGGTAGTTTGATCTTTTTTTTTTTTTTTGTTAATTTATTGTATCTCCCTTCCACATTTTGGTATTTTATTAAAGACCAAAATTTCCACTATGCTACAGCTTTTCCTAAAACTTCAGTAGCTAAATATCTATGACAATAGATTCAAGCAGTTAAGTTTGAACATTATTGATTTACACGCTGAATGTTCGGTAAGCTTCCAGTTACATAACATCACGACAGTACTACCCGTAGGGGTAGGCATAGGCGTACCTATCGCACACCAACATTTCTCCAATTATGATTTACACGTCCAGCGGCGCTAGTAGTCTGAAAATTTCAAGTACTACGGCACGATGACGTAGCTTAAAGGAATTGGTATAAGCGTCAGCCGTATATACACGTTCTATAAAGAAACACATAATTTTTGCTGACGTAATTAATGGTCGGTTCACATCTAACGGAAGATGCGTCGCATATTATCGGTCGCGTAACGCCAGAACAGACAATTATATGAGAAAACATTCAACCTTTCACACTTAACCGATGATGCGTTGGTACGTCGAGCGTACTAATTGGATGTTAACGAAGTTACGCCCGACGCATCTTCCGTCAGATGTGAACCGACCCTAAACGTTGTGTCAAATAGCGTTTATCAAATTGACCCGCTCAAAGTGTTAAGTCCCTTGTAACAGGGGGCGAGCCTATTGCGAGTTTCTAGTAAATGATAATCATTAACATCTACTCCACTGGAATGGTATCATAAAGATTTCAGATGTGCATTATTAACCAAACCTAAATTTTGACTAAGATGAAACATATAATAGTGTATTTTAATAGTTTTGTTATTGTAAAATTGTAATTTATAATGTTTTTATTGACGACTTTTGTAATGTTTATCTAATAATTTCACATGTGTCTATGCTTATGGACTAGTTCAGAAATAAATGTATTTATTATTATTATTATTAGTCACACTCTTTTCTTCTGAAAGCCTATTGAAATAATGGTCAAATATTTAGTCAATCAGCGTGTTTGTTAAGTTTATCTTCATCTGCCTTTTGCATAATCAGCCTATATGTTCCCACAACTGGGACACAGGCCTCCCCTCTGTGAGAGGAATAGATGTCACATGTCTTCGAATTTTTGGTTCTAGAACACGCCGCGTGCCCTCACGATGTTTTCCTTCACCGATTTGAGAGCAGTGGCGATGAAATAATTTACACAATTTAAAGTGGCTGCTCGGGATCAAACCCACGACCTACAACTCGTAAGTCACTGCCGATACCACTGGGCCACCACTGCTTTCATCCTCTGCTCTCTCATCTGCCTTTTAGATACCGGTAATACGTTCAATTATGAAGTAAAGTTAACAATGGGTACTTGAAATCAGAGGAATTCACCATACCCACTACCGCCACTTAAAGTGACAACAATGCAATACAAGTTAAAGTCATCATCTTCCTGCCCTTGTCCCATGTCACTTGCGGTCGGCGCAACACGTTCTCTTCTTCCATTCTCTCCTGTAAACCGTCACGCTATCATTCACTCCCTTCTCTTTCATATCATTCCTCACACAATCCAAAAATTAAGTATCTAAAAAAGTTAAAATTATAACAGAAAAGCGACTCTGCGTTTAGATTTATGTCATCGTCCACAAACTCTCTAAGCCTTACTTCTGAATAAATTTACCTACTATCTCTCTCAAAAGAAATTTTCCATCCAGTTTACTGAAACGTTGCGGACAGCGAAAGATCCATAAAAACGTGGTAAAAAATGTTTTCTTTTATTTAATTCAAGTAATAAAGTTCTTCTCGGCTTTCTGTATTATTGTAATAAGTATTCTGAGACGTTTTACAAAGGGCTTGTCGTAAAAAACTGAAATACTGCGATTTTATAGGACCTACGCTTTAAGAAGTGATGTTAAATGAAATAGGTAAGTGAATTTTGTTACCGGTGTCATTTTGGGACATCTTCACATTTCCTTGCAAACATTTATTGAAGTTAAAATTTATTTAGGCGCCCTTTGCACACTTTCTGAACGAAACTGAAACGTCACGCTCAGGTCAGTGACGCTGAATCCGGTATACTCGGTTCCAGTTGGTTGGTGACGCTGAATCGCGTATACTCAGCTGCTGTCGTAATTTTTCACTTTTTTCGGGTGGTCATAAGCACACACCCTCTTTTATTTCGAGTAGTCTTTCACAAGCCCAGCAGACATCCATGGGTTTCTAATCCTTTAGCTACGAAGCATTTCAGTATTAATATTAGGAACAATATCTTTTGTGATTGGAAAATCAGTTGATTTGTTTGGGTTGATTGACGATGGCCAATGTAGCTAAACAATTTGGAATAACACAGTCTCAGAAGATGTTCTGTGACTGTATTATTCCCAATTGTTTAACTTCGAATAGTTGCTTACTGTCCTACATAACGGTATTTTAGGCAAATTATGAAATTACTCACAGAATTTTATTAATAACATTTAATGAGAAAAGTTTTACGATTCCTAAGCATCAGATTAAGATACCAAAATTAAAGTACCTAATCTTCTTTCGCAGATAAATATATTCTCAATAGCCTGCCTATTTTCATTTCGTTTCGTTCCATACTTTCCTTGTGGGTAGAAGTAAATTACTTTTTTGGTTATCGATGGAGCTTTTGAATGGAACGAGAAGATTAATTTTAAACGCATGAATGATTTAACTCAATGGTGATATAAGGATTACCATTAAGCCCGAAAGTCTGACAACCAGTATCCACCAGGGGTATCGTATTATCTATCTAGTAACTGGACTCAGGACTGTGGAGGTCAGATAGGCAGTCACTCCATGTAAAATATGATACAACTTAACTTTGAACTAGACACAATGAGTTAAAGATAAACTCATAAATCTAACAGAATCTTTGGCCGGTGGCTTTGCTTGACCCTCCTAGGCGGGAATCAATAAGTCACTCAAATAAATTCCTTACACCCATTGACTTTGTCCATCACAACGATCTATGAGCACGCCGTCATTTTTGACATCGGGAAAACGGGTTTTGTTGATACATTTTTATTACCTGATGTTAAGGGACCTAAACGCAAATTTTATAATGCCTAAAAGTATATGATCCGCTGCAGTAAACAAAATCAGAAAAATATATGATATTCTTAGGATATAAATGCTAGTTAGATAGTGTGTTGAAAACATAATACAACTAATTTGGTACGTTAGAAAAAAGTCACGAAGTCATTCTGTTTTTTTTTTTTCAGGTTGTTCTTCAAGCAACATATTAACGTGATAGTATTTTAATTCTTTAGTCCAATCAATATATTTTTGTAAATTGAGAATTGCTTCATATTTTGCAATAAATTACCAGCTTTGTGTCATCGCGCTTCTCTTTCTTTTTTATGCAGTCCGACAGTGACCACACTTTGCTGTTGTCAGCCGCTTAAGTGGTCATTGCCTATGTGGAGATCCGGTAATCTAACCAGAGCTACCGTAGGTATGATTGCCATGCCAGATACCAAGCTGAAAATCTTATGTGCCATGAATCATACCTACCCTTGTAACTGGAACACAGGTACACTTTGGAGGTAGAAATAGAAATGGTTCACAAAAAGGTCTACGGTCTGCTACTAATGACATTTTTTGTCATGGCTTTTGACTGTTTTGCGGTTTTGTTTCATCTAGCACCACGTGTTTTTTAATGAAGCTTAATACTTTGCGGGACACTAAACTCCCCTAGGTATAATATCAATAAAACTTCTATCGTGTCTCGTTCCTTCAGTCGGTTAAATTAAGTATGCTTAAAAGGTGCAGTCTAATTGTAACTTTCAATTTGGCTTCGAAAAATCAAAATTAAGTGAAACGCATGGGACTTATCTCAAAAGAAATAATCTGTCAAGTTACACCTAAAATTAGTTAATAACTTTCCATCCTTACTTAATTTTATCCTAAGTAGAACTACTTGAAATTACACTAACTATACAATGTGTAACAGAAAAAACGCAAGTCCTGAAAGTAGTTTGCTCATAATTGACTACTGAATCCATTTCAGTAACTATTAATAAAAGTACTTTTAAAAAAAATTATGTATGTTGCAATACTGTCCGCCGATTGAGGCAAAGAAAATAAAATCTTATTTCAAGGCAATAAGACTCAATTATAAATGCATAAAGTAATGCTAGGGTCAACAAGATTTTCTTAAAAATAATAGTTAGCTTTAAAAAAAATGTTTTGGGCATTGTGTAATGATTGTAACTCAATACTCTAATTGGGGTGTATGAGGTCTTGCGTTAATTATGTTACACGTTTTAAAACAAGTACTATGACCGCGTCAAGTTTGAAGTTCGAAATAAAAAGTACATACGTACCTACGAAACCAATCTCCTTCTATTAACTCCTCGAATATAATGGACAACCATCCGTTTCCCCAATAACTATAATGTCACAAAACGGTCCGCCTGATATCGATTTAACACACAGCAGCCGCTCAACAAAAACGGGTTACTGCAAATTGGTTTGAATTGAAACTGAATCCTGTATAACGCTACTAAGTATATGGGATTTACTTTTTTGAGCTTAGACTGCTCGTGTTGATATTGTTATTTTCCAATTGACTTTATTTTTCATAGCTTGAATTTAACCCATGAAAATTAGGTTCTTAAGATGCTTCAGCCGTAGGTAGATCTTCTAAGCTTATAATATCGACACTTTCAAGCTTCCTGCTTAGTGACCTGATAAGTAGGTGAAGCTTAAAACATCTCAACATTATTTTGATAGGTGTGCCTACTCTTAAGGCGCTGCCCAAACGTAAGACACCGTAAAACGCTCAGCTCTTTGTCGCACAGTTGGGCGTATTGGTACATGACATATTTAAAAGCCAGAAAAAATTTAGTATATTGTCAAATGTTCAAATAAATGAATTACCTAAAAAATATTTCATAAAAATAAAATAGTATCATGATTTAACAATCGTAAAATCGTCTGGCTCGAAAAAAAAATATCTCGCATAATTCTCAAAGTTTAGAGCGTAAACTAACATATTATTAACCCCCGACGGAAAATGAGGGATGTTAGAACTTATAAGTTTAACGTGTGTATCTGTGTCCCAAACGGCTAAACCAATAGTTTTTTTGTTTTGTTTTGTTGAAAGGTAACTTAATCGAAAGTGTGATTCAAGAAATCTGTTCAGTTGTTTGCAGATTATCAGCTCTTTTCTAGTTGATGACGGGACGTGAACATCTTCCACAGGTCAAAATTTGATATTATATTACTTCAATGATATTAGAAGAACATAGTAAACCTTGAACTGATACTGCAGCACCACCTGGAATTTTCAGGATACCCAATTCCTAACCAACATACAGCAGAAGTATAGTGTTTGAGCTCATTGGAATGGTGTCAGTGAAAAGGTTATAAATAGATGGTGATCAGGGTCTGATGATGGAGTAGTAAAGAGATATGAGGATGAATTAAAAACTAGCTTCACAGTGGGAAACATACGTAAGCGAGACACGTGTCGATCGTAGCGTGTCTACTATTAGTATATGTATTTAATTTCAAAAACAGAAATAAAAGTTAAATTTTAAAAAATAATATGTTTTGGACCTTTAAGTTTAATATAAGTTGTAGGTAATATTTTGATCAAAGCATCCTCGTGTCGGGGGACGGCGAATGAAAACGCCAAACTCGTCTGTTTGCCAGCAATAATGAATGTACATAAGCTGTTCTAGAAAGGATACATAACTGCTGTTCACGTCCTATTTTCATTAGCCGTCCCCCGACGCAACGATGCTTTGATCAAAATATTACCTACAACTTTTATCATCTAACTTAAAGGTCTAGTATATTATATCTTTTTTTTTACTATTTAGAGGTTTTCGTTTGTGACGGGTGTTTTAATTTTATGTAATGATAATAATAAAGGGAATTCAGTCAACTAGAAAAGTACCTAATATCTAATCCACTGAGCCATGCATTTCTTTTTTAATTTAATGAAAACTGCAAAATTACTTTTATTTTGGTGGTCATTCGAATCATAACATCAAACGCATCGCTGTTTTGACCCTTATTTGTCGCCTTGATGCGCTATTGTCGATCGTCCGTCCGTGTTTCTTACCGCGCCTAAATAAGATTGTGCGAAAATATAATTTTGGTAACCTGTAAGCACTACCTTTTGTCTTATAGCTACTATTGATTTGTCTTAACTAAACTTTCCTTACAAAAACACGAAAATAATCCGGAGACAGCAATCCATTTGTGAAAGTACAAAAAAAAACAATATCACCACTTACTGCACACTCCGGTTCAGTCGTGTACGATCCATTAGGGAAGTACTTCTTCGGGCACTCGGACCAAGGCAGTTCCGCCTGGAAGCTCTGCGCGAAGTAGAACAGGCACCAGGCGATGATGGAGTTGTAGTACAGCGCCACGTTGAATGACACAACCGCCGAACTGATCCCAATCCCTCCCAAGTACGGGGACACCTGGTGCCAGACCCCTATAGCACCCTTCCGCAGACGCTGCCCAATCGCCAACTCCAAGTAAAATATAGGGACCCCCTCGATAGCTAACATCACGAAATACGGAATCAGAAACGCTCCTCCGCCGTTCTTCTGCGCGAGGTACGGGAACCTCCAAACATTTCCCAAACCTACGGCATACCCAACTGTGGCGAGGAGGAAAGTCAGTTTACTGTCCCAGGATTCCCTCTCGACCCCACCACCCTCGGGCTTCACCACGCCGCGGTCTTCGACGGAGCTCGCCTTGCTGGTGGGCGTCTCTGAGGAGCGCCTGTTGGGGCTGGTGTCCTCGAAGGCCTCGTTGGTGGCGCCGTACATGACATGCGAGCGGACCGACGGGTGCCCGTTTTCCATGGTCACCAGTCGACCGCGGAGCTCCTTCATCTCCATCCTATCTATTGAACGCTGTGCGTAAAGATCCCGCGAGCTTTGTCGCCTCATCAAATGTGCTGTGTTCGCCATCTTTTGTATTTTTTTTATAACTTTTCTAATTAAATATTAATTAATATCGTCGTATTGTCATTATTAACTTTTAAAACGATTCGGATTCCTTGTCGTGGCACAAAATGAGGACCAATAAATTACACGTGAAAGTTATGAGCGCTTTTATGTGTAGATCGAATGGCATGGTTATTGATTTATGAGTAAGCATTTTTTCATGAAGAGCACAAACTTATTCATTAACACGGCACTGAACTTCTGATTGTAAAGACACAAGGATGTTAAATTAACATTTTTGGTTTTATTATTTCTTTGTGATGGCGCTCGCGGGGGGCGCGCGACTCTGGCGGGAAACTCGCCCGAAATGCGGGGTGTAGGAGGGTCGGCCATGCACACGCATGCGCTAGAATAATGCCCCCTTCATGGCACTTACACCCAAATGGAGATTTTTCAATGAACGGCTTGGAATCTGAACGCCTACGTACAAATAGAGCCCATTGTAGACTACATTGATTTGGCAGTTTGACAAGAAATAAAGGTAGCGTTCTCAAGACTGCGATATAATTAAGCTATACGACATATCTACCGCTCATAAAATAAACATTCTCTTCCATTCTTATGCTTCCGGTAGTAGGTAAGACATATAAATTGTGGAAAATAAGTAAAGTTAGACTTAAATTGGACAAACTAAAGTGATTTTTTTCGTTGTTGCACACAGATGAAAGGACAAAGGGGTGATCCCAAAAGATGCCCTATCGGTAAAATAGATAGAAACTATATACGATATGCAATCCAAAAATATTAGGTACTAGTGGTTAAAGGGAAGACTATTCGATGTTCAGTATGTTGTGTTAAACAACTAATTGCTGTTTTTGATGATACTGTTTTCTAATGCGTAGGGACCTATTAGGGTCACAGATACTGAAACAAATTAATAATCCATATTTGTGACCCAGTTTTTTTTTTTTTTTACATCACATAACATTACGCCTGTTATCCCTGAAGGTTTAGGCAGGGGCCCTGTATCAAAATTTGTTGGGGGCCATTTTACCCTGACTGCGGCAAAGCTCCCTTAGAAAGGTATTGGTATGGTTTATACAAAATAATTAAAATAAACTGGGCCGCAAAGAAACCGGGTCGGTTATTTATTGCGATAACTTTTAATATATTTGAGCAATACTTATAAAATGAAAACCAAAAATAATTAATTATTAAATAATTACTTATTTATTTTTAATTTTATTTTATGGTAACATTTTGATTTGACATTTTTCAACATTCATTTATGTAGTCAAGTATATTTTGTAATCATTCTGACTGTGACATTTTAATATGTAATTATATTATTTTGCGTGCCTATTTCCAGGCAGAATGTACATGGCTCACTCCTATCTACTCCACCTGTATTTTAATGTAACCTACATTAGTTGCAAATAAATAATTGATTGAAAGTTTATTTCATTATAATTATAGGAAGAAGTAAAACTTTTTTATTTATTTTTGGTGATTGTATTAAAAACCATAAATAAAAAATAAAGATGATTTTTAAAATTTAAAATTGATTTGAATTTGATTTTTTTAATTTTGAATTGTTTGAGTTTTACTTTTGTTTCTGTTTATGAATATGGTATTTCTTGTGCAGAAATTCATTATTCTGATCAAATTCAATTAAAAACCTGTTACTAACCCCGGAAGAGTGTACCAGAATTCCGTCAATGTTTGAAGATGGGCGCAGTCAGCGTTATACAGCGAGAACTGTTGGCATGACACTCTCAACCGCTCAAAAAGTGCTCCAGCGATTTCAAGAGACTGGATCCAATATTCTCAGACCAGAACAGGTCGAACAAGGTGCACGACAGCGCGGAAGTATCCATATATGGTGTCAACAATGTTGAGTAAACGATTTCAAACGGCTGTTGGTCAAAAATCACCTTCTACGTGCTGGAGGGATCACTCCGAGCACGTGTACAGTGAGGCGGCGTCTTGCTGACAACAAACTTAAAGCCAATTAGACCTGCAAAAGGTCCAAAACTCGAAAGGAAGCATCGAAATTCAAGGCGGAGTTACGCTAGAGAACACATGAATTGGACTCTGGATGTAGCAATGTTTTCGGACGAGTCGAGGTTCATGCTATACACGCACGATGGGAGGCAAAGAATCAAAGAAAATACAAAAAATCAGGAGAGCGCTATAAACAAGCTTCCATTGAAGAGAAAGTGCCATACGGCGGAGACTCCATACACGTGTAGGCTGGAATTTCTTCCGAAAGCCGCACCTTGCTGGTGGTGATAGAAAGTGGCACTAACTGCCGAAAGATACGTGAATGAAATGTTAAATGAGTATGTTAGCCCATGTTTAGTGAACATGGGCGAGAACGCCATCTTTATGCAAGATAACCCTCGTCCCCATACAGCTCGTAAAGTGTTTGACTACCTTGAAGATGTCGCTTGAACCCCATCGAGCATGCCTGGGACGAACTGGGACGACGTGTACGCCAGCGATATTCCCCTCCAATCACGCTTCGTGAACTGAAAGAAGCACTGACTGAGGAATGGGAAAATATTCCTCAGCATCGGCTCAGAAATCTGGTGAAAAGCATGCCAAACCGTGTAACAGCTGTATTAACAGCTCGTGATGGCAGTACAAAATACTAAAATGTGTAAAAATTGCATATTTGATACGGTACTTCATAATCTTGAACTTTTATGACATTGATTTAGGCACTATAAAACTGCCTGTAATACAATTATTGTCTATAGTTCCTAAAGATAGCTCCAATATTTTGGAAGATAGTGAGGTTTTTGTTACCAACCCGCGTTCTTCGCGGCCCAGTGAATATTTGGACTCTAAAAGAGACTGTGATCTCTGAATTGCGTTTCGGTCTTTCTTCTCAGCGTAATCGGTTTGAAAACACTGAACTCATCTAGTTTTAAAACACAATTTTATTGTGTTTTTTTGGCCCAAATTACAGAAATAAATATCAATAATCATTTATCAATAAGAATTTTAAGATGGGGTACAGAAATAAATATCATTAATCATTTATCAATAAGAATTTTAAGATTGGGATATTTTTTTTTATCGGTACACACACGTCGCATCGGGGGGCCCTGAAGCTCGGGGGCCCCGTATCGTTGATACGGCTGATAGCTGCAAGCGGCGGTAGCTACGCCTCTGGTACACACACATATCTCTAGTTATGTTTACGCCCCATGTTATTACATGTTCCCCCTGTTGGGTCGAGCCTATTGCCATCATCATCATCATTATAGCCGTAACACGTCCACTGTTGCTCATAGGCCTCCCCAAGCACCGCCACTTCGACCGGTTCTGTGCTTCTCGCCTCTAGCGGACATTATCATTGATGACATCATCACTGGGGCATGAATCCAGAGTGCGGGCTGCTATTGAGAAATTCCTGATGGAAACCCAATAACACTTTGATTGAACTGGGAACCGAATTCAAGATCTCATACTCCGCAGTAGACCTTTTGACCTCTAGACCTCTGAAGCAGGATTTTTATTTTAATAATTTTTTTTTCAATAATTCGTAATTTTTTAATTATAAATTTTGACATTACGTTTTTATCAATATTTTGTATGTTTAGTAACTTATTATTTGTAATTTTTTTTTTTTACATTTGACATTTTATAATGGGTAAATTTTGACATTTCATTTTTGTTTTATGCAAATAAAACATCTTATCTTATCTTATAAATAATTATAAGAAGAAAATTGTAATTGATATTGTATTAAAAATTACCTACCTAACTAATTTATAATTACCTACTAATGGGGATATTAATTGTACTTTAATTTTAATATTTCTACACCGGCAACGGTAGTATACGTGAAGCTTTTTATTAATATTAAGATCATATTATTATTGTACATGTACTGAGAAATAAATGATAACTATGTAGTATCTTTATTAGTTATTTAATTGCCGTGTCGTTCAACCGGGTTACGATATGATTAAACTTAATTAATTACATAACGAACTGTCGTAATTAACGGAAATCACTTGGCAGGTAGGTAGCGGGTACTCGAGGGTAATTAGGTAATTCAAGCCGATTTTGGAATAAAAATAAAAAAAAACTTCTTCCCATGGGGGTAGGCTTGGGGGGGCGGGCGTTGTATGTGAACGTATAGTAGGTAGGGTTTCTACCTTATAGGCACAATTTTCAATTGTCATTGTCAATGTTTACGTGATTGATAGACACAAAATGATCGTCTACAAAATGAAATTGAAGCGATTGAGAATATTATTACAACAGATGGTTTCGGGATCCCTACACGCAACATTAATTTTTACAGGTACAGACAGACTATCGTACTTATCTAGGTGTCGATGCATTTCGGAACTTTAATAATAAGTACCACAATTAAAAATATTCGCTAAAATCAATAAAACTGAAAAGAAAATCGACATACATAGGCATGTCGATTTTCTTTTCAGTTTTATTGAGTTTGAGTATAGACTCCATTGAGATAGGAAAAACATGGAGGCGCCGCGTTATATTTGACATACACTTTGCATACAAATATGAGTGAAATACGATACAGACTGTGAAATATCGTTTTGTCTCATTCTTTCTAATGAAATAATCTTACGTGATAAAAGAGACAAAAATATTTAAGTTGTTGCTCATTATGGTAACATTTTGTCGTGACGTAGGGACAGTTGTAGGATGGTTGTAGGTAAGTGCCCTATCAGCCATCTTATGCGACATCTAATCTATTTAGTCTGTGGCGACGAGTTTCTTGGTAGTTGTGCTGTCAAATGGTTGTTTATTTTTTGTGTTATTGAGATTTGCGACAATATTACGAGGTTACGAGATTAAACCTTTAAAAATTAATGTAAATGTTGGAAAACAGCAAACAAGCATGCAGCAAGCATGTTGGTGTGGTGCAAGAAAGAATGGAAATCAACCTCAATTGTCTTTGCATAGGTTAGTAGCCGGTTTTCATGCAATATTACATAAATTCATATACGTTCGATGAACAAATTGGTACTCAATCGTGATTTTAAGGCTAAAGTATATTTGGTTAGGTATATTTGGGGTCATTTTCGTATAACAGACCTATTAATTATTTCATTCGTTTGTTTACAATAATATGTCATAGTGGAATAGTGTTGTACCGTTGCTGTAATAGTTTCCGAAACTAGTTCCTCCGCTGAAACGATAGCGGTACAATCAGCGATGTTAACATAAATCGTTCTGCGTGCCCTAATCGGTCCGAGTGACTTTGCTTGGTCACAGCACCGGGAGACAGTTTTATATGATGATAAAATAAGACATCGACATTTAGTTATTTATTTTAGTTAGATATTAGCAGCAACTCGAACCAAAATGATTTATTGATCAAAATACTTACCTTTTTTATAGGTTTCCTAAAAATGAAGGATTAAAGAAAAAGTGGTTAGAGGCTATTGGTGAAGAAAATATTAATCCGCGACATAAAGAATGGTACCTCTGTTCACTTCACTTTGAAGAAAGCAGTTTCAATAGAACACTTCATGTTATGAGATTACATGATTACTCTGTTCCCACAGTATTTTCGGTAAGTGTAAATAATAATTGATTAATAATAGCCCGGCCCTTTGGCCTGAAATAAATAAATAGATGTATTAATTACATAAATAAATCATATTGTAAATTGCTTACTGCTTATTAGTATCTATTTTTTTCAGGCACCTGGCAAAAACAACGTCACGAGTCATCTGTATTATATTAAACGAGAAACATTCAAAACACTGACGTTTCTCCATGTATCATCACATCTACTGTAATGCCTCCATTACAGTTCCCCACCGAATTGTGGAAACAGACGAAACAGTGCACAAAGTGGTGTGTATCTACTCAAACGTTTTTGATGCTAGAAAATTACAGGAGGTTCATACGAAAATTAAAATTTTATAACATTACGATAATAATGAGAAAACATTGAAATCCAAATGAGACATTTTTACAAAGTAGAAAAATAAAGTATTTTTGGAACAAAATCTACCCACAGGTGATAAATTATCAAAAATGAAATGTGGCGATGAAATGAGCTGAGTTCTCTCTTATAAACTTCTTATAAAGACAAATTAATAAGTCCAAAGATTTACCCGCACCAAAAAAATACTCTGAAGAAACTGACTGGACAGGTACACACAATTTGTGTGGTTCTTTCCTCAAAAGACCATTTCAGACAGCGATCTATATAGCCTTCACGTGATCTGACCAAGATTTTGTCTGGACTTTAAAAGATACTGTGACCACGGAGTTTCTTTCGGCCTTTCTTCTCAGAGTAGTCAGATAGGAAGCGCCGCCGCCGACCTAATTTAGTTTTTAAAATACGATTGACGTGTAAAAGTGTTTGTACAAACCTACTTACAGAAATAAAATCATTTATCATTTATAATTATTATCACACCAATAAACATAATATTTTAAGTAAAAAAAATATTATTTTTATTTTTACTCCACAACTCACTCTTTAATAAATAGTTAGGTATGTTACACAGACATGTTGTATACAAAAGTTTTTAATTCTGTACATAAAAAAACACTTGATATGAGATTTATCCTCAGATTATCAGACGTTAAGTAAACTACTCATCTTTTTCTGTTACAGCAGATTTTAAGTAAGTATATAATTAACCAAACGTGATATCAAGTAAGACTCGTATCGATACTCGTTATAGTAACACCAATATTCCTTGATTGCCACAACCCTAGCAATGGCAGCCATTTTATGAGACATTATGAGTGGTAGGTAGGCACCTTTTTTTTGTTGATATTTCCAGTCCATACTATTATAAGTCAATGATAGACTCTCATCTGAGTATGACACATGTTACGAGATGCTTCATCATCATCTTCCTGCCCTTATCCCATTTTACTTGGGGTCGGCGCAACACGTTTTCTTCTTCCATTCTCTCCTCATACGAGATGCTTATTAAATTAAATTAAATTACTTTATTTCAGACCTTGTAATGTTTGTATTTTTTACTTAGGTTTTGGCTATTAGATCTTATATTATACGTTCTCTCCAATTATCTGCATGGCCATTGTCTGTAGTTTAACCATTCCTAGGCCTCTATATTTTAAGTTATTTAGATTTTCTCATGCTCTCCCAATGTTTATTTACCTTTTGTAATGTCAGATAATGACAAGCCTAGGTTTTATTTTTAATGTATTGCTAGAGCTGCCAGTAGGTTAGGTTGTATAGGTATTAGACCTTATTATAAACTATTATTCTTCTTTTATGTTCTAGAATCATTGTTAAAAAATTTATATGTCAACCGATCCGAAAAGGAAGGGAGCCGGGACCGTCAGACGAGATGACTCTTGGTGCTCGCCTTGGCAGGAGGTCCTGAAGTTATATAGCGCTCGGTGGGAGGGCTGTGTCCTCTGATAGTGTGGGCTGTGCTTGAACAAACAAATCTACGCGTCCTTCTACACCGGACTATGTTGGAAAGTCGCTAGACCGGCGATGGCTACCCTTGGCGTCAGTTCTAGATACTGACGCAAGAAGATTACGTTGTGGTCTACAATAAACTAGTGACGCCGACGGCTGGTAGATCTCAGCCCTCTGCCTGCCTCCTCTACCACGGCCTGCCCCTCCGAGGTCGCTGACGTGTTCTGACTCAAGGGCCCTCCTTTTACAACCTGCAAGCCTCTCTAGAAGAAACGCTTGGACCTTCAACTTATACCCGGTTTCCCTGACCTTCTATTCTACATCAATTATATTATTTTACCATTTTTCTTTTTGCTTTTTCTTTTAAGCCGGGACTCCTCCAGTTCTGGTGATAGTTTCCTCCTTGACCTTACATTTTCTCCCTCCCGGGAAAATGTAACGTTACAACCTTGATCCATAAGATGTTAGTAATACACACTACTTATAAGCTATGTTAGTAAAAATATTTAATTCATATATCTGCTGCACTCACCAGACGCACCGGGTATATGTACATGTACACGTACCCAATGCGCCATAATGGTGGAGCACGGCTTATCACTAATGACCTTCCTGAATGCCATTGCCGCTCCCAAGCATTCTGCGCATCATAGAAGCAGGCTTCTTACGAAGAATGGTACTGAAACCGTCAGTACGTGCTATTATATTGTTAATGGTAGGGGTGGCAAGGTGGGCGGCAGTGACACTGATTAATGACCCAACAACGCTTGATAAATAAAAGAAAATGCTACCCACATGTACCCCTTACACTGCTAGGATTGGGGAGAAGGGGGGATGAACAATGTTCAGTTTCTCTAACTCTGGACCTCACAAAGTCAATAAATACAATACAAAAAATGTAGACAGTCGCCATTGTCAATATCTAACAAATTGTTGTTATATAAGCAAGTTTTTAAGCCTGCATACTTCGGGGTTTTTCATTAACCGCGCTTGAACTTTAATCGAAATAAAACAACCTGTTTATGTGATATTGCCACAATTATTCTTTTATTTTAAAGGATTTCGATGATATTATTTATGGAATATAATTTCAGCCAAATGACCGCCGCGACTCCGCTGTAGGTGGTGTATCCAGGTGGACCAATTTTGGACGACATCTTCGCATAAATGGGGCTCAATTTCACAAAGAACGCGAGTTATTTGGCCTTCAGGGCGGCTATTGTCTGTGGTTTGTCTGCGTAGACCAGAGGTTTTACATAGCCCCACAGAAAGTAGTCGGGTGGTGTTAAGTCACACGATCTCGGTGGCCAGTTGATGTCACCACCACGCCAAGTGACGAAACCCTTGAAGTTCTCATACAATAAATTGAATGTTGGACCCACATGTTTGTGAGATTCATACCATCTATCCACAATTTTTTTTTTATCGTCGTCAGATATCGGTCGCCATTGACAGTGACCGCTGCTACTTGCGCATCTTCGAAGAAATAAGGGCCGATGATACCGCCGGACCAAATTAAACAAACAGTGAGTTTTTCAGAGTGTAGAGGCACCTGATGAATCTACCGTGGATTTTCGTCGCTCCTAATCCGGCAATTCTGTTTCTCCAACGATCTTGCCTGTCTTTGACGACACTGCTTAATCGATCACTGATCTGGTTGTCGAAGCGTTGTTGAAGCGTGTAGCGTTCGATGGTGAAATGTCACTACCTACTAAATACGTATTCCCGCCAAATTTGACTGATATCGCTTTACCAAGATGACCGCTAGACGCTGTCAAAGTTTGAGCGTCCCTATTGAAAAACCCATTATTACTATAATCAGTCTATAACGTTCACACTGCTGGGACACAGGCCTGTGAGAGGGAATGGGCCATAATCCACCACGCGGGCCCAGTGCGGGTTGCTAGATGTTACTAAACTTGTCTTCGAATTTATGTTTCTGTGTACCAGGGCGCGTTGACTATGTCCGTGAGTACTTTGTTTTAGAATCGATTATTTGACGATTGCTTTGGCTGGTGCAGCCCCACAGCTGAATACCATAGGTCCTTTTAGGCTTCAAGCAGTGTAGCTTCAAGGGCAGTGGTGGCCCAGTGGTAACGGCTGCGACTTACGAGTTGTAGGTCGTGGGTTCAAACCCAAGCAGGCACTTTAGTTTGTGTACATTATTTCATCACCAAAGCTCTCAAAGCTATGAAGGAAACATCGCGAGGAAACCTGGATTTATAGTTAATATAAGTTTGAAATCGCAAACCGGACTTGAGCAAGCTCAAGCTTGCTGGTGATCAATGCTCGTGCCTTTTCTGTATGATATGATGCCTTTGCCCTGCCAGTGGCAAAGGCTGGTATTATTATCAGGGTTTCACACGATGTTTTCCGTCACTAATCAAATCATCAATCATTTATTAGCACAGAATGTAGGTATTTTACAATAAAGTTGTCATAAAAATATAGTGAGCCGGGTACATTCTGCCTAAGCATTCAAAATTTTACAAATAATGTCACGATCAATACCTAAGCTCATGAGCTCACCGTCCGATCAGGACCAGGCCCGTGCTGGACGGCGCGTACGTGTTCCACGCGCGCCTCAAAGAGATGTCAGCATCGAAGAGGGGCCCACTAGGCTGCCGGGAAAGCGGGATCATCCGAAAGGGGTACCGCTGACCCGGAGCATAAAGGGCCAAGGAAGGAACACGGGTGGGCTTTAGTCAGTAAGAGTCTTACACTCCCTTCCGCTCCACCCAGAGCGGGAGGGGTCATTTGATGATTTCCCATTCCTCAAAAAAAAAAAAAAGCTCATTAGCAAACATATGAAAAAGTTAATAAATTAATAAATCACTTTAATAAGTTTCGATCATGCACAATAGCATATCAAATAATGTCAATAATGTCACACATAGGGTCAGTCAAAAAATCACTTATTGAATAATAACATTTCTGTATCAAAAAAGCCTTGAGTTTATTTTTAAATTGTTGAAGGATGTCACTTTTTATGCTGTCCGGTAGTTTATTAAATTTTATATTATTGGACGCGTGCAGAAAACACTTTTTCTAAGTAGTGCGGTTTTATAGCCACCGATAATTAAGAGGTTTTTGTATTGACTTCTTACGGGACCTTTCTTGGTGTCCGAGACCTTAGCAAACAATGTTTTATTTCTTTTTACAAAAATTGCCATTTCTAAAATATATAACGACGGAAAAGTAAGAATTTTCAAAGACTTTTAACAGAGATTCACAACTAATTCCAATGCCGGTGATGTCCAAGATAAAGTCAATAAATACATATGAATTAAAAAAGTCACACTGGTACATGCCCGAATTTGAACCCACAACTTCTTGCATGAGAGGCGAGGCCGTCACCACCGGGTAATCAGGGCACCATAAATAGATACCTACATGACGCCTATAACATCTGCAATAAAAATAAGCCTCATATTCTTTCAACAGCTTTTCAGGGCGTATGGGTCGAAACGTTCGTAATCAATCATGGCGGCCGTTCATTGTCCAACACTGGCCCATAATACTCACTCGCGATCAAACGATGGTCCAGTTCAGCTGAATATTAAATTCGTGCGAAAATACCTTTTACAAAAAAGTGTAACGTACACGTACCTACGGCATGCGGCCAGTAAGTACCTTCGTGTACCATGGGCCCGTAAGTAGATCATGTAGATACTTGTGTGTTTGTTCAGATTATGTAAATAATGACAGGAATAAGCTTGGTACAGGTTCCTACAATGGTGAACTATATATGTGGTGGAAATCACCGAAAGAAGAAAACGACGATTATTTTAAATAAATTATATTAAAATAATCGTCTTTTTTATAATAAAATATTAATGAAGATGATTATTATTTATCTATTAATACCTAAGTATACAAAGTCTTGAACAGCCTCACACGTCTCACAGATTTTGAAATCGCTAACGAAAAGTGACAAACAGTGGCGTAAAGCTACTAAGGTGCAAAGTAGTGCAGGGCACCGCTATAAAAATCTCACCGTAAATACTTAGGTGAAATGAGCTTGAAGTGAGCTGTCATTCTACCCAATGCTAGGCTTATTACCCTGCATGTACATCAAGGAACTATGTATCCGTATCTCGTAAAAGAATATCCGGACTATTTTCGTATGCAATCAGAAGTGAGCCACAAAAAAGCATCTACTAGAAATAAGTATAAATACGAATTAAATGTACCTCAATGTAGATTGCAATTATTTAAGAAGAATGTGTATATTAGTGCCATTCAGCAGAGTTGCCCAACTAATTTAAGGAACTTCCTATCCCCATGTTCAAGAAAAAGCTGACGAGTTGGTTATTGGATAATTGCTTTTATGACGTAGTCGATTATATGTCGTTGTCCATTTCAGACACCAATCTGCATGTTACTCAATGATTATGTCCGGATTTTTATATACACATTGGCATTAATGAATTTTATGTATACTATGACAAGAGTACCTATTTACTTTGTAAAGTATTATGTTATTATTTTAACTATTGTGAATGTGAGAACTATGTTGGTCATTGCTTTTTTTTTTTGTATTTTTCTCTTTTAGTGTAATCATGATCTGGCAGTTTGAGTACCTAACTTATGCGGCCTACTCAAATGTTCTTTGGTATTGTTCGTCGAATCGTTGAGCTCCTTAAGTTCTGAGTTGAGCTGCACGATTGCTGACAATTGCGTGCACTGACTGGACAGGTCCACTCAATCTGTGGGGTTCTTTCCTCAAAAGACCATTTCAGACACCGATCTACATAGCCTTCACATGATCTGACCAAGATTCTGTCTGGACTTTAAAAGAGATTGTGACCTCTGAGTTTGTTTCTGCCTTTCTTCTCAGAGTAGTCAGATAGGAAACGCCGACCTCACCTAGTTTAAAAAAATATATATGATTGACGTGTGTTTGTACAAACCTACTTACCTACAGAAATAAAATTATTTATCATATGGAACATTGTAAAAATCTAAAATGACGTACAGTACTTAATTTTGACTAACGATTACCTAATTATAATAATATTGATTCATATTGGACTTATATTGTAAATCGCAAATCTTTTTTATTGTGTTGTACTTAAATAGCTAAGAATGACATGAAAATTTGTACACCATAGGTATGTTGTGCTACAATGTATAGAACGTAACAAAATATTAACACCATACTATGTAAAACTACATTCTTACAGATAAATAAAATTCTAATTCTAGGGATTGTATGCATGAAGCTTTTAAATTGAAAGATTTAAATAATGAAAATAGCTTACATTTTTCCGGTGAATATGATCAGAAATGATGACAAGTTTGAAGCTGGTGGTCTAGAAACACATAAGAAAGTATGGCCTTCAACCTCTGCACATGCTACCTCACAAATTCAACAGAGCAAGCCGTGATATCCTTTCTTTCCATATATCTAAAATAACTAACAATATCAAGGTACCACCCCCTATTGAGGACCTGGTGTATGCACTGGCAACTGAAAAAATATTTACACTAAACAACATCCTTTCCGGTTTTAACCAAGTTTCATAAAAACATAAGATATCCATTTGATACTTATCTATTAACATTTCCACGTCTAGGATTTTGCCAGAGAAGCGATTTAGGTATATTTTGGTGATATAGTATAATAATCTTATTAAGCTTCTCTTTTGTCGACTCTAAAAGTTTAAAGAATCAATTACAGTAATAATAGAAGTACTAGATAATACTGTTTCGTCACTTAACATTTATTATAGCATTAGAAAAAAGTTGCTCGTATAAGCAGGACGAGTGCAAAACATTTTAATTTTAAGTTAAGTTAAAACCACTTTAATTACAATTAAAATTGTTTTAAAATTACTTTGATAAATTTATTTATTTATTTATTCAATATGTCTTACGAGCTAACAGAATTGACCTCCAAAACGCTCATACGGTTAATTTTATACAAATAAATTATTATGGCTTTTAAATTACACATGCTCGTCACATGGGGCACACTAAAAGTTTTGCACTTCTAGCTAATCGGAACTATTTGAATTTCGAACGTTATGTTTTTTTTAAATGTTGCAACCTTCTTAGTAATAAAAAAAAAACAATTGGCGGGAAATCATTTGTCAATTGTTTTTTAACACACATCAAAGTTCTACGTACGCAACGAAAATGAAATTAAGTCGAAAAGATTTTAGAGCGATGATTTTTTATGATTTTAAAAGTTCTTTCTCTCCGCAAGACTGTGCCGCTCGTCTTCAAAATGCTTTTGGGAGAGAAGCACCTTGCTTGAGCACCGTGAGGTGATGGTTTGCTGAATTTGAGAGAGGTCGAGTTTCTTTACATGACGAATGTCGTGAAGGGCGGCCTTCAACTGCCGTCAACGAAAATAATGTGGCTACTATTAAGCGGCTAATTGAAGAAAACCCGCGGATTACCTATGAGACAATTCGAGGACTATTGGGGATTGGTATGAGCCAAATTCAGAAAATTTTACACGAAAATCAAATTTGGCAATTGCGACTCCACGTGGTACTTTTTTTTTAGAGCCGTAGGCGCGCATTATGTGCGGCCTCGACTTGTTTTGTATGCAATTTTTCACTTTTTGTATGGAAAATATGAAAAAAAATTTTTTTTTTACCAACACGTTGGATTTTAGATGTTTACGGGCTTTACAAAGGGGGTCGAAATTTTCATTATTTTTGCGATAGGACACACTGTTTTCGAGATATAAGCAAAAGAAAAGAAAAAAAGATACAGTACTGTTTTTGCATCTGAAGTCGAGGTGTTGGTGTGAATTTTAGTTCTTGACAACTAATTTTATTCCACACCTTTTTAATCGCGATTAAAAACAGGCAGATTTAGTTACGACAATCAAAATTTTTGGTGAAAAACGTAAAATTCAGAATAGCAAAATTGCCATTTTCACTAAATTATAATCTCAGGTGCTGTCTGTGCTGTCAAACTAAAATTTGGTTAAGTTGTGTCACTTTAGTCAATTTCAGAATGGGAAATCGTCGTTTGACAGGAATAAACGAAATTTTGGTGATTTTTAGTCTAGTTTAGAGAATTCTGTGTACAATTCCACTTGAAAATCAAAAGAGTGTTAATGCCGAGTGGTATTCTACCATTTGTTTACCCAGGGTGTTAGAAAAATTTCGCGAAAGACGACCCAAAAGCTGCGTTCTCCTACATCATGACAACGCTTCATCGACACGGCCAACAAAACAAAGTCATTTTTAGCTTCCGAAAAAGTACAACTCGTCACCCATCCTGCGCATAGCCCCGTCCTAGCACCCTGTGATTTCTGTATTTTCCCCAAAATCAAAGATTTGATGAGTGGTTTCACTTTTACCAACTCCGAAGAGGCAGTGATAGCGTTCAATCAACACGTAGAAAACATGCCTTCAGATCTGTGGTCCTCCTGTTTTAAATAATGGTTCGATCGCATGAAAAAATGTTTAAAATGTAAAGGAGAGTATTTTGAAAAGCAATAAACATAAAATTTTGGTTAAAACATGTGGTTTTTTTAAGTTACGCAAAACTTATAGTGTGACCTACGTACCATAGATTTTATAAAAATAACAATATACCAAGTCTATAAATAATAATAAAAATAAGTAACAACGAAGAATTAATACATAAAATTAAAATTCAGTTTAGTGTCAATTAATGTCAATCAATTAAATTCAGGTCAGTTATTGTGTATGGCTATAATAATATGTCAGTTAAAATTACACGAAATTCATTATACAAATGTCCTAATCTATCGGCAAATAAGTCTAGTTCGTGGTGCTGAGCAAGTAAATATAAATAGATCTAAGACAGTACTAAATACTTAGATAAACGAAATAAGTCTTTTTTTATTATGGTTTATTTATAATAACATCTTCATCACACATTACAAACGTACAACAAAACGAACCTAACAACCGATCACATGATGATTTAAGTTTAATTATTATGAAATAAAAGTTTTTCTTTTTGCAATATTTTATTTAAAATAACAACTTACAGCACACAATACGTTGGTAAAATGTATTTATCTTCATCAACTAATTTAATGTCACATCATCAGATGATGAAGATGAAGTTGGCAAAACCTTTCCTCTTCATTAGTTATATGAGCAGCTCAAGACTGCCATCGTTCTGGCATAATATTATCCAGAACCCCTTCAGGGTTAAGCTCACAGTGGTAGGGTGGGATGCACAATACTAAAATACCCTTGTCTCTAGACATATCTCATATACAACAAACTTTTGGTATAAATGGTTAATTTTTTTTTTTATTTCTACTATAGTTACCTAAGGTATTTTTCCTCAAAAGGGATATTTTTGCTTTTAAACCACTACTATATGCGATTCGTGTAGCTGTAGTTGGCAGCTTCTCCAGATTAATTGAGAGGTATGCGCACTGTCGATAACAATTACAGCGCCACTCTCAATTTTGGTCGAAGTTTACTTAAGCCACTTTTCAAAGTTAAAGGCATCCATTTCGGAGTGGTAATCTCCATCATCTTTCTTTGCATCATGAAAATATTAATGTGTGCGTTAAAAACCCATCAGTTGATCCTGTGAAATAAAATGAATCCAAGGCAATTAGTCCGTACCATCTATGTATATAATTTCACTGCTGGAAATAGATCTCGTACATACCTACTATATTAAAGCAGCAACAACATTTAGAACTTTAATAGTTCGCTTTGCATGTGTTAATTTATACTTAATACATTAATATTACCTACTTCATTAGTCGAATGACAATGGAGTGTTCATTTGTTAAAATACTTACCTACTAAGTACCTACAGTTTGCTTTTCTACAGCAAGAAGTGAAGTTTGTTTCATTCTCATTTTCTTCGGAAATATTATTATGTCGTGTACACTGTACCTAATTTTAAATTGGAATGAAATAATATATCTAAACGAAAGCCACTTAGTTTCATAAGACAAATGGTTAAAGTGATTACAGTTATGTGTGACAGCTGGTAAAATAGATTTTAATAAATTTGACGTCAATCATAACTGTAACAAGTTTATTGTACTTTTGCAATCAAAATAACCTTTGTTAACTTCTGTCTAATGCTTAAACTTTTGTATGGAAAAAATGTCAAACTGTCAGATTTATTCTTCAGATAAAAGCTATCTGACTATTGTAAAATCAGCCCTAAATGGAGTTACTTATAGTCTCAGTTAAATTATCAAGAACTGCGGGTATATTGTAAGCTAACCAAGTAGCTAATACATGTTGACTATTCTTGGGAAGAAACATATGTTCGCGAATTAATACCAAATATCTAACAAAACTGTTAGTACCTATCAAAATACAATAAACGGTCTATAGGACGACATGTCAAAATATGCATTAAGTTGTTAAACTAAAAATGTAGGTAATCAGTTTCCGCAATCCGTTGTTACCATCCAAATAAATAGCAGGCACTTGGAGCCATAAGCTTTTTAATTAAAGCGACGACGACGACAGCAATGCGACGGCTGGAGCGGCACAAGCCTATGTGCTGTCAAAGTCAAAGCATTTATTTCAAATAGGCACTTACAAGGCACTTTTGAACGTCAACATTTACATAAAAAAATAGAATTGATTCTAGTCGCCCCTTCCAAAAGGTAGTTTTGCATGGAGAAGAATGGGCAAGAAAGTCCACCGTTACTCTTTTAAAATAATATTTTTTATATATTGATTATATGATTATATGTGAAGACGATGCACATAGAGTACAATTAACTACGTTTATATAATGTAGCAATGATAAATACCTAAGTTAATTATGTGATAGATACGGTTCACCTTGTTTGGTATAACAACGTTTTGTCGAAAATCGCTCCGGCTAATTTTAGTTACAATAAAGTCATTTCGTATAATTATTCATTTGAGCGAATAATTAATTGGTAGATTTTTATTTAGCATATTTATTCCTTTGAAATAATGTCATTTGACCGAATGTTCAAATGCAGTAATTTTATTTAAACTAATGTTTTACTAGACTAATAGGTAATGCTTTTTATATAGCGTTCAGTTGACCTAATTTTCATATTTAGGTACTATATATAGGTAGGTATATATAGGTACCATATTTAGGTAAATATCAGGAAACATCATACTGTTATAACCTCATCTAACCCAAATTATTCACCAATAATAGAGGGAATCTGGCGCTTGGCGGCCGCTGCCGCGGCACGCTCGCTTCGCTCGCTCGCCTTCGCGCGCTAATGGTCACTGTTCTAACCTAACCTAACCCACATGATTCACCAACCTCATAGGGGATCTGTTAGATGAGGAGAATAAGAAAGCACAAAAAAACATATTATTAACGTTACTAGAGAATTTAAATATTATAGGTACCTACTAACTAAATACTATAGTAGCTGAATATTTGTTCAATACATCATAAGAAATTAAGTAAAATGAAATTATATCAACAATTCATTATCTCAACTGATCGTTGTATTAAACAAAAGTATATTAACTGAAATTAGGTCATGTGAACGTTAGATTGTTTGTTATTATATCAACCGTTAGACACCCATGTTAATTGATGCTTGATAAGATAATGGTAATAAATATACCACCTGAACATTACATCAAATGAACAATAAACCTGTTTTGGCAGTGAATAGAGGGGGCAGGCAGGGCTTCTTCAATAACGCTCGAAATTTGATTTTAAATAAAAGTTTTAATGTTACTGTTATTTTATTACAACGTTTGACTTGTCACCACGTACGCACGGTCCTGCGTCTATATTGTTCTCTGCTTGAGCACACGGCGGACGGATCCTTTTTTTCCAACATCTGGTCGCAATCGTTTGGCTCTTTCAAAAGTCGACAGATGGCGTTGCTTGACGAAACATACCGGCCACCTTGGAAGTACCAACTTCCAACCAAAACTGGAGACACGTAGTCTAAACCGGCAGCGGGCAGATTTTTGACGAAGCACGCTTGATTGTGCCTTGTGATGTTTGGATCTCAGCTACTCTGGAGACACCATCATTGCCTGGGAACAGTTTAATAATTCTACCCATTCTCCACTTGAGTGGTGGTAGGTTATCTTCTTTTATGACGACAAGGCTGTCCTTGGCGATGTCGTCTGTCTTGTGTGCCCACTTCGTCCTGCGTTGCAGCTCAGACACATATTCTTTTGACCACCGCTCCCAAAAATGTTGCCGCAACTGTTCCAGCCGATGGTAGCGACAGGCAGGCGTAGATTTCGTGAAGTCCTCACTGGCAGGTGCAGTCAACGGCCGGCCGATTAGGAAATGGGCAGGTGTGAGTGGAAGGTAATCATTCGGATCTGCGGACATAGGTGATATAGGACGGGAGTTCAGGACGGCCTCAACCTGGGTCAATACCGTACTAAACTCCTCGTAAGTTAGCTTAGCATTACCTACGACACGTCTCAAGTGATACTTACACGACTTCACTCCTGCCTCCCATAAACCACCAAAATGAGGCGCATAAGGCGGAATGAATTTAAACATAATATTATTACTACTAGCAAAATCAATTATTTCGTTTGATTTTCCAAATATAGCTGAAAGCTCCCTTTCAGCTCCAACGAAATTCCTACCATTATCGGAAAAAACTTGACACGGCTTACCGCGTCGTGATATGAATCGTTTGAATGCCAATAGATAATCCTGAGTGGACAAAGAACTAACTAATTCTAAATGCACAGCTCTGGTAGCAAAACAAACGTATAAACAAATATATCCTTTAATTAGTTGTGAACCTCTGCCTTTGCGATTCAATATAGATATTGGCCCGGCATAATCAACACCACATCTCATGAATGGAAATCCACCCTCTAAACGTTCAGCAGGAAGATCACCCATGTGTGGAGTTAACGTATTTCCTTTCATGCGAATGCAGGTTACACATTTGTGAACCACCAGCCTTGCCAAATTACGTGCTCCTAGCACCCACCATCTATCGCGCATGGCGGCCACGAGAAGCTGAGGTCCAGCATGAAGTAAACGTTTGTGTTCGTATGAACACAATAGCCAAGTAAATCGATGTTTACGACACAACAATACTGGATGTTTCTTATCGTAATTAAATTTTGAATTACTTAGTCTGCCACCAACACGAATTATATTATCTTTATCTAAAAATATACTTAGACCTATTGTTTTATTCCTGGACTTATTGTTTAAAAACACATTTTCTTTAAGGTTATGATATTCCTTACTGAATGATTGTGATTGAACTAAACGTGTCAACACAACTAATGAACTATTAATCTCGCTCATGGTCAGTGAACCCGTTTTGCGACCTTGACCGCCATGCGATGCACGTAAGTTATAAATGTACCGTAAGACATACGCGATCGTTCTTTGCAAACGATTAAAACAAGAAAACCTATCGATTTCAATTATAGTATACGATCCTACATTTAATAAATTTGTAGTTTTTGGACATTTTAGCTCCGGTAACTTATTACTATTAATAAACTCAATTTGATTAACCTTTGTTGTCAACCAACTTGAAGTCGGTTCACGAAGAAAAAACGGACCACACCACCACAAGCTACTGTTGTCTTCCTTTAATGAATCAAAGAGAACCCCTCTTGATAATATATCGGCAGGATTCTCCTTACCTTTAACATGCAACCAAGTAGTGTTGGTTGTTAATTCGTTGATTTGCACAACCCTATTCTGAACAAATGTTTTTAACAAATGTGGTGATGTCCGAAGCCAGGCTTGAACTATAGTGGAGTCAGTCCAGAAATAAATCTTATCGAATTTCAGCCTAAGAGAAATTATTATTTTATTATAAAGTTTAGCTCCAACTAAAGCTCCGCACAGTTCAAGTCGTGGAATACTTAAGGCCTTAATTGGTGCGACTTTACTCTTAGCACATAATAGTCGACATGTAACCTGCGACTCATCAATGTTAGGGTGTGAACGTATGTACGCACATGCGCCGTATGCAGACTGAGAAGCATCGGTAAAAATATGTAACTCTCTATTTACAGCATTAGTACACATGACATAACGCGGTACTAATATTTCGGACAAATATTGTAACGAATGAATAAAATTATACCAGACGCATGCTATTTCACTAGGAACTTCATCATCCCAACTTATTTTAGCAAGCCATAATTTTTGTAATAAAACCTTAGCCGTGGTAATAGCTGGTGCCAATAATCCCAGTGGGTCGTAAATCTGTGCAATGACTGACATAATTAAACGTTTAGTTATCTTTGTATCACTATAACCTCTATTTACACTAGTTGAAAAATTAAATAAATCGTTCTTGTTAGACCAACCAACACCTAGGGTTTTAGACTGACAATATTCACCAATACATAAATCCTTGGTACTTTCTGAAGTTACGTCGAAATTAAAACTCCATTTCCTTAAGGGGAAGCAACCGCTTTGTAGAACGGCGGACGTTTTATTGCAAATATCCAACAGTATGTCGCGTTGGTCATGCCCCGTCAAGAGATCGTCTACATAAAAGTCGTCATTGATAACGCTAGCGATGACGTCATCCTTACATTCTTTTGCCAGCTGTTTCAAGCAACGGTTACTAAGGTAAGGTGCCGATGCAGTGCCATACGTCACTGTGTTGAGACGATAAACTTGAATTGGCATGTTGTTATCAGTTCGCCACAATATTAGTTGTAAGTTACGTTGTTCAAGATGAATTAACGTTTGTCTAAAAAACTTCTCAATATCAGCGCAAGCTACATATTGATATTGCCGGAAACGAAGCAATATTGAGAAGATATCGTTTTGTAACCTAGGGCCCACATATTGAATATCATTCAACGAATTATTATTAGAAGTTGTCGCGCTTGCATCGAAAACAACACGTAATTTGGTTGTCACGCTACTTTCACGATATACCCCATGGTGAGGTACAATATAATAAGGCTTATATAAACTATTAAACTCCTCGAAACGCACCATGTGACCTAATTGCTCGTATTCTTGCATAAATTCACAATACATTTTTTTATACTGTGGCAAACGATCTAGTTTCCTCTCCAAAGATAGAAACCGCTGTTTAGCAGAATTATGTGAATCACCCAAACAATCAGGAGATTGTTTAAATGGCATTCTTACAGTAAACCTACCGTGCTGATCGCGTTCAGTAGTCTGCAAGAACAACTCTTCACAAAAACGATCCTCATCAGTAATAACGGGAGGGATATTTACTTCTTCGATTTCCCAGAACTTTCGTAGTTGAGAATCAATTAATGACAAATTGCACTGGACATCTGTCATGCCAGCCGCAAAAAAACGATTATTATTATAAACTGGACCCGATATAATCCAACCCACCAACGAATCTTGTAAGTACGGACCGGTGTGAAGTTTTATTTTATTTTCTTTTAGCAAATCCCAAAAGACATCCGCGCCTATTAATAAATCTATGTCGCTCGGTACATAAAATGTGGGATCTGCAAGTAAAATATTGCTAGGTACACTAATAGCATCACTATTAACGTGTGTCGAAGGCAACTTCGAAATGATGCTAGGCAACACTAAGCAATGTAAGGTTGTATTATATTCATATACCTTAGAACGAATATTAACATTGCACTTGTGACTGGACTGTGAAACGGTTTGTCCAACGCCACAAACACGTATAGTGGACTGTATTATAGGTAATTTTAAACGTTTACATAAGCTTTGAGTTATAAAACAATTTTGACTGCCGCTGTCAAGCAAAGCGCGAACTGTATGATAACAGTTATCAATATCAGCGATCTCAACTAACGCCGTAGACAGCAAGACAGTCTGTAACGATTTAGCATTATCTATAAACGCGTTACAACTACGATTATCAATATTGTCAGCTGTTTTACTAACGCAGTGTAATACAGACGACTGTGGCAACGTATTATTGATAACGGAACGTTGTGACGACGTATTTGGAATAACGCTATTATTGTCAACATGAATTAACGCATTATGTTTTTGTTGACATAATTTACAACGACCGAAATTACAATTCTCAATTGTGTGAGTGTTTGTACGTAAACAGTTTTAACAAACGTTTTTTGACCGAACAAAATTTAATCTTTCCTGTACCAACATATTTAAAAACTTAACACATGAATATAATGCATGTTTACCACTACATAACGGGCATGTCAAGTTATGTTTGTTTGTTATACCTTTACTACCTGATGAGACCTTATTATTATTAATCGCACTCGCATAACTAAGTGTAGTTTGAGAATTAAACTGTTTTTTATGATCAACTGACTGTTTACCCTCATGTTTACTTTGTGAATGTGTCTGATTATTTTTACTGCTACCCGAATTAATCATGTCTAGCATGTCAGACCTATTGTTTAAAAACGTTAATAAATCTTCTAATTTTAAGGGTTTAGAGGTTTTGTGTGAATCAGAGATAAGCGAGCTTCTGTAGTTCTCCCACTCGCGTTCAGTGGCAGAGTCAAGTTTACTGACAACTAAATAAATGATAAGCATATCTTCAAGTGAAGATTCAGCTTCTTTAAGAGAATTTAGGGCTCTCAGATTACGTAAAACGCAGTCTACTAACTTTCTGATCTGTGCCGGACATTCCTTACCCAGTGAAGGTGCCGCAAACAAAGCCTTTACATGGTTGTGTACCAGTAGCCTATTATTTTGATATCTAGCTTCAAGTAGGTCCCACGCGTTACTATAATTAGGTGCGGTAAACTCTAACGAACTGATAACATGTAATGCAGAACCACTGAGAGACGATTTTAGGTATTGAAATTTCTGTATAGGATCTAAGTCGTCGCGATCATGTATCATTGAAACATACGAGTTCCTAAATTCTAACCACATATCGAAGGAACCGTCAAAGACAGGTAGCTTTATTTGCGGTAATTTAATTGACACAGATTTCCCGGAAATGCACAGAGAATTATTCAATCCTATTTGTTCACAGTCGCCTATCATGGTCTTTGCAATAGCTACAATTGAATAATATTGGCACTCAAACGAATCTCTATAATCTAAATGTGACAGTAATTCTTTTTCATCTACAATTCTTTCTATTTTAGATTGCACGTCGTTAAATTCGACGAAGAAAATGGCTGCCGAATGAATACGCATTTGAACTTGAGTTATAATTACAGAATCTAAACAGGATCTATCTAACTTATTAATATAATTTGAGAATAATGTTAATCTACATTTAATTACACCACGTTGTTTTTTAAGATCAGATATCTGACTATCTAAACGAGAAATAGCTTCATCATCACTCATTTTGGTAGCTTATGAAAGTAGGTAGGTACTCACAGTTTTGTGTGTTCAGTCGTGTTTTCTTACCTGAAGACGGCCTCAGCGCTGCCAGTAGATCTGATTTCGATCAGTTCTGTAAAACGTTTAGGTACGATATTAACACAAGACGAAGACACCGGGGAAGGAGGGAAAAGGGTAACTGGATAACCTGACCGTTGCTGGCTGTTGCATCAATGGCTTCTGCTCAGTAATCTGTGGCTGGTCTTCCAAGTCTCCTCAACGTACTTCTATTTTGAAGTTCCACTCGCTTCCTAGCTTCTTCAAACCCGGCTCGTAGCGCGGCTGATATCTTCAAATGTGGCTCGAAGGTCCAATGTTTTGGCAGTGAATAGAGGGGGCAGGCAGGGCTTCTTCAATAACGCTCGAAATTTGATTTTAAATAAAAGTTTTAATGTTACTGTTATTTTATTACAACGTTTGACTTGTCACCACGTACGCACGGTCCTGCGTCTATATTGTTCTCTGCTTGAGCACACGGCGGACGGATCCTTTTTTTCCAACATCTGGTCGCAATCGTTTGGCTCTTTCAAAAGTCGACAGATGGCGTTGCTTGACGAAACAAAACCTTTTGATCAATAGCGCAAATGTTGTTATCGCAAATAAATATTCGATTAAATGAAAATTATGTTAATCGATATTGTACAAATTGATTATTTTCTTAAACGTTGTTCGAATTAGTAACATTACTTACATCTAAAGTTGTTATACCAAACAAGGGTGAACCGATAGATAAATGGTGCTTTCATATTGACGACACGGTTGGCGCAGTGGTTAAGCGATTGACTGCTGCTTTACGTGTCGCGGGTTCGATCCCCGCACGGAACATATATTTGTATGACCTGCAAGTAGTTGTTCCGGGTCTGGCCGTTTGTGTATGTGAGTTTAAATGTTTGTAAACGCACCCACGATACAGGAGAAATTCCTAGTGTGGGGCAACTAAATTGAATTTAATTAGATCACTAGACTAGATTGTCCTATAGAGCTGGACCAGCATGTAATCCGCTAAATTATAATATGCTTGTTTACAAAGTGAACTTTTATATGATTTTTAAATTTTCTTTCAAGGTATTTTGTTGTAACATTTAACACAGAAGTACCCCATAAAAGACTAACCTTAGTTAATCTGAAAAATGGTTGATCTATTTTATCTTTATTTCTAGTATTAAAATGATGTCTATCACATATTAGATTTAAAAGATGTCGATTTTTTCTTACATAAGTAAGTACATCATATTCACAGATAACTATATACTCATAATTTTATGAATGAATTGGCAAGATACCGTCATAATGTTTATCTTTTTAAATAGTTCCCTGAGAGATTCGTGGTGACCACAGAACTATTAGTAACTCTTAATTATTAGTTCTGTGGTGGTCACGTAGATTATAAATGGCTCTGTCCTCTGACAGCTCTCTTTTGCAAAATAAAGATGGATTCAATGTCAGCAGCCCGACCCCACAGTAAAATGCCATAATATACGACTTAATGCTGTGGAAGTAGCTTAAATAGACCAAACGCGCGGTTTTTACATCTGTTAACTGTCTTATCTTTCTATCCGCATACGCAACCGAGCTTACCCGTCCCGCAAGAGATGTTATAAATATGAGGTCCCCATCGTAATTTCTCGTATAGCGTGATTCCTAGGAAAACCGTGTGATTAATAAATTCCAGTTTTTCTCCATACAATATGATGTCACATCCGCTACTTCTAACATTAGGTAAATTAAATCGGATTATGAATTTATGATGATACCAAATTATTTACCGTAAACCAATCTTGTACATGAAGAATAGAGCTATTCATGTCATCCATGTTTTGTTCTCATTGGTATATTTTAAAGATCAATGATGACACATCATTGTTCTTTAATCTGCAAATAACACCACCTTCGGTTGATTTTGAAGTAATTGGAGTAACTCATTAATATAAACTAAAAAGAGGAATGGACCCAATATCGAAACTTGAGGAACGCCCATTGCCATTTCAGACCCTAACGAGTTTATGCCGTTTACTTGTCATTTTGTCATGTCATGTCATCTAACTTTTTCTTCACTTCATAAGTTTCGGTTTCGGCCGAAACTAGAAGAGGAGCCGAAAGATTTCATATAAAAGTTTCATCTTTATCTGTACCACAGATCAAAGAATACAAGTATCTATACTGAGGTTTCACATCTTAAAAAAATATTTTAAACTATAATAATTTACATGCAATCATTCTAACACACACTATCACGTTAATAGGTATTATTAACGTGATAGTGTTTTTTTTTTCCAATCAATAGATATTTTGTAAATAGAGAAATGCTTCATATTTTGCATTTATTTACCAGCTGTGTGTCGTCGCGCTTCTTTTTCTTTTCTATGCAGTCCAACTGAACAGTGACCGCGTAGTACTCTGTGGTGAACGCGCTTTAGCTGTTGTCAGCGCACACAACTTAGGTTCTAGTGGAAAAGCGTGGAAAACTGTGAGTCTTCGTTCGACAACGACATCTGTTAACAATGTAGGTATTTATCAACATCATTCTACGAACCAGTAGTTGGCAATCGTAAGCATAGATGGCGCTATCCATAATAAAGGAGACGGGGACTTCTGGGCCCAATTGTAATAAGTTGAGGTATGGCTTAAAAAAAAGGTTATGTTTTTCTAATTCAAAGTGTGAAAAATCAACTCAATTTACAATCTGGAAAATGAGAAATCCACTAATTAAGTTAAGGTTACGAAGTAATTGGAATATCGATTCAATTATAATCGATTAACGTTACATAGTTCATACTATTTACGAAAATGATTCCACCACATGATTAATTGAAATAAAATCTCTTGGAATTATACTTTAATAAATTAACTATTACGTTAACTAATTAAATATTTACATAGTTAAGATTAATCGATTTACGTTGACTAATCGATTATTGTATTTTTAATCTGTGCTAACTCTGACTTGACATGCTTGACATGACATGACAATATATTATCAACACTCGTTTCGTATCGTCTAGTGCGTGTGTGTTTTGAGTATTTATTGATATCTTGACCCTTGCTTTCCTACGGACTTCTGATCTTCCTTCTTGTACGACCCTTGCCTTGCTATACCGGACACGGAGAACCCAGCTTAAACGTTGAACTTGGACTTGTTATTTTGGATTCTACGAACGGCCTACCGATTGGATATTGATTGAAATCATGGATCGTTGTGTAAATTGTGGCATAGCGACTAGTCGCTGTAATACACTAGGTCGTCGAGCTTTGGATGACGAAATGGTATTAGCAGTGATTCGACAATGGCGTGCACTACAATCTGTAAGTACTTACTCACTTTCTGTTTAATAACTCACCAGCGTCTACCACGCTGGCTTGCAATCTTTAAAGTAAGTATATATAGGTAAACATTTAAAACCCACTTAGAGATACATTACATTGAAATAGGTAATTATGGGGCAGAGTAAATCAAATCATTAATTCGCATAGAACCTAGATATTGTACAATAGAGTTGTTATAAAAATATGGGGTACATTCTGCCTGAGTAAATAGATTTTTTGAAAAGGAAACATGTTATCTGTTTTTAAAACTTTTTGCATCTTTTAGGTAAACAGCAGTGACCATGTTTGCCAAGCTTGCTGGGACTTGGCTCTAAGATCACCTCTTGATGAACCTAGACATCTTGGCCACCGTAGTGTTTGTCTCCGATGTGGACGTTCTCTTCCATCAAGAGTCAGCCATTTAGTTCACACTGGCTCACCTCGTGAATTGAGAATTTATAATGTTATTCAAGAGTGGATTATGCCTGAAGCTGTAAGTTGAATCATAACATTGTGTTTTATAAACGCTTTTGTTGTAATTCAAATTGATTTATTACATACTTAAATGATCATGTATCATTTGTTGCAGATAGAAGAAACCAGTCGCATATGCCATACTTGTTGGGTGGCTGCAGACAGAGCTGCTGTCCATATGGTCTCTCGCCCATCAACTTCTTCCCAAGCAAGCCGATTTGAAGAAATACAGCCACCGGCACAAGTTGTTGCTGCTGACTCTGCAGTTGAGCAAATACATCCACCGGCACAAGTTATTGCTGCTGACCCTTCAGTTGAACAAATACAGCCTCCGGCACAAGTTATTGCTGCTGACCCTCCAGTTGAAGAAGTTCGAAGAAATCAGCCGGAACCTATGATTGTATTACCAGATTACATGAGAGCAATTGAAACAGAAAGAAGGTGCTTTATTGAAGGATGCCAGAGAACAGAGAGATACAGAGTTCCACTTACTACCAGAAAAATGTTGCTCAATTGGTATAAATATTATGTCCCTGAGAATAATCGTCTTTGTGAACGTCATTTAGTTATAGAAGCTTGGGATTTTCTTAACAGTTTGAGAAATAATTATGTACAGACTTTTACAGCAAAACATATCCAGGACATGATGTCTTTAGAAGAAGTTATAAATTCAGGATTACTTCATTTTGAGAGTATAGATGATATGGAAGACCATGTTGTTCACACATGGATAGGGTTAAACAAAGCACAGTTCCATCAAATGTTTAATGAGGTCCCTCAGTTATTAGAAATACCTAGAGCGTCCCTAGCTTTAGCAGCATATTTAATTAAGCTTAGAACTGGGGATTCTGATGAGAGGTTGTCAACTTTATTAAAAGTCTCTAGGCGAACTCTAGAAAAGTGGTTGCACCAAGTAAGAGATCTGCTGTATGAGTATTTTGTACCTAGACACCTAGGTTTACATCACATTAATAGGCAGCAAATTGTGCAAAGAAATCTATCTATACCTAAAACATTGTTTAGTAACTTTGAGGGAGTTGATAGGCCCATTGTAATATTTGATGGAACATATTGTTACATTGAAAAAAGTTCGAAAACACGTATTTTGTTTATGTTTTAGTTGATAGCTCTCGCAGAGGTAGGGAAGCAATATTAAAATATTATTGTAACTGCATCGTAGGCAAACGGACTGTAGGCTGCTGCGCTCATGTTATGTCAATAATATGGTACCTCAGTTGGGCTAGGTACCAAGAAAATATAGTACCACCTGCACAATTCCTAGATGACGTTCTTGTTATAATTGAAGATGAATAAAAATATTAATAAAAAACGATTTTCATTTTTAAACATCATCTCTTTCCCACTCTATAAAATATATTTTACATCTTATCTTTTATAAAAAAAAAACAAAAACCCGACTGCTAAGCGAACTAAAAAGACGTAAACAAGAAGAAAAGCATGCTGTGCAGTCGATGGATACGTCTGGTTTATATTTGTTTTTGTTTTTGAAATCACCTCTTAAAACCACTTATTTTGATAAGTACACGATCAGCTTGGAAAAAAAATGGGCCGCCCGAAAGCCGCAATTTTTTTTCTAAGTCACACTTGCAAGGTTAAAACCGTAGACAGATCTGTCAAAAATCAGATTGTTAACGTAACCTCACTTTTCCTAAATCTCTTTTATCTCGGCTCTCAGATTGCCAAAATCTGCAAAATTTTCAGTAATTGTTTGTTAATATAGTAGCTATCAATTGACACCAATTTCATCTTTTTACATCCAGGCCCAAAGTTGTATGAAAGCGTATCCGTCTCCATTGTAATGCTTGTGTAACGTTACGCTTCGCGATCACCACGCATCAGCCACTCAAACTCCCCAGGTTGACGCGCGTATAGATGATTCACCTCCAAAAATGAAAACTAAGTTTTAAAAAAAATATCAGTCCAGGGAGATGGGTGACGGGGGCCCAATTTCTCCTTTGCACCAAGAAGTTTGTCAACCTGAAGTTAGAAAGATACAAGAATATTTTGGCACGTGGCCAAAATCGGAACTAGCACCGCAATCTTTGATTATATACAATCTTATCGGAACTAACGCCTACGCCCGCGCTGCCAACATTTTGACGACTGATTTGTTCTAGATAAGTCAAAATCTGTGTGTCGGTCGTGGACGTAAGATATTGAAATCCTACATGAGTCGCCGAGCGCCAGTAACTTAAAGTCACTGCGTGTGTACGTATACCGAGCACAAGAACCATATTGGACTGTGCAGGTTACCCAGTACCAAGAAATTAGTGCCTAGTTCACCATGCACAGTAAAGTGACGCTGAATTTTGTTTTTGTGTGGCAACATAATATAAAGTAATCTGGGTAGCAACATCTAAAACTATTGTGTCTATGGGCAACAATGACATTCATGACATTGACAACTTTCTTACTGTATTCCACTCAGCCTACTGTCAAAAATTATACGCAAATCAGATCTGGAACATTTTGTTTCTATTCTGAAAAATAAATATGAAGATATCAATCGAATCATGTCGTTTGCGATACAAATGCTAATCCACGCCAGTGTTACACGATTGTGATCCAGATCTGCAAGTGTAGTCGGCGACATGTATTGTTTGCAATGGCTAATCCCCGTACTACTAATACCGAAGCCCGTGAACCCGGCTTTAGTGAACACACATGTTATGTTCATGGTGTTATATTTGATAGGATTCTTCCTCGAAAGGAAGCCGTGTACCGTGTGCAGTGTAGTCTTCCTCGCGGCAGTGATACTAATTTGTTATAGCGGTATTGGGAACTGTTTATTCTGGGCCAGTCAGTGTGAAGCTGACAAGTACGATACCTAGCTGCGCCTGCAATTCTTCCAGAGTTATCTACCTAAGTGCTCAAAATGCAAAATATTGCACTGGTCAACATAAGGCCAGGAAAATCGTGACGATGTGAGGCTGAATATCAACACCATTGCCTTGTGCATTGTAAATAGACTTTTTTTTATTTATTTACATCTCATAAATTAAGTACTGTAATAATTTGTGATTATGAATAATTCCAATATTATGGAAGTAATGTGCCGATCTGTACTTAATATCAGAATTGTTATGTTGATAAATAAGAAAGTGATGATGTGATGTACATACAGTTGTTATAATATTAGGATAATGTAATAACAATTTGGGGATAACTGATTGTTTTATTGAACTAATACTTTGTAATCATTCTCTTGCCCTTATCCTAATTTATTTGAGGTTGTTGCAACAATCTTCTTCCATATTTCTCTATTAGGACTGCTGAGCTCACAACTAATAGAGTTAAAAAAATAAAGAAGTTATGATAAAAAAAATTTGGTCCGTTATTTTCCTAGTGGTTATTCTACCTCTCAACTTTCATACAAGAAATGCAATGACATAATATATAATATAAAGTTTTATATAATATAAATATGAGACAACATCCACACAAGGTCTTCAGGTACCGAACTAGGCAGAGCCTGTACTACGGTAACCTGATGACTGATATACATACTTATATACATACACACACATGGAAATAAGTTTAGGTAATGTACATAGTCATACACAGTGAGTGGACATGCAAAAGAGTTGAGATGAAAAGTTACAACTGTCCCACAAAAATCGATAGTGGTACATAGTACCCTTCTATGTACAGTATTAGCTTAACTTAATATATTATTTTCAAATTGCATTGAGACGACAATAAACGAAAACAAAGGCAATACTAATGCAAAGGATTATTTGAAAATTTATTTTTATAAATCCTACTTAACTTTGTTTTTTTTTTTTTTGTACAAACTAAATAGTAGTGATGGACTGACTATGGGTTTTCCCGATCAGCCGACTAGCTATAATGACTAAAACCTTTGGACATATTTGACAGTTTTGTATGTAGACTGGGAATGTCATTAGATAAACGAAGTTTTTATTGTCGTCTCCAGTTCCACTTTGTAAACAAATTCGAATAACATTATACAGGAAACAAGTAATGTCGTTAACTTAATACCTAGTACCTATTTCGGTATAACAAATAGGTACAATACTCTCTTTTTGCGTGATTGAACTGAAACCACTTACATATCAGGTAGGTACCAACAGCTCCTATCTAGATGGGTTTGGCTTTATACCTACACTTAATTTCTTTCTGATAGGTAATTTTAAATGCAATGTTTTAATTTTGACTGCATTGCTCAGGTTATTAGGGTTTTAGGTTTTGTAGGTACTTACCTAATATTTTTTTGGGTAAGTAGGTACCGTAAAATGGGGTTAATCGGGACGAAATTTTAAAATGGATTTTAACGTTGATTTAATATAGTTTGTTACCAACAAGGGCACATAACCGTTAGTTATAATACAGTAAACATATTAGAGTCCTTTTTGGCAGCAAACAATATTATTTGTTAACATCCCTTTTAAAGTTTCGTCCCGATTCACTCCTGCATCCCGATCAATCCCGATTACCTAATCCCGTTTTACCGGTATAGGTAAAGAATCAAAGATAGGTCCTATGATAGTCCTAAAGTTATTTCGACGCCCGGCTACTGCAATTTTTATAGCGTGGTTTCATACCAATCAAACTCAAACTCAAAGCATTTATTTCAAATAAACCAATTACAGGCACTTTTGAATTGTCAAGGGGTCGGTCAGTCAGAAAGATGAAGCTAGTTGCCCATTCCAAAGCGTAGTAGGTACCTATGGAGAAGAACAGACAAGAAACTCCATGGACACTCTTTTAAATCAAAATATTGTTACAAAAAAGTGGTTACATCATTCATGTTGTAATTATACATGTGAGAACGATGTAGAAACACGTGCACGTTAAAAGCGTCCGTAATAAAAAGATAAAAACAATTATGGAATTAAAATAAGCCGTGGCAGCTAAGAAATGACCAGTGCCTACTGACGGCGCCCGTTCACGAACATGACGTATGGATCAGCACCATTCAGCTCAACCATTTTGAAGGGAACTCAATGATCCAATACACACGCCACCACCAGCGACACATTTGAGTGAGCATGACATACTCTCAGCCGCCAGGGCACATTCAAGTCAATGAAAGACGAACCCAGTAAGCTTTATAGTGGGTACATAGTGCTCACACGTGCTATGCAATTATACAATACTAAGAGATTGAATTTATACAATGCAAAGATAGGTTGTACAATCTTCATCAGCTCCAACATTATTTTCGAATGCTAATTAATTAGTTTACGCGCCCTTGTGGAGCAGGACCAGCCCTGAGCCAAGCATTTTTGTCAGCGATATAATCCCCCAACTTATAATATGCTTGGCTGTATAGTGTGCGTTTTATACAAGATTTAAATTTCGTTTCATTCAGTTGGAGTATGTGGGGAGGTATTTTATTGTAACATTTTAAACAGTACCCCATGAAGGATGAGTCTACTTTAGCCAGTCTGAAACCTGGTTGAACTAATTGGTCCCTATTTCTAGTCCTATAGTTGTGTCTTTCACCTCTTTTACTGAAAATATTTAAATTTTTCCTTACGTACCTACATGATGTTTTCATAAATTGCTTGTTGTATTGACAAGGTACCGTCATGATGTTAATGTCTTTAAACAGTTCCCTTAGAGAGTCGCGCCTGCGGAGGCTGTATATTGCTCTGATAGCTCTTTTCTGCAGAATAAAAATAGACTCAATATCGGCAGCCCGTCCCCATAATAAAATACCGTAAGACTTGATACTATGAAAATAGCTGAAATAGACTAGCCTCGCGGTATCTACATTAGTAAATTGACGGATTTTCCTTACAGCATAAGCTGCTGAACTTAGCCGTCCTGCAAGAGATGTCAAATGAGGACCCCATTGCAGCCTTGAGTCGAGCGTTATCCCCAGGAAAACAGTTTCATCGACAAATTCTAGTTTATCATTATTCAATACTATGTCACAATCACTACTTTTAACATTCGGTAAAGCAAATCTTATGCATTTCGTTTTTTTTTCCATTTAATACTAAATTATTAGCAGTGAACCAATTATGTACCTGCAGTAGGGCATTATTTACGTCGTCAAGATTTGATGCACGTCTATTTATCTTAAAGATTAAAGAAGTATCGTCAGCAAATAACACCATTTGTGGTTGGTTTTTAAATAAATGGGGTAGATCATTAATATATACTAAAAAGAGGAAGGGACCTAATATCGATCCTTGTGGAACACCCATTTGTACTTTTAAATGAGGTGAATTGACACCATTTATTTGCACTTTTTGTTGTCTATCATTTAAATAAGATTGTACTAAACTAAGCGCGAGTTTACCTAGTCCGTAGATAATGCTCAAGTTTTAAGAGCAAGGTTTCGTGATCAACGCAGTCAAATGCCTTGGAGAGGTCACAAAAGATCCCTATGGCATCTTGGGCCTCCTCCCACGCTGTAAATATTTGTTATAATAAAGTGACACTGGCGTCAGTCGTACAACGTCCTTTGGTGAAACCATATTGCTGACCGTGTAAGATTTTGTTGGTGTTAAAATGATTAAGCATTTGATTGAGCATTACCTTTTCGAACACCTTGTTGCTTGCACCTTTGCAAAAGTCTTTTATTCAAACTTTTACTGAAAATAAGCACTTTTTGGACGTCAAAATTACATAAGACAGTGCCCCAACCAAAACGCCCGCCCTTCAACACTTCCTAAAGCTTTAGCTGGAATGATGAAGTGGCGCAACGAACTCACCAACAGCACAGCTGTCTGTTCAGTTAGAAGAAACTGGATTATATCCAATAGTAAGTAGGTAATTAACATAGACGCACATATTTCATATTGCGAAACAATAAGTTAAATTATTTGCCATAATTATGTCGGCTAGCACACACCAACAAAAACATTGAAAACTATAGGTAGGTAGGTACCTACATAGTCAAGCAAAAATTAATAACAAAAACGTAAACAGAACTTAACACCTAAATAAAACCCTCCAGGCATATCTATAACTGCCTACATGCCAGTGGGGCATTGGTACCTAATTAGATAAAGTTTTTTTTTGTATACCTACTAACAAATCAATGGACTCTGTCTGAAATATAACATTTTTAAAGATCACCCATTACCTACCACCTCGCTATATTTGAGGGAAAGAGGCAACCCGACCGCCGACGCTACCGCAAGCAGTGACATCTAAAATCAGCATGACAAACTTTCTGCTGGTTACTTAGGCAACTGCAATAATATGATCAATGGTCAAGGTCGGTAGCTAACCACATAATGCAATTTACTGCAGCGGCCAGCAAAATAGGCATTGATGGACGAACGTGTAAATGTGGGCCGAGGCACACATACGTAATTCCATCAATGCCTAGTTGTGGCCAAGGCTTGTATAGTACTTTTCTCAAATAATGCGCGTAAAATAAAATACAAGTAACTTAAGTGCTTTTCAAAATCAATGACGAACAACAATAATTTTTCCCGCGTTAAAGTGTTCATTTGTTTTTTTTTTTCTCCAATAGACAGCTTTCTATTTGCAAGCCAGTTCGAAATTTAAATAAAACCTTTGTTAGGTTAGGTACCTTCTTGGTTGCCATGTTTCGGAGTACAAGATCGTTCCATTTGTAAATTACACGATACTATATGAGTTTACTATGTAATTTATTTGGCCGGTAAACCACGATAGATATCGATTTTCATACAACTTCTGCCGGCCGCTGCTCGCATGTATTTGGCCAGTACAGAAATTTCGATTTATCTCGAAGAATGTTGTCAAAATAATGCTCTTTCCAAGCGTGTTTGAGAAAAAAAATATTGTAATGAGTAGGTACCTAGATTATGTCTAAATGTGTGTCTATGACTAAACACAATCACGTCACGACTGTCATTTAACACTCCGTGATACTAATCACTAGCTGCGGAACGCGGAACGCGGTTTCACCCGCATAAGTCTCGATTCCGTGGGGTTATCGGGATAAAAAGTATCCTTTGTCCTAATCCAGATCAAGGTCTACCCATGTGCCAAATTTCATCCAAACCCGTTATCCGTTCAAATTAAAAAAAATCAAATCAAATCATATTGGTTTGCAAACATGGGTAAGTATTTAGTAGGTACATAGATGTTTAATTTAAAGAGTTCTCCATGCTCTACCGTCACATGGGCATGCAAAAACATATAATTATTTAATTTACACAAATTTAAAGTTAATATAATTTTAAATAACAATTTAAGAGAACAAAATAATACAAAATATAAATTAATGTCAAATCGTTGGGATGACAGTAAACATGTCACAATAATAAAATAAAATAATGGCAAATGTCAACTAAGGTTATCTACAGATAAATTTATTACAAAAAAAATAAAAATTTTAAATGTCATCAAGGTAGGCACAATAAAAATAAAATAAAAAAGTCAAATGATATTATAGCATGTCAATCGGTCAGTGATTCATCATTAAGGAAGTCGTCAATTGTGTAATACTAATAACATTTTTCAATAAAATTAATAGTTTGATTAGTGCCCCTTTAAATTTGAATATTTTTTTTTTGTTTTTTTTTTTACCGTTTTAGCATGAAAGCGTAACAAACGAACATACAACCACAAAAAATCAAATATTTTCTCTATATAATACTAGTAATGAATTTTATATTATCTCATGAATATCTCGCACACTATGAAAGTTATAAACGAAAATAGTGATTATAATAGGTATTAGGTAACTTGTACCTATTAGGTATAACTAGTTCGGTAAGCTTCGGTAAGTTTAAGTTTTTTAAAGATGCATTCGCCTGTAATGTAACAATCCAAGATACTAGGTACTGCTACTGTAACGGCTAGGGTTTTGAAAGTAGACTTTGCCACCAATACAGGCCGCCAATTGCTAGGTAGTGTAGGGAGGTCATTGAAACCAGCAGGATAGATTAATTAATACATATATTATAGGTAATTAAATAGGTAGAAGTAACACAGCTAGTTCGCAGGTACTTAAAGGTTACATTACAGGCGGGAGCGCAGTTAGATAGATAGATAGATAGATAATACGGGCTGGTGTCCGCAACTCCACGACAATGCGCGTATTTTGCGTACGGGTGGGAAAATCGGTTATTCGATCCACCCCAGCTCCTCGAGAAAGGCCAGCAACGCCTTGGTGTTGCTGACAATCTCACGTAGGGTACCTGGGTTGCCGAAGTACTTTGCCCTGTATGTGGTGACCACCGGGCAGCTTAGAAGCACATGGGCTGCTGTCTCGTCCTCCTCCATGCAGGCCCTGCACAGCGGACTGTCCGTGACTCCTAATACAAAGAGGTGTTTATTAAATGATCCGTGACCAGTTACAGCTGCTGTGACTGTACGCAGCTGTTGCTTGGTTAGTCGGAGAACCTGTTTCGTGAAGCGGCCATCGATTGTGGGGAGTGCTTCCCTAGCCTGCCTGCACTCACGTTGGTCCACCCATAGTTTGTGATGTTGGTCCCTGGTGCGTTTCCTTACCAGAGTGCGTATGAACCCGAAGGGGAGTGGCACGATGGGTTCGGGACCCACTGGTACAGCGTTCGACCCCCTTCTGGCAAGTTCGTCGGCTGCATCGTTGCCTAGCGAGCCGCTGTGTCCTTTGATCCATTGAATGGTTATGTTATTGAGGTTGCCCACCTGGTTTAGGCGCTGGTGGCACTCGTATATTAGCCCAGAATGACGGTGGGAGCGCAGTTACAGATTCATAAAACTGAACAGTCAATTATGTATAATGTTTTGTTTGCAAATACGATATGAGAAAAATAATTGAAAGTTTAAAAAAATAAAACGGTTCGGCAGTAGGTGGGTAGGTCAACGACCGCACGTCAAAACAAGGAGTAGATATTATTTAGAGGTGGTCCAAAAAATATAGACGTCCATAAAAAAAAAATGATTCGTCATACCTAGGGGTATCCGAAAATACCCCATGTATGTTCCGCGAATTGTGATAGTATTAAGGTATAATTAACATGATTTATTTTTTTTATTTTTTGAGAAATTTGTTCGGGTGACAGCTTTAAAAATTTACATTCGGTTAAAAGTTGATTTACTTTTTCAATGTATGTTTCAGGTTCTACTAGTAAATTTTAACCTACCCCGCGTTCTAACCAAAAAGATCGTTCGCTGAAATACGCGATCGTCGCGTTCCTAAGCTACTCATCAATTTGTTCGGAAAACCGGAACGCTCACGGCCCACGACGCCTTCACACGTCCACGCCACACGCCACACGCCACACGTCCGGGTTCGCCGAACAAAATGAACGCGTCGATCACATACACCCGCGACTATATTATGACTGCTTACATGACTAAAACAACGACAAACAAAAATCCTAACACTAAAATTAATGTATTGGACCTTAAGTTGTAGGCTTGTAGGTAATGTTTAGATCAAAGCATCGCGCGTCGTCGGGGGACGATTAAATGAAAATACATTAGGTACCTATACATTTTCATTAGTGCTGGGCCTCGTCTGTTTGGCGTTTCCCACAGTGAAGTTAGTTACTAATTTATCAAATTCAAATTTTGTATAAAACGCACACTATGCAGACAGGCATATTATAAGTAGGGGGATTATATTGCTGATAAAAATGCCTGGCTCAATGCTGTCCTGCTCCACAACCAATTGATTAACATTTGAAAATACTGTTGGAGCTGCTGAAGATTGTAAGACTACCTTTGCATTTAAAATCAATCTCCTTTGTATTATATAATTGCATAAGGCAAGTGTGAGTACTATGTACTATCGAGCTACCATTTACCGGCTAATGTCTTTCATTGTATTGAATGTGCCCTGGCGGCTGATAGATGTCATGCTCACTCAAATGTCTCGCTGACGGTGGTGCGTGTGTTGGATCATTTAGCTCCCTTCAAAATGGTTGAGCTGAATGGTGCTGATCCATGCGTCAAGTTCGTGAACGGGTACTGTCAGTTGGGACTGGTCATCTCTTAGCCGCCACGGCTTATTTTATTTATGGATTGTTTTGTTTGAATTTATATTTGCTGTACTCTGGGACACTCAACGTGTACGCACGGCTACACATCAAGCTATACATTTCCAGTATAAGCTGATCTTGCATTGTATAGGATTTAATTACAATGAGAGTTCAGTGTAAACTGGAAATGTATAGCTTGATGTGTAGCCGTGTGTACGTCTTATTTACATCGTTCTCACATACAACGTGTCGTTTTGCATCCTCGTCAAATTTCAGGAGGCTGTTATGAAAGACATAAATAATCAAATAAAATTACGATCCTGCTCAATAATTAATACATACTTGTTTTTTAGGTATTTAAGTTTGAGAGTATTTTAGAATACTCCACTTTCAAAGAACAAAATCGCCCCGTTGCGTATGCGGTAGGCAGTGTCGTACGACTATGTCGCTGTGTGCATGCGTTACAGTTACAGCGCAGTTACAGGGCGGTATCACACGGGCCCTACACATGCCGATTTCCGAAAAATACAAAAAATAAAAATAAATACCTACTTATTTTATTATTGATTCGTGTCGAGAATCATTAGCATAGTTACCTCCTCGAATTTGACGAGGATGCAAAACAACACCTTGTATAATAATTATACCTCTATTCAACATTAATGATGTAGGTAACCTAATATTTATGTAACAATATAATTTTGAGAGTGAGATTCTTGCCCTTTCTTCTCCCTATGTAGCTCTACGCTTTCGAATGGGCAACTAGCTTCATATTTCTGACTGACCGACCACTTGACAATTCAAAAGTGCCTGTAAATGCTTTAATTGAAATATATTGCTTTGAGTTTGAGTTTATTCTCATTTCTCTTTGCTACTCCATCATCAGACCCTGATCACCTCATATCTATAACCTTTTCAGTGAGACCATTCCATTCGATTGATCCCAAACACGATACTTTGCTGTATGTTGGTGAGGGAGTTGGGTATCCTGCAAATTCCTGGTGATGCTGCAGTTTCAGTTCAAGGTTAGGTACTATGTGCTTCTAATATAAATGAAGTAATAAAATACCAAATTTCGACTCGATCAGCCCTGTGAAACATATACTCACATCCCTTCATCAACTAGAAAATACCTAGCTGATAATCGTCAAACGGCTGAACAGATTTTATTGGATTATAGCTAAGAATTCTCGATTTAGTCACCATTCGAACAAAACAAAAAAAAATATTGGTTCAGCCGTTTGGGAGCTACGATGCAATGACAGACACACAGCCTTCAAACTTATATCACCCCTCTTTTTTGCGTCGGGGGTTAAAAACCGCAGTGCATAAGTCTAGCAGTCCTATGCTGAACAAAACGTAACACAAAAGGATCTGTTTTAGTAGGTAAGTACTCGTAACTAATTAGTACGTACCCTATAGACATGCATTCTCATTAACCTAATTTCTATTAAATTACTAAAGTTATAATCAAATGGATGTATATTCGATTTCATTCATACGTGATTACATAGGTAGGTACAATCACCCGCTGGGTGGTAATAATTTAACGTTGACAGCGCCTTTATATCGTAACGTTAAGGGCGATTTTCGTAGAGCTGATTTTTCAATAATCAATCTGAAGAAAATCTGATAGTATGACATAATTATTTTTAATACAAAAGCTGTAACCACAATATTTATTCCTCAGATAAAAGTTATCAGACTCTTGAAAATCAGCCCTTAGTCTTGTATTGCTCATTGTAAAGATTTTATATTGTAATTCTGTACTTGCATACATTATTTGTTACGCTCGCGAATCATATTTTGATAACATACAACCTGACACTGACCTACAAATGGCAATAACCCTAAGAACATTTGAATTTCGTGGGCTACTTTAGCACATCCCCCTTATGAACAATCGCATTCTGATCTGTCAGATGTCTCGGTATGTAATGGATGGTCACCCATCAACGGCAAGCGTTGCTTAACCTTGAAGATCGACCCGTGTGGCTGTATATAACCTAACGTATCGATAAAACGCGGTTAATCGGGACGAAACTTTAAAAAGGATGTTAACATTGAAATAATATCGTTTGCTGCCAAAAAGGGCTCACAAGAACACATAATATTGAGGTTAACACATTAAGAGTTTAGAGTACCTATATTGTATTATAATTAACGAATAAACGCCCTTGTGGGCAACAAATTATATTATTTCAACGTTTTTTATGGTGTGTTATGATAGGATAAGGCATAAGTTGCGATGCGAGACGAAATTGTCACAAGATGTTATATCGCTGTTTGAATATTGGTACAGTCATCAGCAGAACAGTGTCAGATGGGCAGGGTCGTATTCGGATGTATACAGGTCGGAGTGCGGCGTGATGCAGGGGGGGGGGTGGGGGGTTTGACCTCGCCGCTTCTCTTCAACCTGTATATGAACCAGCTGATTGGGGAGCTCAGCAGCACTAAAGTCGGGTGTTCTATTGATGGGGTTTGTGTAAACAACATCAGTTATGCGGACGACATGGTGCTGCTGAGACCCTCGCTCTCTGCACTACGTAAACTGTTGTGTGTCTGTGAAACTTACGCAGAGGCCCACGGGCTCAGATATAACCCAAAGAAGAGTGAATAGGTACATGATCTTTAAAGCGGGTGCTAAAAGTTAGGTACTCAACTGCACCTCCTGTCACTCTTTGCGGATCACTTTTGAACATGGTAAAGCGGTTCAAGTAGGTACCTATCTGGGTCACTGGGTCTCTGAGGATTTGTCTGACAATGCGGACATTGAGAGGGAACGTAGGGCGTTGTCTGTCCGGTGCAACATGTTGGCTCGTAGGTTTGCGCATTGTTCTTCGCAGGTGAAGGTAACCCTGTTCAAGGCGAACTGCCAGACCTACACGACACGTGTAGCCTGTGGATCAACTTCACTCAGCGGGCGTACAACGCTCTACGCGTTCAGTACAACAATGCGTTTAGGATTCTGTTGGGGCGGCCACGATTTTGTAGCGCGTCAGCGATGTTCGCTGAGGCTAGAACCGATGATTTTCACGGTATAATTAGAAAAAGGAGTGCGTCGCTTCTGCGCCGTGGCCGTGGCAGCTCGAACAGGCTCCTAGATGTGCTGTCCGCGCGGTGGGACTCGCCTTTTTTGCGGAGGTGGCTGCAGCTGCACGCTAGCGCCTGCGATTATTATTAAATGTACTTAATATTGTATTAATTTAATTTTGGTTTCGAATTTTATAAGTTTGCGATTTTATGTTATTTTATTGTGTAGGTACTATGACTTGTGATTTTATTTTGTAGCGAGACCTGTAAAATTGACCTATGGATATTTTTATCTGAAATAAATTATTTGATTTGATATAATCCATTTCAAAGTTTCGTCCCAATTAACCCCTGCATCCCTAGTAACCCTGTTTTACGGTAAATAAAATAGAAATACGCCTCTTCTCCTTTCTGGGTTAGTTAGTACTCTAATACAAGGAGAAGGTCCAGGGTCCTATTTTCGACTGGCACTAATTATTATTTTATTACTTTAAAAAAGGCTTACCGACTAATTACAAATAAATAAGTAACAACAACATAATCATCAAGTTGCTAATAACAAGCCTCCACAGATTTATAGCATAGGTATTGATTACATAAAGCCGAACAATTAAAGTACATAAGTAAGTAGGTTAGCTAAGTTATATTTATTTGATTATGTTGCTAATATGAGTTTAAGAACCACTAGCCGCTGCATCATTCACAAAAAATGATTTGGCTAAGAGCGTCCTTGCTGTGCTTATCTTAGAGCAAAATAAGTCACTGGTGGCTGGGACAAACTGGATGCGAAAGGCGGGGAGCGGGTGTTGTGGCGCAGAGCTTGTGAGAGACGTCCAGCCGTGAACTGCGATAGGCAGAGTGGATGACTAAAGGTGCTCCCTCACTAGGTTACAGAGCATTACAGTGTGCAACCTGTAATGTTACAGTTTTGGTTTTGAAAAAATTCATGGCACCAATATCGTTTCTTCTGTTTTTTTTATCGTAATTAACAATGTCGAATAATAATAAACATTGTCGCACTCAGCACAATGACCGCTTCATCTGACATTGTGGAATCAACTCGGCATACTCGTCAACTAGACAATGGAATACTCGTCAGTCAGGGAGGCAGTATTGTAAGGCAATGCTCAAAAACGAATCTGAAATGTTACATTACAGGCGAACACTCCAGGTGAGGGTGCACGTTTATGTTACAACACAACAGCTACGATGACTATATAACTGATCTTGTTACCTGCTTACAAGCATGGGTCATATTCGAATTAAGAATGTCAGCAGGCACAGTAGGTGTTGTTAAAGCACCACAGCCACCTAGCGCAGATGGTTGGCAAAACCAAATTTGGTTTTGATGGAGCCTATTTTTGCTATTCCAGAATACATAAAAATAGGTATTCACACTTAAAGAGGTTTATTGTCATGAGGCATTCAATTAATATGTACAAAATTGAGTAATAAAGAAGTGTACTTGAAAAGAAAACACAATTTACACCAATAAGTTGTTTATTATGTGTGAATACAATGAGATAGTCATCTTTGACGGTTTCTTAAAGTTAACATAATAAGTTGGATAGATGGTACATAGTGAGCCTTAACCTAATGAACTGGTATGACCTGCAACAAAAAAAAGTTCATTTAGAGATTGTGCAAGTGAGAAATCAAAAAGAATATGGGTATGATAGTAATGGTAAATGCTTTCATAACTGCTGTTGTTTTATCATAAAGATGGACATAGGCTTTGTTCTATTAACGTTACACCTAGAAACAAAAGACATATCAACAAAAGCAGGCAGCCTACAACAAGTACAAATACCATTTGTTAAGAGCCTTAATTACTTCAGTTGGGCTACGACCCCAAATTTAGGCATTATCAGGTGATTGGGCGAAGATTTTAGAGATCCATTATTTAGTAACATAACCTTCAAAACTTTCATTTTTTTCGGTACAAGATCCAATTTAACTTATCCCGTAACATGTTTTAAATATAAATGATATTTACCGCTTATCGCAGTCTCCTGGCTTCACGCTCAGATTCGAGGAGTGTCAGGATGTCACCATCGCGCACGGGTCCCTTCACGTTCCTGATAATCTGACGGCTAGTCTCTCCAATGAACTCTACTTTGACCTGGGTACATTGTCCCTGGGAGCCGGTACGGCCCAAGACCTTGACAACGCGAGCGAGAACGTTTGGTTTATCCATTTTAGTTCAGTTATCGAGCAATTTCGTGAATAATACACGTGCACCTTGAATGGCGTGTGTAGAAAAGAAATTGACAGCACTGAGTGATGTTACTTGTTAGTAACTGAAGAATTCAATTTAGTTAGTCGATTATAGAAATAGTTGGTTTGCATTCTCAGTGCTTGTACCGATCAACCAAATTTAGTTCGCTTACGGTTTTTAATAAAGTGAAAAGTTATCATTAATTCATAAATCTGTCAACATGACGGCTGCTGACCAAACCAAGGCGTTTAATCAAATACAAATGAATTTGTTAATAATTAACCCAATAAAATATATAACATTTACACAAGAAACAACCGACTTCCAAAAAAAGATACTACAAAGTGAAAAATAATTTTAATTTTGGAAGTCGGTGGCAAAAAATGAAATTAGAAAATCGAACATCTTTTTTTTTAACACTAGGTTTTCTAGCTATCATTATAATACCCCACACAAATTCGTATACCATTACTTCCTATGTAAATAACAGTGACAGGAAGTTTTATAACATCATCAACACACCCAAAGTGTATGAAAAAATACGTATTATTGAAGCTACCTCAAAAATTACCAAAGCATACTTACAAAAATTCACGTGGGAGCACCGCGCAAGCTTCTTCTACCAAATGGAAAAATAATTTTCATAATCGGTCCACAATAAAATTACATACAGACGAACATGAATGTAGAACCTCCTCATTTTGAGGGTGGGTCATACTCATAATCAATCAAAAGGACTAATAATAAGGTTTCGTTGGCCTCTTTGAAACAATCTGTCAACTCCACAGACTAAGTAAGTTGAATCGGTTTACCGATTCGACATACCAATCGCAACCATGTGGTTGGCCAAGGCTATTTTATTAAATTGGACTTAGCTTACATTAATCATCCGACAATGGTTGAAATCATCCTTAAATAAAGTAATAATTATTTTATACAATTAAATATCCAATCGTAACAAAACAAAAAGAGGACACATTTCGGTTTTTTGCGATAATCGGTTTTTAAAACGGCACATCGCTACTGACATAAGATTCCACGTCAATCGAGTTGGAAAGAAAATTGGCATTTTGCCTCAAGTTACTTGCTCCGTTGGTCTGTTTGTTACAAAAGTGAATGGCCTACAATCTAGTTTGGTAGTCGCCGCAGTTTATAACACTTATAAATAATAAATTACATATTAAATCACAATGAAGTTAATATATTTGACTCTTCTGGTTCTCCCTGCGGCTCTCCTGTGTTTCCAAAGCGGTAAGTACACTGATAAATGTTGAAATATATGATATAACTAGATATTTATAAGTACGTGGCATCATATAAGTTACACTTTTTGAGAGAAAGTCTTCGCCCAATTTTTTTTTATAGTATTACAAACACCAGTTACTTAGTGTCAAACCAGAATATACTACTTAATATCTCATTATTGCAGGTATTACTTAGTAACCTCTGTTTTACTTGATAAGACATCTCACAGCAGATCCTTATTCTAATGTTAAGAATCGGCTGCAATTCATGATTACCCCTTGAATGACCCCTTGTATTTCAATGTGTTTTATAACTGCCAATGATTTGGAAAGTGGTCATGTAATATTCACCTTTCATAATACTTTAGTACCCTTCTAAATATAAATTGCAGGTTACTGAAACTTTCTTTGAAAAGTCTTAATTTCTGAAGTTAATCCATTCATGGTAAATCAAATCCTTGAACAGATGCATTTGAAAGACAAGTTTGTGGCCACTATCGAGAGAATGAGTGCCATATGTTTGTATTGTATCATATTATAATCAATGTGTAACATTAATTATGTAAAACAAATATCTAGTTATTAAAAGTAATAATTTGCAAATTCAGGCACTGCCCGGGCCATCTCACACAATGTATGATACATTCAACCTTAAGATTTCTTTGTAAGGGTCAATATTAAACCACTGTACTTTCAGCTTTGTATGTTAGTATGTAGATGACATTACCAAACAATGCTTCACACAATGCTTTCTAATATGTCCTCATTTGCAGTGATTTTATATCAGAATATGTTTTTTAACACTATTTCAGTGGCAAGGGTTAACACTCGGTTTCTCAATTGAGAATTTGCGGTTCAGAACTTGTAAAACTCTAGTTAATTATTACTCATGGTGATTGCTTTAATGTATTCTGTAACATTGAATGAATCACCATAAGAATTGCTAAACTTATCACAATCTGAACTTGAAATTCTCAATTCAGAAACTGGGCATAAAAGTCTTTTACAAGGTAGTCACAAAATATTTCAATTTAATGTAGTTTTTTACGCCTTCTTTGCCTAATTTAATGACCAACTACAAAGAAACTAATTTATTAATAGAAAAAGACAGACTAAATATTTTTTAAACACCATGTTACAGGCAACACAATTTTGGCGAGAGCTGAGGAAGACGAGCTTGATGATGTAGTGGACATCGAGGGTGAAGACAACCAGGTGGTCGGGGATGACACTCTTGGAGATGATGACGACTCCATTGTCAAGTCCTCGCAAGACGTAGATACCACAATCCTGTTCACAAAACCTATTACTAGCTTAGGAGATGCTGTATTTGGTAAGGACTTTAGATTAAACATTTATTTTTTAAATAAATATTTGAACATATAATTTAAATCTATTAGCTATCTTGAAGCTCATTGCATGTTAGTTGAGATCAATAAAATGGTGTACCAAAATTTATGGAAAACTATTTAAAAAAGTGCTGACAACATCCTCTCATATTATTAAATTACTTGAATGTCACTTTAAAGCTAATAAGAACTATGATTGCCAAATAGTTGACTAATTTTTTGGACAATAATGGGCAATTATTATTTATTGGATCATTGGTATCATTAATTAAAAAAACAATTCAATAAACTTACATAATTATATCACTTCTAAGTGCATAAGTTATTTGATTTCCCTTTATTTATTCTATGTCCTTATTTATACATATATATTTTTTTTTATTCCAATACAACTTTAGCAACTTGAAATCAATTGCACTTCTATTAACAGACTTGACCCTAGCAACAGTCCAAATACATTGCTTTAAGCCGTAAATCACTTATTATAATTATTTATTCTCCCAACATATTATTTAATTTTGAATTATACATAATTTATAGCCTTTTTTAATTTTATATTAAAAACTGCAGAATAGTCACCAATTCGATATTGTACTAGTTGTGAAAAAAAAAATGCATGCCAACTGGTGGAATATACCTGGAACCGAACTTTATTCTGTAACAACTGACCTGTTAAACAAATAAACATTTTCCATTGTGTTCTACTCAGACATTCAAGCAGGCTATGCAGTTGAATTCCTGGTTGGGTTCGTCAACAAGGGTGCTGAGGACTACGTAGTGGATTCCATGGAGGCCTCCTTCAGATACCCGATGGACTACACCTACTACATCCAGAACTTCACGGCTTTGCCATACAACAGAGAAGTGAAGCCCAAGCAAGAGGCTACATTTGCATACTCCTTCATCCCCAACGAGGCCTTTGCGGGCAGACCGTTTGGATTAAACATCCAGCTTAACTACAGGGATGCTAGTGGAAACTCTTACCAGGTCAGTAAAATGACATTGCTATTGCTTCCGAGTTAGACAGTAAAACATTCAAAATTCTTGTCCTTAAAAAAGGATTGGAACTTTTATACCAAACCGTTTCAGAAAGATACAGGAATCGCAAAAAAAATATTCTTTGTCTTTTCTATTTTCTTTTTTTTTATGTAATTTTTAATTGGGTACACTTATTTGGTTTTCTTTTGTTTGTTGCGCCTACAAACATAAGTGGCGACAGGTGGGTTTACTGTACACTTCTGCCTATCCTTTTAGAAATATTATACGTGTTTATGTTGTGTACATACATACATAAATCCACGCCTCCCCATAGGGGTAGGCAGAAACTACAGAACACCACCTGCTCCTGATCCTTACATACTCCTTTTACTTAGTTTAAGTCAATACATCTGGTTATATGTCCATCTAGGGCGTCCCTTCCTTCTCACATCTGCCTTGTAAATATCTTTTGTTAGGCGCCTTTTATTCATCCTCTCAACATGATCAAACCATCTTAGCACACTCTTTAAAAATGTTGTCACTACATTTTGTTTTAATAAAACTTCGTCGGTAACAGGAGGCCGTATACAACCAAACGTTGAACATCGTGGAGGTGTCCGAAGGCCTGGACGGCGAGACGTTCTTCCTGTACGTGTTCCTCGGCGCTGGCGTAGTGTTGGCGCTAGTGTTGGGCCAACAGGCCCTGTCCACGTTGGCCCGGCGTCGCTCGCCGCGCGCCGCGCCTCGCCCGCTGGAGACCGGCACCGCCGACGATGTGGACTACGACTGGCTGCCCAAGGAAGTCGTCAATCAACTCAGTATGTGCCTTTTTTATTTATAATATAAATAGAGATCCGAAAAAAAAAATGTGATGCCCCTGTGGTTCAGGCCTCGCTTCTCATGCACGAGGCTGTGGGTTTAAATCCGGGCAAGTACCAACATGGAGACAATCCGCTGCATGCGAGAAGCACAGCACCGATCGAAGTGGCGATGCTTGGGGGTGGCCTATGTCCAGCAGTGAACGTCTTTCGGCTGGAATGATGATGATGATGTGATGATACACAAACCTTCCGGATTTCATTTTCTAAATGTTACTGAAAACCGCATCAAAATCTGTTTCGACGAACAACGCGGACAGACAGACACGAAAAGCGACTTTAAGGGCGTTTATACCTTATGAGTGACAACGTCGCAATTTAGTGTCATATTTCGTGGTTTTCAATTTTTATCATTTAATCGTAGCTATATTTTAAAAATCTGTTTAATTACCTTTTTAGAATCATGTGAAAACTGTGTAAAAGGTAAGAAATCGTTGCGTTTACACTTCTATTTATATGCAAATAATACATTGGAAACTTGCAGGGCGTTATTTTCATTGTAAAATAACTGTAAGCATTACGGTTACTTACTTTTTAAAACTCACGTAATTCTAAAAAGTTAATTAAACAGATTTTTGAAATATAGCTCCGATTAAATGATAAAAATTGAAAACCACGAAATATGACACTAAATTGCGACGTTGCCACTCATAAGGTATAAACGCTCTTAATTTATAATATGGTAATGATCAGCCCATACTGCTGGGCAAAGTTATCCCTCTACTTTTTTAACTTATCACGGCTATTTGCTTTTGTGGTCTAATCCCTCAAGAAGCTGTCTAGCTTTTTTTATAAAAGGAAATAAAATTGTCAAGTCTCACCACTAGTGGTGCTAGCAGCACAGACAGTAAACTAACTTGTTTTCTCTTATCTTGACAACTAGTCTAGTTTCAAAATCAAGCATACTATTCATGTTCTCGCGATAAGTAAATTAATAAACAGTCTCCAATAGATTATTTATTTTTAAAGATATATAAAGATTTTTCAGCAACACAAACCATTTTAACGTTCTGTTTACTGTTTGCGCTAGTGGCGCCATTTTGCGTACACTGTCCCTTTGTTGGGCTCTCGTTTGACCACTTTCTCACCGAATGGTAATAAGCAATACTACGGTCTCCATACATTCAATTAGCCTATATACTTAAATGATGAACATTTCAGCCTTTGCACCCTAAATATTATAATTATTGAGCACTCTTGACGTATGGGCAGTACTTAAACATGCTGAATTTACTAGGTTTTGTTTTGTACAAAATTAAAGTACTTACAAAACGTATGTTATGTTACAGAAAAATCTCCAAAGACACCCAAACAGTCGCCTCGCCTGAGGAAGGTGAAGAGATCAGCCGGAGACGACTAATTGTAGTGTTGAGTAGTAGCTATTAGAGTACACCAAGTGAGTGCTGTGCGAATGACCGCGGAGGCTAAACTAACAGTAGGCCTGAAAACTATACGAGGCATTACAACATACTACCGTTGCCGCGTTGCTTATTAAAATAAAAACACCTTTTTTTTCTTTCTTCTGTCAGGCCTATTATTATTTTAGTCGATTTTATATACAGACTGTGTGGTTTGTAGATCTAAGTTCAGTGTGTTGTGAGAGTAACTTATGGAACAAACAGTGTGGAAGCTTTTTAACAACGTGAGCGATTATTATTAATGTGAGAATATTATTTAATAAAAATGTTAAATTTGTATTTGCTTGTTTTTTTTTTAAACTGCGACGTGTTGTTGTAGTAACTTGAGTTTAGTGATTTATTTTGACACGGCCACTATCACAATATTTTTCGGTGTAGTACAGGAACCGCTCTTATGCCCTGGTTTCCTAAAAAGCTGTGAACGGTTACACAATAACGGCTGTCGTGTTTTTTGACACCGTAATGTAAAATACTGGTGAACATGACCGACTTTTATGACGGCCGTAATATGACGGAACCGCTTTCCTAGGAAACCCAAACATAACTACTATGAAAATAGGGCACTGATAAGAACTCTGGTAAATCTGTTAAAAATAAGAAGTTTTTCGGTTCTTTTTGCGGCAAATTAAAAATTTCCGTTGCCTCGTCACACAAAACTGACGATATCGTGTTGAGTTTAGGAACATTTTTCTTCTGTTTTATATTTCTGTATTCTAAGTTTATAACATACATTTATTAATTTAAAAATATTTTATGTAAGCAGACATGTTCAACTCAAAAAGGTAGCAAAAACACTATCAAAATGTTACAAATAGTAAAATAAATAAAAATCGGGTCAATTTTTTCGCATATTTAACTTTAACGCGTGAATCTTAATGGGTGCAATTAAGGGCTACTTTATTGGTCTTGATTTATTGCACAAAAATTTGTAATGTAATAATTAGTCTGCGCGACAGAGCGTCATTATAAAACTGTCATACTGTCTGCGCTCGGCCACCGTCGTGAGTGGACACGGTGTAGCTTGTAAGCAGCACAAAGCAGCCTCGTGTTGAAAGAGATTACTGTACGAATACAAAATATTTGACATCAAACTTGATACCTACTTCACGCATTCTGTACGGACTACGGACAACCAAGGTAAGATTTTATTCACAATTTCTTATATTTTTGCTAGAAGTGAGTGGGGATTATAAATTCACATTTCGTTTCGGACTTGATGGAGTGACCTGGAGGTGTACTTTGAAGACTGCTACTGGAACTAATAGAGGGGCAGAGTTAGGTGTGCCGAGTTTGGGCTCGTTTTGTTAGTTATGTTGAGATCTTACCTCCGGCACAGATTACTAAATAGTTACTACGTAACAGATACTTCACTCAGTAGAAAATTTCCAATACCTATTGAGATAATAGCCTACTCCGTCGCCTCAGCAACCACTGCATGCTAAAATGTGCCTAAATGCTCAAGCGTACAGTTGTGATTGCTTCGCACCGCGCGATCCTACAACACGCAATTTGGACCGCAAGCGGTCCGAGAGCGCTCGCTCGAGCGCGTAGGTAATTATAGCGCGCAAGTACATGGAGTGACGGAGGCCTGCCTCCGGACTTGATTGCCCAAACTCAGCACACCTATTTCGACTCGTCAAGGAGTTCCAGTAGCAGTCTTCGAAGTACACCTTCAGGTCCCTCCGTCAAGTACGGAGGTAAGGTGTCATCTTAACTAACAAAACCAACCCAAAATCCACAGCCCACATATCTCTACGTAGGTAGAGGGTTTCCAGTGCCTACACAGTTATTATACTCTTTGAGTGCCTAGCAGTCAGTGAAGTAGGTATTTGTAGTATTTATAAACAGCAACAAGAAATATTTTTTGTAGGTAACCTAAATATTACAAAAAAAAAAGTATCTAAAGGAGAGTACTGAACAAAAGTGGTCTATGAACCAATAGCGATACTGTTGTGGTATTTCTGTGGGGAAACCTCAACTATACCCTTGTGCAAAGTGGCATTGAAATCTGACCCGGCAGTTTTGAGAAATATAATATTTTAGAATAAGTATCTATATGGTATTTTTTCATTTTAAAAACGTGTTTTCGGGTATTTCTGACTGTATAATAGTGAATGTGTTCGTCTGCTAGACGAGAGTCACTTGCCACCCCCACAGTACCGATTTTTTATGTGTTTATAATAGGAAGATCACAACTTAAAACAAAATAAATACTGTGAAATTTATACATAAACAGATCATAACAAAAAAAAAACGAAATGTCAAAAACGAAAGTCCGGTCGCGAAGCAGAAGGAATTTCGTACAATGACCCCTCATTACTTAATTACTTATCTCTATCACTCGCGCACCAATGTATTGCAGACGCGCTCGCAATACGGGCGGTCCTTAGAGATAAGTAATGAGGGGTCTTTGTACGAAATTCCTTCTGCTTCGTGACCGGACTTGTATTTCGCTGCCTTTATTTTGTGTTGTCGTAATATTCCTTGTATAAATACAACATAAAAAAAACCTAAAAATGGATAAGTACCAAAAAAGCTGTTGAGGTGGCAAGTGACTACCTGAAAAATAAATATGTATATATATATAATATATATACCTACATGCATAAAGTCAGAAATACTCGATAAAAACGTTTCTACAATAATAATGTAGTAAGAAATGTGAATTCTAAAGTATTATTTTTCTCAAAACTGCGGGGTTAGATTTTGATGTACCTTTGCACAAGGATATAGTTGAGGTTTCCCCACAGAATTACCTCTACAGTATCGCTATTGGTTCATAGACCACTTCCCATACGAATTTAAACAGTCTCCTTTGATCACTTGACTCTACTTTACTATTCCCGCAGCTAGCCGTGCGTACACTTGTGTGTGTGACCTGTGTCAATGTATGCCATACCTATCGATTTTGCAAACGCGTCCACAATGCCAAATTGTTACCATAGAACTGCAGTAGACTGTGAGGGTGGACGCATATCTTAAGGAAGATACGTCGAGTAACACAAAGGATAATTAGTTCTAACTAATGTTATAAATGTGGAAGTAGGTTTGTTTGTTTCGTTTTCACGCTAAAACGCCTCAACGGATTTGGATGAAATTTGGCACATGGGTAAACGATGAACTGGGAAAGGACATTGGATACTTTTTATCCCGATATTCCCACGGGATTGAAACTTATGCGGGTGAAACCGTGGGGCGCACCTAGTAGTGGATAAAAAAACATTCAACCTTACATACTCAATCCACGATGCGTCAGTGCGTGGAGCGTACCTACTCACTGGAAGTTAACAAAGTTATGCCCGACGCAGCTTCCGTCAGATGTGTGATCATGATCACCCTAAAGGGTAAACTAACATACTTAAAGAAATATAAAATTATAATTCTAAAAAGATAATTAAACAGATTTTTAAAATATAGCTCCGATTAAATGATAATAATTTAAAACCACGAAATATGACACTAAATGGCGACGTTGCCACTCATAAGGTATAAACGCTCTTAACGACATTATCCGCCGTGCTCTTGTCAGCTTCGGGGTTAAAGCTGTTTTAGAACCCAACGGCTATGCACGCGACGATGGCAAGAGACCAGACGGAATTACCATAATGCCCTGGAAGTTAGGCAGGCCTTTGGTGTGGGATGCAACATGTGTCGACACCATATTGCACCATCCCATCTTCCTAGTTACTGCCCGCCGTGGGCAGTGCTGCTGCACGTGCGGAAAGCCTCAAACGGCGAAAATATTCCAATCTTATTGGGAGTATGTTCGAGCCGTTTGGGGTAGAAACACTAGGGCCATGGGGTCCGAGTGCCCACTTGGTTTTTCGAGACATCGTCAAGTGGTTGGTCGACTCTTCACGTGAACAGAAGGCCGTCCTATTTTTTGGACAAAGAATCAGCATCGCTATACAACGTGGCAATGCTGCCAGCCTTTTGGGCACTCTTCCTGTTGACAGCGATGCGGACGAATTTTTTGATGCCTTGTGATTCTTTTCCATCTTTTTTATATCCTACATGTACATATTATTAATATTATTTTAAGTCTGTTAGCTTATTATATTATAAAAGAATTTCTAAGATCATGTAAACACACTACTAAAGTTTACTACCCTCTAAAAGTTTTAAAATATGTGCTAATTTATAATCGTTAAAACATTTCTTAGAACTCATAGCACAACTAATCAACAAATTTGCTTACAGAAAAAGGTGAATGTAGTCCATAGTTGACATTGTTGCGCGATATTGCAAATCAATAATCACCTATTCAGACGTATTAGAAGACTAAATCATTTTAATTACTTAATCACTTGTTTTCAGACTCATTAGAAGACCAAACAATTTGTTATTTTGGTTGTATGCAAAGTTTTAAAACTCATTTTGTGTTGATAAATATCTAGCCAAAAACTGTCTAATCGTGGGTGTACTACCCCTGCCTACTCCTTCCGGGATATAGGAGTGATGCTTTTTTATGTTACATGTTGTAAAAAGTCTGTGTTCCTTAAACACTAAAAGGAACCGTTTATTAAATTAAAATATTTTGATGATAAAAAAAAATCGGCAGCGATAATCGGTATGTGGAGTATGACAAAACATCATACATAATTATTACTATAGCCACCTGTAAGGATATTACCGTTTTCCTTGACGTTTACCTAAGTGATAATTAGATTTTTCATAGAAGTTTTTCGTAAAAAAATATAATTAATTACTTCATTTTTGTGCAGATTAACTCGGGTGTCATTTTTGTTTATATTAATAACTAATAGAAGCGATAGCCGGCAAAAATTCTTAACTTTTAACTTAACTAAAAGTCTAGTAGAAGGCAAAGTCGTTCATTAATATATACGAGAAATAAAAAAGAGCTAATAATTGCTAGGGCTAATAAAACTCCCATAATGAACCAGGGAACATGAATAGAACCCGGGGAATGCTTGCCATTAACGTCCACTCTTTAGATCCTATTATCCAAATAAGAAGATCCAAGGCAGTGTTTCTAATACCATAGTGATGCAATTTCCTGACCAAGAGAGAGTGAGAGAATGAGAAACACAAGCGAAAGCCTTAGGCAAGTCACAAAAAATACCTAGGGCATCATGCGACTTCACCCAAGCCTCAAAATATGTGCAAGAAGCTCAACACCAGCGTTGGTAGTCAGGCGACCCCTTGTGAAACCGAATCGTTTACTGTTTAACAATTTATGTTTATTAAAATGTCTTTGCAATTATTATTGATATAGGACCAATTTTTCAAATAGTTTACAGAAGGTGGGTAGCACAGAAATTGGTCTATAGTTCGTGGGGTCTGAATCAAACAAAGGTATTATTTTATTACTCTTCATTAAGTCAGAAATTACACCACAGTCAATACATTAATTAAAAATAATTGCCAATAAAATCATTACAGTGTTAGTTATGCATTTTGCAACCTCTACGGAATTTGCCCATAGATCAGCAGTTTTTTTTTACCTGGAATTTGAAAACATTTTCCTAATGTACCTACTATGTAAAAATGTTGCAAAAACAATGTCACTCAATTAAGTTTACAATTTTAACGTATAACGCATTTTACAACTATAGTCAGCTGTTGTGCCAGACTTTGTTAAACGCTTTCGCTATATCGAAAAATACAGCACCCGTCATCGAACCACCTTGGAAACCAACGTTTATGTGTTCGATCACGGAATAGATAACTTAACAATTCCGTGTGTTCGATGATACGGTGGACCTGTTGTACGCAGGAGTGTTGGGCTCGAAAACCAAACTGCTCGTTGGAGATGAGGCCCTTTGTTTCGGCATAATTTCTGAGATGTTTATAAATAAGCCTCTCATAGATTTTACTGAGAACATTGAGCAAGCTGGTGGGACGGTAACTCGTGGGCTCGGACTGGGGCTTGGCGGGCTTAGGGATACTGATGACGGTGGGCTCTTTCCACGTTTGTGGGAAGATGATATTGCCGCAATGTCAATTTCAAGGCATTTGTAGTGCGTATTCCGACGTGCTACCTCAAACTGGTGTTGGAAGAAAGCTTTTGGCCGCAGGACGTGGTGTTCCGTCGCTTCCGCGGACCTATTCCACACGACAGCACAAAGACGTAGTGCAGTGCTAGTGAAGTGTTACTAACATAGGCATAAGTTTTATTTACTAACACTTATTGTTGATAATAATAATATGTATACTTAGGTTAAGGTATTTATCTATGGGTCTATGCAACCCGAAAATAAATAATTTGATTGATTGATTGATTAGCATTATTAGGTGGGAAGAGTTGGAACATACGATTGATAATTCCATCTGAGCCGGGGGCTTTGCGGAGTTTAAGACCCTTGATGATATCGTGCACTTCGTCTGGAGTGACTGGAGGCAGAGGATACTCAGAGTCTTCGACGGACGGAGGGAGGCTCTACGTTCGAATTCCACGTCAAGCTCAGAGAGGTGAGCTTGGTCTACTGGTTGGGAGCTGGGTGAGCATTGGGCCTCAAGACTGTCGGCTAGGCATTCAGCCTTGACGACATCATCGAAAGCGATGGTCTTATTGGGATCAGGAGGGGCATAGAGACTACTTCTCGGGATTTGAGTTTCCTCTGAAAATCCCAGAAGGCCAGGTGGGTAGGCTCTAGCTCGCTTAGCATCTTGTCCCAGCTGGCGCTGGTACACAGCTCCGCTATGCGTGCCCTTACAGATCGCTGTAAGTAACGCATATAGGCCTTGTTCGCGTCGCAGGGAAAGTTGCTGTAAGCACGGAGAGCTGCGTTCTTCTCATTCAACAGTTCACGTACATCGTCCGACAACTTCCAGCAATGGTCTTCCATCGCTCGAATTTCCCTTGAACAATCGTTCAGGACTGCCGTCGTGTCAGCGATAGAGTCAAACTGTCCATCTCGTAAGGTAAAACATATTTTTGTGCGCTTACATTGCAAACGCCTGTTAGAAGCGTTTGCAATGTAAGCACACAAAAATATGTTTTTACGACATCACATTACCAATCTTTGAAATTCTCGGCTTTTCTCTACTATAATATGCATATTACACATGCAAACCTTCGTCTTAAATCACTCTGTCTATTGATGAAACCGTAGACAGACGGATGAAACCCGCATTAAAATCCGGCTTCGTCCATACTGATCCCCAGTCCCAACTCGCCCGCTTGTTTATATTATGCCTATTAGCTTCAAGGGTACAGTACACACGCACAAATACAGTACAGGGTTTATCACGTATAAATTTTGCTCTTTATCTTTTCTGTATATTTTTTAATAAAATAACCTACTTAGATTCCGTGAAAATAAGTAGGTAGTTATAAATTATTAAATAATTAATTCCTAGAAATTTTACAATAAGCCTAATCCTGCTCGTGTCCGAACAAAAAAGTCAAAAAATTCGATAACCGCAGTAGACATTCGGTGGCATCCGTTGATGCTTTTGCTATAGCGGGTTTTGATAATTACATAGAGCTCCTCTGTCTCTCTCTCCATCATAATTATATTAATTATGAAGAAAATTTGGTTTTAAGATCTATAAGATAAGAAGCATCCCTTCCTTTTGACATTAAAATTAATTTAATGCTGCCCCAGTGCAACTGATAGCAAGTCATTTTACGATAGTTAATTTTTTTTATACGTACAGTCTGTGATTTTTTAACAGAAAAACTGTGATTCCTTAGACGATACGATAGTTTAAATTATTTTATACACAGACTGTGATGTTTTAACAAGAGCTTTAATTATAGTAAAAACTGTGATTCCTTAGACGATACGATAGTTTAAATTATTTTATACACAGACTGTGATGTTTTAACAAGAGCTTTAATTATAGTAAAAACTGTGATTTCTGAAGACTGAATAAAAATAAAGGAATATTATAAATTGCATATCAAATAAATAATCGCCTATCAATACATAGGTACTCATCATTTATATTCTTTTTTACATCAAATAACTTACTTCACTACAAATAAACTAAATGTTTAACAAAACTCAAACTGCAGATAATTCGAAATTTTACATCAATATGACATTACTTTTTTCCTCATAATGCAATACAGTTAAATTTATTTTTGTACAAAAATACTACATACATAGCATAAATACTGACTGCACAGCAAATTTTTCTAATGTAATAGCTTAAATGATACCCGAGATAAATTACCAGGAGAAACTGGATGCAATCTGGACTTTAGGGCACCCCGACTCGGACAGGTTAGGTTAGAAGGGGATGGTATATCAATCGATCCGTGGTGAATAAGAAAACTACTACTAAGCGTGGACGCCCCGCGAAAGCAAGACCCGCTTTAATAATTCAATAAATTACAATTTTGTATCTAATTTTATATATTTTTTGCTGATCTCATTATGTGGTAATTAATAAATAATAAGACGACTGTGATTAATAAAATGCTGTTTTATTTAGAAAAACTGCTGTAAATAATATAAAAATAGAAGCTATATTTAAAAGAAAAAGAGTTAACAGGTATAATGTGCATTAAGATTATTAGCTGTGCATTGATGAAAAAGCTTTTGCTTTAGGAAAAATCGCTGTACGCTGCGAAAATAAATTGTAGTGTGTTTAGTGATATTTTGAGTTGAATATTATACTGTGCAATCAGTAATTTTGATGGGAATTTGGAATCTTATTGCATAGAAAAAGGATATTTTTTGATTTGCGTTTAAATACTACCCAAAAATAAATGCAAACCATACAAGCACTTTTCCTACCTTCAGTACTTTTGCGCCCTCTAGCTATAGGTACGAGGGTCATTCAATAAATACTTAGCCTACAAAAAGTAAACGAAAATTTTGGAAAAGTGGCAATTTATTTTTCAACATAGTCTCCTTTTAGTTCGATACACTTAGCCCAGCGATGCTCCAACTTTTTTAACCCGTCCGAAAAATAGTTTTTGTCAAACTCTGCAAAATAGGCCTCCGTGGCGGCGATGACCCCCTCATTTGATCCATATCTATTCCCGGCGAGTGATTTTTTCAGATTAGGAAACAGAAAGAAGTCACAAGGGGCCAAATCTGGAGAATACGGTGGATGGGGCAGCAATTCGTAGCGTAATTCGACCAATTTGGCCATGGCAACGGCAGACGTGTGAACCGGTGCGTTGTCGTGGTGAAACAGCACTTTTTTCTTCGCCAGATGGGGTCGTTTTTTCTTTAATTCGGCGTCGAATCGGCCCAATAAATCGGCATAGTAAAGCCCTGTAATTGTTTTACCCTTCTCGAGGTAATCGATGTAGATCACACCTTGTGAATCCCAGAAAACGGTGGCCATAACTTTTCCGGCCGATTTTACAGTTTTCGCCTTCTTTGGAGCACGTTCCCCGGTCTGGATCCATTGTTTTGATTGCTCCTTGGTCTCTGGTGTGTACCAGTGGATCCAGGTTTCACCAACGGTCACAAAACGACGCAAAAACTCCGCTGGATTCCGCTTAAACAGCGCCAAACACGTCTCCGATGTGGTCTCACGGTTGCACTTGTTTTCCGGCGTGAGTAAACGCGGCACCCATCGCGCCGACAGCTTTCTCATGCCGAGTTACTCGTGAAGAATATGATGCACTGTTCCTTCTGAAATGCCTACAGTCTCAGCTAGCTCCCGAACCTTCAATCGGCGATCTGCCAATACGAGATCATGGATTTTTTTAATGTTTTCCTCCGTAGCAGCTGTTTTCGGTGCACCTGGACGTGGTTCATCAAAAACCGACGAACAGCCACGTGCAAACTCGTTGAACCAATTCTTGACGGTGGCCATCGATGAAGAAGAGTCACTGTACACAGCATCCAAGCGCTCTTTGATTTCGATGCGCGTTTTCCCTTCCAAAAATAGGAATCGAATCACCGAACGATATTGCTCTTTTACCATTTTTGTAAAACCGATCGACACGTTCGCTTCCATAAGTTGTCAAATTAAAACAAATGAAGGGATTGGAATGAAAATTTGAAAAAAGAATAAGAAAAGAATGTGCTACACTGTGGTAAAACTCTTTTGAAACTACAGCGCCCGCTGGCGATGAGGCTAGGTACTTATTGAATGCACCTCGTACATGTAGGTAATACGGACCGGGTGAGTAGGGACTAGGGATCAGTTGGGACGAAGCCTAAAATCCGTTGCGTCGTTTATAAGATCTAAGCATACATACAAAAACAAAATTTGTTTTTTATTATGTAAAGAAGAATAATTATGAAAGAAATTAAAAAATGTAACTTTACGCAGGAAACAAATTTATATTTTTTTATGGGAATTAGGGGAAATGTGAACAAAGGAGATTTGCTCTAATATCATAGAAAATTGTGCAACCATAATATACCTAATTTAAGAAGAAAATTGTTGTTTATATTCCCGTAGTTATGGTAACAGTTTGCCACAAGAAGAAAATAACCTGAGAAAATAACTTAAGATTTGACATTAACATGACATTGCACAATCTGACTTGTATTGATAATCTATTCCACAGAGTACATTTTTATCTATTCCATTTATTTGATAATAACAATAAATGTTGGTACCTAATCATTTGTATTTAACAAAAGATACCTAGTTATAGTATTGTTATGTAAGTATCTACTATCTTTCTAACTATCACAAAAGACAGATAGGTAGGCTGCTGTGTCGTTAGCATATTTTTATCTTTTTCAGCCAAAAAATTGGCTCAAGAAATTGCTTCTTTTGAGCAATGCAATGACTTTTTAAACTATTCTGCCAATAATTTGCTCAAAGTTAATGACATTGATCATCATTAAAAGTAGAACTTAGGACAAAAGAGGCAACCTCTTGCGAAAATGTAACTAAGGCAAATAATAAATTAAATGAAAGTGTATAAAAAATAGGTAAATAGTATTGATCAACCTGGTACATCAAAATGTTCAAGCGTTTTAACAAAAATTTTAAAGTAGAGTTATTCCTGAATTGTAGCAATATAATATGTAGATATTCTTTGTATGACAGAACATTGGCTTAAAAGCCATCAGTTCATGTTCAATTTTAGTAATCACCAGGTTGGTAGTTCGTTCAGCAGAGTAAACGCTATAATACCTACATGGTGGCTCCTCATTAATTATAGTAAATAACCAGCTTACATTTAAAGGCCGCAAGGATATTGTGAGCCTCTCTGTTGAGCGGACGATTGAAATAGCCAGTATAGAATTGGATTAGTTCAATATACTGTGTGTACAAACCTGCTACAGGATTGTATGATTGTTTTGAAAACGCTAAGGAGAAAGTGTTCCACAAAATTTGTAATTCAAACAAGTCTAAAACACCACTTGTGGTGATTTTAATGTTAATTTGTTAGAAAATTCTGAGTGTATTAAGTGAGCTCGACAAATGGATGTGCGTTTAACGCTTGTGCGACAAAACTTTAATATACCTACTGTGACTCACCATAGATCCTACCTATACGTATAGGTACCTATATTTTCTGCAAATAAATTATTCTTATTCTTATAAAAAAGTACTCTGCCATAGATCGAATGCAGGCTTGTGCGCCACACTGAATCTCGACATCACGCTAGTGCGACAATAGTTCGACACAACATAATATTCATTTCGTTTAAAACTTAGCGCGTAGGTGAGAAAAATTTCTAACAAGATAACATAACAATTATAATTAAGTTGTTTATTGGTAGGTACCAGAAAATCATTCACAATATTATTATTTCTAAATAAAAAGTTAGGTACATTAATCGCAGGAGTTGGTGATACCTACTGGTTCCCAAACTAAGCTATCGCTTGTATTTTGGGACACAGTGTTCAGTCGTGGATAGTGTTAACATAACAATGACGAGACTTATGTGATAGTAGTCCATATATTAACGGCACTGTTTTATTAGAGGTTTCAGTGTGTCCTGTCACTGCGTGGGTGGTATACCTATAACTGACCATTGCTGGACATGTCATAAAAGTTCTATCAGTATCAACTATCCAATATGGAGAACGGTGAAGATATTTTAAATTATTCTTAGTACCGAACACTAACACAATCGTCCCCATCAATATAATAGCCGTACCTATATTTATAAGGCACTTTTACAGCTGCTAGTCGATTTGGCAAACCAGGCAAATTCTTTGTTGTGGCTAGATTAATAATCATCGGCTTCGCATTATCATTTGAAGGCTGTATTTCGGGTATATTTTGAATACATGCTGGGATAATTTGCCCCGGAGAATCCATGCTTTCAGTAGCTTATCGTTTCAACGTAGTTTTCAACAGTTCATCTTTTTTTGTCTAGATCAGGTTCATGGATATGTTGACCAATATAATTATTTTTCGTACCACTTGCTCAAAAAAGTGACATTCTATGCCACAAAATGCGAACATAACAATAGTCATTTTTAATCTGTTAAAAACAGGGAAAGAAAATTGTACTGAATTTCATTCATCCTCTAGGGGGAGAATGTGATTTAAATTTGGAATGCTTACCGAAATTTATACTGAACTACATATGTGTTTACACCATTGAGTTTGTATATAAAGCATTATACATCTTTTTGAAAAAGGAATACGCATTTATTATGCAGTTATGATTAGGCATTCAGGAAATTACGAAAACCGACGAGGCCGTATGAGCTTGATGCCTTTGCTTTTCCGACAAAAAAATATTAGTCTAGGAATTTGCCGCGTTTTTGTTTTCTTCAAATACATAAACGTTAAGTTTATTTTAATTTATTTTTATAAATAAGATAATGTTCTAAAAATACGTTTAATTGTCATTATTTTTAATAAATGCTTATCTCATATTATTATTGTGTTAATTTTTTCGCAAATGGTACGAAAAGTAGAGTATTTTCCTCGGTGATAAAGCTGTCTTAGTCTTGGGTGAACTTAAATCCCTCGCTACACTCAGGACTCGTCTTAAATCCCTCGCTTCGCTCGTGATTTAAGTTTTTAACACCCTCGCTACGCTCGGGAGTAAACCTCGAGTCCTTCATTACGCTCGCGATTTAAATCGTCACCCGCGACAGAAGACACTGCTTTATCCCCTTGGTTAATAATCTACTATTACTCAAAATAACGTATTCACCTTGTTTGTTCATTGTTCTAATATACACATGACATTGCAACCGATTTTTTCTTCACAGTAACACCAATAGTATAAATGACCACGTTGTTTATTAACACGCTTTTATTAGTTTCACCTGTATGTTTGTTTGTATGTATGTAACTGACTCGTTTGGGCTCGATTTTGCCCCACTTTAAGCGATCAGATTTACTTTAAACGTTGTAGACTTATCAACGACCGACGACAATACAATATTTTGAAAAACTTATCTCATTATCCTGATTAGGATCACCAGGATTAGTGATTTTATTTTAATACAGGTCTAGTACCGACGACAAATCTTCCAAATGTCTGCCTTATCAATTATCGATGGTAGGTTTTGCGTCTACCATGGTTGTAACGGGTAACGGGGAATCAGGGTTCGATTCCGGAGAGGGAGCCTGAGAAACGGCTACCACATCCAAGGAAGGCGCGCAAATTACCTTCTTCCGGTATGAGGAGGTAGTGGCGAAAAATAATTAACGATATGGGACTCATCTAAGGCCCCGTAATCGGAATGAATGCACTTTAAATCCTTTAATGAGGATCCCTTCCGACAATTTTTTCAAGTTTCAGCTGTGCTACCATACTTCCATAGAGCTATGGAACTGCTGAGAGACGAATATTGCCATTAATCCTGAGTTGAGCATCGACTGTCCATAAGATGCAAGGTTGTACAGTTGATCACGCAGTCATTTATTTAGGCTCACGACTGTTTGCTGCTGCACAAGCTTATGTAGCACTTAGTCGTGTAAAATGCTTGGACGGTATTCAAATTGAAGAACTTGATTGCTCAAAATTAACAGGAAGATCCCCATGTAACAGTGAAGCATTAGATGAAATGGTTCGATTACGAAATAATCTTTAAGACTTGTTCGCAAATAAAGTTACACCATTATGTCTCGCTGTTTATATTGGCAACATAGAAATCTTTGAATATGTTTTCTATCGAGATTGTTAACACATCAGTACCTACCTACATAATATTAAAGACGGTTTTATAGCAAATCGAACTAAATAGTGAAAAATAACTTTTAATTGATATTTTATTCAACTGTTATAAAAAGTATACTAACTCTTATGTTTTAATAATTGTCAAAAATTCTAAAATAAAAAGAAAGTTACGAAAAGAAAATTAATTAAAAAAATATATATAATTTTGAAAATTGATTGTTGTAATATAATTAGTAGTTATTTGTAAACGTAGAGTTAGTATAGAAATATGATAAAAAGCACCCCACGCATTTTTACAATGAAATTAATTTTCTTTTCATAACTTTATGATGAAGAATCTTATTACGATCATTGACATTTAATAATTACGATATTTCGAAAGTCAAGACTTTGAAGCGCTGCTATGTGAAAAGAATTACTTATGTACCTCATATAGAATAAAACTTTTTGCATAATGATTAATCAGATAGAGAACTTATTCGTAATTTTAATTAGGTATAAATAGTTTATAGCATTTCAACCGCGTTGTCCCCACATTGAGAGGGTGAGTGTACCTACTATTTGGTATGTTGCCCGCTCTCGGTGGACCTCGGAAAGAAGTTCGCCGTCTCTACACAGGAATTGTGTAATGCATGGTCTTATATGTACCTACCGCCTATGTGGTCATAACAAAACTGTCAGGCGTTTCGCGCTGGTTGCAGAGCTACATTTGCTTCCTGCAAGAATGCCCTGCTAGGACTCTATGCGACGGGTTCTAGTTTAATATGTCGTCGCAAGCGATTTTAAGACGATAACATTATCAAAATAGTAATAAAGTTGATTTCATAATATTAGTCAAATTGTAACTTAATTCTGATTGGTTGATCGGTTAGTACGGTGAACGCCGTGAGGTGGCGCTTAAATTTCCCGCCATACCTACACGTGGACAGAGTTGATCGGAGGAGCGGAGGAGGTTCACTTTACTGTAGCTGACGCCATAGAACAGATCATACGATCGAAACTGTCACGTTCACCGTACAAGCCTTTGTTCTTTGCTATTACATACTTACTGTAAATTGCCGAATAAACGTGACTGTGATTTTGTGCTACAATCTACGTTTTACTGGTTTGCCTGAGTACCCACCTACCTACCTCATGGAACCCGCACCAAGAAACGATGACGAAAACCATAATATCGCTACGCCCACGCTCCCGCCGTCAAATATATAGGGCTATGCTGGCAGTGCCAACGGCTGAGAGGGCTCTGCTGCCCTTAGGTATACATATTATAATAATTAATACAAAGTTGGAGTCTTCAATGTCTCACTAGCGTGATGTCGAGGTTCAGTGCACAAGCGTGCAGTCGAACTATGGTGAGTCGCAGTACAGTTTTGTCGCGCATCCATTTGTCGAGCTCACGTACACTCGAATATTAAAATTATAAGTTTGTTTCAGTCATAGCATCTTGCTAATGCATTTTGGAGTCCATTAGAATAACTCCCACCTGTGCCAGGCCTCCGTCACTCCATGTACTTGCGCGCTATAATTACCTACCGCTCGAGCGAGCGCTCTCGGACCGTTTGCGGTCCAAATTCGGTTCCCTGTGATTGCTGTAGGATCGCGCGGTGCGAAGCAATCACAACTGTACGCTTGAGCATTTAGGCACATTTTAGCATGCAGTGGTTGCTGAGGCGACGGAGTAGGCTGTTATCTCAATAGGTATTGGAAATTTTCTACTGAGTGAAGTATCTGTTACGTAGTAACTATTTAGTAATCTGTGCCTGTGCCTAGATAACATTTAAGTACTTATAAGTACAGATGTTTTACCAACCCAAAAAAAAATATTATTCATTCAATAGACTCACTACTCCAAATCTAAACTAAAAAGTTACTAAAAATGATAGGGTATCATTTAAGCTATTACCAATTTAATTAGTTTTGTGTTTCTTAAATAATAGGGTTTGTCCTCCAAATAGTAGATCTGTCACCAAAATGTAGTCACCAAACAATGCAAAATCAGTTCCACAATAAATCACCTAAAATCCTGAGATATCAACCTGGGAACAATTTTTGTTTATCTGAGAACGAAAATATTTCGTGGCGATAGATCTATTTATTAGGTGATACAACTTGATGGCAAATATAAATTTTGGTGATAGAAAATATAGTTCCCAAAATGATATTACTGTTAACCCAAAAACTACTAATCGCATGGAAACATTTCAATCTAAACTTTTGAGTAAATTACCACTTTTGTCGACTATTGATGACCCTAATCAACAATATAAAACACATTCACAAAGACATTCTCGGTTAATAACGCTTCCTTCAGTGACTGGGCCACCATTGGTATACCTACGTACTCGTAAAAGTAGATTAGAAAACGACTTTATTAATTATGATGAACAGACTTAAATAAACACCGCTGAATTTATTTAATTTATATGTTTTAAGAATTATTGTAATTTATTTTTTAAAGTTTGTAGTAGGTAAGTATGGCCCGGCCCAGTCACGTCAATCGAGTAAAACAAATAATTCGTTATTTTTAACCGTTATTATGTAGCAAGTTGAAACTAAAAGCAAGTAAGTACCTACTTAAGGCGGGGTGTTATCTCAATATTCCCAAAAATTGGTTTCTTAGAACGTCGAGTATGACGTAATGTAATAAAAATAAGTAACGCGAAAAATACAGTGAACAGAGAAGGGTATAAAGAAGAATTTAAACCGAACAGAATAATAAATAATAGTTTGATATTCCCAATAAAAAATTGGGAAGTTGTAGCACAAAAATAAACTTTGACGTCGAAGATCTCTGTATTTCCAGCGATAACAACAGTTTTTTTTTTAAGAATTTAGTAGGTTTTCCATTTTTTTAAAACTTTAACCAAACCATTATTTAATTTTATGTCTATATTTTAAATAATCTAAAGAAAAGCAGTAAAATAAATGCCCATTCGCAGCTTACGTCACATTTCAACACAAATATCATTTTCAATTTTCAATCTTATTGACGCTCCATAGTGGTGACAATAGTTTACGCGGTCATACTTTAGTCGTCGGGCAGCGCTCGACTTGGATGGTTGGCACCGGACGCTCTGTGCATAATTCGATTGTAGTTTTCAAGTAATTTATGACTGAAAACAGTGTGTGAATTGAACTAAAGTTCTGTGGCGGACTACTAAGGCTACTCACTGCCTAATATTGAAGTGAAAATTCAGTCTCAGTGGAAATATGGGCAATAAAAATAAAATGTTGCGAAAGAGTTTTACAAAAGACGAAAAACTCGAAAAAATGATGGAATGTTTGGGTAAGTAGGATGATTACGGTATTGTATCATAATAACATTTGAAATTTGTATTTAGTTTAGTATACTTACGAAACTGTATAAATCTATAGAAACGGTATTGACAATTTCTACAAACATTTTGCTAAATCCAAAAACAAATAGGTGCACTCTATTTTGATGTCTATAGAATGCATATTTGAATGCGCCTAGTGCAAACGTCTCTGGTCGAAGCAACCATCGAGGCGATAGCCATATTGCAATAGTAGGTATAAGTAACAAAAACAAACTTGCAGATAAATCAGAGTGCGTTCGTAATTATTATAATAATATAAATATTGCACTAGTTATATAAAAAGCATTTTGATTCTTTTGTAAGATTATTTTTATAATATTTATTGAGTCATTAGACCAGTGCCGATAATTTTTGAAAACGAAAAAAGTCACAGTAGGATGAAACCCATTGGAAAAGAAAGAGAATATAACAAAAATGAAAGGAAAAATAATTTACGGGCGATCCGAGGTCGTGAAGTGGGGGTTATCTCGATTTCCGGCAAAACTACAAGTCTTATGGAAAAAAGTGTAATAGCAAAGTTGTAGGTAATAAAAAGATCTACAACTTTTGTATTCACACTTTTTTCAAGTAACCATTTTATGTGAAAAATTTATGTGAAAAATTCAAATAACCAAGTTTTTGGTTTTATATTTTTATCTTTTACACAGCATTTTTTTTTTGCGAAATTTGCCGAATACTTACCTTTTTATGTTTCAAGCACACTGTATTTTTATTGATTTAAAATATTTGTTTTTTTCACCTTATTTTGACCTAATATCGAAAAAGCACCCTAATTTTCAATCGAAAATTCTCACGTGAAAATATCTGCTTTTTTAAAACTCGGTAAAAAAAATAATTGCTGTGTAAAAGATAAAAATAAAAAACCAAGAACTTGGTTATTTGAATTTTTCACATAAATTTTGAGGTTACTTGAAAAAAGTGTGAATACAAAAGTTGTAGATCTTTTTATTACCTACAACTTTTCCATTACACTTTTTTCCATAAGACTTGTAGTTTTGCCGGAAATCGAGATAAACCGCTTTTTACCCTTAAACCCCCACTTCCCGACCTCGGATCGCCCGTAAATTATTTTTCCTTTCATTTTTGTTATATTCTCTTTCTTTTCCAATGGGTTTCAGCCTACTGTGACTTTTTTCGTTTTCAAAAATTATCGGCACTGGTCTAATGACTCAATAAATATTATAAAAATAATCTTACAAAAGAATCAAAATGCTTTATATATAACTAGTGTGCAGTATTTATATTATTATAATAATTACGAACGCACTCTGATTTATCTGCAAGTTTGTTTTTGTTACTTATACCTACTATTGCAATATGGCTATCGCCTCGATGGTTGCTTCGACCAGAAACGTTTGCACTAGGCGCATTCAAATATGCATTCTATAGACATCAAAATAGAGTGCACCTATTTGTTTTTGGATTTAGCAAAATGTTTGTAGAAATTGTCAATGCCGTTTCTATAGATTTATACAGTTTCGTAAGTAAACTAAACTAAATACAAATTTCAAATGTTATGATACAATACCGTAATCATCCTACTTACCCAAACATTCCATCATTTTTTCGAGTTTTTCGTCTTTTTCTTGTAAAACTCTTTCGCAACATTTTATTTTTATTGCCCATATTTCCACTGAGACTGAATTTTCACTTCAATATTAGGCAGTGAGTAGCCTTAGTAGTCCGCCACAGAACTTTAGTTCAATTCACGCACTGTTTTACCAATTTTAGCAAATACCAACTAATATTCAGCCAGCAGCAGCTTCCATTCCCGTGGATGATCCCTCTATCGTCTAAATTTTTCAGAATTCTAGCTTCCGTCCCGGCTCCGCATTTTCTTAGAAACATTATGGCATTTGTCACTTTGGAGCTGTGATATTATTGCATTTATTTAGAGTTTATGTGATTTTTAAGTGGTCCGAGGGCCTTTATGTTGGTTTTGTTTTCTATTTTTTTACCGCACCCACTAAGTACCTATCTAAAACACAAACATTAGTTTGAAATGGCATAACTACCCATTTAATTAACCCTTCCATCCCTGATACTGACTTACACCCGAAAAGCATAATTCCCCTTCTAGAGCAGTCGGGTAAAATTCGGAATGTTTATATTTGACCTGTTTATCATGTACTGTAATAAAAATAAACAGTAGTGATGTTTTTTTTTAAATTGTTATGTGTAATTATCTATTGTATCATATTATGAACCGACACTGTAATTACATCGAATTTTAGAACGCACGTCATAAGTAAGTATATTCAACAGAAAACATCTGATTTCCTTACGTATACTATGCAACTTTCCTTGAGCACACAAACGCCCGTGTAGCGTTTGCGAGTGTGTGCATAATTACCGTAAAACGCGCAGATGCGGTTGTGTGAGTGCGGTAATAGCGATTAAAATCGTAGTCGGTCCGCGCCTTAAACTAAATCGTGGGTGCCTCGCACTTGGCCGTCCCAGAGTGAAAAAAGAAAGATAAAGTGTCGGTAATTTCCCACACGCAACTGATTTAGCGATTGTTATCATTTTTCACAATCGACCTTAAATTTGTTACATCCAACGGACGACCTTGGCAGAGTTGTAATTTTGATAAAACATTGTTTTGATATCTCTAACGTGATAGTGTGTCCACACTGAGTTGTTAACATATTTTTTTAAACCTTTTCTAAGCATCTTCGTACGTCCCCTATCTATACATATAAGAAAGAAGGTACCTTCACATCATATCGTTGTAGCAAACAGTTCACAAACATTCTGAAGAGTGCTCAAGTAGTTGTTTAAATGGAGTGTCAAGGACAATAAAACGCAAGTGTGATTGGCCGTTGGCTCTGTCCACATTGGGTCCACATTGGAAGTCACTACTGATATATTATTTATTAGCTGGGTGCCCGCGACTTTGTCAACGATCCAGGATGAAAGTAGCCTATGTCCTTACCCAGCTCATAGTCTATCTGTGTGCCTAAATTTCATCTAAATCTGTTTATCCGTTTTAGCGTGAAAGCGTAACAAACAAAAAAAAACTGACTTTTGCATTTATAATGTTAGTTAGGATTAGGATATATTATTTATTTTAATAGGTATACGTACAATGGTCACCACTTACTTTGCATTCCGCCAATTGTGCGAGAAGTAGGTAAAGACGTGCGCACAAGAACTTGCACAAATGGTGTTCATTGATCTGGAGAAATCGTAAGATAGGGTACCTTGGGATGTGGGCCGTGAAAGAGAAAGGTTTGCCCCGTTGCCCGGGAAGTCATCATCATGCTGTAAGCATACAGCACTGGGCATAGGCCTCTCCAATTGCACGCCATTCAGCTCGATTCTCGGCAACTCTCATCCAGCTGCTACCAGCCACCCTGCGAAGATCGTCGCTCCACCTAGCTTGAGGGCGTCCTACCTTACGTTTGCCGATTCGTGATCTCCACTGAAGAACACGTCTACCCCAACGTCATCGGTTCTACGCCTAATATAGCCGGCCCATTGCCATTTCAGCTTGCTTATTCTGTGAGCTATGTCGACAACTTTTGTTCTCTGCCGGGTCACCTCATTCCGGATTCTATCCCTCAGAGAGATCCCAAGTCCTCCACGAGAGACTCCACTGTTCTCACTATGTACACTCAATCTCGTACCTACTTCCGGTCGGCTGCAGGCTGCTGGCAACACCGACGACTACTTCACTGGGGCTGTAGGCTTGCACCAAGGGTCGGCTTTGTCCTTACATCTTCCTGTTAATTATGGACGCTCTGACATTGGACATACTGGAAAAGGCATCCTGGTGCATGCGGGTTGCCGATGACATTGTTCTTGTCGGTGAAGATGGATCTGAGATCCAGAGCGGATTGAAGAGATGCTACAGAAGCTGTAAAATGTTGGCTTGAAAATCAGCAGAACCAAAACAGGTTTGGCGGTCATTCCAGTTCTGGAGCCATGGCGCTAGATGGCGCGCTTCTCCCAATCTGCTCCGACTTTCGGTATCTCGGTTCACTCGTGCAAAGTGATGGCGAAGTAAGGCGGCCGGCGTCAGGTCACTGGAACAAAATGCGACTCCCGCATTCCCCGTATTTAAGAGGTAGATTTATAAATAATGGTTAGACCTGCTGTTTTGTACGGATCAAAATGTTGGGCCAATGAATGAAAGGCCAGGATGAATGAAAGGCAATTGCCCGCCGCTGAGGTGAGAATGCTAGAGAGATGGTGGTACGCGGTTGGCTAGAATAAGAAATGATAATTATAAGAACAATCCGCAATCAAAAAAAAAAAACAATCGCTCAAAAGCGAATGGACTACCATTGTATTTTATGAATTTCTGTACAAAAAAAAAAGCGACTACAAGGTAATAGAGAGTGTGTGCGTAAGTGTATGAGTGATTATTAGTTTCGGAAGTCGCTGGTTTTGGTTGTTATTTTTATAATGGTGATTTTTTTTTTCAAGTCGGTTTTTTCTTGTTTAATTACTTAAAAAGTTTTTATTTTCACTTATTACTTGTAGGATAATATAAAATATTCTCTCCGACTGCGTCTCAATGTGAACTGAGCTTTACTATAATTGTTGGTGCAGATTTATTCCACAGGGGGCAGCGGTCAATACAACGAAATCAGTAACGCTTTTGCCGCCGTACCGCGAATACTATGGCTGATAAAGGTAGAATTATAATCATATCGAATTCTAATATATATATCTGACGACACACTATCATGATAAAATCTGTGTTTTGTGTAAAATGTTCTGATTTCAGTTTTAAAAATTAGCTGCAATACGTTGATTAGGCGTTATGGAACTGCTGCAGTGCCTACTATCCCAAAATGTGATTTTACGCCGAAACAATACACTGTGAGTTCTTTTTTTAAAGTCGTTTTATGAAAAAACTATCTATTATTGGGCAGCTCCAATGCTATCCCAGAGATATCTCTGCGCGACCTGTAACCATAGATTCAGTACATAATTCTGAATTTTTTGTATACCTAGGTACCTATTGCAATTGTCTATGAAACAGCAGTTTTTTTTTTTTTTGATAACTCGACTATTTCAACGCAGAGGGGTTCAGAATCATGTAGGTACGTACTGAATCCATGGTTAGTTTGGCGCGTCGATATACTGCACTGCCACCTTGTATAAAATTATGGGTAGGTACTGACTTACTTTCAGGTTATTTTTTTCATCTATTTTGGTGACATTAGACTTCTTCTTCTTAGCTTATCGGTATAAGTTTAAAAGTTAACTTTTCTCTTTTATTAAGAATAATCAGCTAAGTTAATCTGGTGGGTATTGCCTATACCTAAAGAGACTACAAAACAGGCCCTTATTCTTTCAAAAACAAGGTGCAATTACACTTGATCGTTAGCCCGTTTTCGGGTGCTCGAAAGACTTCACTCGAATCCGGGCACCCGATGCATTAATTACACTTGTCATCACACTGGAAGACGGAGCCGGACAGCTGGACTGGATTGTCCGAAGACGGGCGTACTCGACACAATTCATTTACACTTGGTTGTTTGCCCGAATTCCATAGGCAATCGAATTCGGGAGAACGACGAGGTGTAATTGCGCCCTAAATTTGCCTTTTTCTCGTTAATAGTCAATCAGCCGCAGTTCCACAGACTACAAATATAGTATCGCAGTTCTTTACCGCAATCCCATCGTCGCAGTTTGACTTGAGAATGTATTTCTTAGCATTTTAATCCTATGACGTTTATAATTTGTACCTATTCTTATTTTAATTGCATTGTCATTTTATTTTTAACCGACCGCAAAGAAGGAGGAGGTTATTTATGTTATTTTAATCTATTCTGTACCAGTAGGTAGGTATTGTGAAATTTTATTCGAATTTTTATTTTATTTAATGTAGGTATTAAGGGTTTGAACCGGTCGATGTGGCGATGTTTGGGGGAGACCCATGTCCAGCAGCTTAGTGGAAGTCTTTCGGCTGAAATGATGATTATGGATTTTACTTTAATATTTTTCTTTATTTATAGCAGTTAATTTGTGGTAGGCCTTTCTATTACCACTGCCAATGTTTCAGGGTCCATCGTACCAAAAGACTGAGCAAGTGAAGAGTCAGCACTTCCCCCCCGCGGTGTACAACATTTACCAGCGACCGCTGCTGCTGCACCAGGGTCGCATGCAGTGGCTATACGACCACGAAGGCAAGCGGTACCTGGACCTCTTCGGAGGCATTGTCACAGTCTCTGTTGGACATTGTCACCCGTAAGTATAGTGCAGCAAGCATTATTTAAACCGGAGCCTTTAATTGGAACTAGAGAAACCACTATGAAAAGGGGAAAGGTGTCACTTCAAACATTTTGGTTCACCGACCGCGCCGCACTACTGCCTACTACTAGTCGTAGTCTCACAAGGTCCCACAGTCTCGTCAGCTCAAAACTTAGGTGAAGTGAGCTTGAAGTGAGCTGTCAATAATGTCAAGCCCTAGCATCAGGTGGACCGACAGCTCACTTCTCCTAAGCTTTCATGGTGAAAATTTTACAAAATAGACCGGCTCACCGGCTCATGTGGGCCACCGAGTGGTCCTTCTAACTGTTCCCGAGGATAGACGGATAGAATATTTTTTAAATGTTTAAAAAAATAGATATGTAAATGTGAAATGTTTCTCGATGGAACTCCCGCTAAGACAAAACTGTGTCCCGTAATGGCGGCGAATATTTATGTGTCCGAATGAAATTAGGGTTGCCATACTTGCCATGTTAGCCAAATTAACCCATTTATTATTATTTTATTATAAGACAAATACAGGTTGACAGACAGGTTTCTTGGAAATATAGGCAGAATTGTACCGTGCCATTTGAAAAGGGTAATGGTACTTATGAACCAAATAAAAATAATAAATAATCCATTCAAACACAGTTGAAAATATTTTTCATCCCACCATCTCGGAAAGAGTATTTTTAATCTTCAATATCTGAGTGGAAAAGCCGTTTTTATTCTCTAGAGGATAAAGTAAATTGAATTTAGAACATCGTGTGCACTAAGTTTGTGAATTAAAAAAAACATTAAACCTATTTACTGCTACCTCTATGGTGCCGAATATATCATACAACTTTTTTTTAATTTGTTAAAAACTCAGACTCGGAACCTTCTTGGTGTTCTTTTTTCAATTTGCTTTGTACGCGGTTCTTTACGCGGCATTTTTTCACGTCATTGTTAAACCTTATATTAAAAACAAGAAACTTGAAAACAAGTGAAACAACTAAAATGCATAGAGCAACACGGACCACCGACGATGAGTGATTCTAGCGACGAGGAAGTTTGCTTGACGCCAACAGAATTGACTGAAACTGTTAATAATGCGCAAATGAGCTTTCTCCCTCAACAATCACGCGAGAAGTATTTAAAACAGTACGATATGTTCAACACGTGGCGACTAGCAAAAGGAGCCAAAACTTTCTCAGAAAACGTTTTGCTGGCATATTTTATAGAATTATCCGAGAACAAGAAAGCAAGCACTCTATGGAGTACGTATTCGATGCTAAAAGCAACAATAAAGATGAAAAAAGACAAACATATCGATACCTATCCTAAATTAGTGGCATTTTTAAAAAGAGCCTCATCTGGTCATCAACCAAAAAAATCGAAGGTTTTCACAGTATCTGATATTGAAAAGTTTCTTAACGAAGCACCCGATTCCGTATATTTGGCGGCAAAAGTAAGTCAGTTGCACATTCAGTATCTACTTAAGTATATTAATCTCAATTAAATAGTATACTTAGTAGATGTTGATAGGCATAATTATGCGTTCATATCAATTTTATTCATTTATCTACTACAATACTCTTTACGTTACAGGTTGTTCTTATTATTGGAATAAACGGAGCATGTCGAACTAATGAACTAATACAACTTAATGTCAAAAACATTGAGAAACATTCAGATGACTTACTATTAATTAATTTACCTAATACAAAGACAAAAAGAGACCGCAACTTCGTCATTCGCAAGGAATACGTAACGATTGTTGAGAAATATCAAGCCTTACGCCCGCCTAACACTCCAATCAATCGATTTTTTCTACAGTATCGCAATGGAAAGTGTGTTAGACAGCCTATGGGTACTAATAAAATTGGCAGTATCCCACGAGAAATAGCAACATTTCTTGAACTTCCAGAACCCCTGTTGTACACGGGTCATTGTTTCCGACGAACTTCAGCCACACTTTTGGCTGATTCCGGAGCTGATCTCCTGTCCCTTAAGCGCCACGGAGGCTGGAAGTCCAATGCAGTTGTAGAGGGATACATAGAGGATTCCATCCAAAATAAGTCTAAAATATGTGAAGGCATCGTAGGAGCCATTACACTGAAAGAGCCTCAATCGGATCCTTGGACTGGCCCTTCTACATCAAAAATAAGCCGTTATGAAACACCTAACCATCTCCCTCTCTCTCCAACATTCACGCCAAGGGAATCCGATGAATCGGTACAACTATTAAGTATGACAGATAGTTTACCGAAAAACAGTACACAAGTGACTAACACCAATATTACAGTACCAAACAAAAATATTACACTCAATTTAAATAACTGTAGCAACGTTACTTTAAAATTTTCTTAATTATACCCTAGTATTATTTTGTTATAATTTAAAGATTATTCTGTAATACTTACCTGTCATAATGTAGTAATTAATACCTAAACTGAAATAAAAGTGTACCTATCTTGTGATTGTAAACGTTTTTTTTTTTGCATTTAGTCATTTCCTCGCTGAGGTGGAATGAAAAGTTACGTGTTGCACTCGAGTGCAAAGATTTTTCACCTCGTGCTCTTTTGATTCCCTCGCTAACGCTCAGGATTCTAATTTTGAATCACTCGCTGCGCTCGTGATTCAATTTTAGAATCCTTCGCTTGCTCGGTCATCAAAATTGAACACGCGGTTAAAAAGCAACTTTGCACTCTTGTATAACAAATAACTATTATTTTCTCAAAGTTTTACTGTAGCTACCTACTGTTTAACATCCCAAATGCTGAGTTTTTTTTTTAAATAATGTCGTTTACTTTAAGAGGTTCATGTGGTGAAATCGAATCGTTAAACATTTTTCCGTTATAAGACTTGTTTTGTGTTCAGATTCTAAGTTAAAAAAAAAACGTTTTCATTACCAACAAAAACTAAAAACAAAGAACGTATTGGAGATGGAATGTCATTTTGGACCAACAATTTTGAATGTAACGACACTAATTATAGGTCTATGTATGTAGTTTTGGCAAAAAAGTACGAGGAAAAGTTTCAAAAACGTTAGTAAATAAATAAAAAAATAGACAATAGATGCCTGTGTTACGGGTCACCAGGCCCAAGACTTACATAATAATTATGTACATATTTATTTCGATTAATGAACAAAAAAAAAAGATATGATGAAGTTTACTTAAATTCTAGGTACTTTATAGTTAAATATAAAGAAAAAATAAATTAAACTTTGACGATGTAAGTCAAGTTACGTATTAGGTGGGTTATCATACATAGCATTTATATCTATCGCATTTTGCACAAGGACTCCTTTTATGCTTCTGAGCATCTACAATTTATTAAAGTATTTATTTTTAAGTAGCTATGGCTTTAAACAACAGTTTATTTGAATATTAATTACGTTTACCATACAGAGCTATCTATACATTAATGCATTTAGGTAATCTGCAATTAAAATAACTTTGGACTGCCATTGACAGAGGTGAATGGAAAGAAATAAATATTTAAATATTTTGTCGTATAGTAACGGGTTCACTTGTACAAAGAAGGAACTTGAAGCACCTTTCACTTAGCATTGGTCATTGGTGTAAAAGTTGATGGTTCTTTAAGGTCAGCTACTTAGGTCGACGATTTCCGGGAACAATAATTAAAATAAGCGAGCTAGGACCAAACCAGTAGGTCTGACCCTGAATTCTACTAGCTATGGCGTACTAAGAGGGGAAGGGGGGGGGGGTGTCCGCCTAAACCAGGTCAATATATTAGTTCAGTACCTAAGTAAAAGGCGGTTTGTAGTTGATGGCCCCGTATATTATAATAGGCTAAATTTATAACCCTACGTTTCGATGCTAAAATTTTCATTCTCCTGCTTCAAAAATATTTCTTCGCCCCGGGCCACCGATAATGACAGTCCGCCACTGGCTGTGCCCCCAGATACGACGCCATACTGCTCGTTTCTTTAATTGGTTCTATTTTCAGCAAAGTTGTTGGCGCTTTACAAGATCAAATAAATACTTTATGGCATTGCACGAACATCTATCGCCACCCGAAGATTTATGAGTATGTTGAGCAACTGGTATCGAAGTTTCCTGGAGATCTCAAGGTACATTTAATAAGCATATACCTAATCTTTCCACTGCTGGGACACAGGCTTCCTCTCTGTGAGAGGGAGCGGCCGGGGCAGTCAATTCTATAAATCTCTTTTCTTCCCTTTTCGTCGGAAAAAATAGCTATTGGTGCCGATTCTGTTGTACACCGAACTAAACTAACTAAACTATCACTACAATTCCTTACTTTTGGCTATGAGAATCTTAACGCTATTCTGCAAAATAAAATCTCTAAATTTAAAAATAATTTTGACACATCTAAAATCAAATTTGACAATTATTGCGACTCCACGTGGTACTTGTTTGCCGTACCACGTGATTTTTTTTTAGAACCGTAGGCGCGCATTATGTGCGGCCTCGACTTGTTTTGTATGGAATTTTTTACTTTTTGTATGGAAATTATAAAAAAATATTACCAACACGTTGAGATTTATAGGTTTAAGGGAATACCAAGGGGGTCGAAATTTTCATTATTTTTGCGATACGACACACCGTTTTCGAGATATAAGCAAAAGAAAAGAATAAAAGATACAGTACCGTTTTTGCATCTGAAGTCGAGGTGTTGGTGTGAATTTTAGTTCATGACAACTAATTTTATTCCACACCTTTTTAATCGCGATTAAAAATAGTCAGATTTAGTTAAGACAATCAAAATTTTAGGTGAAAAACGTAAAATTCAGAATAGCAAAATTGCCATTTTCACTTAATTATAATCTCAGTGCCATCTTAGTGCTGTCAAACTAAAATATAGTTAAGTTGTGTCAATTTAGTCAATTTCAGAATGGGAAATCGTCGTTTGACAGGAATAAACTAAATTTTGGTGATTTTTAGTCTAGTTTAGAGAATTTTGTGACAAGAGAATCGGCACCATTGTGCGCTTTTTTAATTTCTAATAATAACGTGACGATATTATCGTTGACGTCCACGGCATCATGATAACACAAGGAAGTAAAATGTATGGAAATATACAGCGTGGCAGGGACAACGACGCGCGACATATTTTATCATGGATTCAGTACCTACATGATTCAGAACCGAACAGATGCGTTGAAATATTACGTGGGTTATTAAAAAAAAATTGCTCTTCCATACATATTGTATTGTACTCATTTATGAAACAGCAGTTTTTTTATTTTATTACCGTAGACGTTTAATTTGTACACTAGGGTGTTTAGTCCATGGTACGGAGCGAGAGGACATGGCAAGCCGTTACCTACTTCTGCGAAGCAATGATGCTCGCGAAAGAGGAGGCCAACGCGAGGGACAGGCCAAACTTGCACCCTCACGCCCCTAGTCGCAGCAGGAGACGACCTGGCAGTCGGGAATACCAAGCCGATTTCTGGCCACCGTAGGCGCGGGCTTGCGGACGTCAAGCAATGGGTAGCTGGCCGTCCGATAAGGACCAGGCCCGGGTCGATGGCGCGTTGTGTTCCACGCGCGCCTCAAAGAATCTATCAGCAACAATGACAGGGTCCGCTAGGTAGGGCCGATGCCTGCCAGGGTTGCGGGAAAGTCCAAAAGGGCAACCGTGGCCCCTGGCACAGATAACTGAAGGAACACGGGTGGGTTTTAGTCAGTAAGAGTCTGATACACCCTCCCGCTCCGCCCACAGCGGGAGTAGTTATTTGACGATTTCCAAACCTCAAAAAAAAAGTGTGTTAGAATCTTGTGCTGAATTGTCATGGTTACAGTTTGCGCTGTGATGTGCCTGCCACCCTGTATGAAGACGCTTTTATTCGCCCTCGATAAGCGCACATGATAGGTAAGTTCTGTCGCTTTAAATTAAAACGACGAGCGACGGATCTTGAACCTGCACAAGCGCCACATAAGCCACCACAAGGTCACAAATTGCGATAATAATCATAATTATTATAATAATATTTACATTATTAGGTATATTACGCATCAAAGGCCATATCATGAAAGAGATAAGAACAGATTCAAACAATGAATTTGTTATTTTATGATAATTTTGCACTTTATATTTATCAAGATTGCAGACATGGGTAACTATGTCAACACACTTATTAAGTAGTTATTTAATAGGTAGGTTATAAATAATTTTGAAGCTACCTATTTATACATACCTACATAAGTACATAATATTTTCATAATTCCAGGTGGTATATCTCGTGAACAGTGGGACCGAAGCGAATGATCTTGCGACACTACTGGCGAAGGCCTACACCGGCAACCTTGACGTGGTGTCGCTTCAGAGCAGCTATCATGGGTACTCCTCCGCCCTGATGGGGCTCACCGCCACCCAGGCCTACAGAATGAAAGTACCTGTACCCCCTGGATTCTATCACGTAAGTTAAAAAAAGGACAGAGTGTATAGCAGTAGGTCACCAACATTTAGCCAGTTAGTTAGTGCGAGCTTTTTGCGAGCACCAACCCGGCACAAATTCGGACTCCAGGCTGCTATTGAACTAGGGGACTGGCCCGCGAGGAGTCGCTGGAGACTCTGACCCGTGGAGACGTCCCTACAAAATGTGCGAGAGAAAATCCGCCCATGGGCTCCCACGCTGACGCAGAATCTCCGGCCCCAGAGACGTGAAGTCTCGTGGAGGACGTGGTGAGCGCTCTGTTCCCTTCGAGAGGTGATCATACCTCCCCGCCCATGGCTCCAGCTATTGCGGTTCTGGATGCGGATCACACCGCCGACGACTACGACGATGCTCCGGAGGTGACCGAGGTAGCGTTGAGAGTGGCGGTACGTAGGCTGAATGCCAAAAATACCGCCCCAGGACCCGTTGGCTTACCTGGGAAAGCCTGGGTCCTGGCCTTGGAGGCTTTGGGCCTCTACTAAGGGGGCTCCTAAGCGCATGCTTCAAGAGGGGCCAGTTCCCACTTAGTTGGAAGACGGAGAAACTGGTCTTCATTAAGAAGCCGGGCCAACTTGCGGACTCTCCGTCAAATTCAAATTCATTTATTTGTCTGAATAAGGTACAATACATGGTCTTAATAAATGGTCTCATCACATTCCAACACGTGGGGCGCGCAAATATCAGGTACACAAATAAAAATAACAATACAAAAATAAAAATATTAGGTTGATGTTGATAAGTATTGAATAAATAATTACAAATCTAAATGACAATAGGAGACATTTCAGTTAAAAATATTATGTACGTTAATGTCAAAGTATTATTCAATGTCAAACTATCAACTATCAAAGATAGATTTCAAAATATCAAAGATTACAATTAAATTAGGATGTCAGAGTATCTTTAAAAAAGTCGTTTAAATTATAATAACATTTTGTACATAGCAACTCTTTAAGTTCCTTTTTAAACCCATTTTTTTAACCGTTTGATTTGCTTTGGGATGCGTCCGCTTACCGGTCCATCGTTCTGCTCGACGAGGTGGGCAAGCTCTCTGAAAGAGTCATTGCAGACCGCCTCGTCGGGCTGCTGGTGCGGGTGGGGCCGGATTTGGCGGAGAGCCAGTTTGGTTTCCGCAGGGGGCACTCTACGGTGGACGCCATCATGCGCGTGACGTGTCTCTGGATATCGCCTATGCCTTCAATACCGTGCCGTGGAGTTGCAGGGAGGCACTCCGGTATCACCGGATGCCGACCTACCTCTGTCGTGTGTTCGAAGCCTATTTGACGGACAGTGCCGTCACAGGGATCGGTACTGGGGCCGCATCTGTGGGATATCGGATACGACTGGGTGCTGCGTGCCGACCTCCTGAGCGGTGCGGTGTCAGCGCGGTTTGCTACGCTAACGACACGCTGATCCTGGCGCAGGGGAAGTCGCACCAGGCGGCGGCCAAACTACCGACACGCGGGGTTGCGACAATCGTCAACAGGATTCGGCAATTGGGACTCGAGCCTGCACAAGTCCGAGGCCATGTGTTTTTGGGGTCCTCGGAACGCGCCATCGTCGGGTTCCCAAATAACGGTAGGCAGGATCGGCGTCGAGTCGACGATGAAGTACCTGGTACTCGTCCTCGACAGCCGGTGGATCTTCGTGGAGCACTTCCGACGTTTGGCTTCCAGACTGAAAAGGGCCGGAGCCGCCTTGAAACGGCTTTTGCCCAATCACGCCTCCTGCCGCAGACATTACGCGGGGGTCGTGCGGTCCATGGCCCGTTACGGGGTACGGGTGTGGTCGCGTTACTTGAGGCGGCGGCCAGCCGACCGGTTGAACGCGTCCCAAAAGGTCAAGGCCACCCGACTGGTCCGGGGATACCGAACGGTCTCCAGTGAGGCGGCGAGCCTCCTTGCCGGATTGCCGCCATGGGATCTGGAGGCAAAACTCCTCGCGTACACTTGGGAGTGGCGCGAGGAGGCGAAACGCCGGGGCGTAGCTCCGCTGCCGCGAGAAATCACGGTACAGCGGACAGAGCTCCGGCGGGATCTCAGGGCGGCATGGAGAGTGCGATTGTCGCAATCCAGCGCTGGGCTCGCCACAATTGCTACGATAAGTCCCTTTTTGAGGAGTGGCTAGAGAGGCGCCACGGCGTCCTAACCTTCCGCCTGATGCAGGTCCTCAACGGACACGGTTGGTTTGGGAGGTTCGTGTTCCGGATAAGGCGGGAGGAAAGGCCCGGGCGTCACCATTGTGTGGATCGCCCGGAGGAGTTGGTAGAGCATACGGTGGAGGACTGCCCGTCTTGGGCGGAGCACCGCCGTGTCCTCGTGGAGGCGATTGGCAGTGGCGATCTCGAGTCGAGACTATCTGGGCGTCAAGAATCCCAGGCTGATTCCCCGCCACCGTGGGCGCGGGCTTGCAAACGGCGAGCAGTAGGTAGGTCGCCGGCCGATAAGGACCAGGCCCGGGTCAACGGCGCGTTGTTTTCCACGCGCGCCTCAAATAGATGTCAGGACCTATGACGGGGTCCACTAGGCCCGATGCCTACCAGAGTTGCGGGAAAGTCGAAAGGGTTACCGTGGCCCCTGGCACAGGCAACTGAAGGAACATGGGTGGGTTTTAGTCAGTAAGAGTCTGACACTCCCTCCCGCTCCGACCAGAGCGGGAGAAGTTAGTTGGAAAATTTCCCACCCAAAAAAAAAAAGGCTGCTTTGAAATTTGAAATTGAAAAATTCTAAATGGGAAAATCCATAATAACACTTTACGAGATGGGAATTGCTCGCAGGGTGATGCCATGAGCCATGGGCCATGAGGTTAATTCGATTCTGCGTGTGCCAATTCTTCGCAGATGTGTCTCCTCTATGTCAAAGAGCGCATGAAGAGGTAAGTTAATTGCTAAAGTCTTGGCAATATTGATCAAATACGAGTGGCGACAACATTGAGCAATTAACTGCGCGTTGCCAACATTTAGCTTTTGTTGCTACAGATACCACCTCACCACATTGAGCGATATCGAGCAGCGAAACTAAATTGCTCCATAGTTCTTGTTCTTCCAGTGTCGCAGGCAAAAACTGCTTAAAAAAATGCCCGTGCAAGAGAAGTCACAATTATCAAACAGCTTCGGTCACTTTAAGAAAGTTTCACTTTATCTTTTCTCTATGTTTTCAGACCATGTTACCAGACCCTTACCGAGGAATTTGGGGTGGGTGTCGAGACTCACTGTCTCAGGTACCCGGGGCATGTGCCTGCCCTGGCGACTGCGTGACCTCAGATAAATATGTTAACCAACTTAACGAGGTAAGTTCAATACAAACATAACCAGAAAGCTTAATAAATGCCTACTTATCCAAAATAACATTATTTTAGAACGCGAAGTTATGTGGAAAATTGGTAACTTTTTGAGACTCGATATGATTCTTTGCACCTTTACATCTCAAGCTGTAAACAACATTTTAAAAATTCTCGTGTTTAGCTTCTAGAAAACTCGATACCCAAGGGGCGTCTGGCAGCTTTGTTCGCGGAGTCGATACAAGGAGTCAATGGCACCGTACAGTTCCCCAAAGGCTACCTGAAGAAAGCTCACCAGCTCGTCAAGAAATATGGTGGCTTGTACGTGGCTGATGAAGTGAGATCTGGTTTAATATTTCCTATATTTTTTCGGCTCTAAATCTGTGAAAACATTGTGAAGAAGCCCGTCCTGTGCCCTATAACATGTGCTAGAACTAATTTAAAATTATGTGGCATTCATCAACCCGCACTGGGCTAACGCGGCTCGCTCTTACTGAGAGGAAGTTTGGGTCCCAGCACTGGGCACATTATAGGCTGACTATGTTGTTTATTTCTTTTAGCCTTTCAGCCTTTTTTTTAAAGTATATCTAACTTTGATCCCATTTATTTTTTGTCGTTTGAAGGTTCAAACCGGCTTTGGACGTACAGGTGACAAGTTCTGGGGTTTCGAAAACCACGAGGTGGTTCCCGACATTGTAACAATGGCTAAAGGCATAGGCAACGGGTTCCCAATGGCTGCTGTAGTCACCACAAAGGAGATAGCAGCCGCGCACGCCGGAACGACGTACTTCAACACTTTTGGCGGCAACCCGATGGCTGGAGCAGTGGGTAAAGCTGTTTTGGACGTAAGTCTACCTACTATGTTTTTTTAATTATTATGGTTATCACCATAACTTAAAAGGCATCGATCCCTGAACCAGCAATTGCGCTTATGACCACTACAGCCATGAGGCAGTCAAAATTGAAATCTCCGTGAAATATAGTTCGTTCGTCGTACCAATTTTTCAACAAAGTGATAATTATACAGGGTTGTACCCACTATTCCTACCAGTATAGTGTGAATTTTCTTCACAGCTTACCTACCAATTTGATCGCTTTGAATGTTGGTAGGAATAACGACTTCTATTGAATTAATATTCTTGAAGTATTTCTATAACACTTTAATAATTGATTGTAGGTACTCATCATAAGTGTGTGAGTAATGCTAGGGTTATTGATATATATGGATTTCACATAATTACTAATAGTAGGAATAAAGAGCAGAAAATTCACAATATTCCTACTGGTAAGAATTCATGGTAGGAATAGTGGGAACAACCAGATACAGAAAAAAATATCAGCTGTCTCATACAAAACATCAATACTTACCTACTCGACCCAAATCTATGATACAGCTGATATTTTTTTCGCGATTACGGTATTGGTCCCATGGAGAACGTTGTTCAGCTTGATGATCTGTACCACACTCATAAATATGACTACACATTTCTGATACACGCTGTATACTAGCTTGGCTGCATAAATAAATAAGTAGGTATAATAATAATAATAATATGAGACAACGTCCACACAAGGTCTTCAGGTCCCGAACTAGGTAGAACCTGTACTACGGTAACCTGATGACTGATAAACATACTTATATACATATACACACCCAGCCACAGGTCAAACAGACGTGTTCATGCACACAAATGTTTGACTTGTCCGGGGATCGAACCCGGGACCAGCGGCTCAGAAGGCATGGTCGCTTAAAATGGAATTTAGAGTTTCGTCATTATTTTTGCACAAACATTATAGATCTTCATTCTACGCAATTAAGTAGATCTGAGAAAGAGTAGATCTGAAAAACGTGTTATCTTGTGTGATTCGTGTTAATTTACATATTAACTCAAAAAAAAACGATTTGTAATGTTATCTATAAACTCTGCAATAAGCAAAACATAACAATGAATCCACATAATGTCATCACTTCATTAGGTACCTACCTATGAAAAGATAACAGAGTAGGTAGACTATCTACCTAGGTACATACAAGCACAAGAAATATAAGCCACTTTGTATAGTATTAACACGTAATATATCTATGTAATGGAATCTTTCAACGTAATTTTCACCAACTTTCAAGCCTCAGACCAAATAAATAATCAAGACATAGCGCTGCAGCTGCAAACAATACAGTGAAGCATGCAAAACTATACCTTGCTCTGTACTATGGAGGGTAGAGACAAGGAGAACTATCCCTGTGTATGAAAAGTGTCCGTCACAATGTGCTACATAAGGGTGGCGCTACAGTAGCCACCGGGTAAATTTTAAAATAAATAATTTTAGGTTATGTTTACAAAATAATGTTGGACTACGTTAATTGTTGAGGTATGGTATATTGGATTATCAGTTATCACTAACTACTCTAGTCACTAAAAATATTAAATTTTCTGACTCTGCATACTTCAATCCGTTAATTTTCTAACTCGGTAGACTTCAGTCCGATAACAACTGTTACATTCATATCACACAATTTGCCTACGCTAGCGCCATTTCGGAGGGTTTTTGAACTATTATTTACTGTGTAAGTTGGACACTTTATCAACTTTCACCCCATAAGAAATCTTCTTGTGTCTACCCTCCATACTCTGTAGGTACATACACGCTCACACGCACACATTTAAAACCAAACTACACCTCACTAAGTGCACACATGTTTACGAAACCGGCCTCTACGTCACTGTTGACAGCGCTGTCTCCATTTTTTTTTGGTCTGAGGCAGAAGCTAGTTGGATATAAAAGAATTGAAAAGCTGCATAAGTAGGTACTTATATCGTAACTATTACAAGTCAATTTAAATATTTTTTTTCATCCCACCATCTCGGAAAGAGTATTTTTAATCTTCAATATCTGAGTGGAAAAGCCGTTTTTATTCTCTAGAGGATAAAGTAAATTGAATTTAGAACATCGTGTGCACTAAGTTTGTGAATTAAAAAAAACATTAAACCTATTTACTGCTACCTCTATGGTGCCGAATATATCATACAACTTTTTTTTAATTTGTTAAAAACTCAGACTCGGAACCTTCTTGGTGTTCTTTTTTCAATTTGCTTTGTACGCGGTTCTTTACGCGGCATTTTTTCACGTCATTGTTAAACCTTATATTAAAAACAAGAAACTTGAAAACAAGTGAAACAACTAAAATGCATAGAGCAACACGGACCACCGACGATGAGTGATTCTAGCGACGAGGAAGTTTGCTTGACGCCAACAGAATTGACTGAAACTGTTAATAATGCGCAAATGAGCTTTCTCCCTCAACAATCACGCGAGAAGTATTTAAAACAGTACGATATGTTCAACACGTGGCGACTAGCAAAAGGAGCCAAAACTTTCTCAGAAAACGTTTTGCTGGCATATTTTATAGAATTATCCGAGAACAAGAAAGCAAGCACTCTATGGAGTACGTATTCGATGCTAAAAGCAACAATAAAGATGAAAAAAGACAAACATATCGATACATATCCTAAATTAGTGGCATTTTTAAAAAGAGCCTCATCTGGTCATCAACCAAAAAAATCGAAGGTTTTCACAGTATCTGATATTGAAAAGTTTCTTAACGAAGCACCCGATTCCGTATATTTGGTGGCAAAAGCAAGTCAGTTGCACATTCAGTATCTACTTAAGTATATTAATCTCAATTAAATAGTATACTTAGTAGATGTTGATAGGCATAATTATGCGTTCATATCAATTTTATTCATTTATCTACTACAATACTCTTTACGTTACAGGTTGTTCTTATTATTGGAATAAACGGAGCATGTCGAACTAATGAACTAACACAACTTAATGTCAAAAACATTGAGAAACATTCAGATGACTTACTATTAATTAATTTACCTAATACAAAGACAAAAAGAGACCGCAACTTCGTCATTCGCAAGGAATACGTAACGATTGTTGAGAAATATCAACATCAAGCCTTACGCCCGCCTAACACTCCAATCAATCGATTTTTTCTACAGTATCGCAATGGAAAGTGTGTTAGACAGCCTATGGGTACTAATAAAATTGGCAGTATCCCACGAGAAATAGCAACATTTCTTGAACTTCCAGAACCCCTGTTGTACACGGGTCATTGTTTCCGACGAACTTCAGCCACACTTTTGGCTGATTCCGGAGCTGATCTCCTGTCCCTTAAGCGCCACGGAGGCTGGAAGTCCAATGCAGTTGTAGAGGGATACATAGAGGATTCCATCCAAAATAAGTCTAAAATATGTGAAGGCATCGTAGGAGCCATTACACTGAAAGAGCCTCAATCGGATCCTTGGACTGGCCCTTCTACATCAAAAATAAGCCGTTATGAAACACCTAACCATCTCCCTCTCTCTCCAACATTCACGCCAAGGGAATCCGATGAATCGGTACAACTATTAAGTATGACAGATAGTTTACCGAAAAACAGTACACAAGTGACTAACACCAATATTACAGTACCAAACAAAAATATTACACTCAATTTAAATAACTGTAGCAACGTTACTTTAAAATTTTCTTAATTATACCTTAGTATTATTTTGTTATAATTTAAAGATTATTCTGTAATACTTACCTGTCATAATGTAGTAATTAATACCTAAACTGTACCTATCTTGTGATTGTAAACGTTTTTTTTTTTGCATTTAGTCATTTCCTCGCTGAGGTGGAATGAAAAGTTACGTGTTGCACTCGAGTGCAAAGATTTTTCACCTCGTGCTCTTTTGATTCCCTCGCTAACGCTCAGGATTCTAATTTTGAATCACTCGCTGCGCTCGTGATTCAATTTTAGAATCCTTCGCTTGCTCGGTCATCAAAATTGAACACGCGGTTAAAAAGCAACTTTGCACTCTTGTATAACAAATAACTATTGTTTTTAGTGCGTGTTATTTAGTTTTTTTTTATCTCACGAAGCTCTTCGCGCTTAACTTCTGTTACCAAGTGTACAAAACACGCTTTGAATGTGTGTTAGCGCAGGCGCTCTCGGTACCTACCACATGACGGTTTTTTATTCATATTTTCGGTACCGTCCGAGACAATGGCGAATACGAAAGTGTGGTGTGTGTACAAGTAAAGCGTGTGTCGCTTCGTGAGATAAAAATACTGTAGCGTAAAATTATATTTGTGTGGCACGTTATCAATGTTATCATGCGTCATGGTCACGCTAAACGAAATCATTAGCCACTTGATACAGTCGATAAATTAAGTCCAAGGACCAATCAGCTACGTGGCCTAATAATAAGTCGCACTGGTCCATATTCAAGGTTAACCAACGCTTGCTAAGGTCGGTCTGTGGATGGGTGACCGTCTATTAGATTCCGAGACCCCTCAGACCTCTCCGTGCCTCGGAAAGCACGCTAAGCCGTTGGTTCCGGCACTCATTTCGTAGGTCTTTGACAGTCGTTACGGGTTATCAGAAGCCCGAAAGGCTGACAACCAGTCTTACCAAGGGGTATCGTGTTACCCCGCTGCTGGGTTGTGGAGGTAGTCGCTCAGATAGGTAGTCGCTCCACGTAAAACACTGTTATTTAGCTGCATCGGGTTAGACTGGAAGCCGACCCCAACATGTTGGTAAAAGGCTAGGGGATCTGAATGTATGTATTATGTTCCAGGTCATACAAGAAGAGGAATTACAAAATAATTGCAAAGTTACTGGCAAGTACTTTATAGAACAACTAATGCAGTTGCAAAAAGTATATCCTGTGCTCGGTGACGTGCGTGGGAAGGGCCTGATGCTGGGCTTCGAGTTCGTCGTGCCGGGGACCAAGGAACCCTTGAGTGTGACGGACGTGAACCTTATCCACGAGGATATGAAGGACATGGGAGTACTTATTGGACGCGGGGGACGATGGAACAATGTAAGTCCTTCTCCCTATTACTCAGCTCATAAATTAGTATACAATAACATCATAATTATATCAACGGCTAATGAGATATAAGGGGTTCTCTTGTAACATCTCGTTACATCCCGGTCCTTCGGGCCAGATTACCTGATTACGTCCCGGTAACAATATTCATCCAATCCAATTCTATTCTCAAAAAAAATATGGAACTCGGTTTTCAGTTACGTAATATTATAATATTTAATGTACGAGTAGGTACCTACATATTAATACAATCTTACTGAGATCTAGTCATATTTGGTTTTAATCAAAACTGACGCAAATATAATTCGAAAAACATGGATGGGAAATGAAGCTATTCGCCTAGTGGGTGACCCGTGAAATACAAAATTTTGCAAATTGCAGGTACCTATGTGTCAGGTTGTACTTGCGTTGATTGTATAAGGTTTGCGACCGTAACAAATAATATTAGATAGGTAATTAAACAATTAAAAAGCATTATAATCATTAAAATCATCAATACAACTCTCGAAAGTTCAAATTGACTAATAGATGAAGTAGGTAACGTTATTTTGAGGTAAATTCTAACTTAGAGTGTTGTATTGATGATTCTTATGATAATAATTTTGTAAATACATATTTGTTGCAGTCGCAAATCATATTTTGATTAACATCTAACCTGACAGAAACCTGTAAATTGCAAAAACTTGAGAACATTTTAATTTTGCGAGTTACATTATCGCATTCCCCCCTCTGTTGACTACTTTGTGTTGGTGACTGACTGTACGTACCTACACTACCTACAAGTCAGCGAATGTTGAGTCTGCGCGCGTCTTTAACCTTCAAGACTATATCCCTGCCAGCACTTTTAATCACTGATAGCGATTATTTACTTTAAAAAACACGAAACACAGCACACTCTCTAACACCTGGTAAAACGTCGAAATGGGGCAAACGATTATTTCCGATTTCGGCCGCGCGCAGACTTCTTTTGCGTGCACTCTAAACATCAGTCCAATGTTATGGAAAAGTTAAGGGGGATGCGCTAAGGTAGCCCGTGAAATTCAAATTTACTTTAGTTTTTTGCAATTTGCAGGTCAGTGTCAGGTTGTATGTTGATCAAAATATGATTCGCGGCTGTAACAAGTATGTATTAACAGAATTATAATCATACCAATCATCAATACAACCCTCTAAGTTAGTAATGACCTCAACTGTTATGATTTCATGAAATAGTCATAAATTAGAGGGCAATAAGAACTTATAAGTACCTTATATTATAATATATACCTTATAAGTAGGTAACTTAATTATAAGGGTTGTATTGCTTATTTTAATGATTACAATTCTGTTAATACATACCTTGTTACGGTAGCGAATCATATTTTGATCAACATACAACCTAATACTGACCTGCACTGAAAAAAACCTAAGAAAATTTGAATTTCGCGGGCTGGCTTGACGCATCCCCCCTATTTAAAACATACTATTAATGTATCAGACGTATTCGGCTAGGTAGCTAGATAGGCCATGCGGCTATACCTATCTACCTGAACAATAATGATTGTAAGCATATTTGAATTTTTACAGGTAATGAGGATAAAACCGCCGATGTGCATCAACAAACAGGACGTCGACTTCTCTGTATCTGTATTAGAGCAGGCGATCAAGAATTATTTAAATAATAAAAAATAAATGAAGGTAAATGAAACGCGGTTTTTATCTCAATCCCTATAATTATAATAAAATATTTAAATCTGCATCAATTACATCTAGGTACACACAGCAGCAGGTCAAGTTACCACAAACTGTCAAATTTTCTCATTCGATTTTGAACTTAACCTTCAATATTTTAAGGTTTAAAATCCTTTGGAGAAATTTGTCAGTTTCGTATAACCTGATGTGCTGGCGACTGTACAATGTACGTGCAGTGACGTTAGTTTGAACAAGTTGTTTCATACCAGCTGGACATCATCCTCTAAGTTTTCCTTTAGTGCTCATGAGATCTGAATGCACCAAAGACTTATACCAGGCCTCCGTCACTCCATGTACTTGCGCGCTATAATTACCTACCGCTCGAGCGAGCGCTCTCGGACCGTTTGCGGTCCAAATTCAGTGCGGTTTTCACAAGCGAAGCGCACGCACGTTGCTCAATTTTATAATCGTTCCGTTCGTTCGTACGCGTACCTATGATGATTTGTGATACACATGTAACTTTTAAAGTTTTTTTATTTTACCTACACAGTGACCTATATAATTATCTTTTATCTAGACGTATTGCACAGTCAGCACTCAGCACCAATTTATAAAAAAAAATATTTTATGAACGATACAATTTTAAACTATGTACCACCTATAGTCAGACAGAAGTAGTCAGATCAGAACATATTCACAGTTCTCAATAACAGACACTAAAAGCTATATTAATTTAATTTTATCGAAGAGGCAGCCCTGCGATTGCTGTAGGATCACGCGGTGCGAAGCAATCACAACTGTATGCTTGAGCATTTAGGCACATTTTAGCATGCAGTGGTTGCTGAGGCGACGGAGTAGGCTATTATCTCAATAGGTATTGGAAATTTTCTACTGAGTGAAGTATCTGTTACGTAGTAACTATTTAGTAATCTGTGCTTATACTCTATGGAATGCACTAAGGAACTAAAAAGTATCAGCACTTCTATGGTTGTAACCAGCTCTACCACATAACACTATTACTCCTAGCTGAGCTCTACAGTGTCCCTGGATAACGTGCACAAACGAAAATGGGTGAAGTGAAACTAGACCATAATTCATAGACAAAAAGATAGGAAAAAAATAGCGTAATAATTATTATCGATCTATATTGCCTATTTAGATTGGTCCGTTGTTTTTAAAACATAATAACTTTTTATAAATCGAGTGAATTTCGTTGAAATAAAAACGATAATGATGGCTGATAATATTGATGTTGCATACCGTTGTGAAATAATCAAACTTACCTTAGCTATACCATAATCGCACATATAAACTGGGAGTTTTTATGTGTGATTATGGTTTAGATATGGCCTAAAATAAAAGATAAAATATGCCCTAAAAAGTTTTGATTATTTCTCTCGGGAGTGTTCTAAATAGATATCACATTTTTTCTTGTATTTGAGGGTGAGACTCTTCAAACGCTCAAATACAAGAAAAATTGTTATAGCCCTTTTAATATATTGTTAGTGCATTTTAAGATAAACGCATGGAAATAGAAGAATGCAATTTAATCGAGACCTGTCAAAATTATATGAGCTAGAAGCAGATGACTATATTTTTTTGGATCGGCGCGGCGCGCCGCGCCTATCCAAAAAAATATAGTCTTCTGGCGTAAGGAAAGGTGCTTTCGGTGAAAATAGCTACAGGTAAAAGATTATTTAGTTCAAGCGTGTACCGGCGAACCATGACATCGGCAAATCTTGGTATCAGCCAACCATTCATTCTCTGTAGCGTTATTCGGCAAAACGTGCTTTCGCTAAATAATGGTATCGTATTGACTACTAGTTTAGGTATATCGTATTACCGTTCAACGGTGAACCATGCTTTCTGTAGACAATTATATAGTTCAAGGGTAATTCTATACATAAACCCTACGGGACTCCGCAACGTTAAGCTTCCGTGCCAAATCGAACATCAATCAATGATATCGAAAATGTTTACTTTCGCAATTTTTTCTTCCTTTGCCTTTTTGGGGTCGAGGTCCAGGCAAATCAAGTAACCGAAAATGTGTAATTTTTGACTCTGAATACTGTCTAATGGTTATGAATAGCTATGCTGATTCAGTTTTAACGAGAGCTTCAATGAGCGTTTTAGCACTTTGAATGTCTCATTCACGGAACAGACTGTTCCGTGGTCTCATTTATGCATCAGAAACAGATTCATGCCACCTCTGTCTGTGTCTGTTTTATTCAAATATGCAGGTTTCAGAACTACCTACCACTTCCTTCCGATTTCCAAACTGATTGAAAGCTGTCTGCTGTCACTGCCTGAAGCATGCCTGAAGTATCGCTTCTATGGTATAAGCCCTGCATTCCGAAATAATTCCGAATTAGACAATGATCGCTCCACAGAGCACATTATGATCGCTCACAGCGATCAATAATACAATTTGCGTTCCGATTTAGAAATCATGATTATGACAGCTAAGAACTGTCATCAATTCGGAACGCTCATGAACGCGCTCACAGTGGTCGCTCGACGTCAACCCTATACATTGCACAAAAAAGACCGATTGGATATTCTTCTGCAAATGGAAGTTCAACTCATTGGCACTTCTATTTTGTTGGTTGACTCTATCGACTCTGATAACTCAGATTTTGAGTTTGCGAACGACGATTCGTATAAGGATGAAACGGATGACGAAGTGCTTATATTACCGGCAAAGATACGCCCCAAAGAAAAATATCTTATAAAAAAAAAAGTTTATTTCTTAACCATAGTTGTTTACATTTTGTTGGTGATATCATAATTATCATATTCATATAATTATTGTTTGTCACAGGTGAAAAGAGAGTTCTTACAATTAGCATTATTGTATCACTGTAACATACCCACGGGGTGTACAATATTAAATGTATTTCAATATTATTGGCTTTATTAAAAATAATTAGTAAAAATACAAATTACACTCTTAGTTGTTACCAAGAATTGCAAATAACATAGATGCAACAATAAAACATAATGCGCATGAGTTTAAAACTCATTTCAGGTATTCTGTTACGTTTTGGATTTTTCAGCACAATTTCGTAAATTCCGCTTTAATTTAAAGATATGATGCGACTCGAAACAAAACAACTCAACTATGATTTTTGACAGCGCTCACGTTGATATTAATTTAGGGCATGGTCGGTGCTATCGCACAGGGTGGCAACTGGCATACATTTTAATTTCTTGCTATTCAGCGCCATCTATCTACCAGAACATAAAGTAAAAATGAACAGTGCTGCCAGCGTATATGCATGAAGCTTTTTTAGTAGAAGCGTAAGCGTATCTTTGATTTATTCTGCAAATAAATTTTGTTTTTTTTTTGCATTTTTTAAAAGTTCTCCATAATAGTATTTGCTTAATATTTTAATTAATGCTTAATATTATTGTTAAAAAAAAACTATTATTAGAAGTTACAATATGAAATGGCTTTACAGGCCACAGGGACGTTAATCATTTCATTGCAAACATCTCTGTGGTTGCGCATATTTTTGTAATTATTTCGTTTGCTTCCCGGTTTTGAGTGCAATTTACGTCGAGTTGAGTTGTCTCTACTTTCTAAATCACATCGAATTGGGCGCCCTGAGCTCATCTGTGAATTAATCGAACATAATTGCAGTTTGGACCATATTATTTATGTGTTAGTGTTTAACCCTTAATTTGGCAAAGAATAAAATGTAACAAAATCATATTTTTTTAAATAAAAGTTTATTGTGGACGTTTATATGTGTCACAGAAAAATAATGAAAAAAATATAGGAACTTCAGTTTTCCTGAAAAACTATGTATGCCACAGCATACATTGCCAATTGCAGATAAAAACATTGGGTAAATGTGTTGTATGCCGGGGCATACATTGCCAATTACAAAACAAATAAAGAATTTAAAAAAAAACAAGGTGCTATTGCCTAAACATTACTAAACACGCATATGGTAGTCTAGTTGACAATTCCTAGGACTTTTACCAGTTACGAAGCACAGACGAACTTGGCATTTCATGCATAACACAGACGTTAACTTGGAGCATAGCCTACATCGACCTTGAGTCGTCATAGTCATAAAATGGCCAACATTATCATAACGTGATGATTCTACTGGGTTGGCTTGTGGTACACGCTTTGTATGTTTGCTAGTCTTTTCACTGGTGCGTCCGGACTTTTTTAACCCCTCGTAAAGCTCAAATCGAAAATCCTTGAGGGGCATCCATTGCTTTTGCAATTTTGAGCAATCTTGCCGGTATAAAAGCCACCCATTATTTATACAAATGTCAAGAATTTGCGCAAATATGCCGATATACCAACGCCGTGTCTTGAATGGGATTTTGTAAAGTGAAATAAGCATATCGGCTAAATCAACTCCCCCCATATGTTTATTATATTCTTTGACAATTTGAGGACAATCGACATACACTTTGTTTTTAGAGTCCTTGCAGTATCTTTTAATTTTTTCTACTGGCTCCGCAGCTACGTAAGAACTTATCAGTGTAACGGCTTTGTTGTCGTTCCACCGCACTATTGCTAATCGGTTTTTATTGCAGACCACTTGAGCATAACTACCGCGGGGCTTCTTTTTCATTATTTTTTCTGAGGGCAGAACTGCTTCAGCTCCTCTCAACCTGTTGCTCCTGACTGTTCCCAATCCAAAAATTCCATAGTTTTCTCTGAGTATATAAAGTAGCTCCGGACAAGTAAAAAAATTGTCGCAGAAAACAAAAGCCGGTTTATTTTTTATACTTTTACACAAAGCAATGACAACCTGAGCCCCAAATCCAATAGAAGCTTCCTTATCCGTAAAAGTATGAAACCTAAATGTGTCCTCACCACCATACAAAAGAAAATCATAAATCATGCCCGACACTCCTGCGCGAACATAGTTTTTGAAGCCCCACTTGTTGGGTTTATCTTTCATATATTGATAAATGATAAATGATTTTATTTCTGTAAGTAGGTTTGTTACAAACACTTTTACATGTCAATCATATTTTTAAAACTAGATGAGGTCGGCGTTTCATAACTGACTACTCTGAGAAGAAAGGCCGAAACAAACTCAGAGGTCACAGTCTCTTTTAAAGTCCAGACATAATCTTGGTCAGATCATGTGAAGACCATGTAGATTGGTGTCTGAAATGGTCTTTTGAGGAAAAACCATACAGATTGAGCGGACCTGTCCAGTCAGTGCACGCATTTGTCAGTAATCTTGCCGCTCAACTGAGAACTTAAGGAGCACAACGATTCGACGAACAATACCAAAGAAAGGACATTTGGGTAGGCCGCATAAATTACTCAAGCTGCCAGATCGTGAAACTAACTAAGAAATAAAATAAAAAAGTAATAATCCACATAATCTTCACATTCACAATAATTTAAATAATATAATACTTTACAAAGTAATTACTCATGTCATTGTATGTATAAAATTCATCAATGTCAATGTGTATATAAATATTCGAACATAATCTTTGAGGACCATGTAGATTAGTATCTGAAATGGACTTCTGAGGAAAGAACCACGCAGATTAAGAGGACCTGTCCAGTCAGTGCACGCATTTGTCAGTAACCGTGCAGCTCAACTCAGAACTTTAGGAGCTCAACGATTCGACGAACAATACCAAAGAAAGGACATTTGGGTAGGCCGCATGAACTACTTAAACTGCCAGATCATGATTAAAACTGAAACAATGACCCACATAGTCCTCAAATTCACAATATTATTAAAACAATAAATTGTACTTCTCAAGGTAAGTATTCAAGTCGTTCTGTTATAATAATTATCAATTTATCAGTGTATGTAACTGAAATAAAAGAAAACATTCAGTATGCAGAAAATTGGAACAACTCAATCCCAAGCCTTTTTGTCCTCAATATAATCCTTAACGGTATAAAAGCCTTTCTGGCACAACTTACGTTTAATGAATGATTTGAATTTATTAAGGCTTAGATCTTGAACGTGGCTTGGAAGTTTATTATAAAAGCGTATACATTGACATCTGAACGAGCCACCTATTTTCTTGAGCCTTGTGGTAGGTACAACGAAGCTGTGTTTGTTCCTAGTATTTATATTATGGATATCACTGTATTTTTTAAACAAGTTTATATTTTTATGGGCATATAAAAGATTTTCAAAAATATACTGTGAAGGCACAGTCATTACATTAATCTCCTTAAATTTCTCTCTGAGAGTGTGTCTCGGGCTTAACTTATAAATTGATCGAACAGCTCTTTTCTGCAAAACAAAGATAGTCTGAATGTCGGCGGCATTTCCCCACAACAGAATACCATACGACATTACACTATGAAAATAGCTAAAGTACACTAAACGGGCTGTCTCTATGTCAGTTAAATTACGAATTTTTCTAACAGCGTATGCTGCGGAGCTAAGCTTTTTTGATAGTTTATCTATGTGTGGGCCCCACTGAAGCTTAGCATCCAAAGTTAAGCCCAAGAATACTGTGCTATCTTCAGGATTCAATTCTCTGCCCTTTATCAATACATTAGTTAACACCTGTCTAACGTGAGGCAGCGTAAACTTAATGCATTTGGTTTTTTTTTCATTAAGTAGTAAATTATTAACATTGAACCAGTGAACTACTTTTGAGATCGCGCTATTTACATCGTCAGTAACCAGCTGCTGACGTTTAAGTTTAAACAAAAGTGAAGTATCGTCCGCAAACAACACTATATCATGATTATCCTTTATGAGGTAAGGCAAGTCATTAATATAAATAAGAAACAAAAAAGGACCAAGAATTGAGCCCTGTGGGTCTCCCATTGTTACTATAGATCCGGGAGATCTTTTACCATTAACGTCAACGCTCTGAACCCTATTATTCAAGTATGAAGTAAGAAGATCCAGAGCGGTGTTCCGGATCCCGTAGTGGCGGAGTTTCCTGATTAGCGTTTCATGAAGAACGCAATCGAACGCCTTGGACAAATCACAAAAAATGCCCAAGGCATCGCATTTATCTTCCCATGCTTTATAGATATGTCCTAAAAGTTCAACACCGGCATCAGTAGTTGAACGACCCCTTGTAAAACCGAACTGTTTACTATGTAATAATTTATGTTTATTAAAAAATCTTTGCAATTGGGCTAAAATTAATTTCTCAAAAATTTTACTAAAGGTAGGTAGTACTGAAATAGGTCTATAATTTGTGGGGTCTGTAGTACTACCTGATTTAAACAAAGGTATTATTTTACTATTTTTCATGAGGTCAGGAAACTCTCCACAGTTGATACAATTGTTAAAAATAAGAGCTAAAGTAGGTGCTACAATGTCAATAATAGACTTAGCAACTTCTACAGAATTACCCCACAGATCTGCAGTCTTTTTTACGTTTAAAGTGTGAAAGGTTTTAATTATATCTCTACAAGTAATATGTTCAAAATGAAATTCCGAATCGCAAACATTAACATTTTCTTTAAGCAAATACTCAGCAACAGAAGGTGATGAGTTTAGTGATTTAGTAGTTGAAACGGGAATATCTGAAAAGAAATTTTCAAAGGCCGCGGCGACTTGTGAGTCAGATTTTATTATGTTGTCTTTAATGGACAGGCTGTAGTCAGTATTTCGGTTACTAGACCTTCCCGTTTCACTATTAACAATATTCCAAGTCGTTTTAATTACATTACTACTGTTTTTAATCTTCGAACTCAAATAACGGGACTTGGCCATACAACAAACTTTTTTAAATAATTTTGAATAATTTCTAACATATAAATTAAATTCAGCAGTGTTTAAAACGGTCCTTTCATTGTACAGTTCATAAAGCCGTGTTCTACTTTTATGAATACCAATGGTAGCCCAATCACTGAAAGATGCGTTGCTATTAACCGAGATAGTCTTGGGAACAAAGGTGGAATTAAATTGTTTACAGTATATATTAAAAAAATCATCATATAGATGATTAGGATCAAAATTAATAGATAAAACTGGTAATTTATTAATGAGTTTAACTTTAAAAGCTTCCAAGCGACTTGCAGTTTTGGGGTTGACAGTGATATCCTTTTTAGCCACTTTCTTGATTTGGTTTTGGATAGTAATCCTTTGCCCGCAATGATCAGAATCTAGTAAATTTATTATTTCTTTGTGGCTTGGTATAACATCTGTATAAATATTATCTAGGCATGTTGCACTAGTAGGGGTTATTCTAGTGGGCTCCAAAAATAGGTTTACAAGATTGTAGGACTGAAACAGACTTAATATTTTACTACAAGAACCTGAGTTTTCTAATAAATTAAAATCACCGCAAGTGATAATGGACTTGTTCGAGTTACAAATCTTGTTTAACACTTCATCCATTACCTTTTCAAAGCAGTCATACAATCCTGAAGGGGGTCTGTACACACTTAATACAATAAACTGCTCCAATTCTATACAGGCTATTTCTATTGTCCGCTCAACAGATAGGCTCACAATATCCTTACGTTCTTTAAATTTAAGCTGGTTGCTTACTAAAATTAAGGAGCCACCATGTATAGCATTTACTCTGCTGAACGAACTACCAACCTGGTGATTATTAAAATTGAACAAGAACGACGTTCGACGTTATTGACGTCGCTTACCCGCTTTGGTCCCTTTAAAGGGAATCATCATTTCGTCAATGCTGAATTTCGTTTCATTGTCTTGAGCTAGGCAATTTGCTCGAATTTTTTGTAATAAAGGTCTAACTTTGTAATATCTATCGGAGTCTTGTATATTATTATCAACAAAATGCAAATTACGACGGATTTGTTGATATCGTTTCAGAGACATCAAATCGGCTACGAGATGGTATCTGTACCGCAAACTCCAATAATCTGTATAAGATGGCATGCTCCCAACACCCATTATAATATGTATGGCTAGAAAATCCCGCAATTCATCTTCAGTCAATCCTAGAGAACGTCCGGTTTTGGATATTGCATAAGCGTTTGTTTGCTCTACGATATCTGTTAAAATGTCTGGGGAAAAGAACTTGTAGAAATAACCCAGTGGAGTAAGGTCTAGAATGTCGGTTTGATCTGAGTCTTCTGTAGTTGCCCTGTGCCGAAAAACTGCTTTTTGCCATTGGTAGCTTAGAGTGAACTTTGTGATTCATCTCCTAGTAACAGAAACAGTGGGACGTTGCGATCTGGTATTCCTGGGACGCGAATCGCAAGAAGCAGCTGTCCTCATGCGAGTTGCAGCTAAGCCAGGAGTCATAAAACCACTTGCTGTTGGTTCAGGTGGTGCAGGGGGTGTAGGAGTTGCTGGAGTTGCAGGAGTAGCGGGAGTGGCTGGGAGTGACGGAAAGTCACTCAGTATCGGCACTTTCATACAATTTGGTTCTAGAGAAGGGCTTGAATAGACGCTTTGAAAAATTGGTGTAAGTCGAACATTGTTGCTGGTGGGGTCTTCGTCATCGTCTAAAATATTAAGTCTTTCCATCGAACTATCAATAGAAGGTGCAGATGAAGATGACATGGAAAGCGAGGTGTGCACATGTAAGCCATCATCAAGGTCAGAATGTTCACTACCGTCAGAGGGTGCATTCTCAGCAGGCACAAGCGCTAAAATTCTACCACCACGAGTTTGAATCTTTTGCTGCCGACAAAGAAAAAAAGGCGTGCTATAAAACCAAGTAAACCCAAAAAGCAACCTCAAACTGGCAATGTATGCTGTGACATACAAACAAAATGGAGGGTGTTTCGTTACAAACTTGGCAGTGTATGTCACAGCATACACCATGTTAGTGATCAAAATAGAACCATTTTAGATAATAGAAACTTCACAATTATTATCACACACATTCCATTACACACTAAAGCATAAATTTTAGCCATTACACTTGTCGTAAACTATGTAATATTCATAATAATAGTATAAATACCTTGGACAACACAGTTGACGTTCGCCGGGTAGACATTTTTTTGAAGTTATGTCAAAATGGATGTTGCTATAAGTTTGTGTTTTTTTTCTACTAAATATAATTAGTGTTGCAACATAAAAAAGTTAATTTATCACACGTAAGTTCTTATTTTTAGCAAATCGATCAAGGGAAAGTTCATGTATGACAGTACATACAATGCCAAATTAAGGGTAAACAACAATGTTTTGTTGTACCTAATAAATATGAACATCCAAAATTGGAATTTGTTTTATTATCCCCGAAACAACCAGTTTAGTGTTATATTGAATTAGATTTACCAAGTTGAATAATGTAGAATGGTTGAAAATTTGGTTGTAGTAAAACTAAACCTAAAAAATTCAAATCTACATTCTATAATCTAGTTTTGATATATTAATTAGGTTTAATTTTAATATAACAGAATTTTCAACCATTCTAAATTATTCTACTTGGTACAATATAGTTATATCGTACTACGTAGGTATATTATTGACGGACGGTGTATGCCCTTGTAACTAGATGGCGCTGCTTATGGAATACATAAGTTGCCAGTCTATCTTTAGTATTATAATAGTAGTCGATGCGCTATCACAAGATGGCTCATGTCATGACGTCATATATGACGCTTCACGCTACGTACATTATTATCGCGTACACGCTAATTAACTAATTAGGTACGGGTGTTAGCACGCTCAAATCGATTACAGCTCAACTCGGAACGCTCCCTTACTAAAATTGTTTTATCTATGGCGCCTGTCACTGTCAGTCAAGTAAGTCAGCTGTCGCCTGTCACTGTCAGTCAAGTAAGTCAGCTGTGCCAGGGTCTTTTTTGTTATTATTAGCGGCTTTATTTTTATACTACCAAATATTTCATAATTCAGCGCAAGGCGAGGAGTAACTATGGTTTTTAAGTGCCAGGAAGATAGCTTTTTAAAACAGGTATGTACGTCAGACCACCTTGTCTACAAACGCCTATTTATTATTTATTTGTGTTTAGTACACTAAACAAAAAACAAGTAAGCCTTAGAAAGGCAAGCGGTCATCGTCCGCGTCGTCAACCGCATCTTCACTTACCATCAGGTGAGATAGGGGGGCAAATTTTACGCTCTCAGTAATACAACATCTAAGTTTAACATCATAACATAACATTACGTCTCTCCCAAAGGGTTTGGCAGAGGTGCACAATCAAAATCTAAATCATAAGCTATTACTTCAAACTAGACTGAGAATCAGTACTTTTTGAACGTCAAAATTTCATGAGACAGTCCCCCAAAACGCCCGCTAATCACCATTTCCTAGTCCTTTAGCTGGGACGAAGAAGTGGCACCCACATTTTGCCAGTTCTAAACTTACTCCAAATTTTTTCAGTAAACTCAAACTCAAACTCAAAGCATTTATTTCAAATAAACCAATTACAGGCACTTTTGAATTGTCAAGGGGTCGGTCAGTCAGAAAGATGAAGCTAGTTGCCCATTCCAAAGCGTAGTAGGTACCTATGGAGAAGAACGGGCAAGAAACTCCATGGACACTCTTTTAAATCAAAATATTGTTACATTAGAGTGGTTACATCATTCATGTTGTAATTATACATGTGAGAACGATGTAGAAAGACGTGCACGTTAAAAGCGTCCGTAATAAAAAGATGAAAACAATTATGGAATTAAAATAAGCCGTGGCAGCTAAGAAATGACCAGTGCCTACTGACGGCGCCCGTTCACGAACATGACGTATGGATCAGCACCATTCAGCTCAACCATTTTGAAGGGAACTCAATGATCCAATACACACGCCACCACCAGCGTCACATTTGAGTGAGCATGACATACTCTCAGCCGCCAGGGCACATTCAAGTCAATGAAAGACGAACCCAGTAAGCTTTATAGTGGGTACATAGTGCTCACACATGTGTTATGCAATTATACAATACTATGAGATTGAATTTATACAATGCAAAGATAGGTTGTACAATCTTCATCGGTAGTACTCATCAGTTGTTTTAAAATGTGAACCCACAACGGAGCCAGTGGTTGAGTATGGAAAGACTTCACCATTTCAAGGATACCAAGTCACTTTGGAGAACACAATACTGTTTCCTGCAGGCGGTGGTCAAGTAAGTTATAATCTTTAAAGTTTTGCATCTATGTTAGAGCAAAGCTATTTTAAGGGGTATTGCAGCAAGTGAGAAATGACTCCATCTGCTGCTTTTCATCTATGCAGTGTCTATCGATAAGAATGGGCAAGAAAATCCATGGACACTCTTTTAAATTATATTGTTACATAAATATTAGTTACACCAATAAGGTTGAATATAGGTATAATTATATGTGAGAACGATGTAAATAAGACATACACGTTGAGTGTCCAGAGTACAGCAAATAGAAATTTAAACAAAACAATCCATAAATAAAATAAGCCGTGGCGGCTAAGAGATGAACGGAACTCTACTAAGACAAAACTGAGTCCCGTGTGTGATTATTTATTTATTTTATTAAAACTATGCACAAGTAAAAAAAATACTGTACTAAGGCGGACTTAATGCCTGAGGCATTTTCTGCCAGTCAATCTGAAGGTGGTGCAGAGATAAAACATGGCAGATACAACATAATTATGTGATAGATAGCTCAGAAATGACTTTATAATACAATAATAAATAATAATACAAAAATACATACATACATAACGAAATAACGACCAGTAGAGGAGAAAACGAATCCAGCAACTTCGCGCTGGGATGTTTCGGCCAACTTTTGACAGATATGTTCATGAGCCTTCACTTTAAAAGATAACCGACTGGTTGCCGTTGTAATGTTCAGAGGAAGCGCATTCCAAAGAAAAAACGCCTGGACAAAGAAAGAAGAATGAATGAAGCCAGAACGGTGAGAAAGACATTGTAGATGATTGTTGGTGAAACAAAATTTTTTATTATGGGCAGTGCATAAATATTGAATTTGGGCCGTCAGGTGAGAAGGAGGAGTGGGTTTGTCCAGAATAGAGAACAACGTAGACAAAGCCCAAAACTCGGCGCTGACGAATGGGTAACAATTTTAAAAGCAGCCGGTGCGCGTATGCATGTTCATACGAGGGGAGGTCCAAAAGTTTTTTTTTTTTGCCTCAAAATGAGCCAAAATTGCCTCCTTTACCTCATTGTCGTCGGCGGGGTGTTATCTCAATATTCCCAAAAATTGGTTTCTTAGAACGTCGAGTATGACGTAATGTAATAAAAATAAGTAACGCGAAAAATACAGTGAACAGAGAAGGGTATAAAGAAGAATTTAAACCGAACAGAATAATAAATAATAGTTTGATATTCCCAATAAAAAATTGGGAAGTTGTAGCACAAAAATAAACTTTGACGTCGAAGATCTCTGTATTTCCAGCGATAACAACAGTTTTTTTTTTAAGAATTTAGTAGGTTTTCCATTTTTTTAAAACTTTAACCAAACCATTATTTAATTTTATGTCTATATTTTAAATAATCTAAAGAAAAGCAGTAAAATAAATGCCCATTCGCAGCTTACGTCACATTTCAACACAAATATCATTTTCAATTTTCAATCTTATTGACGCTCCATAGTGGTGACAATAGCTTACGCGGTCATACTTTAGTCGTCGGGCAGCGCTCGACTTGGATGGTTGGCACCGGACGCTCTGTGCATAATTCGATTGTAGTTTTCAAGTAATTTATGACTGAAAACAGTGTGTGAATTGAACTAAAGTTCTGTGGCGGACTACTAAGGCTACTCACTGCCTAATATTGAAGTGAAAATTCAGTCTCAGTGGAAATATGGGCAATAAAAATAAAATGTTGCGAAAGAGTTTTACAAGAAAAAGACGAAAAACTCGAAAAAATTATGGAATGTTTGGGTAAGTAGGATGATTACGGTATTGTATCATAATAACATTTGAAATTTGTATTTAGTTTAGTATACTTACGAAACTGTATAAATCTATAGAAACGGTATTGACAATTTCTACAAACATTTTGCTAAATCCAAAAACAAATAGGTGCACTCTATTTTGATGTCTATAGAATGCATATTTGAATGCGCCTAGTGCAAACGTCTCTGGTCGAAGCAACCATCGAGGCGATAGCCATATTGCAATAGTAGGTATAAGTAACAAAAACAAACTTGCAGATAAATCAGAGTGCGTTCGTAATTATTATAATAATATAAATATTGCACTAGTTATATAAAAAGCATTTTGATTCTTTTGTAAGATTATTTTTATAATATTTATTGAGTCATTAGACCAGTGCCGATAATTTTTGAAAACGAAAAAAGTCACAGTAGGCTGAAACCCATTGGAAAAGAAAGAGAATATAACAAAAATGAAAGGAAAAATAATTTACGGGCGATCCGAGGTCGGGAAGTGGGGGTTATCTCGATTTCCGGCAAAACTACAAGTCATATGGAAAAAAGTGTAATAGCAAAGTTGTAGGTAATAAAAAGATCTACAACTTTTGTATTCACACTTTTTTCAAGTAGGTAACCTCAAAATTTATGTGAAAAATTCAATTCATGTGAAAAATTCAAATTTGACAACAAACAATTTATGTGAAAAATTCAAATTTGCCGGAAATCGAGATAAACCGCTTTTTACCCTTAAACCCCCACTTCCCGACCTCGGATCGCCCGTAAATTATTTTTCCTTTCATTTTTGTTATATTCTCTTTCTTTTCCAATGGGTTTCAGCCTACTGTGACTTTTTTCGTTTTCAAAAATTATCGGCACTGGTCTAATGACTCAATAAATATTATAAAAATAATCTTACAAAAGAATCAAAATGCTTTATATATAACTAGTGTGCAGTATTTATATTATTATAATAATTACGAACGCACTCTGATTTATCTGCAAGTTTGTTTTTGTTACTTATACCTACTATTGCAATATGGCTATCGCCTCGATGGTTGCTTCGACCAGAGACGTTTGCACTAGGCGCATTCAAATATGCATTCTATAGACATCAAAATAGAGTGCACCTATTTGTTTTTGGATTTAGCAAAATGTTTGTAGAAATTGTCAATGCCGTTTCTATAGATTTATACAGTTTCGTAAGTAAACTAAACTAAATACAAATTTCAAATGTTATGATACAATACCGTAATCATCCTACTTACCCAAACATTCCATCATTTTTTCGAGTTTTTCGTCTTTTTCTTGTAAAACTCTTTCGCAACATTTTATTTTTATTGCCCATATTTCCACTGAGACTGAATTTTCACTTCAATATTAGGCAGTGAGTAGCCTTAGTAGTCCGCCACAGAACTTTAGTTCAATTCACGCACTGTTTTACCAATTTTAGCAAATACCAACTAATATTCAGCCAGCAGCAGCTTCCATTCCCGTGGATGATCCCTCTATCGTCTAAATTTTTCAGAATTCTAGCTTCCGTCCCGGCTCCGCATTTTATTAGAAACATTATGGCATTTGTCACTTTGGAGCTGTGATATTATTGCATTTATTTAGAGTTTATGTGATTTTTAAGTGGTCCGAGGGCCTTTATGTTGGTTTTGTTTTCTATTTTTTTACCGCACCCACTAAGTACCTATCTAAAACACAAACATTAGTTTGAAATGGCATAACTACCCATTTAATTAACCCTTCCATCCCTGATACTGACTTACACCCGAAAAGCATAATTCCCCTTCTAGAGCAGTCGGGTAAAATTCGGAATGTTTATATTTGACCTGTTTATCATGTACTGTAATAAAAATAAACAGTAGTGATGTTTTTTTTTAAATTGTTATGTGTAATTATTTATTGTATCATATTATGAACCGACACTGTAATTACATCGAATTTTAGAACGCACTTCATAAGTATATTCAACAGAAAACATCTGATTTCCTTACGTATACTATGCAACTTTCCTTGAGCACACAAACGCCCGTGTTAGCGTTTGCGAGTGTGTGCATAATTACCGTAAAACGCGCAGATGCGGTTGTGTGAGTGCGGTAATAGCGATTAAAATCGTAGTCGGTCCGCGTCTTAAGTCTTTTTTTTAAATTGGGGAACAAATAATAATCACTTGGGGCCAGATCTGGACTGTAGGGTGCGTGGACTAGTGATTCGAAGCCATGCGTGTGCAGAGCAGCCATTGCAACTCTGCTCTTGTGAACCGGCGCGTTGTCTTGCAAGAGCAACACACCCTTGGTCAATTTTCCTCGACGTTTTTCCTTTATGGCCTCCTTTAATTTTTCTAATGTCGTAGCGTAGTATTCTCCGGCTATGATCCTTCCCTATTCTTTGTAATGAATCAGTATTATCCCCTCACAATCCCAAAAAACAATAGCCATCAACTTTCCAGCCGGGGGTCGTCTTCCATCGACTCCCGAACATGTTTAAAAAGACTATGCCACTTGTGATTTACTAGGGCTCTATTCCCCATAAACGGTTTCCATTTAATTAAAAATGGTCTGAGCGTTCTTTCCTTGCTTGGTAAAGAATTTTATCACAGCACGGTGTTCAATTTTCTCCATAGTTTCAGTTTTCTTCCGGATTGCCTTGTTTTGCCTTGCCTTGATTGCCAGGCGAGTGTTCATAAAGGAATTACGCAATACGGCAATAGGGCTGAAACTCAAATTATATAGTAATGATGAGTACCCAATTAGTTTGATACTAAGTGGTAATAACACTCCATTCTACGAACTTTTGGACCTCTACTTACGAAGATTGAAAACCAATCGAATGTAGTTATTGAGAAGGCGGTCGAGTTTTTTGAGGAGATCTGCATTCAGGTCATAGTAACATCACCATAGTCAATTAGGAAATATTAGGGCCTGTACAAGCATTACTTTTATGTGTGATGTGAGAAAGTTTTTCAACCGATAGAGCGATTGCAACGTACCGGTGACTTTTTGACTTACAGTCGTGCCCTGCTTATATACTCGTATTTAATGTATGTGTGTGTTGCCGGTTGCGCGCGTAATGGCCGACTAATGTGTGAATGTGTGCGTACAGCGGCCTGTACGTACAGCGAGCTGGCCGAGTTAAGTGACACAGTTTTTTTTGCTATTGAGAATCTGTCAGACTTTTTAGTTCGTCCATCTCTTTTTTTTTTTTTTGAGGGTGGGAAATCATCAAATAACTTCTGTGTCAGACTCTTATTGACTAAAACCCACCCATGTTCCTTCAGTTGCCTGTGCCAGGAGCCACGGTATCCCTCTCGGACTTTCCCGCAACCCTAGCAGGCATCGGCCCTAGCGGACCCCGTCATTAGTGCTGACATCTCTTTGAGGTGCGCGTGGAACACAACGCGCTGTCGACCCGGGCCTGGTCCTTATCGAACGGCGAGCTGCCCATTGCTCGCCGTTCGCAAGCCCACGCCTACGGTGGCCGGGAATCGGCCTGCGATTCCCGACGCCCAGGGCGTCTCCTGCTCCGGCTAGGGGCGTGAGGGCGCGAATTTTGCCTCTCCCTCACGCGTTTCGCCTCCTCCTTTGCGAACATTACTGCTTCGCAGAATGAGGTGATGATGGCTTCCCAAGCCCTCTCGCTCCGTACCATGGCCTGGACCAGGGCCGGACGCGAGAGATCGCCACCGCCATGTTCGTCCATCTCTAAAGGCGTAATATTTCAATTAAGCCGTTAAGGCTCCTTTAAACAGATGCGATACGCGACAAGACACAAAGGCACCGCCTCACAGTGGAACGAATGTATGGGAGAGGTTGGACGTAGACATCTCCGAAAAAAAAGAGTTAAATTATGCCAAACGAATGATGCCATCTTATTCGATTACCTAATGCCTTCATAACTTGTGCTGATAAATTTCTTCATAGCTCCCATATTTCGGAAGTAATTGGAGAAAATGTGATATTTTACTAAGAAAATGAGTGTATCGAGCGCTCTCCCTCCTGATTCCGGCGTTGTTTCAAGTAGCGGTCTCTAATATCATAATGCTAATACTAAGAGCTATATTTAATACTAAGACACATGGTGCGCCAAATGTGCACTTTCGGGGATAAAAGGAAATGAAAATTAAAAAAAAAAAAAATGGTTTTTCCTCATTTGTATTTATTTTAAACAGACAGACGTATGTAGAGGTCATATATAAATATACGAAATATTGTTTTTTTAAATCTTGTGTATTATTTACGAAAATATTCATAAGAACAGATGAGAGTATGACTTTTTTCACATAATATTTTATTTATATATGTTTTACAATAACGATAAAAACACGGTATTTTAGATAATAAAATAATAAATTACCTAGTTTAATTAATATATTATACAATAAATTATTTATTTATTTATTTATTACAAGGCAACTACAACAGGTAACAATCACAGTATGTCAGTAGATTCACGTTATAGGTTTCGAATTAAGATGTAAGCTCTAATTTACTAAGTTACACATTTTAAAACAATATCAACATTTAATTATCATCGTCATCATCATCATCATTAATTAATTCAAATTCAGAATCGATAACCGCTAAATCATTTATGCTAACAAATTCGATATCACTTTTCTCAGAATCCGTAAGCTTTATGAGCTTACGGATTCCTTAAAAGAAGATTTTTTTACAAACTTATTTACTTTTGGACGAATGCTTGTAACAAGTGGATCAGAAGACAGTAAAAGATTGTGCATAATATCTTCATTGCATGAGATACTGCTATGCTTTCGAGAATGCCCCTCTCTATATTTTCGAAAATCTTTATTTCTAGCCTCAGATGCCTCTTCGGATAGAAAACCAATGGGCACAATTGACAAGTTCTGAACTATTTCTGGCCCATGCATTAACATTTTATGAAGTGAAGAAGGCATATAATACCATGGGTATAACTCCACGTAAAGCTTAGCAGTATCAAAGCAGAACTCTCGGAATTTAGTTACGTTGATCTTCTCTCCTGATGAAATACACTGCAAGATCACACAGATTTTTCTTAAAAGCATAGCGTCTATTCCGATCAGTTCAGCAGATTTAGTGTAGTTTTCAAAAAATCTCCTTGCCGGCCGAGTTGCCATTGTTGGTGGATCCACTGCCTTGTTTCACAACATCGAGAAGTAAGCCCGTTTCTCTTCTTACAGCCTCTTGAACTCTTTTCTTCCTGTCATCAACTTGCCTTTTTGCTATATCACCCTTTGCTTGCCATGACTTTATGTCTAATTTGTAGGAAATGTGTAATAAGCATTCCATTGAGCGAATCCAAGCGTGAAGGGAGCTTAAGCTGTATTTATACATGTCCTCGTTTGCGTGTTTATCTTTGATTAACTCTAAATTATTCATCTCTTTAGGACTAGCCTTGCATATGTCACACACTGAAGCTGCTGTATCGGATATAATGGAATGAATTTTACCATCAATCATTGTCAACAGCAGTTGGTGTTTGACACTACTTCCATCAGTGATGGTGGATGGAGTTAAGGCTTCAATCTCGGCTTCGATTTCAGCCATCTCTCTCTGCACATTTTCTTTGGTTTCCTTTATAAACTTAAACAATATTGGCCGGCAAAATGAGGTGGAAGATGGTCGCTCGTTTTCCCAAATTGTTACACCTTTTGAGACGAGCCGCAGTGGTACAAGACTAATCATAAAATTACTAGCAAGATCGATTTGCTCATCTTCACTCGTCCTTTGATGATAAATGCTTTGGCTAGATGATCCGTCAAAACCCCATTTGCTGGTCAAAATGAGCTGTTGATTGGGATCAACAGGGGTTTCTAACGACCTAATAAGTCTTCTTGAGGTTAAATCCATCAAGGCTTGTAATTTGATTTTTGCAGAGCTCTCTGTAACTGTGAGATCGTCTTTGGCCGGATAACACTTAATTTTTTCTTTAACCAACATGTAGTAACTCGGGTATTTAAGAGCTCCTTCTTGGGTGTTGAAATTTCGAAGAGTGTTGTAGCGCCATTTCGATAAATTCATCGATACATAAAGAGCCAATGCCTTCAAAGTTGATATTTGCCGTACCTGAATCGATTTACCTTCAATGAAGGCTTTGATTTGTGAGGCCTCTTCTGGATTCTCCATCAAGTATTTCATTACATCAGCCGGTCGATTCTGTTAAAATCTCACCGTGAATACTTAGGTGAAGTGAGCTGTCAGTGTCATCCCACTGATGCTAGGGATTGACCAAGCATTACACTTACAATCATAATCGAGATTTTAATAATATTTTTTATCAAAATTGTATTGATCATTTTATATTATTTCAAAGCTAGTACCTATGTAGCTAAACAAAACTATTTTGATGGTTTTAAAATAAAATAGCAAAACAGAAATTCTGTTAGAAAGTCAATGCTGTTTTTTTCTTTGTTTGCCTTAGGCGCGAGTGCGCCATGCACGGAACTGTAAATAAAATATAAAACATTACAAGTTGAAGACCGCTACAAAAATAGAAACGCGTAAGTATCGACATTGTTTGTAATTATGAACGAAGCGGGCTCGATCATTTTTCACAAGGAGTAACTTGGTCGACTTATGCAGAAAAGCATAACAATTATTAAGAGTAACCTACCTATGTAGGATATAAGAGCGAGCAAAGCGAGCTTGATAATGTAAGCACCCCGCCTAGGGCCGATTAGATTTTTGGAAATAGGAGTTTCGGTACTTTGTTGAATAATCCACAAAAGCTCTAGAATTGAGAAGAAAATTTCAGGACCTCGCCTCGAATACCTAGGTACCTACGCTAAGTGCTTTAATATTCTGTGAGGCGTTTTCGCATATTTTTTTAGTTCCGAATGTCTTACACCTATAGGTAGGTATTTAATTTTGAAGCCAGGAGAGTGCAATTGCGCCGTCTTGCACCCCGCTCCCGGCGCCCATGTTACTTACTTACCTACTACCTACGTAGGTAGGTACCTACCTACTTATTTACCAACGTCCAATACATAGAGGTCTACTTAATCTGCCGTTGCCAATAATAAAAGAATATCCATCAGATTATCATCGTCAATACTAAAATTTAATAGGTAGGTAGCTAAACAGAGACTCCCGCAGCGCCGACACGGGCTCACTTGACTTCGCTGGCGTGCTGTTGCCGTGGCAACGAGAATCGCGTGGCCGTGAAGTGATCACGCCGCGCAAGCGCGTTAGACGCTATCTTCGCTGGCGTGCTGTTGCCGTGGCAACGAGAATCGCGTGCCCGTGAAGTGATCACGCCGCGCAGGCGCGTTAGACGCTATCTTCGCTGGCGTGCTGTTGCCGTGGCAACGAGTATAGCGTCGTCGTGATGTGATCACGCCGCGCAATTGCGTTAGACGCTGTCATTAGTAGGTAGACGTACCACGAGTTTCTTTTTCGTTAATTACAATGACAACCACGTCCCTAAGTCTGTTCGTATTCGAATTACGAGACAATAATTAGTACCTACCTATTTATTTCAATGCTTTTAGATTGTCAATTCCAATCATTTTTTGAATGTCAGTATTATTATGTACATACCTAAATTTTGTTTTCAACAAATGGATATTACTTGAGAGGTGAGATTGAATAACTTCGAAGAAAGTTTTCAGTGATTGGTGTATTGTTCGTTTACATAATATTACATATACACGTAAATAGCACATGTATCCCGTCATCTAGATAAACCACAGTGCAAGATACTAACCAAATATAAACATAAATATTCAGGCATATCATCTAGGTAAGGGGTGCTACACAAATTGCTTCTCTCTGGCCAACAAGAAATTAAAATTATTTTAATTATTCATGTATTTGTTTCTATATTCTATGTATATTATCATTGTATGCATGTTTATTTTAAGGCGATAATATAATGCAAGTACCTATGTGTAGGTTACTATAGTCTAATTTAAGTCTTCCTTACTGTTTTACACACCATGCCTATGTTTCTCATCCTCCAACTCTCTCCATGAAATTTCTAATGATTTGTGCAGTTCCTTTGTGCTCTTATCTATATGTATTTTACTTTATTAAGTGTTTAGTGTACCTACATAAATAATAAAGAAATAAATACTATTTATTCATTTGTATCACATAAAAAAAAATTGCTAATGCATTTTCTTCTAGTGAGTCTGCTGCTTCCCGAGGTTCAACATCTTGATGCACGCCGGGATGGAGGGTCGCCGCATATGTGTGTGGGCTGCACGCTCCCACTAGCTGAAGACAGACAATAGTACATATTATTACTAAATTGTTTGGTAGCGATCCTGCCTTCTGAGCCGCTGGTCCCGGGTATGATCCCCGGACAAGTCAAACATTTGTGTGCATGAACATGTCTGTTTGACCTGTGTCTGGGTGTGTATATGTATATAAGTATGTATATCAGTCATCAGGTTACCGTAGTACAGGCTCTGCCTAGTTCGGGACCTGAAGACCTCGTGTGGATGTTGTCTTATATTATATATTCATCATTATTCATCTTATTTTTGGTTTATTACTAAGTATTTGATTTATGTCGTTCCTACACTCATCAAACTATATTGCTTTAAATCATTGACGTCTTACTATTATTTAAACTACCACCATTCATTGAGTTAGTAAAAAAATTATACCGTTTCAGTCAGTGTTTTGTCGTCGAGGGTGGAGCTAGCTCCTCTCCCATCAGCATGTTGAGCTGGAACAAATAACACTCGTATTAAACTTGGTGTAGGTCCTATGGTAAGTTAATTGCAAAGAAAAGGATTTGGGTTTGTTATAGAGTTAAGGTTTGAGTTTCAGAAAACATATCTGTATCTTAGATGAATGACAACACATATTACTTGATTTATTATAATAATATTATGACTGGTCCAAATGCTAGTGAACAACAATTTTATCATCTCTATTTTAAGTGGACAACATATTACATAGAATAAATATATTAATATAGGTACCTACTACTACTATCACAGAAATACATACAAAACTGAGATGAATAGTCAAGACAAGAGTGACTGCAACCCTTTTTATTCGACACCTCGAGCACAATTTTCTCATAACAAAGGCTTTGCAAATCAGGTATCTGGAAAACATATTTGTATTTTAAATTATTTAAAAAATACCCTTGTGTGTATGGAGAAATAAACAAAAAAAACTTTTTTTTTTATATTAATCAGCAGCTATTATTCACGTGATTATTAAAAAGAATTTAAATACTTAATTAAAATATCATTCTTACCAGGCAGACGGGCACAACATGGTCATCATATTTCATTTTCCGAGAATAGTAATTAATAAGATCACAATTTTATTCTGACAAACATCTGAAAAAAGAAATGTAAGGATATAGGTACATTAGTATTCTTTAAACTAGGTTGAAATACTCGTTTTACATATTATATAATAATATGTAGTGATGAGTGGTGATCAATAAGGTTTTCCACTAATAAAAATTTCCATTATGTCTTAGCTAGGTATTTAGTAATAAAGTTGGACAGGCTGTTAAAAGCTCAAATAAAAAGCATTGCTGGCAAGGAAAACTATAGTGAATTGGATTGGTATGAAATATAGGTACTCATTTTACAAGATTAGCAGGTAATTATTGGTAATTACGAACCTTCGTAAACTTTTATGACTATCCCTATGGTAATGTCCTCGGCCGAACACAGTGAAGTTTAGGAGCAACTTTGAGCCAATACTTCTCATTGATGTATCTTTTTCAGTGTTTCTGGCACACACATAGTTTGTGAAGATCTTGAGTGCTTAATCACTGTTAGTGCTCAGGCGGAGCCACTTTTTGCGTCCATCTCACTAACAGGAAACGTCTGCATTTAGATCCTTCGTAAGAACGCAATGTTCTATAACACTTGATGTACATCTTGCACCACCAATGCAAAATAATACACTTTAAAACCACTGAGAACATACGAACGGATATTAATCAACGCAAACTTTACTCGATCAGCAACAAAACAAAACTTTATCAGTGGGAAACAGAACACTGAAAAGTCTCAAACTGCGAAAACCGCCAAAATTTGATAGTTATAGTTCACAAGTTGTCTATGGTTTTTCCTACCATAGAGTACACGGTTGAATTATTGTTTCAATAAATTCCGCTCAAGTTTCGTTCCGTGCAGAAACGGGAAAAACTATGTTTATAGGCTGACCAACGATTATATTGATTAAATTAGAACGAAAAAAAATATTTGCTAATTTACAGCTGTAGATAAAACTTGGACACTATAATTTTTTTTTTTTTGCCTATGCGTTCCATAGACTCACATTTCCACCACAGATCGTGAAGTTTAGCAATCTATTAACTATGTACGATTTGAAAACCGGTCCTAATAAATAAACTTGTCACCGACAAACTAATAATTTAATGTAGGAACTGCTAAATTCAAACTTTCATTTGTCTCCGAAACGTCCCATAGACAGACACTTGTTTCCACCACAGATGATGGAGTTTAGTAATCTTTGTGTATGGATGGATTGACGATGAATAATAATTTAAAGAGCGTGCAAGCATCGGCATAGTGATAAAATGTATGTATTAAAATAATAATTTAATTCACAAGGACTTTAAGTGTTGGTACCTACCAGCGCGAAAAGGATCGTCGATGTAGGAATGCAAAAACAAGAGCGCGAAATTTAAATTATATTTAAAAAATATATTAATTTTTAAGTTTAAAATTAAATTATTATTTTAATACATACATTTTATCACTATGCCGATGCTTGCACGCTCTTTAAATTATTATTCATCGTCAATCCATCCATACACAAAGATTACTAAACTCCATCATCTGTGGTGGAAACAAGTGTCTGTCTATGGGACGTTCCGCTACAAGATTACCGTATTTGTTCGTTAGTTCCAAAGTTATATAAATTAAGCTATTTAAACAAATGAAAGTTTGAATTTAGCAGTTCCTACATTAAATTATTAGTTTGTCGGTGACAAGTTTATTTATTAGGACCGGTTTTCAAATCGTACATAGTTAATAGATTGCTAAACTTCACGATCTGTGGTGGAAATGTGAGTCTATGGAACGCATAGGCAAAAAAAAAAAAATTATAGTGTCCAAGTTTTATCTACAGCTGTAAATTAGCAAATATTTTTTTTCGTTCTAATTTAATCAATATAATCGTTGGTCAGCCTGTAAACATAGTTTTTCCCGTTTCTGCACGGAACGAAACTTGAGCGGAATTTATTGAAACAATAATTCAACCGTGTACTCTATGGTAGGAAAAACCATAGACAACTTGTGAACTATAACTATCAAATTTTGGCGGTTTTCGCAGTTTGAGACTTTTCAGTGTTCTGTTTCCCACTGATAAAGTTTTGTTTTGTTGCTGATCGAGTAAAGTTTGCGTTGATTAATATCCGTTCGTATGTTCTCAGTGGTTTTAAAGTGTATTATTTTGCATTGGTGGTGCAAGATGTACATCAAGTGTTATAGAACATTGCGTTCTTACGAAGGATCTAAATGCAGACGTTTCCTGTTAGTGAGATGGACGCAAAAAGTGGCTCCGCCTGAGCACTAACAGTGATTAAGCACTCAAGATCTTCACAAACTATGTGTGTGCCAGAAACACTGAAAAAGATACATCAATGAGAAGTATTGGCTCAAAGTTGCTCTTATACTTCACTGTGTTCGGCCGAGGACATTACCATAGGGATAGTCATAAAAGTTTACGAAGGTTCGTAATTACCAATAATTACCTGCTAATCTTGTAAAATGAGTACCTATATTTCATACCAATCCAATTCACTATAGTTTTCCTTGCCAGCAATGCTTTTTATTTGAGCTTTTAACAGCCTGTCCAACTTTATTACTAAATACCTAGCTAAGACATAATGGAAATTTTTATTAGTGGAAAACCTTATTGATCACCACTCATCACTACATATTATTATATAATATGTAAAACGAGTATTTCAACCTAGTTTAAAGAATACTAATGTACCTATATCCTTACATTTCTTTTTTCAGATGTTTGTCAGAATAAAATTGTGATCTTATTAATTACTATTCTCGGAAAATGAAATATGATGACCATGTTGTGCCCGTCTGCCTGGTAAGAATGATATTTTAATTAAGTATTTAAATTCTTTTTAATAATCACGTGAATAATAGCTGCTGATTAATATAAAAAAAAAAGTTTTTTTTGTTTATTTCTCCATACACACAAGGGTATTTTTTAAATAATTTAAAATACAAATATGTTTTCCAGATACCTGATTTGCAAAGCCTTTGTTATGAGAAAATTGTGCTCGAGGTGTCGAATAAAAAGGGTTGCAGTCACTCTTGTCTTGACTATTCATCTCAGTTTTGTATGTATTTCTGTGATAGTAGTAGTAGGTACCTATATTAATATATTTATTCTATGTAATATGTTGTCCACTTAAAATAGAGATGATAAAATTGTTGTTCACTAGCATTTGGACCAGTCATAATATTATTATAATAAATCAAGTAATATGTGTTGTCATTCATCTAAGATACAGATATGTTTTCTGAAACTCAAACCTTAACTCTATAACAAACCCAAATCCTTTTCTTTGCAATTAACTTACCATAGGACCTACACCAAGTTTAATACGAGTGTTATTTGTTCCAGCTCAACATGCTGATGGGAGAGGAGCTAGCTCCACCCTCGACGACAAAACACTGACTGAAACGGTATAATTTTTTTACTAACTCAATGAATGGTGGTAGTTTAAATAATAGTAAGACGTCAATGATTTAAAGCAATATAGTTTGATGAGTGTAGGAACGACATAAATCAAATACTTAGTAATAAACCAAAAATAAGATGAATAATGATGAATATATAATATAAGACAACATCCACACGAGGTCTTCAGGTCCCGAACTAGGCAGAGCCTGTACTACGGTAACCTGATGACTGATATACATACTTATATACATATACACACCCAGACACAGGTCAAACAGACATGTTCATGCACACAAATGTTTGACTTGTCCGGGGATCATACCCGGGACCAGCGGCTCAGAAGGCAGGATCGCTACCAAACAATTTAGTAATAATATGTACTATTGTCTGTCTTCAGCTAGTGGGAGCGTGCAGCCCACACACATATGCGGCGACCCTCCATCCCGGCGTGCATCAAGATGTTGAACCTCGGGAAGCAGCAGACTCACTAGAAGAAAATGCATTAGCAATTTTTTTTTATGTGATACAAATGAATAAATAGTATTTATTTCTTTATTATTTATGTAGGTACACTAAACACTTAATAAAGTAAAATACATATAGATAAGAGCACAAAGGAACTGCATAAATCATTAGAAATTTCATGGAGAGAGTTGGAGGATGAGAAACATAGGCATGGTGTGTAAAACAGTAAGGAAGACTTAAATTAGACTATAGTAACCTACACATAGGTACTTGCATTATATTATCGCCTTAAAATAAACATGCATACAATGATAATATACATAGAATATAGAAACAAATACATGAATAATTAAAATAATTTTAATTTCTTGTTGGCCAGAGAGAAGCAATTTGTGTAGCACCCCTTACCTAGATGATATGCCTGAATATTTATGTTTATATTTGGTTAGTATCTTGCACTGTGGTTTATCTAGATGACGGGATACATGTGCTATTTACGTGTATATGTAATATTATGTAAACGAACAATACACCAATCACTGAAAACTTTCTTCGAAGTTATTCAATCTCACCTCTCAAGTAATATCCATTTGTTGAAAACAAAATTTAGGTATGTACATAATAATACTGACATTCAAAAAATGATTGGAATTGACAATCTAAAAGCATTGAAATAAATAGGTAGGTACTAATTATTGTCTCGTAATTCGAATACGAACAGACTTAGGGACGTGGTTGTCATTGTAATTAACGAAAAAGAAACTCGTGGTACGTCTACCTACTAATGACAGCGTCTAACGCAATTGCGCGGCGTGATCACATCACGACGACGCTATACTCGTTGCCACGGCAACAGCACGCCAGCGAAGATAGCGTCTAACGCGCCTGCGCGGCGTGATCACTTCACGGGCACGCGATTCTCGTTGCCACGGCAACAGCACGCCAGCGAAGATAGCGTCTAACGCGCTTGCGCGGCGTGATCACTTCACGGCCACGCGATTCTCGTTGCCACGGCAACAGCACGCCAGCGAAGTCAAGTGAGCCCGTGTCGGCGCTGCGGGAGTCTCTGTTTAGCTACCTACCTATTAAATTTTAGTATTGACGATGATAATCTGATGGATATTCTTTTATTATTGGCAACGGCAGATTAAGTAGACCTCTATGTATTGGACGTTGGTAAATAAGTAGGTAGGTACCTACCTACGTAGGTAGTAGGTAAGTAAGTAACATGGGCGCCGGGAGCGGGGTGCAAGACGGCGCAATTGCACTCTCCTGGCTTCAAAATTAAATACCTACCTATAGGTGTAAGACATTCGGAACTAAAAAAATATGCGAAAACGCCTCACAGAATATTAAAGCACTTAGCGTAGGTACCTAGGTATTCGAGGCGAGGTCCTGAAATTTTCTTCTCAATTCTAGAGCTTTTGTGGATTATTCAACAAAGTACCGAAACTCCTATTTCCAAAAATCTAATCGGCCCTAGGCGGGGTGCTTACATTATCAAGCTCGCTTTGCTCGCTCTTATATCCTACATAGGTAGGTTACTCTTAATAATTGTTATGCTTTTCTGCATAACGTCGTTGATACTGCAATACCGCGTAACTAACAGTGGATAATACCGCGGAAGTACAAAAGTATCAAATTTTAGATTTCGCGGCAGTGAGCTAACGATGCCGATTGGCTACGGACCACATTCACAGTTCGGCGTATCGCTCATTCAATATGCGACCAATCACAACTGGTTAAAACCGCGTGAACGAACCTGTCAAAATAATTTGACCAATACCGCGTATTCTCGCGATCATAACAAGAAGACGTATTGTTTTTGTGTGGTGTTCCGGAAAATAAAAGTTTTTTTATAGTAATACGAAGCAGATCGGTAAGTTTTTTACATTGTTTTAATGCTTATTTCTCAATCAATTTGGTTTCATAATAGAATCTGTAAATTTCCTTATTTTACAAGTAAAATTTGCACTAATTGTTGTGATGGTAGTTCCGCGGTTTTGAAATTTTATCTTTTACTTTATGTCTTGGCTAGTTACGCGTATTTGTTGATTTTGTTGTGAACATAAATATCGTATCAGTGTTTTTAGAAAATACTTTAACTCAAGTATTTTTAATTCTAGCGAAGACCAATAGCGCCTGGAATTTAAATATAATTGCTATTTGTGGGTAGTTTTCGAGTGTTTCTCAATATCTATTACTTTTCTTTTAGACGATCATGGAAGAAGAGTCAGGTGTTGATGAGGCTATAGTATGGAGAAATGCCGACGTCAGCGTCAGTAGTAATGTTGTTACATTACAAGAGCTTCAAAATCGACGCCAGGTACTTTTAAATAAAAGGAAGCAAATTTTGGATGAAAAGCGTGCAGGTAACCCACTTATATTTAAAAAACCTGTCGAACACATTCCATGTACAGCTACGAATATCGAAAACTCTATTGCAGACTGTGATACTCTGACCACAGTCTTAGAACCTGTCGCTAGCTCATCAAGTCTTCCGGAAGTTGTTAATGAGTCACTGTTGGATTTTTCGTCAGATGACTCTGTTGTTGACCCTAATTATGTTCCACTATCTCAAATCATAAATGTACAACCGATCGAATCATCAGATCATATTGAATGGTTTCCTGAAAGAGATACTGAGGCAGAAGTTGGGAGACAGTCAAGATCGAGAAAAAGAAAAGCTGACAGGTTAACATGGAAAAGAGAACATAGCAGGAAAAATAGAATGTTAGGGAAAGAATATCTTGGATACAAAAAGATTGGTAATAAATACCGTCAAACAGAATCCAAACCTGAGAGAACCATGGGTCCTCTCTGCAATTCACAGTTTTGTGCTCGTAGCAAAGTCTTGTTTTGCTCACATCTAACGCAGGAGATGAGACTGTCTATTTTTAATAAATATTGGAGCAAGTCATGGTTGCAAAAAAAAATTTTTGTGTCTTCTATGGTGGATAAAACTGACACTCAGAGGAAAACTAAAGGTACTGACTCTAGACGTTCAAGTTCCAAAGCGTATTATTTTCAAATAGAAGGCAAAAAAGAAAGAGTATGCTTGATAACATTTCTAAATACACTTGGTATAAAGGAATGGACGGTTCGGTATTGGCTTGGTGATAGAGGTAATAAAGAGAACCATACAAATGTGAGCACGTCTTCATTAGTAACCACTGAGAGTAAGCGAGATTCTATTAAAAGCTATCTATCAGCCTTGCCGAAATTACCATCGCATTATTGTCGCAAATCGAGTACAAAGCAATATTTGGAACCTCTAATTCAGTCCAAATCACAGCTTTACAATTTATACGTGGAATTTGCATCCTCATTATCCAAACCTGTCGCTTCAAGGAAGCTTTTTTGTGACGTATTAGCAGAAGAAAACATAGGGTTGTTCCAACCTAAAAAAGACGCTTGTGACCTTTGCTGTGCTTATAAAGTAGGCAACGTCTTAGAAGAAGATTATCAGCGTCATATTGAACTCAAGAACATGGCTCGAGAGGAAAAGAACATGGATAAACAAGCTGCAAAAAATGGGATCATTCACACTGTGACTGCTGATTTACAAGCTGTAAAACTATGTCCCTATTTGACGGCTAGTGCTCTCTATTTCAAAACCAAGTTAGCAGTGCATAATTTCACTGTCTACCATCTTGGAACTGACGATGTCACATGCTATTGGTTTGATGAAACCACTTGTGACTTAAAAGCTACCACCTACGCTTCTTTTTTTGTGGATTACGTAACAAATCTATTAGATGAAGATGCAAAAGATGTAGTAATATGGACAGATGGTTGCACATCGCAAAATAGAAACAGTATCGTTTCTAATGCGCTTCTTAGACTAGCCATGGATAATAATATTACAATAACACAAAAATACCTCGAAAGGGGACACACACAGATGGAGGTGGACTCTGTCCATTCTCTCGTTGAGAGAAAGTTAAAAAACATAGAAATATTTTTGCCATCGCAGTATGCAACACTAACTAAACAAGCAAGAAAGAAACCCTCTCCATACAGAGTCATTCAACCGGATCATACTTTTTTCAAGGACTACGGGATTAAAGAATATCAAGTTTATGACTCCATACGACCTGGCCGTACTGCTGGCGATGATTGTGTGGTGGACCTGCGAGTATTAAAATATAATCCAGAAGGGACTATTCAGTATAAAAAACATTTCAAAGACGACTTAACCCTATTGCCACGAAGACCACGAAATATCATAACACTTGCAAATAGTGTTCCATTGCTATTTTCATCTCGAGTGCCAATATTAGAAAGCAAATATCTGCACTTACAGCAACTAAAAAACGTCATCCCCGTTGATTGTCATCAGTTTTATGATAACTTACCATTTAAGAAAAAATAAGTAATTTTGGAAAAACTGTGGTACCTTTCTTGGGTGAACCACTTTTTGATGTTCCTATTATTTTGTTTTGATACACGACTCTTTCATTTTTTTTTTGACTATGTTCAGCCTTTAATTATTTGATTTGTTATGTTTGTAGTAAGATCATATAATTATACTAATAAGTAACTACCAAGTTGTTATGACGACGTTTTAATGACGAGACTGTATAAGCTAGTAACTACTTTGGTTAAAATGATGAGACTGTTATTACATAAGTAAATACAACTTCTTTATAATATTATTAATTCTGTTTTATTCTCCCTCCAATTCCGCGTAAATGCCAAAAAGCTCAAATAACAAATGCAACATAAAATGAAAAACAGCGTAAGTGTATTTTCTAGCTAAATATTGACTGGATTAAGTTAAATAATAATATATAAGGTAACTAATACACATTTCTAAATAGCTGAAAGTTCAGACACGTATTTGATAAGTACAGCAGAAGTTATTTAGTTTTTTCGCTCTCCTGTAAAATTTGCCATATCGAAGTTACGCGGTATTGTCTGTTGTTAGTTACGCGGTATTGCAGTATCAGCGACGATAAGTCGACCAAGTTACTCCTTGTGAAAAATGATCGAGCCCGCTTCGTTCATAATTACAAACAATGTCGATACTTACGCGTTTCTATTTTTGTAGCGGTCTTCAACTTGTAATGTTTTATATTTTATTTACAGTTCCGTGCATGGCGCACTCGCGCCTAAGGCAAACAAAGAAAAAAACAGCATTGACTTTCTAACTGAATTTCTGTTTTGCTATTTTATTTTAAAACCATCAAAATAGTTTTGTTTAGCCACTTAGCTACATACTAGCTTTGAAATAATATAAAATGATCAATACAATTTTGATAAAAAATATTATTAAAATCTCGATTATGATTGTAAGTGTAATGCTTGGTCAATCCCTAGCATCAGTGGGATGACACTGACAGCTCACTCCACGCTCACTTCACCTAAGTTTTCACGGTGAGATGGTTACAGAATCGCAATGCAGCTGTATCGCTTTCTCCTGCCTTTCGAAGCGCCCTTTCGGCCGAAAACACAATTTCAGCGCTGCTTCTGCTGCATGGAAGAGTATCTTCAGTGCGTCTTCTTTTTTGCCGGTTACTAAGGTCCTCAAAAGATTTACGAGGACTAGGATGTGTACAAGTTGAAGCATCAGATTTAGCAGGAGAAATTATGGGCTCGATGACGTCACTTACATTTTCTGTAGAAGATTCAATATTTTCCTTCAGAAATTCCGGCCACTGTATTGCAGCCTGTAGCCAAATCTCATGTTTCTTCCGAAACTTATCTGTGCTTCTTCCAGACTGTGTCCATTTTGCATAAATGCGGTAGCAAAATCGACGACACCAGTCTTTTAAACTTGTTTCAGAACTTTCACATAACTGAACACAACAGTTATCTTTTAAAACACTGAACAAATAGTTATAGTCGCGTAAATCTTTATGTGCGCGTGCGCATAAAGCAACGTGAAGATCAAGATTTGTATTAAAATTTGGAAAATACATTGCGACATTAGTGTGGCTACAACGAGGTGTAAATCAACACTGATTTTAAAATTACTAATAGTGACCTATTTATATTTAATCCAGGTACCCTTATTTGTTAAATATTGCAAGGTAATTAGTTTGAAAATGATGCATGCTAAATTAGTGTATTAAGAGCCATTTAGTAATTAAATAATAGCAATCTTCTTATCAGTAATCATTAGTGCATCAGTTTTACATGTAAACCTTAAGTCCCTAATCACATATCCAAATTCTCTAATATCTTCTCCAATTGGCTGCTCAGAAATGTTATTGTAATAAGGTGAAACAACCACAAAACAAAAAAATATATTTTTGTGTTATAAAATAAACATCACTCTTTATCCCAGAAAGTGCACATTTGGCGCACCATGTGTCTTAGTATTAAATATAGCTCTTAGTATTAGCATTATGATATTAGAGACCGCTACTTGAAACAACGCCGGAATCAGGAGGGAGAGAGCTCGATACACTCATTTTCATAGTAAAATATCACATTTTCTCAAATTACTTCCGAAATATGGGAGTTATGAAGAAATTTATCAGCACAAGTTATGAAGGCATTAGGTAATCAAATAAGATGGCATCATTCGTTTGGCATAATTTAACAATTTTTTTTCGGAGATGTCTACGTCCAACCTCTCCCATACATTCGTTCCACTGTGCGCCTGCCGCGCGACGAGGAAGGAGCCTTTACTATTTAAAATCATAATGAAATAAAAGCTTCTATTCTAGCTTGAACAGGCGTTATTTCCAAATGGTAAAAAGAAAAGCTCTAACAAGGAATTTAAGGTGGTTCTACATAGGGATTGCATAATAGGTATAATTATTTATTTACAAAAATTATAGGGAAAATCAAGTTAAAAAAATAATTTATTCAATAAACAAATAAAACTAGGTAGCTAGGGGTGGGCTAGGTGGCTAGTTCGGGGAGGTCCTTTTCACAATACTATTTACTCTGTCTTCCATATAATATATTAGCTACTAACACTAGAAATAAGTAATTTTATTGTTTTACTAACACTATGGATCATTGTTGTCTGAAAATAAAGAATATTATTATTATTATTGGAAACTTATCATATGTGTTAAATCAAGTGAAGTCCATCGACAGTGTTTTAATCTACACTTCAGAAAAAACTGTCATAATGATGAAATAATTATGGCTATTCACTGTATTGCGGCAGACTTTAATTGGTCTGACAAAATTTGACTAGACTAGAAAAATTGATCCTATACTTGGAGTAGATATTTAAAGGTTTTATTTACTTTGCAATCAAAATCAACGGTCATTTATTCAAACTAGGTTGAGAATCGGCACTTTTTGAACGTCAAAATTACATAAGACCACGGATATCGATATCTATGCATAAGACAGTCCCCCAAAACGCCCGCCCTTCACCAGTTCCTAGTGCTTTCCAGAAAACATTGCAAAGGTACCTGTGACGGACTCTTGTCGATCCAGATGGATTTTTGTCATGGTACATGTGTTTTGGGTTTTTATTTTACCAAATTTTATTGCATGTTACACTTACCTATATTATAAAAAAAGAGCTAGTGCTTATTTTTTCTAAAATATTAATTCGTTTTAAAAATGTCCTCTATCAAATGTTTATAAGTATTTCACATTCATAGCCCCATGACGTCGGCCGGTTGAACGAGACAGAAGTAGTACAAGTCCTTCGCAAAGGTGACGAGGCCCTGCATTTTACTAAAGAGCCCATTGCGGTGGGTACAGTTGTTGAACAGGGGATCGACTGGGGCAGACGATTTGATCATATGCAGCAGCATTCAGGTAACTAATAATACCAGCCTATTATATAATAGAATAGAATACTCTTTATTATGAACACCAAAAAATTACAGATAAGTATAAAGTAGAAATTTTACATAGGGTGACATAATGGACGGTCTTATCGCTAAAAGCGATCTTTTACAGACAACCTTTGAATGAATTAAATGGAGAAGGAGAGACAATACTGCAGGTAGTCAGTGGTGTACCAATTACATATACACATATACTTATCTACATGTATATATATATACATATATACAATGATAAACATGAAACAAGAGCAAGCAAACCATAATATGTAATGATGATGTTTAAAGAGAGTTTTAAAAGTGGACGAATATTCAGCACGTCTTATCGACACGGGCAAGGCATTCCATAATCGTACCGCTTGAACTGTAAAAGACTTGACTATTATTGTCTCACTCCAGGGCAAATCAAGCCTCTTTTCAAATAGAGAAAGCTAGTGCTAGAACAACTTTGATGCGCAAGGGTGTCTGCTGCATGGCACCGGTGATATATAACAAAATACCAAGTTATTGGAAGGACTATAATTTAACATTATTCAAAAAAAGACTTAGGAACTTTTTAGTAGACAAAGTTTATTATAGGGTTGAAGATTTTTTATTGGAAAAAGAAATTGTTTGACTGTTTTATATATTGTATTTAAATAACTATTAGAAATTGTGACATTAATTTTATTATTGACTTTTATTATTGATGAATCAGAATTATCTTATGTATTAAATGAATTGAATAGTTGAACATTGATAATTATTAGTGAATGATGAACTAGAATTGTATTATGTAATGGAATAGTAAATATGTATTTTAATTGTAATCTCTATACTTTTGCATGCCTTGTGATTGGCAAAATTGGCATCTATGGCAAAACGTATGGCTGTTTCTGTATTTATATTAGCTACCACCATGACTTTTACCTGTATTTACAAAATAAAATATCTTTATCTTATCTTATCTTTAAAGCACGAGCATTGATCACCATGCTTGCTCAAAACGTGTTGGCGATTTCCGACTTATATTAACGATAAGTCCAGGTTTCCTCTCGATGTTTTCCTTCACCGATGTCAGTGATGTCCAAGATTTACTTAGAATAACATATGAATTGAAAAAGTCACATTGGGACTTGCCCAGATTTTAACCTAAAACCTCGTGCATGTGAGGCGCCGGCTTAACCACTGGGCCATTGCGATATCGACTGGGCCATTATTGTGATATTATAATCTTAGTTAAATCCTGGTTTTCCGACAATGGTGCCGATTCTGTTGTACATCGAACTAAACTAACTAAACTATCACTAAAATTCCTTACTTTTGGCTATGAGAATCTTAACGCTATTCTGCAAAATAAATACTCTAAAGGACAATGGGCAAATTTGTATGGAAGGTGGTCCATATGACCAATACGCGTAGTGGGTGTCTTTTTAGGTTGGTTTCGTCATAAAATCCATGAAAAGATTTGATTTTTTATTTTGATGAACCGGGTACTAGTACAGTCAAGTTCATAAGACTTAAGTATTATCAAGGGAATTAATTAAATTCTTTTTATGGTATGCCTATATAATCTACGTATTTATGTACCTATGTATGTGAGGAGCTCGTGGCTAAATAATAACAGCTGCACGGGTCGATCTTTAAGGTTAAGCAACGCTTGCCAAGGTGGTCTGTGGATGGGTGACCATCTAAACATACCGAGTTTCCTCCGTGCCTCGGACAGCACGTTAAGTCGTTGGTCCTGGCTGTCATTTGTAGTACTTTGGCAGTCGTTACGGATTGTCAGAAGCCAGTAAATCTGGCTCCAGTCTTGCCAAGAAGTACTGTGTTACCCAGTTAGTGGGTTGTGGAGGTCTGGTAGACAGCCGCTCCACGGCATTCAGCTGAATCCGGTTTGACTGGAACTCGACCCCAATATAGTTGGGAAAAGGCTAGGCAGATGATGTATGTGAGCATGTTTACATACGTGCGTTTTAATCAAGACTAGACATATTGATACAGTCAAAGACATTAATGTAACGACATACAAATGTATTTTATTGTATATGGAATAATCCATCTAACTAGGTGTTTACATGTTAACACTTCTGACTGTAGGTACACGCCGGCAATGGAATTCAAACGTATACACTATGGATGCGTGGCCAAACACATAACTGCTCGGCAACAACCAACTCCAACCCCAAATAATAATAAAAGCAGTAAAAAGTATTACAAAGGCATATATTTAGAAAACACAGTTTACAATTATTCATTTATTATAAGGTGTAGAACCAAATGTTTTTATTTTATTCATAATCAATAATTATTTCGTCTAAAAATTGTGCTGGAGGATTAAATCCTACATGTCTCGCTAGACTCATGTACCAAACAACAGATAATATGTGTGCACAGCTTCCCAATGTACGACTACCGGTCAAACAGGTACAATAATATTCAATTATGGCGTCGATATCAGTTTTGTCTCTGTCTATTAATATATAGCCATAATATTGGCGTGCCCTAACGTGTCTGGATTGTATTCTAATCCGCATTAAGTATACATTTCTTTGTTGAATATTGAACTCGTTTAGGTCATGTAACTGTCCATCTCTATACAATTCAATTAAATATACACCATCCCGCAAATGTTCGGCACAATACGACTTCGCTAGTTTGATATGGTAAGTGCCAAGCGCGAACAGTATTATTTGCTCTTTTGTCAGGGATGGGAAATCTATATCACCATCTCCCATTCTTCTGAATGGGACTCTTTGTCTATTTAGACGGTGTGAAACCACATAATGCATTAATCGATTCGGCATGTGCTCTCTTTCCTGTATTTTATTTAATATAGAAGGAGCTTGCTAATTTCATTAAGAACCACGTGAAAATTATTTATCAATGCTGCACACACTTTAAAATCCACAAACATGTGTGGAAGCGCTCTATTGAAATAGGTTTGGCGCAGAAGCTTGTAGTCACGCTTAAAGCGTCCATTGACTACCTCGATTACCCAACGACATATTGTTATTTTCCTGGACTCGTTGGCTTGGGCTGTTGTTAACTGAGTGGCACCATTGGCCTCGGTAGGAGGCATGTGTCCCTCGTAACCATAAGGTTCTAGGTTTTCTATGGCATCACGGAAGCCTCTGTCTAATATAAAGACATCGTTTGGGGTAAGAAACACATGCAATGGGTGTTCTTCATCACTTAAAATGGAATTTAATATTGTTGCGTCACTCGTCGTTGCAGCATATGGTCCCAAAACATCAATTATATAACCGTCACTTGTTGTGATCAGGAACGGCTTTAAAAGGTTATCGAACTTGTGTAGGCTGTAACTAAGCCTCTGGAATAAAAAAATCGCACTTTTTTGGCTGTAAATATATGTGCCATCGCATATCAATACTAGTTTTGTATTTACTTCATCACCGAAGAGCGATTTAGGTATTAATAAAATCTTTTGCAGTGCTTCATTTCTAGTGATGTGGTCAAGACCTAAATGCTGAGGGACATATTCATCCTCTAGATATTTTCTTGCAAGTACCAGCTTCCGCTTTAATGTTCTCCGTAACATTTTAAATAAACTGGCAAGCCTTTCGTTGCTTTCTCCAGTTCGTAGTTTAGCCAGGTAGATACCGAGTATAGTCCTCGCGTCTCTGTGTCTTTGAAGCGACGGTGTTTGCAATATTACTGAGTTAAATTCATCACCTGTATGTCCTACCCAAAAAAATAGACGTCCGTCATCAAGCCCGACCATGGTTTCGAAATCGTATTGAGTGCTCGATAAGACTGCTTCACTCAATATGTTAGTCATATCTGTGAAATGTTCTGCTGTAAAGTAGTGTGATGTTAAGCAGTTATTTATCAATTCGTCCCATGTGTTATTTTCCAAATGTTCCGTGCAGGCTCGTGCGTGTTGAGGTATGTACAACTTATGTACAGTCAACATATAAACCTTAATAGTTTTGGCTATACGACGGCGGCTGTCTCTAACACAGTCACTAAAAACACAGTGGTTCGATGTGTTTGATGCTCTTTTATGCGAAGGCACGAAAAGTTCGTTGTTGTTCGTTCGTGCATTTGCAGCCTGTACATTATCTTCTATAAGTGGCGGTGGCGGTGGTAGTTCTTGTCCATCGTCTGGCGCAGAAGGTTCTACTGGAACTCGTTGCCAACACCGATGGCAGACTGATTGCGTATTGTTGAATACTACCTGACAATAAAAGCGATATCATATATAAATGTACTAGAAGACACCACCCATTACAAGTTTTTGCCAATCCCGGGAACACACATCACACTTGAACATTTTTAAAAGAACCTACATAAAATACAATAATGACATTAATAAAATAACTAACTAAATCATAGGGTGTAACTGTTATTACTGTAAGTATTCTTTTGAAGGTTGATAATCATATGTAAAATCTTACCTGTCTTGTAGCGTTCACTTGGATGTACGAAACATGTGCAGGGTGTGTTTGTAGAAGACTTGCTGACAAAATATGATTTTGTCGACGCCTAAATATAGATCGTGGACACAATACACACAAACGATCTTCGTTCATTTTCACAAGCAATATCAAGTCCGAAAACGTAGCCAAGTTAAGTTCATGTAAGATTATCACAGGAGTCCAGGAGCACGCAAGGGTTGTCAAAATGGCACAAATCACAAAACACAATCGCATAGCAGGCAATGAGAATACCGACTAACAGGGTCGTAGGAGAGGGATGGCAACGGCGGCGAGTTTTGTGCGCCAGCGCTTGTTCAAGGACAACAACTTGCTCTTTCTTTGTCGCATACTTGAGATTAAGTGTTTCCGTCTCGCTCGCGCTCAGAGCACGCCGCTTATCTCTTATACTGTGCCGGGATGATGTACCTGTGTGTCCTTACATTACGTCTTTTCTTTTTATAACTTCGTATTTCTATATTTTCGTAGAAAAACAACAAAAATCTATCGAAAAATAATGAAAACTTTTCGACCTGAGTGTACATGTTACCCGGTTACTTGGATTTTTTTAAATATTTTTTTACTTACATATGGGCCTATCATAAAAAAAATATTTCTTGAGTATTGGTTACTTGGACCAATTTGTCCCATTGTCCTTTAAAAATAATTTTGACACATCTAAAATCAAATTTGACAATTATTGCGACTCCACGTGGTACTTGTTTGCCGTACCACGTGATCTTTTTTTAGAGCCGTAGGCGTGCATTATGTGCGGCCTCGACTTGTTTTGTATGGAATTTTTTACTTTTTGTATGGAAAATATAAAAAAATATTACCAACACGTTGAGATTTATAGGTTTAGGGCTTTACAAAGGGGGTCGAAATTTTCATTATTTTTGCGATACGACACACCGTTTTCGAGATATAAGCAAAAGAAAAGAAAAAAAGATACAGTACTGTTTTTGCATCTGAAGTCGAGGTGTTGGTGTGAATTTTAGTTCATGACAACTAATTTTATTCCACACCTTTTTAATCGCGATTAAAAATAGTCAGATTTAGTTAAGACAATCAAAATTTTAGGTGAAAAACGTAAAATTCAGAATAGCAAAATTGCCATTTTCACTAAATTATAATCTCAGTGCCATCTTAGTGCTGTCAAACTAAAATATAGTTAAGTTGTGTCAATTTAGTCAATTTCAGAATGGGAAATCGTCGTTTGACAGGAATAAACTAAATTTTGGTGATTTTTAGTCTAGTTTAGAGAATTTTGTGACAAGAGAATCGGCACCAATGTTGCGGATTCAAATCTAGCAGTTCCTAGGTAAATTTTTCGGATGCAAGTATTAAAAAAAAAAACTTTACAGTAGTAGTAGGTACAATTCAAAAGTTGCACTACCTATATTTTCCTGCATTTAATGCAGTAGGTAGTTGGTTTAGGTAGTGCGATCCCGTGTGATAATTTCCGACATCCACGTGGGGCCAGCAGCATAAAGTGGCACTTACAATCTTATACAAATAAACATAGTATACCTACCTACAACAAATATTGGCGAACGCACTAATTCCTCTGTACCTACATAAGAGCGGGGCACTATTTAGTTTTTTTTTTCACTATTTAATAGATGCCAATATTTATTGTCACTTACTAATGTAATGGAGTGCTTTGTTTTGATTATATGATAAACCCGTTTAAATTTTAAATCACTTGTCGACTTGAAAGATGTTTTTCATTTCACAATTCAGGTTAACTCTATAACCTCAATTTTCGACAAAAAAAGTTTTTTTTTTAAACAATTACACATATTTTAAATGTAATTCGAACAATAATTGTTTGAAAAAGTACTTATAAATATAATGTTGAAGTAGGTACAGATGAATGTGGGTTGATTCTTTTCAGTGGTAGCTGAACAGGGTTTGTTTAAGATAAGGTAAGATAAAATAATCATTTATTTGCTCAAACTTGAGTACAATACATGTATAGGTACTTACAACACAAATTGTCGGCATGCAAGAGATGTTAAAAGTAAATATAAAAACAGATCATCATGTTTGCCTTAAACAATGGCATGCAAATAAGAATACAATAACTTATAATGTCACTCCAAGTCAAATTATTTAAAAATGTCATGATATACCTAAGAACATTAAAAATAATAAATTATTAAAACATTGTCAAAATCTTTCATGTAATGACTCGTTCAAATTATAATAGCTTTAGCTGCTAGAAAATCAATAACTTTCTTTTCGAATGCTACATCACTTAACTGCTTACAGCATGTATAGTGTATTCACGGAGACGAGTTAGTAAAGCGCTATCTCACTCAGACAATTTTTTAACTGCGATTGGTCAGTGATAAACGCTAAGGCGGTGTACACAGTACGAGTACTTTTTAGTCTACTCATACTCCCCGTACTGTGCAGACGTGCTCTTACTTGTGACTGTGAAAAAATATTAGCTGTAACGCTGAAATGTTGAAACGTGAATTATTAAACATCGTTAAAAATCATAGACAGCGATACAAGGCTTGCATTATAGACGAAATGGCAAAATCACAAAACAAAACTGTATTGAGACTGCCGCCGTATCATTGCGAATTAAATCCAATTGAGCTAGTGTGGGCTCAAGTTAAAGGAAATGTAGCTTCACACATGAAAACACACAAAATAGCAGAATTAAAAATTGTATTAAACGAATCAATTCAAAATATTGACGCTGAGAAATGGAAAAAAATTATAAAGCATGTCATAGAAATAGTTGAGCCCTAAATGGATGCCATGGACAGATATGTGGAAGCAATGACTGAAAGATTCATAATAAATGTAGGAAACGACGACAGTAGTGATAGTACGGAGAGTGATGATGATGATATGTTATAAACTTGTATAGGTAGATATTATAATATAATAAAGAAATTTTAATCATTAACTCTCGATTTTATTTCTTTCCTTCATATCCATCAGCTATATAAAAAAGTAGGTACCCATAAAAAAATTCTATCAAATAAATGTCTCAATTTATACGACAGACGAAGCCGCAGGAATAAACTAAGCTAACTTTTAAGAAGCGCAGTGTGAACGCACATTTACATTTCTAAGGTATTGTTAACGCCCACTGACCCTAAAAAAGTTTTTTTTGTCTTTGTCATTTGTATGATAATGTGCGATAAAGAAGGCGCTATACTAACTCGTCTCCGTGAATACACTATAGATAGTTTAGGTACCTATTATACATTTTTGGAGCCATGCAAAAGACACTTTCTCGCATTTGTCGTTCTATATTGATGTAGGCAAATTTGGCTGTTGTCACGTCTATCACGAGGAAATCGATCTGCCATGCGAGAAAAGAGGAGAGGGTTGGATTTTAAGAACATTGCATTTTCTTATAGAAAGTGAAGGTAGTGTCTAATATCTGGAAAGATAGAGTAGTAAGAGGAAAAAAAAAATATTTACGGAATTTTAATATATTTACTTAGATAAAATATGTAGTACAACTGTCAAATTACCCTATTGAATGAATTCGGCCATTTAAGGTCAATTCTAACTAAGATAGTTGTATTGATGAGTTTAATGATTATAATTATGTCTATAAGTACTTAAATATTTCTTGTTGTCGCGAATCATATTTTGATCAAAATACAACCTAACACTGACAAACAAATTGCAAAAAACGTAAGAAAATTTCAATGATAAATGATAAATGACTTTATTTCTGTAAGTAGGTTTTTACAAACACTTTTACACGTCAATCATATTTTTTTTTTAAACTAGATGAGGTCGGCGTTTCCTATCTGACTACTCTGAGAAGAAAGGCCGAAACAAACTCAGAGGTCACAGTCTCTTTTAAAGTCCAGACAGAATCTTGGTCAGATCATGTGAAGGCTATGTAGATCGGTGTCTGAAATGGTCTTTTGAGGAAAGAACCACACAGATTGAGTGGACCTGTCCAGTCAGTGCACGCAATTGTCAGCAATCGTGCAGCTCAACTCAGAACTTAAGGAGCTCAACGATTCGACGAACAATACCAAAGAAAGGACATTTGAGTAGGCCGCACAAGTTACTCAAACTGCCAGATCATGATTACACTAAGAGTAAAAATACAAAAAAAAGCAATGACCAACATAGTTCTCACATTCACAATAGTTAAAATAATAGCATAATACTTTACAAAATAAATACTCTTGTCATAGTATATGTATATAAAATTCATTAATGTCAATGTGTATATAAAATCCGGACATAATCATTGAGGACCATGCAGATTGGTGTCTGAAATGGACTTTTGAGAAAAGAACCACACAGATTGAGTGGACCTGTCCAGACAGTGCACGCATTTGTCAGTAACCGTGCAGCTCGACTCAGAACTTAAGGAGCTCAACGATTCGACGAACAATACCAAAGAAAGGACATTTGGGTAGGCCACATAAACTACTCAAACTGCCAGAACATGATTCAAACTGGAACAATGATCCACATAGTCCTCCCATTCACAACAATTAAAATAATATAATACATTATACAGTAAATATTCATGTCATTGTATATGTAAAACGTTATAGATACTTATAGCAAAGATTAAAAGTACAATAGTTAGCAAAAAAAATAAATCAACGTTCCCTGTGTAAATTTATTGGAACAGCTCACTCCCAAGCCTTTTTGTCCTCAATAAAGTATTTGACAGTATAATAGGCTTTCTGGCATAGTTTCCTTTTTATAAAAGATTTGAATTTATTAAGGCTTAGTTCTTGAATGTGGCTAGGAAGTTTATTATAAAAATGTATACATTGACATCTAAACGAGCCACCTATTTTCTTGAGCCTGGTTGTAGGAACAACAAATTTGTGTTTGTTCCTAGTATTTATACTATGGATATCACTGTATTTTTTAAACAGATTAATATTTTTATGTGCATACAAAAGATTTTCATAAATATACTGAGAAGGCACAGTCATTATATTAATCTCTTTAAATTTTTCTCTGAGTGTCTGGGACTTAATTTATAAATTGAACGAATTGCCCTTTTTTGTAAAACAAAAATCGTCTGAATATCGGCGGCATTTCCCCACAGCAGAATACCGTACGACATTACACTATGAAAATAACTAAAGTATACTAAACGGGCTGTCTCTAAATCTGTTAAACCACGAATTTTTCTAACAGCGTATGCTGCAGAGCTAAGCTTTTTTGACATTTTATCTATATGGGGGCCCCATTGCAGCTTGGCGTCTAAAGTTATGCCTAAGAATACTGTGGTATTTTCGGGTTTCAACTCTTCCCCCTTTATGAGAACACTTGTTTCTACCTGTCTAACATGTGGTAACGTAAACTTAATACATTTAGTTTTTTTCTCGTTAAGAAGAAGGTTATTAACGTTAAACCAGTTAACTACTTTTGCGAGGGCACTATTTACATTGTCAGTAACCAGCTGCTGACGTTTGAGTTTAAATAAAAGTGAAGTGTCGTCTGCAAACAACACTATATCATGTTTATCTTTTATGAGGTAAGGCAAGTCATTTATATAAATAAGAAATAAAAATGGACCAAGAATTGAGCGTTGAGGGACCCCCATTCTTACTACCGATCCGGGTGATCTTTTTCCGTTAACATCAACTCTCTGAATCCTATCACTTAAGTAAGAAGTAAGAAGATCCAGAGAGGTGCCACGGATTCCGTAGTGGTGCAGTTTCCTGATTAATGTTTCATGAAGAACACAATCGAATGCCTTGGACAAATCGCAAAAGATACCCAACGCATCGCATTTGTCCTCCCATGCATTATACACATGCCCTAAAAGTTCAACTCCGGCATCGGTAGTTGAACGACCCCTTGTAAAACCGAACTGTTTGTTATGCAGTAATTTATGTACGTTAAAAAATCTTTGCATTTGATTTAGAATAAGCTTTTCAAAAATTTTACTAAAGGTAGGTAGCACTGATATAGGTCTATAATTAGTAGGGTCTGATGTACTACCCGATTTAAACAACGGTATTATTTTACTGTTTTTCATAAGATCAGGAAACTCACCACGGTCAATACAATTATTAAAAATAACAGCTAAAGTTGGTGCTACAATGTTTATAATCGACTTAACAACGTCCACAGAATTACCCCATAGATCTGCGGTCTTTTTAACATTTAACGTGTGAAAGGTTTTAATTATATCTTTACACGTGACATATTGGAAATAAAATTCAGAATCACAAACTGGAACGTTTTCTTTAAGTAAAGACTCTGAAGCAGTGGGTGAAGAGTTAAGAGATTTAGTAGTCGATACGGGAATCTCTGCAAAGAAATTTTCAAAGGCCGCGGCGACTTGAGAATCTGATTTAATTATATTGTCATCAATAGCTAGGCTGTAGTCACTACATCGGTTGCATGACCTTCCCGTTTCGCTATTAATGATACTCCATGTCATTTTAATTACATTACCTACCACTATTTTAAATTTTTGAACTCAAATAACGTGACTTGGCTATACTACAAACTTTTTTAAATAATTTAGAATAATTCTTGACATATAAATTAAATTCAGCAGTGTTTATACATGTTCATCATACAATTCATAAAGTCTTTTCCTACTTGTATGTATACCAATGGTGGCCCAGTCACTGAAGGAAGCGTTACTATTAACTGAGAACGTCTTTGGAATGAATGTGGTATTGAATTGTGTGCAATATATTTTAAAAAAATCATTATATTGTTGGTTAGGGTCATCATTAGTCAACAGAAGTGGTAATTTATTTAAAAGTTTAGATTTAAATGTTTCCAAGCGATTAGTAGTTTTAGGGTTAGCAGTGATATCTTTTTTAGTAACTCTTTTGTTTAAATTAGAAATAGTAATCAATTGTCCGCAATGATCCGAGTCTATCAAGTTAATAATTTCTTTGTGGGTTGGTATAACATCTGTATAAATGTTATCTAGGCATGTGGCACTAGTGGAAGTTATTCTAGTGGGCTCCAAGAATTGGTTAGCAAGATTGTATGATTGAAATAGACTTATAATTTTAGTACTTAACCCAGAATTTTCTAACAAATTAACATTAAAATCACCACAAGTGATGACAGATTTGTTTGAATTAGGTACAGATTTTGTGCAACACTTCATCCATAACCTTTTCAAAACAATCATACAATCCTGAAGGTGGTCTGTACACACTTAATATAATGAGCTGCTCCAATTCTACACAGGCTATTTCAATTGTCCGCTCAACAGAGAGGCTCACAATATCCTTGCGGTCTTTAAATTTAAGCTGTTTATTTACTAGAATTAAAGAGCCACCATGTACAGCATTTACTCTGCTGAACGAACTACCAACCTGGTGATTACTAAAATTGAACATGAACTGGTGGCTTTTAAGCCAATGTTCTGTCATACAAAGAGTATCTATATTGCTACAATTCAGGAATAACTCTACTTCTAAATCTTTGTTTAAAAACCCTTGAATGTTTTGATGCACCAGGTTGATACTATTTACTTTTTGTACACTTTCATATGATTTATTATTTGCCTTAGTTATATTTTTGCAAGAGACTGACTCTTTTGTCTTAATTTCTAATTTAAATGATGACCATTGTCATTAATTTTGACCAAATTATTGGCAATATCGCGGGCTACCTTAGCATCCCCATTAATACTAATGAGCTCGCCCCATTCCATAACATGCTAAATGTCGGTAAACTTTAGGTACTTACCTACCCCAAATTGGTGGGCAGGGGTCTGGTATTTTTTTTAAATTAGATATTGTATTACATGTTTTCAGGCCAGCATTTACTGTCTGCAATATTAGAGAAAGAGCATAATCTGCCAACATCTAGCTGGTGGCTAGGCTCCGACGAGAGTTACATAGAGTTGGACACGGTTAAAGTAAGCAATGACGTCATAACTGCCACGGAAAAAAGATGCAACGAATTGATCAAGGAAGCGGTACCAGTCAACGTGAAGATTTGTAAAGTTACTGATCCTGATTTGGATGAGGTGTAGTATATTTTTCTTTTTTTTTTCTTTCTTTTGCTAAATAATGATTAGCCGCACCGCTCGATCGAAGGTTAAGCTACGTTTGCTGCGGTCGTTTCGTGGATGGGTGACCATTCATTACATATCAAGACCCAGCCCTCCGTGCCTCGGGACGCACGTTAAGCCGTTGGTCCCTGCTGTTATTCGTCGTTATGGGTAACTAGTCCGAAGCCCAAAAGTGTGACAACCAGTCTTACCAAGCGGTATCGTGTTACCCAGTAACTGGGTTGTGGAAGTCAGATATACAGTCGCGTCATGTAAAATACTGGTATCCAGCGAATTAGGGAATTCTGTGAATATCTTACAGTTCATGTTGACCCAGTAGATGAATCGTAGTGACGATTGGTAATACATGTATCGATATTCACCTACTACTCTCGTGGAATCTAACTTGAGTATAGATCTTACAGGTTGTACAAAGGCAGTACCTACCTATTGATTACTGCGACCATGCTATGACGTGATAGGGCGAGGTTGCAGTACTTTTTAACTTTCTTAAACCTCTGTAAATAAAGCAAAAACTAAATGTTGCGAAAAAAAATATATTTCAGGAAAATTTCACACGCGGTGTTGCGCTGAGTTAAGACGAACGCGAATTATAATAATTGGCTCGAAAAAAATCATAAAGATGACATTAATTCGTTATATAAAACGTGAGGTACCTTGGAAGAGAATCCGTCATGAAACCATGTATAAAAGTTATATCAAAAGACAAGGCTTATTTTTAGGGCATGTTAGAACACATTTTATAATTTCATATTCTTAATCATATTCATTTATTTATTGTTTGTCACAGGTGAAAAGACCGTTCTTACAGTTAGCATTATTGTATCACATACCCATGTGGCATTTAATTCTTATTTGTTAAATATAGGTACACAAAATCTAGCAGTTCTAGCGCTCGCTCCGACCGGCCAGTGCCCGCCGAGACGCACAACAAGACACCGCACTGCAAGAGGCCCTAAAAGCTATCATTGTTCCGTTGTGTAAAAGGCATAATGATATTCGTCCAGTATAGCTCCATCTCTCTCTGACACTGAAAGAACACAACATCACATCACGGCTGTAAATCGCGAAGGGTTGGGTAGAGGTGTAATTAGAGAACGCCCACATTTCGCCTGTTATTTTTAAGTCTTAAGTAATATTGTTGACGTGTGTGTTTGACGCAGGGACCGAAAACCTTTATAAATTACGGTACAGGTATCGAAGAATTTTGGTTACTTCTACGACTAGTGGTTACCGCTATCTGGGTAACCAAGCAGGATAAATATGTTACCTCTATTTATATTACCGTTTTAATACCGGTTACCTAAAAATGACCTTGATTACGAGAAAGAAACAGAATATCGCAATGCCGACAATTTGTTGGCATTAAAAAATACTTTTTAAACATTATCAGTCGAATCGTCGTGCTGTGCTGTTTACGTTTATTTTGTTCGCCATTTTGCGGAGTATTTGAGTAAAAGTAAAAAAAAAGGAAATGAGTAAAGGTAAGATAATATTACATTATTACATTGTAAATTGGTAGAATGCCATTTGATTATCTTGTAGCGGTATCTACATCGCCACATGCGAGGTGCGCGTCATACTGACGTCACGCAAATCCTCCATCGCGCAAGCAGAGTTTACCGCGCGACTAACATATATACCCGACAACAATCGTCGGGCAGTTGCCCACCAGACACGACACCCGTCTGGTCGGAGGATCCTCCCTTTTCTATGGAGTTCACACCCTGTTCCTGATGCCTCTATTATCTTTTTCTCTCATCATAGAAATCAATTCGGTAATTTTGGTTTGCTTAATTTGCGGAGAAACGTACGCGCCCGTTTTTCTAATAGTGGGCTGTAATTTTTCGTAAACAAAGCTCGTAAACTTTTTTGCTGGCAATTTTTTTGAGAGCGCAAGAAGAGCGTAGATACCGGGCTCTGATACAAAGAGCGTCTCTGGTTGCCAGTTTGGTGGGGTATCAAGGTATGCTGTGAACGGGCCCAGCTTGTTCCACGAGCATTTCCATCTATCCGGAACAACGCTATAAGCCTTTTTGACTTTCTCATAGCCCAAGAGCAATGCAAACTGTATCAGTTTACAGTAAATATTGTTGTCCTTGGTGATGTATGCCCAACAATGTTTCTTTACTCATGTGGTTTGGCCAGCGGAAAATTGAAACGTTGCAAAGACATGACGCTCTCTTATACTACCTACTAGGTGCAAGGACAGTTGTCAAAAAACGCCAACTAAAAAGGTATATAAACAAGACATCGTATACAAAATAACATCGGTTTCTGTTTTCGTATTACCAGAGTCACACGTAATCGGTATGATTTATATATTAATTATACATGATTAGTAATTACGCGTGACTCCAGATTTACGAAAAATTTTGTTATAACGGTGTCTTGTTTACATTTTTTTAGTTGTCGTAGATGGGTTTTAATTTTAACTTTATGTTTTTATATACATGTACATATTATTAGGTCCATTTATGATTCCACATATGAAATTGGCGTTTTGTATGGAACATGCAAAACGATTTAAAAAAAATGAAATCATTTTAACCAACCAATCAAAGTATGTATCATTGTTATCTATGCACTTATTTTATCGGTAGCTCATTGAATCCTTTGCTGAAAAATTTATGGGAGCGAGATTCAATAAAAACTTTGAAGGTGGTTTTGACAGCCTCATCTTAATTGATTTATTTCCTTGCAAGAAGTTGTCCAAATTCCGGAAAAAGTGGTAATCTGTTGGAGCAAGGTCCGGGGAGTACGGTGGGTGTCGGAGACGTTCCAATCGCAGCTCCTCTAATTTAGCGACCGTCTGTTGTGCAGTGTGTGGTCTAGCATTGTCCTGAAGCAGCAGTGGGCTAAAGCAATTGACCAGTCCCGGTTGTTTAACGGCTAGATTTTCCATCAGGGTTTGCAATTGTTGACAATACAGATCTGCTGTAATCGTCTGGCCAGATCTTAGGAAGCTGTAGTGGATGACACCGGCACTGGTCCACCAGACACTTACCAGTACCTTTTTCTGAGTAAACTTTCGCGTTTTTTTTTTTGAGGATGGGAAATCATCAAATGACCCCTCCCGCTCTGGGTGGAGCTGAAGGGAGTGTCAGACTCTTACTGACTAAAACCCACCCGTGTTCCTTACTTGGCCCTTTATGTTCCGGGTCAGCGGTACCCCTTTCGGATGATCCCGCTTTCCCGGCAGGCTTGGGCCCTAGTGGGCCCCCTCTTCGATGCTGACATCTCTTTGAGGCGCGCGTGGAACACGTACGCGCCGACCGGCACGGGCCTGATCCTGATCGGACATGAGCTACCCATTACTCACCGCCCGCAGGCCCGCGCCTACGGTGGCCGGGAGTCGTCACGCGGCTCCCGACGCCCGGAGCGTCCACCGCGGCGGCTTGGACGGGAGACGGAGACTCTCTCCCTCTCCCGTCCCGCCACCTCCTTCGCTAACATGACTGCTTCGCAGAAGGAGGCGACTGCCTCCCACTCCCCCTCGCCCCGGACCATGGCTTGAACCAAGGCCGGGCGTGAGAGGTCGCCGCCGCTGCCGATCGCCTCTACGAGGACACGGCGGTGCTCCGCCCATGCAGGGCAGGCTCCCACCGTGTCCTCGGGGCGATCATCGCAGTGGTGACACCCAGGCGTTTCCTCCCGCCTTATGATGTGCAGGAACCTCCCGAAACATCCGTGTCCGGTGAGGACCTGCGTCAGGCGGTAGGTGAGGACGCCGTGACGCCTCTCTAGCCACTCCTCAAAGAGGGGTCTTACCGCCGCTATCGTGGCGTGCCCTGCGCTGGGAGTCAACTTTCGCTTGGGGCAATATTTGGCCGGTGCTCCTGGGTTCTACCATTGTGATGACCGTTTCCGAGTATCGTACAGGATCCATTTTTCATCACAAGTAACGATATCTACGATTCTAAATCCCCTCGTTATTGTGACGTTTGAGTAATGTAACGCAGCACTCGACTCGTGTTTGCTGGTTTGCTTCACTCAATCCATGCGGTACCCATTTTTCGAGCTTTTTCACGTTTCCAATTTATTTCAAGTGAATTAAAATTGTTTCATCACTCACACCGAACCCTGCCGCTAACTCTGACGTGGTTTGCGATGGATCCGCTTCCACTATCACTTTGAATTCTTCTTTATCAACTAGGGTCTCCGGCCGTCCACGGGGTTTGCTCTGTAGGTCCACATTTCTAGAACGAAAAGTTGGAACCAAAAACGTACCGTGTTTTCTTTTACGGTAGCTTGCCCATACACATCATTATTCCTTCGAGCTGTTTCTGCAGCGCTGGTGCCACGGTGGAACTCGTATTCGTAAATAACGCGATATTTAAGTATTCCATATTGTGAACAGAACGATGTCAAAGAAAAATCTAATGGCGCGAAAACAAATGAATCGCCAAATTGGAAACAAAAATACACAAGCCTAAATTTGAAATAAATTTGAATTTGGAATTCCCAACCAAATATATATATTTGAGATCAAAGTGGCCAGTTTGACAAAACGAGAATTTCATATGTAAGGACCTAATATTAATATTATTTTATGTCTGTCAGCTTAAATATTATGTATTTTTTTCTTTTATATAATTTTTCAGGACATTGTATAATCCTATCGGAGAGTGACGTAAGCAGTGAGGAAAATGAGTCTTGAGTCTGAGTGAGGACAAAGAATACCGAAACTTCAATTGTGCAGATTGTGCTACAGCCACTGCCACCGGCATCTAGGTACTATGTTAGATCCAGATGCATCTACAACAGAATTAGATTCAAATGCTCTGCTCCAGATTTATCTGTTGATATGCCATCAAAAGAAATTATTTTATTTATTTTAATTTTTGGAAAACTTACAGCTAGACACTTTTACACGATTGAGAGTAACAAAATAAGGCCAAATAAAAGTTTTCACGGTTATAAGAGAACATATAAACAAAAAGTATTTGAGAAGGTAGACAGTTGAGTAAAGACAGTATCATATACGTTTCAAACAGCGCAAACTGTAAGCAGTTACTTTACGTGATCAAAAAAGAAATTACACATAGTCTTTTTTAATTTAGAGATACCAGTATTGAAAATGTCGATGTCGACGTCCCGCATTATACGTATGACTTGCTCTGATTAAGTATGAATTCCGTCTGTAATTCGTTCCTACCGTAGAAGTATGCAAAAGATAAGGATTGCGCAGCAAAGCAGAAGGCACCCGCAGTCTGATTTTGTCCAGCAATTCTGGAAGCCCGGTTGAACCGTTAGCAATTCTAAATAAAAACGCCAAATCCGCAATTTTTCTACGTTCAGAAAGAGGAAGTATATGAAATCTTTTACAGCGTAGGAGATAAGTGCGAGAGTAAGTTTTAGACCGGAATTGAATATACCTCAGAAATTTTCTTTGTATGCCTTCCAATATATTGATGTATATGTTGTAATTAGGATTCCAAACTTGAGAGGCATACTCGAGGTGACTGCGAACAAAAGTACAGTAGAGAATTTTAATGGTTTTTATGCCCCTGAACTCAGACGAGACTCTCAAAATGAACCCCAGTGAGTTTGATGCTTTGTTAATGATTTTATCTATGTGCTGATCAAATAATAATTTTTAATCAAATACAACTCCCAAGTCTTTGACTGTGTTAACTCTAGCTAGGGATCTGTCTTAAAGTTTATAGTCAAATGTGATAGGTACGGGCTTCCTAGTGAAGGAGCACACGTAACACTTTGAGACGTTTAAATCGAGCTTATTAATGTTGCAGTAGTACTGGAACCTATCTAGATCCTCCTGCAATGACAGAGCATCTGATAAAGAGGATATCTGTGACATAATTTTCATGTCATCCGCGTATAGAAGTATTCTAGAGTGAAGGAAGCAAGCTTCAATATCGTTAACGAATAAATTGAACAAGAGCGGCCCTAATAAAGATCCCTGAGGAACTCCAGATGGGATACGCATTGATCTTGATGAGTACCCATTCAGCACAACAGTCTGACACCTGTCCTCCACATACGACTTAAACCAACGGAAGAGATTACCCCTGATACCCATTGATAGAAGTTTACGCATGAGAACGACGTGATCAATTCTGTCGAAACATTTGGCGTAGTCTGTATATATGACATCTATTTGAGACCGATTAGACATAGCCTCTGATAGGAAGTCACTACAAGGAACGAGGTTTGTAGTTGTTGACCGACCACCCAAAAATCCATTATGGATAAGGGAATCCTGCCAAACTCAGTACAAAGTATGGAAGATTACAAGATTCATGAATGTTATTCTTTTTGGCAAAACCATTGTGTAAATTAGACGACAAAATACGCTATGAATGTATCTATCCATAAAATAGTTCACATTATCATGGATAGCACTCAGGAACAACAAGTTCAAGCTCAATACCAAGTATAGTACATATATTTTAAGACGCATTGTATGTCATAACATGTTTATTATACTTATTATGCTTAGGGCCAAAAATTCAATCGCTAGTCGATTTTATGATGCCGCGTGCTGTCACAGTAACGTTCACGTAAAGTATTAGATACAGCACGAGACTTAACGGCTTAAAATTGACTTAAAATTGAGTAGCGTTTTAATATTTGGGCATTAGGTGTAAGAGCTTGATAAAACTAAAATCCAAAATTAAATACCTATAATTTCTGTAACAAGTTTAATTTTCTTCCAAATTTTGAGATCAACGTGAATAGTTTGACAAAATTGAAATACAAGGAAACTCTTTGACACACACACATGCGATGTGCGCCCTTTGACTAATGCCGACGGCACGTGTTAGATAGAGGTAATTTTAATTCCGGTAACCGGTACTGGTTGTATTCAATTTAAGAATTAAGGTAACCTTTAATAATACCTGTAAAAAATATAAATGTTGTAACCAAAAAATACCCCTATTGATGATACCGGTTTCGGTCCCTGGCCAAAAGTAAGGAATTTTAGTGATAGTTTAATTAGTTTAGTTCGGTGTACAACAGAATCGGCACCAGTGCCTATTTAGATTGGTCCGTTGTTTTTAAAACATAATAACTTTTTATAAATCGAGTGAATTTCGTTGAAATAAAAACGATAATGATGGCTGATAATATTGATGTTGCATACCGTTCCGTAACTAGATATACACTTAGAGGGCTATCGCCTATCACAATTTTTCTTGTATTTGAGTGTTTGAAGAGTCTTACACTCAAATACAAGAAAAAATGTGATATTTATTTAGAACACTCCTGAGTGAAATAATCAAACTTACCATATCTATACCATAATCGCACATCTAAACTGGGAGTTTTGATGTGTGATTATGGTTTAGATATTATGGCCTAAAATAAAAAATAAAATATGCCCTAAAAAGTTTTGATTATTTCTCTCGGGAGTGTTCTAAATAAATATCACATTTTCTCTTGTATTTGAGGGTGAGACTCTTCAAACGCTCAAATACAAGAAAAATTGTTATAGCCCTTTTAATATATTGTTAGTGCATTTTAAGATAAACGCATGGAAATAGAAGTTAATGCAATTTAATCGAGACCTGTCAAAATTATATGAGCTAGAAACAGATGACATTTTTTGGATCGGCGCGCCGCGCCGATCCAAAAAAATATAGTCTTCTGGCGTAAGGAAAGGTGCTTTCGGTGAAAATAGCTACAGGTAAAAGATTATTTAGTTCAAGCGTGTACCGGCGAACCATACATCGGCAAATCTTGGTATCAGCCAACCATTCATTCTCTGTAGCGTTATTCGGCAAAACGTGCTTTCGCTAAATAATGGTATCGTATCGACTACTAGTTTAGGTATATCGTAAATGATAAATGATTTTATTTCTGTAAGTAGGTTTGAACAAACACTTTTACACGTCAATCATATTTTTTTTTAAAACTAGATGGGGTCGGCGTTTCCTATCTGACTACTCTGAGAAGAAAGGCCGAAACAAACTCAGAGGTCACAGTCTCTTTTAAAGTCCAGACAAAATCTTGGTCAGGTCATGTGAAAGCTATGTAGATCGGTGTCTGCAATGGTCTTTTGAGGAAAGAACCACACAGATTGAGTGGACCTGTCCAGTCGGTGCACGCAATTGTCAGTAATCGTGCAGCTCAACTTAGACTCAAGGAGCTCAACGATTCGACGAACAATACCAAAGAAAGGACATTTGAGTAGGCCGCATAAATTACTCAAACTGCCAGATCATGATTACGTTGAGAAAAATACAAAAATAAATATAAATAAATCAATGGTGCCGATTCTCTTGTCACAAAATTCTCTAAACTAGACTAAAAATCACCAAAATTTAGTTTATTCCTGTCAAACGACGATTTCCTATTCTGAAATTGACTAAAGTGACACAACTTAACTATATTTTAGTTTGACAGCACTAAGATGGCACTGAGATTATAATTTAGTGAAAATGGCAATTTTGCTATTCTGAATTTTACGTTTTTCACCTAAAATTTTGATTGTCATAACTAAATCTGACTATTTTTAATCGCGATTAAAAAGGTGTGGAATAAAATTAGTTGTCATGAACTAAAATTCACACCAACACCTCGACTTCAGATGCAAAAACAGTACTGTATCTTTTTTTCTTTTCTTTTGCTTATATCTCGAAAACGGTGTGTCGTATCGCAAAAATAATGAAAATTTCGACCCCCTTGGTAAAACCTTAAACCTATAAAACTCAACGTGTTGGTAATATTTTTTTATATTTTCCTTACAAAAAGTAAAAAATTCCATACAAAACAAGTCGAGGCCGCACATAATGCGCGCCTACGGCTCTAAAAAAAGATCACGTGGTACGGCAAACAAGTACCACGTGGAGTCGCAATAATTGTCAAATTTGATTTTAGATGTATCAAATTTATTTTTAAATTTAGAGATTTTATTTTGCAGAATAGCGTTAAGATTCTCATAGCCAAAAGTAAGGAATTTTAGTGATAGTTTAGTTAGTTTAGTTCGGTGTACAACAGAATCGGCACCAGTGACCGACATAGTTCTCACATTCACAATAATTAGAATAATACACTCGAGAGCAATGAATCCGGGTCACTTAAACAATGTTAAAAATCTCGGAAACTAAAAATGATAGGTTAATGCAATAAATTGTATTTAATAGACAATGTAATACTCCTTAAATGAAAGTAAAAAAAAATACATTTTATTAACACAAAATTACATAAAGAAAAAAACTGCTGATCTCTCCTTAAAACAAAAATAGGAAACATGAAATTTTTGAACTTTATTACGATTTTCTTGAATTTTAATACTTCGTATTGCCTCCTCGTGCTTCCATTACTGCGTTTACGCGGTTTGGCATGCTGTACACCAAGTTCCTTATACGATTTTGGGGAATATTCTCCCATTCCTCTGTGAGAGCAATTTTGAGCTCACGAAGCGTGATTGGGGGAGGGTTTCGTTGTTTTACGCATCTGCCTAACTCGTCCCAAGCATGCTCGATCGGGTTGATATCCGGGCTGCGCGCTGGCCACTCCATACGAGTAATGTTCATCTCTTGAAGGTAGTCATTCACAATCCTACCTGTATGAGGTCGGGCATTGTCATGCATAAATATAGCATCCTCACCTAAATTTACCATAAATGGACCAACGTGATCATTGAGGATTTCTTCCACATATCTTACGCTAGTTAAAGAGCCGTTTTCTATGATCACCAGCTCTGTGCGACTTTCAGAAGAAATTCCGGCCCACACAAGTACAGACCCACCACCGTAGGCTACTTTTTCTTCGATGCATGCTTGCTTGAATCTTTCCCCTGGTCTTCGATACACTCTGTGTCTTCCATCGTGCTTGTAGAGCATAAATTTTGATTCGTCGGAGAACATAACTTTTGACCAATCTTCAATACTCCAATTTACGTGGCTCTGGGCATATCTTAGTCTTGAAATACGATGCCCACGCTCCAGTTTAGGGCCGTTTGCAGGTCTAAGGGGTTTTAAGTTAGATTCAGCAAGCCGACGTCTTACTGTCCATGCACTTGGGTTACTTCCTCCGAGGCGTCGAAACTGATTGGTGAGTTCAGTTCCTGTGAGAAAGCGATTTCGAAGCATGGTGTTCACCAAGTATCGGTCTTCTCGTGCTGTGGTACACCTGGTTCTGCCCGTTCCTGGTCTGCGTAGGTTAGAACCAGTTTCTTCGTAACGTCGGAGAACTCTTTGTACTGTTGACAGCGACACACCGACAGTCCTGGCTGTATCGCGCTGACTCCGGCCGGTTTCCAGCATTGTAAGTATTCTGGTGCATTCTTCAGGCGTAAGCGACATAATTTCAGCTTGAATAATGAATATAGAGCACTATCAACATGGTTTATGTACCCACATAAATGACAGATTACAAACAAAAGCAAAACCAAATGCTGTAATTTCGTAGTTCCATCTTCGAAAGTGGCCCTTTTTCAAATTTGATTTTTTTATGATATAACTTTACAATAACTAAGAAGTTTTAATACCTTCATTTAAGGAGTATTACATTGTCTATTAAATACAATTTATTGCATTAACCTAGCATTTTCAGTTTCCGAGATTTTTAGGATTCTTTAAGTGACCCGGATTCATTGCTCTCGAGTGTATTATAATAATCTTTGAGGACCATGTAGATTTGTGTCTGAAATGGTCTTTTGAGGAAAGAACCACACAGATTGAGTGGACCTGTCCAGTCAGTGCACGCATTTGTCAGTACCCGTGTAGCTCAACTCAGAACTTAAGGAGCTCAACGATTCGACGAACAATACCAAAGAAAGGACATTTGGGTAGGCCGCATCAGCTACTCAAACTGCCAGAACATGATTAAAACTGCAACAAAAACACACATAGTCCTCACATTGACAATAATTTAACATAATATAATACTTTATACAGTAAATATTAGTGTCATTGTATATGTAAATAAGTATAGATACTTATAGCAAAGATTAAAAGTAAAAATAGTTAGCGAAATAAAATAAATTAACATTGCCTGTGCTTTATTGGAGCAACTCAATCCCAAACCTTTTTGTCCTCAATATAGTCTTTGACAGTATAATAGGCATTCTGGCATAGTTTCCTTTTTATAAAAGATTTGAATTTATTAAGGCTTAGTGCTTGAATGTGGCTAGGAAGTTTGTTATAAAAACGTATACATTGGCATCTAAACGAGCCACCTATTTTCTTGAGCCTGGTAGTAGGAACAACAAATTTGTGCTTGTTCCTAGTATTTAAATTATGGATATCACTGTACTTTTTAAACAGATTAATATTTTTATGTGCATACAAAAGATTTTCATAAATATACTGAGAAGGCACAGTCATTATATTAATCCCTTTAAATTTGTCTCTGAGGGAGTGTCTGGGACTTAATTTATAAATTGAACGAATTGCCCTTTTTTGTAAAACAAAAATCGTCTGAATATCGGCGGCATTTCCCCACAACAGAATACCGTACGACATTACACTATGAAAATAACTAAAGTATACTAAACGGGCTGTCTCTAAATCAGTTAAACCACGAATTTTCCTAACGGCGTATGCTGCAGAGCTAAGCTTCTTTGACAATTTATCTATATGGGGGCCCCATTGAAGCTTGGCATCCAAAGTTATGCCTAAGAATACTGTGGTATTTTCGGGTTTCAACTCTTCACCCTTTATGAGAATACTTGTTTCTACTTGTCTAACATGAGGTATCGTAAACTTAATACATTTCGTTTTTTTCTCGTTAAGAAGAAGGTTATTAACATTAAACCAGTTAACTACTTTTGCGAGGGCACTATTTACATTGTCAGTAACCAGCTGCTGACGTTTGAGTTTAAATAAAAGTGAAGTGTCGTCTGCAAACAGCACTATATCATGTTCATCCTTTATGAGGTAAGGCAAGTCATTTATATAAATAAGAAATAAAAATGGACCTAGAATTAAGCCTTGAGGGACCCCCATTCTTACTACCGATCCGGGAGATCCGTATTACCGTTCAACGGTGAACCATGCTTTCTGTAGACAATTATATAGTTCAAGGGTAATTCTATACATAAACCCTACGGGACTCCGCAACGATACGCTTCCGTGCCAAATCGAACATCAATCAATGATATCGAAAATGTTTACTTTCGCAATTTTTTCGTCCTTTGCGTTTTTGGGGTCGAGGTCCAGGCAAATCAAGTAACCGAAAATGTGTAATTTTTGACTCTGAAGCCTGTCTAATGGTTATGAATAGCTATGCTGATTCAGTTTTAACGAGAGCTACCTGCTCATGCTCCCTCTGTCTGTGTGGCACATGCAAAATAATACAAAATCTGTTTTATTCAAATATGCAGGTATCAGAACTACCTACCACTTCCTTCCTCGATTTCCAAACTGATTGAAAGCTGTCTGCTGTCACTGCCTGAAGCATGTCAAGCATGCCTGAAGTGACGCTTCTATGGTATAAGCCTCAGAAGAACAATAACTCATAAGAAACTGTCGTGGGTAGTGGTGAAGGCGATAAACGTGCTTTTGTTTGTGTTACGAATTTTTTCGATTTTAGTGAATTTTACAACGTGTGATCTTTAATCGAGATTATTCTTTGTGTCTGTGTTTTAGCCTAAGGTTTGTTTTATGGTTTTAACTCGAACTTTATATATTTTTTAAAGATTTTATTTAGTATCCATAATGGATAACAAAAAACCTCCTGACCCTCCTGATCCCTTTGAATACACTCCGGTGTTAACGGTCTCCCTTCCCGACGACAATTTGCTAGAAAATGCAATGGACTCCGAATCGGCTAGTAGAAAAAGAGTAGCTACTTCTCCGACTATTATAACGAACCCTCAAAAATTATTAAAAAAAGAATATGGAAGACAATCGTACACGTTAAGGGACAACCCTCCTTATATTGTACATGTTTCTCTGAAGGATGGCCAGACCCCAGGTACTGTTCTGCACCCGGTTAAATTTGGAATGTTTCTAACACAGAATAATTACAGCAACATTCTGCTAGGTAGTGTAAAACGTTTAGGAAGGAACCGGGTGTCAGTTGAGTTTAAGTCTCACCAGGATGCGAATAGCTTCTTGGTTAGTCCAACATTAATAAAAAATAACTTTGTTGCTACGATTCCTCAGTTTAATATTACTCGTTTGGGTCTCGTTAGAGACGTACCAAGTGAATGGACAGAAGATGAGGTCATCGAAAATATTAAGGTTCCTGATGGATGTGGCCCCGTTATAAAGGCAAGGAGAATGAGCCGAAAGGTGACTTCTCTTGGTATTACAGAGTGGAAGCCCACTCAAACTGTAGTTCTGACTTTCGACGGACAAGTTCTACCTAGGCGGGTTTACTGTTTTTATTCTGCTCTTTCGGTCGAGACATATATGTACCCGACTATTCAATGTTTCAACTGTTGTCGTTTCGGTCACACGCGTACAGTATGTCGCTCAAAACCTCGCTGTTTCAAATGTAGCCAGGACCACCCAGGTGATGGATGCGAAGTCTCCACTGACTGTGCCATTTGCATATCTTGCTCTGGCAATCATTATGCCAATGATAAGGCTTGTCCTGAATTGGGTCGGCAGAAGGGCATAAAAGCTCTCATGGCCGAGAAATCTATTTCTTATGCGGAAGCAAGTCAGGTTTTCCCTCCAGTCTCACGATCGTATGCTGAAGTGTCAAGAGTTTCCCAAAAACCCAAATATCCAATCAATTCGCCTCAATACCCTAGTCCAACTCCCCAAACACCAAAATCATATCGTAAAACGGTCCTTCTCAAACCTAAATCTCACGCCCCTCTTTCACCTAGTTACGATAGGCTAGCTCATCAAGCTCTCACTCAGGATTACTCCTTTTCCCCTTCCCAAAACGGGTGTGCCTTCCCAAGTGAAGGTGCTAGTAATTTTGATAAGCCTGAAAGCATACTAAATATTATAGCTAATTTGCTAACAACGGTATTAGCTAACCCTGCACAATCTTTACCTGACCACGTTGCCACTAAACTGAATTCAATTGTTCATTATATTAATAATGTTCCATCCCCTGACATTCCTGCAATGGAACGTGAGGAGTATTTCTCCTAGGAAACCTGACCTACTCTTTTTGATTAATAAATTTAAACCATCGGTCTGCGGCATCGCAGAGACGTGGCTTCGTTCTGAAAGCAATTTCAGGATCCCATGTTTCAGTGGTGATCGTCATGACAGATCAGATGGATATGGAGGATGTGCTTTGTTCATCAATAACAAAGTATTGTAGGCTATACATACATATTACACACATACTTATATAAATATTAAACACATACCTACTTACATACTTATTACACACAATATAATCACATGTAACATGTACATACAACAGTAATATGTATAATAACTACTCTTAATTAAATACTCACAATCGTGTGTACACGGCCTAAAACATTCATGAGTCTGTACACCGCCTTACTGCCTACCTACCGCTCGACCGCGCGCCACGGTTAGCGGAGCCCTGCGCCCGCGCTGTGCCGCACGCCGTCGATACCTACGAGCTACGCGTGGAACAAACAAGCCACGATCGGATCGCCGCGCCGCCGCCCGCGCCTCCCGCGCACGGCCGCGTCCCTCGGCTCGGACGGCCCTCAGCAGTCCGCTACAAACCTCTACGGCGAATGCATGCCATTTTTATAATTCGCGCCGCGCATTATTGTTTTAGTTTATGTTCTTATAAGTATTTCGTGTTAATAAACATTTATATCTAATACTCAAGTAGTGTTTAATTAATAGGTTTTCCTTAACCTACCTAACACACTACAGTGGTGACCCCGAACAGTAAACACGTGCTAGTGCTACCTGGAACTTTAGTGCGGAGTGTGTGGACTCAAAAGTGAACAAAAACTTAACTTTTTACAACAAAATGAGTGACATGGAAACTTTGTCGAAACAAATGATGGAACTTACAAAACAAATGCAATTACTAACTCAAAAAGTGGACCATATTTCCCGCGCAGGCCGATCAACAAGGCGTGACGACCGATCAAAATCCCGCCAGAGTCGATCTCATTCACGAAATAAATATCCAACATGTTGGTACCACTTTAAATTTGGTTCAAAGGCCACCAAATGTATTCAGCCTTGCGATTTTAAGTCGGAAAACTGCAAAAGCAGTCAGTAATGGCGGCTGACGACTGCTCTACCTGTAAAGGCCGCCTATTTATCTCAGATAAACGTACCGGCATACAGTTTCTTGTAGACACAGGTTCAGACGTGTGCGCCTACCCTAAATCGTTATTACGTAATCAGCTGCGCTATCATACTAAATGCAACTACGAACTTGTCGCTGCAAATGGTACTCCGATACCTACATACGGTACATACCAACTTAATCTCAACCTTGGATTACGTCGTGAGTTTACTTGGAAGTTCATTATAGCAGAAGTTTCAAAACCTATAATAGGCGTCGATTTTTTAAGTTTTTATAATTTATTAGTCGACTGCAGACGACAACAGTTAATCGACTCGATTACGAATCTGACCGTCGGCGCACCTTCGTCTCACGAAATAACACACGAACTCCTGTCCTTGAAAACATTTACTGGTAATACAACATATCTCAACCTATTACGATGTTATCCAGAGATAACCAGACCAGCTGGTTCAAATAGTGTACCAATACATAACACAAAGCATCATATTAGGACAACATCCGGTCCTCCAGTAACATCACGACCGCGTCGTTTGGCACCAGATCGCCTACAGATCGCGAAGAAAGAATTTGAGGAAATGTTACAAAATGGCACAGCTCGTCGTTCAGAAAGTCCATGGTCATCTCCACTACACCTGGTACCTAAAAAAGACGACGGCTGGCGGCCATGCGGCGATTATAGATCTTTAAATGCGCGAACAATACCTGACCGGTACCCAGTCAGGCACATCCACGACTTCGCATACCAGCTGTCAGGATCCACCATCTTTTCAAAAATTGACCTCGTAAAAGCATTTAACCAAATACCAGTATTCGAAGACGATATTAAAAAGACAGCAATCACAACACCATTCGGACTTTTTGAATTCACCGCAATGACATTCGGTTTAAGAAATGCTGCGCAGACCTTCCAAAGGTTCCTCGACGAAATTCTGCAAGGATTCGAATTTACGTTTGGGTTCTTAGATGATATCCTCGTGTTCTCAAAAGGGGAGACAGAGCACATTGGACACCTACAAAAACTTTTTGAACAATTAAAAAAGTATGGCGTGGTAATCAACACCAATAAGTGCGTATTAGGTGTTAACGAAATTACATTCTTGGGTTACCATGTATCTGCAGCTGGAATACGACCCCTGCCTGAAAAAGTAAAGGCGATTCAAGAATACCCCATCCCTAAAAATGCTAAGGAGTTACGACGATTTTTAGGGATGATAAATTTCTACAGAAAATTTCTTCCTGGCGCCGCTCAAATACAAGGCCCGCTCAATCAAGCTTTAAGTGGTCCAAAAATTAAAGGAAACACGCCCATCACTATAACACCTGAGATTCAAGAAGCTTTCGACGCATGCAAAAATAACTTGTTAGAAGCCACTCTCATCTCGCATCCTGATACACAAGCTGAGTTAGCAATCTTTACCGACGCTTCAGACGTGGCCATCGGAGCTGTCTTACAACAAAGAAGAACCAATGACAGCTGGCAACCGCTAGGATTCTTTTCCCGCAAGTTATCTCCTGCTCAGTCAAGATATAGCACGTACGACCGTGAATTGCTCGCCATTTACGAAGGAATAAAATACTTTAGGTATATGGTCGAAGCGAGAACATTTCAAGTGTTCACCGATCATAAACCCATCACATTCGCCTTCACTACAAAAAGAGACAATTGCTCACCTCGTCAACACCGCTATCTCGACTACATCTCTCAATTTACAACCAAAATCAATCATATCTCAGGAAATCACAACGTAGTCGCCGATGCATTTTCACGACTGGAAAGTATCGACACTACCATCGACTACAAAGCACTTCAAAATGAACAAGAAAATGACCGTGAGTTACAGAGTTTGCTAAATAGCAACACAGCGTTAAAGTTAGAGAGAATAAAAGCTATGGACGGATACATATACTGTGACCAGTCTACTTCTCGTCCTAGGCCATTCATAACATCAACTTTTCGAAAAGCAATCTTCAACAACCTACACAATCTCAGTCATCCAAGCCCCAATGCAACAGCTAAACTTGTATCAGAACGATTTGTGTGGCCTAAGATTCGTCGAGACTGCAGAAAATGGGCTCAACAATGCACTGATTGCCAACGCAACAAAGTTACCCGCCATACCCAATCTCCTCTTTCATCTTTCCCTGTTCCTTCCAATCGTTTTTCCCACGTCCACCTTGACATAATAGGCCCTATGCCACCTTCTTCTAATTTCAGGTACTGCCTTACAGCTATAGATAGGTATACTCGATGGCCAGAAGCCTACCCTCTAGCAGACATCACAGCAGAGACTTGCGCTAGCACCTTCATTTCTGGCTGGGTCGCGCGCTTCGGGTGTCCGGAGAAGATTACAACTGACAGAGGGAAACAATTCGACTCTCAACTGTTCCAGTGCATCTCGTCAATTATAGGCGCCTACCATTGTCCTACGACAGCTTACCACCCACAATGCAACGGTCTGGTGGAAAGAATGCACAGACAGCTCAAGGCCGCCATAATGTGCCATAACAACACGCAATGGTCGGAGGTACTTCCTCTTGTACTCCTAGGAATGAGGAGCGCCTGGAAGGATGATCTCCAAACTTCTACAGCTGAGTTGGTGTACGGCGAGCCTCTTCGATTACCTGGTGAGTTCTTGAAACCATCAAACACCCATGACATCATAGATGAAGCAGATTTCGCAGCACGATTACGAAGACATATATCGAAACTGTCACCTGCATCAACATCCACCCATGGTGAGAAAATGTTTTACGTACCTAAAGAACTTAGTACAGCCAGCTATGTCTTCCTGCGAAAAGGACCGTTAAAAAAGTCATTGGAATCACCTTACTCTGGTCCGCACAAAGTCGTAGAAAGAGGAGCAAAGACATTTACAATAGACGTCCAAGGAAAACACATAACCGTTACCATTGATAGGCTTAAACCAGCGTACATGGCTAACAACAACGATGGCTCGTCTCCGAAAACACCACCACCTTTACCACAAGCTCCACCACGACCACCATCTTCGCAAGCACCATCATCACCGGAAATAAAAACAAGAAGCGGAAGAACAGTAAGATTTCCGCGTCACTATCGCCCGTGAACCGGTCTCAGCGGGGGAGTGATGTAGGCTATACATACATATTACACACATACTTATATAAATATTAAACACATACCTACTTACATACTTATTACACACAATATAATCACATGTAACATGTACATACAACAGTAATATGTATAATAACTACTTTTAATTAAATACTCACAATCGTGTGTACACGGCCTAAAACATTCATGAGTCTGTACACCGCCTTACTGCCTACCTACCGCTCGACCGCGCGCCACGGTTAGCGGAGCCCTGCGCCCGCGCTGTGCCGCACGCCGTCGATACCTACGAGCTACGCGTGGAACAAACAAGCCACGATCGGATCGCCGCGCCGCCGCCCGCGCCTCCCGCGCACGGCCGCGTCCCTCGGACGCCCTCAGCAGTCCGCTACAAACCTCTACGGCGAATGCATGCCATTTTTATAATTCGCGCCGCGCATTATTGTTTTAGTTTATGTTCTTATAAGTATTTCGTGTTAATAAACATTTATATCTAATACTCAAGTAGTGTTTAATTAATAGGTTTTCCTTAACCTACCTAACACACTACAGTATCATTCTCCCAGATCCCTCTACCCTTCGTTGGTGACAACATAAATGTGGTCGCTGTCAAGGTTGAGGGTATAAACCTTTTTTCTTTTTATATTGCACACCCACGTCTTGAGGATCTAGTTTTAATAAAAAATCTACTAAGTAATGTAAACGGCCCATTACTTGTCATGGGCGATTTTAATTGTCATCACTACCGGTGGGGATCGGATTCTTGTGATAGTACTGAGGGGCAATTCCCGTATTTTTAAGACCGTTCGCATTCTAATCTCAGTGTCAATCTGTCAAAATTACAATCAATTTACATACATTTTCGACAGGTTTTTGACATTGATTGTCGCTGAGATGAGATTGCGACTTGAATTTGAACGTTTTTTAAGTACGAGAATTGGCCTACTGGTGTTGGCCTGGTTGATATGTTGGACGATCTTGACCTATGTATTATTAATGATGGCAGTGCCACACGTAGGTCTGGATTAGGACAGAGTAATAGCTGTGTTGATCTGACATTTTGCTCATCCAGCATTGCCAGTCTTTTTGTTTGGAGTCGTTTAAATATGACCTATGGTAGTGATCACTATCCCATCAAGGTTGAAATTCCTTCTAAATCTCTTCCTGATAAAACTCGCCCTCCCTTACATAAGTACCAACTAAACTCTGTAGATTGGGATCTTTATTCAAAAATTTTAGACCTACGTATTTCTTCATTCCCACCTATCAATGCTGAGAATGCACAAGAATGTTTTGCATCCTTTTCCAATACCTTATCAGCTACAGCTAATGATTGCTTCCCTCCTAAAAAATCACCTACAGGCAAAATCCCTTCTCCGCCTTGGTGGGATAGGGAATGCACTGCCATGATCAGAGCTAGGAATGAAGCGGAAGCGACTTTTAACCTTGAAATGAACCTGGATAACCTTCTCGCCTTCAATAAGATATTGGCCAAGTCTAGGAATTTAAATAGAAAAAAGAAAAGAGCCGGCTGTGTATCGTTTTGTAGTTCTTTGAGCCCATCTACGCCGGCGTCGGTGGTCTGGCAAAGAGTGAAAAGTTTTAGAAACAGTTTGAAATCGTCTCCCACGAACATCATAACCGAAGAGTTGGGGTACCAGTTCTTCACTAAAGTCGCCCCAGTCTATGTTCCTGGTGCAGACGAAATAAACTTTGCAAGTTCTGTAACTTCGAACGATCCGCTTGATAAGCCATTCTCCATGGACGAACTTAAAACGGTGCTCACTTATGTTAAGGATACCGCTTCTGGCGTGGATGGATTCCTTTACTCGTTCATTGCAAAAGCGGGTGTAAAATGCCACCAATATTATCTAGACTTGGTCAATTTTTGTTTCATTTCTGGATATATTCCTCCAGCTTGGAAGGTTCAAGTGGTTATTCCTCTTCTAAAACCCGGCAATGATCCTAGTGATCATTGCTCTTATCGACCAATTGCTTTATCGTCTATTCTTATTAAACTTCTTGAACATTTAATTAAAAACCGTCTAGAATGGTTAGTTGAAAATAGAAAACTGCTCCCAACGACTCAATTTGGCTTTAGGAAAAGTCTGGGTACTACTGATAGTGTGAGTATCCTCACATCAGAGATCCGGCTGGCCCTCAGTAGAAGTGAGTCTGTGGTAGCCGTTTTTCTAGACATATCAGCTGCTTACGATTCTGTTCTCCTCCCCGTTCTCAGGCAAAAGCTGCATGAGCTGAGAATACCGGCTAGGATTATTCAGATCATCTGCACTATCCTTTCTAATCGCACTCTTCAACTGAGGATTCCTGGGGAAAACTCTGAGCAGAGGGTGACCTGGCGGGGTTTACCTCAGGGATCCGTAATTAGCCCTATCCTCTATAATATTTACACTTCAGATCTTCCTTCATGCTTAAATTATAATTGTAAAATTCTTCAGTATGCCGACGATATTGCATTATTGGTCTCAGGCAGTTCCATAGAGGATGCCGCTCTATCTTTGAATGTCTCTTTATCTTCATTAATACCAATGGCTACTCGATCACGGGTTGTCTTTTGTACAGCGGTTATTTTCACTCGCAGACGTCGTATCCCCCAGGTTGACATTAGTATAGATGGTCAAGCTATCCCTATCAAGGAGAAGGCCAGGTTTCTGGGAGTTATCCTGGACTCCAAAATGTCGGGTGTGGATCACATCAATTATATAGTTCAAAAATGTGAACGCTCTGTATCAGTCCTAAAGGCTTTATCTGGAGTCTGGTGGGGAGCCCATCCATACAGTCTGAGGTTGGTGTACAGTGCTCTGGTCAGAAGTGTGATGGACTATTGCTGCTTCTTACTTGAGCCCTGTAATAAAGAGGCGCTTCGCAAACTAGACGCCATTCAAGCCAAATGCCTTAGGATTGTCGTAGGAGCAATGAAATCCTCCCCTATAAATGCTCTCCAGGTAGAATGCGCAGATCCTCCCCTTAACATTCGAAGACAATACTTAGCAGATAGTTTCCTGTCAAAAGTTTTTGCCCTTTCGTCCCATCCCTTACTCCCCATCTTAGAACAAATCCACATCTCTTTAGAAGTATCCCCTTATTGGAAACATAAATCGTTTCCCCCGTTGATGAATAGGTACAGAGAGCTTAAAAACCTCTCCTCACCTGTTTGTCAATACCCCACCTTACCAGTATTTTCTTCCGTATACGAAGTGGTCCACTTTAAGCCAAAAGTCGTTTTGGAGCTTGGTATTTCAAAGAGTTCCGAGGATGTTAAAGGGGACTTTGATCGGGCCATTGAGAGGTATTGGAGGGGCTGGAATCTATTTTACACAGATGCGTCTAAATTAACTCCAACAGGATGCACAGGAATCGCAACATATTTCCAGAATTCCAGAATCGCCCTACTATTTCAGTGCCCTCCAGAGGCTTCGGTTTTTACCGGTGAATGTATTGGTATTTTAGAGGCAATACATTTTATAAAAAGTCATAATATTCAAAATTCGGTAATTTTTTCAGATTCGCGCAGTAGCATTCAGTCTATAAGTCAAAATCAATTAAAATCAAAAATTCACAGTGAAATCATTTTATATATTCAACATTTACTCTTCACCTGCCATAAAAATGGTTTAAACATTGAAATAGCTTGGGTGCCCAGTCACTCGGGTATAGGTGGTAACGAGTGCGCCGATTCCTTAGCTAAATTTGCTTAATCCAACCCTGTTGACCAAAAGCATTATGTCATCCATAGCTGTGACTTACGGGCTGATACCAAACTTAAAATGCATAAAGCGTGGTCAAGTAAGCTCAAAGCTCAAGGGAGCGTACTACGCCAGTATCCAACCCGACATCCAACGGAAACCTTGGTTTTTTAAATGTACTAAACTATCCAAAAGAACCGTTTCATCCTTGTGTAGACTGAGACTCGGCCACTGCTGCAGTCCAGTATTCCTGAATAAGATTCGTGTTCGTGACAGTTCCCTGTGCGAATGCGGTCTTGGTGATGGTACTCTGGACCATATATTTTTTTCATGTCCTTTAAATTCTCAATCTTTCGATTTGTACCACAAACTTCCCAAAATTAAAATAACAGTTCCTACTAATTTCCATTCCCTCTTAACCAACTTTTCCACTAAACTAATCCATGTTCTATCAAAATTTTTAAATGACAATGACATAAAAATGTAGTTTGGTGGTGTGTAATAATAATTATTATAACTGTAAATATCTGTGTCGTTCTATAGTAGAGTAATAAATAGTATTTATATAAAAAAATATGTTAACTAACAAAACTTGTATTGTCTTTTCAGCTACTAACAATCACAGAGCATGTAACTAACAATATTAACAATTAACAAATAACTACCACAAAGTGCAACGTTCGACGGCTCATCTCGCGGTGCTGCTGTCACTAGGCGTGTGTAACTCTTTACGGAACCGACTCACTGATCCGGATCATTGAAGTGATACAAAAGATTGGTTCAGTAACAACGTTTCAAACGCATCATTTGGATCTGAAACATTACTTTGCTCTGGCTCATTCTGCGCGACGCGACGCGTCGCTCGCGAGGCGACTGAGCAGTGAGCGAGCGAGAGAGGGAGACAGACACACTGAGTTTTTTGACAATCTATACAATTCAGAAAGAGATACCAAATGAGATGTGTATCACTCATACAATCACATATTTTCGTTTATTCGTTGTCGTAATCCATGCACGTAATAATGACCACTAAGGCGCTTACGTATCAAATACTATACGGTCGTTTTTTGCATATAATGTTTGCACTAACTAGTTATCGTTTTACTACAGACTTTTTTACGTTGATTTTGTCAATTTACGAAAACATAATTTAGTTTATAATTTGTTTGCGTAGTATACTTCGCCATAAATTAACGATTAGCCGCCAGTCCTAAGCCTGGATAAAGTATGAAGGAAGATCGATTATTTTATTTAAATCTAACATAATACAATAAATGAGTACACATAAAACTTTCAGCATTGTTGCCACATAACATTTCTCTGACTCAGTAGTAAACGGCCGCGACGCAACGTAATGTATACCCAACCCAACATTATGTCATTTATATCATTTGAGCCGATGATCCAAATGAGCCAAATGAGACATATCAGTGATTCGGATCATTTCAGTGATCGAGATGCAAATGATCCAATCGCAAAAAAGATACATTTTGCCCACCTCTAGCTGTCACTACGTGACACTGGCAGAATCGGGCAGAATAGTCGACATCGGCTCAGTTGCCAAAAAAGAAAAAAAATTAATAATAACTCATATTCCGAATTAGACAATGATCGCTCCACAGAGCACATTATGATCGCTCAGGGCGATCAATAATACAATTTGCGTTCCGATTTAGAAATCATGATTATGACAGCTAAGAACTGTCATCAATTCGGAACGCTCATGAACGCGCTCACAGTGGTCGCTCAACGTCAACCCTATACCTTGCACAAAAAAGACCGATTGGATATTCTTCTGCAAATGGAAGTTCAACTCATTGGCACTTCTATTTTGTTGGTTGACTCTATCGACTCTGATAACTCAGATTTTGAGTTTGCGAACGACGATTCGTATAAGGATGAAACGGATGACGAAGTGCTTATATTACCGGCAAAGATACGCCCCGAAGAAAAATATCATATAAAACAAAAAAAATGTTTATTTCTTAACCATAGTTGTTTACATTTTGTTGGTGATATCATATTATCATATACATATAATTATTGTTTGTCACAGGTGAAAAGAGAGTTCTTACAATCAGCATTATTGTATCACTGTAACATACCCATGGGGTGTACAATGAACAACGAATTTCAATATTATTGGCTTTATTAAAAATAATTAGTAAAAATACAAATTACACTCTTAGTTGTTACCAAGAATTGCAAATAACATAGATGCAACAATAAAACATAATGCGCATGAGTTTAAAACTCATTTCAGGTAGGTATTCTGTTACGTCTTGGATTTTTCAGCACAATTTCGAAAATTCCGCTTTAATTTAAAGATATTTATGATGCGACTCGAAACAAAACAACTCAACTATGATTTTTGACAGCGCTCACGTTGTTATTAATTTAGGGCATGGTCGGTGCTATCGCACAGGGTGGCAACTGGCATACATTTTAATTTCTTGCTATTCAGCGCCATCTATCTACCAGAACATAAAGTAAAAATGAACAGTGCTGCCAGCGTATATGCATGAAGCTTTTTTAGTAGAAGCGCAAGCGTATCTTTGATTTATTCTGCGTTAGTTAGAAATTTTGGTTTTTTTTTTTTGCATTTTTAAAAGTTCTCCATAATAGTATTTGCTTAATATTTTAATTAATGCTTAATATTATTGTTAAAAAAAAACTATTATTTGAAGTTACAATATGAAATGGCTTTACAGGCCACAGGGACGTTAATCATTAATGACATTTCATTGCAAAAATCTCTGTAGTTGCGCATATTTTTGTAATTATTTCGTTTGCTTCCCGGTTTTGAGTGCAATTTACGTCGAGTTGAGTTGTCTCTACTTTCTAAATCACATCGAATTGAGCGCCCTGAGCTCCTCTGTGAATTAATCGAACATAATTGCAGTTTGGAACATATTATTTGTGTTAGTGTATAAACAACAATGTTTTGTTGTACCTAATAAAATATGAACATCCAAAATTGGAATTTGTTCTATTATCCCCGAAACAACCAGTTTATTGTTATATTGAATTAGATTTACCGAGTAGAATAATGTAGAATGGTTGAAAATTCGGTTGTAGTAAAACTAAACCTAAAAAATTTAAATCTACATTCTATATTCTAGTTTTGATATATTATTTAGGTTTAATTTTAATATAACAGAATTTTCAACCATTCTAAATTATTCTACTTGGTACAATATAGTTATATCGTACTACGTAGGTATATTATTGACGGACGGTGTTTGCCCTTGTAACTAGATGGCGCTGCTTAAGGAATGCATAAGTGGCCAGTCTATCTTTAGTATTATAATAGTAGTCGATGCGCTATCACAAGATGGCTCATGTCATGACGTCATATATGACGCTTCACGCTACGTACATTATTATCGCGTACACGCTAATTAACTAATTAGGTACGGGTGTTAGCACGCTCAAAACGATTACAGCTCAACTCGGAACGCTCCCTTACTAAAATTGTTTTATCTATGGCGCCTGTCACTGTCAGTCAAGTAAGTCAGCTGTCGCCTGTCACTGTCAGTCAAGTAAGTCAGCTGTGCCAGGGTCTTTTTTGTTATTATTAGCGGCTTTATTTTTATATTACCAAATATTTCATAATTCAGCGCAAGGCGAGGAGTAACTATGGTTTTTAAGTGCCAGGAAGATAGCTTTTTAAAACAGGTATGTACGTCAGACCACCTTGTCTACAAACGCCTATTTATTATTTATTTGTGTTTAGTACACTAAACAAAAAACAAGTAAGCCTTAGAAAGGCAAGCGGTCATCGTCCGCGTCGTCAACCGTATCTTCACTTACCATCAGGTGAGATAGGGGGGCAAATTTTACGCTCTCAGTAATACAACATCTAAGTTTAACATCATAACATAACATTACGTCTCACCCAAAGGGTTTGGCAGAGGTGCACAATCAAAATCTAAATCATAAGCTATTACTTCAAACTAGACTGAGAATCAGTACTTTTTGAACATCAAAATTTCATGAGACAGTCCCCCATAACGCCCGCTAATCACCATTTCCTAGTCCTTTAGCTGGGACAAAGAAGTGGCACCCACATTTTGCCAGTTCTAAACTTACTCCAAATTTTTTCAGTACTCATCAGTTGTTTTAAAATGTGAACCCACAACGGAGCCAGTGGTTGAGTATGGAAAGACTTCACCATTTCAAGGATACCAAGTCACTTTGGAGAACACAATACTGTTTCCTGCAGGCGGTGGTCAAGTAAGTTATAATCTTTAAAGTTTTGCATCTATGTTAGAGCAAAGCTATTTTAAGGGGTATTGCAGCAAGTGAGAAATGACTCCATCTGCTGCTTTTCATCTATGCAGTGTCTATAGAGAAGAATGGGCAAGAAAATCCACGGACACTCTTTTAAATTATATTGTTACATAAATATTAGTTACACCAATAATGTTGAATATAGGTATAATTATATGTGAGAACGATGTAAATAAGACGTACATGTTGAGTGTCCAGAGTACAGCAAATAGAAATTTAAACAAAACAATCCATAAATAAAATAAGCCGTGGCGGCTAAGAGATGAAGAACAGAAAAAGTCGGACGGAACTCTACTAAGACAACTGAGTCCCGTGTGTGATTATTTATTTATTTTATTAAAACTATACACAAGTAAAAAAAATACTGTACTAAGGCGGACTTAATGCCTGAGGCATTTTCTACCAGTCAACCTGAAGGTGGTGCAGAGATAAAACATGGCAGATACAACATATGTGATACTGATAGATAGCTCAGAAATGACTTTATAATACAATAATAAATAATAATACAAAAATACATACATACATAACGAAATAACGACCAGTAGAGGAGAAAACGAATCCAGCAACTTCGCGCTGGGATGTTTCGGCCAACTTTTGACAGATATGTTCACGAGCCTTCACTTTAAAAGATAACCGACTGGTTGCCGTTGTAATGTTCAGAGGAAGCGCATTCCAGAGAAAAAAACGCCTGGACAAAGAAAGAAGAATGAATGAAGCCAGAACGGTGAGAAAGACATTGTAGATGATTGTTGGTGAAACAAAATTTTTTATTATGGGCAGTGCATAAATATTGAATTTGGGACGTCAGGTAAGAAGGAGGATGCTAGGGAAGAAGAAGAAAGAAGAAGAAGAGCTAATAAGAAGCTAGGACCGATGCCTGCTAGGGTTGCGGAAAAGTCCAAGAGGGTTACCGTGGCCCCTGGCACAGGCAACTGAAGGAACACGGGTGGGTTTTAGTCAGTAAGAGTCTGACACGCCCTCCTGCTCTGCCCAGAGCGGGAGAAGTTATTTGATGATTTCCCACCCACAAAAAAAAAAAAAAAAAAAAAAAAAAAAAAAGGTAAGAAGGAGGAGTGGGTTTGTCCAGAATAGAGAACAACGTAGACAAAGCCCAAAACTCGGCGCTGACGAATGGGTAACAATTTTAAAAGCAGCCGGTGCGCGTATGCATGTTCATACGAGGGGAGGTCCAAAAGTTTTTTTTTTTGCCTCAAAATGAGCCAAAATTGCCTCCTTTACCTCATTGTCGTCGGAAAATTTCCTTCCCCTTAAGTCTTTTTTTAAATTGGGGAACAAATAAAAATCACTTGGGGCCAGATCTGGACTGTAGGGTGGGTGGACTAGTGATTCGAAGCCATGCGTGTGCAGAGCAGCCATTGCAACTCTGCTCTTGTAAACCGGCGCGTTGTCTTGCAAGAGCAACACACCCTTGGTCAATTTTCCTGGACGTTTTTCCTTGATGGCCTCCTTTAATTTTTCTAATATCGTAGCGTAGTATTCTCCGGTTATGGTCCTACCCTATTCTTTGTAATCAATCAGTATTATCCCCTCACAATCCCAAAAAACAGTAGCCATCAACTTTCCAGCCGGGGGTCGTCTTCAATCGACTCCCGACCATGTGTAAAAAGACTATGTGATTTACTAGGGCTCTGTTCCCCATAAACGGTTTCCATTTAATTAAAAATGGTCTGAGCGTTCTTTCCTTGCTTGGTAAAGAATTTTATCACAGCACGGTGTTAAATTTTCTCCATAGTTTCAGTTTTCTTCCGGATTGCCTTGTTTAGCAGGCGAGTGTTCATAAAGGAATTACGCAATACGGCAATAGAGCTGAAACTCAAATTATATAGTAATGATGAGTACCCAATTAGTTTGATACTAAGTGAACGCCCCTATCCCCACTCCATTCTACGAACTTTTGGACTTCTACTTACGAAGATTGAAAACCAATCGAATGTAGTTATTGAGAAGGCGGTCGAGTTTTTTGAGGAGATCTGCATTCAGGTCATAGTAACATCACCATAGTCAATTAGGAAATATTAGGGCCTGTACAAGCATTACTTTTATGTGTGATGTGAGAAAGTTTTTCAACCGATAGAGCGATTGCAACGTACCGATGACTTTTTGACTTACAGTCGTGCCCTGCTTATATATTGAATGTATGTGTGTGTTGCCGGTTGCGCGCGTAATGACCGACTAATGTGTGAATGTGTGCGTACAGCGGCCTGTACGTACAGCGAGCTGGCCGAGTTAAGTGACACAGTTTTTTTTGCTATTGAGAATCTGTCAGACTTTTTAGTTCGTCCATCTCTTTTTTTTTTTTGAGGGTGGGAAATCATCAAATAACTTCTGTGTCAGACTCTTACTGACTAAAACCCACCCATGTTCCTTCAGTTGCCTGTGCCAGGAGCCACGGTATCCCTCTCGGACTTTCCCGCAACCCTAGCAGGCATCGGCCCTAGCGGATCCCGTCATTAGTGCTGACATCTCTTTGAGGTGCGCGTGGAACACAACGCGCCGTCGACCCGGGCCTGGTCCTTATCGAACGGCGAGCTGCCCATTGCTCGCCGTTCGCAAGCCCACGCCTACGGTGGCCGGGAATCGGCCTGCGATTCCCGACGCCCAGGGCGTCTCCTGCTCCGGCTAGGGGCGTGAGGGCGCGAATTTTGCCTCTCCCTCACGCGTTTCGCCTCCTCCTTTGCGAACATTACTGCTTCGCAGAAGGAGGTGACGGCTTCCCAAGCCCTCTCGCTCCGTACCATGGCCTGGACCAGGGCCGGACGCGAGAGATCGCCACCACCATGTTCGTCCATCTCTAAAGGCGTAATATTTCAATTAAGGCGTTAAGGCTCCTTTAAACAGATGCGATACGCGACAAGACACAAAGGCACCGCCTGACGCGCGACGAGGAAGGAGCCTTTACTATTTAAAATCATAATGAAATAAAAGCTTCTATTCTAGCTTGAACAGGCATTATTTCCAAATGGTAAAAAGAAAAGCTCTAACAAGGAATTTAAGGTGGTTCTACATAGGTATAATTATTTTTTTACAAAAATTAAAGGGAAAATCAAGTAAAAAAAATAATTTATTCAATAAACAAATAAAACTAGGTATTATTGGAAACCTATCATATGTGTTAAATCAAGTTAGTGAAGTCCATCGCCAGTGTTTTAATCTACACTTCAGAAAAAACTGTCATAATGATGAAATAATTATGGCTTTTCACTGTATGGCGGCAGACTATATTTGGTCTGACAAAATTTGACAAGACTAGATAAATTGATCCTATACTTGGAGTAGATATTTAAAGGTTTTATTTACTTTGCAATCAAAATCAACAGTCATTTATTCAATCTAGATTGAGAATCAGCACTTTTTGAACGTCAAAGTTACATAAGACAGTCCCCCAAAACGCCCGCCCTTCACCAGTTCCTAGTGCTTTCCAGAAAACATTGCAAAGGTACCTGTGACGGACTCTTGTCGATCCAGATGGATTTTTGTCATGGTACATGTGTTTTGGGTTTTTATTTTACCAAATTTTATTGCATGTAGGTAACACTTATAATTATTATAAAAAAAAAGCTAGTGCTTATTTTTTCTACAATATTAATTCGTTTTTAAAATGTCCTCTATCAAAATTTTTATAAGTATTTCACATTCATAGCCCCATGACGTCGGCCGATTGAACGAGACAGAAGTAGTACAAGTCCTTCGCAAAGGTGACGAGGCCCTGCATTTTACTAAAGAGCCCATTGCGGTGGGTACAGTTGTTGAACAGGAGATCGACTGGGGCAGACGATTTGATCATATGCAGCAGCATTCAGGTAACTAATAATACCAGCCTATTAAATAATAGAATAGAATAGAATACTCTTTATTATGTACACCAAAAAATTACAGATATAAATGTAAAAAAAAATAACATAGGGTGACACAATGGCTGACAATGGGCGGTCTTATCGCTAACTTTTACAGACAACCTTTGGATAGATTAAATGGAGAAGGAGATACAATACTGCAGGTAGTCAGTGGTGTACCAATTACATATACACATATACTTATCTACATGTAGGTATATATATATACAATGATAAACAAGAAACAAGAGCAAGCAAACCATAATATTATTATGTACCTAATGATGATGTTTAAGGAGAGTTTTAAAAGTGGACGAATATTCAGCACGCCTTATCAATACGACGGGCAAGGCATTCCATAATCGTACCGCTTGAACTGTAAAAGACTTGACTATTATTGTCTCACTCCAGGGCAAAAGCCTCTTTTCATATAGAGAAAGCACGAGCATCAAAACGTGTTGGCGATTTCCGACTTATATTAACGATAACTCCAGGTTTCCTCTCGATGTTTTCCTTCACCGATGTCAGTGATGTCCAAGATTTACTTAGAATACATATGAATTGAAAAAGTCACATTGGGACTTGCCCAGATTTTAACCTAAAACCTCGTGCATGTGAGGCGCCGGCTTAACCACTGGGCCATTGCGATATCGACTGGGCCATTATTGTGATATAATCTTAGTTAAATCCTGGTTTTCCGACAATGTTGCGGATTCAAATCTAGCAGTTCCTAGGGAATATTTATAGATGCAAGTATTAAAAAAAAAACGTTAGGCTGCAGTTAGACGACGCGAAAAAATTCTTGCGGCGACCGCGCGGTGGCCGCGTACTAACTGTTCAGTTATAGCAAATTTATGTTTTATTAACTAGGACGTAAAGTTGAAATTAATTTTGAGTAACTAACTGCGCGGTGACCGCGCGGCGTTCGCTCCTCGATCACACGGCGGCCGCGCGGCCGTCTCGCTCGAATCACTCGAATGTTCTCGATGTACGCCCCGCGCGCCGGCGTACCCGCATTTCTTCTTAGTCAAATAGCTCATAACGAACACGTGTGAATTTTAAGAAAGACCAAGATCAACTGGAAATGGTTCGGGTTCGCAGTGGCGTGGCCACCAGGCCTGACCGCGCGGCAGCCGCGCGGTCACCGTACTTTCGCCGCGCGGCCGACACGCTGTAACATTCCGTGTCATATAAACGCGCCCTTACAGTAGTAGTAGGTACAATTCAAAAGTTGCACTACCTATATTTTCCTGCATTTAATGCAGTAGGTAGTTGGTTTAGGTAGTGCGATCCCGTGTGATAATTTCCGACATCCACGTGGGGCCAGCAGCATAAAGTGGCACTTACAATCTTATACAAATAAACATAGTACCTATACCTACAACAAATATTGGCGAACGCACTAATTCCTCTCTACATAAGAGCGGGGCACTATTTAGTTTTTTTTTCACTAATAAATAGATGCCAATATTTATTGTCAATTAATAATGTAATGGAGTGCTTTGTTTTGATTATATGATAAACCCGTTTAAATTTTAAATCAGTTGTCGACTTGAAAGATGTTTTTCATTTCACAATTCAGGTTAACTCTATAACCTCAATTTTCGACAAAAAAAGTTTTTTTTTAAAACTATTACATACAATGTAATTCGAACAATAATTGTTTGAAAAAGTACCTACTTATAAATATAATGTTGAAGTAGGTACAGATGAATGTGGATTGATTCTTTTCAGTAGCTGAACAGGGTTTGTTTGAGATAAGACAAGATAAAATAATCATTTATTTGCTCAAACTTGAGTACAATACATGTATAGGTACAACACAAATTGTCGGCATGCAAGAGATGTTAAAAGTAAATATAAAAACCGATCATCATGTTTGCCTTAAACAATGGCATGCAAATAAGAATACAATAACTTATAATGTCACTCCAAGTCAAATTATTTAAAAATGTCATGATATACCTAAGAACATTAAAAATAATAAATTATTAAAACATTGTCAAAATCTTGCATGTAATGACTCGTTCAAATTATAATAGCTTTAGCTGCTAGAAAATCAATAACTTTCTTTTCGAATGCTACATCACTTAACTGCTTACAGCATGTATAGTGTATTCACGGAGACGAGTTAGTAAAGCGCTATCTCACTCACACAATTTTTTAACTGCGATTGGTCAGTTATAAACGCTAAGGCGGTGTACACAGTACGAGTACTTTTTAGTCTACTCATACTTCCCGTACTGTGCAGACGTGCTCTTACTTGTGACTGTGAAAAAATATTAGCTGTAATGCTGAAATGTTGAAACGTGAATTATTAAACATCGTTAAAAATCATAGACAGCGATACAACGCTTGCATTATAGACGAAATGGCAAAATCACAAAACAAAACTGTATTGAGACTGCCGCCGTATCATTGCGAATTAAATCCAATTGAGCTAGTGTGGGCTCAAGTTAAAGGAAATGTAGCTTCACACATGAAAACACACAAAATGGCAGAATTAAAAATTGTATTAAACGAATCAATTCAAAATACTGACGCAGAGAAATGGAAAAAATGTATAAAGCATGTCATAGAAATAGTTGAGCCCAAAATGGATGCCACGGACAGAAATGTGGAAGCAATGACTGAAAGATTCATAATAAATGTAGGAAACGACGACAGTAGTGATAGTACGGAGAGTGATGATGATGATATGTTATAAACTTGTATAGGTAGATATTATAATATAATAAAGAAAATTTAATCATTAACTCTCGATTTTATTTCTTTCCTTCATATCCATCAGATATATAAAAAAGTAGGTACCCATAAAAAAAAAATCTATCAAATAAATGTCTCTCAATTTATACGACAGACGAAGCCGCAGGAATAAACTAAGCGAACTTTTAAGAAGCGCAGTGTGAACGCACATTTACATTTCCAAGGTAAGTATTGTTAACGCCCACTGACCCTAAAAAAGTTTTTTTTGTCTTTGTCATTTGTATGATAATGTGCGATAGAGAAGGCGCTATACTAACTCGTCTCCGTGAATACACTATAGATAGTATAAGTACCTATTATAAATTTTTGGAGCCATGCAAAAGACACTTTCTTGCATTTGTCGTTCTATATTGATGTCAGGCAAATTTGGCTGTGGTCACGTCTATCACGAGGAAATCGATCTGCTATGCGAGAAAAGAGGAGAGGGTTGGATCTTAAGAACGTTGCATTTTCTTATAGAAAGTGAAGGTAGTGTCTAATATCTGGAAAGATAGAGTAGTAAGAGGAAAAAAAAAATATTTACGGAATTTTAATATATTTACTTAGATAAAATATGTAGTACAACTCTCAAATTACCCTATTGAATGAATTCGGCCATTTAAGGTCAATTCTAACTAAGATAGTTGTATTGATGAGTTTAATGATTATAATTCTGTCTATATGTACTTAAATATTTCTTGTTGTCGCGAATCATATTTTGATCAAAATACAACCTAACACTGACAAACAAATTGCAAAAAACGTAAGATAATTTGAATATCGCGGGCTACCTTAGCTTCCCCATTAATATTAATGAGCTCGCCCCATTTCATAACATGCTAAATGTCGGTAAACTATACGTACCCCAAATTGGTGGGCAGGGGTCTGGTATTTTTTTTAAATTAGATGTTGTATTACGTTTTCAGGCCAGCATTTACTGTCTGCAATATTAGAGAAAGAGCATAATCTGCCAACATCTAGCTGGTGGCTAGGCTCCGACGAGAGTTACATAGAGTTGGACACGGTTAAAGTAAGCAATGACGTCATAACTGCCACGGAAAAAAGATGCAACGAATTGATCAAGGAAGCGGTACCAGTCAACGTGAAGATTTGTAAAGTTACTGATCCTGATTTGGATGAGGTGTAGTATATTTTTCTTTTTTTTTTTTCTTTCTTTTGCTAAATAATGATTAGCCGCACCGCTCGATCGAAGGTTAAGCTACGTTTGCTGCGGTCGTTTCGTGGATGGGTGACCATTCATTACATATCAAGACCCAGCCCTCCGTGCCTCGGGACGCACGTTAAGCCGTTGGTCCCTGCTGTTATTCGTCGTTATGGGTAACTAGTCCGAAGCCCAAAAGTCTGACAACCAGTGTTACCAAGCGGTATCGTGTTACCCAGTAACTGGGTTGTGGAAGTCAGATATACAGTCGCGTCATGTAAAATACTGGTATCCAGCGAATTAGGGATTTCTGTGAATATCTTACAGTTCATGTTGACCCAGTAGATGAATCGTAGTGACGATTGGTAATGTATCGATATTCACCTACTACTCTCGTGGAATCTAACTTGAGTATAGATCTTACAGGTTGTACAAAGGCAGTACCTACCTATTGATTACTGCGACCATGCTATGACGTGTTAGGGCGAGGTTGCAGTACTTTTTAACTTTCTTAAACCTCTGTAAAAAAAGCAAAAACTAAATGTTGCGAAAAAAAATATATTTCAGGAAAATTTCACACGCGGTGTTGCGCTGAGTTAAGACGAACGCGAATTATAATAATTGGCTCGAAAAAAATCATAAAGATGACATTAATTCGTTATATAAAACGTGAGGTACCTTGGAAGAGAATCCGTCATGAAACCATGTAAAAGTTATATCAAAAGACAAGGCTTGTTTTTAGGGCATGTTAGAACACATTTTATAATTTCATATTCTTAATCATATTCATTTATTTATTGTTTGTCACAGGTGAAAAGACCGTTCTTACAGTTAGCATTAAGTATTGTATCACATACCCATGTGGCATTTCGTTCTTATTTGTTAAATATAGGTACACAAAATCTAGCAGTTCTAGCGCTCGCTCCGACCGGCCAGTGCCCGCCGAGACGCACAACAAGACACCGCGCTGCAAGAGGCCCTAAAAGCTATCATTGTTCCGTTGTGTAAAAGGCATAATGATATTCGTCCAGTATAGCTCCATCTCTCTCTGACACTGAAAGAACACAACATCACATCACGGCTGTAAATCGCGAAGGGTTGGGTAGAGGTGTACCTAATTAGAGAACGCCCACATTTCGCCTGTTATTTTTAAGTCTTAAGTAATATTGTTGACGTGTGTGTTTGACGGCACAGTTGGCGCAGTGGTTAAGCAACTGACTGCTGCGCTGCGTGTCGCGGGTTCGATTCCCGCACGGAACAAATATTTGTATGATCTACAAGTAGCTGTTCCGGGTCTGGCTGTTTGTGTATGTGAGCTTAAATGTTTGTAATTAAACCCACAATACAGAAGAAATTCTTAGTGTGGAGCCAAATAAAAAAAATACGGGGCCAGCCTATTGCCATCAACCTGGCACAAATTAAACTCTTCTCAGTGTATTTATTCGTTAACTCTCGGTCCTCAGGCACACACACGAGGGCTGCCAAAAGACTGCATGGATACGATCAGAATCATATGTATCGGTACTATTGACGAGAACATGTGTTGCGGCACCCACGTCACCAATCTGAGGTAACATAATGAAGCTTCTTTGTTCGATACTAGCTTCTATCCTCTTCTATATAAGATATGATTGAGGTATAAGGTATAATTTTATTTCTCAAAAACACTTAATAATATTTTACAGAAAAGTTTGGCAATATTAATTTCTAATAAAATGGATGTAGCCACTGCAACCGAACTAGGCAATGCCTGTATTTCGGTTTCCAGTGCCTATTCCCTCGATTATTTAACAGTGAAATGCCAACAAAGCAATATCTTCTTTGGGTGCTATTTTTGTATGAAATTCACCCTGGGCGACGCCGGGCACAAGCAGCTTGTAAAGAATATTATTCTGTTCCTGATATGAGATATTACTCGTACTTATAATTAAAATTGGTCGTTTTTCAGTCAACTGCAAATGATAAAGCTGATAGGAGTAGAGCCGGGCAAAAAAGGTAAATGTATCCTGAAATTCCTGGTCGGCAACAGAGTCACGAAAACCTTCCAAATGCTGATCGACAGAGAGAGGGCGCTGACTGGGCTACTCAAGTAAGACACTTCTCTCCTACTTTTTATCCTCAACTATCTCAACTCTCTCTCAACCACTTACAGTGAAGGGTTCTGTAGTTGGGATGAATATTTACGTATGCACAGGCTTGATTTTATCGACCGCATAAATAACTTTGTATTTCATAGTATTTCTCGAAAAAACTGAACAAAAAAAACAAAGTTATTTTGCGGTTGTTACCAAAAACATAACTTACATGAACTGATAACTTAAATAAAAAACGTGATGTAACGATACCCCACACTTACGTGCATTGAGTTTGGGATTTTTTTATCCCTGGTTGACATGTATGAAGTTCATTTTTTTTTTACAAATTTCTCTAAGTATGCCTTAGCAACACGTCACGAATGCACACACAGATTTCGCCTTAAATGATTTACTTATTTCTATAAACAGGGTTATTTGTAAAACACCATCAACCTCTAAAGGGGTCATTGTACTCATTATTATGAACAACTTTTACTATGGGACCAAAGATGAAATCGCGAAAAAAAAAAAAAACGGCTGGTCCCTACATTTTGACGAGTACTGCAAACATAAATGTAGGGAACAGCAGATTTTTTTTTCCCGATTTCATAGGTTCCTTAGTAAAAGTTGTTCTTAATGATGAGTACAGTGACCCCTTAAGAGGTTGATGGTGTTTTACCAATCACCCTGTATATTTTTCAAATCTATTTCAGAAACGAACCATCCAGACACGAGGAATTGATACAAAAACTGCAAAAGAACTTAAAAGTCACAAATAAAAACCTCCAGAATGTTCTACAAGAACTCGCTCAATATGAAGCTGATAAAATAAAGAGTGCCCATCCGAAGCCTAAATACGTGATCATGTTCAAGAAGGAAGCTACTCCTGAATTTAACCGGGCAGTCATGAAGGGCCTGGAGGGAGAAGACCTGTTCCTGTTCTTCGCTTCCGAAGAACCGGATAAACCTAAAGAGGGACAGATTATTATTCAGGGGCCCGAAGAGCACTGTAATGCTTTGGGCGAAAAGTAAGTATTTTTCTTCCATCATACACTAGATTCAGGGTTCTCGCTTTAAGAACGGTCGGAAATAGTGCATTTTAATGAAAGTGGGCAATGGCAAAAGCTAAAACGTCGTTCAATTCGATGTTATTAACATATTTTGTAACATGTGAAAAATGGTTTGCATTTTGAAGCATTGACTCGAACCCGCCAAACAGCTTAATATTAAAAATAACTGAATATTTTTAACTAGAGAACACTAATTAATTTGTGGGCAAAAATATATAATTAGATGAAATATAATGTATAAGTATGATATTTATAAAATCATGTAGAACCTAATTTGGTTTTGCTAAAAGTGTTATCTAAGTAAAATAAACTTCGTACTGTTTCAGGATAACAGAACTGGTGAAGGGCAAAGGTGCATTCAAAAGCGGCAAGTTCCAAGGCAAAGCTGGCGATCTAAGCGGCATCAGTAAATGCAAGAAATTGATCGAGGAATACTTCAATGGTCTAATTAATAAATAAAAACAAACTAGTAATACCTGTTGATGTTTTATTGAAATAAATATTGCTTACACAACTTTTGTAGTATAACATAAAATGCTTTACTTATCATTAACACAATATGTACAGAGCATGAGGTCCTGGGTTTGATCCCCGAGTGGCGAGTTGGGCAAATTGTTATTGGGTTTTCTAGAACTTCTTAGTATCAGCCCGGAGTCTGGATATGTGCCCGGTTGACGGCAATAGACTCGCCCCCTATTACATGAGAGTTAACTATAACTGGAGAAACCTAGGTGTACTATAGGTCCCAGGGATTCGGCTAGCGGACGGCGAGCAATGGGTATCTCGTCGTCCGGGACCAGGCTCGGGTCAACGGCGCGTTGTGTTCCACGCGCGCCTCAGAGATCCTGGGCCGATGCCTGCCAGGTTTGCGGGAAAGTCTGAAAGGGTTACCGTGGCCCCTGGCCCAGCCAACTGAAGGAACATGGATGGATTTTAGTCAATAAGAGTCTGAAACGCCCTCCCACTCCGCCCAAAGTGGGAGAAGTTATTTGATTGGGGGGGGGTGTCGTCCCCAGAATTGGTCTTTTAAGAGGAACCGGGACCACTCTATGTGCTGATGGTGATCACTGGGGTGGTTTTAGTGAGGTAAAAATCCCACACTCCCCGGAGTTCCGGTGCCTTTTAAAGATTCGACACGAAAAAAAAAAGGTGTACTATAGGTACACGTCTGCGTGATGTTATGTACCTACAGAAAAAAACACAATTATTTCAATGAGATTGTTGTTTTGGCAGTTTAAAAAGTTTACCCGCTTTTTTAACGTACTTCATAAAAGGAGGGGGTTATTAACCTTAAACCAGTGTGTATCGACAAAATACGTGCTTGCAAAAGCTATTAACTCAGTACATTGAATGATAAAGTCAGCATAATAAAAATTCACTTAAACTAAGGAATGAATTAAATACAATTGAATAACATAATATAATCGTTTCACACACTCATGCTTTTCTACATAAATTAGATTTTGACTACATTTTACACCAAACACCTGTCTCAGTAAATATAAGTTAATATAACAAATTATGGAGCGAACTTCAACGCAGACAAAAATCACATGTATGTGTACAGACAAAGATAAAAAACAAAAGAACTGCAATAAAACTGTTCGAGTTATAATTAGGCCAGCTTGTGGCGGGAAATTAGGAGCAAACTTTGTGAGGCGAATGTGGAACAAATCGTAAATATCGATCTAACTTTAACAAACATTTCAAAGAGTTCAGATGAAAAGGAAAATCATAACTGTTTTGGCTACTTTTTGCAGCGCCCAACTGTCCTATTTCAAAACTCAATATTTATTTCTCTTTACAGTTACATAACAACAACACGTAACATTATGTAATATAACATAAAAACACGGCCGATGAATCATGGTACAATATTGAAAATGCACTAATTTTGAAGGAATAGTGCTAAGAATTGGGACAATAACTGTACGAAGTGTTCTTTAACAATCCATAAGACAATCTTAGTAAATATAAAATTTGTTTATTCAAGTTACATAATATAATAAATTACTCTAATACCACAATGTAACAATAACGAAAGTCGATCTAAAATATGGGCGGTTACTAAGATCTCCTTCAAAATGACTGTCCTTGGCTTCTGAGTGCGTTATTTCCGCAATTTCAATACGCACAAAGGAAAGTATAGTCAATTTCGTATAAAATTGCGCTTCTCTCCACTGCTTGTTGAAAATTTGCAATTGAAATGTGTACGAAACATTTCAATTGTTTGCTTGATGTGTGTGTTTGTGTGTGTTTCGTAGACTGTCTAAATTAAATACTATTAAGTACAAAATTTTGTATACCAATAGAGAAAATTTTGTACCTAATAGTATTTAATTTTCAATACAAATATCCGAAAATTTTGTAAACGTAAATTTAATTTAGACAGTCTATGAAAGAGTTAATTTTGTATAAGGGTTTGTTATTGTTACTAGTAAAACCTTCAACCATATGCTGTTAAATAGTATCTCTTACATAGAGTGTAATATTCCCTAAATACTTCCTTTACATTATCGGAAGAGTTTCTCATCCTCCTTACAGTCAATGGTGTTGGAAGCGTTGATGCTAGCAATCAGTTTCTCTATGCCTAGGTTGGTCCAGTCTTGAGACAGGTCATCCAAATAGTTGTCAAAATCCACAAGATCTTTTTGGACACCACGTTGCAGCAAGTGCGATGCAGTCTCTAAGACGTAGGGAGTTTCTGTAAGGAAGAATGTAAATTTGAAAATAAAAATTGAAGATCTGTCGAAACAAAGATAATGATGTTGTACCAATAAAATGTATACTTCCAAATTAAATAAGCTTCGTGTATATTCTCTCACATCCTGGGGTTATCACTTAATTAATGATAAGTGGAAGTGCGGAGACTCCTAATACAAGCAATTCCTTGCTTAAAAGGAGATCTCCAAAAATATGTATCTAAATGCCCATTGTAATTTAAATAAACCTAGTTATATCATCATTTGCCTAGCCTTTTCCCAACCATGTTGTGGTCGGCTTCCAGTCTAACTGGATGCAGCTGAATACCAGTATTTTACATGGAGCAACTGCCTATCTGTCCTCCACAACCCAGTTACTGGGTAATACGATACCCCTTGGTAACACTGGTTGTCAGACTTCCGGACTTCTGACGACCCGTAACAACTGTGAAAGATCCATGAATGACAGCCGGGACCAACGGCATAACATGCTTTCCGAGGCACAGAGGATTTTGGTATGTAGAGATGATCACCCATCCGCGGACCAACAGTGGTAAGTGTAGCTATAACTGATTGATTGACCCGTGCGGCTGTTATTACTAAGCCATAAGCCCCACAATTACCTAGTTATATATACTTATGTATATTACATATTGGGCAAAACTGTTAATTAAATTCGTGCAAATTCACAATAATTTAACTTACGGAACATGACTTTGTTGGCATCCTTGGGCTTCCACCTTCCATCAGTGTACTTGTGTAACTTGATGGCGGGTGTGTCCAGATGCTGCATCATCCTCTTGTTGTCTACCTGAAGAACAGGTGGTTACATGAAATTAGCCAAATGTCTAGTTTCTTCTGTATGTCAGATTCGTGATTTGATATTCAGATTGAGTAATAGTTTTGTTTTTTAAGCTCATTGACATCAACAGCCTGATCTTTAAGCTCTGGCCCCACTGAGAAGAATAAAGCACAGGATGCAGGACGCGACTGCTCGCGTCGATTGTATTAATGACTAGCGGCGGATCGCCCGGGCGACTGTCGCAAATTATCTCACGGGAATGTGCTACCTGGATAAATAGTATCCATCATTCAAATCCTTTCAGCCGTTAAAGAGTGCAAAGGTTACAGACAAACTGATAGAGTTACTTTCGAATTTATATTATTAGTATGGATTGGGAAGTCACATGGAATTTCATTATGACCAGAGCCTTAGAATTATGCTGGGGGGTGTTACTATGCACTGGCATAGCAGGTCAATATTTATTGTCAAAAAGTGAAGTTGCATACCATACAATTTGTATTTTTAACATTGAAGAATTTTTGACATCAAAACTATGATCAATTTTTGATTGTTCTTACCACAATAAAGACAGCAGAAGGAAAGTGTTCTGCTATTTTTTCAGCAATCTTCTGGCCGGGACACTTCTCAACAGTATTGTCTTTAAAGTTCTCGCAAGCAGCATAGTAGCCTGCTATCACACGGTTGTCTGTCTGAGCTACAGTCTCTATCTGTGGAAACACATGTGTTTTAATTTAATTGTATAGTGGAACTTTTAATTCAGCATTTTCATCTAAGGGGTGATGGGGTGAAGCTAAGTATTGTTCCTTCCAGATAAGTAGGCTTTCTGGACATAATATAGAAAACTGTAAAATCTTTGTAGGTAAGCCTCATAACATGCATTCTGTTTTTTTAATCATTCTTCTGTACAATAATTTCCTCTGACACATCCCAATCATGAATGATTAGAACAATATCTTTTAAGTTTACAAAAAAATTCTACAAACAAACACTGACTGTAGAATACTGTGTTTAGAATAAACAAATGTGATTTGGTAATTGTTCAGACAGTGTGGTAATTGTTGTGACAGACTTTCGCACTGCACTAAATAGTCTTTAATACTTAATATTAGTAACAAAAAATCATAAATTAACCTATTTTTTAGCACATAAGTTGGCCGTAAATAGTTAAGTACCTGCGTCAGTGCTATCTCTGCCATCGGCGACAAGTAATGGCTGTGGTGGAATAGCGGAACTGTATCCACAATATCCAAATCCTGATTCTTAGCTCCATCTCGGATTTTTGTGGCATCCGCTAAAAGAACTCCGTTCACAGCGCAGTGCGGGTATTTAGCAGCATGTAAGATAATTTTAGCATAAGCCGCAGTTTCCAGCGACACCTCTCCCATTGTTTTAATAGATGTATAATAAATTAAGAAGTAAAAACTGATAGCAATTTACACTTGCGATGAAGCTTTCAATACTTTGCAGCACGAACAGAAGGAAATTGATTTATTTGACAAATAATAATTGTCAAACTCAGATGTAGATTGTCATTGCATTGCACTGACGTATGATTTATAGTCATTGACGTCAGTGTTGCATTGTAATTTTTTTGTAGTCCATGGTCCATGGCTGTTGTCGTCTACAAAAACTGGGACATAGCCTTTAGATATATGGGGCGCGTCTCCGACTAGTATATAGTTATCTGTGGGGGCGCGGGCGCCACAATCTTTTAGTCCTGCCTATGGAGGGTATTTATGTGTTTATTTATTTAAATAAATAAATATATAAGGAGAACTATCTCATAAGTGGGGAAAGTTGAAAAAGTGTCCTTCATAAACAATAAATACGGCTTTACCGGCTTTGACTTTATTTCCAAGTTCCGTTCTAGTTATCAGTGTACCAGCGGCCTTACGTGTGTCTGGAGAGGTCCATCTGAAGGACCGCCAATTTAGACCAGCTTGGGGATAACTGGCTTCCCTCGAGGAGATTGACCCCCAATCGTTCAGAAACCCTCCACAATGGCGCTAGCGTAGGCGAATGGTGTGGTATGAAAGTAGCAGTTAGCAGCAGGACTGAAGTATGCCGAGTTAGAAAAACTGATTGAAGTATGCCGAGTTAGAAAGTTTAATATTTTTAGTGACTAGAGTAATTAGTGACAGTCCAGTATACCACACCTCAACAATTTACGTAGTCCATCATTATTTTGTAAACATAACCCAAAATTATTGCTTTTTTTACCCGGTGGCTACTGTAGCGCCACCCTTATGTAAGACATAAGGGTAACATACGGACACTTTTTCATACACAGAGACGGTTCTCCTTACCTGTACCCTCCGTAGTCAAGCTGTAGAAAATAATGTATAATATTCAATTTGTAGAGTCGCTTACGCTGTCTACGGTTGCTTAGCTCTTTATTTCAATTGCGTTCATTTGACTTTGGAATTTTGACTTTTCGTACTATTGAGGTCGACGCTAGCGCCAAATGGTTGCGTGTCCATTTTGGGGGTCGTCGTCATTAAGTGGAATCGGGATCGGTATTGGCCTGCAGTTAACGTTGCTCTTGACTTTGTTTTAACAGCTGTGTGTTGCGCCAATATTGCGTTGGGATTGTTTGTTGATTGTGATTTTTCCAAAAACAAAAGTGTAAATGTATAAAAAAATATGATTATACAAAGTGTACAACTGAAGAAAATAAAATGAACTCATCTAGCCGTAGACAGAGAAAACTCTCTGTGTACGCATCTAGCAAACAGCTGACTGAACGAGAATGAAGGCAGATTTACACAGGGACAGTAGCTGTCGTCAGTGCTGGCGCCGAAAACTGACTCTATCTGTCTACAAGCAGTCAGTATTTCGTCAGTAGTCGAGGATATTTCTTTTGGTGTACACACGTTCGTAAAGTCAGTGCGGAAAAATGAATTCTCGAAAACAGCAAAAAATCAAAGTTAATAATTTGTTGAGAAAATTTACCTTTGTGATGATGAAAGAACTAACTGGTTTGTTAGAAGAAGAGATATCTAAACAGAAACGAATTTGGGTAAGAAAATGGATAGATGACAGAGATAAAACTGGAGGTTCTGCTCTGTTGTTAACCCAGTTGAGAATGGAAGATCCTGGGGAATACAAACTGGCTTTGAGAATGACGCCAAAAAACTTTGACGATTTGCTTATGTTGCTATCAAGCTCTATTCAGCGTCAAGACACATTTATGAGAGACGCCTTGCCAGCCAAAGTGAAACTCGAAATTACGCTGACATTTTTGGCTTCTGGAATGTCGTTTCGAAATCTCAGTCACTTTTATCGTGTATCGATACCATCTATTTCTAATTTAATACCGGAAGTGTGTTGGGCAATATATGAGTCATTGAAAACACAGATTAAGGTAAGAACGTTATTTATTCGAAAAATACTTAAAGTAGGTTATCAAAAAAATCACATATAAATCATAATAATCTAGACAAAAGTAGGTACTAAGCTGAATCAAAAGCATACTTAATAACATCAGTCACACTGTCGCTTTCACACTCAACATTATCGTTAAGAGCTGTATTAGAGGCGGTACGGATGATCACCTGACTGGGATCTACATATCTTGGACTTTGAGTTGGCAATGAAAAGTAACTTCCCAAAGAGCTGCTACTGGGGACAGCTATCTGTGTAGACTGGGTGGGATAAAATCCCAGAGAACTGTTGCTTGAGGCAGTCATCTGAGTTACATCGGGGGGATAAAATCCTAAGGAACTACTGCTGCCGCTGTTTGTCGTAGAAGCTGGACTAGGAGTGTTCTGCTGAGGCTGTGTACGAGTAGTAGAACTCGAAGAAAAGTGTGTATTTGGGTAAATATTCACGTTTCTTCTTCTCTTTTCTATATCTGCCAGTCTACATTTGGATAATATTCTTTGTATTTCTTCCTGTGCAAGTATACATTGTTCCTCAGAGAGTTTTTTTAACTGAGAAGCCACATGCTTTCCGTAAATATCACATTCACTTTCTTCGTCTGATGGCATATTGATACTATGTGATACATTTTTTATGTCTTTTATCATTTCGGACATCTGAGACAGTTTGCTACGTTTTGACCTCGGTCTTGTCGGTTGATTGGAGTTTTGTGTGGTCGGCCCGGATTCTGAAGCTGGTGAATTCGCAGTGTTATTATTTTCAGGGTTAAATCTTATCTCATCTTCATCATCATCACCAGAAACAGGAATATTGTTGGGAGTGTTCGAATTATCCTGAAAATAAGTAATTAGTTATAATAACGAGTACCTAAATCAATTTAAAAATATAAAATACCCTACTATGCGTAAATTATTAGTATAACTACCATAACGTATAGCTAATTACATACATACAAACCTTATACCTACAATCCTACCTACAGACATACATACCTACCTACACACACCACACATCTATACTAATAATATATTTGATTGTTTATTGTTTGTTTAATACATTTTTATTATTTTTCCTTTGCAGATTCCAGATGGAGAGGATGAATGGAAAATTATCGAAGACGGATTTAACACCAGATGGAATTTCCCCTCGTGTTACGGAGCAATTGACGGAAAGCATGTCACTATCAAAGCGCCACCAAATAGTGGAAGTGAATTTTACAACTATAAAAAAACCAGTAGTATTGTTTTGATAGCTATTGCAGACCATAACTACTGTTTTTCATACATCGATGTTGGTGCGAATGGCAGAGCTTCTGATGGGGGAGTCTTTAAAAATTCGTCGATTTATCGCCGTTTAGAAGATGGATTACTGCCAATGGATGGAATCATTGTTGGCGATGCAGCTTTTCCGTTAAAGACTTATTTACTCAAACCGTATCCAGGTTCGCAACTGTCTACTAGTGAAAAAATCTTCAATTACAGACTATCTCGTGCGAGGCGTATAGTGGAAAATACTTTTGGAATTCTAGTTTCTAGATTCCGTGTGTTCGAAAAAGCAATTCCCACCAGTTTGAACACAACTGATGCAATTGTCTGTGCATCCTGTGCCCTTCATAATTGGTTGCGAAAAAAAACTGACTCCTACATAACACCTACTTGTGTAGACAGAGAAGACTCTGAAGGACAAATAATACCAGGTACTTGGCGATCGGAAATAACTCCATTGATAAGTATAACTGATCAACTTAGAGGTAACCATTCTGTAAATGCGAAAGAGAGAAGAGATTTATTGAAAAATTACTTTATGACGAATGGAAGTGTACCGTGGCAGTTTAACAGAATTTCTTAAATTATATTTGTTTTATTTGAATACTAAAAATAAATAAATATTGTGGGTACTTACTGTTGTTTTCCTTTGTATAGATACATTTCTTATAAAAGCGTCCATTTCTTCGAACCATTTCACCTTTGGAGTATAGACATTTCCACCAGCGCCTGATTTTGAGGACTTTTTTATTTTATCCAGTTCCAAGTAGTAAGTTGCCCTCAAGTTTTTAATTTTATTTTTGACCTCGGTAGGGCCAAACCCTTCTAAATTCATTTCTCGTGCAATATTCTGTAATGCTGTTGCACGCATTTCTTTATTTCTATAATTTCCTGATTTGTTATCCCACAGGCATTCATTATCGCGGTATAGTTGAATAAGCTTTAAGTTTTCCGTCTCGCTCAGTTTTCGCGTCATTTTGTGATGCGGTGCGACGCAGCGTGGTCCCCGTACAATAGAGCGGCAGCGACTGACTTCGGCATTTACACGGCGTCAGTTGCGCTGGCGCGGGTGGCGGGGGGAGCGGACTGACGCCAAAAATATGAAGCGGGAATATTGAAGTCAGTACTGACGCGACAATACTGTACTGACTTGAAATCAATTTACACGATGGCAGTGCCAGGTCAGCACTGACTCGGCAGTGGACTGACGTCAGTTACTGACTTAATGTAAAATTGCCTTGACTTGAGTTAGACAGCTCAGTAAATGTCAATTTCATTGTTGTCAGGTGTTGTTGACACATACAAATTACGAAGCAAAAAACATTTCAATATTTTCAATGTTTTTTACTAAATATTCAACAATAATCTCCTGATTATGGATAAATATGATACATCTCAAATTACAGAGTTTCCTCGTTACGAACCAGAGTCCGCCCAGAGTGGTGTCTCAACGTTCTTTAATAAATTATGGAAATTTCCAATATTTTCGCCAAATGAGGCTGTAGACAGTATGCAAAACAGAGTGATGAGCGACGGTAAAGACGCCCCTCGAACAGATGACGAGAAGCAAGATTATGATGATGGAAAACCAGAAACAGGGTCGTATGCCGTCGAGTTAGAGGGCAGGAGCTTGCCTAACGTTCTTAGAAGAATAAGCAGTCTGATTGCCTTGGGGTCTGGCGTAAGTAGACAATTACTATTAACAGCTTAGTAATTATTATTATATGAGATTGGCTTATGTGTGTAAATTAGACTTATTTTGCTTATAGAAGCAAACAAGCCTTTCTAATTAAATACATTTAAATATGCTTGATATTTGGCTACCTAATTAACTTATCAATTATGTATGTAACAAATTGACCTTGAATAAATATCATGCACTTAGTACACTTATTGCTTGTAGCATTTTCACATTTTAGTCAAGGAAATAATACTATGAGGTAGTCTAGTATGTTCAAAGACACTCGACTTGCTTACTAAAAATTTGCTTAACTAAAATAAAAAATAAATAATAATGGTTTTTGTGTGATCAAAACTTGTTTAATAAAAAAAAAATACAACAAGAAATTGGTCTGGTACTGTAAAAAAATGCAAATGTGAGTAGCATAATATTATGAGTTAACAATTTATGTAAATAATTCATTTATTTCCAGAGCGGTACGAAGTATGCAGACACAGAGCTGGCTCGCTACTGGATGCCAGACGACATATCCCGCGAGTGCTATGAATGTGCCACACGGTTCAGTACTTTGCGTCGCAGACACCACTGCCGTGTGTGTGGACAGATCTTCTGTTCTAGATGCTGTAGCCAACGAGTGCCAGGTAAATAAATGAAGTGTTCTGATTGGCTGACTGAAATAAAAACAGCCAATCAAATGACTTTATATGCGGTTTTGAGTCTGCTAGCTATACAGAGTAGAAGAATGTTTCTGATCAAAGAATTTATAGAAAAAAAAGTCAACAGAAGCTAATAGTCAATTATTGCACACAAATTGAGCTTTAAACAAAGAAAATCAAATCATATTCGCTTGTTTCAGGACACATATTCGGTTGTGCTGGCGGTCTACGAGTATGCAACTATTGCTGCAATGTGGTACTGAGTTATCTAAAGGAGAATGATATGTCTGGCGAGATACCACCAGATCTGAGGACATTGCAGGAAAATTTACAGGTTTGTCTGACACTTTTACACTTAAGGTCTCTGTTGTAAATGGCGTCTCGTTGATCCAGTAGTGCGGCAGTCGTAGATACGACAGAGAGCAGGGTCCTATTTTCGTTACCCAGCTTGGTATTTTGATGTAATGACTTTCGTAACTTTGAAGACTTATGACACTTAAAATCATGTTAAAGATTTACCTATTATAGTGAGTTGCCTACAGGTATAGTTTTTGTAAACTTTATAACCTTCTGTTTAACAGGTGAAGTTCCCTGAGAACAAGTCTGCTCAGGCGAACAAGTTGCGCGACAACTTCATGTTCGCGCGCGAGCAGGAAGAGCGCTGTGAAGCGCGCACGTCGCACAAGGAGGCGCTGCACGACGTTTTCAGGCAGCTGTCCTTTACGCTGCCCACGCAGCAACATAGGTAAGGACTAGCAAATGCAATTTCGAGTCGAGATCGGCAACTCGAGATTCGCCCGGCGAGATCACGTCTTCGAGATTTTTGACATCGATATAACGCCGAGTTTTGAAATAATGCGTTTTTTCTTGAATCAAAAACTCTTAAATTTAATTAAAATAAAAACTACACCTACTTAGGGCAATCGTGTTTGTATATTTTGTACTTTTATAAAAAAAAACATTATAATAATGTTGAAAATAATAAAAAAAACAACATTTATTAAGTAATAATCAGTGATCGGAATGAGTAGAGCTAAAATACCTAAAGTTCGAAAAAGAACGGAGATAAAGTGGAGACGCTTTGCGACAAAATAATTTTTGGAGATTATTGTCCCGTATTACATAAGTACAACTAAAATGTATAAAGTAAAATAACTATCAAATTCATTTCAAGTGTATTGGATCATTGAGTTCCCTTCAAAATGGTTGAGCTGAATGATGCTGATGCATACGTCTTGTTCGTGAACGGGCGCCGTCAGTTGGCACTGCTCATGTCTTAGCTGATGTCATGGTCATGTCATGGCTTATTTTGATTTCTGAATTGTTTTTATCTTTTTATTACGGACGCTTTTAACGTGCACGTCTTTCTACATCGTTCCATGTATGTATTTTTCTCCATAGGTACCTACTACGCTTTGGAATGGGCAACTAGCTTCATCTTTCTGACTGATACATTAGCTTTAATAATTATATAACTAAGGTAAAAAAGAAAAAAAATATAGCTTTTCATACCATTTATTCAATTTGTACATAATGTTTACCAGTGACAAACAAAAGATAGAAAGAGACAGCAAGTTTCGGCTATTCTGGGAAACGAAGTAGCTCTTTACCTGAATTAATAACAATAGAAAACGTATTTATTGGTTTTTTGAGAATGTTCTCCTTGTTTTTAAAGTCAGTTAAAAAGGAAAATTAATGCAATTAGTTTACTGTATTATTAACATTAATATTAAACGTACTTAAGTGATGTCCCGAAACGCAGAACAAATATTCCGTAAAAAGAAAATTGTCGTAAGGAAGTCTCTACTTTTTTTGGTCTCTGTCCTTTAAACTTTAGGTGTATTAGCTCTACCTATTCCAATCATTGGTAATAATCATCTATATAACGCAACAAATCAGCACGACGCACATCACAAACACTAATTAAAGTAAATCCTATGCCAATTTTTTTTTTGTGTACTCTAAGTAAGCATAGACATACCAACATCCCCACTCTGTATATTGTATAGTGTATCCTCTTTACCGTATCCGGCGACAGCGACCCAGACTACTTTTCTTCCCTTTCGCGAGCTCTCTGATGACTAGCTAAATCAAATTTGGTCTTGAAAAACTCCGTGTAACGAAGAGCTGATGATCATCTTTGTATACAGTGTTGATATGATAGAGGGGCATTAAATTACACTACGTATACTATACGTGATTAGTATTAATTAAATACGGTATAAAAATAAAAAGCACCAAAAATGAGTTTATTTTTTCAAACAAACTAAATAACTTACAAATCGAGAGTAAAACGCAACCACCCTTTGTAATGAAAGTGCAAGTGTGTGTGTATTTATTGCCATCTTTTTAGCGAAAATATTTGGTTGTACTTGTGACTTGCGTCAGAGCGGCAACAACGCATCGTAGGTTATACTCAGATTTATCGTTTTAAGGTGCATGACCTATGCGTATAGTATAGACATAATCAGCTGTTAGAAAAGATACATCGTGTTCAAACGGGACAAAAAATTTACAAAATCATTTGCGACTAAACTACTGTTCCTATTTAATTGATTTTTGGTACAGAGCTTGAAAATGGTACCTAGTATAGGCAGTTTAAAGGAAAGCCCCTCTGTCGTATCAACTCTGTAGCTATGTATAATATGTAGGCTTTGGACGACTTTTGAGTATTTGGCGCTTCTTGTCTAGGTCTTCAAGACGGTTTGTTTCAAAGCATTCAGTTTCAGCCTTTCTCGGTTTCGAGCAAGCTCCTGTTGCAGATCAAATCAATCAATATAAATTGTGTATTGGCTAATGCCTGAACGATATTTTTCTATTGCTGTTTTCAGGTATCGTCTTGTTCGCTACAGTGGCGTTTGGCGCGGCTGCGACATTCTGCAATGGGTCATGGATAACACCAACAATAAGACAAGGTGAATAAGAAATTTACATATTACTTGGTATCGAAACGCATCTTGGGTTTCTCACAAAATAGTACTGAAAAATAAATCTTATTTTTTAGAGTTGAAAGTCCGTTTTCGATCGTTTAAAAAGACATTTAAAAACGCCTTAAAGTCGTTTAAGAATTCGGGGGTAAGTTTGTTTTTCTCTTTCAGAGCGCAAGCAACTTTAGTATGTCAGAACCTTTTAAGCGCGGGTTATATGGAAGGTATGACGGAATTACCCCAGTTCGCAGACTATGCGCTGTACAAGCCCATAGTGCTGCCGCCACGGGCCACAGATGAGGATGAATCACGTAAGTCGTAGTACACTCATTAGTATAATAAGTATAATAACACATGGCATAACATAATATTACGCCTATAATCCCGTAGGGTCACTGTGCCTAGAGGTGAACCTACGTTTACACATGTACCCACATTTCGCCAGATAGGTTTAATTCCCATGTAAACGGAGGCGGGCCGATTGCTATCAACCGGGCACAAATCCATACTCCGAGATGCTACTGAGAAATTCCAGATGGAAAAACACAATGACACTTTGCCCGACCCGGGAATCGAACTCAGGACCTCATGCTCAGTAGTAGCGCTTGCGGCCACTAGACTAAAGAGCCATTCAATAATAATCTATATGGAAAACAATGGGGATGATGACTAATATTAGAAATTATCAAACAAATAATGTAATTTCAGACAATGTATAGTAAAATGAGGTAATTGAAAAAATCCGTAAAATCGATGGAAATATATATGGAGAAGCTTCAAAAGTTTTTGGAAAAAATTGTCAATCCCTTCCAAAAAGTTTGACGTGAACGTGACGTTGTACGAACAATGAATGGCGCTAGTATGAAGTTACATAGGTAGTCGTGACGTCCCTTCTGTGGTAGTACTGTCCTTGTCTAGCAGCTATTTTATAACTTGGCATTTTTTTTTAGCTTTTACACTTTTTATAATATTGTTTGTACTATTTGCAAACAAAGGTTTTTGGAGTTAAAAAAACTCCCAATCCCTGATGTGCAAACGCCCACAATGCAGGATACTTTCCTAGGCTGATTTCCAACTGTCAGATAACTTTTATCTGAGTATTGAAAAATCAGCCCAACAACAAGTGGGACGTATGGACACACGGGCTTTTGTTAATAAAATAAATAGCGTCAAATTATAATATTTTTCAGAAAGCAATGGTCAAGTAGAATATCTCCAAAATACGCATTCGTCCACAGCGGAGGAGCCAACTAGATTGGTCGAGAGCGTCTCATCGTACTGCCTCGATCTCAACCTTGGTGAGAACTCCGCAAGGCTGATCAAAACACCTAAAGCAGGTATTCATGCAATAAATCACCTCAACAGTTATTAAATAAGAGCTAAATGAAGTTGAAAGTAAATTCATGAATTGTTTCAGAGAAGAAATCATCGTCAAGTGAAGAAGAAACGCCTGTGTTAGAACAAAATGAAGGTAAGAATTTCTTTATTTTTCCATTAACATTAATAATTCACCATAATTTTCATAATTTTGAGCTACGGCTATTTCAAGCAATATTAAATTTTTATGTATAACAACAATTTATATTATTGCAAAAAAAATCGTTGTTTCCCCAATGTCGACAGAAGCGCGTCACATATGCAAGGCTATCGTCGTGTCAGGTGAAGATCACCTGCGTCTACTGATGCGACAGTGTCTCGCGCGACACGCGCTCCCGGCCGCCTGGCTACACGTGCTCTATCCACTGTGTGTGCACGCCGCCGATACCATCGTGCTAGGTACGTATAACATCACCTGCGTCTACTGATGCGACAGTGTCTCGCGCGACACGCGCTCCCGGCCGCCTGGCTACACGTGCTCTATCCACTGTGTGTGCACGCCGCCGATACCATCGTGCTAGGTACGTATAACATCACCTGCGTCTACTGATGCGACAGTGTCTCGCGCGACACGCGCTCCCGGCCGCCTGGCTACACGTGCTCTATCCACTGTGTGTGCACGCCGCCGATACCATCGTGCTAGGTACGTATAACATCACCTGCGTCTACTGATGCGACAGTGTCTCGCGCGACACGCGCTCCCGGCCGCCTGGCTACACGTGCTCTATCCACTGTGTGTGCACGCCGCCGATACCATCGTGCTAGGTACGTATAACATCACCTGCGTCTACTGATGCGACAGTGTCTCGCGCGACACGCGCTCCCGGCCGCCTGGCTACACGTGCTCTATTCACTGTGTGTGCACGCCGCCGATACCATCGTGCTAGGTACGTATAACATCACCTGCGTCTACTGATGCGACAGTGTCTCGCGCGACACGCGCTCCCGGCCGCCTGGCTACACGTGCTCTATTCACTGTGTGTGCACGCCGCCGATACCATCGTGCTAGGTACGTATAACATCACCTGCGTCTACTGATGCGACAGTGTCTCGCGCGACACGCGCTCCCGGCCGCCTGGCTACACGTGCTCTATCCACTGTGTGTGCACGCCGCCGATACCATCGTGCTAGGTACGTATAACATCACCTGCGTCTACTGATGCGACAGTGTCTCGCGCGACACGCGCTCCCGGCCGCCTGGCTACACGTGCTCTATCCACTGTGTGTGCACGCCGCCGATACCATCGTGCTAGGTACGTATAACATCACCTGCGTCTACTGATGCGACAGTGTCTCGCGCGACACGCGCTCCCGGCCGCCTGGCTACACGTGCTCTATCCACTGTGTGTGCACGCCGCCGATACCATCGTGCTAGGTACGTATAACATCACCTGCGTCTACTGATGCGACAGTGTCTCGCGCGACACGCGCTCCCGGCCGCCTGGCTACACGTGCTCTATCCTTTTTGTACGTACATTCGAGGAACTAAAAGGTGCAGTTGCTTTCGATATAGCCGGTGCATGTCACAAGCACTGGAATTCGGTGACACTGGATCAATATTTGACAAATGTAAACACTCCAATTCAGTCCAGCATCCAGTATCCAGTGGTGTAATTGTATAGAGCAGCCGCTAATTGGTCAAATATCCATCCAGTGCTGCAAGTCCTTCAGGCCCGGAGGCGTGGGTATACTAGGTTGTTAAATCATACATTTGGTGCAACTGGACTAATTAAATTAATTGGTACACTGCTGACTACCTGCAGTATTGCATCTCCTTCTCCCTTTAATCCATCCAAAGGTTGTCTGTAAAAGATCGATTTTAGCGATAAGACCGCCCATTATGTCACCCTATATAAAATTTCTACATTTATATCTGTAATTTTTTGGTGGTCATAATAAAGAGTATTCTATTCTATTATATTCTAAAGAAAGATATCAACATTTAAAAATACCAAATATTTCATGCAAAAAAAAGCGGTAACACTGCCATAAAAAGTTCCATGTATTAGGAATAGATGGCACTTTTCACAATAAAAAATATGTTCTAAGTTACCAGGGCATGGTCAGTGGACCAAAGATGTCATACCTTATCACTATTCATAGCGATTTCGTTAGTTCCAATTCAAGCCACCGAACCCGATAAGCTTGCTGCACTATGAAAACTGGATCAAAGTAAATCTATATCTATACATGTTATAAATTAAAGTAGTCTGTCTGTGTGACTGCGCTGTTCTTCTAAACTGCGTAACGAATTTGGATGCGATTTTCACCATCATTTAGAGAATTTATCCGAGAAGGTTTATGTGTATGATACTTTAATATTTAACTTACATATAATAAATAAATCTCGATGTTTTGAAAGTCGTCGAAACTAAAACTAAATAAATTGTAATTGTAACATGTGTTACGTACAGACGTGAACAGCAATGACATTGACGTGCGGAACTACGTCCAAGTGAAGAAAGTGCCTGGTGGTACAATGAGAGACAGCTGTGTCGTGCAGGGAGTAGTGCTTACTAAGAACGTAGCACACAGGTTAGTTATTTATTTTATTAATATTTGTTAACAATATTTTGATTTAAAACAGTCTTCATGTAGTTTCTTGCCAACCGCAATCTACTACGCTTTGGAATGGGCAACTAGCTTCATCTTTCTGACTGACTCCTTGACAATTTAAAAGTGCCTGTAAAATATTGGATTAATTGAAATACATCGTTTCAGTTTGAGATTTATTAGGTATACCTACCAACAGCAGTACATACAAAGAATTAAAAGAGAACAATAATAAAATAAAAGTAGGTACTGGTATGCATGCCTAATATAGGTATACATAGCATTCACCATAAAGACAACAACGTAAACACATTAAAAATTTAAGTGGTTTGATTAGGTACTATGTTATAGAAATACGTGTTTTTTTTTTAAACTTTGCCCCTCACTAGGAATTTCTCCTGTATCGTGGGTGCGTTTACAAACATTTAAACTCAAAATCTCATCTCATTTTAACTCTCTTTAAAGTGATAAAACATACAAATTGCTGGTATAGCAACAGTGCCCGACAGCGACAGCTGTGTCGAGCAAGCTCATTTAAACGTCGCGTCGCACTCACGAGAGCAAAGTAAAGAAATATTCCCGAAAAATAAAATATTTTTATATAAACGGGTGCATATATATATTATACCGCCCCGCACTTGGCCCGTGTGGTGTATTACGGCCCACACCCTCTCACAGAGAGGAGGACTGTGTCCCAGCAGTGGGAACATTATAGGCTGATTATGGGTTATCATTGCGCGTTTGTATGAAGTTTTCTCTCAGTTCAGTTCAGAAGGTTCTTTAAAATAACTTAAAATATTACTGTCAGATATTTTTGTTGCCTGTGGGACACATATTTTTACAATGTGAGCGGCACTCATCGCTATATAGAAAACGGCTCGAAACATTATACCGCCAGGTTTTTATGCTGGCAAAGTGATGTCAGATTTTTTTGATCACAACGAGGTATTACATTCTTTGAACTGAATTGAGTGGGCAGATATTTATAAAGCAAGACACGTTCGATATTTATGCATTCTGCGAGGTGACACATCTTTTTGAAGCCGATGCGCTAATGCGCTATCCTACATTTTGCCGTCGTGAGTCTGGTCAGATAGTTTTGGTGTTTCTTCGATGTCACATATTTGTGCCGCTACTTGTATATTCCACAGATGATGACATAATTATGTTATCTGTCTTCTTGAGATGTTCTACATTAATTAATTAATCATGAGATCAGATATTATTGCCGATATGTCGTGACTGTACAGACCAAATAAAGGGCATTTCAATTTTGAAATTTAATTAGATATTATAGAATGCGTAAATGTTTGTTCTTCCTACACCTCGTATGTGTTTGTTCTAATACAGGGGCATGCCGCAGCAGATATCGAACCCCACGATATTACTTCTAGACTGTTCTATCGCGTATCAACGAGTGGAGGGCAAACTTACTTCGCTGGAACCTGTATTGATGCAGGTTAGTTGGAAAACTTTATTTGTATTATTTTTTATATTTTGTTATTTTTTACTTTGTGTAACTGTTTTAAATATTAGGTCCTTACATTGTCGTTTTATACTGGGTGGATTTTTGAGACTTTTTGTACTTTAACCGTTGTAGGTACCGAAAAAGGTTCTTAGGAGACTGTGCGTAACTTTTTGAGTAATTGCTAACTGCACATACACAGATTTTGGAAAAATGTTACAGTTGGCTAGAAATACGTATTTAAAAAAAAAGATTTTTATGCACTGTAAAAAAAGAGAAATAGTGCTTTTTATATTTCTATTTATTTATTAATACAAGTTTGTTTTACACTTTATATACATATGTTAGTTTGTAAGGTCAGGCCATTGTACAGTAGCCTGAAATAAACATTTTTATTATTCTGTTTATTTATTTTCATACATATAAATACATTTTTAAATATTTTTATAAAAAACATTAAAAAAAACATTTAAAAATATAAAAATAGTGGTCCGCCGGTATCAGGAGCAGGGTCCAAGCTACCGGTGGTTAGGGCTCCAGAGACAGGAACCTTCTCACGATACGAGCCGTATCAAGGAGTACTGCCTTCTGAACCAGGCCCTTGATCCAACCGCCTAACGAGAGCCTCGAAAGATGTTGATCGAGGCTTTCGGCCATCAGGCCATTGGCCGATACGACAATCGGCACAATGACAGCCGAGCTTACATTCCACATGTCAACATCCTCGTGTGCTAAGTCGAGATATTTAATTTGTTTCTCTTTCTCAGCTTTCACGAGGTTCTCGTCATGTGGAATGGTAACATCGATAATCATTGTGCGGCGCGCTAATCGATCTATCACCACTATATCAGGCTTATTGGCGACAATAGTCCTGTCAGTACTAATAGACCGATCCCAGTACAACGTGACTTGGTCATTTTCGAGAACTGGGTCGGGCGCATACTTGTAATAGGGTACTTCGGTATCCACAAGTTTATATTTTAAAGCAAGTTGCTGGTGAATAATCCTGGCTACTTGGTTATGCCTGTGCAAGTACTCGCCGTTAGCCAGACGAGAACAACCAGAGATAATATGTCTGATGGATTCACCTGGACGGTGGCATGCCCGACACACGTCAACCGTCCCGTCTTTCATAATATGTCTCCGGTAGTTATTCGTCAAGATAACTTCGTCCATAATTGCACAGACGAAACCTTCAGTTTCCCCGAAAAGGTTACCAAAACGTAGCCAGGATACGGACGCTAAGAAGTCTACACCGGGTTGGTGAAGAGCCCGGTAGAAGCGCCCGTGAAGCTCCTTGCTTTGCCATACCTCCCTGCGGTCATCGGTAGTAAGTACTACATGTTTGCGCCAGTTCTCTTTAGCCATGGAGAGCGGGGTGAGTCCCTTGTCTACTGCTACCACATCACGGTGCATACCCATTTCAGCTTTTAAAAAATATTCCCTGAGACTGCAGACCTCGCGGTTGTGGAGGATCTTCGCATTTAAAAAGCCTCGACCCCCGCACTTCCGCGGGATGTACAGTCTCATCACCGAAGAACGTGGGTGATGCATCCGATTTGCGGTCAGTAGTGTACGGACCTTCCTATCCAGGGCGTCGAGTTCAGTCTGAGTCCATTTGAGTATGCCGAAAGAGTACATCAAAACCGGCATGACCCAACCGTTGAAGGCACGCACCTTGTTTCCGCCTGAAAGAAGACTATTAAGTACGTTTTTCAGGCGGCCAAAGAAGCGTTCCTTCATCGATTGCTTCATGTCAGTAACATTGATGCCTAACGCTCCGACATACCCAAATACTTCTAGGTTTCGGATGCGGAGAGGGCTCTAAGGTTTGTGGAATCCGAGAGTTGGGTTCCCACGATTCAACAATCTCCCCTCGCTTTACATGCATGACCGCACATTTGTCCACACCAAATTTCATCCTGATGGCGCTACTGAAAGTTTCAGTTACCTTCAGTAGCTCCATCAGTCGCAATTTGTTGGGGGCAAAGAGTTTCAAGTCATCCATGTAGAGGAGGTGAGATATGACCTGACCACCAGCTCTCCTCAACCGATAACCTAGACCTGAATCCTCCAGTAGTTTATTTTTATTTTTTATTATTATTATTATAAAAATGTCTTCGACATACCTCGGGACCCTCGGGTCCTGGACCTTAGGAAGGTGTACGAGGGGCCGAAAGCAACTCGCAGAGGCCACTTCAACAATTTTTAATGATGAGAAGGCAGTAATCCCTGTATGCACTATGCACGTGCACCCAAGGATAACCCCCGGTTGGTGCAGGATTATTGCAGGATATGAAAAAAAGAATTGGACTATGGGTTTGGGTAGCTAAACTGGACCGGTTACCTAGAACTATGGAAAGGCTATAGCCTGCCTGAGCAATGTTTTATATACAATAGACAGATAAAATGGTAGGGGGTGACTTGCACACTCCATAATGGGCCTCCGTTAACTGTCACTAGTACTTTGTGTCATAGCGACAAGGGGGCAACATGTTCTGAGGTGTTTATGAGGAGTGGAGAGTGTTCTATGGCTATGGGGACGATCCCGGAAAAACGGTCAAGATCATCAACGATCAAGCATCTTACTGGAATACTTGTTTCCTCCGAGCACGAAAGGCAAGCCAGAGATCTGGGGCCGTACTATGACGTGTTAATTATATGACTATTTCCGGGAAATAGGGCCCGTAGGGTCGCTACTGCCCATCAGCTCGGTACGTGCTACCCTGCGGGTTTCTGTATCTCTCTTGTTCTGGCTCCTCACCCTAGACCTATTTCGGCAAAGTCCCAGTACAGATCTAGAGCACATAGGAGTGCGCAAGCGCCACCACGACGTCCACGTAGAGGTACGGCGGCGGGGTTATTATGGTGAGTGACATTGCAGGAGCGCGAGTACCTGGTGCGCTGCGCGGCGCGCATCAGTGCGCTGCGGCCGCGCGTGGTGCTGGTGCGCGGCGCGGCGGCGCGCGGCGTGCAGGACGCGCTGCGGCGCGGCGGCGTGGCGCTGGCGGCGCGCGTGCCCGTGCGCGCGCTCGCCCGCGCCGCGCGCGCCACGCGCGCCGACCCGCTCGCCTCCATCGACGCGCGCGTCGGCATGCCGCGCCTCGGCACCTGCGCCAACTTCTACGTCAAGAACTGTGAGTAACCGACAAGGTATTCTACTCCTCCAGAGCCAAATTAAATTATGTGACGAAAGTTCACAACGCACATAACTGGTGAGACGTGGGTGTACCTGCTATGAGTACACCTCTGCCGGTCGCTTCGCGGATTGCAAGCGTGATGTTGTGATATATGTACCTTTACAGATATGAACCCACCACATCTGTGACGTTTCACCAGTTAACTTCGAGAATCAATATCTAATAGAGATGTAGTACCGACTAGTCGGGAAGGCCGAGTATCCGGCCATATTTGTAGTCAACGTCGGCTAAAAGCGCCGAATAATCAGCTCTTTACTTTACTCGTATTTCCATGCTTAAAAATATGGTGATTGAAAAGAAATCGTAACCTTAATTATTGATATTTTTATTTTAGAATCAGCCTCACTCTTTGTAATATAATCTAGCAATGGGAAGCTCTTTTTTGGTAGTCAATAATTGTACTTAAATGAAGAAAAAATTAATTAACAAACAAAAAATCTCTAATTTGAATAAAGAACGTAACCTTGATTATTTATTGCGCAATCGCAGTTTCGATATTGTACACCCGAAGGCTTCCTGTACGTGAACTGCGTGTACACCACATTGGTATTTTACTTAAACGGTAAAGCAACGATCACAGTTCAGTAAAGCATTGCCAACGAAAATGTCTGCTTTTCATTTTAATTTACTGATGTTAACTTCCCAAAAAAAAAAAACAAAGTGTTACTTATATGTACTTAATTTATCAACACAGACAGAAACAAATGCATATACCTACGTAAGAGACAATTTTGGGTACATCCTGTTTTACCCTGCAGAGAAGACAATGGAGAATTTTACGTGCTTTTTGAAGAAATCGGAAATTATGAACCAAAGCTTTTAGAGTATCTCTAAATGAGTAAGAACGTTTGCAGTCTTTAAAGTTTCGTTGGCAATGCTTTATGGTCCATCAATGCGGTGTTCACGCGGTTCCGGCGCGGCGCATGCGCGATATTCATTGGTATACAGGTATACACAAACATGTAATCCGGCGCCGTAGCCGCTGAGCCGCTCCGGCGTCATGTACTGGAAGCCGAACGCGAGCAATGATCAGCTTGGTCGACTAGTCGGTGTTTTTGCAATCGACTAGTCGGCCAAATTCAAATTCGGCCCATCTGTAATATCTAGTAATGATAAATAAAATATTTTCTAAACACATAGGCCCGATTGTACCGCAAATTTTCGAAATACGAGGGGGCGTTTTTAAGTTCGCGGAATGGAGGGTGAGAAGTGAAAATAAAAATAATAAATTATTTTTCTTTTTCAATATATTCACCTGCTTCATAAAAAAATGCTTTGTCTTTGTCCGAAAAATAAGCTGAAACCGCGTCCTTCACTTCTTCATCAGTTGAAAATTTCTTCCCACGAAGTTCTTTTTTCAGTTTTGGGAAGAGGTAATAATCACTGGGAGCCAGATCTGGGCTGTAGGGTGGATGGTCTAAAATATCGAAGCCCACCTTATGCAGGGCAGCCAACGCAACACGGCTCTTGTGAACAGGCGCGTTGTCGTGAAGAAGAAGGACACCTTTGGTAAATTTAGCCCTCCTTTTTTCTTTAATGCTTTCTTTCAACCTCTCGAGGATAGAAGCATAGTATTCTCCGGTTATAGAAACGCCTTTATCTTTATAATCGGTCAACAGGATCCCTTCTGAATCCCAAAACACTGTTGCCATGATTTTTCCAGCCGATTGTGACACTTTAAATTTCTTGGGTGGTGGTGTGCCTTTTTTGTGCCACTGCATAGTCTTGTTTCGATTCAGGTTCATAATGATGAACCCAAGTTTCATCTCCAGTAACAATTCGACTTAATAGTCCATCCTTATCTTCGTTACAGAGGTACAAAAACGTGCGAGAACACTCCACGCGGTGTTGTTTTTGAGGCGGCATTAGCATTCTTGGCACCCATCTTGCACTGACCTTTGTCATGCCAAGATGATCGTGTAGAATTTTGAAAATTGTCGTATCCGATACTCCAACCATTTCTGCAAGCTGTTTCTTCTTTAGTCTGGCATCTTCCTATATTATTTTTTCGACTTTTTTTAATGATTTCCGGAGTAGTCACCTCGATCGACCGTCCGGGCCGTGGGCCGTCTTCAAGTGAGGTCCTCCCTTATTTAAAGAGACTGTGCTACTTGTAAACCATGGTTTTACCCGGGCAAGAGTCCCCGTAAACGGATTCCATCTCTTCCTGTATATTTTGAACTGACTTTCCTGGCTTGGTAAGGAACTTTATTACGGCACGGTACTCGATTTTTTCCATAATTCACACTTTCTTCCCAATTGAGTTGTTTGCTTGACGATAGTTCAAAGCCTAATGATCCAATTAATATAAAACCTGGTATTTATACTAATATTGAATGGCTGAAGTTGTGGCCATCCCGATAATGACCTATTGTTATCCCCTCCCCCCCATTCCGCGAACTTAAAAACGCCCCCTCGTATCTACGTTAATACAAACTAATCTCCGTATACAGACTCTAGCAAAACACTAATGGTGCTTGAAGGATGTGCTGAACCAAACCTAGCGTGCTGCATATTGTTACGTGGGGCATCCCTTCAAGAGCTAGTCAAAGTGAAAAAAGTTGTCAAATTCATGCTGTTAGCGTGTTACAACTGGAAACTAGAAAAAGCATTTCTAGGAGATATCGAAGCGATCCTCCCTGAACCAGGCATGACGTTTGACGATGATCTCAATGAAAATGATGTGACGAAAGATGACGTTGCTAAAAATGATATTACAAATAATGATACTCAAAGTGCAGAATGTCAAAAAGATGTTGCGATACGTAAAGATTCCTTGAACGAGGAGTCTAGAAAGAGCAATGAAACCGATAGCAATGAATCTTCGAGATCTGACAATATATTTACAAACTCGAGTGTTAAAGATACTGCGAAAAGTGATGATAAAAAATCTATTTCTAAAAATGTAAGTGGTATTGAAGAAAAGAATATTGGAGATAATCATAAGAAGTCGTTTGAAGAGGATCCTTTGCAGAGTACAAAACCGTTTATGCGTAAACAAGACAGTGATAAAACGCTAAGTTGTGGAGTTCCGATCAGAGACTTTAGTGATCCTTTGCGCGCTACGTTATCTGTTGAAGACGAAGTTTTCTTACCGAAGGAGGAAGCTAAGCTGAAGGCAGATCCGCATACCGATCGGTAAGTCCATTTTAGAAATTCATTACAAAAATCCAATCTTAGACTGAGTGGACTGAAGGTAACAGTTTTAAAATAAATCAACAGTTTTTCAAGTAGTGACAAGGTCAAAACAATCAGAGGATGTGGGCAGTGCAGGACTTTTCGCATCTAAATGCTGATGTCTGCAGTCGACATCTCATTTAAGACGAGCTACATTTTTTTTATCTATACACTGAACGATACCTATACCGAGCCGTGTGTGTGAAAATTTTACAGATGTTTTGGCTTGGTCAGATGATCATTGCTAAATTGAAGCACACACCCGGTTCCATGAGATCTGAAACGATATGCAGTTTGCTTTCAGGGACAATCCTAATTGAAAAGGGCTCGAATCGCCATGACAAAAATTATCCTAACTCCAAATATGCTACTATTTCCTTTTGGGAATTATTTAACTGATCCTCTAAAAACTTATTGACCTTTTAATGACGTACGCTTTAAAAAAATTATGAACCTCTCAAAAGCTTTTGGGTTTCTAATGATGCACACCTTTTTCCATAGTTGGTGGCAGAAACTAAGCCATGGGTACCCGACCAAATGGGTGACGTTAGATTAGAACTGTGACTCAGTACATGCTACAGTGTTCAATAATATTTTAAGTAAAGCAAAAAGGTTCGATTTATTACATGCCTTTCCTTTTGTAGGTGGTCAACAGACGATGTGGTGCTATCCATGTCGCCGAACATGATCATCCCGGCGCCCTACCTCGAGACCGAGGCGGGGCGGCGCTGTGCGCTGCGGGCACAGTTCCCCGCGCCCCTCCTCACCGCGGCACCCCCGCCCCCGCACACGCCCCGCGCGCCCCGCCACTCCGCGCGCGCCTCGCACGCGCACCGCGAGCTCAAGGTACCACACACAGTTAGTTCACGCGCCCCTCCTCACCGCGGCACCCCCGCCCCCGCACACGCCCCGCGCGCCCCGCCACTCCGCGCGCGCCTCGCACGCGCACCGCGAGCTCAAGGTACCACACACAGTTAGTTCACGCGCCCCTCCTCACCGCGGCACCCCCGCCCCCGCACACGCCCCGCGCGCCCCGCCACTCCGCGCGCGCCTCGCACGCGCACCGCGAGCTCAAGGTACCACACACAGTTAGTTCACGCGCCCCTCCTCACCGCGGCACCCCCGCCCCCGCACACGCCCCGCGCGCCCCGCCACTCCGCGCGCGCCTCGCACGCGCACCGCGAGCTCAAGGTACCACACACAGTTAGTTCACGCGCCCCTCCTCACCGCGGCACCCCCGCCCCCGCACACGCCCCGCGCGCCCCGCCACTCCGCGCGCGCCTCGCACGCGCACCGCGAGCTCAAGGTACCACACACAGTTAGTTCACGCGCCCCTCCTCACCGCGGCACCCCCGCCCCCGCACACGCCCCGCGCGCCCCGCCACTCCGCGCGCGCCTCGCACGCGCACCGCGAGCTCAAGGTACCACACACAGTTAGTTCACGCGCCCCTCCTCACCGCGGCACCCCCGCCCCCGCACACGCCCCGCGCGCCCCGCCACTCCGCGCGCGCCTCGCACGCGCACCGCGAGCTCAAGGTACCACACACAGTTAGTTCACGCGCCCCTCCTCACCGCGGCACCCCCGCCCCCGCACACGCCCCGCGCGCCCCGCCACTCCGCGCGCGCCTCGCACGCGCACCGCGAGCTCAAGGTACCACACACAGTTAGTTCACGCGCCCCTCCTCACCGCGGCACCCCCGCCCCCGCACACGCCCCGCGCGCCCCGCCACTCCGCGCGCGCCTCGCACGCGCACCGCGAGCTCAAGGTACCACACACAGTTAGTTCACGCGCCCCTCCTCACCGCGGCACCCCCGCCCCCGCACACGCCCCGCGCGCCCCGCCACTCCGCGCGCGCCTCGCACGCGCACCGCGAGCTCAAGGTACCACACACAGTTAGTTCACGCGCCCCTCCTCACCGCGGCACCCCCGCCCCCGCACACGCCCCGCGCGCCCCGCCACTCCGCGCGCGCCTCGCACGCGCACCGCGAGCTCAAGGTACCACACACAGTTAGTTCACGCGCCCCTCCTCACCGCGGCACCCCCGCCCCCGCACACGCCCCGCGCGCCCCGCCACTCCGCGCGCGCCTCGCACGCGCACCGCGAGCTCAAGGTACCACACACAGTTAGTTCACGCGCCCCTCCTCACCGCGGCACCCCCGCCCCCGCACACGCCCCGCGCGCCCCGCCACTCCGCGCGCGCCTCGCACGCGCACCGCGAGCTCAAGGTACCACACACAGTTAGTTCACGCGCCCCTCCTCACCGCGGCACCCCCGCCCCCGCACACGCCCCGCGCGCTGCGAGCTTAAAGTACCACACACAGTTAGTTAATGGTGAACACAGTATAGTTCGAGCTCTCTCGATTCACCTTTTGAGGTACACCACAACGCGACTATTTGAGTGGATAGACTATACACGTTACAGGACTTACAGAAATTATGTTGCACCAGAGTGGATTCAGAGGGTGAGAGACAGAGATATAGGGAAATATTTAGAGGAGGCCTTTAAGAAATGAATTTGAATGAGTAGGAAAAAATCGGTAAAAACATTTTAGAACCAGCATTATAGGTTTATTTGAATTTATTTATATCGCATCGTCGCGTTCCCTTTATTTACCTATGTAACACTTTACTCTCTAGGAGCTCCACCCATTCGCAAAGATGGCTATATCAGCGCCGGCCGACGACGCCGCACTAAAAGCGGTGCTCGCGCACTACAGGGCCACCGGCTGCCGACTCGTTAACGATAAACATAAATGTAAGTTACTGTGTATTAGGTAGGACACTCACGATCGGCATTCAAATTAATGATGAATCTAATTTATCCTTTATTACCAATACAATACGCTAACGCCATTCAAATGTAATCGTGAATGTGCTACCTTATTGGCTCAAAATCACCAAGGTAGGAAATTTCAAAACCGGTTTTATGACGAAAAATGTTACAAGCTTCATAGAGCATGACAGTTACTTTATAACTTTCACTAAACAAGTGTTTAAACAAAAATTTTATGGGGCGAGCACAGAATTATGGTTTGTTTCAAAAACTATATTTCGATCACAGAGGGTGTTATTACAAGAACTAGCTCGATGGTTTCAACCGTTTCTTAAGAAAAATATAAGTAAACGTAATAAAACCGCTGGAATTCTCTTTTGTAGAACGTTTTTTGGCTGAAATGATGATGATGATGCGTAAATCAATCATCGTAAGCACCTCAACGTACGACAGAGTTGAACTTTTAATAAAAAGTCCACCTCGTTTTTGACAATAACTTAAATGACCGTACTAACACAAGTCTCGATTTACATAACGAGCTGATTTCAGCTCAATGTCCGATGTACAAGCCATCCGTCGTGAAGAAGCCGAAAGAACCCGAAGTGGACCCGAACGAGAAGCCGAATGGCAACGAACCGCTCGACCCACTGGCGCCGGAGAACCATCAACAGCTGAGTCTTTTGCTGTACAGTTTTAGCAACAAGTCTGCTAATGTACCTGACTTCTGCGTCAACCCGTGGTAAGTTTTTTTTTCTAGTTCTTTGCTTTCGCAATTAAATAGCAGCCTGAAGTCTGGGTTTGTGCTAGGTTTTTTTTTAAATTTATTTATAAGGCTTTGTCGCTTAGCGACCACATCGCCCTGTGCAGAAAAATACAAAATTATTGATTACTACCTACCTTATAACTTATTACTTAACTTGTACAATTGTTTTGCCTTATCGGACTCTGGAAAACTTATTCGTTTCGTTTTGTTGGCCCAAAACTTCGCCACTTCTTAGGCATCGTCGGTGGCAGCGCAGAGGTCAACATGGCTGCATCACGCTATGTGCCCTCTGTGCCCCGAGCACAGAGGGCACATAGCGTGAGAGACATACGCAACAACTCCGCACCCAACCCCTGCTGCCGTAGCGTGGAGGTAGCCCCACTTTGCGAGGTTGCAGTTACATCTTCCCACTTGCGTTCGGAGGCGGTTCAGATACTTCCAAGTGGGCCACGGAAGGTAGGACCCTGCGGGAAGATGCTCGCTTGGTGTTAGGTATTGAGCGGGTGGAGGGAGAGTATCTTGTCCCAGTTTGCAACGGACGTTGGCCGGGTTTCCTGGTAGGGAAGCTGCCGTTTTTAGGAAGCTGTGCCTGCTTTTAAATCGTTGCGTTGGTAGTTTTGCGCCAAACAGTCTGTGTCATGTGTCCGACTCTTGTTTGTGTTTAAATCTCAAATCGCTTATTGCAATCCATAATGTAGGTACAATTACAGGTGGTAGGTAAAAGAAAAATAATAGAAACAATTATGGACCCTGTCCGGCACGGCAAATTTTTAAATAAGTAGAGAGAGGAAGAGCGCTTTATTAATTTTCTTTGTTATTAAGTTAGAATTATTTTATATCCTATATTTTAAAATGGCAATAATCTCGCCTGTTACATGGGACAAACAACTGGCAGAATGAGAGTGTACTTGACACTTCTACCTACCCCTTTGTGGGGAACACAGTCTCGATATTATGTTAAAAATATCTTGTTTTGTTTCCGTTATCCAGGATAGTGACGATGGAAATGTACGGCCGTCACGACATATCTCTGGGCGCGTTCCTGGAGAAGTACTGCTTCAACGGAGACTACAAATGTACTTCGCCGAACTGTAACGTGCCCATGAACCAGCATGTGCGGAGGTACGTACTTACTAGCCGAACAACTTAGTTATTCCATATTCAAATCCGTGTTACCAAATTATGTTATTTCCACTTACAACAATTATCGACTTTAAGTTATTGTAAATTAAGTGGATTTCTGAATGACTAGTACAGTCTAGTCTTTTATATGTTCGGCATTTTTCAATTTCTTTCCTTTATCAAGTCAAAACACATAATACCTTTCGAAGCTACGGCACCAATGACTAAAGACTAAGAGAGGACATGAACTAAAAGATCTATATAAATTAAATACATTATGGAAATATCATACGATTCTATACAGAAATAAAAAAATATACATGTTTCTTTCTAACTTATGCAATTCTGCAAGTGTCAAAAAGAGAAAACCGTATTTTGTCAGTTTTCTAAAATTGCAATTCAATTTCAATTGACGTCACGGAAGCCCTGCCCATCGGCCGGTTCGCCATTTTAGTTTCTGGTTTTGAGTACTTCTCAGAGTGTACATGAAGTGTCATTTGGCGTTATCGTGCGACTAAATATTAAGTTTTTTTTCCATTTTGAGAACATTTTGAGTGCTGTAAATTTGACTGAGGCTGTCTGTGATAGAGGAAACCATGCCTAAGTGTTGTGTGAGGGGCTGTGGCTCGAATTACAGTAAAAAAGCGCCTCTGATATCCCTGCACAAGTAAGTCGAAAGAATTCATAGATTATTAAGTTTCCTATATAAATTTATACCAATTTCTAGTCTCAATTCATGTTTATTACTGTTCGGTCATAGATTATTGCCTATTCATAGTCTTTCGAACGATATATTTCCTTATTTTGGTTTTGTTTACTACGTATTTTTATTGACAAATATAGTGTTGTGATTGTGTAATTTGCACAACGAATCGATTTAGCATCGATAAAAACCACATTTCGTTTGAATATTTAGCATGAAAAATATACACATTTATGTTAGTTTGCGTGTTTTGATTGTGTTTTTAGGTTACCAAAAAATGATAAACTTAAAAGTAAGTGGCTTGAATCATTGGGTCAAGAAAATATCGACTCCAGCCAGGAAAATGTTTGTTCACTACATTTTGAAGAGTCTTGTATTAATAGAAGTCTTGATATAGTGAGACTTCACGACAATGCAATACCGACGAGGCTCCCTTAGGTAAATTATCACATTTTCATTGTAAGCCTACATTTACCCATATATTCGGAAATAATGTTGGAGCTGATGAAGATTGTACAACCTATCTTTGCATTGTATAAATTCAATCTCTTAGTATTGTATAATTGCATAGCACATGTGTGAGCACTATGTACCCACTATAAAGGTTACTGGGTTCGTCTTTCATTGACTTGAATGTGCCCTGGCGGCTGAGAGTATGTCATGCTCACTCAAATGTGTCGCTGGTGGTGACGTGTGTATTGGATCATTGAGTTCCCTTCAAAATGGTTGAGCTGAATGGTGCTGATCCATACGTCATGTTCGTGAACGGGCGCCGTCAGTAGGCACTGGTCATTTCTTAGATGCCACGGCTTATTTTAATTCCATAATTGTTTTTATCTTTTTATTACGGACGCTTTTAACGTGCACGTGTTTCTACATCGTTCTCACATGTATAATTACAACATGAATGATGTAACCACTTTTTTGTAACAATATTTTGATTTAAAAGAGTGTCCATGGAGTTTCTTGCCCGTTCTTCTCCATAGGTACCTACTACGCTTTGGAATGGGCAACTAGCTTCATCTTTCTGACTGACCGACCCCTTGACAATTCAAAAGTGCCTGTAATTGGTTTATTTGAAATAAATGCTTTGAGTTTGAGTCATAATACATTATTATTTCCCTGTACATTTATTGTAGACAGGCAGACTTTATTGTATTTCACATTGTTGGTGTACTTAATACTAATTACAAACTGATATTATTGTATCTATTTGAAATAAAACGGTTCTCCCATTAAATGCATAATATCGATTTCTGTTGTTTTATTTTGTTAATAATCGGTATAGTTTTGAATTCCTTGTTGCAGTTTAATTTACTCTTCTTCTAGCTTGATTATCACGAGCAACTATTAATCATAGAGTAAATAATATCAAGTACAATTAATTTTAAATGAACCGCCAAATTGATGATTTTTGCAATTTTTCAGTCAGATTACGCAACAACAGGCTTTTTTGTACTTAATCCATAATGCGACGTCCTAGAATGAGAATCGAATAACAACCTACTTACCTACTATCTACTTAAAATCAAAAACCTTATTTTAATGTATGTGATTTCGATTAATCGATTTGTAATCAACACGATGAACAAAATCATTGCAAAGAATGAGCAGAGGACAACACTAGGTAATGGGCGGAGCCTACGCCATTTTACTTTCCACGCCGGCACGCGATACGATCTTTTAGTTCATGTCCTTTCTTATTCTTTAGTCATTGTACGGCACTGAGTAGAATATTGCATAGAAAACTATATTGAATTTGTCACTACAAACTATTCCGTCAAAGAGAAAAATTCGTTGTGTATTATATGAATGGTGGTGTTAATAAATGAGTTCCATTCTAATAGCTTCTTGATTTCAATACATTTGTGCAAATATTGTTTTGTGCAAATATAGTTTTGTGCAAATATTGTTTTGTGCAAATATTGTTTTGTGCAAATATTGTTTTGTGCAAATATTGTTTTGTGCAAATATTGTTTTGTGCAAATATAGTTTTGTGCAAATATTGTTTTGTGCAAATATTGTTTTGTGCAAATATTGTTTTGTGCAATGCATTGAAAAAACAAGATGGCGGTGTTCGTTCCGACTTTGGCCACCCGCCACAAGCACTTTGTAGCGTTGTACAGTCGAGTCTTTTGAATCTTCGTCAGTATTCAAATTAATTTCTTTATCAAGTTAGGAGACACACAATACCTTTTGAAGCTACGGCACTGAGCTGACTATTGCCAAGAAAACTATATTTAATTACTTGATAACAAATATCAAAATTGCATACTTATTTGACCGTTGCGATTTGATATCACCTTATAACATTTTTAACCTATTGTTTCTGCATGTGATAATTTTATTTAATATGTGATGTTCAACACAATGTAAATTGTTTATGAATATTTTTTATTTATTTAAGATGGGTTTGCTCTTGTTGACGGTGGAGTGAGCTTACCCAGAAGAAGCCTGTCCACTCTCACTTTGAAGAGATTAGGGTTGTATGCGTTCGGAAACACAGACGCAAATGAAACGGCCTGGCCATTTTATGAAATACAAATCATTTTATTTTATTTTCTTGCCAGGAGTGCCAGGGTCACATTTTTTATTCGTTTTGTCATGTGAAGATGGCTGAATGTCATTCTGTGCGATATTGACATTACAATGCAATACAGCACACCACACTCACACACGAGTCTGACATTCGCTAAATTACCTCTTTACCTTACTTTGGGGCTAACTGGCAATAATGACTTGTAAAATAGCTGTAGGTAATACTTATAGTGTTAAGTGGTAACTATAAGAATGTTATACATCTTTAAAGGAACCTGTAGCTTTAAAAAAAAGGTACCTGTCGTATGTAATTGTATTACCTGAAAAATAAATGATTCCTGCCTCGTTGGTCTAGCTAGTGGGTTCGATTCCCAGGGCGGGCAAAGTTCGTCGAGAGGATCCGGCAATTGGGACTCGAGGTGGCCCTGCACAAGTCCGAGGCCATGTGTTTTCATGGTCCTCGGAACACGCCACCGTCGGGTTCCCAAATAACGGTAGGAGGGGTTCACATCGGCGTCGAGTCGACGATGAAGTACCTGGGACTCGTCCTCGACAGCCGGTGGAACTTCGTGGAGCATTTCCGACGTTTGGCTCCCAGACTGGAAAGGGCCGGGGCTGCCTTAAAGCGGCTCCTGCCCAATCTAGGGGGGCCAAACGCCTCCTGCCGGAGGCTCTACGCGGGGGTCGTGCGGTCCATGGCCCTTTACGGGGCACCGGTGTGGGCGCGTTCCTTGAGGCGGCGGCCAGCCCGCTGGTTGAATGCGCCCCAAAGGGTCATGGCCATCCGGCTGGTCCGGGGATACCGTACGGTCTCCGGTGAGGCGGCGAGCCTCCTTGCCGGATTACCGCCATGGGATCTGGAGGCAAAAGTCCTCGCGCACGTTTGGGAGTGGCGCAAGGAGGCGAAACGCCGGGGCGTAGCTCCGCTGCCGCGAGAAATCACGGTACAGCGGACAGAGCTCCGGCGGGATCTCAGGGCGGCATGGAGAGTGCGATTGTCGCAACCCAGCGCTGGGCACGCCACAATTGCGGCGATAAGTCCCCTCTTTGAGGAGTGGCTAGAGAGGCGCCACGGCGTCCTCACCTTCCGCCTGACGCAGGTCCTCACCGGACACGGTTGTTTCGGGAGGTTCCTGTTCCGGATAAGGCGGGAGGAAACGCCCGGGTGTCACCATTGTGTGGATCGCCCGGAGGACACGGTGGAGCATACGGTGGAGGTCTGCCCGGCTTGGGCGGAGCAACGCCGTGTCCTCGTGGAGGCGATTGGCGGTGGCGATCTCTCGCGTCCGGCCTTGGTCCAGGCCATGGTACGGAGCGAGAGGGCTTGGGAAGCCGTCACCTCCTTCTGCGAAGCAGTAATGTTCGCGAAGGAGGAGGCGGAACGCGTGAGGGAGAGGCAAAGTTTGCGCCCTCACGCCCCTAGCCGCCGCAGGAGACGCCCTGGGCGTCGGGAATCGCAGGCCGATTCCCGGCCACCGTAGGCGCGGGCCTGCGAACGGCGAGCAATGGGCAGCTCGCCGTTCGATAAGGACCAGGCCCGGGTCGACGGCGCGTTGTGTTCCACGCGCGCCTCAAAGAGATGTCAGCACCAATGACGGGGTCTGCTAGGACCGATGCCTGCTAGGGTTGCGGAAAAGTCCAAGAGGGTTACCGTGGCCCCTGGCACAGGCAACTGAAGGAACACGGGTGGGTTTTAGTCAGTAAGAGTCTGACACGCCCTCCTGCTCTGCCCAGAGCGGGAGAAGTTATTTGATGATTTCCCACCCACAAAAAAAAAAAAAAAAAGGGCGGGCAAAGTGTTATTGGGTTTTTTCATCAGGAATTTCTCAGTAGTAGTCTGGAGTCTAGATTTATGCCCTGTTGATGGCAATAGGCTTGTCCTCTTTATGATGAGACTTACCAGGTGTACTGTAGGTACTCAGGTACTCTGCCAAATCCTGCGGGGATTTGGCAGAGGGGCAGACGTTATATTATGATAAATATATTTCTATTTCTGCATATCTAGGTTCGTGCACGGAGATGTGTGTATCACGATCACGTGCAACACTATCGGACACAGCAACGTTGACAAAGTCAAGGAGGAACAGAACAAACAGGTAAACACCAGAGGGGCAATTCCCGTATTTTTAAGACCGTTCGCATTCTAATCTCAGTCTCAATCTGTCAAAATTACAATTAATTTACATACATTTTTGACATTGATTGTCGCTGAGATGAGCTTGCGACTTGAATTTGAACGTTTTTTAAGTACGAGAATTGGCCTACTGCTTTCTGAAGCTCAACACATACCTAATTAACGAACAGAGTATAATAATTGTAATTCTTTATTTCACTAAAAGCCTTTAACAATAATCTTATGGCTAAAAACATAAAAGGTACTATAATATCTCCCGCGGCGATAGCTAGTTTTCGCTGAGATCGGCCGCCACGGCCTCATTCGGTCTGGAGGCCTATGAATCAGTTAGTACCACGAGCACCGTAGTGACGCTCCGGCCGCGGGCCCGCAGGTGATGTTCTGGTCGCGCTGCGAGGCGTGCGACGCTCGCGGCGCGGCGCGGCGCGTGTCCCGCGCGGCGCTGAGCGTGTCGCTGGGCACGTACGTGCGCGCGCGCATCGCCGCGCCGCGCTACGTGCGCGCGCACACGTGCCCGCACCCGCTGCACGCGCACGCGCACGCCTTCGTGCACCAGCTCACCACCGCTTGCTTCAGGTAATGCGTTCTTGCGCCACTTCTTCTTCCCAGCTAAAGCATTAGGAAGCGGTGAAGCGGTCGTTTTAGGGGACTGTCTTATGTAATTATGATATTCCAAAACTGCTGATTTCCAGAGTTATTTGAATAAAAACTTTGATTTTGAGGTTTTTCATTTTGTGTATTAAACAAATGGATTTTAGAAAGTTCTTAAACAAAGATCGGAATAACAGTTTACATACAAATAGTAAGATATTTAATAAAACTACAACTAAAACTTACCCAAAATACCCCTAAAAACATTAAACAACAAAACATTTGCTTAAAAGAGTGTCCATGGAGTTTCTTGCCCGTTCTTCTCCATAGGTATCTACTACGCTTTGGAAAAGCTTCATCTTTCTGACTGATGAATACTTCGAAAATTCAAAAGTGCCTGTAAATGTTTTAATTCAAATAAATTCGTGAAGTTTGAGTTAAGTAATAAATAAAACTAATAAATCACGCATGAAAACGCCTCAATCCCACAGGTACAGCAAGATAACGCCCTACGAGATCCAGCTGCCTCCCGACATGATATCTATAAAGTACGACACCAAGCAAATGCGGGACACGCTCATCTCACAGCTCAACGAACTGGTACAAAAAGGTAGGGTTCCTCTATTACTTCTCGATACGAAATAACCTTTTGGAAGGGGCGACTAGAATCAATTATATTTAAATGTAAATGTTGACGTCCAAAAGTGCCTTTTATGTGCCTACTTGAAATAAATGCTTTGACTTTACTAAACCATAGATTTTTCTATATTTGAATTCAGAAACTACATAATAAAAATCTTAAGTTCATTAATTAATGCACTGACAGACATCGCACACCCTAAACCGCTCGATCTAGAAGCATCAAATTTTGCACAAGTGTTCCTTATACACCGTTACGTTTTGATCGTTTTAATCAAAACGTTTTAAAATTAATTATGAATAACTTGGAACTGAAACGATTTACCAACAGTCGTTTGGTCCATGAACCGTTGGTCAACATTATCTTTGAACCATTAACTTTTCATCCAAAGGACTTTTCACCCACGAACGTTTCGCCAACATAACTCTAAGTCAGTGAATGCTTAACCCGCGCGAAGGCGAGCGACCGTAGCGAGCGTGCCGCGGCAGCGGCCGCCAAGCGCCAGATCCCCTACATTCTATTGGTTAAGCATTCACTGACTTAGAGTTATGTTGGCGAAACGTTCGTGGGTGAAAAGTCCTTTGGATGAAAAGTTAATGGTTCAAAGATAATGATGACCAACGGTTCATGGACCAAACGACTGTTGGTAAATCGTTTCAGTTTCGAATAACTTTTACCATGGGACCAACCTCGAAATCGTGAAAAAAATATCTGCTAATCCATAGATTTATGTTCGCATAACTGTCTGTATATCATAGACATAATGTATAGATCAGCGGATTTCTTTGTTCCGTAGTACATTTTTGGCGATGGCACACGTCTTGTATCAGATAATCATCAGGTTTGGGGAACACAAACTCAAATGTCATACATGGCAAAGTGCAAATTCCATTGCAACCCTAAGGTAAGACTGGTTGTCAGACTCCGGCTTCTGACTACCCGTAACGACTGTCAAAGATCTACTAGTGATAGGCGGGACCAACGGCTTTACGTACTTTCTGAAGCACAGAGGGGTTTCGATATATGAAATAATGGATGGTCACCCATCCGCACCTATGTAAGGTTAGCTTAACCTTCTATCGATCCGTGCGGCTGTTATTACATAGCCACGAGCTCGATAAATCAACCTTATCATCATTCTCCACTCCATATTCCAATTTATTTGATGTCGTTATCTTCAATACTTCTCTATTAGTCGTCATTCATTCATTCATTCATTTCATTTATCCAATAACAATTTCCATTGTGTCTGAATTTTTACAAAGGTAGGTACATAAGCGAATAATTAAATAATAACAATTAAAAACACAATTATATTTCTTCAACATAATCTCATTTCCTACCTACATTAATATTATTCATACAAGCAGTTTTCGTCATCTCGGCAGTCAGTCCCTTTCTCGCCATCATCATCTTACACACAGTTCATCCACCGTTTATTTGATCTTCCCCTACTCTTATAGCCATCCACATAGGTACACAACTCAACACTTTCCTCACGACATGTTCCTCATTCCTCCGCATCACATGCCCATACCATGACAACCGATTTCCTCATAACTTCTCAGAAAATTCCATTCCACAAAATAATTACGATTAATGTCATATTTTTTTTTTTTACGAGACAACCAATTTTTAAGAGATAAATGAAAATATTGGTAAGATATTATTCTTAAGTCGCTTATAATTTTAATTATTTTGTTGACTTAAGTACTTTTAATTATGTTTATTATACCTTAATTGAAGTGCTAGTTACAATATAATTTTTTAACAGTACCCATTCAATATGTAGTTTTTTTTGTTTGGAATGAAATGTAAAATTTTGGGTAAATATCAAAAAACCCTTAAAATTGAGATATCTCTAAAACTATTGAATTTCGGCCATACATATGCGGGGTTCAATTTGTGGCATTGGCCCCCCTATCAGCTCCTGATGGATATACGTCGAATTACAAGTAACCCTGTATACTCATTTCTTATTATCTATTTATATATATCTATTCGCGTCGTTACACCACACATACCTCTTAGCATTCTCATCATATTCACTGCAAGTACTACCTGACCGCGTAGCAACCTCGAACTACAGGCCATGCGTAGCTTTTCCAAACTCGATCCAGCCTGTCCCACCTTGCGGTCCTCCCCCCAGCGACGCCCTAGCCCGAGGTCCGTAGCCCACAAGGGGTGCCCTTAGCGTGCAGTTGCTTAGTAATGTAATAAATAAACCCCTGGCTGGAGGCTTTGAGTCCGCTTAAGGCAGCCACAAGATAGTGCGGCTAAGTAGTGACGACCTCTCAAAACACGTAGCTTTTAATATTTTACGTTTTGTTACTAAATAGCACGTCACTGATCGATGGCCGCTAGACATTCATTATCTATGTTTCAGTATTAAAATATTCTAGATATCTAACGTGTAATCCTATGGTTTGAGTTATCTGTGACACTTTCAGTCACCTAAAGCTATAGGATGCTAAATGCTAATCCCTATTTTATTTTAGTCCGCTTTATAAAGTTTATCAGGGCTTTTTTCTTCTCAGGGATCAGTTAGCTAGGAAATGCCGGCGCCATCTAGTTTTAAAATATTAACGTGTTGTCTTAAAAGATCTACTTACAGAAATAAACATTTTATTTCTTTTTGTAGGAAATCAGGTTACGGGTGTGAATTAAAAACAGAAACTTTGAATTTAAATACTGTTCTTTATATTTTATTTAATGTTACACAGGGAAGGTTTTATGTCTGTCTCCTAGCACGGCGAATAGATAAAAAAGAAAGGGAGGAACTGACAGCAGTTGTTGGTTTTATTAATCATTTAGTGACAGAGTGTTGCCATTATTGAAAAGTAAGAATGATTTATTTTTGCACAGATAAACCGACTAAATACCAACACTTTTCATAACGGAGTTAGTAATAAAAACATCGGTTAGCGTACCAACTTCAATCTTGGTATTTTAAAACAAATAATGTAATAAGGGAATGTAGTATTTATGTCAGAACCGCACCGACAATAAACCGCTTAAAATCTAAACTAAAAATGTACATGTTTTTTTTAAATAAAATTAGTAAAAAAATGAGTAAGATGTAAATAATTTTTCAGGTCACGAAATATTCAGCGGGCTTTCAGACGGCGATGCAGAGAAAGACTACCAAGCCTTCAAACAGCACATGGAGCAAATACACCTCGCGCTCACTTCGGCTAGTCTGCACGAGAACAACACTACGGCTGGTAAGCGAGGATACACCGCATTTGTTTTAGAATAGGGCTCTGATTGCTTCTGCAGTCTTACTACACACATCAAAAGTGTCTAGGGATCAAGCATTTTTATGCGGATTTCTTGAGATTAAGATGTGGCTTTGTAATAAATTTATGATTTTATAAATTTATATGGATCCTTTTTGGTGCATTTCATAATTTGAATCAGGAACTGTGAATCAAATTCGAGTAAAAGATGAAAATCAGCTGTCAATATTTTCCCTATAAAAACATACAACGCATTGAAGACATTATTAGTGCTACTGTTTCCCTACTACTGATTAAAACCAACGTTATTATGGAGCGGCGACGTCATTTAAGCAGGGAAGAAATGCTCAGAGCCGTGGGAATGATAGAAGCTGGTTCCCGGCAACGTACTGTGGCTTTAGCTCTGAATACAAGTCAGAGTGTTATCAGTCGACTTTGGACACGTTACCGAAGCACTGGTACCGTGGCTGAGCGCCATGGAGGACGGTATCGCTGCACCACACGGAGACAAGACCGATACATTCAAATCTTAACTCGAAGAGCTCCAACAATAACCGCCATGATGTTAGCCGTGAGGCTTCATCACTCTTCAGGGAACTTAATTAGCGACCAAACAGTCAGAAACCGCTTGCATGAAGTGAACCTTCATTCCCGAAGACCGCTACGGGTACCACCTATAGCAATGCACAATCGTAGGATTCGATATCAATGGGCTCTTGAACACAGAAATTGGGCAGAAGAACAATGGCGTTTCGTGTGCTTTTCTGATGAGTCTCGTTTTGGTATGAGACCGGATACAAGACGTATACGACACTGGAGAACCCCTGGACGCCAACAGCGATTAAAATCCTGCCAGGAAGTCCATCCTTATAGTGGTGGAACCATCATGGTATGGGCGGGTATTTGGATCGGCGGAAGAACTGAGTTGATTTGGATCAGAGGCAACCTCAACGCTCAAATTTATGCTGAGACGATTGTATCAGACGTCATCGTTCCTCTACAAGTGCAAATCGGTCCCTTATTTCAGTTAATGCATGATAATGCACGACCGCACACCGCAAGAGTTGTAAGACAGACTCTCGCCGCAGCTAACATCAATGTCCTGCCCTGGCCTGCTCAGTCGCCAGACTTGAACCCGATTGAGCATGCATGGGATATGCTACAGAGAAGAGCTCTGCCGAATATGGAGGGTATCCAGTCGCAAGAAGACCTTTTTTTGTTGTTGCAACGAACATGGGCGGCCATTCCACAGCGTGATTTGGATGAACTCATTTTGAGTATGCCAAACCGATGTTCTTGTGTTGTTAGTGTTCGCGGTAGAAACACGGATTATTAATTGTTTAAGTTACCCAATAAAATTTTAAAGAAAACTGTTATTTCAGTCTTTTTTTCGAACTTTTGTGTTAGTGGTTCAAATGTCAAAAATCCCTTTATTAGGAAAATGGCAAATTTCTTTATTAATGCAAAGGTGACTTGGTTTATCGTTACTGTGACAAACGAAAATACTTTATTTTATGAATCCTTAAAGAAAATTCTAATTAATATCAATCAGGAGAAAAGTTATTGCAAAAATATATGTTGATCCCTAGACACTTTTGATGTGTGTACTTACTATAGCAAAATTGAAATTGCGTGTACTGCCGAGGACATAAAATGTCTCTTCTTCTGGTTGATTTAAAAGAGTGTCCATGAAGTTTCTTGCCCGTTCTTTTCCATAGGGACCTACTACGCTTTGAAATGGGCAACTAGCTTCATCTTTCTGCTTGAATTGTCACGGGGTCGGCCCCTTAACAATAATAATTCAAAAGTTCCTATAATTGGTTTATTTGAAACTAGTTATTTTTCGCGGTTTCGCCGGCGTGGATGTCTAAAAAAATTCCACGGGAACTTACTACCGGGATTATAAGTACCCTATGTGTTAATCCAGGTTATAAACACACCTTTAAATCGTCAAGAAGTCGATCAGTTAGTCAGAAAGTTGAAGCTAGTTGCCCATTCCAAATATTAGATCTCTATGGAGAAGACGGGCAAGAAACTCCAATGATACTCTTTTAAATCAAGATATTACAAAATTCTGGAGACATTATTCTTTTTGCTCCCGAATACAGGTACTCTACCTAGCTCTGGAGCCACTTATTTATCTGAGAGCAATGTGTAAACAAAAACCATTGTATGATGCTGATTGTTCCAGCTGTGGTGCGTAGTTTATGGAGCGTCTCGGATCGTATCATATCGGGAGAGAAGATGCTGCGAGACGCACAAGACAAGTGGTCCAGTCCACCTGCTAAGACCAAGTCACAGCCAGAAAATGCAGGTAACAAATCACAATTAAATGAATTTATAATAGTGTATTCAGCCTATACTGTACCCACTGCTGGAACACAGGCCTCCTCTCTTTGAGAGTGAGTGGGCCGTAATTCACCACGTGGGCCCAGTGCGGGTGGGTAGATGTCACATGTCTTCGATTTTTTTGTTCTAGGACATCACCAATTTTGAGAGCGCTAGTGATGAAATAATTTACTCCAAGTAAAGCGCCTGTCTGGGTTCGAACTTACGACCTACAATTCGTAAGTCGCTGCCGTTACCCAGTGGGCCACCACTGCTCTCAATAATAATCCCAACCTATTATTGTCCCCCTGCAAGGCAAAGGCCTCTTCTCATATAGAGAAGGCACGAACATTGATCACCACGCTTGCTCAAGATGGGTTGGCGATTTCAGACTTATTACTTATAAGTCCAGGTTTCCTCACGATGTTCTTCTTCACCGATGACAGTCATGTCCAAGATAAACTTAAAATATAAAAGTCTAATTGGTACTTGCCCGGATTTGATCCCTCAACCACACAGCAATCGTTCATTTCACGAACGCGCGTCAATCATTCCAATATACGCCTTATTAGAATGAAATAAGAGTCACATGACACTGAATTGCGTTATCTATTTTCAATTGCAGTCGAAGAGAAATCTGATTTGGACGACTCTTCTGGTGATGATGGCAGTAAAGAAAATTCAGGTATTTTTTTATACTTATTACAAAAATTTAGTTTTATCATGGATCTGAATGACTATTTCTCATACAATGGCATTGGAAAAGACATATAGTTCGTTCGCGTTAAGAATGCAGTGAGTCATCAGTGCAACTGCAAGATAAAGGTGTATTCACAGTGGTGTTAAATTCAAACAAATTATATTTTAAAAGATTAAGTTTAATAAAGCAATGCCTTCAACTGTCATTGTGAACTTGGCTTTGTAATTTGAAGAGATTTGATTGGTTAGGGGGCGGGGCTAAGCCGACGGACAATGATGACTCACTGCATTCTTAACGCGAATGTACTGTAGTCATACATACATACAAAAATATAACATCACGCCTGTAATCCCAGAAGAGCTGGGCAGAGGTGTAGGTACCTATGGTACAATCACATTTCGCCTGTTATGTTTAAGTTACTGTAATGGTTAATATTAAGGCGACCCTATTGCCAGCAACCGGACTGAAATCCAGACTCTGCGCTGCTACTGAGAAATTCCTGATGGGAATACCCAATAACACTTTGCCCGACCCGGAAATTGAATCCAGGACCTCATGCTCAGCAGAGTAGCGCTTTCGACTACTAGACCAACGTGGCAGTTTCGTACGGTTTCCAACAACTTCTTTATATACAGGGTTAGTTTTCAAAGACCTACCAAATGTTACATTTTAAATCTCTTAGTTAAATCGTTATTGGTGCCGATTCTCTTGTGACAAAATTCTCTAAACTAGACTAAAAATCACCAAAATTTAGTTTATTCCTGTCAAACGACGATTTTCCATTCTGAAATTGACTAAAGTGACACAACTTAACTATATTTTAGTTTGACAGCACTAAGATGGCACTGAGATAATAATTTAGTGAAAATGGCCATTTTGCTATTCTGAAGTTGACGTTTTTCACCTAAAATTTTGATTGACTAACTAAATCTGACAATTTTTAATCGCGAATAAAATATGTTGTGATGAACTAAAATTCGCACCAACACCTCGACTTCAGACGCAAAAACAGTACTGTATCTTTTTTTCTTTTCTTTTGCTTATATATCGAAAACGGTGTGTCCTATCGCAAAAATAATGAAAATTTCGACCCCCCTTTACAAAACCTGTAAACCTCTAAAATTCGACATGTTGGTAATAATTTTTCATATTTTCCATACAAAAAGTGAAAAATTCCATACAAATCACGTCGAGCCTGCAAATCAAGAGCACCTCCGGCTCTAAAAAAAAAATGACGTGGTATGGCAAACACACAAACAAGTACCACATGGAGTCGCAAATGCCAAATTTGATTGTGTCAAAGTTATTTATAAAATTTAGAGATTTTATTTTGCAGAATTGCTTTCAGAATCTCATAGCCAAAAGTAAGGAATTTTAGTGATACCTAGTTTAGTTCGGTGTACAAGAAAATCGGCACCAGTGTGTGTTAAACATTACAATCAAATAAAACTAAATAAAAACATTCAATTGAAAATGTCCAAAGTTAATTCTATCTTAGAAACACGCGACAAGGATTATGACCTCTCAGCATGAGTCGTATTGTCTCGCCGGGTACGCGGCGCAGCGGCGGGCGCGCATCTTGAGTATACGTACTACTAATCTAGTACATAAATTAATAGCAATACTTAATAAAATTAATCATAAATTGACTATGTAAGTACTAAACATTTTGTAAAAAAAGGAAGAAAAAAATTATCGATTCTGAATCATCACTGAAAATTTGGCTGGTCTTTGAAAACTAACCCTGTATGTTTAATATGGCTAGGTTTTGGTATACAGGCTAACTTTGAATCCTTCAGTATAAACAACTTTTAATTATGGAGCAACTCTGAATGGCGAAAACAGTATTTGTTACAAACATTTTTACTGGGAAGCTGATAGGTTTCACAAGAGAACTCTTGCGCAAAGCTGTATTATACGCCGTAACAAAACCAGTATAAGTTGGCCTCGCATTTTATTGAAAATCCGTACTGTACTACGCTAGGCCAGCTCAAGGTCAAATGTACCTGTCCCACCGCCGACGAGGAAGCCACTAGCTATCTACAATTTCCTAAGAAACTTAGAAGATATTGTAGGTCCTGTGTAAGTAAAAGAGATACATATATTAATAGTTGATCGCTGGCGGTTCACGCCGCACAGCGAGTACTCATTTGTCGCAGCGAAATGAGACATCCAAGAGAACTCTCGCTCAGCAACGCTCGCTTGGCGGGCAGGACACTCGCCGAGAGACTCACTCTTGGTACATACGCATACCAGCGAGTATTCACTCGTCGCCTTCGCGCAATCGCTGCTCGGTCCGCGCCGTCTCGTTTTTAGTTGCAAGCTCGACTAGCTTCTCGTTAATCGCTGGCGGTGGGACAGGTGCCTAAAACGCGAGAGGGAGCGACACGACCCTCGAGTAGAAAGTTCTTAGAAATCCCGTACTAAATATGCACCGTCCTACTCGCACGTTGTACGACCACAACTGCCACGAGACTTGGCGCTCAGTGTCTTTTAATTTACGTTTTAGGTACAACATACGTGTTCACCGCAGATAACAACAAGGATTTGGAGAAGGAACATCCAGGTACAGAATAGTTTACTTTGTATATAAAATGAGATATATTTTTAGCTGGTAAGTACTTTTGTTCTTAATTGAGATTCGTCGAGATAATACTTCGGATTCCACAAATAATTTACGTACTTTAAATATAAAATTATATGTTCTTTTCGGTGGTCTTTTTGTGCCTCGTCGAGACAAATAAACATCAAGACTGTAGATAAAACTTCACAATTTGTAATATATTAAAGTAAGCAGTCAGTAAAAAGTAGATTATTTATGTTCACACTATTCAGTTACAGAAGACATTTTTTAAATAAAAATTACCTAATTGTTACTTTTTTTGTAACTAAATAGTCTGAAATAAATTGCACGGTACAGGGTCCACATTTAAAATTTGACCAAATATTTTTTTTTTAATTTTCATACAAACCTAACCATAATGAAGTCAAAATATGCCCGGAGATTCAGAATTCGGTATTTCACAACAAATAAATAATAAAAAAAAAACGGGCAGCACCTTTTTACATAGTTAAAATACAATAAAATTTCACAATACTGCAGCGGAATAGATCTCATCATAACAAAATCGTTTACTTCACTAGGCACGGAAGAGGACGAGGAGAAAGGTGACAAGAAGACAGTCCGCCAGATATTATCGCAACTGCTGTCAAACAACCAGCCCGCCCACCAGGTACATGCAACTTTTGAAATTACGAACTTTATCATCGTCAATCAATCAATCATTTATTTGCAACGAATGTAGGTTACATTAAATACAGGTGGAGTAGATAGGAGTGAGCCATGTACATTCTGCCTGGAAATAGGCACGCAAAAACTAAAAAAAAATTTAAGAAGCTGTCCAGAAGTAAAATTACAAATTAAAATGTCACATTCAGAATTATTAGGTATAGGGTATCGATTATCTTGGTGTGGGCATGTGATGAGGAGGGATGTGACGCATTTAACTAAAAGAGTGATGATTATAAATGTTGATGGATGAAGAGCAAGCGGAAGGCCAAAGAAAAGATGAATAGATTGTGTGTGGAATTATATATATATATATATATATGAGACAACATCCACACAAGGTCTTCAGGTCCCGAACTAGGCAGAGCCTGTACTACGGTTACCTGATGACTGATATATGTATATCAGTCATCAGGTAACCGAACATGAAAATGAATGAATGAATGAACCATGAAAATGTCTGTTTGACCTGTGTCTGGGTGTGTATATGTATATAAGTATGTACTTATATACATATACACACCCAGACACAGGTCAAACAGACATGTTCATGCACACAAATGTTTGACTTGTCCGGGGATCGAACCCGGGACCCGCGGCTCAGAAGGCAGGGTCGCTACCAACTGCGCCAACCGGTCAGTCGTATGTAAGAAATGGGAGTGAATGATAGCGTGACGGCCGATAGGGAGAATGGATGAAAAAAAGTGTTGCGCCGACCACAAGTAACATGGGACAAGGGCAGTATGAAGAAGAAATTGAAATAACACGAAACAACAATTAAACATTACCATTATGAACACCTTCAATATGTTACAGTTTCTAATAAACGATCCCAATTTATTCGGTCCAATGTACCAACAAAACAACGAAATTTTTGTTTTTCTACTAGTGTAAAGTGCTTAGCCCCGATATTTGAAAATCCAACAGTGGATTTTTCCGCCGCTCTGGTATAGATACTGTGTTATTCTCAATGCTCGGCACAACACCGAGAGTTGAAAATACAGTGCGCGATAAAAAATCTTCACGGATAAAATCGCCCGCGGGTATGAGGGCTTAATGTAGAAATTTTATATAGGGGTACACAATGGGTGGTGTTATCGCTCAAATCGATATTTTATTATATTCTAAAGACAACAGCAGACACACGCAGATTTTTGTGTAATATTGAATGTTGCGTCGGTTTGCAGAGCGGCATCATCCTTTGCGGCGGCGTGGTGCCGGTCGTGGTGCTGGCGGGCGAGCTCGGCTCCGTCATCGCCGCCACGCTCGCGTCCGTCACCTACCGGCGCACGCGCATGCACATGCGACACAGGTATGTGCCGCACGCACACCTCACACATATCCGTCATCGCCGCCACGCTCGCGTCCGTCACCTACCGGCGCACGCGCATGCACATGCGACACAGGTATGTGCCGCACGCACACCTCACACATATCCGTCATCGCCGCCACGCTCGCGTCCGTCACCTACCGGCGCACGCGCATGCACATGCGACACAGGTATGTGCCGCACGCACACCTCACACATATCCGTCATCGTCGCCACGCTCGCGTCCGTCACCTACCGGCGCACGCGCACGCACATGCGACACAGGTATGTGCCGCACGCACACCTCACACAAACACTCCGTCATCGCCGCCACGCTCGCGTCCGTCACCTACCGGCGCACGCGCATGCACATGCGACACAGGTATGTGCCGCACGCACACCTCACACATATCCGTCATCGCCGCCACGCTCGCGTCCGTCACCTACCGGCGCACGCGCATGCACATGCGACACAGGTATGTGCCGCACGCACACCTCACACATATCCGTCATCGCCGCCACGCTCGCGTCCGTCACCTACCGGCGCACGCGCACGCACATGCGACACAGGTATGTGCCGCACGCACACCTCACACAAACACTCCGTCATCGCCGCCACGTTCGCGTCCGTCACCTACCGGCGCACGCGCACGCACATGCGACACAGGTATGTGCCGCACGCACACCTCACACAAACACTCCGTCATCGCCGCCACGCTCGCGTCCGTCACCTACCGGCGCACGCGCACGCACATGCGACACAGGTATGTGCCGCACGCACACCTCACACAAACTCTCCGTCATCGCCGCCACGCTCGCGTCCGTCACCTACCGGCGCACGCGCACGCACATGCGACACAGGTATGTGCCGCACGCACACCTCACACAAACACTCCGTCATCGCCGCCACGCTCCCGTCCGTCACCTTTCGGCGCACGCGCACGCACATGCGACACAGGTATGTGCCGCACGCACACCTCACACAAACACTCCGTCATCGCCGCCACGCTCGCGTCCGTCACCTACCGGCGCACGCGCACGCACATGCGACACAGGTATGTGCCGCACGCACACCTCACACAAACACTCCGTCATCGCCGCCACGCTCGCGTCCGTCACCTACCGGCGCACGCGCACGCACATGCGACACAGGTATGTGCCGCACGCACACCTCACACAAACACTCCGTCATCGCCGCCATGCTCGCGTCCGTCACCTACCGGCGCACGCGCATGCACATGCGACACAGGTATGTGCCGCACGCACACCTCACACAAACACTCCGTCATCGCCGCCATGCTCGCGTCCGTCACCTACCGGCGCACGCGCACGCACATGCGACACAGGTATGTGCCGCACGCACACCTCACACAAACACTCCGTCATCGCCGCCATGCTCGCGTCCGTCACCTACCGGCGCACGCGCATGCACATGCGACACAGGTATGTGCCGCACGCACACCTCACACAAACACTCCGTCATCGCCGCCACGCTCGCGTCCGTCACCTACCGGCGCACGCGCACGCACATGCGACACAGGTATGTGCCGCACGCAACGTGGCCTGACCCAATTTGCGTTAGGGAATAAACATGTAATATTTTAATGAATTTAAAATACAGTAATATAAACCCAATAAAAGTACTAAAAGTCAAAGTAAGTAAAGTAAAGTACTTACTGCATGTTTCAATAAAAATAATATTAAACTCCAATAATTTTCTACTACAGTCAAACTCATTTTACTGTTGCGGCCACGATGCGACGTCATTGTCCACGATACTGCTTTGTTAACATTTTGTTTATTTTATAGCATCAAACCATTGTGCTTTATTCAAACAGAAATCGCACTTACTTACTTAGTGAGATTTCAATCAGTTTGCTTAGAATAGATGTTTATTCACATTGCTTTTTATGTGACTTCCTACATTGTCGAAGACGACGAGTTTTGCGTTTCGTTCCACCAAAAACAAACCGCAACATAAAATGTGAATTGTAAATGACGTAATGCATTTTTTTTTAATTAATAGCCATTTGTTTCTTGACTCCTCTAGGTAAATAATGTAAACGTTTTGAATTACTTGCATATTCCCTATTACAGGGACATGAGTGGTATTAGCTTTGTGTGTGTGGGATGGCAACGCATCTGTGATGAAACAATGTTGCAAAAATCAACCCACCCCATGCTACGCACTATTTGGGAGACGATATTACATTTTTTTTATGAATGATTTGAGTCATTTTATAAAGTGTCAAGGTAGGTAAGATAAAGTTTATTTACACCTACTTTGATAAAAGCAATATTCTTGACAAGATCGACTCGATTCTTCATCACTCACTTTTATACAAGTACTACAACAACAACAATAATACTTTTATACTTTTGCTCTCAAAAATTGCGTGCCTGTGTTTTGCCGGTGAAGTTGACAAAAGCTTAATTTTATTTCATTCTGTTCGTTTATTAATCATTTAACCAGTTTTAAAACGACTACAAAAAAAAGGCTCTTTCGAAGGTATTCGACCCGTATGCTTGTATGTTCACGATTTGCTCAAAAACGATTGAAACAATGAGGATTTTCATGAAAATTCACGCCATCAGTTGGCGCCACTTTGACAAGGTCTTCCATGTCGACAATGAATATAAAATATATGATGAGTTCATCATTCGTTCCTCATTCAGTCATGACTAAAGAAAATGCGCTTTGACACTTTTGTCGGGTGCCCTTACCTGCCGTCTCAGTGCTGCCACGTAGTGTGCGTCATTTCAAAAAACCCTAATTTTGATAATTTTATTTCACCAACGTTAACGTCAAATCACCAACTACATACTTTCAGGAAGGTAAACATTAAGTTATTGTTAACTGAACCTTTTGAGTTATCTAGTTTGAAATTGAAGAAGGGGTTAGTCGTTTTTTTTTTTTTTTAAAGTAAGCGTTCCCTATGTTTCCGTACCTGGCGGCGGATGTCACCACTTATCATCTCTTGTCTTGTCTTGCCATTCAGTAACATAAAAACAGTTCATTCATATGATTTTACTATCATTTCTCTAGCACACAATCTGAGCAAGAAGAAAATGAGAACACAAACTCAACGGGAAAGGACAAGATGGATGGAGACAAGTCCAAACTAGCCAAGTCCAATGACCACGTGGAAGTACTGCTCAAGGTATGTTTGTGTGCTCGTATCAGCACGGTGTATGTAAGACTATCTCATGCCGTTGTAAAATGTTAGTCGTTCCAAAATCAACTTATTCTAGACTTCCATAAAGTTGATATTTTGTTTACTCTCCAAATAATTGAATACGTCAATGTTGACAAAAATATAAGGACGCGCGGGGTCGCGAACCATAGAAGGATTGGCGCCTCCTCCCCCTCCCCTCTCTCGTCCCACTCGTGGCGAGCCCGCGCCCTCAGCCGAGACGGGGACAGCGCAGGCTAACAAAAAAAAAACCTGATATCCGTGATACATTTTACACGACTGCGCGACAGCACAGACAGGGTTATGTTTTTTATGCGTATTTATTTATCTTTCAATGTGGGATTATTTATACTCTTGAAGCATCCTGACGGCTGGATGAATTATAAATTTTAAATACACCAAGTGTCTATGAACATTTTTTTTTTTTAGTAATATCTTGATGTACAGAATAAAGTTTTACATTGTTGTCTGAACCGTGTCCTGCGTCCAGGACGGGCTCGTGTGCCGCGTGTACTACGCGAGCCAGTTCCAGCGCCTGCGCCACCTGCTGCTGTGTCCGCTCAGCGGCGCCGGCGCAGACGTGGACAAGTGCGCCTGCTACGACGACAGGGACCGGACCGACAGTACGACACGCTCCATACCATATCACGTCTTACGGCAAATGATGAATATCCATCATCATTCTCCCATTTTTTTTGGAGTCAGCGCATCATGCTCTTTTTCTATACTAATATTATAAAGAGGTATAATTTGTTTGTTTGTAAGTTCGTATGTAGGGGGTAATCTTGGAACTACCGGTCAGATTTGAAAAATTCATTTGTATTTGATAGCCCAACTCTTGAGCAAGGCTATAGGCTATTTAACATCACGATATGACCCTTAGGAGCCGAGCAAAAAGAAAAAAAGGCAGAAAGAACGCTAAGCGAAAACGAAGTGGTAGCGTGGGTGAGTCGGGGGAATAAGAAAAGCTAGTGTTCCATACTTCTCTATTACTAGTCGTCTCGGTAGTCGCCCCGTTTCTATAGTCATATCATCTATGGAAAGTAAAAAAATTTAGATGTCTAAAAACCCAACTGCACCAATAAATATCAAAGCAAGCTCACTTTTCAAGTAGTCTGTTCCAGTTAGAGACAGAACCGTTAGGGTACTCTTTTGAATATAAATTTCATGAAATTATGACATTTGAGGTCAATTCCAACTTAGAGAGTTGTATTGATGATTTTAATTCTGTAAATACATATTTGTTACTGTTGCGAATCATATTTTGATCAACATAAACTTGAGAGCGTTTATACCTTCATAAGTGGCAACGTCGCAATTTAGTGTCATATTTCGTGGTTTTAAATTTTTATCATTTAATCGGAGCTATATTTTAAAAATCTGTTTAATTAACTTTTTAGAATTATGTGAAAACTGTGTAAAAGGTAAGAAATCGTTGCGTTTACAGTTCTATTTATATGCAAATAATACATTGGAAACTTGCAGGGCGTTATTTTCATTGTAAAATAACTGTAAGCATTACGGTTACTTACTTTTTAAACACTTTCACGTAATTCTAAAAAGTTAATTAAACAGATTTTTAAAATATAGCTCCGATTAAATGATAAAAATTGAAAATCACGAAATATGACACTAAATTGCGACGTTGCCACTCATAAGGTATAAACGCTCTTAAGCCAACGAGACGACATAAATTTCATGCTTTAATAACACAAGTTGGTTTTACACTTTAGACAGGGTTATTGGTAATACATCGGCAATCCAATAATAATGAGTAGAGGAAACTTCAACAAACAAAATCTCCAGGAATATAGAGCCTTGAAGAAATATTCGGAGAAAACGATTCGGTAAAAAAAAACACTTCGTCAAAAATAAATTATATGAGTACCTACTAGACGAGTTTGGTGTTTCCTATCTGACTACTTTGAGAGAAAGACCGAAACAAACTCAGAGGATAAGTTAAAATAGCTCTTTCAGACCTCTACTTCCAAATGTTTTGGTAACGTCACATTTTCGGGCACGTCATTACGAGTCATTTTTTTTGTTTATTTAACTATCCTCAAATTTTGTTTATTTAAGTATCCTCAATACAAACTGAAACTGGTTTATGTACCTATATGGGATAGGTACTTATACCAGTTTCAGTTTGTATTTAGGTGACCCTTAATAAAAAACCACACTTGCCCCCCCCCCGCAGCCCTGTGCGAGGTGGAGGAAGGCTTCACCCGCTCGCTGGCGCAGTGCGTGCCGTGGGCGGCTCGCGGCGGGAAGTCCGGCTCTACCTTCTGTAAGACTAAAGGTAAATTGAGCTGCTTTTTTTTTTTTTTTTTGTTTCCGGCGTGGAATATCCTCATGGATGTCCGCCGCCGCCGCCCTGGGACGGGCGGCGGGGTCTGACAAACTTACTGACTAAAAACATACTTACGCCGGGGGTCGCGGGAACGTACGATCCTTCCGCAACCCCTGACTGGTGCCGGCCCGCCACTGCGGGCTTCTTCGAGTCTGGGGGGGGGGGGGGGGGGGGTGTTTGACTCCCCCCGCGACGTCTAAGAGGGGCGCGCGTGGAACACTACGCGCCGCCACCTCGGGTCCTGGTGTGTGGGGGGCGACGGACGTCCCCGAGTCCGTCGCCCCTGGACCCATTTAGGGGGGCTGGAAGAGGGCGTTGTCCGCCCTCCGCCGACGCCCGGTGCGCCTTCTGCGGGCCGGGTGAGTGGTGTACATTCCATTATTAGAAAAAATTGTTTCATCAGACCATAATATGAAATGCAGAAAATGGTAATCTCTGCTAATTTTTCCTCTTAACCACCTGCAAAAAGTAAGTCGTCGAGCGGCATCCCCTGAATGTAAGGCTTGAACTAGTCGCCCCTGTCGGTGACATTTATAACCATACTTCTTCCATATCTTTAGTACGAAACGATGTGAGACACTTACTTCTTCAACGACTGCTCTTGATGATATTTCGGGATAAGCTTCGACAAGTGTAAGAACAGAAATGATAAAATTTTGGCGTGGCGTACAGATTTTTTCTTAAAAGAGCCACCTTGTGCAAGATTTCTTAAAAGATTTGTAATAACCTTTCTAGTTGGCACATGACGATTTGGATATTTGATCCTATACCATTCTAACGTAGCCGATGTATTTTTATTATTAACGTAATATATGTTTCTAGCAAGTCTAAACGTTCTAAAATGGAGGTCATTTTTCTCTTATCAATATCTGTCCAATGATGCACTTAATGTAAAATTCACAACACACTCAGAGCTTTTCTGACTCAACAAACTGTCAAGATTGTTTTTTATTTAATAATAACGAGTTCGAAATTTGAATTGTTTTTAAACTTATCTTTTTATTCAGTCAACAAAAAGATCTCAACCGTCACTAAAAAAGCATTTGCGTAAAATTTTCATACAAAATGTAGGTACCTACGGGAAAAGTTTTTTTGCAATTTGTGACTTTTTGAGTACTCCAACGATGATTGGTCCCATAGAAGTTTTGGATCAGTATTAGAAACAGGATCGATTGGCATCAAAAAAGGTTTTTGTGTAAAATGGCTATTTTCTTGCTAACTGTATTTTTTTTTTGAAAACCTGTGAATGGGGATCAAAATTCCATAAAAAAAATATGGATAGTCTCCTAAGACCATTTTCTTGTAGCTGCAACGGATAAGGTACATCCCCTTACTGCCCCGCTGAAAGTTTCCACCCTGTATATCATATCTGATTCGTAAAAACACAAAAAACTTTTCATACATGCATCGAAATTGTCTATCTAGTATTGCATAGGATTTTGTTTTTTTTTTTCACGAATCGGATATTATGAGTTTCATAGCGAAAGTTGTTTAATATGACGGGTAGAATCACCCCCTGAACGGATGCAGGTGACTAAATCGCCAACCTGTATAACGATAAATGTTATTATTTAAGGAAACTACCACATATATTCAACAGACTAATAAAATGTTGGTGGCCCAGTGATTCCGACCAACGGGTTAAATATAGGTCGTGGGTTCGAACTCAGGCAGGCACTTTACTTTGTGTAATTTATTTCATTACCATTGCTTTCAAAACGGTGAAGGAGAAAAATAGTGAGGAAGCCGGCATGATAAATGATTTTATTTCTGTAAGTAGGTTTGTACAAACACTTTTACACGTCAATCATATTTTAAAAACTAGATGCAGAGGTCGGCGTTTCCTATCTGACTTTCTGGCATGCCCTAGAACCAAAGATGGAGGCATGTGATATCCACCAACCTGCACTGGGCTGGCGTGGTGGATTACGGCCCACTCCCTCTCACAGAGAGGAGGCACGTGTCCCAGCAGTGGGAACATTATAGGCTAATGCTTATGCTAATAACATGTATAATTCATAAACAGATGACAGATACGTGTTGAAAGAGATGACGAAGCCTGAATGGCAGCAGTTTTTGGACTTCGCACCGCACTACTTCGGATACGTCACGAACTGCAAACAGAACAAACTACCCAGCCTGTTGGGTAAGTCCATTATTAATCATTCATCATCATTGGCAGCCTTGTTGTAAATTGTGTCATTTTGTAGAATTGATTTTGTAAAACTTATAACAATAGTCCCATGCACCTTCAGCGCGCATCCTGGGCGTGTACAGCGTGGGCGGCGCAGGTAACGGCGTGCTCGTCATGGAGAACGTGTGGTACCCGTGCGGCGCGCGCGCCACGCGGTTCGACCTCAAGGGCTCCTCGCGCCACCGCCTCACGCCCGACACCTCGCCGCTCGCCGTGCTCATGGACGAGAACTTACTCAATTGTACGTATCGCCACATCCAAAGTGTTTACGTTCGTCACCTTTTAGGGCTAAATAGGGCTACATTTTAGGGTGCTCTCTGCACGATAGAATCTGCTTTACCGACTCAGCATTATTCTATTCTATTTTTCTCAATGGCAATGGTGCCGATGTCGATATATTGCGTTGTAATGTCAGTACCACAGAATGACGTTCGGCCATCTTATTTAACGTAACACTGACAGACGCTGACAACAAAATTTAAAAATAAAACAAGATTTAAGGGTTGTTATTAAAAAAAAAATTGGGTTGATGTCGCAACTAGCATTGTTATTTAATTAACACAAAGGAGGATGGGCAAAAATGTATGAGACATGTTCCCAGCGACCAATACTAACCAGACATAATGTTCATGAATAGCTCTTTTCATAACTGTCACTTATTAATACAGCGGTCAGTCACATTTCATTGTGGGAAAAAAATTACTGGTGAAAGATGTATGTATGCTATTTTGATCTTTGTTATCAAGTAATTTAATAGTTTTCTATGCAATAGTTTGTTCAGTACCGTAGCTCACAAGGGTATTATGAGGCCTCATGTCCTAACTTGATACCGGAAATAATTTGAAAGCTGACGAAGATATAAAATACTCGACTGTACAACGCTACAGAGTTCTTTTGACGCGTGGTCAAAATCAGAACAAAAGCCCCATTTTGTTTTTCAATACATTTCACAAAACAATATTTTCACAAATGTTTACCAACGGCAGCCCCCCGTGAACGTCATTCGAGTGCTAAAGCCCTATCATTTTTAAATTTATTTTTCATTCGTCCAGTGCGCTGGGAGAGCCCGCTGTACGTGCAGTCGCACACGGCCAGCGTGCTGTTCGCGGCCGTGGAGCGCGACACTAACTTCCTGACGTCACACACCGTCATGGACTACTCGCTGTTGCTGGGCGTCGAAGACAACACGCTCGTGCTTGGCATTATTGGTAAGACCAACGGTTTACTTCTCAAGGCCAATTCCCGTATTTAAAAACGTTCAAAATCGAGTCGCAACACTCGCAACCTCACCTCAGCGACAATGAACGTCAAAAAAAAACAATAATTTTGGTACAGTCACATCCAAAATATGTTCGTATATCCTTATTTATGGGCTATTCTTGCCTGTTTATTGCACTATAGAATCTGCTCATCAACTCAGCATTATATTTGCGTCGTAAACCACACACAATACCGTAGAATAATAATCGGCCATCTTATTTACATGCCAGACCGACAGACAGACAGACACTGACAGTAAAATTTTAAAAAAATTGTTTAATATTTCATAAAATGGCCAGACCAATAAAAAGGTTGATGAAAACTCGACATTGGTCAAAGGTCTAATACAAATATAGATATATATAATAATACTTGTTATCTAGTAATCAAATATAGTTTTCTATGCATTTTGTATTTGTTATAGTTGTCTACAGAAAATAATTTGATAGCTGGCCAAGATATAACAATGTACCTACCTAAATTACAGGTATTTTTGACAGATTGAGACTAATAAATAATAGAATGAGAACGCCCTTAAAAATACGGCAATTTTCCCCTCAGATCTCTATTCGAGATAGAAACTTCTGACGTCTCACGTCGTGGAAAGTTTGCACAAGACAACCGATCATTGTTGATTTATCGATCGACAAAAACGATCCACAGTGACGATCGACAAGAAACACAATGTCGATCGTCTTGCACATTTACTCAATTTTCTTTGATCACACGTGTCGACTGTCAAAAATCAAGCAAATCTGTAGGCACCTGTACATCTATATAATCCGCCAACACAGTAGCCCGCTCCATTGGTGTATGTATACAAGTTGAAATTAAATTATCTAGCGAAACTCAACAGACGTAATGGGTATCAATATTCAAACATGACGAAACAATAAAATATTTGATGCTTTTTTGGGTCAACGACCTCATGTAGGTAAAAAACTTCACAGAAGTAATGATTGTCGATATAAACACGAAAAAAAAACAGATTTTCTAATACTTACATGACACGCGACCACGACCTGCGATAGATGACTCTATCTTATTATTTATTAACATTTTAGATAGTACCTCGTAGTAGTAGTAGTAGTATCAGGTCTGTGGAGTTTTGCTAGCTCATTTAATTGGACCTCGTACTTATATTTCAATAAATATCCCAACTATCAACAGATTACATCCGCACGTTCACTTGGGACAAGAAACTGGAACACCTGGTGAAGAAGAACCTCGGCTCGGGTCAGCCCACAGTGGTGTCCCCCGAACAGTACAAGTCCCGGTTCAGTAGCGCCACTAAGAAGTACTTCCTGCAGTGTCCCGCGCACTGGGACCATCTGTACAACACTATACATGGGTAACATCACGCCCGTACTGGCCGAAAGGCTAAGCAAAGGTGATACACCCACATTTCGCCACTTATGCGCAAAAGGGGGACTATCAAATCACGAATCCTGACTCCGAGCTGCTACTGAGAAATTCCTGATGGAAACTCAATAAAACTGTCAGATCTGAGGATCCAACTCGGGACAACAACGGGGTCAGGGTTATATGGTAATCATGTTATCAAAAAGGTCGGTTTAGATTTTGAACCAAACGAGCGAATGCACATTCTATCCCCTCTCTACCAAATTATCTTTGTAGAGCTTTCTTTTCTTTAGTTTAGCTGTGCCTGATTCTATGTTAGTTTTGTCTAACCCAGCCAACAAAAAAAAAACTTCGGAAACAATAGAAACTTTCGCTCCGGACATGTTCAAACACTATTTCTTCACTTACGACTTCACGCGCTCGAAAACTGCTGCGACTGGTTGAATGATTTATCAACAGCCGCCAATCCCGGCAATTTACGCGCGCTTGTTAATTTGTGACATTCATTTTGCGATAACTTTCGTTCGAGTTTCGTTATAAGCTTCGTTTGTAAACGAAGTATAATTTATGTTGATGACATTCTGACGAAACGCACAGACCTCAGAAAATCAGAACTTCGTTCTTTGGAAAACAATTGAAATAAGAAATGTTTTGATTGTTGTTTGAGTTTGAGCGTTGTTCAAAGCTCGCAGGAGGGAGAATATTGTATTCTCACAGTCTGCAACATAACTTAATTTAGGAGCCTGTCCAGCCGATCTATTCTGTAAAAATCTCTCCGTGAAAAGTTAGGTGGAGTCAGCTGTCAATAGCGTCAATCTCTAGCACCAGCTGAAGACAAGGAAGTCAGGCAATAATTCCTTCCACCCGTGGCTTCCCTGGTACCTCATTAACGGCATCACTATGTAAATGTGTATTAACTGCTCCGAAATTTCGACTTTTTTTTTTTACATTCTTCTTTGACATTATCCAGATTTGTTATAGTTGTAATGACAATCATGTCGTTTTGTTTAAATAGGTTTTTATTTTTGTTATTTTATTTACCTTTTTTATAGATTCTTTGTATTTTGTGAATGTGAGAGCGTTGTAGGCCTAACTTGTAAAGTTAAAATTTGTAGACCATGTTCTATCTTGTTAAGTACCAGGTACCTGTTGACAGGCCTACACTGTGCTCCCATACCTATAAACACTGTAATTTAAAAACATTGTAAAAGCCAATTATTTTAAAAGATTAACCGTTTAGTTTCTTGCCGGCTCTTCTCCATAGGAAACGACCATTTGGAACCGTGCACCTAGTTTCTGACGTTTCATAAGTGCCCATGTAGGTTTATGTGAAATAAAATATTTTGATTTGATTTGATGTGGAATTACAGCTCACTTCACCTAAGTGTTCACTGTGAGATTATTTGTCGCTCGTAACAGAGTTACTAGGAGCCAGCTAAAACCTGTCCTGCTGCCCACGCACGCGACATTAAGCGCTTGCAGTTACGCGTAAAACGCCCTGTCTGGACAAACACTAAGCCCTCGTACCCAGAGGCGATATTTTCCTGCGACGATTTTTATCGCGCACTGGAATTTCAACTCTAGTTGTTAAGCCAAGCAATGAGAATAGAACAGAGTGCATCGCAGCGCGTCGAAAAAATACGGTTTTGGAATTTCAACTCTCTGCAATGCGTTAAAAATCCCATGTGCGACAAAAAATCACCCACGTTTACGAGGGCTTACCGTCTCGCGAGTTCTGACATTTCAACATGTCCACATTCAAACATTCAAACCAGTTAGGGTCTTTTTTCAACCTTATTCAGGGGCACGTTAGGTTCAAAATACAAGAACTGGCGAGAAGGTTCAAGCTCAGACCAAAATAAGAATCCGTTTTGTAATTAAGTATGAGACAGTGTCCTAACCGAAAGTGATCGTCGCGTTCGTTTATATGAATATGATGACGCACTCGCCCGATCAATCACAACAACCAATAGTCGCTTTCGGTGTTAGGAACACGGGATACAGCTTTTTTAAATAGCCTTTTAGAAATGCGTATTTAACTTTCAGTGTTCAATTTGAGATACCGGTTGCCTGAAATCACTACCGCTTTTGTAGCACGGTACATCAAAACCGTGTTATTTGCGTCAATTGTTCTTCTTCGTCGTTCTGTCAATTCAGAGGATCACGACCACGCGTGAGTTGTTTGCGAAAAGCCCAAAAACCAACGAAATGTGGTTTTTCAAGCTGGCTGGACACGTTTTCGATCGATTATCTAAGATTCTGTAGCGTCACAAATTCTTAAATAAGGGTGTTTAGCCGTCACATAAAGTACCCTATTGACCTAGTTAAATACGAGCTATTTTGAAGATTTGTCCAGCCAGCCTAAGTCACATAAATGAAATAAGTACGCCTTATCAATGTAATCACATTTAATATAAATTCACTTCAGATATTATTGTTCTTGATCTGATTTCTTTTTAACGTTAACGTGCAATAAAAGTGCAAACTCACAATCAAAGATATTATTTAGCAAAGGTTTACTGTAGACTTGTGCTTATTATTTAGGAATTTAAGGAAATATTTAATGTTATTATAGACATCGCACATTCCTACTCTTGAAGATCTATAATAAATTAGGTTTGATTGAAAGTTAATTGTTTTATTGAATTCCTTCGTACCTACTACATCGGTTTCTAATAGACGTATCAACACAAATATTTGTTAAAACTACAGTTTCCTAGATGAGCGGCGAATGACGTCTCTGAAACGTTGTACAGGGTTACTTGTACTTCGACGTATATCCGTCAGGAGCTGATAGGGGGGCCAAAATCCAACAAATTGAACACCGCACATGTATAGCAGAAATTCAATAGATTTCGAGATATTTGAATTTGAAGGGTCTTTTATATTATTTTACCTTTGTTTGACAAAAAATAAACTACGTATTGAATGGGTACCATTAAAAATGATATTGTAGCTGGCACTTCAAATAAGCTATGAACATAATTTAAAAGTACCTACTTAAGTCAACAAAATAAATAAATAACAGTCCTCGCGGCGCTAGATCTTTAGTGGCACTACACCTAGCAGGTTGCGTTCGTATTGCCGCCCGGGAGAACTCGCTAAGTGCTTGGGTACACCTTCCCTTACAGAATTCTATACAGGGTGTCCCGTAAATAATGGATCAAACGTAATGGGTACGTAGCTTACCTCATTTCAAACAACTAATTTGAACAGTTAAAAAAAATCGGTAGGGTAACCAAGATATTTTTTTATTTCGAATTTTACCATTTTCTCTAACAGCATTCAGTGTTTTTAATGCTGCCGCTGCAACTAATAACATTTTTAGGTATGATTTTTGTCAAAAACTTCTGAATAGCTTATTGTTAATATTTTCTTTTTCAAATATAATTTTATTTGCCTTAGAAAAAAAATGTTCAATTGATTTCTTTTTTCAATTTTGTTTTTCAAAATTAGTTGTTGGAAATGAGGTAAGCTACCTACCCGTTACGTTTGATCCATTATTTACGGGACACCCTGTATGTACAAAAGAATTTGGCAACCAAGACATTAACTGCACAAATTAAAGAAAACTGTAATAATTCCGCTCATAATTTGGATTCAAAATGGCCGTCATAGAAATATACCTCTTCAAAAAGTAGGTATTATCCCATCTGGTCGAATCCAAGTTAGGGGAAGGTGACATTAGCGGAGCAGCCAGGATTCTATTTAGTAGGTAATGATGTGGTGGCACCGTGTTCTCCAGAAACTATATCAGCAAACACCCTGCCCCAGCGGATAGCCTTTCTTTCCCCGACCCCCCTAATCCGGATAATCCTCCCTCATCATTACAGGTCGAGAGTTGGTCACGGCAGTTTTCTCCTTCCGGGCCGGCTCCGCTGGCGGCCTCGACGGCCTGAGTCCACAGCATCATAAGGACCTTATCTATTCAGGCGCCGGAGCCACTCTCTTCGTCTCCTTGGGTCTCCAGTCTTCGAGAATTCCTTTCCCGTTTTTATTGAAAAAATACAAAATTTCAACGACGTTTCGGAAAGATTGCTCCTAATTAACATGCATTCGGCCTTAACCTTAATCCGTTATTGCTGTTTCAGCCCTAAATTAACATATTTCCTTTGCGCTTCCCATTTATGGAATCACACTCACCTTTTAGACAAAATGGACCAAATTATTCGACATACATTAACTTCGATTTTAAATGTGGCCATGGACGACAGAGCTTGGATACAAGCCACTCTTCCCATTCGTATAGGAGGCACGACGTCCGCAAAATTTCTAGTGTTAGTTTACCGGCTTTCATATCCTCGGTCTACGGCACTGAAAAAATAATCAGGAAAATTCTAGACCCCACACTGATTAATTTGGATGTGCCGTGCTTCACCGAGGCTATGGATGCCTGGAGACTCGCTTGTCCGAATTCAGATCAACTTGATCATCCATCTTCCCAGAGACAGTGGGATGAGCCGCTTTGCAGAGTAGTAGGTACAGAACAATTTACTTAACACGTCTGCTACTACTGCGCAGCGTGCGCGCCTGCTTGCTGTGGGTAAGTGGGAGTCGGGTCTTTGGCTGCATGCACTACCGTCGTCGAACTTAGGCACTTTGTTCGACGACATACTTTCCGCCTCGCTGCTTTCCTACGACTAGGAGCTCCTTGTTGTTCTCCGCATCGCTGTTACTGTGGCGAAGTTGTCAACAGCCTCGGACACCACGGCCTGTCTTGCAGCCGAAGTGCGGGCCGCTTAGCTCGGCACGCGAACATTAATGACATCATCCGACGAGCTCTTGTCGCCGTTCCAGCTGTTTTAGAACCTAATGACTTGGCACGCGACGATGGTAAGAGACCAGACGGCATGTATTTATTTCCTTGGAAGGTGGGTAGGCCTTTAGTGTGGGATACAACGTGTGTCGATACTCTTTCGCCATCCCATCTTCCTGGCTCGGCGTGCTGTGCTGGCGCTGCTGCTGCGGCTGCGGAAAACCTCATGCCGCGAAAGTATAATAACCATATGTTATGGGTAATTATATTTTCGAGCCGTTTGGGGTTGAAACCCTCGGGCCGTGGGATCAGTGCTCACGGTTTGTTCAAAGAAAACTCCAAACGGCTTGTTGACACTTCCCGTGACCCAAGGGCTTAGCATTGCCATTCTTGGGTACATTATCAGTCGACAGCGATGCGGAGGAATTTTGCGACGCCATATTTTGATTTGTTAATAATTTTAGTTAGTTTAGGTTATTATATTTTAATTTTAATAGTTTATTTAGTATTTAATGAAGTTTTTGTGAATATTAAACAACCAAAATGAAAATAAAACAAAATAATTAAAATGATGAGCAAAGAATACTATCTTACCAATATTTTCATTTTACGCTTCAAAAAGTATAATCGTTAAAAAAAATTGAATTTCGGCCATACATATGGGGGGTTCAATTTGTTGCATTTTGGCCCCCCCTATCAGCTCCTGACGTATATACGTCGAATTACAAGTAAGCGTGTATATGTATGAAAATAAGTTGCTGTTTTCCTAGAGAGCGTTTTTAAACACCACTTAGTCAAACTTGCTACCATCATTTTCAAGACAGACGTTACTGCGGCCGTTGTTTAAAAGGACATTCTGGGAAACCAAAAGTTTATAGGCTTTCAAACTCAAAATCAAGTGATTTGATGTTTTTATTTCAGTCAGTCAATCACAGCAGTTAACATCGAGTTTGATAGTCTCAGCTGTTGTTGGAGTTGATAACCTTTCAGAACCAGGTTATGTACGGCATAGTTTACGCACAACCATAGCCATAAGAGATCGAACACAGTAAAATCCTGCCCCGCGTACTGCTCGCTGTTGCGCCGAGAACTTCTAGCAGGAGAATTTGTATGTAGTGTAATGTAATAAAGCGAGTCGCGTAAGATACGCGCATGACCAGGAGGAATAATGCAAGTATCAAATTGGTACAGACAACAGCACGTCCATGGAATCAGTTTAATCTTGAGTCTTTATTTAGTAGCCGTATGGACGGTATTCGTAACTCTAGTGTCGCTGACGTGCTGTTAACTCTACAAAAGATCAGGGCAAAGCTGATTGCGTCGCTCAAAGATTGTAAAACAACATTTTTAAATAATGAATCACAGTTTAATGTACAATAACATTTGTCGAACAAGCACAAATTAGTTTTTAATTATTTAGAGAGTATCGGACTTTACACGAAACACATATATCTATAATTAAGATATTATGAAGTCATTTGAAGATGGCAGGAAGAACATTCATATTGATATCAAGCAATGTCTTTCTACTAGGTAAATGAATACAGCCTCAATGGCACACAAAAATATATGTATTTGTTCGTATTTACAATTTTAGCGTTCCGTTACATACATAACATATGTTATGTTCCCACTGTTGGGACACAGGACTCCTCTCTGTGAGAGGGAGCGGGCCGCCCGTAATCCACCACGCGGGCCCAGTGCGGGTTGGTAAATGTCACATGTCTACGAATTTTCGGTTCTAGGACATGACGGTTTCCTCACGTTTTCCTTCACCGCGTTGTGAGCAGTCGTGATGAAATAATTTACACAAAGAAAAGCGCCTGTCTGGGAACGAACCTATGACCTACCACTCGTCACGTGTCCCCTACCACAAGTCGCGGCCGTTACCACTCGGCCACCACTGCTCCGCGGGCAGCAGACACAGGTTGCGTTAACAAAACTCTAATAATAAATCAAGTATTCGATTAGGAATACATCATTTTTCTTATCAATGCATTTTGGAATCATATTTTACACACATTTGTATTGAAAGACCAATATTGCGACTTAATTTTGAATATTGATATACAGAGATATATATAATTTTTTTTCATTATCCTGCTTAACTAAAATTATTGCATAGATTTGACTAATCTGGGAATAACAATCAATAACATTTACATGCACAACTAATGTGATCTTGAACGTTGATATAAAAAAAGTCAGAAAATAAACATAGCTTGCTTGTCAAATAGTTCGTCATTTATGTCGCAGTAACTACAAAAGATCACTTTTACAATATCACTTCCAGATTGTAAATTCATACTTTAGTATTCGAGTACTACATAAGACTACGGTGCAGTGTAAAAAAAGCCTTGTCACAATTTGCGATGTTGGTACTGAGATTCACTCAGCGTATTTTCAGCTATTCTCTCAAATATTTCCGTATAACCCATTCCCCGCTTCGATACAATGTTTATCGGAAATCAGTTTCAAGTACAGTAACCGGCTTATAAAATGTCAAATCGATTATACGATCGATGCGTCATGTTCGTGAACAGGCGCCGTCAGTTGGGACTGGTCATCTCTTAGCTGCCAAGGCCTTTATAATTCTTTTATTTTTGATTTGCTTATTTTCTTTTACCCTCTGACCGCTTGTAACATGCACGTCTCTACATCGTTATCACATACATTTAATTATAAATTCAAACTAATATTTTGTAACAATATAATTTAACCCTTCGTATTTCGGAACGAGACACGCGATCCACGCGAGATAAAATGGCTTTATAATCGTTTCTGTAATTACGGCATTCAACCGGTTAAAAGAGTGTCCTTGGAGTTCATTGTCTTCTCCATTGGAGCCTACTACGCTTTGGAATGAGTAACTAGCTTCATCTTTCTGACTGATCGACTCCATGAACATTCAAAAGTGCCTGCTTGAGTTTGAGTTTTACAAAATAAAACAATGACTTTATAGAGCACCGTCGCAGTGTGATGATCACTTTCGAATGATCGATGTGACATAAACAAGGTGTAACATAATAAAAGCAAGTCCTGAAAGTAGTTTGCTCATAATTGACTACTGAATCCATTTCAGTAACTATTAATATAGGTATTCTTTTCAAAAATTATGTATTTTGCAATACTAACCGCCGATTGAGCCAAAGAAAATTAAATCTTATTTCAAGGCAATGAGACTCAATTTTAAATGCTTAAAGCACTGCTAGGGTCAACACGATTATCATAATAATAATAGTGAGCTTAAAAAAATTGTTTTGATCATTGTCTATTGCTTTTAATTCAACCTACTCTAATTGGGGTGTATGAGGTCTTGCGTTAATTATGTTGCACGTTGTTTATGTTACTGTAAGTAAACAGTTTACGTGCGGCTCTCAGAGCAGGAAACTTATTAAAACACATACAGACAACAATTTAATAGAACTTTTAGTTTTTAACATATTCCCCCTAATATTCAAAAATTTTGAAGCAAGATTTAATTTAAAAAATCTCTTCTAAAACTAGGAGTGTAACCGACTTTGTCGCTGACTGTACTTGTGGGTTAACGATTATGGAATTAATGAATGGTCCGTAGAACATGATGTCAGATAAACCCGAAGCACTTATAACCACTATAGTATGAATTTAGCTTTATCATTCCACCAATAAGTTTGTGCACAACAAGTGTTGTGTGTTTGTACCCTCTGGCCAAACTGAGGCCATTCCCGCGCAGGATGCGGGACGAAATTCGCTCCCGCCGATTGTGTCAACTAACTTGTATGTAGGAGGTCAAACTGGCGCGATAAGTCACAAAAAAAAGTCGTTAAAATAATATAATTGTGTATTAAATATTTGCACACCAGTAATGGTAGAATGTAAAGGGCCCATTATAGATTTAAGATCATACATTTGTAAACCTACATTCTGGCAAATAAAAGAATTTGAATTTATGCAGAGCTGAGGCTCTTTGGCGTTATAAACTTATAAGCATTGTTTTCTTTGTTTAAATAAATTGTTCTAAGATGTTTTGTATTAATGCCAATGAACGCATTTTTCATTAATCATTAAAACAATCAACACACGCAGTCCCGTCCCGCGCGGGATTAACCTGTGTGGCCAGAGCATAAGGCCTATAAAATGACAATCTTAGAATACATTAGACCTCGTTTATCATAATTTGTTACAATACTAACCCCCGGACACTGAAAGCCTGATGAAGTTCTGTAAAACTCGTTAGATTTTGTGCTTTACTAAAAATAAAACAAATAAATGTACAAATGACCACAACCAAAATTTAATAGGTAGGCTTTTAAAAACCTCACCTAAATTCGCACTCCTAATGACAATCGCTATCAAAAAACGCTAAACGTTAAATTGAGGATGATATATTATTCTCGTAGCATGTATGTCTATTGCCTTTTTATATTCCTGTTCAATAAATATTCATTAGATCACATTTAAATTAAATTATTTTATTTTTATTTAAGCACGACGTTCGTAAGTACGCTGTACTGATACAGCGAACAACCTAATAATATTTTACTCCCCCGGGCGACGGCATTGCGTCAGCGCTGGCTGTCGCTGAAAACCAGTGCTAGGGCTCTGTCTTGCATAGGGTCTCAGCATAATGCTGAGCGACAGCCGTTTTGTGTGGATGTGGCGCATGTTTCCCCCAATGTTTTCTTATTTTTTGTTTATGTTCTTTTTTGCGTCATGTTTATCGCAAATAAACGCATTTTCTTTCTTTCTATCATTTTGACACTTCAACAACATTCGTTATGTGTTTGTATTCCCGAAGGATTAGGCAGAAGTGTACCTGAAACCCACATTTCGTCAGTAATATTTAAGTCCCATGTAATAGGGACGAGCCTATTGCCATCAAACGGGCACAAATTCAGACTACATGCTGCTACTGAGAAAACCAGATGGAAAAACCCAATACCACTTTTCCCGACCCGGGAATCGAACTCAGGACCTCATGCTCAGCAGTAGCGCACGCAACCACTATACCAACGAGGCGTTAAATATGTTTCATGAACACACGTTACAAAACATACGGCGCAATTGATATAAAATGAAAGCGATTGACTTAAGTGTGTTAAACATACGCTGCGAGGGTCAGTTTGTTTAGATATCACCATCACATCAAAATTCAAAAATAGTCTTAAATGGTCACGAGCAGACTGAAGAAATCTAAATGTATGCCGGTTTACAGTATCACTAGGCGACACCTAAATAAAAGCGTGCTGTTGGATTTTAACGCTTGGCTAAGCGCCGAAAGTTGAAAATCCAAGGGCACGCTTTTGTTCAGGTGGTTAGTGAAAACGGGCATTAGAGTCTTTGTCTTAATAAATCGCATGTGGTAAGACTGGAAGCTGACTTAGGAAAAGGAGGATATCACGATATTGTCTTTAAACTATATAACTAACAAAAGTCGAACAGCATTGCATTGCCCGTTTTCTGCAATATAAAGACTACACGATATTCTACCGCACGTTTTTTTTGCCGTTTTCGATTAAAGCTGTATCAATACCAGCCGTTGCCATTTTGCTGACATAAAGGTGCAGTACAGTTCTCCGATCAACCTTTAATTTTATGAGAGAAAATCCTACAAGCACAAAACGGTCGATGAACCATGGCTGGTCCGAACTTTGCGCAGAATACTGCGGAATAACATTTTTAAGGAACCAAATGTTGACAAGAGGCGAGTGTAAGTGAGAGCACATGCACGTTCGGAGAGCCTCTGGTCAGACCGGCCGTATTGTACTGAGGCGAGATGTGTTCTAAAAATCGATGTGAACAAGTTTTCCATACGCTAATTCTTCGACAACCAGTTACAAATAAATGCTAAATGTAAAAGTACTTACAGATAAATGGAAGGTGTTTAATTATACTATACACAGTTTTATTTCGATGATCATATTATTTGATATTAATTTTGTATTTTGTATCCACGCTATATTCCGACTGGACTTTAAATTCGGCTGGTTTACATAATTAATTTCCATACGATTTTTTTGGTTTATTCTTATATTATGTTAATAAACACGTAGAAAGTTATGCAAAATGAAACCTCGGTAAATGACTACTGGATGTAAACTTTACTTCGCGTATTAGTAAGAGGATCAAAGAATAGCCGAGTTATAGCCTAAGGTTTTAATCAAATCGGAATATAAATTGACAATAATACACAGGGCGAAAACAAATGGCTTACTTTTTAATAAAACACATTTTAATTTACGCATTTTTAAAGAGGGATCCGTCAATGTAGATTTTGAAATTGCAGTAAGTAATTTTTTTACGTTTTATGTTGATCAAAATTAATTTCGCGGCAACATTCATTTAAACCCATTACTATAGCACTGGAAATGATATTTGCAGCAAATATAATTTTAATTAAAACACTATCGCAATTTGCAAAAAAAACGTAATTCTGAATTTTGTTAGGCCACTTTTCATTTCGGATAGTCAACATATATAATTAGTTATAAATTGGCCAGCCAATCACAAACACGACACGAGAGATTAAACAACTAATTTATGTACTGAACACAGATTTGATTTGGCTTTCTAAAACCTGTAGTCGGAAAAAGGCGTATTTATAATATTAGAAATTTTCCATCGATCAATTTCTCCAGGCATACGAGTTCGGGTTTTATTATAATATCTATCAGGATTAATTTGAGGAGCGTGATCATAAAACCTGCTCTGAAAAGGAACCTCGTCAGTGTACCTATAAATAGAATAAAACAATGTCGCTTTTCGTTCACGTCCTTACTAAACTACGCAACGAATTTTGATGCGGTTTTCGCCATCATTTAGAAAAATTATTCCTGAACGTATATAAGTATAATACATTATTATTTAACTTAGATGAAGCACAGAAACCTCTGTTTTCACGTGTCCCCACATCAGGCAGGGGCGGGCCACTAGAATAATATAATGTTACTTTCGTAGTATTCTGATGACGAACAGTAATTGCACCATAATGCTATTTTTCTTTACACATTTATGCTTTCGCTATGGTATTCCATTTATTTCCTAACGTGCCAATCCGTGGCTCATCCAGGGGGGGAGAAGGTGCGGTGAGAAGGGGGGAGGTTGGAAGCAGTTCAGCATCATGTCGGGTCCAGGTTCGTACTTAGTGTCTTCAGTTGCTCTAGTCCTGATAGGAGCTCTCTGAAATGAGAAGATAATTAGGTTAAAAAAGTGAGAAAAATTGTAGATAATACTAATGTTGATTAAATTTTGAATCTCCGATATTTGTCATGTTTTGGAATCACAAAATCAGTTTAAATTTCATTACACCAAAAAATGTTTTAGGTTGTTGAAAAATGTACATATGACTATTTATGGCTTCGATCAACAATAGCACTAGATTAAGGATTAGGAACAAAAATACATCGCTCAACTGGACGCGATTACATATAACTTGATTATAAACCTTAATACTCAAACATAAAGTTTAATATCGTTTGCAATATATTTACTAACTCGATTAAAAGTAAACGTATTTTTAAAATAAGAACAATAATATTTATGCAAAAATAGAACATAATTTCTAAGCAATAAGGTTGAAAATACTATGTTGTAAAATAAGCCCACAACATTATTGGTGGTCTTATTTTTCCGGCCGTTTTTATACTTATGCGCTCATCGGATATCTTCGCTATCGAAGATATAAGGTGTATCTATTCATAAGATATTCTGCGACGTAAGGCCCTGAGGAAGCTATGTGCTAGCTGCTAGTTACCGGAGCGAGGTCTCGGCCACCAGCGTGGCGCGGCGCAGGGAGCGCGCCTCCTGCGACGTAAGGCCCTGAGGAAGCTATGTGCTAGCTGCTAGTTACCGGAGCGAGGTCTCGGCCACCAGCGTGGCGCGGCGCAGGGAGCGCGCCTCCTGCGACGTAAGGCCCTGAGGAAGCTATGTGCTAGCTGCTAGTTACCGGAGCGAGGTCTCGGCCACCAGCGTGGCGCGGCGCAGGGAGCGCGCCTCCTGCGACGTAAGGCCCTGAGGAAGCTATGTGCTAGCTGCTAGTTACCGGAGCGAGGTCTCGGCCACCAGCGTGGCGCGGCGCAGGGAGCGCGCCTCCTGCGACGTAAGGCCCTGAGGAAGCTATGTGCTAGCTGCTAGTTACCGGAGCGAGGTCTCGGCCACCAGCGTGGCGCGGCGCAGGGAGCGCGCCTCCTGCGACGTAAGGCCCTGAGGAAGCTATGTGCTAGCTGCTAGTTACCGGAGCGAGGTCTCGGCCACCAGCGTGGCGCGGCGCAGGGAGCGCGCCTCCTGCGACGTAAGGCCCTGAGGAAGCTATGTGCTAGCTGCTAGTTACCGGAGCGAGGTCTCGGCCACCAGCGTGGCGCGGCGCAGGGAGCGCGCCTCCTGCGACGTAAGGCCCTGAGGAAGCTATGTGCTAGCTGCTAGTTACCGGAGCGAGGTCTCGGCCACCAGCGTGGCGCGGCGCAGGGAGCGCGCCTCCTGCGACGTAAGGCCCTGAGGAAGCTATGTGCTAGCTGCTAGTTACCGGAGCGAGGTCTCGGCCACCAGCGTGGCGCGGCGCAGGGAGCGCGCCTCCTGCGACGTAAGGCCCTGAGGAAGCTATGTGCTAGCTGCTAGTTACCGGAGCGAGGTCTCGGCCACCAGCGTGGCGCGGCGCAGGGAGCGCGCCTCCTGCGACGTAAGGCCCTGAGGAAGCTATGTGCTAGCTGCTAGTTACCGGAGCGAGGTCTCGGCCACCAGCGTGGCGCGGCGCAGGGAGCGCGCCTCCTGCGACGTAAGGCCCTGAGGAAGCTATGTGCTAGCTGCTAGTTACCGGAGCGAGGTCTCGGCCACCAGCGTGGCGCGGCGCAGGGAGCGCGCCTCCTGCGACGTAAGGCCCTGAGGAAGCTATGTGCTAGCTGCTAGTTACCGGAGCGAGGTCTCGGCCACCAGCGTGGCGCGGCGCAGGGAGCGCGCCTCCTGCGACGTAAGGCCCTGAGGAAGCTATGTGCTAGCTGCTAGTTACCGGAGCGAGGTCTCGGCCACCAGCGTGGCGCGGCGCAGGGAGCGCGCCTCCTGCGACGTAAGGCCCTGAGGAAGCTATGTGCTAGCTGCTAGTTACCGGAGCGAGGTCTCGGCCACCAGCGTGGCGCGGCGCAGGGAGCGCGCCTCCTGCGACGTAAGGCCCTGAGGAAGCTATGTGCTAGCTGCTAGTTACCGGAGCGAGGTCTCGGCCACCAGCGTGGCGCGGCGCAGGGAGCGCGCCTCCTGCGACGTAAGGCCCTGAGGAAGCTATGTGCTAGCTGCTAGTTACCGGAGCGAGGTCTCGGCCACCAGCGTGGCGCGGCGCAGGGAGCGCGCCTCCTGCGACGTAAGGCCCTGAGGAAGCTATGTGCTAGCTGCTAGTTACCGGAGCGAGGTCTCGGCCACCAGCGTGGCGCGGCGCAGGGAGCGCGCCTCCTGCGACGTAAGGCCCTGAGGAAGCTATGTGCTAGCTGCTAGTTACCGGAGCGAGGTCTCGGCCACCAGCGTGGCGCGGCGCAGGGAGCGCGCCTCCTGCGACGTAAGGCCCTGAGGAAGCTATGTGCTAGCTGCTAGTTACCGGAGCGAGGTCTCGGCCACCAGCGTGGCGCGGCGCAGGGAGCGCGCCTCCTGCGACGTAAGGCCCTGAGGAAGCTATGTGCTAGCTGCTAGTTACCGGAGCGAGGTCTCGGCCACCAGCGTGGCGCGGCGCAGGGAGCGCGCCTCCTGCGACGTAAGGCCCTGAGGAAGCTATGTGCTAGCTGCTAGTTACCGGAGCGAGGTCTCGGCCACCAGCGTGGCGCGGCGCAGGGAGCGCGCCTCCTGCGACGTAAGGCCCTGAGGAAGCTATGTGCTAGCTGCTAGTTACCGGAGCGAGGTCTCGGCCACCAGCGTGGCGCGGCGCAGGGAGCGCGCCTCCTGCGACGTAAGGCCCTGAGGAAGCTATGTGCTAGCTGCTAGTTACCGGAGCGAGGTCTCGGCCACCAGCGTGGCGCGGCGCAGGGAGCGCGCCTCCTGCGACGTAAGGCCCTGAGGAAGCTATGTGCTAGCTGCTAGTTACCGGAGCGAGGTCTCGGCCACCAGCGTGGCGCGGCGCAGGGAGCGCGCCTCCTGCGACGTAAGGCCCTGAGGAAGCTATGTGCTAGCTGCTAGTTACCGGAGCGAGGTCTCGGCCACCAGCGTGGCGCGGCGCAGGGAGCGCGCCTCCTGCGACGTAAGGCCCTGAGGAAGCTATGTGCTAGCTGCTAGTTACCGGAGCGAGGTCTCGGCCACCAGCGTGGCGCGGCGCAGGGAGCGCGCCTCCTGCGACGTAAGGCCCTGAGGAAGCTATGTGCTAGCTGCTAGTTACCGGAGCGAGGTCTCGGCCACCAGCGTGGCGCGGCGCAGGGAGCGCGCCTCCTGCGACGTAAGGCCCTGAGGAAGCTATGTGCTAGCTGCTAGTTACCGGAGCGAGGTCTCGGCCACCAGCGTGGCGCGGCGCAGGGAGCGCGCCTCCTGCGACGTAAGGCCCTGAGGAAGCTATGTGCTAGCTGCTAGTTACCGGAGCGAGGTCTCGGCCACCAGCGTGGCGCGGCGCAGGGAGCGCGCCTCCTGCGACGTAAGGCCCTGAGGAAGCTATGTGCTAGCTGCTAGTTACCGGAGCGAGGTCTCGGCCACCAGCGTGGCGCGGCGCAGGGAGCGCGCCTCCTGCGACGTAAGGCCCTGAGGAAGCTATGTGCTAGCTGCTAGTTACCGGAGCGAGGTCTCGGCCACCAGCGTGGCGCGGCGCAGGGAGCGCGCCTCCTGCGACGTAAGGCCCTGAGGAAGCTATGTGCTAGCTGCTAGTTACCGGAGCGAGGTCTCGGCCACCAGCGTGGCGCGGCGCAGGGAGCGCGCCTCCTGCGACGTAAGGCCCTGAGGAAGCTATGTGCTAGCTGCTAGTTACCGGAGCGAGGTCTCGGCCACCAGCGTGGCGCGGCGCAGGGAGCGCGCCTCCTGCGACGTAAGGCCCTGAGGAAGCTATGTGCTAGCTGCTAGTTACCGGAGCGAGGTCTCGGCCACCAGCGTGGCGCGGCGCAGGGAGCGCGCCTCCTGCGACGTAAGGCCCTGAGGAAGCTATGTGCTAGCTGCTAGTTACCGGAGCGAGGTCTCGGCCACCAGCGTGGCGCGGCGCAGGGAGCGCGCCTCCTGCGACGTAAGGCCCTGAGGAAGCTATGTGCTAGCTGCTAGTTACCGGAGCGAGGTCTCGGCCACCAGCGTGGCGCGGCGCAGGGAGCGCGCCTCCTGCGACGTAAGGCCCTGAGGAAGCTATGTGCTAGCTGCTAGTTACCGGAGCGAGGTCTCGGCCACCAGCGTGGCGCGGCGCAGGGAGCGCGCCTCCTGCGACGTAAGGCCCTGAGGAAGCTATGTGCTAGCTGCTAGTTACCGGAGCGAGGTCTCGGCCACCAGCGTGGCGCGGCGCAGGGAGCGCGCCTCCTGCGACGTAAGGCCCTGAGGAAGCTATGTGCTAGCTGCTAGTTACCGGAGCGAGGTCTCGGCCACCAGCGTGGCGCGGCGCAGGGAGCGCGCCTCCTGCGACGTAAGGCCCTGAGGAAGCTATGTGCTAGCTGCTAGTTACCGGAGCGAGGTCTCGGCCACCAGCGTGGCGCGGCGCAGGGAGCGCGCCTCCTGCGACGTAAGGCCCTGAGGAAGCTATGTGCTAGCTGCTAGTTACCGGAGCGAGGTCTCGGCCACCAGCGTGGCGCGGCGCAGGGAGCGCGCCTCCTGCGACGTAAGGCCCTGAGGAAGCTATGTGCTAGCTGCTAGTTACCGGAGCGAGGTCTCGGCCACCAGCGTGGCGCGGCGCAGGGAGCGCGCCTCCTGCGACGTAAGGCCCTGAGGAAGCTATGTGCTAGCTGCTAGTTACCGGAGCGAGGTCTCGGCCACCAGCGTGGCGCGGCGCAGGGAGCGCGCCTCCTGCGACGTAAGGCCCTGAGGAAGCTATGTGCTAGCTGCTAGTTACCGGAGCGAGGTCTCGGCCACCAGCGTGGCGCGGCGCAGGGAGCGCGCCTCCTGCGACGTAAGGCCCTGAGGAAGCTATGTGCTAGCTGCTAGTTACCGGAGCGAGGTCTCGGCCACCAGCGTGGCGCGGCGCAGGGAGCGCGCCTCCTGCGACGTAAGGCCCTGAGGAAGCTATGTGCTAGCTGCTAGTTACCGGAGCGAGGTCTCGGCCACCAGCGTGGCGCGGCGCAGGGAGCGCGCCTCCTGCGACGTAAGGCCCTGAGGAAGCTATGTGCTAGCTGCTAGTTACCGGAGCGAGGTCTCGGCCACCAGCGTGGCGCGGCGCAGGGAGCGCGCCTCCTGCGACGTAAGGCCCTGAGGAAGCTATGTGCTAGCTGCTAGTTACCGGAGCGAGGTCTCGGCCACCAGCGTGGCGCGGCGCAGGGAGCGCGCCTCCTGCGACGTAAGGCCCTGAGGAAGCTATGTGCTAGCTGCTAGTTACCGGAGCGAGGTCTCGGCCACCAGCGTGGCGCGGCGCAGGGAGCGCGCCTCCTGCGACGTAAGGCCCTGAGGAAGCTATGTGCTAGCTGCTAGTTACCGGAGCGAGGTCTCGGCCACCAGCGTGGCGCGGCGCAGGGAGCGCGCCTCCTGCGACGTAAGGCCCTGAGGAAGCTATGTGCTAGCTGCTAGTTACCGGAGCGAGGTCTCGGCCACCAGCGTGGCGCGGCGCAGGGAGCGCGCCTCCTGCGACGTAAGGCCCTGAGGAAGCTATGTGCTAGCTGCTAGTTACCGGAGCGAGGTCTCGGCCACCAGCGTGGCGCGGCGCAGGGAGCGCGCCTCCTGCGACGTAAGGCCCTGAGGAAGCTATGTGCTAGCTGCTAGTTACCGGAGCGAGGTCTCGGCCACCAGCGTGGCGCGGCGCAGGGAGCGCGCCTCCTGCGACGTAAGGCCCTGAGGAAGCTATGTGCTAGCTGCTAGTTACCGGAGCGAGGTCTCGGCCACCAGCGTGGCGCGGCGCAGGGAGCGCGCCTCCTGCGACGTAAGGCCCTGAGGAAGCTATGTGCTAGCTGCTAGTTACCGGAGCGAGGTCTCGGCCACCAGCGTGGCGCGGCGCAGGGAGCGCGCCTCCTGCGACGTAAGGCCCTGAGGAAGCTATGTGCTAGCTGCTAGTTACCGGAGCGAGGTCTCGGCCACCAGCGTGGCGCGGCGCAGGGAGCGCGCCTCCTGCGACGTAAGGCCCTGAGGAAGCTATGTGCTAGCTGCTAGTTACCGGAGCGAGGTCTCGGCCACCAGCGTGGCGCGGCGCAGGGAGCGCGCCTCCTGCGACGTAAGGCCCTGAGGAAGCTATGTGCTAGCTGCTAGTTACCGGAGCGAGGTCTCGGCCACCAGCGTGGCGCGGCGCAGGGAGCGCGCCTCCTGCGACGTAAGGCCCTGAGGAAGCTATGTGCTAGCTGCTAGTTACCGGAGCGAGGTCTCGGCCACCAGCGTGGCGCGGCGCAGGGAGCGCGCCTCCTGCGACGTAAGGCCCTGAGGAAGCTATGTGCTAGCTGCTAGTTACCGGAGCGAGGTCTCGGCCACCAGCGTGGCGCGGCGCAGGGAGCGCGCCTCCTGCGACGTAAGGCCCTGAGGAAGCTATGTGCTAGCTGCTAGTTACCGGAGCGAGGTCTCGGCCACCAGCGTGGCGCGGCGCAGGGAGCGCGCCTCCTGCGACGTAAGGCCCTGAGGAAGCTATGTGCTAGCTGCTAGTTACCGGAGCGAGGTCTCGGCCACCAGCGTGGCGCGGCGCAGGGAGCGCGCCTCCTGCGACGTAAGGCCCTGAGGAAGCTATGTGCTAGCTGCTAGTTACCGGAGCGAGGTCTCGGCCACCAGCGTGGCGCGGCGCAGGGAGCGCGCCTCCTGCGACGTAAGGCCCTGAGGAAGCTATGTGCTAGCTGCTAGTTACCGGAGCGAGGTCTCGGCCACCAGCGTGGCGCGGCGCAGGGAGCGCGCCTCCTGCGACGTAAGGCCCTGAGGAAGCTATGTGCTAGCTGCTAGTTACCGGAGCGAGGTCTCGGCCACCAGCGTGGCGCGGCGCAGGGAGCGCGCCTCCTGCGACGTAAGGCCCTGAGGAAGCTATGTGCTAGCTGCTAGTTACCGGAGCGAGGTCTCGGCCACCAGCGTGGCGCGGCGCAGGGAGCGCGCCTCCTGCGACGTAAGGCCCTGAGGAAGCTATGTGCTAGCTGCTAGTTACCGGAGCGAGGTCTCGGCCACCAGCGTGGCGCGGCGCAGGGAGCGCGCCTCCTGCGACGTAAGGCCCTGAGGAAGCTATGTGCTAGCTGCTAGTTACCGGAGCGAGGTCTCGGCCACCAGCGTGGCGCGGCGCAGGGAGCGCGCCTCCTGCGACGTAAGGCCCTGAGGAAGCTATGTGCTAGCTGCTAGTTACCGGAGCGAGGTCTCGGCCACCAGCGTGGCGCGGCGCAGGGAGCGCGCCTCCTGCGACGTAAGGCCCTGAGGAAGCTATGTGCTAGCTGCTAGTTACCGGAGCGAGGTCTCGGCCACCAGCGTGGCGCGGCGCAGGGAGCGCGCCTCCTGCGACGTAAGGCCCTGAGGAAGCTATGTGCTAGCTGCTAGTTACCGGAGCGAGGTCTCGGCCACCAGCGTGGCGCGGCGCAGGGAGCGCGCCTCCTGCGACGTAAGGCCCTGAGGAAGCTATGTGCTAGCTGCTAGTTACCGGAGCGAGGTCTCGGCCACCAGCGTGGCGCGGCGCAGGGAGCGCGCCTCCTGCGACGTAAGGCCCTGAGGAAGCTATGTGCTAGCTGCTAGTTACCGGAGCGAGGTCTCGGCCACCAGCGTGGCGCGGCGCAGGGAGCGCGCCTCCTGCGACGTAAGGCCCTGAGGAAGCTATGTGCTAGCTGCTAGTTACCGGAGCGAGGTCTCGGCCACCAGCGTGGCGCGGCGCAGGGAGCGCGCCTCCTGCGACGTAAGGCCCTGAGGAAGCTATGTGCTAGCTGCTAGTTACCGGAGCGAGGTCTCGGCCACCAGCGTGGCGCGGCGCAGGGAGCGCGCCTCCTGCGACGTAAGGCCCTGAGGAAGCTATGTGCTAGCTGCTAGTTACCGGAGCGAGGTCTCGGCCACCAGCGTGGCGCGGCGCAGGGAGCGCGCCTCCTGCGACGTAAGGCCCTGAGGAAGCTATGTGCTAGCTGCTAGTTACCGGAGCGAGGTCTCGGCCACCAGCGTGGCGCGGCGCAGGGAGCGCGCCTCCTGCGACGTAAGGCCCTGAGGAAGCTATGTGCTAGCTGCTAGTTACCGGAGCGAGGTCTCGGCCACCAGCGTGGCGCGGCGCAGGGAGCGCGCCTCCTGCGACGTAAGGCCCTGAGGAAGCTATGTGCTAGCTGCTAGTTACCGGAGCGAGGTCTCGGCCACCAGCGTGGCGCGGCGCAGGGAGCGCGCCTCCTGCGACGTAAGGCCCTGAGGAAGCTATGTGCTAGCTGCTAGTTACCGGAGCGAGGTCTCGGCCACCAGCGTGGCGCGGCGCAGGGAGCGCGCCTCCTGCGACGTAAGGCCCTGAGGAAGCTATGTGCTAGCTGCTAGTTACCGGAGCGAGGTCTCGGCCACCAGCGTGGCGCGGCGCAGGGAGCGCGCCTCCTGCGACGTAAGGCCCTGAGGAAGCTATGTGCTAGCTGCTAGTTACCGGAGCGAGGTCTCGGCCACCAGCGTGGCGCGGCGCAGGGAGCGCGCCTCCTGCGACGTAAGGCCCTGAGGAAGCTATGTGCTAGCTGCTAGTTACCGGAGCGAGGTCTCGGCCACCAGCGTGGCGCGGCGCAGGGAGCGCGCCTCCTGCGACGTAAGGCCCTGAGGAAGCTATGTGCTAGCTGCTAGTTACCGGAGCGAGGTCTCGGCCACCAGCGTGGCGCGGCGCAGGGAGCGCGCCTCCTGCGACGTAAGGCCCTGAGGAAGCTATGTGCTAGCTGCTAGTTACCGGAGCGAGGTCTCGGCCACCAGCGTGGCGCGGCGCAGGGAGCGCGCCTCCTGCGACGTAAGGCCCTGAGGAAGCTATGTGCTAGCTGCTAGTTACCGGAGCGAGGTCTCGGCCACCAGCGTGGCGCGGCGCAGGGAGCGCGCCTCCTGCGACGTAAGGCCCTGAGGAAGCTATGTGCTAGCTGCTAGTTACCGGAGCGAGGTCTCGGCCACCAGCGTGGCGCGGCGCAGGGAGCGCGCCTCCTGCGACGTAAGGCCCTGAGGAAGCTATGTGCTAGCTGCTAGTTACCGGAGCGAGGTCTCGGCCACCAGCGTGGCGCGGCGCAGGGAGCGCGCCTCCTGCGACGTAAGGCCCTGAGGAAGCTATGTGCTAGCTGCTAGTTACCGGAGCGAGGTCTCGGCCACCAGCGTGGCGCGGCGCAGGGAGCGCGCCTCCTGCGACGTAAGGCCCTGAGGAAGCTATGTGCTAGCTGCTAGTTACCGGAGCGAGGTCTCGGCCACCAGCGTGGCGCGGCGCAGGGAGCGCGCCTCCTGCGACGTAAGGCCCTGAGGAAGCTATGTGCTAGCTGCTAGTTACCGGAGCGAGGTCTCGGCCACCAGCGTGGCGCGGCGCAGGGAGCGCGCCTCCTGCGACGTAAGGCCCTGAGGAAGCTATGTGCTAGCTGCTAGTTACCGGAGCGAGGTCTCGGCCACCAGCGTGGCGCGGCGCAGGGAGCGCGCCTCCTGCGACGTAAGGCCCTGAGGAAGCTATGTGCTAGCTGCTAGTTACCGGAGCGAGGTCTCGGCCACCAGCGTGGCGCGGCGCAGGGAGCGCGCCTCCTGCGACGTAAGGCCCTGAGGAAGCTATGTGCTAGCTGCTAGTTACCGGAGCGAGGTCTCGGCCACCAGCGTGGCGCGGCGCAGGGAGCGCGCCTCCTGCGACGTAAGGCCCTGAGGAAGCTATGTGCTAGCTGCTAGTTACCGGAGCGAGGTCTCGGCCACCAGCGTGGCGCGGCGCAGGGAGCGCGCCTCCTGCGACGTAAGGCCCTGAGGAAGCTATGTGCTAGCTGCTAGTTACCGGAGCGAGGTCTCGGCCACCAGCGTGGCGCGGCGCAGGGAGCGCGCCTCCTGCGACGTAAGGCCCTGAGGAAGCTATGTGCTAGCTGCTAGTTACCGGAGCGAGGTCTCGGCCACCAGCGTGGCGCGGCGCAGGGAGCGCGCCTCCTGCGACGTAAGGCCCTGAGGAAGCTATGTGCTAGCTGCTAGTTACCGGAGCGAGGTCTCGGCCACCAGCGTGGCGCGGCGCAGGCCTGCGGCTGCGGACCCCTGTATGCCGCGGAGGGAGCGAGTCTCCTCTTGTGACGACGACAGCTCCTCCTGCCAACATACACCATATTTACGTTAGGGTATTTGACGATCAAAACTAAACATGAACTAATACCTATTTTAAAGATCTGACCTGACGGAAGACAGAACACGTTATGTAAGATTTATAAGACCCATTAAATTTTAATATGCAAACGTTCATAAATCGTGAGCAATAACCAAACATTAAAAATGCAATCATATTTTACCAACGCACACCTAAACGAGCAATACTATTACGCATTTATGATAAATCGAGAATGGACTTACCTTCAATTTCTTAATTTGATTCCTCAATCTAGCTATCGTTGATTCAGCCTCTGCCGCTCGAGTCTGCAAACATTTATTTTCGTTTAAAACTTCTACAAAGTCTGAAGCCCTAAAGTCTGACAAGAATACTTTGTGACAATATTTTGATTTAAATTATTGTCCAAGGAGTTTCTTGCCTTCTTGAAATGGGCAACTAGCTTCACCTTTCAGACTGACCGACTCCTTGACAATTCAATCAAAAAGTGCCTGTCATTTGTTTACTTGAAATAAATGCTTTGAGTTTGAGTTACTAGCCGTGGCATCAGTGAGACTGCTCTCGGCCCGCTCCGTGGCGGTGTCGAGCTGCCCGGTGAAGTCCCGCTCGGAGCGACGCGCGTCCACGCGGCGCGCGCGCAGCTGTGCCACGGCAGCGCGCGCGGCCGCGGCCTCGGCTCGCAGCAACGCGTTGCTGGAGTGAGCCTGTGATAGCTCTTCTTCCACGCGAGAGCGACGAGAGCGTTCCGCGAATAGCTCACATCTGCAGGTGGTAAGATGAAAAGGAAAATCTATAAATAGAGTTTCATTTCAACCGAAAGACGTCCACTGCTGGACGTCCTTCCAAGCCGGCCTCCCCCAAACGTCGTCACATCGACCGGTAGTGCTTCTCGCATCCAACGGATCCTTGCAGCCTTCACCAGGTCAACGGTCCACATTGTGGGAGGCCTTCCAACGCTACTTTTTCGGGTACGCGGTCGCCACTGCAAAACCTTTCGGCCCGGGATACCGGTATCCCTGAAATTTTTTGGCATTATTCAATACCGGTATTGAAATGTCCCATTCCGGGATCCCGGTATTGCTATTTTTTGACAGGGGGGCTGTCAATTTCATTCAGGCGCCAACAGATCCTTGGACCTCTCTAGTATAAAGCAAAGTATCTTTTCAAGTTTCTCTGAGTGCCCGCTTATTTCTTCTAAAAAAACACAATAGATTTTGATGCAATAGTCACGATCATTTAGATAATTTATTCCGGAAGGTTTGTGTGTTTGATCTACTTGATATAATTCTTAATTCATTCATTCACTGACAGACGCTCAGTCTAAGCCGCTGGGTCTAAAATCATGACATTCTGCACAAGAGTTCCTTAAATAACAAACATAGAGATAGTTTAAGAGCCAAAGGGCGATATAGACTACTTAGTACCCCGGAAAAATGGATCAACGGTTGTCGGCTTCTATGGGATTGGAGGCAAAAGAGCCAAGGAACAGTTCTTTCGTCAGTTGATATGACACAACTACTTCCCAACTTCCTTTTTATTTTTAATAAGAAAGCATATAACAAATATACAAATACAGCCCATACAGCTGGCCAATACGACAGACGAACATTAGCAATCATATCACGTGGTTAGGAAACAGCGGCTTCATGACACGAATAATATTGAGCATATGAACGGAATAATTATACCAGACGAACATCCGGATTGAACGGTTAAAAGTAGAAGACAATACGCTTTCGAACATACGTTATTTTACTACCTAAATTCTATACATGTATATGTATATATAGTATATACAGGGTGTCCAGTAAATAGCACGACATACTGCAGGGGGTGATAGCTTAGGTCAATACCTACCAAAACAACACAATTATGTTCAGCAAAATCTTACGGATTTTTTTTCACCACTGTAAGTTAAAGTGAAGCGATAAGAAAATAGATTGTATTTCTTGAAAACATTCTTGTTTTTGATAGAAAAAGACATATCAATGAGTAAAGTAACTATTCAAGAATAATTTGATGTAAAAAAAAAAAAACTTGAAAAGGAATTTTTCATTACGACCGCGACATGCTTAAAAATCTGTTTCAAGGTAGAGATTTTTCGATATATCGGAAAATTTTGTAAAACTAAATTCGTAAGATTTTGCTGAACATATTTATTGTGTTGTTTTGGTAGGTATTGACCAAGCTATCACCCCCTGCAGTATGTCGTGCTATTTACTGGACACCCTGTATATATATATAGTCTGTATAGACTGGCAGGGACATCGATGCGCAAACTGAAATCATTAATTCAGCACATGATACTAGACCACTAGCGTAGAAATATTTCGTCGGTTATCAAAGAATATCTGCTGTTTCATACAAAAGTGCAATACCTAGTTACTTACGCGGTCACGCGGTCAAAATGTATAGAACAGCATTTTTTTTTTGTTTTTAACTGGCAAAGAGTTTTAACTATTGTAAATTTATTTATTAAGTAAGTTTAAATGTCGACAGCTCTCGGTTACAACTTTTCACCAAGTGAGCTGTCCGCTTGTTTTCCATCCAGTAGCATAATCAGCCCATAATGTTCCTACTGCTGGGACACAGGCCACCTCTCTGTGGGAGGGAGTGGGCAGTAATCCACCACGCAGCCCAGTGCGGGTTAGTGGATAACACGCGTCTTGGAATTTTTGGGTCTAGGACATGCTGGTTTCCTCACGAAGTTTTCCTTCACCGTTTTGAGAGTCGTGGTGATGAAATAATTTGCGCACAGTAAAGTGCCTGGGTACCACTGCCCACTTGCCAGTAACACAATATAAATAAAACTAATCTTCGAACATGGCGGCACAAACCTGGTCCGTTCCAGCTCAGCAATGATCTGCTGCATCTGCTCGTCTTGATGCTCGGGCTCCGGCGACGTGCGTCCGGGGTGCACCGGCAAGAAGTCCGGCAGACACATGGACTCCGCTCCTGAAATACATTCCTACTCCATAACATCACGCCATGATATTATACGTTAAAATTATTGACATCACGCCTGTACGCACGTCTCTGGGTAGACGTATAGCCACGATTTCGCCAGTTATGTTTAAATTTAGGGGATGCGCCTATTGCCTTTAACCAGGCCCAGAGTCGCCAGACTGGTTCTGGGAAATTCCTCATGGAAAACCTAGTAATTCGTAGACCGGCCTGGGAATAAAACCATACCCACGTACCTGCGTAGGAACGAGGTCTGCCGTACTTTAATATTATAACTTTAGATGTTTATAAAGAGTGTAAGTGTACGACTAAACGCCGACCGACACTACGCCGACAAACTGAACACCGACAAGACTTTACTTCGACGGGACTCTTCGCCGACAGGACACTTCGCCGACCGGTCTGTGGTCTTGTATTTGATTTACTGGTTACTTATTTTGTATATGTGAAAACATTTCTGTGAGCAACTTGGAAGTAGCGCTCGCTCCGCTCGCTCGGCTTGCGCGCAATTGTTCACAATTCTAACTTAACCTAACCTATTTCGCATAATCGATTTCCAAAGTAAGTATCTGATTATGTATCTATATTATATTATGCCCTGTCCGCGATGTGTCCTGTCGACGACGAGTCCCGTCGAAGTAAAGTCTTGTCGGTGTTCAGTCTGTCAGCGTAGTGTCTGTCGGCGTTTAGTCGTACACTGGTTTATAAAAAGGGTTTAGGAACACCGAATAGGTACCTATACTAAAATAATGAAATGGGTCGGCAATAGTGTAGGTAGAGGTTAAAGCACAGATTGTCAAGAGACGTGAGTTCGAACCCGGTCCCGCTGTTGCAGTATGGGCAATGAACTCAGTCACGAAATGTATTGACGATGAGAAACCTATAGTATACGTGGAATCGTGAAAATCATCGTAAAAACTTAATTACAACAATCGAGTCGGGGAACTGGTTTAACCAAAATAAGTACTTTTTTCCCCAAAAAACAAACAGACAAGCTTCTTGAAGCTACGGGAAATGAGCTGTCGACAACAACTTGTTTTATTCTTCTATCTATTTCAATGTTTTAACCACAAACAGCTGGTATAAAAACCGTGTAAGGGGAGAGAAAAGGGATAAATTAAGTTTAATAGTCCGTCTATCCTGCGCGGGAAGCACGTCACTCAGTACTGTTCCGTTGCAGTAGAGTCCCCTAGTTCTGTCGACCCTAATTATTGCATTCTGTACAATTTAATCTCAACCACATGGTCGCAACGGTACTTTTTTCATTCAAACTGTCGAGTGTTGTACCACCCCATGTAATACCAGAAACTACGCATCCATACTTAATATTACAAATGCGAAAGTAACTCCGTCTGTTTGTCCTTTTCACGTCTTAACGGCTGAACGGATTTGGATGAAATTTGGCACACGGATAGACTTGGGTTAGGACATAAATACTTTTTATCCTTGTAGTACGTTCCCGTGGGATAATTTCCAACCTCCGTGCGGGCGATGTCGCGGGCAAAGCTAGTATTTTGTGAGTGGATTATTTCATACATTTAAATTATAAAATACTGGCGAAATACGTGGACTTTACACTGGAATACAGCCATGATGTTACGTAGGTACGAAATAAAACTATTAGCTATGTTAATTTATTTGCCAGCATTGTACGAATACTAGTCGAAGTTCAAGTGAAATGAACCACCGATTAATGAATATCAATACACTGTATTATGTGCTAATTGATCTATTACAATAATATGTTTGCCTTTACATGGAACAGTTTAGAAAGTGTGACCGAATTATAACCGGGTCAACCAACTATGCATCCAAATTTTACATTAACAGCTCCACTATTTCCTTTCAATTTGAACCAATTAACTAATTTGTCAAAAACTATTACTACTACTTACTAATACTTAGTTAATTGTTTTCTGTAAAATAAAATGTTGGTGGCACAAATTATAAATGCCTTTACATTACATGGCGTTACATTTTCATGGACAAACTGCTAAACTGATTTTGATAGAATTTCGTAAAATGATAGCATGAACCCTCAGACATACAACATACATACACTTTAAGAAATATTAACGCTTTTTCCAAATGCGTGCTAAGTGGTGGCAAAAACTAGTAAGACCATTAAAAAAAGAGATTCACAATAGTTTACAGTTTCATGTACTCTCACTTCAGGATAGCCAAATTTGATTATTATCAATCATGATTTGATCACATGGTTAAGATGCATGTTCAATCATGATTTGATCACATGGTTAAGATGCATGTTCAATCATGATTTGATCACATGGTTAAGATGCATGTTCAATCATGATTTGATCACATGGTTAAGATGCATGTTCAATCATGATTTGATCACTTGGTTAAGATACATTTTCAATCATGATTTGATCACATGGTTAAGATGCATGTTCAATCATGATTTGATCACTTGGTTAAGATACATGTTCAATCATGATTTGATCACTTGGTTAAGATGCATGTTCAATCATGATTTGATCACATGGTTAAGATGCATGTTCAATCATGATTTGATCACTTGGTTAAGATGCATGTTCAATCATGATTTGATCACATGGTTAAGATGCATGTTCAATCATGATTTGATCACTTGGTTAAGATGCATGTTCAATCATGATTTTGATCACTCGGTTAAGATGCATGTTCAATCATGATTGTATCACATGCATAGCAGAATATAGTAAATTGAAAATGTCAATAATTTATTACAGCCTACCGTTTCGCACATGGTATTCTGTAGTTTCTATATGACTTTATAATTATATGTATGTAGTTTGTACAACATTGTAAGAAAGTGTGACATTCTATGCTTAGAAACAAGTCTCTTGTAACTCTTTTGTTTAGTAATAATAATGCAAGCTTCATTTAAAAGCAATAATTATAGTAGCTATACAATACTAAACAGCTGTGACCGGACATTATTGTGAAGCTACAGAGAATTAATTATCAATTCATAATGAATTGACAGTAAGGAATAATTAGTTTGTTAAGTGACATTCCAACTTACTGAACTGATGTTGTAATAAAGATGCATGTCTGTGTATGGATGGTAAAGAGGGAAGAAAACAATGTGAGATTATCATGCTCTTTTGTTTGCAGAAACTGAAATCCAAGTTTCAACCAATTCAATTAACTTTCCAAATGAAGAATCAGCCCAGTCATTGTTGTTCCTAAAAGTTACTAAACATTCTACTGAAACATTATGGATTTAACTAAAGCAGTTAAGTATATTTTATTAAAATAAGATTGAACTCACCAGCATTGGGAGGGAGATCCAAGGGGAAAGTGTTTCTTGGAGACACATTCCTCCTGTCTGCAGGGTTCACAGACTCCGTCAGATCTAGGCTCAAGTGTGGCGGCAGGTCCAAGGGCAGGGCTGGTCCTGCTGCCTCAGAGCCTACCGGCAAGTCCAGCGGCATCCCACTGGCCTGGCCAGCATCAGACGTTGATGCTGCTCCCATATATGCTTCATAATCATAACCCCTTCCACCATAATTGCTGTTATTCCTCCTACCCAAAGAGGAAGAGGATCCCGCATTGAAACTAGTATTAAATGTAAAGTCCGGTAGGTTATCCAAATCAACAGATATAGGACCATTAAAGTTCAAATATGCCTGCTCCACTAATATGTGGTCTTGCACAAAATCTGGCAACGAGGGCATCCCTAGAGGCTCCGAAGCCAAATTCGGTCTGTGATAAAAGGGCACGTCATTATTGTCCGTGTAAAAGTTATGCTTAGAATCAGAGTTATCCACTACACTAAAAGGTATTTCTACGGAACTACTTGAGGATGTGTTGTCACTTATACGATGGCTGCTGCCGTCGCTAGTCTTCTCTTTGGCTTGGGAGTCGCTCGAGCGGGCCTTGTCCCGCCTCGAGTCCGCGTGAACGTCTATCTTGGTCGGCGAGTGCTGTACGGTGTTCGCGTACACTTTCGGACGGGCGCCTGTGTTTTCGTACGTCGAGTTGCCCGGCAACGAGAGATCCCGCTTCAAAAAATGCCGAAACGAAAACGGGTTCTCATCTTTCCGCGTCGCCCCCGTAGACTCTGCAAGAAAAACGAACAGTCGACGAGGAATGCCTTTATATTTAGGACAAAAAACAACTTCGTAAACTCACTGGAAGTAGAACTTTTCGCCTCCGTAAGCGATGCGTCACCATTTTCATTACTATTGTACTTTGCTTCTTCGATACCTAAGTCTGGTTTCGCTGCATTTTGTTCGTTTTCTTGCAAGGGTACTCCGTTATTCGTATTTTGAGGCGAATTCTTATTCGAAACACCATCCTCGTCCTCCGCCATGATAATGAAAAATGACAGTTAGCGAACACGATCAGAAACAATGATATTATTATTATTTTCCGTTCAGTAATCCCTCGAATTGTAGCTTGCTAGAGGAAAAAATCGCGCTCTTGATTTTTATAAAAGGTTTCTACACATTTTTACCAACTCCTTCCTTGGCATTATAAAACGTATATGTTTTCTATAACATTTCACAAATCCCAAAATTCACAAGTTGGTTCTATTTACTATAATTTCGATACAACGAAAAAAGCTTTTTTTTTTGTTAGCCTGTACTGTCCCACAACTAGGCCTAGGCCTCTCCCAAATCCTTCTAGGAACTCTATCCCTGCCCCACCTGGAATCAGCCCTAGCCATCTCGCCATCGTTTTCTGGGCCGACCTCGGCGGAGCACCATCCAACTTCAGGCACCCATTGTGTGGATAATTTTGCCCAGCGGTCATCGTGCATTCGGCTGATGTCCCATTTGAGCCTGGCAGCCTTATTTCCTACACCCACACCACCACAGTACAGTAGGTACACCACAGTACTTGAAACGCAGCGTGGTGTTCCGAATAAAATTCTGTCCTGTCATTAAGACCCAGATGCTGCGTTCCATCGCTTTTTAGCAAATTCCAAGGCGGATCTATTGCGACTCGATAAGCGAGAAGGTTTGAGCACCGTAGTAAGTTAGGCTACAAGTCGATGAGTTTGCGCTTCTGGGAGATCGGCAGATCACCCTTCATCCGCATCTTCATGGACCAGTAGCTTTTCCAGGCGTTTTCAATTTGGCGATTGTAGATCGTAGCCCAAGTAGATATAGGTACTCATCGACATAAAGTATTTCCTGCCCATCTACCTCGACCCTACGCTTAGTGCCGTTGGTCATTAGTTGGGTTTTAGACCGATTCATGGCAAGTCCCACCCTGGAGCCAGCCGTGCTCAGCTCTTGGAGCATGGTCTGGAGTTCTAGAGCTGTGAGGGCAAAAATTACTATACCGTCGTCGGCAAATCGCAGGTTTGCCAGCCTCTTCATGCCGACGTCAATGCCGTTGGTCTTCCATGAGGCTTCCAGTGACTTAAATATCAAGTGTGCTCGTAAACAATTCGGGAGAGAGCGGTTAACTTTGTTTAATGACAGTTATAAATATTTTGTGACTTTCTTTATAACTGCCTATCTATTTAAAAATCTAACCTATCCGAGGGTTGCAAAAATTTTCGAGCTCGTTTCGCTCGCTCTTGAAACCTACTTTCTTTTGTATTTTACCAAATATATTTTCCCGCGTTTTTGTTTATTTATTTATTATGGCAGTCCAACGACGGTTCACAAAAACATTAACAGAGAGTATAGATATCTATTTAGAACATAAATACTATTAACTACAGCGAACTTGTTACCTAAAGGTGTGCACAGCATTTACATAGGTTGTCTATAATTATGATTAGAGTAATAAAAATAATAATAAAATCAATTTATTGACTTAATTATTAAATTTTCGAGCTCGCTACACACGCTCTTAAATCCTAGGTCTCCTAGTAGGCAAATGCGGAAGGCCAGCACAATATGGCGCTAAAGCCCCAACTCCCTGAAATTAATCCTGCCAGTTGACGGCACGGTTGGCGCCGTGGTTAAGCGATTGACTGCTGCGTTACGTGTCGCGGGTTCGATCCCCGCACGGAACAAATATTTGTATGACCTGCAAGTAGTTGTACCGGGTCTGGCTGTTTGTGTATATGAGTTTTAAATGTTTGTAAACGCACCCACAATATACAGGAGAAATTCCTAGTCTAGGGCAACGTTTAAAAAAAAAACCTGCCAGTGCGAGGCGTCGGATGCATATAGTTATAGAAGGATTGGTTTCAAAATTTGCTTCTGTAGTCAGACTAACAAAGTGGCGTTTTTGATCAAAACTTAGGTAGGTACCTACCTTGAAAGTCTATTGCACAAGCTTAGAGAAAAAAGGGTTGGCGGTGGGGGCAGCATCGTCAGTTTTGTACGCTGGTGCCGAGGCGGCTAGCGGCGGGCCTGGCAACGACCATACATACCTCAAATAAAACCATAGAATAAAGAGAATGTTTTATTACATCTAGTATAAGGCTCCTTTTTAACCATTTCATATTGTACAATATCGAAGTGATTCGCTACGTACTTTACAACAAGTATTAAAAATAATAACAGTGGGATTTATTAATAAATTAACACAAAATAAATTCGTTAACAATAAATGCATTATTTTTAGACTTTATATAATAAGTATTAAGATTTTTATTATAAAAATAGTGAAATAATTTAAAAGATTCTGAGCATAGGTATAGTTCTATAAGCATCACACCTTTATAAAGATTTAATAAAGTATAAAATGTTTGAAGAAGTTATTAGTTTTATAAGGTTAGACCGAAATCGATGTTGAGTAACTAGCTTTATTTTATGACTGAGTAATAAATAGTAGTTACGAGAAAAGTTAAATGTATTCATTTCGATCTACCCGAATTTTAAACTTTATGATAGGTAGGTACAATAAATAGGGAAATCTAACACTAATGGGTAATGGAAATATGAACAGGTTAGCTCGATTTAAAATTTTTTCACGTGTCTTCCATCCACTACAAATTATTTAATGGAATCCTTGAAATATTTTGGCTAAGACCCAAGTAACTACAATAAGACAAATTACAAAAACGATATTAGCCAAAATAAAACTTTAAAATAATTTGGCACAGGTCATCTTAATCAAACAATTTAGAAGCGGTATGGTTGTATGTGTTTACACATAAGTAATGTAGATTATGCAATACTTTGCCTTTATACTTTAAACTGAACTTTTATAAAGGTAGAACTTGAAATTACTTTTAAATCTGTACGATGCTCCAAATTTTCGGATAGTATAGTGTTTGTACACATGCCAATTTCAGGCACCTGCGTACTTACGCAGCCATTTGGGTACCTACCTATTATGATTATGAGGCGACCCGAAACGTGCGGTTGCGCCGACAGAGGGCGCCTTCCAGTTTACCGAATAAAAAGTGACATATGTACGCGACGCTCGCTTTGGTTAGGACGCGGCCTTACTCGCGTAAGGTACACCCTGGCAGGACATGCTGTAAGTTGGTTACCTAACATCATATCCTGCCAAGGCGTATTACGCGCGTATCGTACTGGCGTCTGTTGCTGTGAACTTTTTTGTTATCTCACAAAAAATATGACAGTATAACAGACGCCATTAGGTGAAGCCGTCATTGGATCAAAATTAGCAGGAGTATAATCCAACGTAATCTTTTTAATATTTCAAGTAACTAAATGGCACAGTTCGATGTTAGGAGTGTTAAAATAAACATAAAATTAATAGTTAATACAAAAAAATTTTACTTACACCAGTAAACTGAATAACAATTAATTTTTTACCATCTTCATCAGGGTTATAAGAAATTGATTCTTTTAACATAGATATTGGATTCACACAAGAGTTACTCTTTCTATAACTACAATGAGAGCGATACAAAGAAATATCAGTAGTTACAAATTGGAACGATATTTACAAATACATTATGAAATACAAACAAAAATGGCTTCGCATTGGTCTAACAGTACAGAATTTGTCCTAAATAATAAACAGAATTTAAATTCTAGAAATTATATCATTTGCCTAAACTCAAATAGGTAGTAGAAAAGAAATTGAAACAAAAATCAGTCTTTAGGTTATCTAGGAAGAATAAGTTTTAATGGATTCTTTTAATATAAAATTCATATTTAATATTACTCGACTTTTATGTTGATTGAAATATGTATAGAGCAATTATTGTGGTACAGAGTTGTATTGAAAAGTAATGCTTTTTTACACATACTTAAGTTATTTAATTATTATACATTTGACTTGATTTCGTTACAAAATGAATGAACACAAAAATATCACAAGAGACAATGTAGTCAAAAAGAAGATTTGCAAACAAATAAGGTCTAAAACAACACTAAAAGGAGACTGAGCAAATTTTTCTGGGAAGTGGTCTATGGACGAATAGCCATACAGTTTTGGTATTTCTGTGGAGCTCGTGGCTAAGTAATGACAGCCGCACGGATCGATCGATCCGGTTAAGCTACGCTTGCCGCGGTTGGTCCGTGGATGGGTGACCATCTTTACATACCAAGACCCCTCCGGCCGGAAAGCACGTTAAGCCGTTGGTTCCGCCTGTCATTCGTGGATCTTTCAGTCGTTACGGGTCGTCAGAAGCCCGAAAGTCTGACAAACAGTCTTACCAAGGGGTATCGTATTACCCAGTTACTGGATTAACGCTGGGACCACCCAGCGTATGCGTAAGCACCAGCTTACGCATACAACGATATAGGAGGATCGTAGGAGTATTTTAAGTTAACATATATAACATTTAATACATATTTTTGTAAAAAAAAAAGTCAACAAAAACCTTTGACCTTCATTATCTTCTTAACCAGAAGGTTCTCAGGTATGGTCCGGTAAAAAAAAATATCATAATAACTGGGAGAACCAGAAACTCTCGGCTCCGTTAAAGTTATTTATAGACTCATTATGAGGTATCCCTACACAAATACCATAACCATATCGCCATATGGCCACATGAGACTGCCTACCAGCCTCCTTTCGAGATCATAATCTCATTTGATTATTGCACATATAATTTCGATTAGTTTCATTAAACAGAAGCAACCTATTTATAATCATAAGTATCTCTTCATAGTTCCTAAAACGTCTTCGAATAAGAAGAACGTCTTTCAGGAAAACAAAATTTAGTCTGTTGAAATTATTAGTGGTGGCTAATTATAAACGTAGAAACTAAACAATAGGATAATTATGTACACTCTATTTATTATAGCATTAGAAAAATAACGGCTAAATAACGACAGATATTGTGTAATATTGTTAAAATGACTGCATTCTAAGAATTATTTTTTAACTGTAAATGGTAAATAGATTGTATTGCTTTGTGTTTATTGTGTAATCACTGAGCTTATAATACGTTTATATACAAATAAGCAAATGGTTATAACCGTTATTCGTCTAATGTTATAAATAAATGGAGTACGTATAGGTATTTATAATGTGAAATAGCAACGCTACCGACAATGTACCAAACATGTTTATAACAGTACACTAATACTTTACGTCCTCAACATCGCTGTTCGCGACGATACTTTAGTCTCGCCTTCATAAGAATAAAATGCCAAATACTTTTTACTACCTAATAGGTACATTGCATTGGCATCAAAACAATGCGTACTGTCACAAGCAAAAGAGTTTAGCTTTTTTATTTGTTGATTTATCAGACACCAAAACGAACCGGCATGGTAAAAGTTTTTATATAAAATTTTACTAAATGAGTCCACAAATTAACTGTAATAAAAATAGAAAGAGGTATTAAGTTTATTCGTATACACTTAAAAAGAAAATAAAAATATCTAAAATTGTTATGTTGTTTGAATAGTGGTCGGGAGCACGCAGGTCACGCTATTAGATCCACGAAGGAGATCGGCTGACATGACGCGGTACCTAGCTGGGTACGCGTGTTAGTGCATTTGCCCTTGTGTTACAAACAACTGACTGCCTCGTTAGTAAAGTGTCATTGAGTTTTTCCATCAGAAATTTCTCAGTACCAGCCCGGAGTCTAGATTTATGCCCGGTTGATGGCAAAAGGGTCTTGAACATAACTGGCGAAATGTGGGTGTTCTATAGGCACACCTCTTTTAACCCTACGGGGTGATGTTATGGTTATGTTATGTATATAAAAACAACGAGCTACGAGTTCGCAAGTGTACCACCATCAAATTATGTCATGTTTCCATGGAAGAAATCTTTTAACTCAAATTAATTTTAACCAAGTAGGTAAGCGTTGCGAAACTCTTGCGCTGTCAAGTCGCACACTGAGGCGAATCCAACTCGAAATAATTCTTGATTTATCGGAAATTGGCCAAAACCAAAAGTAATTGATTTTTAATTGGATTTCGAAGATGCAATTAGCAGTAACAGAACCATTTAAAAACACTTTTCTACTTACTGGCTTTGGAAAAAGCCAGCACTTCCAATGATTAGCAAAAAAGGAGTTTAAAAAATCGATTAAATTCCTCAATAATTAACTGTAAGAATGTCGTCCGTTTCACAGAACACTTAATAATTCACGTCTGCACACACGAACGTCTCCTGAGAATTGTATCACACACTCAATGAAGAATCCACTTCAGTTCACCTCTCTTTGAAAATACAACAAACTGGGGCAATTATCATCAATAACGAAACTAGGGAAAAAACCGGTACTTGATAAATTATACATTTTTTCATTTTGTATCAAAGCTTATACATACAATTAAAACTATGCATAGCTACAGATATACTGTAAACATTAGCATGGCCATGACGCGAACCCATAAGATATTCCCCTTTGTTCGCTAAATTCAATTTTTAGTACGTTTTTTGCAATTTGCAGGTTATATGTTGAACAATGACAATTTCATAAAATATAAATCAATAGGATTATGATATGAACTTAGAGGGTTGTATTGGTGATTTTTATGATTATATATTATTTATTTATAATTCTGTAAATACACACTTGTTACGGTCGCTAATCATATTTTGTTCAACATATAACCTGACATTGACTTGCAAGTTGCAAAAAACGTAAGAAAATTTTAATTTCGCGGGCAATCTGGCGCTTCTCCTTTAACGCGCCTAAAGAAATTTTCATTTAAAAAATTAAAGTTAAAAAAATGCTAAACTCGTTTGCCTGTGATATAATTTGGCAACGACTTTAATACTAAACAACTTACCAATATAAATTCCGAAAAGTATTATATTTGCTGAAAAATCGTTGAAAAATAAATCGTCTGGTGTAACTGGAAAATCTACCGACTATATACAGTACAAGTCATACATTATTTGGTTTTCCTTAAAATATTGCAGAGTAGAAAAAGATTAACGGAGATATCTAATTCCGTTGAGTATCATCTAGATTTAGTAATATGTATTCTAGCTGTGTGACTACCGAGATGAAGTGATATATATACAGGGTTATTGGTAAAACACCATCAACCTCTTAAGGGGTCATTGTACTCATCACTATGAACAATTTTTATTATGGGACCAAATATGAAATCGTGAAAAAAAAATCAGCTGGTCCCTACATTTTGACGAGTTCTGCAAACATAAATGTAGGGAACAGTTGATTTTTTTTATTTAGGCTTATCAGTGCGGTGTTATTGATATTATATGAATAATATCCTAACCATGGGTGTCTGTGTAACAACCCGCGGACATAACGGAATGAGGTATCTCCATTTATCTGTTCAGCTAGCGTTTTACGTTAAAGTGGACTCTATTTAGACACCGTAGAGTACATAATTAAATGTGCAACTCACTTATGCTATTTGGTTCCGTCGAGAACAGACCTTGCCCTGACCTTCACGCTACTTATTAGAGTAATTATCAATTGATAATATTGGAACAAGTGCTTCTGCTACAATTATTGAATACTACATATTCCGTTTCTTATAATGAATACTGCAAATTCATTTGTAGTTAGCGGATTGAGCATTTTTGAGAATAATTATTGTTTACAAAATTATCTCTAACATGTTTGACGGCGATTGTACCCAAGACCAAATTACAGACAATAGTGAATTAAGATTGTAATTAAAATCTCCTGATTGGTGAATGGCACAATGACATGCAGCCTAATTGGGTACTTGTCTAGCGTGTGTATTCCTGTATTATATTATACCTACTGTACTATTGTTTAGGTCCTCAATCCAAAACGTATCTTGTTTAATTCTATTTTCCCGATAAATTTAATTTGTCCCAAAATAAAGTCACCTTGTTCACAATAAGCTGGCATTATTGGATTCATTCCAAATGTTTTGTATCAGAAAACATTGTGGTTTCTTTTCATAAAGTGCATCACTATGAGATTGGCTAAAATCATAATTAATCTAGACTGGATATAAAGTTATTTCATTTTATAATTTAATATATATTATAAGTTTGTTTAAATAATTATTTGTATTACACACGCAGCTCAAAGTTTGTTTGCCCAAATATAAACACGCTTCACCTGAAAATATCATACTTCAAATAATTTTTAACATTCTCTCTCATTTCTCTCCAGTTTTTTTTATTTTGCTATTAATTTTTATACCAATTTTTTTAATATTCTGCCAATCAGTATTATGTATTACTATCTGTGCCTCGCGGTTTTACCCGCCGCACCGTTTAATTTAAAAGAGATCTTGATTACTATTTGTAAATTAAATACTTCCTTTTCGCTTAACTATCTTTCGGACTTTTTTTTTCTTTTTGCTCGGCTCCTAAGGGTCGTAGCGTGATGTTAAATAGCCTATAACCTTTCTCAAGAATTGGTCTATCAAATGCAAAGAATATTTCAAATCCAACTGGTATTTTCAGAGATTAGCGCGTTCAAACAAAAAAAAACAAACAAACTTTTTTGCTTTAATAAATTAGTATGGATAACTCGAGGTCTCGAAGACTAACCATAGCAATTTACCCTATTTTCATAGTCTTAACAGTTTCCGAGGCGATTCCTCTTCATGATTACACGGTCGATTCTCTATTCTTTGCTAATTGTCAATAGTAAACCAAACGAACAAAACTTGATGCGCGCCATTTTTTGACACTAACGTGTCTGTGACGTTCGTTCACAGTGTACACTGTTTGAGTACAATCGTTAACTTAAGGGACGCACATAACCGCGTTAATTCCGTCTAATTACAATTTATACACGGATTTGTTGACTCGTCTGGGATAAATTAACTTGCCTCGTTTCTTGCGAAGCACTGACAGGCGTGTCAAGCTGTCAAACGTTAATTAATATTCAACACACGTCAGACACAGTCCGTACTGAGCGAGATTCATTGTTACCATCACATATTCTATAACTCACCTTTGTAGGTAACCATTATTATACAAGGAAAGTCTTATGAATATCAACATCTACCTCATATGAGTGAAACAGTTTTAAACTAATCCTCTTGGAGGTATAACATGGCGATTAAATATAATATCACAGGGTTGTAACTAACCCTTTAGTTCATACAAAAGTTTCTTCGCGGGCTTCGGACGTGTGTGGTAAGCAGGCGTCAGGCCATGACCAGTCCTAGCTGGAGCGGCCCTCGGAGACGCTGTCCAGGTCGGTGGAAGCCCTGGCTGTGGGCTAGCTGATGGACGAACTGCTGGAGGTGGATATCGTCTCGCGGCCCAGTTCCGCCGCCATGATGGCTAGCGTGAGCTCCTTGCGGGCTTTCTGCACCACCCACACCATCAACGTTATGCCGATCAGGATCTGGAATTGAATATTTTTCATTTTAGTAAGAAAAAATCGGTAACATCGGTCGGGGTTCTCAGTAGTACCCCGGAGTCTGAATTTGTGCCCGGTTGATGGAAATAGGCTCGCCCCCTGTTACGTGGGACTTGGACATAACAGGGGAAATGTGGGTGTAGGTACTACTTATAGTACACCTCTGCACACCCTTCGGATATACAAGCGTGAAGTTATGTTTTGTGTGTGTGTAAAAAATCGGTGCAGTCAATAGATACTTAGGCTCGTACGCAAAACTCGGTTCAGTCAATAGTTACTTAGTCCCGTACGCAATAATCGGTTCAGTCAATAGTTACTTAGTCCCGTACGCAATAATCGGTTCAGTCAATAGTTACTTAGTCCCGTATGCAATAATCGGTTCAGTCAATAGTTACTTAGACCCGTACGCAATAATCGGTTCAGTCAATAGTTACTTAGACCCGTACGCAATAATCGGTTCAGTCAATAGTTACTTAGTCCCGTACGCAATAATCGGTTCAGTCAATAGTTACTTAGTCCCGTACGCAATAATCGGTTCAGTCAATAGTTACTTAGTCCCGTACGCAATAATCGGTTCAGTCAATAGTTACTTAGTCCCGTGCGCAATAATCGGTTCAGTCAATAGTTACTTAGTCCCGTACGCAATAATCGGTTCAGTCAATAGTTACTTAGTCTCGTACGCAATAATCGGTTCAGTCAATAGATAATTAGTCCCGTACGCAAAAATCTATTCAGTCAATAGATAATTAGTCCCGTACGCAAAAATCGCTCTTGGACGTCGTGTTGCGGACACCAGCCCGTTGTACTATACTGCTAGATATTTTATCAAACGGAACTTGATTTTCCCAGACGCTACAACAAAGGAAAGAACAAACATACTCGTATATCTATCTATACAGGATGTCGCAGAAAACAACGTCAAGCCGGAAACAGGTGATATACATTGTCGTGACAGTTATCAGAAAAATATTTTAAAAAATCTTTCGTCATGTACTTACTTTCAAATTATAAGCATCAAAAAATAAATCAGAAAAACTGACACCCTGTGATGATCTTTCAAGTCCTGTGACCATAAATAATAACAATAAAGTTCATATTTCTCAGGACACTTCAAAATGACTGGACCGATTTGACTATTTTTTATTTTAAAATGTTCGTAATAGTCCGAGTCAGGTTCTTACGGAAAGAAAAAAAAATAAAAGTTGTCGGGAAAATTCGAGAAAACTGAAAGTGCATTTTCAATGGGAATTTTGTATCAATTATTGAAATTTGGACAGGGCGATATCTGTCGGGTCAGCTTGTTCTAAATAAAATCGTCCTCGTTTATGTCTCTTATGTAACAAACAACCCTTCTAAACTGGCTAAGCTAATACATATTAAAGGCAAGGCAAGTCAACTAAAGGCGAAGGGCGACTTAAGACTCAAACATAATTATGTAAGAACTGCACGCAACCCCTTGGTTGGATTCATGAATATTATTATACTGATGGTAACCTACTTTTAAGGCCTTCGCACCAACGCGGAGCAAAGTAGATAAGAGTACCTAACATTTCGGCAGTTATGTTTGATATCCATATAATAGGCGAGCCTATTGCTAGCAACCGAGCACTTATTCACTCCCGGCTGCTACTGAGAAAGCGTAAACTCTAAAAGTCGGTGGAATTCTGTGCTAAGAAAATATGATACGGGGTACCTTAGCGCTTCCCCCAAGAATTATCCAAAATTAATGTCAGGGTAGTATAGGCATACGACGCGCGACACTTCTACCACTTCAATCCAACAACGGCCCGCATGCCTCCCATAGGTAAGCCCCAACGTCTTTGTGAAACTTAAATGTGGTAAATCCGACCGTTTATTAACAACTTATCGCTAGTATTAACTCATTTGTGATTTAAAAATTGTCAATTGTTTCCTAATTTTATTTTAAGAATTACTTTTCAACTTTTTTCTGTGACCTGCAGGGTCCGTATTTTTATCTTAGCTTTAAGGCATTGTAACACCTTGAAACATTATGAGTACCGGTGAAATTTCTTGCCCATTCTTCTCCATACGAAACTACCTTATGGAAGGGGCGACTAGAATCAATTCAATTTTATTATAAATTTTACGTTCAAAAGTGCCTTTTATATGCATATTTGAAATAAATGCTATGACTTTAAGTTTGTGGAATGCAAATAAATATATCCAAATGAACTGTATACTTTTACGACACATGAACGACTAGTGAACGCGGAGTTGATGAATTGTTGATGCTGATCAGAAGGTTGTTGTGGGTTCGAGTACTGCGAGTTGATATGGTGAGCGAAGGTCTTTATTAGTACAAAGTACAGAATCATATGAGGATGTGAACCGACCTAGAAAAAAACCCGTGTACGTATGAGTCGCATAATAAAACAACGAGGAAAAAGGCCGGGTAGGGCCGCCTTTCAGTAATTTTCCTTCATCGAAAGGTGAGGAGAAGTAACGATAATACTTTCAAAAGCCCGCAGGCATTAACTTTCAGCAATAATAAAGTAAGAAACATCAGATATATATACACGGTGACATTTGAATCACAGTTTTGCTAGAACAAACGTTGTTTAGACCATGGTCTACTACCATTCTACAGTATCAAATATGTTATTAAAACAATCTAATCTAGGAGTTCTCAAATTAGTCTTATGTTGCTCAAACGTGTAATAATGTTTGAAACATTAACCGTAACATCAAATTACTCATCACGGTAGCGATATTGCATCCAAGACGCGAGCGCCGCCGCGCGTCGCAGCCGCAGTGTCTGTGTTGTAGGGCGTAACGATAATCCCGATATTTTTAATATTGCCTTTTTTGCGTTTTTTTTTGAAAACCAATGACGTTTTTTTTTTCTATTGGATGCTATAGAATGGTTGTAGACCATGGTCTACCAACGTTTGTTCTAGCAAAACTGTGATTCAAATGTCACCGTGTATAAGAAAGATAAAAATACAGATAGATAAAAGAAATAAATAAAACGTGCGAAGCCATAACAAAAAAAAAAAACAGAAATAAATGTATTTTTATTATCTGCCAAGCCTTTTCCCAACTATGTTGGGGTCGGCTTCCAGTCTTACCGGATGAAGCTGAATACCAGTATTACATATGGAACTACTGCCTATCTGATCACCATAACTCAGTTACTGGGTAACACGATACCCCTTGGTAAGACTGGTTATTAGGCTTTTGGGTTTCTGACTACCCGAAACGACTGTCAAAGATCTACGGATGACAGCCGGGACCAACGGCTCAACATGCTTTCCGAGGCACGGAGGAGTCTCTTGACTGAATGCCGCAGAGACGTTTCCGGGCTAAAATCATACTTACAGGCTTACAGCCATGGTGATCGTTCATCGATAGAAGGTCGATCGAAGGCTTCTCAATGTGTTAACGAGCCTCAAGCATCAATCGTCCAAGCTATTACATTATTAGACGATGATCAATTGCATCGATGTGAAGTCGATGACGCTATAGAGGTATGAGGAACAGGGTTTAAAGTTCACTCATACCCATAGTAAAGGAAGGATCCTCCGACCAGACGGGTGTCGTGTCTGGTGGGCAACTGCCCGACGATAGATGTTGGGACGTTGTATAATATGCTAGTTGCGCGGTAAACTCTGCTTGCGCAATGTAAATACCGCTACAACGCATTTGTGTAAAAAAAACCTTTTCTTTTCATAGCGTGACGTCAAAATCCAAGATCCTATGTAAGTATCATACTATTTTTCCTTTAGTGCCGCATAAAATATCTTAACGGACTGAACCTAACAAGGTTTTATTTAAATAAATAACTTCGCAAAGAAAATCAATATAGTTATCTTGAGTTATACAAATAGATTCTTATCATGGTGCGTACTGAGTAGTATTAAGGCTCCTCTAAATAGGTGCGACACGCGACGCGAATCGCACACGACACAAAGGCACCGCCTGTCGCGCGACAAGCGGTGCGTTTGTGTCGCGTGCGAAAGAGCCTTTACACAATACGGCAATGAAAGAAAATTAGCAATTATTGCATATCACTTCCTATGCTGATGATCACTGATAACATAACATGCTACTCACTATTATGCACAATGCAGTAACGTAACGTAGTATGTGTAGTACTTACCTACATATATTATTCCAATGAGAAGTAATTTAATAATTCGCCATTTAAGCATTGGATCACACTATGGTTTTGTCGGCAGTAAAAAAAAACAGTTATAGGGTTCATATATATATTTGGTCAGCTTGATGGAGTGGCAACATTTACATAAATTGAATAACCGGATACGCACTTTATTATTAAAATGCATGATACTACTACCCCACTAATTACTGTTGACGAATTAACGATATGCTTTCTGATAATTGACTACTTGAACTACTTCTTGTAAGAAGTCTCCTTGGTAACTTCGCAGAAACTAGATATGAGGAAGAAAGGGAACAATTTTGTACTAGTGCTAGCTCATCTTTGCCTGTGTTATGGAAATACTAGCTGTTTCCCGCGACTTCGTCTGCGATCCAGAATGAAAGGTACCCTATGTCCTTACCCAGGTCATGGTCTATCTGTGTGCCAAATTTCATCCAAATCCGTTCAGCAGTTTTAGCGTGAAGGCGTAATAAACAAACGAACAAACCTACTTTCGCATTTATAATATTAGTAAGGATCATAAATCGGCCAAGAGAGATGAACTTCAAGAAGAGAGGATCTCTCAGGTCTACCAGGCCACAAGATCACCAAGTCTTCAGTCTATGCTTGTTTACACACAGTTCTCTCTTGGTCCTATCTGCATGAAGAGCTTAAGCTAATTCTAGAATTTCAGGATACATTCCAAGCCCACCTGCCCAAACGAATACAAATATTTTCACTAACTTTTCCTAGTTCACATTATACAGGGTGTTTGGAAGGGAGCTGTACATACGCCTAGGGTAGAAACTAGGGATAGTCTGCTACCTACCCCCGCCCATTATATTGACCTTGGCCTCAAGGTTTTTTTTTAATTTATTTTTATTTTTTATTTGACTTTTTTGTGATTTTTTGACTAAAACTACCTGTAGCTCAAAATCTATCCATGGGACCGGTCGGCTAATGGTCTTGTTTTAATCGTTAGAGTCTTAGGGTCCTGCAAAAAATTATTTTACACCAGAAAATTGTGGAGAAGAAAAGTTATGGGGCCTGAAGTACCGTAGTAAGGTAAAGAAATAATTTTAAGGTAAGGTAGTAAGGTAAAAAAAACCTTGAGGCCAAGGTCAATATAATGGGCGGGGGTAGGTAGCAGACTATCCCTAGTTTCTACCCTAGGCGTATGTACAGCTCCCTTCCAAACACCCTGTATATACATTTGCAAGGTCTCTACAAACAAATTTCGCGTTTGCGTTAGATAGTTATCGACAAAGCGATAAGAGTCAAGTGTTTCTGTCGATTCGCCGCAGTCATACGCTGGCGATAACGTATGTTAACAGTCATAAATTAGTTACTTAAGATTACCATGACTTTGTCAAGATTCTTGGTTCAAGATTTAGCACATATGAACGAAAGCGAAAACGGATATCACGAATGCTATGTCACATCATACATACTTCGCGCCTCGCCTGGGCGATTACAGAAAGTGACAAAAATGTTGGAAAGCAAGTTTTTCAGTTTCGATTTTTGCAATGTTTTTTACTGTTTATTGTATGAACCAATTTGGATTCGACCAATGATTGTCACTCGTTATAAATGCTGGACAAGGAGACGTATATGGAGTGGTGACCAACATTCAGTAAGAGGCACCATAATGAAAACGAATAGTGTCATCACTACACCCCGAGTTGGAAACGAAGGATAAGACAAACGTTCTCGTCAGCGTAATGCTCTTTTTCGTACTATAATCGTTATACGATTAACCTTTTCACATGTCAGGGTCAGCTGATCAGATTCCAGTCATCCAAGAGACGAATGGAGTATTTTATAGGCGGTAGATCTTTCTATAGTTGATGTAGTTGTAGGTTAATACCTACAACTACATCAACTATAGAAAGACAACTAAAGAAAGGTAAACTTTGACACTGTGCAGGGAAAACCATGCATGTAATGGTTTTTGGTATCATACATAAGAGGCTCCATACCAAATTGACAACAACGATAAAATTATAAACCAGGAAAACGTACCGAGCGGAGCGGACCGAGAAATCGTCAGTTCGCTGATGACATTGACTCAAATTCAAGACCTGAGCCCTAGTGATATAAATAGTACCCGATTCTGCGTTGCAAGTTCACGCTAGATCTTTATCAATACACTAAACTTTATAAATATCAATACTGTTACGAACAACATGTTTGTGTGAATCAGAAATTCCACGTAGTTATTTATATCTGATTCCTTACACAAAAATGTTTTTCCTAACTATCGTCAGTCAGTACTTACTTATGATAATGTGGGATTATACATAATCAGCCTATAATGTTCCCACTGCTGGGACACAGGCCGCCTCTCCGCGAGCGGGAGTAGGCCGTAATCCACCACGCAAATCCAGTGCATGTTGGTGGATTTTACATGCCTTCGAAATTTCGGTTCTAGGACACGCCGGTTTCCTCACGGTGTTTTCCTTCACCATTTTGAGAGCGATGAAATAATTTACGCAAAGTAAAGTGCCTGCTTGGGATCGAACCCACGACCTACAACTCTTAAGTGACGGCCATTACTACTGGGCCACCACTGCTCAATGTGGGATCGTCTCACGCGAAAAATTGTTGCAGCTGTTGGTTCTCCTATTTATAAATAAATAAATAAAGTTGCTATTTAACAGCTGCATTACAAAGTGAATGACGAATATTGAGATACAAAGTACATATTCATTGTTTTGCGAATACTCCATAGCATATGCATAATCAGCCTATAATGTTCCCACTGCTGGGACACAAGCACGTGTCATAGGCCTCCTCTCTTTGGCGGGGAGTGGGGTGTAATCCACCACGCAGACCCTGTGCGGTTTGTTAGATGTCACAAGTCTTCGAATTTTGGTTCTAAAAGACGCCGGTTTCCTCACACTGAGAATACTGCATTATGGGAAATTATATCAATTTTAATTTATTATTTAATCACTATTTACTGTAGTGGTCACCATAATTGCCACGTAAAGCAGTACATATTTACACGTTAACGAGACGCGTTACACAGGTGTGTGTACGTGTTGCAGCCTGCCTTAACGTAACCTGCGAGTTGCAGGTTACGTTAAAGAGAGCAGTGGTGGCCGAGTGGCAACAACTGCGACTTACGAGTTGTAGGTCACAGGTTCGAACCCAGACAGGCGGCTTTACTTTGTGTAAATTATTTCATCACCACTGCTCTCAAAACGGTGAAGGAAAACATCGTGAGGAAACCGGCATGTCCTAGAGCCAAAAATTCGAAGACATGTGACATCTACCAACTCGCACTGGGCCCGCGTGGTGGATTACGGCCCACTCCCTCTCACAGAGAGGAGGCCTGTGTCCCAGCAGTGGGAACATTATCGGCTGATTATGATGATGATGATAGTGATTAAGTAATTTTGGAACGAGAGTTCCGACATAGGTTGATGATATATGCGAATTGGCAATTTTGTTACATGAGATATTATGATATAATGATATTGCCAAATCTCAACCTTTCCAAACCGATAACTTTTTGCGACATCACACGGTAAGATAGAACCTTGTCATTTTACAAAGGACAAACCTAAATAACATCTACGAATGCATGTGTAGTATTAAATCAACCCTTCTGTGGTTCTTGTAGACACCTAGCATATTCTGGTCATAATTTATTCAATGCTGACCTTCGCGGCTCACCTTTGGCCAGATATAGCTCCCCTGTTCCGATAAGTACACCTATCACTTCTAAGAGTTGGGGTTACCTATATGTGTACGAGGTAGTAGGTTATATTTATTTATAGACTGATGCAGTTATATTATAAGGTCAACTGTAGTATTGTTACGGAAATACCGGTCGCCAAGCACCGTTTTAATGAGTATGGGTACTGGTGTAATTTCAGCTTTATTTCTGGGATGGCAATGCAAATGATATATGGTATTTATTCAATATTAAGTATGTCCGCTCTGACGTCGGACATACAGGAAGAGGCTCCCTGGTGCATGCTGTTTGCTGATGACATTGTGCTGATTGCCGAGAGCGGTCTAGAGGTCCAGAACAGATTGGAGATGTGGTGGCAAAGACTGGAGAATGTTGGCCTGAAACTTAGCAGAACCAAAACAGAGTACTTGTTCTGCGATTTTGGCGGTCTCTCCAGTCCTGTGCCTGTTACTCTTGCTGGAACGCCCATACCAATCTGTTCCGACTTCCGGTACCTCGGGTCGCTTGTCCAAGGAGATGGCGATGTAGACCGGGACATAACACACCGGATCAACTCAGGATGGATGAAATGGCGACAGGTCACTGGAACAACTTGTGACCCACAGATGCCCCTCAAGTTAAAGGGGAAAATATACAAATCTGTGATTAGACCTGTCGTATTGTATGGATCGGAATGCTGGGCTGTGAAGAAGATGGATGAAAAACGATTACATGTAGCGGAGATGAGGATGTTGAGATGGATGTGTGGAGTGACAAGAATGGATAAAGTAAGGAATGAGTATATAAGAGGAAGTTTGAATGTAGCGCCTGTGACAGAAAAAGTGAAAGGGAATCGACTGTCTTGGTATGGACATGTGATGAGGAGGGATGACACTCATGTGACTAAGAGAGTGATGGGTATGAATGTTGATGGAGGGAGAGGAAGAGGACGGCCAAAGAAAAGATGGATGGATTGTGTGAGAAATGATATGAGTGAAAAGGGAGTAGATGATGCCTTGACGTCTAACAGGGGAGAATGGAAGAAGAAAACGTGTTGCGCCGACCCCAAGTAAAATGGGATAAGGGCAGGAAGATGATGATTCAATATTAAATATATGTTTTTTAACGACTACTCTGAGAAGAAAGACCGAAAGAAACTCACATCTGCTATGCTTTTGGTATTGCAGATGTCCATAGGTGGCGAGGTCCACCATCGGAGACCTCTTACCGTCAATAGGGTGATTGGCTTGTTTGCATTGAGAGCAATGGTGGCCCAGTGGTAACGGCCCCGACTTACGAGTTGTAGGTCGTGGGTTGGAAGTGGAACCAAGACAGGAGCTATGCTTTGAATAATTTATTTCATCACCACTGATCTCAAAAACGGTGAAGGAAACATCGTGAGGTAACCGGCAGGTCCTAGAACCAAAAAATCGAAGACACATGACAACTACCAATCCGCACTGGGCCCGCGTGGTGGATTACAGCCCATTACCTCTCACAGAGAGGAGGCCTGTGTCCCAGCAGTGGCAACGTTATAGACTGATTATGCATTGTTTTGTTTGCCATCCATTATCATCAAAAACTTCCTCCACATAATAAACGAGCATCAACAGTACTAAGGAAGATTCGGAAAGATTCATCATCAGTAAAAGACAATTACCTTATTACCTAAGTACTTATTTTTTCAATATGACAACTGTATAGTACAGTATTACTTTGTGGAAATAGGGCGAGTTCTTTCTTACAATATCTTCTTTTCATCCGCTAGTTACAACCCTGCCGTGGATGTTGAAGAAGACTGCTCAAGAATATCGTCAAGAGAAAAAGTGCAACCTTTAAACCAAAACTGCAACCAAACCATATATACCAAAGGTAATTGAAATTATGTTTATTTCTGTAAGTAAATCTTATAAGACACTTTCACACCTTCATTTTATTTTTTTCATTATTTTAAAACTAGATGGCGCCGGCATTTCCTAGCTGATTGATCAGTAAGAAGAAATTCAGAAACAAACTCAGAGGTTATGGTCTCTTTTAAAGTCGAAACATTATATTTTTAAGATATTTGAAGAAGTCAAACGTGGTGGTTATCGCGAATTCCTCTCTGAGAATTCATTGCTTTTGGAAAGCCAACGTCATGATTCCTCTTATGATTTATGTCTTGGGAGGGTGATGTGTTTTAGTAGCCCAGTTCAAACGGCAGATATCTCTACTGCGTTTATGTGCGATAAAATAACGTTTGATATCAATTTAAATTGTTACGCAATAAACTAGCGGACATGGAGGGGCCTGTTTATATGCCCCTAGTTCCTTATTGCGTTTATGATAGCACATAGCAGTGATAAATTGTGACGTCATAACTTAGGTGCATCCCCGGTCGTCAATATGAGACAACGTCCAATGTTGGGACTCAGGCTCCATTTTGGGCCGTATTCTACCACGCAAGCCCAGTGCAGGTTGGAGGATGTCACATGGCTTGGAATTATAGGTTCTAGGACATCTCTCATCTCCGCACGATGTATTTTTTGTCTCCGCCTAGTTCTGCGTAAACTTTCTTTAAAAAACAAACTTATCTTTAACTCTGGCCTTCACGCTTGTCTTGTTACGTAACGCTAATGAGTTAAAAGATAGTACTTATCCAAGAAAAGATATCTAACACGCAGGAAGTCAGATAAAATGTTTGAATTACAATATTTATCTACACTGCCATTGGAGTTGGAAAATCTGAATTTTAAACTAGAAACGGTGGAACGTAGTCGGATTTAAAAATAAAACGCAAGACAAAGTATTTTTCTATACCTACGTACAGTCTCGAACAAAAACCGCGTTTATTTACATGTCTACATTGTCTGAAGTCGAAGCAGGTATATGAAATAGCTATTTTTGAACAGGCATTGTGTACGCGTGGCTTATTTGACACAAGTTGTCCCTTGCTGTTTTAACCTAGACCTCGTTGGATAGAACAAACATGTTAAAGAATAACAAGGTCTTGGTTATAGGTAGGTAGACCACCTGAGTACTTACTTATGTCGACTTATAGGACTTATAGTTAGAGCAGCCATTTAAAAATCATTGAAATTTAGGACATTTTTTGCGTTAAACTGCTAGATTAGTTCACGTATCTATAAGTACCTTTTTTAGAGAAGGTTCAGACAAGGAAAGAGACTCATAGTATTATTGTTTTTTTTCTTCTTGCGCCTTTTTTTACCCATCTAGCGTTACTCGGACTAATCGAGCAGACTTTCCGGGGGTTTGGGAGGTATCAAATACGCTGTGTCGTTTTCAACAGTACTCGGCCTTGCAGGAGGACATCGGTGCGAATCTTACCTCCTCTGGAAAGGGGAAAATACTCGGGCTTCCCCACGTAAAATGTCAGAAACTTACGAAGGTTACCAGCGTAAGGCGCTTGTATGATCAAATAAAAGATAAATCGTACACAGTACAACTAAGTACCACAATGCTACACAATAATCTCAGTCGTGACCGTCCGGGAATAACCCAAGACCAATAACTATACAGGAAATATAACAACATCAAGCAAAGATCTTGATACGTTGCAGAACTTTCCATTTCTACCGGTATCGATACGAAAGCTCTACATAATTATCTTAAAATGGAACGCAGCACTTCATGACGTCATAAAGAAGTTCTGGAACTTTACACAGAACGTTGCACCATAAGTAATTGCATTAAAGTAGCAGTGTGCGTTCCTTTTGATTATTTATACGATATTTATGTATGTATAGGAAAACATAGAAGTACTAAAATATTGATGTACAAACATAGGCAACGACACAAACGTGTACCTACCTAATTCAATTAGTGGTCACGAACTCATGAACGATGCGCTCGCGCAAATAAATGAAGACACTGCTTACCTTACAGATAATATGTATATTGTTTTGGCACAGGTATTTATCGGTCTTCATTTTATTAAGCCTCATATTCAACAGACGCACGTATATTGTCTGCCCCAAAAGGAAGAATTTGACTGAATTTCTAGTTAGCCATTCTCGTCATCATCTGATAATGAACTTCTTAGATCGAGAATGGAACTCTTCAGCTTATGACAGCTACCTACTTTTGGAAATTTGCTACAATAAAGGGGGCCTTTTAGAAAGCACTTAATAATTATCTGACACACAAACACGATATATCCAGTGATATGGGACTCGTGCAGGACAATTTCTGGTACGTCATTTTCGTCAACATCTGATAAAGAACTTCGAAAATCGAGAATAGAACACTTCAGCTTATGATAATCATTTTTGGGAATTTGTTACATTAAGTGGGCCTCACCTGACACACAAACACGATGTATCCAGTGACATGGGACTCGTGCAGAACATCGTGCATCGACCGCAGCGTAGAGCCGAGGTACACGTTGATCATCTGCGCTGGCAGCAGACCCAGCATCGTGGCCAAGTGGTAGCCGCAGCCTCGGACGTCGCTTACCTGGAGAAAAAATTATAAATCATGATTTTATTTCAAGTCGGTTTGTACAAACGCTTTCACACGTCAGTAATATTTTAATAAAAACTAGATGAGGTCGGCGTCTCCTAGCCGACTACTCTGAGAAGAAACACCGAAACAAACCTAGACGTTGAGGTCAGTCTCTCTTAAAAGTCCCAGACATAAACGATTTTAATTCTGTAAGTAGGTTTGAACAAACACTTTTACACGTCAATCGTATTTTAAAAACTAGATGAGGTCGGATTTGCTATCTGACTACTCTGAGAAGAAAGGCCGAAACAAACTCAGAGGTCACAGTTTCTTTTAAAGTCCAGACAAAATCTTGGTCAGATCATGTGAAGCCTATGTAGATCGGTGTCTGAAATGCTCTGATGAGGAAAGAACCACACAGATTTGAGTGACACACTTGTCAGTAAATGCGTAGCTCAACTTAGAGCTTAAGGAACTCAACGACTCGACGAACAATACCAAAACGAAACAAAACATTACGAGAAAGATGATAATTTTGATTTAGTGGAGAAAGATTAGTCAGTCATCTAGATAGACCCTTTTTGAGTAGAAGACTCATATCTTTCTTTACAACGAAAATTAAAAATTACATACCAGGGAGAACAATGGTCGAATGAAAATATGTCGTGAGTGAACCCGGGGGTATTTTCGCGAGCAAAATTAAGATTTAACAATTAGAACTGTCTGTGGGGTTCTACGAAGAAAATCTGATTAAAATCAGGTCGGAATAGAAATCCTACAACTGCTTTGAAAATGTGAGTTAAGTAAATGAACTGCCGTAAGACATTAAATGCATTCCCAAATAATGCCCATTTTCATAAATTACTGACTATCATTATGAAATCTCGTCCATATTTTCAGTACAATTTGCGTGCAGTGAATACATTAAACTTATGTTAAGCAATGTAGATGTGGAACACGTCAATCCTATTACCATTTGTCAAGCAAGATAATAAAGTTGTGTGCGGTTGAAGGCAAATGTGTACAATCATATTTTAGTGGCTAAGCATTTGCTAAGCATGGCGTCACGACAGGCAGGTAGATTGCTTTGAAAATTGACGCCATACCTACGGCGCGGCGCCTAGTAAATTAAACAACAATTTTCGCGTAGGGATTTAGAATAAACCTTAGTATACATGCGAACACGCAATATAGCCCCATACTATGGTAATCTTTAAATATTTTTATACGTATGAATCACGTCATTGCGCGAATCAGCAGGGTATTTTTTTTGTAAATGCGTTATTTTTAACAGGAATGCTTTTTGAGACAGTAAATACCAGTGGGACAATCATTAAAAAGCAAGATTCATCGATTGTTTTTCTAAGATAAACAAGTTGACCGATCTATGGTGGCCTTGACGACGCCGCGCCGGACGCACGTATGTGTCCAAGTAGGCCAATTACCGGCCGTCTGAAAGTCGGTGTAGTGGAAAAATTCCTGTGAACACGTCCGACTTCTTTATCACATCAGTAGTAATGGAACACAATAATTTATCTTCCCAACGAGTTCCATAAATATTTAACGTGACGAGACGATATTCCGAACGTCCTCGAACGATCGCCTATCCGATATTGAAATTATATTTTTAGAATATTACTGTACCGTTGTAATGAAATTGCTAACGGAATGTAAATACTCCTTGATGTAAAGTAAACGTTTTATGTGCTCTGAAGCTCTGGTGCCTGGTATATTTGGGTTGGCCGGCGAAATGTTTACAGCAAAACTCCTAAAATATGGATGCTCTATATTACGAATTTCGATGCAGCTAAAAACACTGCTTTGAAATGAGTTTATCACGATGCCGTATCATTATACGCTGCCGTTTTTTCCTCAAGCAATTTATTAATAAATAGATTCGCACTAGTGTCTGACCGCTTTATGTACGCTACTGCAAAATCGAAGCAACGAATGATACATTGAAACGGAATCTTGAACAGCAACAATGTTTGCCCTTTGTCGGAGATGACACCAAATGTGCCCGATATTTTTACGACAGACTGAGACCATATAAAAAGACTGCGCAGATCTATATGTAGTTTTCAAATAATACATGTAAATACGCTTGGCGGAGGACCAAGAAACATGGCGACAAAAGTTTACTGCCCTGCACCAGATAAAAACAGGTTTCAGTTAAGATAAGAGCGGTTGATATCTTGGACATTACACCACTTACAGCAGTAGGAGTAGCTACATGATAAGGAGGTAAGCTGTTGACTGACGTTTTAAATTGGATATGAAGGTAGTCCCAATCTGAAAAGTATGTGTGTGCGTAAAGCAACAACTCAAGTTATTGAAATCTTAATTGCGTATCAAAGTTAATACCTATAATAAATCATTTGTGATAAGCGTATTGACTGTTGACGTTGGATTACCTACTTCGATCAAGTTGTGGCATTTTTTTTTCAAAATTCGCCCCCAAGGTTTTCCGGGATAACCATTTTAGCATTTATGCTAGCCAGCTTTGGCCTTTTGGTCATTGGTTCATCCAAATTATTTTCTGGCGCAAGATGGACTAGATTTAGATACTAAATGATGGAGTTTGATGGGCAAGCCACGTAACGTGTGACCAAGTTCTATATTAATAGCTACTATTTGTTTATTGATGAGACCAGACAATGACGACGCTGTAATAAAAACTGATGACCGTTATAGAATATTAACGCTTCGAGACATTGGTCACTGGATACCTTTGTAATATTCCAAGTTCATGAAGCACTTTGTCCAATAACGTTCTTATGAATTACAAGTATTGTCTACAAATAGAAGTGGGTTTAACTTAATTATAAGCCATGGGCTATAAGTCGTGGAAAGTAACATTACACCACTTTCCGTGAACAATCATGAGTCCAGAATCATGGTAGGCGTTTAAGGGCAAGTGGGGCTATGAAAGTCTCGTCAACCAGGGGGCCCTCATTAAGAATCACAGTATGTATTTAGAAATTCGCATTGCTCAGACCGGTTCTTCTAGTTTAAGTATCAGACCAGTCTTGTAAGAAATGCGTCTAATTTTGGCTCGTGGACTACCTTGCGTGGGCGATTCACACAATAACAATCAATACAAACACCACGGCGGCGGTAAATTGTAACGCACACGTAATAGAAAATGTCGCCAGTCAGTCCGACACAGCGGCAGCGGCGCGGCGTGCAGTGAAAGCGAAACGGGCCAAGTAGATGGTTGAGCCGCGATCGTCCTAGATACCACGCCATGAACAATGGCTTAATGTTATCATATTGTGGGTATGTACGATAGTAATGTACGCAATCATAAGTGAGCAATTAACTCAAACTCTTAAGACAATGCACTTTGTGATTAAATGATGTCATCGACGTCTAAGATAATTATATACTCTTACTTTTTTAATCACAACGTATAATAAAATTATATTAATTTGTAACTTTATCTTAATCTGGGACAGAAGTCGCCAAAACGTAAAGCTTCATCGTAGTTGCACCATGCTAGCGACCAACGAAACTCTGGCGGTACACATATTGAAGATGCCAACTAGAACAACGCTGGTCGGTTTTAGGGCTACCGGTGCGAAACAGACCGCAACCTAAGCATGATTAGTGACTGGGTTTGTGTAAGAAAACGGAGATAGGTAGCCGTGAAACAGGCGATGAACCAGTTATATTTTCGCGACTTGGGATAGACCTACAGCAGTATGAAGTGCAATAGGTTGAATTGATTGACTGCCATAGATGAATGAGTAAACAGATCACAGAACAATGTTACTCAGCCAAGTTTGGTTAAAGGAGACTCCAAAACGTTGACAAAAGGTATGTTGAATAAGGTGATTACATTATAAATCGCAGTAGCAGTAGTAGGACGAATTCAAAACAATTCACCTCGGCTTGAGATTTAGACAAGATATTATAGGTACTTACTCTCGGTCAAAATATTTCTTCAACGCCAACAGATTTAATGCTTTAACCTATTTTGTGCGATAGTCTCATAGAATAGCGAAAACATTTGGTGTGATATAACGTGGAAACCAATGCAAGTTACTGCACAAACATGTTTTTAACATAAAGGATGTAATTTGGTACATTTGAATATAGCACAGAAAACTAGTTCAGCGCTGAATCTGTAAACAAGCTATTAACTTTTATCGCTAGTAATTGCGAAGTTTATCATCGCAAGATATTTTAAAACAATTCGTTTGAAACTTTCAATAAGTAAGTAAATGGTATAATCTAATGACAGCTTTTCGTTGGAAAAGTCAGTTTAGAAAATATACTTATACTCGACACTCAGATGTGTTAATGAACTGTTTTGTATAATCTCCATGCAACAAAAATACACAAGCGCCGCGCGCCGCCCGCGCCGCCATGGCGCCGCGCCGGCCGCCGCCCATTTTTCGCCCGGAACCAAAGCAATTTTAATGAAATCTTAAATCTGAATAGCTATATTGAATCAATAGTTGTTGACAGTTTTTCAGAGTACAAGGTCCGAAACTAGGAGAAATCTATTGCAACTACTAACGTAAATGGGACAATTTCCAAATCAAAGAAAGAAAATGCATTTTTAGCCATAAGACAGTGAAACAAAAAACACCTTAAAACAGACACTCGCAGAAGTCACAGATAGTGAAAACCAAAACTTGGAGAAAATAAAACTGCAGCCAATTGACTCGTAGAATAGAATATATTTATTCGCTGTAAAACATGGTATATTGAGGCCTTATTAATAGAATTATGATCCTACGTGTTTGGCCTTGGACTGGCATACAAATATTTAGTCATATTGAGATCTACTTCAGCATAGTGTCTAGTAGAATCACGAGTGATGGGACCTCAACCAGCCTCTGTATCAAAACTGTACTCCGACAGATTTCAGAACATACTGTCATTGTAATAACGAGGTTAATTGCTTGGGGCCATTTAACTCTTCATTCAATTATCTTCGTGTGCATTGCATTCAGAGCACAATATATTTTTTACTTCAAATGATTGTATTTTATGTAAGGGCTGATTTCTCAATAGTCAGATAAATTTTATCCGAGGAATAAATATTGAGGTTTGACAGCTTTTGTATAGAAAATATGTCAAACTGTCAGATTTATTCTTCAGATAAAAGTTACCTATCTGACTATTGAAAAATCAGCACTAAGTAGTTTAATGTTAATAAACTGAAATGATCATTGTAGGTAGGTACCATGTACCATCCTAGTAATACCATAGCTGATGTTGTGGAAAGTGTGGATTAAAAAAACTGTGACAGACGGACAAAAACTGAGCATATAAAGGTTCCGCTTTTAGGTCGAACCCTTAAAATTTAATGTTTGTTTGTTGTCGTTTTAACGCGGCTGAACGAATTTAGATGAAAGGCGAACAGGTAGACTAGATAACTAAGTCCTGTATTCACATTTCGGGTTTTTTTTTTTGCGGGTAGGTTCATGTAGTGGATTCTCAAGGATGTGGGTGAAACCCCAGGCAACAACTAGTGTATACTGTATAAGCTTTGTTATCATAGCAACTAGAAAGGTATTTGTGGTTTAGTAAATATAGAGGTATCTGTATAAAATACTTGTTTGAAATAAAAAATGTACTCGACGAGCAAATAAACATAACGAATTAAATGCGAGGAACGTAAAAACAATGTGTTTCTTTACGAAACTAGATTCTTGTTGGCTTATTATGTGATAATGTGACCGTACACCGAAATTTAGCTAATTAAATTGTAGGTACCTACTACTAAGTCGTCATAGTAGAGATGATAAAAAGTATTTAAGATTAGAGTGTGAGGTCAAAACGAAATATACTTCGAATGTTCTAGACCTCGCCAAGGTAGCTTCATTTTTTCTGTTGATAACAACCAACTGTGATTGGATTACTGATGCGCGTACCAAACTACCAATCATGGTGACTGATTAAAGAAACCTCCCTTCGACCATACATTGTTCAGGAAGGAAAGCTATGGTGATCTTTAACTCTGGTTTTTACCTAAGTACATCAAACAGTGGTTTCCCACGACCGATGTTTTGCGTAAAATTTTCGACTCACCCTAGAAATAGACAGCTGCAGACGTATTTTGTAAAAATCTCATCGTGAATACTTAAGTGAAGTGGGCTGTCATTGGTAATTTGAATTTGGAATGACAGCTCAGTTAGCTTACTTCACATATGTTTTAACGGTAACGGAATAGACCGGCTGGATTAAATAATATACTTCGGGCTAGTGATTTGGAGTACTTAACGACAATACCTAATTATTGTTTGATAGGCATCAGCTACCTACGTAAATCAACTCAAGGTGTCGAAAAAACCAAGATAAGATTGTCCTTAAAACATTAATCACAATTGATATTAAGCAATTGAGTGAGACTAGTTAATTAAAAAATAATTATTTTGTAAAAACATGTTGAGAATGTTAGATTATAAGTTATGTAAATGATCAGTCCTCTTCTCCACATAATTATCTTTCTTTTGCTGTGTCCGACGGGCACCGTGATTGTTTCTTTTGGCAAATATTTACCATCTAAGCCTACATTGTGGAATGCAATAAAGAATTGAGTAGGTATTGAGTATTATTATTTCGGACAGTAAATGTCAAGACACTTTAAAGAAGTCCTCAGTTTGTAAAGATAGCGATTGATAGATTTTCTATATTCAAAAGATCATACGCCTCATTGAGAGTCCTACCTAACATTTATAATCTACTCTTTAAAAGAATAACGTATCGTACGCTCTCTTCCTCTATCCTATCTTGCTGTGCCCGACAGGGTCCACAATGATCCAAAATTATGTATATTTTTATAATGTACCTACCACCTAAGTTCACATTGTGGAATGCAAATAAATATATTGAGTATTGAGTACCTTGCATGAACAATTTCTGCTAAAGCTTCCGAATCGCTGATCATTCACGATCTGTGGCTCGCGAGTCTGATCTCAGTTACACCTCGGAGATTGGAAACGTGCCCAAAAAACTGGCAAAGTCGAATAAAGCGTCTGAATAATAGTGCCCGTTGGATTTACTTTTTGAAGATTAGCTGCTGTTTGTGGCTTTTTGGATGCTGTGAAAGGACACATCATGATAATTAAATCAAAGGTGATCGCAGATCTACTGATCACTGTTTATCAGGCCAGATAATGGACATTCACTTATTTAACAAAAAAAAACACGTCATCTTCCTGCGAGACGTTAAGTAACCCACAGACAACTAGGTATAACTACAGCATATTTTAGCAGCAGTTTTAATGAACAATCCTTTGCTAAGTTTTAGTAACATTTGTTCAGATGTCCACCTTCAGCAGTGGACATTCATCAAGTGTGGAGTAGGTATGTTTAACTGATTTCCCGTGACGTTTCCAACGAATGAAGTCAAGCATGGAATAATAGATGAAAACTGAAGTACATAAATAGCTGCATTTCTATGAAACGTATCGCCGCCAAATGGTGAACATGACGGGTAAATGATAGTGCTAACAAGGAACCAGCTTGATCGTAGGCACAGCTCTAATGTAATCAAAACTAGTTTGTTTGCAGTTCGAGATAATAGAGAAACGTCAGAAACCTGCTCCGATTGCGCGCGGAATTAAACGATTGGACTTCGTTCTTGAAATACATGGGCCATTAATAACGTAGCGGTTTTTTTTTCGAAAGTCAGAGGCAACTCGTGATCTGTGGCTCACGTTGCCTACTCCGTCAAATAATTATAAGCAGAAAATGTTGCACTAAAAAGCAGGTTTTTAAAAATCACTTGATTTCAATTAATTGTTTTGTGCCCCGCAACAAAAACAGAAACCATACAAAAGTTGCGATACAATAAGATGTCTAGAAGAAAGAAAAATGCTGTATGGGTGCATTTGAATGAAAAAAAATCCGTTTGCGGCAATTTTATAAAAGCAGTTTGTAAACGTTGTAATAAAGAATTAATGGACATAGTACCGAGAATAAAATCCCTTGCACCCAGATTCAAGAATGAGAACTCGTCTCTAAAAATAACAAAAAAAATAACTTTTAATTATTTTCCCTTTCTCACAAATAGTGATCAAAATTATCCAAAATTTGGTGATTTCGCGCATAAGCTTTGGTTATGTTTTTTGTTAAAAAAAAGTATGTGAAAATCAACCTATTTTCAGTAAAAGTGATTAAAAACTATAATAAGTGTTTTTTCATAAGCTTTACATCTAAAAACTGAATACCAAATTAATAGCTTTTAAATTATTATTAAAATCAAAAACTGGTTAAAGTCCGATTTAAATCAAATAAATCCTACGTTTTTGTATTTTATTGAAAAGGTCATGGTTTTAATCAACCCTGCTAAAAAGTAAACTGAGGTGATTGAGGATGCAGATGTTTGCATGTGTGGAAGAAATTACGTGAAGGCTTTTTTTTTAAGGTTGGATATCATCAAATAACTTCCACGTGTGAAAGATTGGTGATTGCAATAGCTATTGTTTTATTATAGCTGACAGGCAGAGATGCTGCTGCGAAATTGTTGCCATTAAACTATTTGCTGTCCGTTACGATAATTGTTTGGTGGTTCTCTACTTTTCTTTACTGGTCTTTTTTTCAGGATAATGTGCATAAAATAGTCTACACCAATGATAAATATAATACGTCATTGGTCTACACTGTGAATTGATTGAATTGCGGTTACAGAACGCGTTCGGAAATGATTATGTGCAACTTACGTCGCCGACTAGTGTATGATAAGGGTAACGCACGGTGGGCTGAAAATCGACTTTCATTGACATAAGGATTTCAACTGTTGTGTGTTTTTTTTTCTTGGATATGGCTTTTTGGTCGGTATGAAATATGTATGAGACATTCCATAGAATTTATACGGGCGTGTAGTTATGACAAGCCAAATTCATATTGGCTAGTAGACACAGTCTTTGATGTTACAGCATCTAACCGGTTAATTTCTGTAGGTTTGGCGAGGCACAGGTAGCACGGTGCATTTGATCTAGCTTCAGAAACATACGTCCAAATTTTACCATCGATAAATTATTGTCATCATAATTTGATGACTCACCTTATTACTATTGCATTCAGTAGGGATAAGTTCCCTAATTTCGTCATCCATTTGCCTTTTGTGACTGACGACCACTTCTTCGTTCTCCTTTACAAAAGCGAACTGCACTAGACGACAATAGGTATTTTTGTCATTGTACCAATAGACGACAATTTCGACGCTTCTGGACAGGTTAAATGTGTGTGTAAGTGATTAGCAAAATTACTTTTAGTTAATTAACCTAATTAGAGGGTTATCTACGCTCTACTACTGCGCTCATTAAAATATGTGTTGGACTAGACCTCCTAATTAAGTACTCACTTTCCAGAATAAGATAATAGATTAAACAAATAAACGTTCTGATTCTGAATCTATAATTTGTGTTGTTGAATGGTGGTCATGGTAAGTACATACAAAAGATTACATATCACTAGTCAGCTATTTAATTCTTGTTATTTTGACTTGGTGCTTTAAAACGAGTTGAAAGAGAATTAAAGAAAATATATATTTCTTCATATTTTTTTAACTTCTGCAGTTGAAGACGTTATACGTGGTATGTCAATACCTAAATCATAAATAATTAGTTGCAAAACCTCTTTTATGGATATTACGGTTTAACTCGTGGTTCCAAAGGTACTTAATCGGTTTTTTCACATGAGCTTCATACACATTTTTCGTAAACAATGATAAGTCTCCAAATTATATGCTAAATTAACCATGTGTGAATATTTGAACATAAAAGCCAGATCCATAAAAAAAAAACGACACTTTAAACTGAAATCCCTGTCTATGAAAGTCGATTTTCAGCCCAACGTGTAACGCACTGACGTATTTTATGGTTTCGCAATTTCGCATAAAGTTATTAACTCTAACGTAATGTGAATATTTATTTTCTTACGAGATTGGTCTCGATTAAGTTTTTTGCATTCACTATTGATGTTTTATGATTTTTAAATATTTTTTCTCAACTTTAGATTTACTTATTTGATAGCCCTATTCTTGGGGACAGTTATTGGGTATTTAACAGCGCGCTACTAACCTTAGGAACCGAGCAAAGAGAAAAAATCTAATGCAATGCAACGCAGTGGGCAGGGGGCCGAGACAGTTTAAAAAAATGTGGCTGTTATTTTAATTATATTGTGTATCTTACGACTTCCACGGGAACGAAGTCGCCGGGAGAAGCTACTCATATAATATGCATTATATGCATTCGACTTTTCTGAAGGCCTAAAGGTCATGGTCTTGTAAGTTCTACCTTTAAATATTTAGGTTTATACTGTCCAAGCCCCCAAGGCTCTTTGGTTAGTTTAAGTTCTTTTTTATGGTCACCATAAAGTTGCCAGCCTTGAATATAAGAAAGGCATAAAGGATTAACAATGCTGATATTTTGTGACCTTCACCCCAAGCAGGCAGTAGGGGTGTGAGGTGTAAGAATATTTTATTACCTTAGAACACAACAAACATATTATAAGCTTCGCCCATAAAATAATTAAAATGTTTAAAAGAGTTTTATTGTTGAAGAGTAGAAAATGTTTTTGGCATAGGTAGGTACTACTTAGTTTTGTTTAAAGTGTATGGGTTCACTAGTTGTCTAATCTAATTACAAACTTTGCTGACACAAAATCTAGAGACAAATCTTTGCTGGAAAACAAATTTCCAATAAGACTAGATTAATTGTTTAATTTATTAAAATGCAACATGTATTTGTCTAACACTTTATCAGTAAGAGTTACATTGTCAACAATGAACCTAGATTTAAACCCACCAATCTGTGGGAAGATAATACTTATTTAGCAAATTTTATTAAATTTTATCTGCAAAAAAAAACATTATACAATTTATGTATAGTACTTTTTGCTGAGAATCTTAGATACCGGTAACAAAAACAAAAGTTGAATGCGAAACATGAGAGTTTTTCTCAAGTACCTAGCTAAATAAATAAAAAAAAGATTTTTAAAAAAAATCTTACCTTTTGTTGTACAAAAACACTTTTTTAAACATCATGCAGCGTTTCAACTAAGAAAAGAGTGTTTTCGATGAACTCTGGCACCCAAAGTAAGATTTCGCGAAAAATAAATATCTGACATCCTATGAGAAAACTGCATTTATCTAGTATAGATAAGTCAGTAAGTATGAATAAAGTTCTCTCTCTAGAGCCCTAACCACAGGTACAATTTTGAATGAATCTTGCTTCCAATTTTAAATAGGTAGGAGGTATAGATAAGAATGTTTTTTTTTTATAAAATATAATAAACCAACCTACTTAGACTATCTACTACAGTCAACTGTTCTGATAAAGGTTATATTATATTTAGGTGATGATGTTTTTATAATACATGCTTGAAATATTTATTAAAAAAGAGTTACCTATTTGAAAGTATTTCACATAGAATTTTATTGATGAAAGTTGTACTAGTATTGAAAGAGTATGGGATTATACAGAAGACTTTGCCCAGGAGTAGCAGTACCTGCTATTAGGACCGGCATACTAAAATTACACTTATCTAACACAGGAAGTTGTGCATCACAGCCTAGTAACTATTGACTGGACTATCTAGAGGTACATGTTATGTTATTAAATAACAAGGAAAATATTGTTATTAATTCGTAACCTCCAACAACAACAGTCCAAACCAAGAACAGTCAAAGTTAATAAATAAAATAATAAATAAACAAAAAATATTGTCTTGTGCAAGTACCTATAGATAAAAAAAAATTGAAAACAACCACTCACTGCAAAGATTGTGTTCTGCAATCCAAAAGGTATTGGCGTCAGTCTCGCGAAAAATACAATTTTGAAGGCTTGCGGCCCAGAGATCACCTTCAGCAGCGCCCGAGCGGTCTCGTTCTTGAGCAGCCGGTCTAGGGGTAGGTAGCTCCGCAACGCCTTCAGGGTGAAGTGGGCTACCGCCACACCAAAGTTCGCACTCACAAGAACAGTAATTATACCCCTAAAATTCCCGAACAAATATCCACTAGTTATTATTAACACCAAATAACCTATCGTCACTGGAAAACTCACGATCAAAAATAAACCCATAAACAACAAAAATATTATCCAGGGATCCTGTGCGTCTACCCAGTATAAAATCGTCTTCAAATATTCTTTGAAAAAATAAAGCACCAGAACCAGGCATGTGAGCAACAGTATTGATACTACAATGTTAAATAAATAACTGTACGTTGTCTTAGTGTTAATTTTAGCCCATAAACTTTTCTTTCTTGTGACCGCTGTAGGGTCGGACTGGCATTCTTCAACGTCGACAATTTCCATGGTGACTTTCGTTGATGAAAATTAAACGCAGGCTATTTATCTATGCGTTCTTTAATTTTCCACGACGTATAGTTCGCCATGGCCTAAGTTTAGGCTAGTGTTTATTTCACGTTTACGCACGGCAGGACTAAAATTCAACGAACAATCAACCACTTTGACCACTTTTCACAGACTATAAAATTAAAATTCTGAAAGAAAGAATTTCATCAATATGTCAAAGTTTGACAAACGATCCGGTGTTGTCATTTAATCACAGAAGTCAACAGAAGTTCGTGCAGAAAAACATGAAATAGTTTATAAAGGTTTTATTATTTTACATTTCAATTCTCTCAAAGACCGTTACGACGCATTTATCCCATTGAGCTAGGAAAAACATTATAAGTCAATGATTTATCCTGATTTCACCCAGTACAAAACAGTACATGAATGTATGTGGTTGCCACTAATAATTTTGATAGCTTATCTGTAAATAGCTGTCAGAACTTCACGCGTTCCATAGATGCAGTTTGTAAATCTTTGACATGAGAATAGCCATCTAAACTTCTAAAGCAGCTGGCTTAATACAAGGAAAAGCAAGAACGAAAAGCTTATGATAATAAAAGTGAACAATACTAGAGCTGGAACGATAATCTTCCACAAATTCACATCTTGGTGCACCGTGGAAGATATTTATATTTTCAGAAAAACGCGTAACTATTGATAAATACATTATTAATGGTTTAAAGCCTTAAATATTACACGGTCTACATCAGGGGAAGAGATTTTTGGTAGTTGTTTATTCATTTGAAGTTTCGAGCCACGACCTAACCATGCCGCCGAAGAAGACTAGCAGCGCCCCCGCTGGCGGTGGAGGTGCTAGCAAAAAGACAGAAGCGAAGAAGAAGGATAAAGTTATTGAGGTAAATTAACGATATCCATCAAAGTTTTCATATCGCAGGGGCTGAAAAATATTCGGTCTTTCTTGGCATTGGTGACTACAGTAATGTAGGGCCCACGTTATCCAGTAGTATTCTAGAAATCTTAATATCCTTATCGTCATTTATTTAGCAAGCAATTGGCACACCAGCATTAAATAAGTAGTAATATAAGCATTTGCTGTACAAACTAAATAAACCAACACTGTTTGCATCACAGTGCTTATCTAGAAATGGCAAACCTAATCAACGAATCTTCTTCTAACAGGACAAGACCTTCGGCCTTAAAAACAAGAAGGGGGCCAAGCAACAAAAGTTTATCCAACAAGTTGAGAAACAGGTCAAAAGTGGCGGCATCCATCCTGCCAAACCTATGGAAGACAAGAAGAAAGAAAAAGAGGCCAAATTGAAGGAACAGAAGGAATTAGCAGCACTGTTCAAACCTGTTCAAACACAAAAGGTTGAGAAGGGTATGTCATAATGGAATCATTAAAAAAAAAAAAAACTGGGAAACAAATTTTATTCTTCGTGTGAAAAATCGCTAAAACACAAAACATTGTGCTTATGGGTGCATGCAATGGTACAGGGGTTGTAGGGGTATTTAAAGCTGTGTTTTAACATAAAAAAATTGTTTTCGTAAAAAAAAACAGTGGCAGTTGAATTTTGACCTTTAATATCTCCTTTAACCAGGTTCCCAGTTATGGTCCAGTACAAAAAAAATATTACAATGACGGGGAGTACAAGTGACTCTCGGCTCCATTAATTGTCTACTTACACCTGTCATTTTAGTTCTAGTTGTATTGTAAGCTTGATAAATAAATAAACATTTATTTCAGAACCACTTCCATATTTGTTAGTAACAATTTAAACTTATTCAACTAGTGATTGAAAAACTGCTAGGTTTAACACCACTGATGTCCAGTCACTAGTAAATGAACCCTGCATGCCCAGTGGACATAGTGTAAAAATGTAATATTAAGGCGAGGTAATTTTGTTTATCCTAAATCTAGTCTTATATTAAACAATGTTTTCTCAGGTACGGACCCCAAATCCGTGGTATGCGCTTTCTTCAAGCAGGGCCAGTGTACGAAAGGAGATAGGTGCAAGTTCTCGCATGACTTGACTCTTGAGAGAAAGGTATGTTTTCTTTAACAGTTTAGAATGAAAAAAAAATATCAAATCATATCTTTACTGCTGAACACAGTACATATAAATACAGTGCAAGAAGTTGCGTTAGTGGATACTTGGTAGTTCACTATTTTCTGCCATTTTTTTTTGTGATTAATCCTATGAACCATAAGGTTAATCACAAAAAAAATTGCCAGAAAATAGTGAACTATGCATTAAACTTCTTGCACTGTATTTGGGACCCCTATTGGATCTGCCAACTCAAACCACATAGCTCAATAAGTAAGGGGTTCTAGAAATCACCAACCATTGGGACCACTGCTGAACATCCACATCTAAAATTTCCCACTCAACTGAGCTAAACTGTGTCCTTATCTACCACAGTGTTTAGCAAGGATGTAGAACACAGTGTATGCATTTAGACCTGTACACATGATGCAGCATACTCATCATAGAAAGGAAGGAAAACTTTTTTGCTTCTTCCATTTGTATTAGACATCAATTCCAAAATCACATTGGCTAGAAAGGGTCTAGACAATTAGCAATTAACAAGTTGCAGCATATTATCTATAAAAAATTTCACTCCTTTAAATGCTCATTTAGCTTTAAGTGGTGCAAACCGAAAAAGCCTAGATGGCTACTTTAATATCTTATAAAAAAAAATGATTTTCAGGCTGAAAAACGTTCCCTCTATGTGGACATGCGAGATGACGAGGACACTATGGACAACTGGGATGAGGAGAAGCTAAAGGAAGTAGTGGAGACGAAGCATGGAGAAGGAGACAAGCAACGCCCCACTACGGACATTGTGAGTTATTATTAAATATGCACTGACATTGTTGAAGGAAAACATTGTAATAATACTAAATTATATGTAATATAATAAATGTAAATTTGAAATCACCAATCTGCCTTGAACAAGATTGGTGAAATGTGGTGATCAATGTTCACACCTTGGTTGCTTTCCATGAATTATAAAACATCACATATTTCCAAACTCCTTTGTATTTAATTTTAATCATTATACCTAGGACCTACCAAAGCATTATATTGCAGCTGTTGGGCTAGTGATACTTAAATTACTCAAGTACTTCTTTGAAATTATGCTTTTATTGAACCAGAATCCACATGACAGCTATTTGATTAAATCATGAAGTTTTAAATATCTGATTTATCACTATTACAGATCTGCAGACACTTCTTAGAAGCCGTAGAGAGATCAAAGTATGGTTGGTTCTGGGAATGTCCATCTGGTTCCAAATGCATATACAGGCATGCACTACCAGCAGGCTTCGTTCTCAAGAGAGACAAGAAAAAAATGGAGGAGAAGAAGAATGAGATCTCTTTGGTGGACCTTATTGAGAGGGAGAGGGCAGCACTGGGACCTAACCAGACCAAAATCACACTGGAAACCTTCCTTGCATGGAAAAAGAAGAAGATTAAGGATAAGCAGGTTTGTGGATGCTTTTATTATGTTCTTTATTGATATGATACTGGAAATTCTCAGTAGCAAACTAGTATTTCTGTTTGTATTTAAGTAGTCTGGAATTTGGCTTGGTGTATGGAAATGGTCTTGCATATTACATGAGACTTACAACTGGCGAAATGCGAGTCTACTACACACCTAAAGAAACAAAAGAAAGAATATGAATTTATTTGACCCTGGTTAAGGCACACAAAAACAGACAAACAGAAAATACTTAAAATAGTATTGTGTGCCTCACGGCGGCGCCAAATAGGCCCCGTTCAGCATAAATGCCAGACAACTAGTGCCTGGCGCTGGTTTTCAACAGGACCTTATGTTACGAAGACATGGATGTAAATCAGTTTTATAGTGTGTGTAAATATTTAAATAAAAATAGATAGATATGTGTAACAAATAATATTAAAAACTATTAAATAATGGTAAAAAAATAAACTATGCATTTCAAAGAATTGAATGAGATAGATAATCATAGGGGTGTTTAAAAAAAAATATATATAGTATAATGGACGGTCGTCGATAGGTAATAAACTAATAACTATATCATAATAATTCATATCAATGAAACATTCAAATTGGTCATGTCTAGCTTCCATTGCTCAACCATGAGGTACTGCCATAGGCATCTTCTAAATGTGTCGACCGTGTTAATTGCTCGAATAGGTGGTGCCAGGTTATTCCACACTTTGGAAGCCCATAATGGAAGCTACCGCTAAACGCAGCTGTCCCATGTGACTGGGTCGAGAGTTGCTGCGAGCATTGCCTTCTCCCACAGTCTCGCTTACTCGCTATCCAACTCAACTTGTGGTACAGGTAGTCCGGTTTCTGGTATTTAACTACACCAAACAGAAGCCACCTCTGCCTAAATGTCTGCCACTTCGGTGAACAAGGCGACAAAAAACTCTGATCAATTCAGTATTTTAATAATTTAATATTATAGTTTTTTTTTTTTTTTTTTTTTAAATACTGCGCAATACTAGTCGTCAAAGTATTTCCTACTCTCAACGTTTCATTGGTAAAACTCTTCTAGAACTTAAGAGCGTTTATACCTTATGAGTGGCAACGTCGCAATTTAGTGTCATATTTCGTGGTTTTCAATTTTTATCATTTAATCGGAGCTATATTTTAAAAATCGGTTTAATTAACTTTTTAGAATGACGTGAAAGTGTTTTAAAAGTAAGTAACCGTAATGCTTACAGTTATTTTATAATGAAAATAACATCCTGCAAGTTTCCAATGTATTATTTGCATATAAATAGAACTGTAAACGCAACGATTTCTTACCTTTTACACAGTTTTCACATAATTCTAAAAAGTTAATTAAACAGATTTTTAAAATATAGCTCCGATTAAATGATAACAATTTAAATCCACGAAATATGACACTAAATTGCGACGTTGCCACTCAAAAGGTATAAACGCTCTTAAAGCCTATCCTGTAGTTAAGGGCCGGCGCCCACTGGCGGCACGGCGCGGCAAGCGATTTTATGCGTGGAATAGAAATATAACTTATATGTATGACAATAAAATTGTAATTGCAATGATAATGCCTAAGGACGCCGCGGCATTCCTAAGGATACTGCGGCATCGTTGCCGTTAAAATTTCAATTTTATTGTCTTACTAATAAGTTACATTTCTATTCGTCGTTTTGTATTTGTATTTTTTATTTGAAGTTGCAAATAAACAATAAATTTTTTATTTGAACAGGAAGCGCTAACGAAGGCTGAAGACCAGCGTCGAACCGACTTCAAGGCTGGTCGCGCCGTCGGTCTGTCCGGACGAGAGATGTTCTCGTTCGACCCGGCGCTCGCTGCCGACGCCGATGATGAAGATGACGAGGCCGTCGACCTCGCTACCTACGGAGATGAAGATCAAGACAATATCGAGTATAGAGAAGTGCAGTTCGATCTTATTGGCATGGAGGCATCAGAGGTGAGACTCTTTTTATTATTAAAATACTTTACCAGGAGAGTACAGTTACCCTGGTAAAGTACGTACGTTTTATTCCGGGAAATAGGTACTTCAATTTTTTTCTTTTTTTTTTGTAGTAGGTATATCTGCCGTGCATACACAGCTTATTACATAGCAACTTTAATGTTTTATTTAATCATGGTAATATGTGAACAGCGCTGTGGGCTACATTATTACTTAAGTTATTTATGTTTTCCTGTTTGTAAAATTGCATAATGTAGCTGTTTGTTGTTCCTATTTAATATAAAATATATTTAATAAAAAGTATCTTATGAAAAAAATCACGTCATTCCGTTGCTGCGTGAAAGGACAAACCAACGAACACACTTTCGCAATTTAGATTGTCATAAGATTTTTTTCAAGTCTAGCCAAGGTATGCACGATTCACCTTATAGGCTAGCGCAGAATAGGGGCGGGTCGCGTCGCAACGTAACGCATTGCAAATATGCTGCTTTATACATTCGTACATTTTCTATGAACAACGCACACCATAGGCCGCACCGCACTATTTAGTATTAAAACGCTTTGCGCTTGGCTTTATGAGTAGTAGATGCATAGTGATAATAATACTATAATTATCTTCTCAGGCGGACGACACCGGCACCAAAGCGACAGATGACCGACTGCATCAGCTCAACCAAGGGCTGGAGAATGGCAATGGCGACGGACCGGAGGCCCAGGGCTCCAGCGACGCCTCGCCTTCCGACGACGCCGCCGCAGCTGTCCCTATCAACGAGAACCTGTTCCTTGACGAAGACCTGGATGAAGAACTTCAGAACCTCGATTTAGAAGACTAGGATCAATAGTTTGTACTTTCTGATTTTGAATTCATTTCCATCCATTCAGGGTGAAAGTACGCAAGTAAATGTAGCGAAAAAGCGTCTGTTTTATTATACATTTTGATGCAGTAACGCCCAGTCTGGAACGAAAATTATCGACATGTCAAAATTAAACGCTAGTCGAGTGATGTAATTGGCTGTTGATGACTAATTCAACCAATCACAGCAGTTTACGTGCGCTTGACAATTGTTTTTCAAATTTTTGTGTTGATTTTCGTTTCAGAAACCGGACGTGAGGTCCGTGTTCACCAACGTTTAATCAACCAATTACATATTTATACAGTTGTTATGTTAACTACATAGACATAACTAACTACAGTTGCTTTAACTACATATTATAATATAGAGGTATGAGGAACAGGGTCTAAAGTTCACACATACCTCCATAGAAAAGGGAGGATCCTCCGACCAGCCGGGTGTCGTGTCTGGTGGGCAACTGCCCAACGATTGATGACAGGACGTTGTAAATATGCTAGTTGCGCGGTAAACTCTACTTGCGCGATGCAGGATTTTGCGTGACGTCAGTGTGATGCGTAGTACGCATGTGGCGATGTAGATACCGCTACAATAAAACAAAGTCCTCCCCCGCTTCGTCTGTCTGTCTGTCTGAACGCGACAAACTCAAAACTACCGAAAAGATTTCCATACGGTTTTCACCAAAGGGCGGAGTGATTCGTAGGGAAGGTTTAGGTGCATAATTCATTACAGTTTAGTGTAAATTGACCGAACTAAGACGATGATTGTTGAAAATGTCGGAAGAAATCATGCGGACTGGGACACTACTGGGTTACTGGCGTGCGCCGCGTAATCATTGGATGAAATTTGGTACGCAGATATCCCGGATTAACACATAGGGTACTTTAAATCTGGGTAGTACGTTCCCGTGGTATATTTTTCGACATCCACGCGGGCGAAGCCGTGGGAAAAAGCTATTTAACTGTTAAAATAGGTAATCGGTTGATAAAATGCTGGTGAACGCGTGCCATACGCCCGGTTAAGCCACACATCACTAAAACATTTAAAACCCAAATGTTTTTGGTGCAAGTGGGCCACAAAAATTATGAGTACTTGAACCCCTAAAAAATTCTAATGAATTTAAAGTTAGCCTGTATTTAAGTATTCATGTTCGCTTTCTCATGTAGTGCCAACTTGCGGTCCATGTAACAAAGATAATACAGACATCCAATTGCCGAAAACGAGTTTCACGGGATGTTGACCCTTAACCATAGAAGAAAAAGACTAACTTATTTATAAAAATGTCTCATACATTTTCCTTTATTTGGCCCATTTGTGATATTAAACACTGGCTTATTTATCCAACTTAGAATCTGAAACTATTTTAGTATAGTTGTTGCATTTCAAAACCACGCATCAACTATTGCAATTTAGACCTTATAACAATGGCATAAAAGTCATGATGCGCGCTCATCTTTTGCAATGACTATACCGGACCCATATCAATATATCACATTTATAAAACGATCAACTATTCTATCTGATATTTACTTTTGATAAGATATCCTTGATTATTCAAGAAACTGGCACGACATGCAAAGTATAAAATACGAACATTCTTCATCGAAATAGAGTGATCCACATATTGTATGCTCCTAAAATTATAAATATTTTTTGTTCAGAAACGTAAGTAATGTATTTGTAAATAAAATAACGTATTTTTAATTTACGAGTTTTATTATTGTATTTTTTAAATTCATTTTACATATTTAAAAGTACTTACAAAAGAGTAGTCGGCCGGTATCGGAAAAAGGGTAAGCTACCAAACAACTATGGCTGGTTAGGGATCCATAATTCATGATTCATGATTATAATTCACCATAAACACGGTGTAAAGGACATAAAAAAATTAAATGATTTGATTTGATTTGACGAGCAAACTGTCAATGAACTCAGCACATTTTTCTAGACTCACAACATATAAATTTTTCGCAGTTAAAATTTTCGTCCGTTTTTTTATTGCTGTTGCATACATTTTGACCGTGTGTGGGTTTTCATTTTTGTATGAAACAGTAGTTTCTTCAGTTTTTGAATAACCACCGAAAATTTTCAACTCTGGTGGTTCTAGAGTCGTGCTGAATTCATGGCAACAGTTTGTGAGTCCATGTTCCATAAACCCTGCATACATTACATACATTTTTATATACCTTCACAAAAGCATTAACTTACAATTAATACAATATCAAAGTGTAGTTTTATATGTTTAGTGTTTACCGCTAAAACATTATGTAGACCTGTTTTCAATCGCAAGCCATCGCGCCGGATTTCCGATAGTAATGTTGTCTATTTGTTGTTGTGTGAAGCCTTTGGACTTCATCTTTGGAAGCACGTTGTTGATTATGTGTGCATAGCCGTGGCCACCAAACCTGGTCTGTAAACAATAGGAAAGAATGCTCATTATTATCATGCAGTCGAAATACGTCCAGTGCTGGATATACACCTCCCCACGGAACAGATTTTTTTTTTCTGTTCCGTGCACCTCCCAAACACCTTACCTAAGGACCTGTGCATCCCGTATTTAGCAAATTTCTGCAACCTTTATCGAGTCATCGGTCATCATCGTGATACGGGCATGTAATGCGAAGGAATGAGGAGAAATCATTGGGACAGTTAGTATAATAAACACTAATTCGAAAACTTTGTACAAGTCAATTATTTTTAAAAGAGTAACTGTTGAGTTTCTTGCCAGCTTTTCCCCATAGGGCACGACAAATTGGAACCGTGCATCTAGCTTCTGACGTTTCATAAGTAGGTTTGTGTGAAATAAAATAATTTGATTTTGAGTATGAATGGTGGTAATAAGAGTAAAGGAAGACCAAAGAAAGTATAAAGGCTTTTTGAAGAGAATAACCATGCTTTGCTTTGTACATCTTATTTATTGTACCTACACTTATACATTTTTTTTGTTATGAAACAAAAAAAAAGATTTTGCAAATCGGTTTTGGCGTCTTCGAGTACTCGGTGAACAAAAATAAAAAATATTCCGACGAATTGAGAACCGGAGGAGGTTCTCTTATTCTTCGGAAACTTCTTTTTTTGAAGTCGTTTAATATTCAATCAAAGTAAAAAAAAAGGATGACCATCACAATCGAAGCGAACCGATGGATGGCTAGTGTGAAAGATGATATGGCTAGAAATGAGTTGACTATTGAGATGCCGGCTAATAGAGAAGTATGAACGGAGAAGACATGCTGCGCCGACGCCGACCACAAATAAATCACGAGATACATTTACTTATTTAATTAAACTCACCAATCGATGCTTCGTATGAACATCGTGCGACATGAGTATCTTGTCCTCTCGGCCGTCGTGGACCAGCAACGATATTTTCTGTATCCTCTGGGCATCACTCAGCATATCCGTCGTCACCTCCAGTTGATAATATGACACTTCTGTTCCGAACAAGTCGAACTGACAGTATGTGCCTAGCTCGGCGAATTCTAACAGAATATCATCATCTACCAGTGTGCCTGAAAATGAAAATATAACTACATAAAATCACGCTTGTATACCGCGACGGGGTTTACAGAAGTGTAAAGTACACCCACGTTTCGCATTTCGATTTGCTATTGAGAAATTCCCGACGGAAAACCCAATAACACTGTCTGACCTGGAAATCAGTCCCATGACGTCACGCTTACAGCAGTCGTGTTTGCGACCAAAGGAACTCGGCCTCGGTCGTTTCTTTGGTCGCAAACACGACTGCTGTAAACGTGGTATTTAAAAATTACAAATACATTAGATTTGACTGACTGGTTGGTGCAGTTGGTAGCGACCCTGCCTGCTGGTGCCGGGTTCGGATCCGGTCAATATTTATTTATTATTTATTTATTTAATTTTAAAGAAAGCTTACAGACTAATAACAATTATAAATATCATGCATAAGTAGTTTCATTTGCTAATTACAAGCTTCCACATGTATAAAGTCTAACATTTGTGTGCATGAACATGTCTGTTTGACCTGTGTCGGGGTGTGTATATCAATGTATATCAGTCCAGTCATCAGGTTACCGTAGTACAGGCTCTACCTAGTTCGGAACCTGAAGACCTTGTGTGGATTTTGTCTCATATTTATTTAAAAAATGTCTTAACACAGGTAAGTAGGTACAACCTACCTATATGTACAAAAAAATATTATCACGTAAAGTTACTTACGGTCTAAATGCGACATGACGACTTTGTCAGCGGAGCCTCCGGCCTCCAGGTACAAGCGGATGATCTCGAAGGGAGCTTCTTTCGTTCTGTGGGGATGGAAGCTCACTCCACAACCGACTTGCGGTTGTAACTCTCCGGCAGCCTGGATGGCTCGACGTTCAAAATCTGTAGATAGGTAAGTAACATCAACATGAATGGTAGGTCTTTTCAGGGTCTCTCGATTCTTAATTCTGCGGATGAATATGATGACCTCGCCGTAGATGAGTATATGTTCTTCTATGATGACAACCAACAGTACACGGTAGTGTAGCTTTGATGCAATGCACAGGGATGAGTGACAAGGAAGGACGCTCTACATAGGTATTCACAACTATTCGACCGGCCGCGGCTGTCGTGTCGCAATGGACAGATTTTCGAACGGTCGTATCATTTAAACTGACAAAATTTTCGTGGTTTGCTTTTGTTAACAGCGTTTAGAGAGCTCCTTCGATAATATTTATTGATGTCTCTAACCTGGGGGTCTACTCCCTAAACACGAAGCCCGTAGTTATGTGCGTGAACTACTCCGTATCACTTACGGACATAAATTAGCTCGGTTTCCCAACTAAGAATGGATGACAACACGAATTGACAGTTGTCCCTACGAACCATGTGTTTCTGCCCGTCCGAAAAATTGAATGTTGAACTTTTTTGACGGATTTACTTTTGGACGTGCCCGTATCTTCGTTGACGGACTTGAAAGAGTAGACCGCCTGGGTCAGATAGGCCAGTCGCTCCACGTAAAATAACTGCATCCGGTTAGACTAGAAGCCGACCTCAACATAATAATTGGGAAAAGGCTGGGCAGATGGTGACATTTACTGACCTCTCAACGGCCATATACTGGCGATCTCTCCCATGAAACCGGCTTTAACATCAGGGTGTTTAACGCAGCCCTTCGTCAGCTCCTGCTGCATATGATTGTAAACATCTTCGGTGGACTGTCGCAGAGTATCGCTGCTCTGCAAGTCTGCAATGTAATGTCCTGTGCCAGCCACGATGTGGACGTTGCTCGCTTGCGATACATTCTGGTAGAATGATATGTGCCGGTTTATGCCTTCTGTTGTATTTTCCACAATGGTACCTGATGGAGTGATGGAATATAGGTAGGTACTTAGGTTAGAATTAAAAAGTGATTACATATTTCCAATTACCCAAGTTTTTAGAGCTAGTGAATAGTGATAGATACTTATCATTTCATGTCCAATGGGTAGTAGGTACAAAGCCTTAACATTACATAAGTATAGCGTAATATATGTCGTCGACAGGGGCTTGAAATCGATACCCTAGCTAAACCAAATACACACAATACAAATATTGTGTGCATTTGTTGATGCAGGGAAAATTTCGTCATGTTCATCGGCGATGCCTCGGTATTGCAGATGCCCATGGGCGACGGGGTCTATACTCAACATCAGGTGGATCGTCAGCCAGTTTGCTAAAAATTGCCAATCACAAAAAAACTCACCTCCTCCAGCAGTTTTGTACCCGATGACATCATAAATGACGGCTTGTTGAGCATGGGAGTCATCTAGCTTCAAGTTATACCTCGAGCTGTAAGGGTATTGTCTCACGTAGCCAATCGTTTGGAGCTCTAGTGCAGGGGTGAATTTTTCAGCCAATGCTGTGGGCGGTTGCCTATAGAAGTGCTCGAAGTTCATACCCAAGTGTTCATGGGTTAAGGTTCGGCCTAACTCTGAAGGGCTTACGTCTCCAAGCACTGAAATGGAATTTAACTTGCAACTGTGAACTGTGATGGAAAAAACCTCTGGATATTATATTCATTAGGCATTTCTATGGAGTAGCCTTTAGGTATATGGCAGGTATAGAGTGCTACAAAGATCTCTTGGCATCTAAATGATATGGACAGAGGGGCGTTGTTGGAAAAAAAATTAATGTCACATAAAATTATATTGAAATACAAGATGACGGCATTTGTTCCGATTTTGACCACCCGCCAAAACAGGAAAGAGGGTAGGTATGACAACATAATCTAGGGTCGACGTAATAAATGACTTATTTATTTTACAAACATTAATCGAAAAAAAAACGTGTAGGTAGTAGATACCTAATCTTATCTGTTTAATCTTGAACAAACCAACATCCCGAGCGCAAATGTGAGCCAATTCGTAATTTCTCGGAATCGAATTCCACTCTTCACAAAGGATATTTAAATACTTATTTATTGCAGGAACTAAGAAAAACATAAAAGTAGCAGCTACCAAAAACTATAAGAATTTACTTACCGGTTTGCACTTTTGAAGTCATGTTGAAGAGAAAATTATCCGCTCGCCGCAGCTTGATAGTCACAGTCGACACTGAATTGAGACAATTCTGCCTGTAACTATGTTGTTTACTTTTCCTATCACTTATCAATGTTAGTACCTACATTAAATTATTTAATTGATGATAATGTGTAACAATAACGGCTCACATAGCCGTTATTGTTGTTGCTATATTGCTTGTGTGTGCTATATTTACATGCGCAGGCACATCCTGTATTGATGTTCTTTGTATATTCAGCAAAATAGTGCAGAATAGCAATAAAATAAACTCGAGAGTGTAAACACCTAAAATAATCAGGTTACTAGCTATAACTATATAGGAAGCGAGGTCATGTTTACGAAGAGAGTAAAATATGATCAGTGCTGCCACATTTAAAAATAGGTATTTTCGGTTCGATAACTCTCTCATTGCGTTATTCCAACGTTATTCGCGTACATTGGAATGAAAAGAGCGCCAAATTCAAGATTGACTTCATTGCTATAGCGACGAGAGTTGTTTTTGTGGAGCGCTCGCTGTCTCCTCGCTATCAACGTTTTACTCGTATTAATTCGTAACAAAAATGCCCATTATAGTAAAAGATTTCACTTGGTCTCAATCTAATAATACAATCCACATAAGAGTACCGTTAAATCCAGTCCGCCATGAAAAAGTTGATCTATTTCCTTCTGATAAATACATCAAGGCGCACTTTAGTCCATTCTTGTTCGAAGTCTTTCTACTACACGATGTCAATGTAAAGAAAAGCAAATGCTTAGTGAAAGATGATTTAATTATTTTAGATTTAGTCAAGAATGAAGAGATTGCTTGGGAATGTTTGGAAAAGGAGCTAACAAAGGAACAGAAAATGAAGATAAGGCAAGAAGTTCTTGAGAAATGTCAGGAAGAAGCGAAGCAGGAGTCAGAGGATAGAAGAATAAAAAAGAGTCAATTGGACAGGTTTACTGTCCAACAGGCGATGGAGATAGATAATAAAAAACACGAACTGATGGACTCCAGACGGGATTCGGAAAGGAAGAAGGCAATGGACCAGTTAGAAGATTGGAGAGTTGGCAAAGTTAATGACAAGGAAAAAAAAACGGTGCCAGCACCACAACAAGAACGGAGAGGCGTAGAAATAGTTGAACTACCTTCATCTGACGACGAAAAAAGCGTTGAAGACGAAAAGAAACAAGAGAAAGCAAAAAAGGAAGTTACTCAAGCAAAAGCAGTCAAGACAGTGCAGAAACCTCCAACAAATCCAACCAAGACTCCGATAAAGTCTGAATATGTTGAGAAGAAGAAACAGGAGATTGCCAAGAGGGTATTACCAAGATTGAGACAGACGATGAACTTGGAGGTTAAGCACACGCCTCGGACGTTTCCCACGCCCAGTAGAGAGTCTACTGCTGATGAAGAGAATGCTTGGCTAAAGAATGTTACACTGGCTAGACGAGCGACTGGTAAGGAAATAGATAGTAACAACTTGTGTAACCTTGATATTTTTGTAGATATGTTGTAAAAAGCGACGAATATGATCACGTCAAGCCAATAAAATTGGGGTCAATCTGAAGTATGCTTATATTATAAATTATGGCAATATTAATTATTCTACACCTGTATGTAGGCATATGGCTTTTCATTTCGAGTTTGAGGAGTGAACTTTATATCTGCTTGGTATAAAAAGTAACACGACGGTTCAGGACATTGCCAATTTGTACTTCAAATATTCAGCTTAGTTTCTAAATGCTTTTAAACTGTAGGTTTCATGTCTGAGGATCTTCGACCGGAGGAGCAGGATCCTCAGTGGTGTAAGGCGAAGGGTGACGAGTTCTTCAAAAGCGGTAACTTCCTGGGAGCCGTCAGCGCTTACACTCACGGCATCACACTGTCTGACAAACTGCCTAGCCTGTTCGCTAACAGATCTGCTACGCATTTCGCACTCGGAAATTTTAATAAATGTGTAAGTATTAAGCCTCGTTAGTCTAGTGGCCGCAAGCGTTCCTGCTGAGAATGAGGTCCTGGGTTCGATTCTCGGGCCGGGCAAAGTGATATTGAGTTTTCCATCTGGAATTTCTCAGTAGCAGCCTGGAGTCAGAGTTTGTGCCCGATTGAGGACAATAGACTCAAACTAGTCTTATCAAGGATCTAAGCTTAGCTTACTATAGCTTTATTGTATTAACCTATATTTTTTTAGTTGAGCGACTGCTCGACGGCTCTGGACCTCATGAAGCCAGCATGTGAGAGTAACCGGCGCAGTCGCGCGAAGTGCATCGCCCGCCGCGCAGCCGCGCTCGCCCGCGTCGGGTACCTCAGCAAAGCTATAGACGAAATGAAAGCGGCCGGCAAACTGCTGCCCGATGACGAAACTATCAAGAAAGATATCTACGACATGGAAAAGGCTTGGGAACAGAATCCTGATTCTGAATAAACAAAATGTGATAGAGAAAAAATACAAAATATTAAAACAGAAACATTATAATATTAGGAATAAAATTATAATAAACTTTATGCTTTTACTAACTGAATGCATATTATTACTCTTCAATCATTACTTTTTTGGGCAGACTAAGATTCTTAAGTAGAGCATGTGGTGAGGGGTCCCTTCCTCGGAACCTCCTGAACACCTCACTCGGGTGGCAACTGCCTCCCACTGCCAAGAATGTGTCTCTATATCTCTTCCCCACCTCAAGAATATCCTGGTCACCTTTCCTGGCTTCTTCAAACGCACTGTAGATGTCTGCAGCTATCATTCTAGACCACAAACGACAATAGTATGCACTACCCCACTCCTCAGAGAAGATCTTAGTAAATGAAAGGGGGTGAGAATCATACTTGTCAAAAGGTAATGCATGATATTTCGGCCACATTTCCCTCACAATATCTCTCCAGAAAGCCTTTTTGGTATGCAGTTCCAAGTCAAGTTTGGATAGGTACAGTTCTTTGCACAAGTTGTACCCTGACATGTGGCCTCTGATGTTTTGGAGGTTCTTTACTATTTCGTCTGGCAGAGGCTCATCTGTTTCACAATGGCCACTCACTGATCTGATGGTTTGTGGATCATACAGCCAGTGAGTCATTACTTGGCCACAAACCTCAGCAGCATCCCATTCTACATTAGAGAGTCCAGCTACCTCAGAGTAGTTAGCTTTAGTCAGTAAATGACGAAGTGAGTGACCAAATCTTTGGAACAGTATACCAACCTCATTGAAGGACAGTAAGGATGGTGTGTCATTGGATGGAGCTTGGAAATTAAATATCAATGCAGATAATGGAGTAGTGGCAGTTGATGTGCATTTGTTTCTGATTGCAATGTGCCACCCTGCATCATCATAAATGCGTATTTTTTGGTCCTGACGTGCATATGGGTCTAGGTAAAAGTTAGCTATAGGAGCCTCGCTAGATTCATCATACACATCATAGAATTTAACATCCTTATGCCAAGTGTGAGGACCTGTTCGCTCCACAATCTGAATATTAAACAATTTGTTGCACAAATTGAAGAGACTAGTAATTACTCTGGGTAGAGGGAAATATTCACGAATTTTTTCTTCATCAAAACCATACAATGACCATTTTTGTTTTCTTTGCCAATAAGGTATATCCCAGTGTTCTAATTTGACATCAAAGCCTCTTTCCTGTGCATATCTTTGTAGCAATTCAATTTCTGCGTCCTGCATTGATCTAGCACTTTCTAACAAGCTGTCGAGGACATTGTTAACATTTTCAACCGAGCCAGCCATTTTAGTTTCCATGCTCATATCTCCGTATGTCTCATAGCCCAGTATGGTGGCTTGCTCATTTCGTAGACTCCTTATATTCTCTAGATTTGTTGCAGTCTCAATTTCTTTATTGACATAGTTGGAGCACCTTTGTGCATGTGCCTGCCAAGTATTCCAACGTAGTTCTCTATCAGAGCAATACTGCATGAATGGTTCAAAGATATGAGGCTGCAATGTTACTTTCCAGGGTCCTTTAGTAGGGTCAGAACCCATTGCCATAGAGTATAGTAAACCATCTGGGAATTCTCTCATAACACTGGGATCTGTTATGGTGTTAGTGAAAAGTTTATCTGCAATATTGACTTTGTCTCTGAACATCTGCCTCTCTTTCTGCAAGCCTGACAGAATATTATTTAATCTTTCTCTTTTGATGCCCTTCACATCCAGGCCATTCAGTTTACCTTCTAGAATGTACTTGTCAAGGAGCCTCTGTTCTTCGTCAGTAAGTTTTTTAAGGCGATTCTTTTCTGTGGCGGCGGCTTGGAAGATAGGTATGCTGTTGAACTTGGAGGAGCGTGCTTTGTGTGCCCTCTCATGTATTTGAATATATGACTTTGTAGGCATAAGTGAACTGTTTCCAAGGTACAGTGTCTTTGCCATGCCCCATGTGAGTTCAAGCTGTGAGTCTAGCTTTTCCAATGGCTTAAATACTTCAGCAAAAGCATTTTTACAATTCTCTGAGGCATGTTCAACCTGTCTGACTCCATTTTCATACTCTAAACTTTGTTTGCTGATTGTTGCTATACATTTTTCGATTGAGATGTCATTGAACTCTGGCAGTCCGTTATCTGACAGTAAAGTATTTTCTGCATCTTCTCCTATTTCTGGAATACTGGAAAGAAAATAAACATAGTTTGGTTAGTATTCCATTACGAATCACTTAACTCTGAATTTCCTAGGCTAACCCACCACACTGCAATGGAATATAGACTGCTGAGCAGTGACTTCTTGGTTATAGTAATTGTAGACAACATTATTTCTGTTTATGTAATAAAGTGTGCTTATCAATCCATGCTCTGGATTTAAATGTTACGTAAATATAAAGCTTTAGCACTAGACAGAGGGAATCAGGACTGTGTAAAAAACTCTTCATTTCTACTGAGATATTTTATGAGACACTTTCACATACAGAAATAGAATGTGCAGATTCCGTATTTTATTAAAACATTTTCATCAATTCTTACGATAATTTCTTCACACAGAGATAATATTGTAAAATAAAATCAATGTTACTCACAGGACAACGTATCCAGCGCTGCGTTTGTTTTGATAAAGTTGACGTTTAACATTTCGGGTAATCACACTACTACGTAAAAACGATAAAGCCATAATTATAAAATTATTATAGTAGGGTTTATTTCATAAAATAATGTTTATTTCATAATCCAGTCCCAAACGCCGCACATTGATTGGGATTCTGACATTTGTGACAGCTGATTTCATTCATAGACGTTTCGTAGACAAGAAAATAAATTTTGTCGTTGAATTATCTATGATTCTGCGTTCGGATACATTTATGATATTCCAGACAGACTACGGCAAAACGGCAAAGTTCGTTGAGGACTTAGTTGGAGCGCGAGAAAACCTCAAGCTGATAAGTTGCTAGCTGATATCATTATTATTACATGACATGGCATGCTATAGCACAAAGCTAGCAGTTCCGTTCAATGCCAAAAGGCGATCAATATGTCTAGTAGCTGAGTACAGACTTATACGGATACGGTACGGACGCAGGACTTATGTGGGAAAATCAAAGTGCGTTTGTGTGTTTGTTAGCATTTTAATACAATAAAATAACTTTAACAATGTTATTGTTTAACAATAATAAAATCTACTTTTTCACTGTCTTTTTCAATAACTGCAGCAAAATTATCTACTAGGGATACGTTTACCATTTGACAAGAACACAAAGCATTGCATGCGTTACAATTATGCTGTTCCAAGTTGCTTCCTTTTCTTTCATGCTTCGAATTGGTTTCTTTGACCGGTGGATTGCAACAGAAATCAGTGTCGAGGCCCATTTTCTCACCGTCTTCTAAAGTTTGAGGTAGATGTTGATTCAGGGTTTCCGGCAACAGTAAACTAGCTATACCCCCTGCTACTAGTAAAGCGCCCATTATAATTAATGGAAGTACCATTATGTCAGAGCCCTGAAAATTTTGAACTTTATTAGTGAATGATATGCGGGATAAAATATTGAGCTTGATATATGATGCTATAGTAGGTACAGTACTCGGGCGTTAATATGTCACATCGAGTTGTAAAGAGACTATCACACAGATATGCTTGACAAAGACCACTAAGCCGACCTTTTTCTAAAACTCTTTGAGTCATAATAACGTCCGCGTACTGTTAATTAACGAAGTAGGTACCTCATTGTATTTGGTTTGATACATTACCAAGTAATTGACGAGTGGTATAAAAATAGGGCCCAACATGCCCAGTACGGAGCTGAGACTCATACCGAGGCCCCTGACCACGGTTGGATATAATTCCGAGGCCATTAGGGGCAACACGACGAAAGAAGATGATATACCCATCTTGCCGACGCAATACAAAGCCAGAGTTACGTAAGTTTCTGAAAAAAAATGACATAAGTTTATTCAAAGATTTATTTTAATTAAAAACCGATGCGCAAAATTCGCCCTCAAAAGTGAAGGGTATTTATGTTTTATCAATGTCTAGTAGTGGGGCTTGGAAGGTCTGCATATGCGTAGATCGTGGGTAGATATAGTTAAACAGAAACTAACCGTGTTGCACTAAAAACGTGGTCAAACACGCAACACCTCCGACTACCATGCTCATGCACAAGGTCCACCTCCTTCCGAGTCTCTCCATGGACGGCCACAGAAACAAATATGTGGGCAGCTCCACAATCCCGGCCAAAAAGAAGTTTAGGAACTCGTCTCCACCCAAAATAGGCGCATAGTATGACAGGCCAACATAAACACTTGTATTTGTAAACCATATAAACGTGATTATAATAGTTTTCTTCCTCAAATTAGGTGTCCTGAACAAGTCCAAGATACCATATTTTCTCATTTTCGTCTTTTCGATGTCTTGTTTTAATTTGTCTGTCTGGTATTTTCGATGGAGTTGCACCATGTAGTTTGCTGGTAAGGATTTGCCGTTAATCCTGTGAAATTCAACTCTATTTAATAACGTCCTTTCTAAATTTTACATAAATTATATTTTTTTTATGCAAACTAACCTGGCCATATTCCTCAATATAACTTCAGCTTTCTCGAACTCTCCTCTGGCTAGAAGCCATCGAGGGCTTTCTGGCATTGGCCACAGGTACAGGAAGAAGCAGATGAAGGGTAGTGTGGTGGCCAACGCTAGATGGCGCCAGTCTCTCACCAGGTACACCACGCCAGCCAGCAGAATTAGGCCCATGGAATATGCAATGTTGGATAGAATGGTACAGAGTGTTCGGCTTCGTGGCCCCACGAGTTCTATCGCTGAAAGGAGGGTTAAAGTGTTACTAAAGTCTAGTCTGTACAGTACCTAAAAATAATTAAAATACTGTTGCTTTTTCGAGGTTTCTTGTATGGGGTATTTCTCTTGGTTTTGGAGTTTTTAGTACCTTTAAATATATTTAATAAATTGCCATGAAAACATAATCTGTGACTTTCGTCCAGCGCTGTTACGGTTCTATAGATACAGCCCTGTGGCATACAGGAAGATCGTAGAGTAGGGTTGTAAAGGGGCGTCTAAACGGGCTATATTTTACAACAATTTGTGGCTGCAATTATTGGCAAACATTGCCCAGCCATCAAAAAAACATTTTAGTGCATTTTATGGCTGAGCAATCAATTGCAGGCAACATGTTGCAATATGGCTGCAATAGTATGGCCTTTGATTCAGAACCCTTTAATGAGCCACACAATCCAGCAACAATGGCCGACGAAATGACGCTCATCGCAGCCGCTTACATTGTTTTGGCAGAAAAACGAAAAAAAAGGACACGTATGTGGATTCGACCCTACCTAAGTAGGCGTGACACTTTGGATTCCGTAGACAAGGAATTAATGCTGGATAAATACTTATTTAAAATTTTTACAAGAATGTCTAAGAGCGACTTCGAATTTCTTGTGAACAGAGAAAGAAAAAGGTTCTTGTGAAAGAGAGAGGGAACAGAGGAAAGCAGAGAACGTAGACAGAGATTCTCTGTCTACGGCAGAGAAGCACAAGAATGACAGCTGCTGACAGCATGGAATATCGCCACACCACAGATTTATACACGATGGACGTCGCAGCACTCGCAGCACACTTCACGTCACGCAGAAAGTGAAACGCAAAGTACTTCACGTCGCAGGGAGAAAGGGACGCGCATATACAGTAAAACTGAACAACAATATAGATAGCCCAGATATATTGCAGTATTTTCGATTGCGAGGCGATCGTTCGGCCACACGCCGGCTACACATAAAAACATTTTGACATACCAAAAAATATGTGGCTATAATGCCGGGCCATCTTTAAAATATTGCATAGTGTGGCTGGTATTGCTAGCAATGTTGCCGGCCACAGTATTGCAGCCACAAATTGTCGTAAAATATAGCCCGTTTAGACGCCCCTTAAGGTTGGCATATTTTAAGTACGCATGGTGACATATCAAGCTATACATTACCAGTATAAGCTGACTTCTCATTGTAAGAAAAGCCTACACAATGCGAGGTCAGCTAAAACTGGAAATGCATAGCTTGATATGTCGTCGTGTGTACAAAAAATAAAAAGGAGTGACGCTTAAAAAATACGTGAATTTAGGTACCTAAAACATAAGGCGTGGTCATGATAGCAGGTACTGTGAACCCCACGCCGAATCTATAGATGCACCAAATCACGTAGTTCTGAGAGAAAGCTGTGGCTACTCCGAATATACACTCGATAAAAAGGTAGATGAAGAAGGAGGGTTTCCTCCCGATGGTGTCCTGGAGGTAGCCGAAGATGTAGTTGCCAATGATTCCCCCAATAGCCAGCAAGACTAAACCAAGGGTTGGGTAGAAGTCGGCGTTGCAAACCAGGTTCCACTGTTGAGAATTTTTATGTGTTTAACAATTTTCAGAGGTATATGTACATTATTATAGTAAGTTTTTAACTTTGCAGCAAAGGAAACCGAATCAATGCTAGCGAACAAATTAAACCCAAACACAGCATAATAGGTATACGGAGGCTTTCGTTTTGCTCATGATCTCGCGTGAATCGTAGTCTGTATGATTATTTAAATCTAACTTAAAACTCTATTACTGATTTGTAAAGACCTCATAAAAAATCATTGGGACTACCTCGCCAGTCTAGTGGTCGAACTGCTGAACGTGGTTTGATTCCCATACCATGCAATTTATGTATCTTTTCATCTGACACTGTTAGGAACCACCTACCTCTGTGACCACAGTGCTCTTATACACGCTCTTCTCATAACTCCAGCCGTTGGTGCAAGGTATGACTTCAGCTGGGGAGCCTTTCAGAGATTTCAGACCGCCCTCAATACCTTGGTAGTTCTTCGCGATGTCGCTGTAGTTCAGTTTAAACATGGTGCACTCGGAATACTCTAATTGACCATTCTTCAATTCCATTGGGATACTAGAAAGTTCCAACACATAAAAACAAAATTATACCTACAGATAAAATTACAGCATCTGAGAAGCTTATCAGGCGGTAAGGTCAAGGGTTTGATTTAGAGTAGGTAGGTACACAATGTTAGGACGTTCCTCTCACGGAGTCCTGACCACCGTGCAAAATTCACAGATCGAACTTTGACTGGCCTTTGAATTTCGCCCTTAGACCCTTATCTCGATTATGAGAAACTAGTTAGGTACCTTAGTAACTTAGTTTATTAAATGGTCCTTTAAGAAAAAACAAAATATCATATAAAAACAGTTTTTTTGAAGTCTAGCACAGCCGCTATTACACTCACCTCAAATTCTTGGCAAGACTAACATCTGATATGATGTCTAATTCGGGTACCCTGCACCAGTGCTCAACATGGGCGGCCATAAACAGCTGCGAGTACGCATGGAAGCCGCAAGGAATAACTGCTGGAAGTAGGATCAGATAGATGACCATCTTCTGGTACCTTCCGAATTGGCCCACGTCTTCTAAGATGGCGTCGAAATCCATGGTGAGGAGTTCTTGAATGTTATTTGAGAAAATTAGTATAGGAGTCGTTTAATAAACTTATAGATGTGGCGTCAGATTGAACCTATTATAGATATTGCTACTTAAAATTGCTCGATCGTATGTTTTTCCACATGCGCATGAAGGTACCCCTTTTCTGATTTCCTTTTTCTGGTTTCAGAAACTCTATTGATTTTTTAAGGAATTTAATCTTAATCTCATGTTAAGATTGGCTCTTTTATTTCGGTGTCAGCAGTTTATTGACAAAGTTAGTTATGTTTTGTTGCTCAAAATTAGAATAACGACCTAACTCCGTAATTTTTTTAACTGCTAACTGTGACCTGAGACCTTCAGAAACCGGTGTAGGTAAATCATCCTGCTCTTTTTATTAATTCAATAAACTAAACACTTGTAATTAATATAGACCCAAAAAATCTTTTTCCAAGATTATTAACCGCATCACAATTTTAAGACTGACGGTCTGTAGTAGTAGTAGGTGTTGGTAAACTTACCTTCTTTCTATGCGGTTTCTTTTAGAACTGCACAATCTTCATAGTGCTCTCTATTGAGCGTGATTGCCGACTGCCAGATTGTGCAAACGTTCTGACATACCTACTTCGCATATTTAGAGACCCTAAACACTGCCGCTAAATACAGGCTGATGCAAAAATTTATATTGAAATCTGACTAGCTCAATTTTCTCGGAAATTTAGATCGGTAGAGAGGAACATTGTTACGCTTGAAGGATGGGTGAGAATAGGCGGACGTTCTACCAACCAAAGAAAAAATGGCTATAAGAGGCCATGTATACCAGCAACACCAGGTGATTATCAGGTTTACAGGCTCCTTCATCAGATGAAATCCTGCACTTAGCAGCATGACAACAATATAGAGTCCTTGGATCCTGTCCTGGTCCTGAAGTGGATAAAAAAGGATCTGGGGGATGCGCTTTATTGGCTGTTAGTCAAGTCTGAAGATCTAATATATCTGTCAGACTTCGTGCATGTCTAAGCTGCATGGGCCATACTTCAGCTAGCTGTTAAATGGATCCTCAAAAGGCAGCTGGTAAAGATAAAGATGCATGTATGTCCAGCAGTGGAACGCGAAAGGCTGAGTTTAAGACTGCATCAATCTAGAACACATAACATCACGCCTGTAATCTCCAAAAGGTTTGGCATAGATGGCGCTATAGTACGCCCACATTTCGCCAATTATGTTTGAGTCCCATGTAATAGGGGGCGAGCCTATTGCCATCAAGCCACAAAAACACAAACCACACACACAAACAACAACACAAACACAACACAAACAACACAAATCTAGACTCCAGACTCCAGGTTGCTGCTGAGAAATTCTTCTTCTGAATAATTGTTTTTAACACGCTTTTTTATTAGCTTCACTTGTAACTTACAAACAATGTAAAAAAATCTTATAAATAGTATGTGTAGTTCGGATGACAAAACTATAATTTAATATTTTGGAGCTGATCTGATGGTGGAGCCAGGAGGTGGATAGAGGAACTCTTCAAGGGCTACTAGTAAAACCCTCGAGTTTGGGCTCATATGATTTGCTTTGACCAGTCCAATATATTGGGCTTAGAGAACGAGGGTCTGATGAGGCAGCCAGGAGGTGGATACCAGAACTATTCAGTGGCTACTAGGAAATAATCCCTCGAGTTTTGTTTCATATGATCCGTATTGACGAGTCCAATAGATTGGGCTTGGACAACGAAGGTCTGATTTCAGTGGCGACTAATAATTACTTCGACATTTGGGGTCACGATTTGTTTTGATGAGTCCACTAGATTGCACTTGGCGTTGACGGTCTGATCATGTAGCCAGGAGGTGGATAGTGGAACTCTGCAGTGGCTACTAGTAAAGTGCTCAAGTATTTTTTTTTTTTTTTAAATCGTTGCCCCGCACTAGGAATTTCTCCTGTGTCGTGGGTGCGTTTACAAACATTTAAACTCACATACATAAACAGCCAGACCCGGAACAACTACTTGCAGGTCATACAAATATTTGTTCTGTGCGGGGATCGAACCCGCGACACGTAACGCAGCAGTCAATCGCTTAACCACTGCGCCAACCGTGCCGTCAGTTTTAGCTCATATGATTCGTTTTCATGAGTCCAATAGATTGGGGTCTGATGATGGAGCCAAGAGGTGATAGTGAAACTCTTGAGTGGCTCCTAGTAAACAGCTCAAGTCATAACTTCTTTGACTTGTCTTGTTAACTAAATGAAGAATATACTAGACTAAAAAGAAAAAAATATGTAAATGTAAAAAAAAACATGCTTTAAACGCGCACTAAAAATTATAAAATAATTAAATTTACTATTAGTTCTCCAATGATTAAATCAAATAGCGTGGCTCGGAGCGCTTTCTAGTTATACATATAAACTTTTGATTATTTTAAACACTTTTTAGAAACTACAATTTTTTTCTTTGCTTAAAATCAAACTGCATGTAGATAAAATGGGATGCGCGTGCGCAATTATCCCATTCGTGGTCCAGTCAGTCAATTCGATTAGTGATAATAATTGGAGCGGGCAAAGGACTGTTCCCTGTGTCCCACCCAAGGTCGGGAGCCGGCGATTCTCCCACCAAGTACGATATCCATTGACAACTGTGTTTTAACGAACAATGCATTAAAAATATTATAACAATTGAATTTAACATTGGATACCGAATAATAAATTCCGTCGGTAGGATGTAGCACAAAAGGTTTTGTCGTGATTTTTATTTTAATAAGTTTACTAGGCTATTTGTATAAATGGCTTCCGCAGAGCCTAAAGACTAAAGTCTTCAATCAGTGCGTCCTGCCTGTTATGACTTACGGAGCCGAAACGTGGACACTCACGGTACGCCTGGTCCATAAATTCAAGGTCGCTCATTGAGCTATGGAACAAGCTATGCTTGGAGTCTCTCTGAGGGTAAGAATTCGGAATGAGGTGATCCGGCAGAGAACCAAAGTTGTCGACATAGCTCACAGAATAACCAAGCTGAAGTGGCAATGGGTCGGCCATATTAGCCGTAGAACCGATGACCGTTGGGGTAGACGTGTTCTTAACTGGAGACCATGAATCGGCAAACGTAAGGTAGGACGCCCTCAGGCTAGGTGGAGCGACGATCTTCGCAGGGTGGCTGGTAGCAGCTGGATGAGAGTGGCCGAGGATCGAGTTAAATGGCGTGGAATTGGACGATAGAGGTCGGTACGTAAATCGAATAAAAAGTACAATCGTGTTGGATGACTTATTTTAATTTTAATCAATAGATAAGTACATCAATTCGTTCAAAGTACGCTTCCATTAACAGGTACCTACTTAAGTAGGTAAGTGAAAAAAGTAAAAAAAAATACGCCTAATGCATTTTATTGTTTCTGTAGATAGATTGCTTATCAAACTCTAGTTTAAATAACTAGATTTGCTTTTTTTTAATAGTGCTATGCAAACCCTGTGGCTATGTGCACGACAAAGTAAAGCAAACTATGTTCCTTATATTTTATGGCACATCTTCCTGTACCAATCGGGGTCATCCTTGGCAGCCGACTCTGGTCTTCCATCTTTATGTCTGTAGTGGAACTCAGAGACTCCTCGCCCGGGCACGTTGTTCACGACAAACTTGCAGAATCTCTCGACCATTCGCGCATCCCATTCAGAGGACACATAGTGGACCGCCTCATATTCAACTAGGACCTGGAATAAACAGTAGGTATAAGCATTAATTATAAGGATATTTTTAAGTTAATTATTTTGTAAATGACTGACTTCATCATTATTTATAAGCCTTTGGAAGGTTACTGCTGGACATAGGCCACAGGCCTATCCAATCGCACACCGTTCAACTTAATCCTCGGCCACAACTCCCATCCGGCTGCTACCAGCTACCCTTTTTCTTTTTGAGTGTTGGAAATCATCAAATAACTTCTCCCGCTCTGGGCAGAGCAGGAGGGCGTGTCAGACTCTTACTAACTAAAACCCACCCGTGTTCCTTCGGTTGCCTGTGCCAGGGGCCACGGTATCCCTCTCGGATTTCCCGCAACCCTAGCAGGTATCGGCCCTAGCGGACCCCGTCATTGGTGCTGACATCTCTTTAAGACGCGCGTGGAACACAACGCGCCGTCGACCCGGGCCTGGTCCTAATCGAACGGCGAGCTGCCCATTGCCCGCCGTTCGCAAGCCCACGCCTACGGTGGCCGGGAATCGGCCTGCGATTCCCGACTACCAGCTACCCTGCGAAGATTGTCGGTCCACCTAACACCTAACAGTACTACTGACTTACAGCAAATAGAGATGTTTGAAGTAGAAGACATGCTGAAATAAATTGGGGCTAAGAGCAGGAGGATGCAATTTTTTACCTGAACAGTATATTCCTCGTCCCCTGCCTGGAACATGAAGGCATAGTCTCTAGGAGCTGTCCCGTTTTCTCCATGCTGATAGAGCTTCAAGTTCACCCATTTAATTGGAAGCACCTCGCCAGTAGGAAGGGCTATCTGACCTAATTCTAAACTGAAAAACAAAGCTGTTGTTCAATTTTACAAGTTTGGTTATCGCAAGCTTTTTAAAAGTTAGTTGAAGTTGGGTTACTAAGTAGTAAGTACTATCATTTATTCGAGATTTTTGTTTTTTTTAAGCAGGTAAGTAATGCGAGCATTCATCAACCAAGCCTTTGGCTTCTAAGACATCAGTTAGATAAGTAGAAAATACCTTACTGGAATAAAAATACTTTCCTTATTTAGGACAATCGTTGTGTCTTTAATCCTGTTAAAGACCGTAATATAATAGGCACATAGATACGTACATACATAAACTCACGCCTATTCCGCATGGGGGAAGGCAGAAACGACAGAACGCCACCTGCTAAGCCTTTGTTTCTTTTACGTTCTTATAGTAAGTATATACCTTATTATAAGCTTACCGTTCTTTATTACTTTGTTTTATTTTTGCTCGGCTCTGAAGAGTCCTAACGTGATGATAAGTAGCCTACAACCTTCCTCAATCATGCAACTGGTAGTTTCGACTGTCATACTGAACTACGAAGTTTAAAATACCGATGGCCTAATTACGTGAGCTAGAAGGCGACTTATTTAATTGAGAATGTTTTTTCTCGACGTACGGAACATCGAAAGCTTGCTATGATGAATTACTTTATTGAGAATGTTCATCTTGCCCCGGAAAGATAAATATCGACGAATGACAGCCGCGCCAGGACCAACTGCTTAACGTCCTTTCCGAGGCACGCAGGGTTCTCGGTATACATGGTTGGTCACCCATCACCATCCACGGGCCGACTGCGATCGATCCGTGCGGCTGTTTTTACTACATACAACTCCTAATACTAAGAACATGCTCTTTTATAAATATATTGCTTTGGTCACTCTAGGCCTCCAGTTGAGGCTCACTGATGGGGAACCCAAGGCTAGCTCATTGTGTGAAAGTTCAAGAAGCATAAGCATTCGAAGATCTGTAGGTACGTCGCGATTATGAACATTCTCAATTTAAAAGTCGCCATGGCGTACCGTCTAACCTTCGTAATTCGTACTTTTAAACTTTAAGAATACAGCCCATCAGTGTTTTAAACTTCGAAGTTCAGTGGACTGTCATCTAGACCATATACAATAAAACAAACTATTCAGCTTTATTATTAGTAGGTACTAGCTTCTGACTGTGACATCTTTCGCATGAAATGTCTTGTTCCCCCGAGAATTGGGTTATCAAATGCAAAAATATTTCTTTCAAATCCGATTGGTAGGTAAGAGATTAGCACGTTCAAACAAAAAAAAAATCTTCAAAAAAAAAGTTTTACACCCTGTATAGGGTGTGGCGTAAATAATGGATAACCCTGAAACTGTCGATCGGCCAGATTATTATCTATCATTTACCCCACTTATATCGCCATATGCCCATAGATGACCAAATTATTGATGTTTTAAAGAAAAATCGTATTTACTCTTACAAAATCAGCTGCCCTTTCTACAATTGGTGACTTGTTCTCGTTTTGCTTTTTTTATGTCACTCCTGAATATTTATATCAGACCAATATCATGATTATATACAATCTAAGATAACATTGCAAAAAATACTTATTCTTAAATTTTAATTTTTTCTACGGAGTTATGCAGTTTTGGGCCAATATATCGAAAAAAAATTTAGGTACGCGCATGTAGGCGATATAAGTGGGGTAAATGATAGATGATAATCTGGCCAATCGACAGATTTAGGGTTATCTAATATTTACGCCACACCCTGTATAGATATTATAGATTGACGTTAATGTTATTGTTAAGGACTTACATGGACGCCGTGGACGGCTGGCAGACTACTCCGACGCTAATGCTGGCCCCGCTCTCCAGGAAGATGTGGTGGAACGCGTATCTATGCATCAGAGTCCAGTCGCGTTTCTGACCTGAAATATGCACAAGTTTCAGTGATAAGTAAACAAGCATGCAGGTTATCGATATCTACGAATGATGAAAGAAAAAAAAAACAGATTTTCTCAACTCGATACTTCAGTACCAGGGGTCGTTGTTAGCGATATTAACATCAATATATTTTTTGTTTTATTACGTTTACGAACCGATACCCATCGCGTCTGCGGAGTTTCGCTAGCTAATTTAATTTGATGTTTTCGATGCTGGAACTAAGACTCCCTGAAAGAGGGTGGCTTGTTACCCGCAACGTGCAACTGTGATTATGAATGTTAACATACATAATAGTATTTTTTTAAAATAAATCTGCGTAGATGGATAATAGAAAATTGTTTTTATTGTTTAGAAGAATTTGAATAAAGAAAAAATATTATTTTAAGGTAAGTTTAAATTTATAGTGTGTACTGTATATTTATTTAAAATAAAAATTTCTATGAGAACATATTTGCTAAATTTGACTAAAATAAATTAAATACCTATTAGCTATTTAAAATGTAAAATTGATTTGCATGCCCTAAAACTGCATTAAACCACCTTTACAACTGGTAACACCTATATTTTCTGCAAATTAATGATTCTTGCTGTGTTCGTTAATTTTGTGTCCGGTGGGTGGTAGTTTTAAGACCGTGAATGTTATTTCCTAAAGAGCTGTGAGTTGTCTTACCAAAGCTGTGGTCCCTGAACGAAGGAAGTGTGTATTCAAACGTTTCGTTCTCAATCTTGAACTTGCATTTCAAAGTACCGAACTGTTCGTAATGAGACTGGTGAGCCCTGTAACAGGAAAAGCATTATTAAATTAATAACAATATCCTCCTGTCCGAATTTCGGTCATGGCAGCCAATCTCAACGGAGACTATACCTAGCTATAACTATACAGGAGATATAGACATTAGGTATTTGTATAGTATTAATGTTCATAATATTCGAATTAAACTCTTGCTCACATTCGATATGAACATTAACATCATACAAATAAGGTATACCTACGTATGAAACGCTTACGTTGCTTAGAAGTATAAAGTCTATTAATATTAATTTATGTATAATATTAATTATAAAATAGTATAAAGTCAAAGTGCGATATGTGAATCCTGGCCATAGTGCACAAGTGTGTGCGCAAATACTGCTTGGTGCACACCCTCTTCTCTTAGTCCGATGGGACGGCATTACGGCAATCCAATACGACAGGGGAGAGATCAGGCGCAGGACCAACGGCTTTTACGTGCTCTCCGAGGCACGAGGGTATCACTGTCCAATTCCGACGCTACTGAGAAATTCTCGACGAATAATAGTAGATTATTAACCAAGGGGATAAAGCAGTGTCTTCTGTCGCGGGTGACGATTTAAATCGCGAGCGTAATGAAGGACTCGAGGTTTACTCCCGAGCGTAGCGAGGGTGTTAAAAACTTAAATCACGAGCGAAGCGAGGGATTTAAGACGAGTCCTGGGTGTAGCGAGGGATTTAAGTTCACCCAAGACTAAGACAGCTTTATCACCGAGGAAAATACTCTACTTTTCGTACCATTTGCGAAAAAAATAACACAATATTAATATGAGATAAGCATTTATTAAAAATAATGACAATTAAACGTATTTTTAGAACATTAACTTATTTATAAAAATAAATTAAAATAAACTTAACGTTTATGTATTTGAAGAAAACAAAAACGTGGCAAATTCCTAGACTAATATTTGTTTGTCGGAAAAGCAAAGGTATCAAGCTCATACGGCCTCGTCGGTTTTCGTAATTTTATTTACTAATCATAACTGCATAATAAATGCGTATTCCTTTTTTAAAAAGATGTATACTATAATGCTTTATAATTATATACAAACTCAATGGTGTAAACACAGATGTAGTTCAGTATAAATTTCGGTAAGTATTCCAAATTTAAATCACATTCTCCACCTAGAGGATGAATGAAATTCAGTACAATTTTCTTTCCCTGTTTTTAACAGATTAAAAATGACTATTGTTATGTTCGCTTTTTGTGGCATAGAATGTCACTTTTTTGAGCAAGTGGTACGAAAACCTAATTTTTCGTCTCCATGTGATCCGAATTCGGGACTTTATGTCGGATACAACAATAAATATACAAATTATCTATCACTTCTCATCACCATACCCTTATCCCAATTTAATTGGGGTCGACGGACACTTCCAACAAAAAAACGAGAGGTGGTAGAAATAACTACCTACCAAATAAGATTGCAGTAATTATTTATTACGTAACTATTAGATACGTATTCTTTCCTTTCTTTACTTACGTCTTAAGATTTTCAAAGTATTCCCTGCTCCATTTCTCCAAGGCTATTGACTTGATGATTGCCGGAGGATGAAGATCGGAGTCGAAATCGATGTACCTCGTCGTAGAGTTCCATTCTCCGAAGAAGTCGACATCAACCAGCTTGTCCGGGTCGTTTTGGAACCTGGTGAAAACTTCTTACATTATTTAGTACTAGTTAAGTAGGTAGGTACCTACCTATAGATTTATTTGTGAAAGAGTGTTCAGAGAAGTTCAGTTAACAAAAGAAGGACCTGCAGGCAATAAATAATAACTTTCCAACACGACGTTGATAATTGGTTTTCGTTGTTGTGTCGGGCATCACTTTTTCAACATCACATGAAGCTATCTCATTGGCTTCGATATAAGGACACAGGTACGAAGTAAACTTAAAATAAATTAAATCAGAAAGAAAGTTAGTAAAAATACTTATGAGGTTAAAGGCAGTATAAAGTAACCTAAGTAAATATTTATTTATTTATTATAAAAATCATAATCCGAGTAGGGATGTGCGCTAGTTGCGCGCGCTCAAGGCCATTATCGATAACAGAATCATTAAGGTTATCACGTAAACATACTGCATTCATTAAGTATGCAGGGTAACTAATGAGTACTAATGTGTTTTTACGAGACTTCCTTCTAGTAAATTTGGTAATAAAAAAAAAAAATGTGTATTTATTTCTATCACCCATTTATAAATATATAAAACTATCGATATCACTCATCGACTGCAGTAATACACAGGACTACGTGTGGGCGTGGCCTGCCCATAAGGCCCGTGAGTGGGAAAGAGAGCGAAACACTCGAATGATTTATGACCGAGTCTGCAGCGAGATTTTAACTATACTATAAAACTTTATGCACATGTAAAAAAAAATACTGTACAAAGGCGGACTTAATGCCTGAGGCATTTTCTACCAGTCAACCTTAGGGTGATGCAGAGATATAACATGGCAGGTGCAACATACGGGATAGATAGCTCGGAAATGACTATAAAATACAAGAATAAATACTAATATATAGATACATACATATAAACAAAATAAACCTTGGTCAGGAGAAATAACGATCGGTAGAGGAGAAAACGAATCCAGCAACACAGCGCTGGGATGTTTCAGCCAACTTCTGACGGATATGTTCACGTGCCTTCACTTTAAAAGATAACCGACTGGTTGCTGTCCTGATATTCAGAGGGAGCGCATTCCAAAGAAAAACCGCCTGGATAAAGAAAGAAGAATGAATGAAACCAGAACGGTGAGAAGGAAATCGTAGAAGACGATTGTTGGTGGAATGAAGATTTTTACTATGGGCAGTGCCATAAATATTGAATTTAGGAAGTCAGGTAAGAAGGGGAAGTGGGTTTGTCCAGAATAGAGAACAACGTAGACAGAGCCCTCAACTCTCTGCGCTGACGATTGGGTAACCATTTTAAAAGCAGTCGGTGTGCAGATACATGGTCATACTTACGAAGATTGAAAACGAATTGAAAACGAATCGAATGCAGTTATTGAGAAGGCGGTCAAGTTTATTGAGGAGATCTGCATTCAGGTCATAGTAACACACATCACCATAGTCAATTATACGAAATATAAGGGCCTGTACAAGCATTGCTTTTATGTGTGATGGGAGAAGGCTTTTCAACCGTTATAGCGACCGAAACGTTCCGGTGACTTTTTGACTTACAGTCGTGACCTGCTTTCGCCAGTCTAGACAAGTATCGACATGCAGACCAAGATTCTTAACATCAGAGCTAAACGGGATGACTGAGTTGTCAAAGATTACAGGTGGCACAGTTAAGCCGTTCAGCTTCCTCATGCTGTAGGGGCTCCCCACAATGATAGCCTGACACCTTGCGGGATTAACCGCCACCCCAAATCGATCAGACCAGTTTTTTACGACATCTAAATCCCGGTTTAGCTCCTCAATCGCATCGGATATGTTGCCAACACATGCCCGGCAGTAAATCTGCAAATCGCCAGCATAAAGATAATACGCAGTCGGAAATTCAGTGGTGATGAGGTAAATAAAAGAGGAGATATTATACCGCCTTGAGGAACGCCAGCTGCAAGATCACACCAATTCGACGAAGAATCTCCAGCATAAACAGACTGCTGACGTCCCCGAAGATAAGAGGAAAACCACTTCAGTACCTCCGGAGAGACCATAAGATAGGAAAGGATGGATAAAAGGACTTCGCCGCGTGACTGACGGTATTAAAAGCATTGGAAAAGTCAATTAACACTAAGACTGTAACTTTAGTGTCTTCCATTCCCCGCCTTATATCGTCGGTCACTTTAAGGAGAGCTGTAACGGTGCTGGGCCCGGGCCTGAAACCGGATTTAAATGGACTGATGAGAGAGTTGTGGTGAATAAAGTGAAATAGTGTGATTGAGAAGAAGTTTGTTGCTCAAGACCACATTTCAATTACAATAAACTAAACACTACGCACACACGCGGCCTTTGAAAATTTCTTTTCAGATATTCCCGTTTCAACTACTAAATCACTAAACTCATCACCTTCTGTTGCTGAGTATTTGCTTAAAGAAAATGTTAATGTTTGCGATTCGGAATTTCATTTTGAACATATTACTTGTAGAGATATAATTAAAACCTTTCACACTTTAAACGTAAAAAAGACTGCAGATCTGTGGGGTAATTCTGTTGAAGTTGCTAAGTCTATTATTGACATTGTAGCACCTACTTTAGCTCTTATTTTTAACAATTGTATCGACTGTGGAGAGTTTCCTGACCTCATGAAAAATAGTAAAATAATACCTTTGTTTAAATCAGGTAGTACTACAGACCCCACAAATTATAGACCTATTTCAGTACTACCTACCTTTAGTAAAATTTTTGAGAAATTAATTTTAGCCCAATTGCAAAGATTTTTTAATAAACATAAATTATTACATAGTAAACAGTTCGGTTTTACAAGGGGTCGTTCAACTACTGATGCCGGTGTTGAACTTTTAGGACATATCTATAATGCATGGGAAGATAAATGCGATGCCTTGGGCATTTTTTGTGATTTGTCCAAGGCGTTCGATTGCGTTCTTCATGAAACGCTAATCAGGAAACTCCGCCACTACGGGATCCGGAACACCGCTCTGGATCTTCTTACTTCATACTTGAATAATAGGGTTCAGAGCGTTGACGTTAATGGTAAAAGATCTCCCGGATCTATAGTAACAATGGGAGTCCCACAGGGCTCAATTCTTGGTCCTTTTTTGTTTCTTATTTATATTAATGACTTGCCTTACCTCATAAAGGATAATCATGATATAGTGTTGTTTGCGGACGATACTTCACTTTTGTTTAAACTTAAACGTCAGCAGCTGGTTACTGACGATGTAAATAGCGCGATCTCAAAAGTAGTTCACTGGTTCAATGTTAATAATTTACTACTTAATGAAAAAAAAACCAAATGCATTAAGTTTACGTTGCCTCACGTTAGACAGGTGTTAACTAATGTATTGATAAAGGGCAGAGAATTGAATCCTGAAGATAGCACAGTATTCTTGGGCTTAACTTTGGATGCTAAGCTTCAGTGGGGCCCACACATAGATAAATTATCAAAAAAGCTTAGCTCCGCAGCATACGCTGTTAGAAAAATTCGTAATTTAACTGACATAGAGACAGCCCGTTTAGTGTACTTTAGCTATTTTCATAGTGTAATGTCGTATGGTATTCTGTTGTGGGGAAATGCCGCCGACATTCAGACTATCTTTGTTTTGCAGAAAAGAGCTGTTCGATCAATTTATAAATTAAGCCCGAGACACACTCTCAGAGAGAAATTTAAGGAGATTAATGTAATGACTGTGCCTTCACAGTATATTTTTGAAAATCTTTTATATGCCCATAAAAATATAAACTTGTTTAAAAAATACAGTGATATCCATAATATAAATACTAGGAACAAACACAGCTTCGTTGTACCTACAACAAGGCTCAAGAAAATAGGTGGCTCGTTCAGATGTCAATGTATACGCTTTTATAATAAACTTCCAAGCCACGTTCAAGATCTAAGCCTTAATAAATTCAAATCATTCATTAAACGTAAGTTGTGCCAGAAAGGCTTTTATACCGTTAAGGATTATATTGAGGACAAAAAGGCTTGGGATTGAGTTGTTCCAATTTTCTGCATACTGAATGTTTTCTTTTATTTCTGTTACATACACTGATAAATTGATAATTATTATAACAGAACGATCAATTATTGTGAATGTGAGGACTATGTGGGTCATTGTTTCAGTTTTAATCATGATCTGGCAGTTTAAGTAGTTCATGCGGCCTACCCAAGTGTCCTTTCTTTGGTATTGTTCGTCGAATCGTTGAGCTCCTAAAGTTCTGAGTTGAGCTGCACGGTTACTGACAAATGCGTGCACTGACTGGACAGGTCCTCTTAATCTGCGTGGTTCTTTCCTCAGAAGACCATTTCAGATACTAATCTACATGGTCCTCAAAGATTATGTTCGAATATTTATATACACATTGACATTGATGAATTTTACACATACAATGACATGAGTATTTACTTTGTAAAGTATTATATTATTTAAATTATTGTGAATGTGAAGATTATGTGGATTATTACTTTTTTTATTTTATTTCTTAGTTAGTTTCACGATCTGGCAGCTTGAGTAATTTATGCGGCCTACCCAAATGTCCTTTCTTTGGTATTGTTCGTCGAATCGTTGTGCTCCTTAAGTTCTCAGTTGAGCGGCAAGATTACTGACAAATGCGTGCACTGACTGGACAGGTCCGCTCAATCTGTATGGTTTTTCCTCAAAAGACCGTTTCAGACACCAATCTACATGGTCTTCACATGATCTGACCAAGATTATGTCTGGACTTTAAAAGAGACTGTGACCTCTGAGTTTGTTTCGGCCTTTCTTCTCAGAGTAGTCAGTTATGAAACGCCGACCTCATCTAGTTTTAAAAATATGATTGACGTGTAAAAGTGTTTGTAACAAACCTACTTACAGAAATAAAATCATTTATCATTTATCATTTATCACTACTTAATTACAAAATTCATTGTTTCAGCCGAAACACGTCCACTACTGCACATAGGACTTTTTTTTTTTTGTTTCCGGGTGGATAATCGTCATGGATGTCCGCCGCCATGCCCCAAGCACCGCCAATACGACCGGTTCTGTGTTTCTCGCATCTACCGGATTCTTGCGGCCTCCTCAAGGTCATGGGTCCACATTGTGGAAGCCCTTCCAACGCTACGCTAATAACAAAGTTACAACTTTTCATTAATCAATTATAAGAAACAAATACTTACCACATCTGTCCCTTGTAAGAGACGGTCCATTTCTTCATAGCCAAAACAGGCGTGATCTTAAGACCTTCGGCTCCAAACTCTCCGATTTCGGACCCAAATAACACCGTGTCAGGTAATTTCTTACTGCATAACAAGCCTTTGTTAGGGAGCTGCAGAACAAAATAACTTTATCAAGGATGCTAGTGATAAGAATGTTGCAGGCAAAATAGCCACTACAGGGTGGCCGGAACATTGACGTCCAAAAATAAAATTTCGGTCCCTCGTATCGTGGGGTATTCGAATCACCCCCATGTATGTTCCGCGACTTTTCATAGTTTTCGAGTTATGAATTTTTTTCTGAATGTTTGAAAATTTTCGACCTGACCAACCTAAAAAAATTCTAAAAAAAAAAGTAGAGGGTTTTATCGAGTTTCTTTTTTTGCAACTGAATTTTCATAAGTAGTACTTTTATGCATAAAATAATCAGCTTCGTAACTGTGATGAAAGTTATGAAAATGTTGATCTAAAGTGAAAAATTTACGTTCGGTAAATTATGACTCAAATTTTCAACTTTAAATTAAAAATCTTAACAGGTGACTTCATAATTCCTAAGTAGGCTTCAAGAATGCGCCAGACTCTCAGTTTTCATAATCATAAAAAAAATGAAGTACTTAATAGGGCTACTTTGTTTAAAATCGGCCTTCAAAGACAGCGAGGTGGAAAAATTCTTAAAATTACCCATCTGAGTAATTATTTTTTTTTGGCTATTTTCTCGTTCCTAAGGTTAATTAATGATAAGAATACTGAAAACTAACCAACAAATAGTTTCAGAGTTGGGTAAGAAAAGTTTTACGTAAAAAGTGGTTTTGAATAAAACACAGATGATAATGTGAAAAAAGTACTTAATTTATTTTTAACATTTAGAAAAGGTTTTCAAAGTGGCCACCACCAGCAGCAATACACATTCTACACCTACGTAAGAAATTGTCTGGCAATCGTCTAAAAGCGTCTCTGTTCTCTCTCACAACACGTTCAGCTTCTGCAATCAACTGCCTCAGCTCTTGTTCACTTGAACAGTCTCGGGCGTATGCTATTTCCTTGTAATAGCCCCAAATAAAGAAATCGATGGGGTTGAGATCAGGTGAGCGTGGAGGCCACCTAATTGGTCCGCTGCGTCCGATCCATCTGTTGGGGTATGTTTCATCTAAGTAATTTCGGACCTGGGTTGCATAGTGACACGGGGCGCCGTCATTTTGCAACACCATGGTTCGTCTGAGTTCGAGATTCACATCTGCCAGCAACAATGGAAGTTCATTTTCCAAAAAGTTTTTGTATGTTTCTCCATCAAGTCTGGACGGCAGTTCAAACGGACCAATTAGTTCGCCATTGAGAATACCAGACCACAAGTTAACGCTGAAGCGATGTTGAAATGTCGAAGCTCTCACTTCGAGTGGATTTTCATTCGCCCACGTGTGGTAATTATGAATATTGAATATTCCGGATCGCTCAAATCGTGACTCATCTGACCATAAAACTTTATTGAAAAATCCAGGATCCTCTTGCTCTTTTCGTAACATGGTTTGGCAAAAATCAACGCGCAATTGGTGATCTGTAGGCAGTAAAGCTTGGACTCGTCGGATGTGGAACGCGTGGTATTCTTCATCGTGAAGAATGTCTTGGATAGAAGTCCTTGGGATGTTCAGAGCACGAGCCATACTTCTCGTACTCGTAGACGGATTTCGCTGAACTTCTTCCAGCACCATTTCTCTGCGATCCGGGTTAGCTCTAGGGATTCCTTCATGACTGCCGCGTCGACCAGGAATGCGGCCTGCCACCAAAGTGTTGTGCGTGTTAATAAAAACACGATGGTCGGGATATCGCTCAGGTTGCGGCCCACCACGACGTTGAAGTTGTTCGCGATACAGTCGCGCTGCTTCATGGCCGTTTCCTTGTGCAACTCCATAAAAATAATGCATTTCTGCATATTCACTTAACGTGTAACTCATTTTTTACACTTCCACGTAAAAAAAGTCCAAATCAGAATGCAAAACACAGTCCAATAAACGAGCAAAGTAGTCAAACAAGTAGGCAGCGGAGTCCGTGGGCAAAGCGAGTGTGGTAAAGACAAAATGGCGACACGCGTATAGCAGTAAACACAATGTGAGTACGACTGAGGTACTTGTTTTGCGTTGGCTTCGGTTGCGCGCCTTGCGTGAGAGAGATAGCAATAATTCGGTCTCTTTTCCTCTCGGTCCATTGTTATTGCAGGTAAAAGAGTTGCACCCTCGTTTACAACCCATAGTCCACGAGAACGGATCGCGCAAAATTCATTAAACTAACATTTAAAAAAATCTCCGTGTTTAAATCTTAGCTTTCCTGCAGTAATTTTTGGTTAGCAAACTAAATAACCTTAGGAGCGAGAAAATGGAAAAAAAAAATTTATTAATCAGATAGCTAATTTTAAGAATTTTCCACTTCGCAGTCTTTGAAGGCCGATTAAGGCCAAAGTTAGCCCCATTAAGTCCTACGTTTTTTAATGATTATGTAAGCTAAGAGTCTGGCGCATTCTTGAAGCCTACTTGAGAACCATGAAGTCACCTGTTTAGATTTTTAATTTGAAGTTGAAAATTTAAGTCATAATTTACCGAACGTAAATTTTTCACTTTAGATCAACATTTTCATAACTTTCACCACAGTTACGAAGCTGATTATTTTATGCATAAAAGTACTACTTATGAAAATTCAGTTGCAAAAAAAGAAACTCGATAAAACCCTCTACTTTTTTTTTTGAATTTTTTTAGGTTGGTCAGGTCGAAAATTTTCAAACATTCAGAAAAAAATTCATAACTCGAAAACTATGAAAAGTCGCGGAACATACATGGGGGTGATTCGAATACCCCACGATACGAGGGACCGAAATTTTATTTTTGGACGTCAATGTTCCGGCCACCCTGTATATTACACTGACGAGCAGTATAAAAAAGCCACTTGCAAAGTGCCTAAATAAACCACACAAGTTAGTTTTATGAAGTAAAAAAATCTTAAAAGCAGTATTTTAATGCACATTAAAACCCTATTACTTACTTTCGGCCTGTTCGAGGTTACGGATAAAAAAAGAAAAAGGGAGAGGTTCTAAGGGAGAGGTACACGTGTGGGCCATTATTTCATCAAATAGTCGTGCGGCGCTATTAACGATAGAAAATGGCAATCTGACCGCTGTGAGATACGTAAACGAGATTCACAATGAACATGCCGTCCGTATTTGGTCAATATGGGCGATAATGCGTTGTTTATGCATGATAATGTTCGGCCCCACACAGTGCATATGGTAAACGACTACCTTCAAGATGTGGGAATCCATCAAATGGAGTGGTTGCGAGGAGCCCTGACCTAAATCCTATAGAACATGCCTGGGACGAGCTTGGCAGACGTGTTAGAAGCCGAAATCAACCTCCAGTCAGACTTCATGCCCTGAAAATACACTTATTGGAAAATGGGAGAATATCCCTCAGCATATGCTGAGGAATCTGGTCCTCAGCTTGCCAAATCGTGTAGGAGCCGTATTAAGAGCACGCGGAGGCAAAACGAAATATTGAATGATTAAAAATGTTTGTTTTAATTTCGTAAACCCACTTTAAGAGTTAATTATGTTTTTTAATGTGTTATTTAATACATTTAAATGTTGCTTTTCTCTCCAAGAAGCTATCTTGCGTAGTTTCGGAAATAAGTATTTCATGATAAGTTAGTGGCTTTTATATATTGCTCGTCAGTGTATAATATTTTCTCTCTCTCTCTCGCTAATCTCGGTGTTGGTCACAGTACCAGTTGCTATGAAACGATAAACAGCATTTAACTGAAGACGGCTGAAATTAGAAAGCCATAAGGATTAGGTACTCACGCCAATATAAAAGAGTCCGTTACACATGCCCAGAGGCCTGCGCTCAACGCCGGCTATCACATACACGCCTTTGTTCTTCTCGCTGTTCGCTGATATGAAGAACACTGCATCAAAGGCCTGAAAGTTCAAGTCAGATAGCTGTAAATCGGACACCCTGGAACCTATACCTTTTTGTCAGTGAATGTCCTCATGATTATAACTTCCGTCTGAAGAGAATAGAACGTTATTTTGGGACTCCTACCAATTAAAACGTTTTCTCGGTTCCTACCTTTGCCACGAGTCGGAGTGCGGGACATGATCCAGTACCAACAGACATGATGGCATTGGCCTGCCATTAATATATTATACCTGCCGGGAGTGACTATCAGGGAATAGATAAAAGAGGGCCGAATTTATTTATTCCGTGGTAAGACTGATCAATGCGCGAGCGACTTCTACTACCCGCACCTCCCCCGCCAGGCCCATTTTGGTGGTAGTTGGAGAAACCATGGGCCTTTAGTCAGAAAGAAAGAGTCTGATAGAGGACATCCACGAGGATAGATGATACCGAAATCCAAATATGTTTGATACATACAAATACTTTTCCTTGCGGAAATTGAGCACCAAATTGCGCAGCCATATTGTTAGGGAATATTGACTGTTCATTATTTATGCTTATTTGGTGACTTGATTGTTCGAGTCACTAATAGGGCATAAATATCAGTAATTTCCTCAAATATTACAATGTATTTACTGACTTGAAGCATCGTACTCATAGGAGGTGATGGTCTATTATGGAACCCTGAACAAAGACCCTTCGCCTGCCCCTGACGGAAATAACCAGCCACAAAAACACTGTAATTGATATTTAATGTACATTTAAGGATGAAAGATACCGCAAAAAGATAGTTAAAGGACGCTTAAGGTTTTATCCGAGAAATTGTGACTGTTATAGGGGATACAATGGACAGGTTACCTTGGCATGACTGCTCAACGGTTGGGCTCTATCCTTGAGGGCTGGATCTGCTATAGCCTTCACCCCCTGCCCCGCCCGCCCATCTGGACCAGCCGCCGAATATTTGCTTGAATACTGCAATAAAAAACGCGTTCGGTTAAATCGTTAGCGTTTTGATTAAAGGGTAGGTAAGCAGCCATGAATGGATCTGTAGGTATAATGCACCATTCTCTTCCGCGAACTGCCTTGGCCACGAACTAGAGCATTTGGTAGGTATGACATATAAATAAATATAGGAAAGATCATGCCACGTTAAAGATACTCCCTTGCAAACCAGGAAAGAAACGGAAATGACTTTTCCACGTTCCCTCTCGTTCTCGCCATAACGCCCGTACAAAAGTAAGTGGGATTTAGATGAATCTCTCTCTCCTAGTTAAAAATTTGTGTATGTACTCGTACTATCTATTTGGAACTGCTAATTGGTCACTAAGGTTCTAGCTAGATGTTACTCATGCCAGATTATTCCATAAACATTTTGTTGCCTGACGTGACCTTTGGAAAATACACATGAAAAGCCTGGTAGCCATTAGGTGATAGCTCCAAAATGATTAATGAATGTGCTAATTAACAGAACCGCACGGACAACGTGTGATGATTGTTAATTAATATCAAATCAGTGGTTATCACACACCTGCGTTGCTACTTGAGTCTCGCAGCGCTGATAATAACGGAAGCTACTGATATCAACCGCAAAGTACCTATACCTACGTACTTACATAATCACAGCAATGTCAGTGCAGTTGAGCATATAAGCACGTATGCTTGACATATTATTGTTTTAATAAGATAAATAGACACCCTATTGGATACTTTTACGGTTTTAAAAATCACCAATCCTAATTAAAAAAATATTTTGACCAAGTCCAACACGTAATTCTCACCAAGGGGTATCGTCACAGATTACTAAATAGTTACTACGTAACAGATACTTCACTCAGTAGAAAATTTCCAATACCTATTGAGATAATAGCCTACTCCGTCGCCTCAGCAACCACTGCATGCTGAAATGTGCCTAAATGCTCAAGCGTACAGTTGTGATTGCTTCGCACCGCGCGATCCTACAGCACGCAATTTGGACCGCAAGCGGTCCGAGAGCGCTCGCTCGAGCGCGTAGGTAATTATAGCGCGCAAGTACATGGAGTGACGGAGGCCTGGTATCGTGTTACCCATGCAGTAACTGGGTTGTGGAGGTCAGATAGGCAGACGCTCCATGGAAAATACTGGTTTGTAACTGCATTCGGTTAGACTGGAAGCCGACGCCAACCGAATCGGGAAAAGGCTAGGCAGACGATGAATTATACTGATCTTAATCTTCGTCTCTCGTAATAATCGTATATAAAACAATAATAGAAAGTCAGCAAGGTGAGAATGCAGCCAAGTGCAGCTGACTACTCATATTACAGTATGGAGGCTATTTTTATCAAACTCCATCAAATACGTAAAGCTAGTAACTACTAATAGCTTTGCCCGCGGATGCGGAATTTGGTTGCATTGAGTTCGAGAAAGTTATTGTTCTTCTTAGTGAGTCGACGTCAATCTAAATGGACTCGTGAATTTGGCTACGTGTTTGGCGCCATCACTAGCGTCTATCAGTTCCAATAATAACGTGCAGCAGACACGTAGGACATGATAGCTATTGATTTGTCAAAAACCATTCCATGCAACTATCAAAACGACCAGACGGGACTAAACAAAATGAAAACAAGTACACACTCATAAAAAAGCCGGTGAGCAATCTCGGATAACAATAAAAAACAAAACTTACTCATACCTTTCTAAAATAATACAGGATAGCGAATATCACATATTTAACGTAATACCATTTTCCTGGGACCGCATAAATACCGAGGATAGGTTTCGAGTCCTTCCTTACTTTACTATAAATAAACAAAACAGCACCGAGACCAATACAGCAGACCGTGAATGACATTTTGTCGCGGTGACGAACCAGCACTGAATGTGGAAAAACATTGATAATTACTGATACAAATTTATATAAATGATAAGAGCTGATACATTGATGTTCGGTAGGTAATTAGGTGGCTCGCAGACTATTGTTGTTATCAAATACTGAGCAACACTTTGAACCTTTAACTTAATTGTCGTTCGGCAAAGATTTGGTCTCTAGGGGAAGGGAGGCAGAACGGAACACTTAAGCAAGAATTGTAGACAAAAAATCATTCAGTTTATTCAACATTTTCGAGAGCAAAACTAATCAACCACATTTACTTCACGGTACTTATTAATTCGACTTTAAAATATTCACAGGTACTTAAAAATATTGGATGATTTCTAAAAGCTTCAATTGGTCCGTTTTACCTTCATAAGCGAGGCAAAACGGATCACACAGGAACGCAAAATAGACTCGCATAAAAAACAGTCAGAACATTTTGTTCACAGAGAGACACTTGTCTCTTCGACACAGCCACTACACCCAGTGCAAGCACAATTTGCCGATAAGCGAAAAGCTGGACATTGAACCTATCCCTCACTTGATTCTAAAAACAAGTTTTCATCGTTAGATAACTGTCATATTCTTTTTTTTTATCACATTTTTTTCTTGTTTTCCTTTTCTTAGGTCGACCTTCGTAAGTACAGGGTCTGTCTTACCTTCCTTTCCCCTAGACATATGTTAGAAGGCTTCTCATCTTGCCTAAGCCGATTAAGGTTTTTTTGAAGACTGTGTCTAGCAATAGTTTATACGTTCACGTTCACCATTATTGGCAGCCTTGTTCCAAAGACTGGCGATTATGTCTTAATACCTTTTGTGTCATGCTATCCTGGTCTGTTCGAGTCTCGCCCAGGCCTTACCCGCTGTCATCGACCCCATCTGGCTGGCAAATTACAATGAAATTATTTTCCTTTGTGGTTATAGTTCCTGTTAGTTCGTGTTCCCTAAAATCAAAACAAATTAGATTTGGTGTGGTGAACAAAATCTATGTTATTTCCATGATAATGTTAAAAACACTGTTTATCAGTTAGATATTTAAAATTCGTAATGCCTCTCTCTTCCTTGCTTACCGAATTTGTGTAACATAATTTTAAATAACTGGCATTATAGATTCGAGGCTTGAAATGTCTCCTGTGTCTGTACCTACCTACACCGGCACTCATACCCTTCAAACCTTCCGGTTACCCCCACAAACGCTAAATACTTGGCGACAGAAATTACGTATCCATGCCGTCGAAAGATATTGAAAACAATAATTTTCCCATGATACCAGTAGGTAGCTGAAGACTAATGCACGACTGGTAACAACCGGGGAGGAATGAATTCTGCTCTGCACCAATCCGCTTGCAGGGTTCTGTACCCGTCAAGGTGGAGGGACCAAGTCTTCGATTTCAAATCAACCTAGGTACATAACAGTTTAATACTGTAAATCTACAATTTGATACCTAGGCAATAATTTTAATTTAGTTACCTCGGTGTATAATGTAGTTATTGAACAACAAAGAGATTAAATTGATTATAATTTAATGTCTTTGTTGAACAAAATCCTTGGTCCATTCATTTTGACGTCAAAATGGAGGGACCAGATTGATAGGCTGGTCAGAGGAGTATCCTACGTATTTAGAATTACAATACCCATTCGTTATAATTCTACTTTAGAAATGTGAAATATAACAATATTGTCCCTAACATGAATCGTTTGAGAAATATCGACCAAAAACATTGGTCAATAATGTTGATTCAACAATTTGGTCAAACATGTTATTAGTAATTTTTTTGTTTTTCGAAGTAGGAAGGTATACCTACATATTTTTCCACCTTTAGATTACGCTAATGTCTTACGTTAAACTTCATCCTACTAATGATTTTTTATACTTATTTGAATACAAGGTGTTAGTAATTGAAATAACTGTAACCCAAAAGGATAGGTAGATAATTGCACAGAACACTATTACTCCTAGCGGAGGATAATTGAACTCAAATTTATGAACAACTTTCACAATGGAACCAAAACAAATTGTCTATGCTATGTCACAGATCAAAGAATACAAGACCATGTGAAAACCTGAAAACCACCGTTTTTTTCTTAATTTTCTTCGCGATTGGTCTTTCAGTTATTTCAATTCACTGACCTCTATTAAAATACGCTTTTAATAGAGGTCAGTGTTTCAATTACACCTTGTATCTTCCAAAGGTTGCCTGAAAGAAATTGCTGCCAGCAGTTTACTGTTGTTAGCCTGCATCATCCCAGAAAAGCAGGAAAGCAAAGCATTCATTCCAAAGCTTTGTTGGGCAAAGGCCTCTTTCCGTGACTTCCAGATATTTAGCAGGTAGAAAACAAGGTGCTTTTATTTCGGTAACAGATATATTTTTTGGCTATATGTCTATTGTCGTTGTACGAGCTACGCTGTACATTGACCCTAACTAACTCGTCCTACTTTCAATGAAACGTTGCAGTTTGTTTTATAACATAAAGTGTACATTATACAATGTTATTTTTAGTAGCAATAAAACCTTTATACCATTCGGTTGCCTACTCATTCAACATAACATTTCCAACATACATAACAATCAACATAACATTTTTCACTGTTGGGAGTTACGCCCCAACATATGGTCCTTCGAGCAACTTAGTGCTGTGTGATTTACACCTTTTACGGTCGCGAATCGGTTGGACTGGTCTCTCAGAAGCGAGTCGCCCCAGTAACCAATTGAGAAGGCGCATATCGTAGAGGGGAAAGTTTACACAACACGAAGAACCAGGAGTGTGGAGCAACAGTCGACACTCGGAACAGAAAAGAACAGAAGAAAAACAACATGTCGTTAGCTGATTTATACCAGAATCAGAACGAACTCTACGACAACATAAAGAAGATCGGAATAAATATCAAGAAAGATGGTTGGGACAGAAAAAACGCCGACTATTTCAAACGCCGTAAGGCCATGTTGGAGAACCTATGGTCAGAGTACCAATTCAATCATGACCGCCTGCTTACGGAACAAAGTGGAAATCATCCCTACTTTACGAATGACTGCTATAACACAACGTTGCAGTGCTATAAGGAAGTAAAGGAGCTTATTCTCCAACAACACGAACAACTCACGACCCTCGCTCGTTCTCCAAGAGAGCAGTCGGTACAAGCAAAAACATTGGAAGGTGCCAACCAACAAACACGGGAAGGTACCTCAGATCAAACAAAACAAGAACAAGAAGCCTTGAAGAGTGAAGTGGTAGATCAAGCTAGAAATGCCAATCAAGATAACCAAAACAGAGAACCATCACCTCCTACTCGGCAAGAACAACAAAATACTGTGAAAAAGGATACGGGATCCAATAGCAAGCTGGACGACATGATGCGCAAACAGACGGCAAACTTCAAAGCCTTCATGAGAACAGTTGCGAACATACACGTGGAGTTTCTATCTGAAAAATGGGAATTTCATGACGCTCTGCAATCACTACAAACGCGCTGGTCAGCTATTGACAACCTTCACTGGGAGATAGAGTGCGAAACCAACGGAGAGAAGATAATAGTGTACGAAGAACGCTACACCAGGTATGAAAACCAGTTCCATGAACTGAAAAAGGCTTTGAATACCAAAATGTGGTCCGGCGTTCATCGTGAGAAAACAACACCGAGGTTAGAGATACCAGTCTTCAATGGTAACTACAACCAGTGGATCCCATTCAAAGACCTTTTCACAGAAGCAATACACAACAACAATACTCTTTCATCTGCTCAGAAGATGCAGTTTCTGAAGAGTAAGGTGCAAGGAGAAGCAGAACGCTTGATTCAACACCTACAGATAAGTTCGGATAACTACCTAGTGTGCTGGGATATCCTCAATAACCGATACAATAATGAAAAACGTATCTTCACATCGCACATCAACATGCTTTTCAATCTGCCAAGCATGCAACAACAGTCAGTGGCCCAAATAAAGAAAATCCATGACGTCAGCATAGAATGCCTACATGCGATAAAGAATTTAGGAGTAAATGTCGACACTTGGGATCCGATTCTTGTACATATACTATCGCAGAAATTAGACGCAGACACACATTCAGAGTACAACGACTCGCTGAAGAATTGCCGACAGCTGCCAATACTAAAAGATCTGTTAAATTTCCTAGAAGCGAAGTTCACATCGTTAGAAGCATCGCGCCGCAAACAAGAAAACAATCAAAAACCAAGTACATCATCGAGTCAACATCAAAGTTCTTCGAACTTCAAAAAACAATACAGCAGCAATCAAGCAACTAGCAACAAGAAAATTACGAAATCGTTTCATGCGTCAACATTCCGATGCCCTCTTTGCGATGACGAACATGGCATGTACAAATGTGCAAAGTTTTTAGAAATGCCGAATCACTCAAAACTTAGCACAGTAAATAAAATGAACGTTTGTGTAAATTGCCTGTTCAGCCATAATGGAAAGAAATGTACGTCAGCTCACCGATGTCGCAAGTGCGCGGGTCAACATAATACATTGCTACACGATGCATGTGTTAAGGACAACACAGAAAAACAAACAAATTCTTCCCATGTATCAAAAGATGATGATACCTCGGAGATACTACTAGCGACCGCTGTAGTAAACATAGAAACAGCTGATGGGACCCAAATCAAGTTGCGAGCCCTTATCGATCAAGGGTCTCAGATATCTTTGATCACGGAACATGCCGCTCAACTTCTCGGTGTCAAGCGCGAGAGATGCAAAGGAGTCATTTTTGGAGTTGGACAGAAAGAAAATCACTGCAAAGGAATGACAACAATTACTTGCAGTTCTGTATACAACGACTTCAAGTTCCAAACATCTGTCTTCATTATGAACAACTTGATTAAGAACCTGCCAAATAAGACCTTTGCAAAACCATCTTGGTCCCACATACAGAACATCCATCTAGCAGATCCAGACTTCCATGACAGCCGTCAGGTGGATTTACTATTTGGAGCAGACATTTATTCGCAAATCATGCTAGGAGGAATAATAAAAGGCGATGACGTCACTCAACCTATCGCACAACAAACCTACCTAGGGTGGCTTTTATGCGGAAACGTCAAAACTTTCAACTGCAATGTGGTCATAAACAATCTAGAAGATATCAAACAGTTCTGGGAAACCGAAGACATTACGGATCCATCCAACCTATCGGTGGAAAATGAAACATGCATTGAGTACTACACCAACACTACGCAACGCCTGGAGAGTGGGAAATACGAAGTCAGATTGCCGATGAAGAATGAACTTGAGAGCAGACTGGGTTCGTCTAAGCCAATGGCTATCGCCCAATTCAAAACTTTAGAAAGAAAGTTGGAAAAACAAACACATTTGGCAAAGGCCTATAAAGACTTCATGACTGAATATATTAATCTAGGTCATATGAAACAATCAACAGTTAGTAACAAAACACTCGAATGTTACCTGCCTCACCATGGCGTGCAACGGGCTGAATCAACAACAACAAAGTACAGAGTGGTGTTCAATGCGTCAGCAAAAACATCTACAGGATACAGTTTGAACGACCTCATGTTCAAAGGCCCTAATCTGCAACAGGACCTACAAACATTACTGATAAAATGGAGGCAATACAAATATGCGTTCACAGCGGACATTGAGAAGATGTTTCGTGCTATTTGGGTAGCCCCCGCAGACCAACGACTGCAACAAATTGTATGGCGGGAATCACTGGAACAACCTATCCGCTCATACCAACTAACAACCGTAACATACGGTACCAAGGCAGCGCCGTTCCTAGCCATGATGACCCTAAGGAGATTGGCGACAGATGAACGGGAACAGTTCCCGGAGGCTTCCAAGGTGCTGGAAGAATCATTCTACATGGATGACCTCGTTCATGGGACACATACAATCGAACAAGGAAAGAAATTGATAACCGATCTGAAACAATTATTACAAAACGGAGGGTTTAATCTTCGAAAATGGTCAGCAAACAATCAAGAACTTTTGGAAGACATCTCCGAACAACAAAACAACGACAAGGTTGTCTTCAATTTCAAAACAGAAAATACACAAAAAACATTAGGCTTGTGCTGGAACTCAAGAGAGGATAAATTCACCTTTCATTGCACAATTTCGGAAGTGAACAAGAAACAGACCAAACGCAGCCTACTAGCCGAAATATCAAAACTATTTGACCCACTCGGCTGGCTGGCTCCCGTGTCAACAAAATTGAAATTATTATTTCAAAAACTGTGGGATGGAAACTTACAATGGGACGACGAAGTGTCCGACAACATACATGAACAGTGGTGCAAGATACAAGCGGATGTAAGGGCGATAAACTCTTGCGAAATACCTAGATGGCTAAAGTGTGGCGAAAAGCAGACAATGGAGTTACATGGTTTCAGTGACTCCTCCCTGGATGCCTATGCCTGTGTCATCTACGCACGAGTCGACTCGTCAACAATACTTGTAGCCGCGAAGTCAAAGATTGTACCACACCGAAAAACAACAACATTACCAAGACTGGAATTGAATGGGGCGCATCTTCTGTCACAACTAATGCGCAAAGTCAAACAGTCATTGAATCAATATGAAGTACACGTCTACGGCTGGACTGATTCCATGGTGGTCCTGGGCTGGTTACAAGGAGACCCATCCCGCTGGAAAACGTACGTGGAAAACAGAGTACGAAGTATTACTGACGTCATACCACGATCGTCGTGGAACTACGTCAAAACAAAGGAAAATCCCGCTGACGCCGCAAGCAGAGGCCAATACGCTAGTCAGCTGAAAGAAAATCAACTGTGGTGGCAAGGGCCTACATGGCTACCATCGCTTAAAACAATGAACATAGAAAAACATAATTACAGCACTGACCAAGAAGAAAAAACAGCCCGGAAACAAGCCAATGTAACCCAACATAACAAAGAAAATCCGAGCATTGTGGAAAAATTATTGCAAAATCACAGCTCTATCGAACATATTATTCGGATTGTTGCATGGATACTCAGACCATTGAACCCGAAACGGCGACAACTACCGAGATATCTGACGTTGCACGAATTGGATAACGCAATGAAGGTGCTCGTTAAACAAACTCAACAAAATTCATTTGACACAGATATCTGCTATTTGCAAAAACATAACACGGTCCAGTCTAACAGCAAAATAAAAGCGCTCACTCCGTTCATTGACCATCAAGATATCCTACGAGTGGGAGGAAGATTGAAAAACGCCTTGTTGACCGAAAACATGAAACATCCGATGATCATTCCACATGACAGTCGACTAACACATCTTCTCATCGACCAAGCTCATCGAATGACGTTTCACGGCGGCCCGAGACTCACCGTATCACACTTACGTGAGAAATATTGGATCGTCGGCGGAAACCGAACAACGAAAATGCAAATTAGAAAATGTGTGACGTGCCGCAAGAACAACCCAACGAAGGGACACCAGTTGATGGGTAACCTACCGAGCGCAAGAGCAAATCAAGCGCCACCCTTTTACCATACAGGAGTGGATTACACTGGATTTGTGGACGTCAAAATGAACAAAGGCAGAGGAGCAAGAACAACGAAGGGCTACATAGCCGTCTTTATATGCATGGTGACCAAAGCTGTGCATATAGAACTGGTATCAGATCTCACCAGTTCAGCATTTTTGGCAGCCCTAAACAGGATGGCAGCAAGAAGAGGCGCCCCTCGTCACTTGTACAGTGACAACGGGACAAACTTTGTCGGCGCAAACCGCCAACTCGTGGAGCAATACGAAGAAATTGAACAAACATACAAAAGCGAACAACTACAAAAGGAAATCGCGGAGATGAAAATTGAATGGCATTTTAATGCCCCCGCTTGGCCATCAGCGGGAGGATTGTGGGAACGAGCAGTCAGAAGCCTAAAACACCACTTGAAACGTGTAGTAGGCGAACAAAAACTAACATTTGAGGAGTTCACCACAATCCTAACAAAACTGGAGGCCTGTTTGAATTCCAGACCTCTGTGTCCTCTTAGTGAAAACACAGACGACCTAGACTGTCTGACGCCAGCACACTTTTTATCGGGTAGGCCGGGGCTGACAGTAATCGAAACAAGAGAAGATGCAAGAACAAGATGGGAACTAACAAGAAAGATCTTCGTAGAAATCTGGAAGAGATGGAAGAATGAATACTTGTGCCAACTACTAGCTAGATCGAAGTGGCAGCAACCACAGAAAAATCTGAAAATAGGCGATCTGGTGATTATTCATGATGATCATATACCAGCCGGAAAATGGCTCATGGGGAGAGTAACAGAGCTTCACCCTGGGCACGATGGATATGTTCGGGTTGTTAGCCTAAAAACAAGAAATGGTCATATCAAAAGACCTGTTACAAAACTATCCGTCTTACCTATCAACAGTGACGAAACCACCGAACAGCAAAATACGTCAAATACAAACGAAAGTGAGTCATACGTACAGACAAACAGCGAGTCACAAAGTTCACGACGATACAAAACAACAAACAGAAAAATAAACTTTATTGGACTGGTCATGGCACTGCTGTATTTGCTAAATCCTGTCGCGGCCGCTAACACAACAAACATTGTCGAGCTTAAACAAGGTCTATACTTCGATAAAGTGACCAATATGCAACTAATACGTGGCGAGTGGAAGATTATCGTGTACTATGACGTCAAGCCCTACTGGCACGGTATATCAGTATCCAGCAAATTCACCAATCATCTACAAAACATCTGCGAGAAAATAAAACAGAGAACACAATGTAACGTAATATTAACACAATTACAGCACGCGACCGACGAAATAAGACACTACAACCATATGTTGCTGAATCCGCAAGGCCGAGTGAATACGAGAAGCAAACGTGGGCTTATCAACGGTGTCGGTTCCATCGCGCGCTCCCTGTTCGGTGTATTAGATGATGAATTTGCAAAACAATATCAAGAAGACATTGACCTGGTCAAGGCAAACGAGAAACATCTGGGACTGTTGTTAAGAAATCAGACATCCGTGATCGAAGCAGAATATAATTTACTGAAGAGGTCGGAAGATGCAGTCGAAAAACAGTACAAACTGTTTAACCAACATCTGCTAAACATAGAGAGGTTTACGAACAACCTCCAGAAGGAATTGGATTCTCAAGAACTGTCCATCGAATTTCTGATGTCCGCTATTACGACAAATAGCCTGATTGAACATCTCAGAAACGTCCAGGAGACCCTTATAGATACTGTAACAAACATCTATAACGGCAAGATGAATTTACACCTCATCGCACCGGAACAGCTTCGGGACGAATTAAACATTATCTCGGGACAATTGTCCAAGGATTTAGTCCTACCCATCACCAACATTCAAACAGAGTTGTTTCGCCTGTATCATCTTCTACAAGTAAAGGCGAAAATGACTGAACGATACCTTATAATTGAGGTAAAGGTACCCTTAATCAGCAGAGATAACTTCGAGATCTACCGAACAATACCAATACCATAAAAACAATGACGTGGATATGGTCACCCTTATACCTATTGCTGAAATGTTGGCAATAAACATTCAAAAGGATTCCTACATACCAATGTCGGAATCGGAAATACATCAATGCGTGCTACATGACGCGACAACTCGATTGTGTTCACTACAGAAACCCGTATACCGCATGAAGTCTGACGAGAGCCTCTGCCTGAAGAAGAAGGAATCTCTTTATTGCGAAACTAAACATGAAACCTGCCGAGACAAGTGGTTGGAATTGAACAATGTAAATAATTACCTATATTTTTGCTGTAAACAATGCAAAATACGTATTATTTGTGAGCATCAAGTTTCAACGCAGCTACTACACAAGGCCGGCTTCATAACACTCAATGACGATTGCATAATTAATAGTGAATCTTTTGCAGTTTATCCGCAAAAGCAACAAGTTAACAAAATCCAAGCCCAGGTCGACTCAGATCCTGCAGAAATTCCTTCAATCAACAATATCATAAACCTACCTGTACCGGTTTTAAAACATCTGCACGAGAATGAGACGGTAACAGAGCAGAGAGCATTACTACAAGAGCTTGGCAAACAAGTGGAGCAATTGAAAGCTGCAACATCAGAAGACATCCTGTCAGAACAAGCAACACACCACGATGTCCACCAATACGTTGTCATCTACCTATTAGCTGCCGCAGCAGCATTCACGGGCGTAATATACGCTTACAACCGCCTACGCAAGCATTGGGCAAGTCGACAGAAACCAGAAGCTTCAGCTGTCCCCAACCCGATGCCCCGAAGAAGGTCTACAGCGAGCATCGTGGACAACGCCTTATTTGACGTCACAAATGATAACAGCGTAGCGCACTTATCGAGTACACGCACACTCAATAAAGCAACGTCGCCTATTGCGCGTTGTGAGTTACCATAATAACTTATGACTGTGTTTGTATTTACCTTTTTACATTTTAACTTGATTTTGAAACAATTTCCGATGTACATTTAAGTTACCTTTGTGAGTGGGCAATATGTACGAGCTACGCTGTACATTGACCCTAACTAACTCGTCCTACTTTCAATGAAACGTTGCAGTTTGTTTTATAACATAAAGTGTACATTATACAATGTTATTTTTAGTAGCAATAAAACCTTTATACCATTCGGTTGCCTACTCATTCAACATAACATTTCCAACATACATAACAATCAACATAACATTTTTCACTGTTGGGAGTTACGCCCCAACAGTCGTTGTAATAAAACAGGTACTTAGGTATATTAGGTGCGTGCGGTCCATGGCCCTTAAAGGTCTCTGCACACAGCGGGCGCGGCGGCGGCGTGGCGGGGCGGCGACGCGGCGCTGGCGCGGCGGCATCGGTCACACTGCGGGCGCGATCACGTCAAAAACACCAATATTCTGTATACATTTCTACTAAATGCACGTATAATCTTGTATTCCCGCTCGGCGCGGCGGCGGCGTGGCGCGACGGTTACCGTCGCGTCGAGCGGGACGGCTCTGTGTGGCGTCGTCCGTAATATCTAGTACATTACAACTGCTCAGCGTCGCGTCGCCGTCCCGTCCCGCCGCGCCGCGCCCGCTGTGTGCAGAGACCTTTACGGGGCACCGGCGTGGGCGCGTTCCTTAAGGCGACGCGGCGGCGGCCAGCCCGCCGCGCCGGTTGAACGCGTCCCGAAGGGTCATGGCCACTCGGCTGGTCCGGGGATACCGTACGGTCTCCGGTGAGCCGGCGACCCTCCTTGCCGGATTGCCGCTGTGGGTTCTGGAGGCAAAAGTCCTCGCACACCTATGGGAGTGGCGCGAGGAGTCGATACGCCGGGGGGTAACTCCGCTGTCACGAGAAATCACGGCACAGCGGACACGGACAGAGCTCCGGCGGGATCTCATGACGACATGGAGAGTGCGACTCTCGCAACCCAGCGGTGGGCACGCCACGATTTCGGCGGTAAGTCTCATCTTTGAGGAGTGGATAGAGAGGCGCCACGGCGTCCTCACCTTCCGCCTGACGCAACGAACTGGTGATCGACTTCATGTAAGTATTAGAAAACAAGGCTTGTGAAATAAAGTGGGGGCCCTTATAGGTCTATCAGAGATTCGTAGAAAAGGCGAAGATATTCTCACATTAAACTCTGGAAACGTATTTTACTTTAAAGGTCATGAGGACTCATCATATGGTGGCGTTGGATTCCTTGTAAATAAGAGATTAGGTTCAGCTTTCCAGGACATACTTAGAGAGTAGGTATTTCCACACGCGTTTGTTATGCAAAAGTAAAGCTTAACCAACGCTTCTCACTAAAGTTATCCAAGTTTATGCCCCTACGTCCTCACATGATGACGATGAAGTTGAGCAGTTCTACGAAGACATACATTCATCACGATGAATACATTCCTTACAAAATACCTGTAAGTAAGTGGAACTGCTAGGCCAGTCCTGAAGACACTAGCAAAAATGAGACAGGCCATGTGATTGCTTCCCAAAAACACATAACAAATAACGTTACATCTGTCTTCAGTCATTATAAAACGGAAAACGGAATTGACCACCGTTTGCTTAGAGCGACGTTGATATTCTACTTTTCCATGGAAAGAAAGAAATTGATAAGAACTCGAAGATACGAAAGCCCAGACACTGCGTAGTAACAGGATGAGTTTCGTTTAATTAGAACAAAAAAATGCTTCTGATGGATTGGAAGAGTTGAATTTCGACGTCAACGACCTAAATCTGAAGTTGTGCGACACCTTAACAAAAAAGATAAGGAACCGTAGACAGAGAATGCTATAAGGAACACTTTGGCGGGACACAAAGAAAAACTTCTAAACAAGAATGGGGGTAATATCCTCCTGGTGGTATGAGGACTAAAACACTGGAACTTGCTTGATAAATAGTGGACTGTATTACAATCTAGTAAGACGGTAAAGGAACAAGATTTGAATTGGCGATAAAGAAATAGGTATGAGACCATGGGCGGGAGCTGCGGTGGCGTTTGTTTTGCGGTTTTGTCCACGTTACCGCATACTTATTTCTTTCTCGCCAATTCAAATCTTGTTTCTTTACCGTTTGTTTTCCGTCACTGTTTATCAAGCGAGTTCCCGTGTTTTAGTCCTTACCACCAGGACGATATTACCCCCATTCTTCTTTATGGTATTTCGACGAGAATGTGATCAGTTACTGCGAGTGACAAGCGGTTGTTCAAAATTTGAAAACGGCCGTTAGAAGACTTCAAGATCAAGTCGACTTATCACCCTTCGTGCGAACCTGGGTCCAGTCTTCGGTCATCATCTTCAGCGCCTTTGTGAAGCAGTTCATCAGTGGTCATCGCAGCGTTTCAGCCCAAGCGGTGCCCAAGAACATCGCAATCCACTTGAAGCTAGAACGCGTTCAGTTTGGACTCGCAGTCAACGGATTATGTGAGATCTTTCCATAATCATACCTACTAACATTTGTACTTGGTCCCTCCATCTTGACGGGCACAGGCACAGATCATATAAAGGCACAGGGTTTTGCTACGCGCTCTGGGTTATGGGCCCACGACCGCTACGGGCTACGGTTGTGTAATGTCTGTTCAAAAAATATCTGATGGAAGTGTAAACAAACGGCATCCACAGAATCGTTCTCGACTCCATTTGTTTACATTCTCATCCGATACTTTTGGAACAGACCAGACCATAGTAAGTATATAGGTACTTTAGTGTGAACTGCGAGGTAAATTAAACGCTAGCTAAGATACAGAATAAACATTTTATTTCAACATTTTGTAATTTATACAAATACATACCTATATTAAGTACGTAAATCTTCGATCATAAATACCCTAGATACACTAACAACGCCTCAAGCGCGGTATGAATCAATTGTGCTAAAACGCGTTGTAGCACAATTGCGCTCGCAGTCGCGCGCCGGTCACCGTCAGGTCAACATGCCGAAGTGCTCCGTGAAAAAGTGCAAAAATAATACTTCAAATAGCTTGAAAAAGGATGGGGTTTCTTATTTTCGGTAAGTATTAATTCAAGATTTCATAATGTAATGGATTTGTGGCTAAATTTACCTTCTAACTAAGTAAAAACATTGTCTTTCTAAAACAGTTGAAGTAAATCGCTTACGCGGTTGTCCCTTTCCCGCGCGTGTTGCTACAAGACTCAAGGCTACGATCCCCACGCAGCGTAAACTGAATTATACTTAATTCTGATTGACTTAAGGTGTACATTCGTACACCTACGGCCGACGGTCGTTAAAATTTTACGACTTGCGCGATTATCGCATTTTGTAATGTCACAACCTGTTTTTTCTATTCCGTGGTCACAACCGCCTAACGCGTGCATTACAAATAAAACCTTTTGTGTAGGGAATAAAGTTGTATTCAATTTTTATTAATATAGTCTTAGTACATTATACATTGTGAATTTGTCTACTATACGTGCATACTTATAACTAAGCGAGTCGGACACTTTTTCGGCGTGAATTTGTAGGAGATGTTGTATCTAGGGTATTTATGATCGAAGACGTAAATACAACTAGGTGTTCTAAGAATTATTGTTTTTTTTTTTTGTCTTTAATGAACAATTTAGGTTGCAGCTATTCAGTTTAACATTAAATCTCTTCATAATATTAGCATAAATTGTGTTACTAGTTCTTAAAGAAAATAGTAGTTAAATATCACCTTTATTAATTTTTTTAATAATTTGCTTTCAAAATGGAGAAGGAAAACATCGTGAGGAAACATGTCCTAGAACCAAAAAAATTCGAAGACATGTGACATCTAGCAACCCGCACTGGGCCCGCGTAGTGGATTACGGCCCACTCCCTCTCGCCGAGAGGACGTCTGTGTCCCAGTAGTGGGAAATGATAATGGGAATGGGAAACATTTATAGGCTGATTAGGCAATACGTGGTGTATAGCGCTTCTTACAGAACCTTCCCATAATCTACTGCCTATTCATCAAAGTAACGTAACATTACGCTTGGTAAGGTTGACGAAGGTTTGTGCCAACTTGGGGCGAACATTCAATTCACTATCACGCCATCGACACGACCAAGAATAACATTCCTCTTGGTTTCCAAAGGGGTAAATTCTGGGCACTCACATTTCAGCCATTACGTTTTATAGTGCAACATGATTAGAATAGCTGATGAATATTGTATTGTCAATTTTTAAGGTATCTTATCTTATAAATGTAGGGAGGGATAAATAACAAATTTATGTAGATATTATTTTACATATATTCTATCAAAGAAATTAAACACATTACAATAGTATATAAGACTTTATAATACATAAATCTAGAAATACTTCATGGCTAAGCTTGGTATCCAGAAAATGGACACATACAAACGAACGCCTTGCAAGTCGCATGGCACAGGGGCGAAATAGGTGTTGTACCAGTGTTTAAAGAGATTACACGCCGTGTCGAGGCAACAAAACCGTGACGAAAATCAAAGTGAAATTCTTTGGGGCAGTCTCTCGAACGAAAATTATCGCATGTGACAAATTGTCAAGCGCGCGAAAATAGCTGCTATTGGTTGTTGATACATCATACAACCAATCACAGCAGTTTACGCGGGAATCTGGTCATTTGCCCAGCAGCGGGATTTAACAGGCAAGAGCAGAACATAATAATTTCGACAAAAACCAATCGAATCGATCTTGAGGTGTTCCGTGTTACCAGTTAGGTTTGTGAGGTATAGAAAGAAAAAAAAACATAATACCTATTAATATTTTACATTTAATTATTAAAGGAAAATAACAAAAACCTTAACATACATTCTAACTTTATAATAATCATAAATTATTTAATTAGTTCAAAGTAGAAGTAATACGGTTGTGACGTATGTGATGGTTTGAAGTTAAATATTTAAGTTTTGACATTTGATAGTTATTTTTTTAAAAGCTCCTTCAAACAGGTGCGACACAAAACACCGCCTGTCGCGCGACACGCTTTGCGTCGCGTGAGATTCGCGTCGCGTGTCGCGTCTTTCTTAAGGAGCCTTAATTAACTAGGGTGATTGGCAATAAGTTTCGGAATTCCGATTGTCATATTTTTTTACATTATTTATTTTTATACTCTGCTATTGTTTTGCTCTTTTTTTTTTTAAATAACGCACACACTGCTGAAGTCGACAAATCGGCCAACATCTAAAGTCAGATGAAAACGCGCGTGTTCTGTTGTTATACATTGTTTTATTTAAGTATAAAAAAAAGCTGTTGTCACCCCTGATGACGGTAACTTTTTTAGTGACAATATTTTTGAATTTACCACAATGTGATGGACAACCGTACTAAGACTAATTTGATAGTGTATTACATATAGAGCCGATATCACAATACTGATTAGTTTTTATTACTGTAGCATACAGGCAGAATTGAATACAGCAACTCTATGACTATGGTTTCTAGTGTAAGCCACCTTTGTGAGTTTAAGTGATCATTTTAATAATACACATACAATATTATTCTGATAACAAATATCGCACATAATAGTTTCTTCTGCGGATATAACTTAGCAGAAAGCTGTAGCTCAAGAAAAGTTGCGCAACTGTTGCGCTTCTTTTTATAATTTTTTTTTTCACAAATAATCTTAATATTATGACGCCACAAAAACGAAGAAAAGTTTCCATTTTAGCCAATGATGCAACTTATCACAAAAATTTACCAAAAAGACGAAATTTGTCAGGTTTATTTCTGTGCTTTGAGTTTGAACTCCGGAAGTGTTGCGACACAGTTGCGCGACAATCTTAAACTACCGTTTACGTACATTTAGTAGATTTCAACAATATATTTGCTAGTAGATATAATTCTTGAAATTCACGAGCGCGCGTCGCGTGTCTCTTAATAATTCATTGTAATAAGTTATAAATTGCAATGATTGACGCACTTTCGTGAAATGTAACAACTATATCGATTACAGTGCAAAGGCGACCTAACTTATATAACCTATTTCTAGTGAGATATTTTTGCAATGAAAATTTTTAAAGATTTATAATCGACATGACCCGTCTTTTCTGTTATCGATCAAAAATGGGACTTATGCATAGGAAATGGCTAATGGCTTGGCTATTTGTGTATGTGAATTTATTAAATGTTTGTAAACGCACCCACAATACAGGAGAAATTCCTAGTGTGGGGCAATGGTTTTACAAAAGTTTAATCAGAAAACATTTTTTTGGTACTGTTGTTCAACTTTGGTGAGTGAGGCTTATAACCAACAGTGGACTGTGATAAGCTGTGTTTGCAGACTTAAAATTGTAGATCAACATGTATTAGATATACAACGTGTAACATAATTAACGCAAGACCTCATACACCCCAATTAGAGTATCGAGTTATAAGCAGTATACAATGACAAAAAAAAAAGTTTTTAAAGCTAACTATTATTATTAAGAAAATTGTGTTGCACCTAGCATTACTATAAAGAACTAAGAGTCTTATTGCTCTGCAAAAAGGTTTAATTTTCTTTGGCTCAATCAAGTCAGTATTGCAAAATACATAATTTTTGTAAAAAATACCTATGTTTCTAGTTACTGAAATGGATTCAGTAGTCAATTATAAGCAAACTACTTTCAGGACTTGCGTTTACTCAGTTACACCTTGTATACTGGGTGGCGGAACATTGAGGCGCGAGCTGAAATCATGGACTCAGCACACGATTCTAGACTAGCGCAGAAATTATTAGTCGGTTATAAAAAAAAATCTGTTGTTTCATAGAAAAGTGCAATACGCGGTCAAAATGTATGGCAGAGCTAATTTTTTCAACGCAGGGCGTTTGAATCATGTTTTGAATCCATGTTAACAGGTTTTGTGGTCATCCTGTATAGTCATTTTTATAGTTGAGAAAGTAGATTTAGTTGTTGAGGTATAATTATTATTTATTACTATTTAACAAGAACATCAGAATCTGCATAAGTCCCTTCTAGACGGATCATACTATATCACTGTCTTCTTAAAGAGCTTCGGTACATTCGCAGGTAAATGCAAATAATTATCACGCAACATAATAACTTATGCCAATAAAACCGAGAAAAACGACCGGAAAATTAGGAAGTTTTAATGAATATTTGGAACATTTCGAATCGAAGTTGGAATAAATGTTTCAATTTAGATAAAGAGAAGCGAATGCCTGAAGTGTTTTGGTGTTCACATTAAACTGTTATCACCTACCAAGCCTTTTCCTAAATACGAGTACTTTACATGAAGCGACTGCCTATCTGACCTCCATAACCCAGTTACTGGGTAATACGATAACCCTTTGTAAGACTGGTTTCAGACTTTCGGGCTTCTGACGACCCGTAACGACTAAAAGATTTACGAATGACAGCCGGGACCAACGGCTACGTGCTTTCCGAGGCACGGAGGGGTCTCGGTATGTAAAGATGGTCACCCATCCACGGACCAACCGCGGCAAGCGTTCACATTAAACTGTTACACCTGAATATTCAATGAAATTCGTTGTACATAGATACAGCATATGAAACAAACGTTATTTGTACCGAAATCCTTTCTGTGGTTTAGGCGTGGTTCAGGAGGTAGCCAGTCAGTTATATACATTACATTTGAAGATTCTGTGCCCTCGCCTCGTCATCAGCTTCGACTGTGTTGAAGGGTACCATAGGCATAGATTCCAACTGAAACGATTCATTCACAGATCCGGTGATGTTAAGGAAAGATAATGTGTCTCCAGTATCCTCGGTATTGCAACACACGTGAACATAGACAATAAGTTTTATTTATTTAACCATTTATGTACACACTTATATAAACAGACAAGAAGAAAATAATAGAAAAATTGGTACAAAGTTGATGCTTATTTCTAATGAAATCTCTTCCAGCATACCTGCGATAGGATAGTACTACACTGAAAATCAACGCAGAGTTGTGGGTCCCCATAGCACAGCATCATGCTGAGTGGAGGCCTTCTTGTCAGTCATGACGTGCAGCTGTCGACGATTTCTGTTTTGTGCTCGTGATCTCTTTGTTATTTTTACTTTTTCTTAATTAATAGAGCTAATTATCTTTTTGTATGCACGTGTTTCTGTGACAAATATATCTACTTTTCTTTCTTTCTTACTTTTTTTTTTTAATACGGGGGGAAAGAAATGAATTATGTAATAGTTCGACGCGTGACTTGGCAACGTCGCCGACGTCGCTGTACCGAATTGGTCAATAAATATCATAACGTGTTTTGTGAAGTAAATCTGAGTTATCATTTATCTCCACCACGTGTAGGGGCATCGACTAACTCACAGACGTGAAAAGGTTACATACAGACAGAGTTACTTTCGAATTTATAATAATAATATGGATATCACTAATCTAACCTATGTATAGGAATGTATACGGTGTTAAAATTACGAGCATACACACGCACACACACACTTACATTAACCTAACTTGTACCCTATCACAAATCAAGACAAGGATTCTTTGATAACAAGTTAGTGCGCCTAAGAGCATTTGTTTTCATGACGAAGTTTCAACATTGGAATAATAAAATTGCTAACAAATGTTTATCCCGCAAAGGTTTTTATGCTTTTTGAGATTGGAATAATATCATAAACTAAACTACATTTTACACACAGCGTATTTCTGTTTATTCTAAATCTACCGCAAGTCTGCTGAAGGCGTTTCTTTTGATATAAGCAATATGTACATTTAATTAAATGATTCTCAGTGAGAACGAACGTTAATACGAACACCAAAACACTACATGTAACATCTACAAAAATCAAAATCAGCACATATACGCAATACCAAAGGCACCCTTCAAATCTAGGCGTCCGTCAAACGTATACGCTGCGAAACGCGACGTTAACGCCAGATGCAAAGGCGCTTAAACCGAGGCTCTTTCGTTCGTATCCTAATCTTTAAGCGCCCCGATGATAGTAAGAATGTACAAGAATATGTTGATGATGTCCAAGTAGAGGTTTAAAGCTGCGAAGATGTACTCTTCTGGGGAGATGCTGTACTTGTGGTTACCCCCCATCATTAGCTGGGTGTCATAGACAAGGTAGAGGGAGAAGATCAGAGCTCCGATCGATGCGTAGACTAGAGTCACGATTTTGTTGCCAGGAATGAATATGCAAACGATTCCTGGAATGAGGAAAAAGCAGGATTAGTTTGGCTAGACATTTTGGTTAATCTATGGTTTCGTTAAAGAAGAGACTTTACAAATGATAAAATAATAATAATAAATATAATTAGTTGGTGCCGATTCTCTTGTACACCGAACTAAACTAACTTAACTATCACAAAAATTCCTTACTTTTGGCTATGAAAATCTAAAAACTTAAATTTAAAAAATAATTTTTACACTACTAAGGGCTAATTTCACCGATCGTCGCCGAAACTGCGTTTAGTAAAACTGCGTTTGCACTAATCGCGATTAATATCAAGATTTGATCTCGTTTAACATAGATTGCATTTCACAAAGCAAAACGCCACGATCGTTGATCGCGTTTACGAAAACCGAGTTACGGCATGTTAGAACGGCAACAGCGCGCTGCGTTTTGTCCTTGCACCGAAACTTGATAAAACTATTACAATATTTGTGTAACAATACATGTAACAAAACGTATTTCTTCGGTTGTCTGGTCAATTGTCAACTTGGTAAAGACATAAAGTGAGTGAGGTTATTATTAGTATTGTTCGTAAAGTTCGTTTTGCATTGTTATTTTTTTCAGATTAGCAGTGCACGTTTTAATTTGTGGATTTTTCTTTGTTTGTACTCGTGTTATCCGCATGTCTAAAAGAAAAAGAGACCCAACATTTCAACAAAGTGAAAAGAATCCAATAGTACTCTAGTACTATTGGAGAGTTGGTCGCAAAACATTATATCACAATAGAGTCCAAGAAACCTGATGCTGTGAGTGTTCGGGAAAAGAATGACGAGTGGCGCAAAATCAGCAGTGAATTTAATGCAACATCTGGTTTACTAGAGATTGGACAGTTAAAAAAATTTTTTGTCATGTTCATCTAGTGTCGAAGTGCTCCTCTCTTTCGCGTATCCCCCTTGGTCGTCGAACCACAAATTCATCCTCATCTTCTTCAAATGCCAACGATTTAACTCTTCTCATTATGTATCTCAAAATATTCGTAATTATGCGGTTCAAAACAGGTAATAATATCACAACAACGTCACTTCTTCAACACAATACGGTGGAAGCGCGCGGTACGGTATGTCTAATCGCGCTTAAGATCGTTAAACGGTCAAAATTGGGCGTTTAGTACAGTAACTACGTTTAGCGCTAAACTAGTTTAAATATTGTTGGTGAAATGCCAAACCAGACCTTAAACTTACATTAAAACTAAAACGCCGTTTATGTTCAGTTAATCGCGTTTTATTTGGTCGGTAAAATTAGCCCTTATAGGCAACCAAAATTTTAGGTGAAAAACGTCAAATGCAGAATAGCAAAATTGCCATTTTCAATAGATTAATATCTTAGTGCCATCTTAGTGCTGTCAAACTAAAACATAGTTGAGTTGTGTCATTTTAGTCAATTTCAGAATGGGAAATCGTCGTTTGACAGGAATAAACTAAATTTTCGGGATTTTTAGTCTAGTTTAGTTAGCATTTGTGACAAGATAATCGGCACCATTATCGAGCAGGTGGTGTGAAAATAATATTAAGATAGCAGCGTCGGCAACTAAACTTATGTATGAGTACATAAGTTACATACATAGTGTCCATTCCAAGGTTGCCTGGAAGTGATCGCAGAAAGCGATTAGGCCGCCCATTGTATGTTTTGTAGTGTTAAGTGTTTTTTGTAATGTATTTTCTGGTGTGCAATAAAGTTTATAGAGGGTGGCAGGGACATCAGCAGGTTGCAAAGAAATCTATCGTCATAAATAAATAAAAATCTGCTGTTTCATACAAAAGTGCAATACTTACCCACGCGGTCAAAAAGTATAGAAAAGCTAATTCTTAGTTAAATAACTGACGAAAAATTTAAACGTAGCGGTGATCAGGATTATGTTTTCAGTCTGCGTGTCGATGTCCCTGCCACGATGTATAAATAAATAAATAAATCTTACCAAACACGAGTAGTACGACGGTAGCACATAGCAGGAAGCCGCCCATGACCGTGAAGTCCCACTTAGTTTGGAAGGCGAACAGCGTCAGTGAGAGACACACGGCCGCCGTTATGCCTACTGCCATCATTACCTGGAAATAGTGACGTTTTATTAATCACCGGCTAATTATCACACTGCAGGGCAAGGGAGGTAAAAAAATTGTGAAGGGTCAAAATAAATTGGCTAGCGAAACTCCACAGTTATGATGGATATCGATCGAAAATCTAAACATGTTAAAACAATACATATGTAATGCTTTTTTTTGGTCCATTGGTGCATTTTTGTGACTAATATTTCATAGGTGCATTTTTTTACTAATATTTCAAGTAGGGGTTCGTGGTTCGTTATAACGCGTCCGCATGGGTATCAATGGCTACGCTTGCCGCGGTAGGTCCGTGGATGGGTGACCATCTTTACATACCGAGACCCCTCCATGCCTCGGAAGCACGTTAAGCCGTTGGTCCCGGCTGTCATTCGTGGATCTTTGACAGTCGTTATGGGTCGTCAGTATCCCGAAAGTCTGACAATCAGTCTTACCAAGGGGTATCGTATTACCCAGTTATTGGGTTGTGGAGGTGCGATAGGCAGTCGCTCCATGTAAAATACTGGTATGCAGCTGCATCTGGTTGGACTGGAACCGACCCCAACTTCTTTGGGAAAAGGCTAAGCAGATGATGATTATGATTTCAAGTAGGTAACTACTCTACATGCCATCCACATCCATCACATCTGCGGAGTTTCGCTAGCTAATTTAATATGACCTTATATAAAAGAATAATTAAAAATCACTTTACATTACATCAAAGAGAATAGGTTAATATTGTGTATGTATGAATTTCTTTGCTAAGCCTATAATGTATAACTAAATTAATACACATATGAAAGTAGTTTGTTCTGAATCGTTTACTGAATCGATTTCTGTCATTTTTAATATAGGTAATTTTTTATCTCAACAATAATTAAAACTACGTAAATTCCAGCCATACTTCCGCTGTACAGTCAAAAACAAAAACGAAATGGACGAAGTACCTACTACGCTAGACCCCTATACGCGTGCGTGCGTAGATTTGTAATGTGACCACAATTTTCCCCCACAAACAGTACCTATACGTTATTTAATGAATAAACAATGTTTTAAACATAATAGTAAAATATCTGTGTATGTATTATGATTATAACACAATATTGTAATTGGGGTGTGGTGTGCGTTAATTCCGGGACATTTTGTATAAATAAACCCTCAAAGGTGGTGGGGCTTACCGCATCAACTTGGTAGACACTAGACGTAATTCCGAGCAGGAAACTTTCAGCCACAGTGAATATGCCGAGGAATATGAAGTTCATCGGAGCCTGTCGCCGCACGCTGTGGCAGCACGCCATAGCGATCAGACACACGAACACCACGGCGAAGGCGACCCAGCTGCGGATAAAGTATTTAATAAGTTCTATCCTCAAAATACCATCTCAGACACCAATCTACATGATCTGACGAAGATCATGTACTTATGTGGACTTTTAAAAGAGACTGTGACCTCTGAGTTTGTTTCAGCCTGTACTCTCAGAGTAGTCAGATAGCAAACGCTGACCTCATCCAGTTTATAAAAATATTATTGACGTGTAAAAGTGTGTGTACAAACCAAAAAAATTAAAGCTACCTGTAATTAAAATATGATACTTACAAAAGCCAGCCATTCCGATGAGCCCATTGTTTGGTGGGTTCGTGGAACAGGAACAGAGCAATGAAAGACATCGTCACCAGCAGTTGACACATCAGGATGGCATACACCTGGAATTTAGGACAGCGGTGGTTAGTGGTGGTGGTATTATTGGTATTTGGTGGTGGCTGTTTATGTATGTCACTTTAAATGTTTGTAAACGCACCCACAATACAGGAGAAATTCCTAGCGTGGGGCAGGGTTAAAAAAAAAAAAGAAAGTGGGTTCGAACCCAGGCTTTACTTTGTGTGAATTATTTCATCACCGCCGCTGCTGTCAAAGCGCGTGGTCGCTCTCTGTCCACTCCCTCTCGGCGAGAGGAGGCCTGTGTCCCAGCAGTGGGAACATTATAGGCTGATTATGATTCCGGAAGGTGTATGTGTAAGTAAATTAATATTTAACTTAGTTTTGACATCAGTAGATTACACGCGTGCGTAGCGGTGGCGGATTGCTAGTAAAATTATAATGACCACCAATAATTCGCGTACTTATCTCTGCTCGACGTCCGTATGTCACTCGCAGGGATCCAGCATAATATCAGCGTCGGGCATACTTGCCTGACACATACCGACTTTGTATGTTCTTTATTTCATTTAAAGTGTGTCACAGTCAAAAGTGTATTCAAGACATATTTTTATTTCGTTGTATAAGCATTGGCATCTTGTAGGTATTTTCTTAATATCATTTAATTGTGCTTTTGTATGTTGTGGTATTTCTTTTGTGGGCACCAAATAAACGTTTGATGTATCTATCTATATACTACATAATAATGTAAGAATTATGCTGAGATAGGAGCCTTTTTGGCCTCGCACAGGACCTTTATTTTATTTTTCTTATTTATTGTTAGCTATAAATGGTCCTTTATTTTATTTATTTATTCAAAATTCAAATTCATTTATTCATTTTGTGAATGTAGGGTACAATTATACAGATGTTATACAAAAAATGTTGGTCATGCTATGTCCCGCTTAAAGGCATACAAAATATCTGAGGTAATCTACCATCTATCTAGGTGAGGTATTTTATTGTTTGTATTGCCTGCGCGTGTCCCAAATAAATTTATTTCTTTAAAAATGATTTGGTTCCTGGGGCCGTACTATGAGTTATGACGTGTTAATTCCATAATTGTTCCAGCGTGGAAGAGAGACAGAGCTATACATGACCGATAGCACTATCTCTTTTCTGCAACGGAATCATGATGGAATTAACACGTCATAGTACGGCCCCTGTAGCCTTGTTAGCATACCTTGCGGATGAAGGCCCTTCGTATGGACTTCTCGTTGAAGTCGAACCCTTTGACCTCGCCATCCTCGCCCACGCCAACCGGCGGAGGGGCGTACCCTTGCGGCTGGAAGAACAGAGAATAACACGATATTATTTCATGAACAATAATTATTACAGAGGTTAACATCATGTATGGTCTTTACCAAAAGTATCTAATCAAAATGTAAACAAATCAATCAGAAAACGAACCTGTGAATGCCACTTACAAATTAAGTGCTTTCATTTGATTATTTGAATACTCATGCCCGTAATTCTAATTTAAAATCCACCTTAAATATGTTTTTCATTTCACAGTTGAGGTTAAGTTTAGTTGACGGAACTTCCACATGAATACTGCAAAATGCTATGAACAGTACCGTGCCTGTATTTCAAAGGGTCAGGCAGAGGGGTATAGAAAACCTACATTAGGCCAATCTCATGTTAAAAAGGGCGAGCCTATTTCTATTGGCCGGTATTATATTCATATAAATACCAGCGAGCGCCATTAATAAACAAAAATCAATAAATAGATTAACAGAAGTTGCCAAGGACATAGTAAAGTAATTATTAATCCAATCAGCTTTCCATTTTTAGATTTGTATACCTTTAGTTAATTTGCCAGCTGTACCTACGGCTACGTTCGATTGGACTTTTACATTAAAATGTAGGTATCCAGAAAACGTTATCTCTGAACTTAAAAACAATCAGTACCGTAAGGGTAAATTTCACCAATATTTTATACCTAGATTATTAAGTCTTATCCTGAGGATTAATTTTGAATTTTTGACAGTTTTTCCATACTTGAACTGTCAGACGTCAATAAGATATTGACTTTGGTAAAATCAGGCCCTTAATCGTATAAGTGGGAGGGATAAGAGTAAGAAGGAGAAAGAGACTGATATGGAAATACCAAGTACCAAGTGGGAAATACCAATACTTCTTCAAAAAAATACGATAAGTACCTTTCCCTGTCCCCAATTTATTTATGGTCGGCGCAACATGTTTGTCTTCTTTTTCCGTACTAAGTCTTCTCTATTAGTCGTAATCTCGGTAGTCACTCCCTTTCTAGCCATGTCACCTTCCACACAGTCCATTCATCGTTTCTTTGGTCATTCCCTACTCTTATAGCCAGCTATATTATGACAGATTAGACAGCTTAACAAGAAGAAATGCATACTCAATCATTTCCAAGTTTATCATAAGTACATTCAATCATATTTTCATTTCACAATAGACGAATTCATATTAGATAAATTTATTTTTGAATCCTTGCCAAGTTGGCTTAATTTCGAAGTTACTCGTACAATGCCCACGCACCGAAGAATTTGGGCCACCTACTTATGACGTCACCAAACATGAATTACTAACCCTTTATATTGTTTCAAACTTTTATTGATAAGTAGCCTATTGCACGTCGTGTAAGTTTGAATAAAATTACACATATACATAGAAAGGCCAAACTGTTTGGCTTCATTGAAAGCGTACATAGAAACAGTTAAACATTCAAAAGTGAAAAATAACGTTTCTTTCGGAAGTTGGTGTCTTTTGTTTTTGTATTTTCGTTTTTTGCCACCGACTTCCGAAATTAAAGTTATTTTTCACTTTGTACTTTGTAAAAGAATTTTCCAAATCGGTTTTTAAATAACAGAGTTCTGAGGTAACAAACAAAAAAAATACAACCGATTAGAGAACCCTTTTTTGAAGACGGTTAAAAATACAAGCATTCTGCTGCATTCAGTTAGACTGAAAGCCGACCCCAGCATTACTTGGGAAGATTTTAGGCAGATGATGACAAAGGAAGAATTCTTAACTGGTAATCATAGCCTAGCACACTCATTTGAGAACTACGAGTATACTATTCTTATACCGGGTGGCGATTTAGTCACCTGCATCCGTCAAGGCGTCATTTTGACACGTTTGGTGTAGTGGCTAAGTGTAGTCAGCGAAACCAAATGGTCCTGGGTTCGAATCCCGGTAGGGGCAAATGTTTGTATGATGAATATGGACATTTGTACCCGAGTCATGGATGTATATTTATAATATGTATGTATTTACAAAAAAAAAATGTATTTAAGTAGTGTATCAACCATCTGGTATCCATAACACAAGCCTTACGTGTTAAGTGCTTAACTTGGAACTAGATGGTGCTGTGTGCAATGTCAGACGATATTTATTTATTTATTTATATTTATTTATTTTAAATAACTCTCTCTACAAAACTAGGAAGAGCAGTGGTGACCCAGTGGTAACGGCGACTTACGAGTACAACTCGTAAGTAGTCGTCGTCGTAGGTTCGAACCCAGACAGGCACTTTACTTTGTGTAAATTATTTCATCACCACTGCTCTCAAGAACGAAAACATCGAGGGGAAACCGGCATGTCCTAAAACCAAAAATTCGAAAGACGTGATCTACCAACCCGCACTGGGCCCGCGTGGTGGATTACGGCCCACTCCCTCTCACCGAGAGGAGGCCTATGTCCCAGCAGTGGGAACATTATAGGCTGATGATAATGATGAACGAAACTCTTAACCGATCCGTGAAGAAAAAAAATCATGTACAACAGTAGACTAACTATTTCGATGCATGTACGTTTTTTTTTACAATTAGTATGAAACTCACACCGAGTTTCATACTGAAAGTTGTTTAGTTAAGAATCACCCATATAACCAACTGCAAATCATTTAAATAAACAGATGTAGATATTATGTCTCTTCGAATATAATTGGGCATTTTATGATGTTATAGACTAGAGCAGACTGTATTGATAAATGATTTTATTTCTGTAAGTAGGTTTGTACAAACACTTATACACGTCAAACATTATATTATTTTAAAACTAGATGAGGTCGGCGTTTCCTATCTGACTACTCTGAGAAGAAAGGCCAGAACAATCTCAGAGGTCACAGTCTCTTTTAAAGTCCAGACAAAATCTTGGTCAGATCATGTGAAGGCTATGTAGATCGGTATCTAAAATGGTCTTTTGAGGAAAGAACCACACATTTTGAGTGGACCTGTCCAGTCAGTGCACGCAATTGTCAGCAACCGTGCAGCTCAACTCAGAACTTAAGGAGCTCAACGATTCGACGAACAATACCAAAGAAAGGCCATTTGAGTAGGCCGCATTTAATTACTCAAACTGCCAGATCATGATTAAACTAACTGACAAAAATATAAAAAAGCAATGGCCGACATAGTTCTCACATTCACAATAATTAAAATACTATTAGAATACTTTACATAGTAAATACTCAGTCATAGTATTTACAAAATTCATCAATGTGTATTGTTTACAATAGATTAGTTAATGTATAGCTGCGGATGTGATTCATATTTTTATTGTAATTTGAAACAACGTAACAGAAAATACCCAGCTCGGAAAGGTTTTGAATCTCAATCAATCTATTATTAGTATTAATTAATAGATTTAAGAAATCCCTATTTAGGTATAGTACATAAATATTGGACTTTCCTACAAAATTGCCTGGTACTATGTTTAATATAAACTGGGTAGGTACTTGTTCAAAGTGTAATAATAGTGGTAAGTATAAGAAACTTTTGAAATGAGAGGTCATTTTAAGAGTAGGTATCACACGAGTGTTTTAATACCTAGTTATGTTCAGTTTCTTAAACTTATCTCATACATTGGGAATGAACCTACTAAACAAAAGATCAAAGTTTCACACGAATTTCAGTAGAACAAAACGTATGAATGGCGCCAAAACCCAGCATATTACCGCGCATGCGCTAAAGTGGGCGTTGCCACAGACAAGTAAAATTGGAATTAAAACTTTTTGTAATGCTATAAAAAGGGCGTGCCCCGCATATGCGCTTCATTTGAAATAATATTTGATGGAAACTGCTTGGTGATATTAACTTCTTGGATTTGCCCTGCATCGTATTGGTAAAAAAATATTTTTTAACATTATTTTGTTAGAGAAAAGGAGTTATTTTATGATTATATTTTAAAATTTAGGTATTGTTTATAAAGTATGTCATTATAAACTCGTTTTGAAGTTTATAATTAGAATTTTGCGATATGAGAGTAGGTATTTTAGACCAAAACATTAGGGATAGGTCACATGACATAGGACAAGTTGCGAAGGCGCCTCGTTGTCTGGAGCCAAGGATCGATTCCTTTACGCAATGGAAATCCAAGGCTTTGTTTTTCTTTGAAACCCATCTTACTTTAAGAGGTAAATAAATCTTTACTAAGCACAGCATATAAAATCGTATGTATCTGCTTGTGTAATATTGTAGTGTTGCACGCCTATTGCATTTTTTGTAGCTGTTGATTCGGTAAAAGCACAGAATTCCGTACCTATATGTAAGTATATCGAAAGTAAGCATCACGAAAGGGTTTTTGCAAATTAAGGGTTTTTGCAAATTCATTCCCTAAATAGGCCACCCTAATAATCCATTCCTTAAATGGGGGATTAAAGATTGTATGGAATTTTGTCGCGATGACACTCCATCTGGCGCACGGCTTCTACCCAATAATCCGCCAGTTTGAATCGATCAGTTTATAAACTTGTTTAATCTCCCGTTACTTTTTAGGTAAAGAAGCGGTAATTTTTAAAACTAAAGCTGATTTCATACTTTTAAAACAAAAGTCGGCTACATTTGTTCTAGAACCCTCCTGGTAACTATTTACAACATCTGTAAAATTATATCAATTTAGGTTACCTACAACATTGAACTGTTACCACACTCATTTCTTCAGACCCTTTCTAGACTACCACATACACGAATGACAAACACTATAACTCCAGAAAAACCACTACCCATTCGGAAATTTGCAGACTGCTTAGAACAAGATTCAAGTAAAATTTACCTGGCTCATAATGAGAAGCGTGTCACTTCACTGTGTATACTAAGTTGTGTATATCACGCCATATCAGGGGAACGATAAGCTGATATCGAAGTGCCAAGTTTAGCAACGATGGATGGAGCGGCACTGATAATGAATTTCTTAGTAATAATAGTCGAAAAAAAAAATTGGTGAGCTGTTTTTGTGCACTTACTTAACCTATAGATATTTCGGAAAGGTACATAAAATGATTGATTTTATCATTTTATGTCAGCAGCCGACTGCAGGCACCAGAGGTAACGCGCGACGTGTCGCCGCTACACTACGGGTTTCTTGTATTTCTATGAAAACGACGTGTCGCTAACTACCGAAGAGAGGAGGCCCGTGTCCCAGCAGTGGGAACGTTATAGGCTGAGTATGCTTACACAGAAACCCGTAGTGACACATCGCTTGCTGCTGCTGTCTGCAGTCGCCTACGGACTTTATACCTTTAGTCATATTCTGGTAAATGATCTTTTAACTATAAGTGTCGTGATTGCATATTGAATACAGCGGGGCGAGCACGGCCTCTGTGATAGGCTTGAGTCACGCATTTCATCACGGTATTTGCTCCCAAACTGTGATAAAAATGTGTGACTCACCTCACTCGCCTCGCAGTTGTGTGTTGTTGTGTAATCAAGTTTACGTTTCAGTAGATTTAAGAAGAAATATCAGGAACTACCTTCTGCCCGCGATTTCGTCTGCGTGAAATTTCTTGTTACCCCAACCCACCATGTCACATCGCATCGCATCGCCCGCGCTATTAATTCCTTTTCGCTTAGCGTTCTTTCAGATTTTTTTCTTTTTGCTCGGCTCCTAAGGGTCGTAGCGTGATGTTAAATAACATTTAACCTTTCCCAAGAATTGGGCTATCAAACGAAAAAAGATTTTTCCAAATCTAACAGGTACTTCCAGAAATTTGCGCGTTTAAACCAACTCTTCAGCTCTATTATATGTATAGATTGTCTAGAACGTAGTTTAAATGATGGTTTAGTCATATTCTGGTAAATTACCTTTTAATTATTTAAGTAACTGACTATAATATTGATTTCAGTTGTGTTGTTGTGCAATCAGTGATTCTAGAATAAATATCTAGAACATAATTTACGTTGTTCAGTGTTAAAGTAACTTATCTGTGGTAAATTTCAACTTTTTACCCCAACTTTAAAAAAGGAGGTTCTCAAATAGGTTGCATTTTTAAAAAATATTTATTACTTTAGTACTCCGTTATTTATACAACGATTTGGAAAATATATTTTTTATTTGAAAGGATATACTTCCAGATTAGTCCCATATACATTTGGTCAAGTAGGTACTGATGTGTGGTTTTTGAGTCAGCTTCAATAATACGTAGATTTTCCACTTACGGCCGAAATTAATAACCAATCTAATCCAATATCTCTAGATTTAAGATTGAAAATTCAATCCAGATTTTTGTAGTAAAGTGTAGCTAAAAACGATCCACGGATTGCAATAGCAATCTTTTCAACCAATCGATCTTTGATAGGACGGCTCATAGACTACAGATTGCCCTCTGTTCGAAAATGACAGCTTGAGTGTGTCAATAACCTATCCGTTGCATTTGACGTCTGTTTTGATCGGTGTAAACTATCCAAATCTTAATCTTAGAATTTCGTAGGATATCAGATTAACTTCACAGATTTTATTTGAAAAATGGCACTGTCGATATTCTCCAGTGATAGTGACAGTGATATGGAAGTTCTGGCTCAATTGTCGGATTGGGATAGTACTGATAGTGACGCTGGTGAAGAAATAAGACGTCAACGCGCTTCTTCGCGGAGAATTAAAAGGGTGAACTACATGCAAAGTCTGGATGATGCGGAGTTTACCTTTAGGTTTAGGCTGTCAAAATTAGCAGTAAATTTACTGTTGACTGAAATTATGCCTCTCGTCCGTGTAACTTCATCAAGTTAAGTTGCAAATAGTACTTTAGAAAAACAGCTAGGTAAGTACGTACTACCTACCTACCAAAGAACTTTGTTTTTAAAGTATGTATAATATTTTTTTCAGAAATCATGTAGTGCCACCGCTTCATCAACTAAAAAAAAATGCTTTTAACAAAAATCAAGTTTCTTTGGCGGCGGCGACTTTTCGCTATCGCTTGTTTGACAACAAAAAATACCACGCCACAGATAATAAAACGCATCCTAGCTTTAGCCGTTTCGTGACATTCCTTTTTAACCAACACGTTTTGAATTTTATCACGTCTTTTTCGTATTAATATAATTATTACGTCTTCGGTAAATATATATTATGTACCTATTAAAAGTCCGTAAAACAAAATTGTAAAGCCTATCTATGCTTAGTTTTTTGATTATTACAAAAAAAACTAACCATTTCTATTTTTATACATTTTGCTTACAACGGAATGACGAAGAGGAAAAGGATTTCAAAATATCTGCGGATTGAGCGACCGCAGGATCGTCTTTTTTCGTTATTGGGACGCGGTTTGGAGATCGATCCATAGATTGGTATATATCGACGATCGATTTATATCTTGGATCATGGATTCATTATTAATTTCGGCCATTATTGTATCAAACTCAAAGCATTTATTTTAAATAAACCAATTACAGGCACTTTTGAATTGTCAAGGGGTCGGTCAGTCAGACAGATGAAGCTAGTAGCCCATTCCAAAGCGTAGTAGGTACCTATGGAGAAGAACGAGCAAGAAACTCCATGGACACTTTTTTAAATCAAAATATTGTTACAAAAAAGTGGTTACATCATTCATGTTGTAATTATACATGTGAGAACGACGTAGAAAGACGTGCACGTTAAAAGCGTCCGTAATAAAAAGATAAAAACAATTATGGAATTAAATCATGCCGTGGCAGCTAAGAAATTACCAGTGCCTACTGACGGCGCCCGTTCACGAACATGACGTATGGATCAGCACCATTCAGGAACTCAATGATCCAATACGTATAGAATAGTATGTTGATGATGTTGTAATAACTTCCTGTCACTGTATCAACGGTACCTACCCCAAACAAAGCCGTAACCACTACTTGCAATGTAAAGAACGGTGGCAGGTAGTTATTGCAACATGATCAACATACACTAAGTAGAAAAAATACGTATTATTGAAGCAGAGTCAAAAACCACTCGTCAAAACCTGAACAAATTTATATGGGACCGATCTGGAAGTATATCCTTTCAAACAAAAGAAGAATTTTTCAAATCGGTTTATAAATGACGTAATCCTGAGAGAGATAACAAACATTTTGGGCAATTCCCGTATTTTTAAAAATGTTCCCACTCTAATCTCAGTCTCAATCTGTCAAAAATTGTATAGCGTTTACCTACATTTTGACATTTGACTGTCGCTGAGATGACATTGCGACTTGATTTTGAACATTTTTAATGAGTGGAATTAGCCTTCAGATGAAGCAAAAGGAATAGGTACGTAAAATCGTAGCAGGTGACGTTCTGTCGTTTCTGCCTCCCCTTATGGGAAAAAAGCGTGAGTTTATGTATGTATGATGTGCCTTAGAAGTTAACCGTAATTTATAAAACATACGGTTAAAGATATTTAAGTACTTTCCTCGACAAATCCTTTACTGTCCAGGCCGCTCGTTTGTGGAATGCATTCCCAGTTGAAATTAAACGCGCGCCGTCATTGCTTGTGTTTAAAAGACTCGTGAAGGAACATTACTTGTCGTTGTGATCGTGTTCTCATGATTGTAAATTATCTATAGTCTTCATTTATTTTCGTTGCTTATAAATTTAGTATGTACGTATTTATGTATATATGTATAAGTGTATCTATTATTTAGGATATATATATATGTGTATCTATTGTAGTGTATTGTATGCATACTTATTATTTGCACCAACAACAGCCCCATTTTATGTCCAGGAAAATCTCTGTCCATTCCAAGGTTGCCTGGAAGAGATCGCAGAAAGCGATAAGGCCGCCCATTGTATATTAAGTAGTGTTCAGTTTAATTTTTGTTGTTATGTTTTTTGTGGTGTACAATAAAGAATATATAAATAAATAAAAATAAGTATTTTCTCAAAAGAATTACAATTCACTTATATTGAAAACATAAATAGGTTTAGAACAAATGTTATCCGCCAGTAAGCGTAGATAAAAAAAACAAAACAAGAATGTATCTTAAAACTAACATTACAATAAAACTATCACCTATCCATTTAGTATCATTTATCATACATCGTTTTAGCATAATAAGTACAAAATAAATAAATCAGAAGAGGGTAGGTTGGACACAAGAAACAACATAATTTTGAGCGATGAGGGTAGGGTGCAATTTAACAGTCGTTGCGTATTTACTAAGGCCTACGACACGGTGCAGAACATAAGCGATTTCTTATTGTTTTGTTTTTTTTTTTTTCGGTTAATATTTGTACATATTGATTTTATATATTTATGTAGACTATCATTGTTTATTTATTTTTGATTAATCCAAAGGCAGGGAAAGATCTTGTAATATATGTTTTTTTAAAGTTTTCTTGTAAATGTATGACGATTTGATTTCTTTTATGTCTTTAGGTAGCTTGTTATAGAAATTGGCCCCTTCATACATAATATTTATTTTTCCATATTTAGTCCTAGGCTGGGTTAAGCAAATGTCATTAGCTTGTCTTGTTAAAATTTTATAAGTTTGCGCCCTTTTTGTAAATATTATCTGAGAATGTATATCTTTAGTTAGAATTTTCCTTTCGAGTATGCATGTGTTGTACTTATATATTTAATTTATAAAACATGCCAATATTATTTCCTTAAAATCAACCAAGGTTATTCAAATAAAAGAAGGCAACATAGACTAATGGAGTTAGTAATATACGTTTAGCATTAGCACTTGTGTCAATTTAATCATAAAAATAATGATGATGACCAATACTATAACCATTTAAACGTGGGTGTACAATAAGCAGTTCAACTGGATAATTATAATGATCGTCAGCGTAACGACCTAATGTGGCAAAATAACGGCACGATGGACAATAATGCCTTGAACCTTCATCTTCGTCCTCATTTTAAATCATTCGGGGTTGCCATACATCTCTTAGTTATCTCAGTATTCGCCCCTTGCTACTCAATACATTCCCTAGTCCTATGGACATCCAGATCCACATTCATACTAAAAACCTTTGTCACCTCACACCTGTTCCTCATGTAAGTGAACTTGTAGGCTTCTTTTAAAACCTTGCGTAGCATACTTTAAATAACAATCCGATGAATTTTAAATGAAATTGCCAATCCATTGCTTCATAATATGTTCAAAAAATTCGCCTGCTGAACTGTCAAGTCAGACATTTGTGTGCATGAACATGTCTGTTTGACCTGTGGCTGGGTGTGTATATGTATATCAGTCATCAGGTTACCGTAGTACAGGCTCTACCTAGGTCGGGACCTGAAGACCTTGTGTGGATGTCGTCTCATATTTATATTTATTTAAAATTAAATGCATTATCCCGCAGACGTTTATAATTATTTAAAGCCTGGCTGAACATAAATTATCTTGCTTAAATAACTACAAACCAGTCTACAAACTATGTTGTAGCAAAATGTATGCTTATCAATAATTATCATATTCCGCGATTTTATTGATAAAATGTTAGCTTCTTATCTCTAATCTATTAGCAAAGATCACTTGTTGGTTTAGTACAAAACCGATTAGCGTTATGTTAATAGTCTAGATGATAAAAAAGCTTTTAAAATTATTGTTTGACTAGTTTAGTAATTGACACAGTCTCATCAAAATCAAAAAAACCCTCACGCGTTCCGCCTCCTCCTTCGCGAACATTACTGCTTCGCAGAAGGTGGTGACGGTATATTTGCCCCCAAGGGTTAATGCAGCAGAGGTTATGATACATTTCGCCGGTTATGTCTACTTCCCATAGAGTAGGGGGCGAGTCTATTATGCCAACACCCAGGCACATATCCGATAATGATACGATCCCACTCTAGTTATCCCACTACTGTTACAACGCTACTGCTGAGCATGAGGTCCTCCTGGGTTCGTTTCCCGGGTCCGGCAAAGAATTATTGATAAATTATTTTATTTCTGTATAGGTTTGTACAAACACTATTACACGTCAATCATATTTTTAAAACTATATGAGGTCGGCGTTTCTTATCAGACACTATTCTGAGAAGAAAGGCCGAAACAAACTCAGAGGTCACAGTATCTTTTAAAGTCCAGACATAATCTTGGTCAGATCATGTGAAGACCATGTAGATTGGTGTCTGAAATGGTCTTTTAGGGAAAAACCACACAGATTGAGTGGACCTGTCCAGTCAGTGCACGCATGTGTCAGTAATCGTTCAGCTCAACTCAGAACTTAAGGAGCTCAACGATTCGACGAACAATACATACTTATTATTTGCACCAACAACAGCCCCATTTTATGTCCAGGAAAATCTCTGTCCATTCCAAGGTTGCCTGGAAGAGATCGCAGAAAGCGATAAGGCCGCCCATTGTATATTAAGTAGTGTTCAGTTTAATTTTTGTTGTTATGTTTTTTGTGGTGTACAATAAAGAATATATATATATATATTATATATTCGGGTAGGCCGCATAAATTGCTCAAATCAAATCAAATTATTTATTTTTGCAGAAAACACTGTTACAATAGTGTTATTGAATAAAGGTAAGTGATTCGACCCCGTAAGGCATGCAAAATTTATCAATAATGGTTTAAGTATCAAAATCAAGATTGACATTGAAACATATAAAATGAGATAAAAGTATTTAAAAATATTAAATTAATGGAGTGTCCTTTTTATAGTGAAACTGCCATGATTTTAACTAACTGAGAAAAAAAAATCAAAAAAGCCACAGCCACCCACATAGTCCTCACATTCACAATAAGTAATTAAAATAATAATATAATACTTTACAAAGTAAATACTCATGTCATTGTATGTATAAAATTCATCAATGTCAATGTGTATATAAGAGTTCGGACATAATCTTTGAGGACCATGTAGATTGGTGTCTGAAATGGTCATCTGACTGAAGACTGACATACTTCTGACTTCTTTCGAAATGGTCTTGAGATTTTCCATCTGGAATTTTTCAGTAGCAGACTGGAGTCTGGTTTTGTGGCCGGTTGATTGCAATAGGCTTGCCCCTTATTACATAGGTAAATATGGGTGTACGATAGGCACACCTCTGCCCAATCCTTCGCTGAATAGGTACAGGCGTGATGTTATGTTGTTCGTTTCCAAAACCATCAAATTTTTCTGTGAAATGTACACACGAAAGACTTACGCACCTAGGGGCCTACTCTCTAAGTCCGCAAACGAATATACGGGCCCGTCCGAAAGTATTACGTACTTCGTAATGAACTCTACTCCTGATTAATTTACATTTTCGGACGTGCAAATGCTCAGCGGGAGTAAGTATACACCTGTCAAATCGTGGTGTCATTCATTCTAGTTTGGATCCCAAACTAATTTTATGTCTGAAGGTGATACGGAGTAGGAAACAGCCTTAACTACAACCGAAACCAATGATTATGTTCTTAGAGAGTAGACCCAATGTGAAAATGCAACAGTCCCACACCGCCTACAGGAAAATCAATATGAGTTACTCACTAGGCTAAAGCCGTACGCCCCTGCTTGCATTCAAAGACTGGTACGTCACTGTACGTTATTAATTAATTCATCCAATTCCTTACTAAGTCATGTTTTGTTCCACTACGTACACTTGTCATCCTCTTGTCGTGGTACACTAGATCGATTAGATTATTGTCGTTACAGTTTTAATTTCAATAATAAAATCAATCTGCCTAGTTGTTTCCAACTATTTTGGGGTCGGATTCCAGTTTAACCGGATGCAGCTGAATATCAGTATTTTACATTGAGCGAATGCTGTTTTTGCCTCACCGGACGACGTCACTACGTCAGCGCCGGCTGTCGCTGAAAACCAGCGCTGGGGCTCTGTCTTGCATAGGGTCGCGGCATAATGCTGAGCGATAGCCGTTTTGCGTAGATGTGACGCATGTTTCCCCCAACCTTTTCATATTTTCTGTGTTTGTGTTATTTTTTGCGTCATGTTTACCGCAAATAAACGCATTTTCTTTCTTTTCTTTCTATCTGAGCTCCACAACCCAGTTACGGGGAACACAAGAGCCTAACCCTTCGACTCAGTTTTTATAAATGCAACTTTATGCCGACTTATTAAAGTTCTTAATACAAAATTGACAATCTAAGATCGTACTAAGTTGTCAGTTTTGTAAAAGTAACTGTATTTCGATTTCTGTTAGGTTCTTATTTCAAAAACAGGCTCGATGGTTTAAACCATGTCAAAAGAAAAACCTTGTTTTGTAATAAGACCGAATATGTCAAGGTTAGACTGGTTGTCAAACTTTTGGGCTTCCCGTAACGACTAAAAGATCTACGAATGACAGCCGGGACCAATGGCTTAATGTGTCACCCATCCACGAACCGACCTCGGCACACAGATTAACTAACCATCGATCGACCCAAGCGGCTGTTATTTACAGTTCTCTACATTACTACATACATAATAATATACAGTTTTATTATAAATAGGATTTAAATTGTGACGTAGGTAGGTACTTACTGGTGGTAGTAGCTCAATACCACGAGTAATGATGAGTAATACCTACCTATATTTTTATCTTTATGAGTAATTTTCCTAATCGGCTTTGACATAAGTCTTGTTTGTTTGAATAAATTGACGTGTGCTGTTAAGAAAGTTTCGCTGATAATCAGAGATCGGATATTCGGATGCATATTTACCTAAACTTAATTTTTAGCTATGAAAGCATGGAAGCGGCTTCTTCTTTACGGCACGGTTGGCGTAGTGGTTAAGCGATTGACTGCTGCGCTGCGTGTCGCGGGTTCGATTCGCACACGGAAAAATATTTGTATGAATTGCAAGTAGTTGTTCCGGGTCTGGCTGTTTGTGTATGTGAGTTTAAATGTTTGTAAACGCACCTACAATACATGAGAAATTCCTAGTGTGAGGCAACGTTTAAAAAAAATGCATATTTATTTAACACAATAATTTACTTATAACATTTTGTTTCAATACGTACCTAAGTACATCAATTATTCTAAATATAATGTAAAATTTTGGGTAAATATCAAAAACCCCTTAACATTCAAATATCTCGAAAACTATTGAATCTCGGCCATGATACATATCGCTCATTGGCAAGAAGGGTGACATAACAAAAAAATCTGCAATTTTGTTAATTATAAAGGTGCAAGGAGCAAATTTTATTATTTTTGCTACAAAAACGACATTTTGCTAAAGCCTGAAGGTGAGGGAGCTAGAAAGATGTAAGTTTATGCTTCGTCGCACTCTTAACCTTTGAATCATCATACCCAAAAATTGCTCTTTTTGAATTATGTCAAGCTTCTCGCAAATGAATGGGCGGTTAAATTTGTTGCATTTTGGCCCCCCTATCAGCTCCTGCCGGATATACGTCGAATTACAAGTAATCCTGTATATGTATACGGTATGAACACCACATTTGTGCAATAAATGAGACCACAAGTAATACTAGTCCACAGAAGTATAGCTAAATTAAATTTTAAATAAAAAAAACATTTAATTAAATAAAGTGAAATTTTCGAACAATATAAATATCATAATAAATTCAGTAAAAGTAAACACTCTCTTTAGACAACATACCTTCGTGTTCGTACATTGTCGTTTAGGTGTACCGATTTTACATTTTAGACAAATAAACAGAAGACGTAACAGCGTCGTGATAGCGTGCACTGCGTGGCAACTTCGCTTTTCAGTGTTGAAGAATTCAAGTTGATTAAATCACTAACTTAGTGATCCAATTCTACAGAGTGTTCAAATTTGTTTTTGACCTGATTACTGAACCAATTTCGTTATTTTTTTGTATATCGTCAGCAAAGGCGATAACAAGTATGTGGTTTCATTTATTCCATACTGTATGTATAGAGATAACGAAAATGATAGTGGCAGTCGAAATGCGTGTGTGGAAAAGGGAAAGGAAGGCCTTTGCCAAGCAGTGGGACATGACGAGCTAAATAGATCGGTAATGAAAATGAGCGCGAGGGATTTTTTTTTAATTCTTTTTTTTTATTATTGCTTCTCGCAGTTGGCCATGAGACGCCGTGACTGCTTAACCGGTCTATCCTGTGGTGCCTTGAGCTAACTCAAAGCTTCTAGCCAGGGGACTCAAATCCTCCAGGCAGGGGATTTTTTTTATTTCACCAACTTTGCGAGTTTAAATAGAGGATGCCACTTTTCCATTGATAAGAGTTGTGAAAAAACATCTTAAAAATATCTGCACATAAATGTTATATTTTTGTGTCCATAACAAAATAATTCCAGGTCAAACCGGAATAGTGCTTCACACAAGTATTAGCATTTAAGTATAACCTTGAGCTCTAAACTTACCTTTTGAGTGCTTGCGTGTGTTACGTAGGCGTTGAATATAAAATAAAATACAATGCCATGATACTAAAACACATTCATTCATTCAATATATTCTCATGGTTTGATAAGCGGAGATTACAAATTGTAAAGTTTTGACCACCTCCTCTTTTTTCATTCTGTGTAGAGGAAGATTGAAAGCGTTCAGCCTAGCGGGGTAATTGCGCTACTGTTAGTGACAGTAGCAACGGGTTTAATTTTGACAGTTCAACAACATACATTGAGTTATTTACGTTGTTGAGCAGACAATTTTTTCGAACATATGAAGCAATGCCACTTGTATTAATACCACTTTTCAAATCCGGGGACAGTAAAGACACCAATAATTGTAGACCCGTATCCGTGTTGCCAGTTTTCAGCAAGGTATTTGAAAAGGTAATGCTTAATCAAATGCTCATTCATTTTAACACCAATAAAATTTTACACAATCAACAGTACCTATGGTTTCACCAAGGGACGTTGTACGACTGACGCCGGGGTCACCTTATTAAAACACATATTTACGGCGTGGGAAGAGGCCCAAGACGCCATAGGAATCTTTTGTGACCTCTCCAAGGCAGATTGCGTCGATCACGAAACCTTGCTCTTGAAACTTAAGCATTATGGACTTGGAATACTTGCGCTCAGTCTAGTAAAATCTTATTTAAAGGATAGGCAGCAGCAAGTTCAAATAAATGGTGTCAATTCACTTAGTTTAAAAGTAGAAATGGGAGTTCCACAAGGCTCGATATTGGGTCCTTTCCTCTTTTTAGTGTATATTAATGATCTACTCCATTTATTAAAAAATCAACCACAAATGGTGTTATTTGCTGACGATACTTCTTTAATCTTTAAGGTAGAAAGAAGTGCTACAAATTTTGACGACGTTAATAACGCCCTAATGCAGGTCCATAATTGTTTCACTGCTAATAATTTAGTATTAAATGGGAAAAAAACTAAGTGTATACGATTTTCTTTACCTAATGTCAAAAGTAGTGATTGTGAGATAGTATTGAATCAAGAGAAACTAGAATTCGTCGATAAAACTGTTTTCCTGGGGATCACGCTCGACTCGAGGCTACAATGGGGTTCTCATTTAACATCTCTGGCGGGACGGCTAAGTTCAGCAGCATATGCTGTCAGAAAAATCCGTCAATTTACCGATGTAGATACCGCGAGGCTAGTCTATTTTAGTTACTTTCATAGTATCATGTCTTACGGTATTTTACTTTGGGGACGGGCTGCAGACGTCGATTCTATTTTTATTCTGCAGAAATGAGCCATCAGAGCCATATATAATCTCCGCAGGCGCGATTCTCTAAGGGAACTGTTTAAGGTTATTAAGATCTTGACGGTACCTTGTCAATATATCTATGAAAACATCATGTACGTAAGAAAAAATGTACATCTTTTTACTAAAACAGGTGATAGACATAATTATAGTACCAGAAATAGGGACCTATTAGTTCAACCAGGTTTCAGACTGGCTAAAGTAGACTCATCGTTCATGGGGTACTGTTTAAAATGTTACAATAAAATACCTCCCCACATACTTCAACTGAATGAGACGAAATTCAAAGTTTGTATAAAACGCACACTATGCAGCCAGGCATATTATAAGTTGAGGGATTATATCGCTGATAAAAATGCCTTTCTCAATGCTGGTCCTGCTCCACAACCTCAATTAATTGATTAACATTTGAAAATACTGTTGGAGCTGCTGAAGATTGTAAGACTACCTTTGCTTTGTATAAACTCAATCTCCTTTGTATTATATAATTGCATAGGACAAGTGTGAGTACTATGTACTATCGAGCTACCATTTACCGGGTAATGTCTTTCATTGACTTGAATGTGCCCTGGCGGCTGATAGATGTCATGGTCACTCAAATGTCTCGCTGACGGTGGCGCGTGTGTTGGATCATTTAGCTGCCTTCAAAATGGTTGAGCTGAATGGTGCTGATCCATGCGTCATGTTCGTGAACGGGCGCTGTCAGTTGGGACTGGTCATCTCTTAGCCAGCACGGCTTATTTTAATTATTTTATTATGGATTGTTTTGTTTGAATTTATATTAGCTGTACACTGGACACTCAGTGTGTACGTCTAATTTACATCGTTCTCACATAATTATAATTATACCTATATACAAGATTAATGATGTAACTAATATTTATGTAACAATATAATTCAAAAGAGTGTCCATGGAGTTTCTTGCCCGTTCTTCTCCATAGGTACCTACTACGCTTTGGAATGGGCAACTAGCTTCATATTTCTGACTGACCGACCACTTGACAATTCAATAGTGCCTGTAAATGGTTTCATTGAAATAAATGCTTTGAGTTTGAGTTTGAATGGATTAGCAATATCCTTCAAAATTATTCAGATTGTGTTTGAAAGTGTGTTACGCAATTATGGTGCAGGTTGGCACAGGCAATTTTTTCCCGCGGCGATCTTTTTTCGCGTGTTGACGCGCTGGGATACACTGTTGGAATATCAATGCTCGGCTCAACCCCGAAAATTGAAAATCCAGTGTGCGATGAAATCCCGCCGCGATATTGTTTGACGTCCGTGGCCTAGAGTAAAATTACCTGTTTTGGGGATATTTGAGTGACAAATATGGAATTTGATTGGACTAACAAGCTGTGTGCCCCATGTTATTTGCTATCGCCAAAAATTACGGACTATAAGTGTGTAAATGTTTTTTTTTTCTTTTATTCATTGGATATTCATAAATTACATTTTGATGTATTTTAATATAAAATATTAAAAAATATAACAAAAATTCGCCCGGTATCAGGAGCAGAGTCCAAGCTACGGCCGGTGGTAGCTCAACAACACAATTAAAACTCGGCTTGTAATAAATATGCTAGCAAATAAAATTAATGTTTAACCAGCATACCTCGCCATATCCAGTGCCCGCGCCGTACGCTGGGAACCCTTGCGGGGGTGGTGGGTATCCCTGCTGTGGGTAGCCCCCCGGTGGCGGGTAGCCCCCTGGTGGCGGGTAGCCCCCCGGCGGCGGGTAGCCCCCCGGTGGCGGGTATCCCGCTGGCGGCGGGTACCCTCCTGCCTGCTGCGGATAACCGCCTTGATTTTGATCTGCGGAAATTAAGTACATATATTAAATCGGTCGGTCGAAAAACAGTCATGTCCGCCATTTAAGTTCTTTTATTTCATCATCTTTTAGGAACTTTAAATTAAGTAATCCGGAAAATTATTTTAATTGATTCCTAGACTCTGTCGTGAACCGTATATTCGTATTCAGAGAATACATATATTCAAGATCAATAATAATATCATGTTGTTTGACCTTAAAACATTGTGACGAGAACATAGTTTGAACATATTGTGTAAGTAAAGTAAGACACTTCAGATAGTCATAGATACATTTATGGCAACTTGACAAGGACAGCAGCCAAAATTAATAAAAAAAAATACAAACAGTTAATTTATAGTTTTTTTTCTCAGACATGCTAGGCCGAGGCGGGCTAACAACACCGTCAAATAAAGTGTTAATCACATTATGATGTCATGTCACTGCATTGTGTAACGTGATCATCTTGGCTATTTTTTGGGATGTTTTATAAAGAACGTGTTGCCACGGAAAATAAGCCATAAATAATACCAGATGGGTACTTGGTAGGTTACAAAAACCCCTATATTGAAAGTTCATAAGTATTCTAAGACTTAATATTTTTCGATCTAAACAGTTTCCAAGTTTTTCTGAGCTTTATTATTGAAATCTGAAGCTCCCATTGCAAATAGTTAAAATGCAGTAATGACTGCAGCAAAAATAACATTCCAAAAGTTACGAAGTTGCATCACAATATTTTATCCCCGATCAAAAAGAGAATTGATTGGACAGTATTCGTTACCAACACTGGCAGGAAGTAAACCATTCGTTCAATTAAGAATAACCAAGCAAACTTAAAATCGAGGCTCAATTTTATTGATTAGGTGATTGAGATATTATATGTCAACAGTCTACCGAGACAGGACAAGTTAAAATACCTACATAGAATATGAAAAATCTTCGAAGCCTATGAAATGGAAATAATAAAGCCATGCTTCGTTCCTTATAAGCATGTTTCGGAGGAGAATGAGATAAAATTAAAATTTGTGACAGAACATAGCGTTACACTCATGAATACGCTACTTACTACTAAATCAAAATTTGAATGATTCAAAACTGGCAACTGGCTATAATAGACATGCCCGAAACAACAGTTTCTCAGAACGACACTAGGCTTAAATAGCATGATAATTATTTTGACATTTCACTTTAGCAATAGACTAGACAATGCTCTCAAAAACAGCGAAGGAAACCATCCTGAGGAAAGCGGCATGTCTAGAACCAAGAATTCGTAGACATGTGACATCTATCAACCCGCATTGGGCCCGTGTGGTGGATTACAGGCCTGTGTTCGAGCAGTGGGAACATTTTAAGCTGATTATGATAAATAGACAATGTAGATAGACTAGACAATTGATGAACGATTACAGACAAACCACAAATTTGAGCAGTATTTTTAAATTCACAAACACACCTCTTGCTTCAGACATTGCACCCACACTTGGCACTAACAGTAATGAATGAAAATATGAAATATAGATTACACGCAGAGGTAGACATATGACACTCAATTTCCTAAAACAGTTACTGCTTAGTTTCTTAAAGGCAATCGTATTTCAGACTTTATCAGCACCGTGATAAGTATTCAATTACATTGTGCATCAAGTGTTAACATAAATAAGGTGACTCAAATAACAACGTTTAACATAAACACAACTGACTGCATACCGCGAGTGTGCGAAATGTGTCGCTGAATACAACTTGCAGATTATTTCTATAGAAATAAGGTGCATATTCGCGTGTGGATATCGTATATGTAAAGAGTATACGATAACAAACGATAATGCAATGTGCGAAGGTTGGCAAATGGTCGGGCATTTATGAAAAGGGGGTTCCCGAATGGCAGTTCTGTCGGGCCAACACATTTCTGTTTATCTCTGAATGCTATTTTTATTCTCTACTGCGAAATCCATACTAAGTCGAAAGTAACTCTGTCATTTACCTTTTTTTAACGCCGAATTTGTCACACAGGCATTAAACCATCATCTGAGTTAGGCTATAGGATACTTTCCCCGTGGGATAATGACCGATCGCCATGCGGGCGAAGCATGGGCAAACGCGTAGCAAGAAGTACTTAAATAAAATCGCAGAGGAGACGTTTTGTTCTAGGTTACTAACAGCAACAGTAATCTCATAATATGTACGTAGACAATACATTTTCTGATAAAAATACAGACATCCTTCGATACCCGAGTAATCGATGACGACCGAATTGTTTGTACGATAAAACAAGATTCTAAGCTAAATGACGTTAATTGGCAGGAATGTTATAAGGAAATTCTATACTTGTTTTAAACTTTGCGTCATTACCAGTACACAGGCCTCGATGTATGATAGGCCTTAGCTGTCAAAGTTCAAAGGCCATTTTTTATTGACGTTTCAAGCCGAGTTCGCAGACAGTGACTTTGTTTTGTTGTTGAAGGGGGCTGGGAATTATCTATGTGTCTGCTTAGCTGCAGCCAACTAGGTCATGTCAGGAGTTTTAAACATCCATCATGATCTTACTTATACACATTTATTTGTGATTGGTGCAGTTTCTATGTCCAAGACTTCTCTTCTATCAGCCAATATCTGTGTTCACTGCCTAATCTTCTCATCTTCCTTAGAATCCATGATTTATTAATGTCTGCCCCTTTTTAATAGCCATCTGCCAACACTGTTCTTTTTCCGCAACACATTTCAATTGGTAAGTACTTACTGCTAAAACGATTTATTTTGATTTCATTCGTCCTTTTTGTTCAGCATAATATGTGTTAAAACGTAGGGCATGACAAGCACTTTATGCTCTTTTTGACAATGTATATCTTCGCCCTTAATGGCGTCTTGGATATCGATCTGTGTATTTGACTCGGAGCCAACATGAAGGATAGCCAACTGTTATTTATGTTTTTATGACTAGCTATATTATTATTGGGGGGGTATTAATTATGTTTAATGCCCAAGAGTAACTATTTAGTTTCCATTTTGACATTATTTCTCTGGGCTCAGAACGATTAGGCTTCACCCACACACCGAAAATTAAGGCAGGGGTGCACCTATAGTACACCCACATGTTATGTTTAACCTGGACCTGAAATAAATAAATCTTTATTACCCTACTCCCAGAAATGCACGATGATGATGATGGGGACTCCCTTTTCCGCACTTAAGACTCTCATTTGGTCCGTTGTGCGTGGGGATACTGGCTAACACAGCCAGCCTAGTGAAATAGCCAGAAATGCACGAACATTACATTGAACAAGAAACAAAAAAAAATCGACCTAATCTAAGTGCATCCATTCAATGTAAATTGAAGTTGAATTGGCAGATATGGGAGTAAGAAGGGCTTAAACTTTTGATTTGGGATTTAAGTCTTCCGAAAATATTTGGCTGAGACGCATCCCTACAATAATATTATATTAGTAGGTAATTGGCTCATTGGCTTATGGTGAGTAATGGTAATCATTACCATAATGATTTCCTAAAATATAAGGCTATTTTAGGAAATCATTACCATTACTCACCATAAGCCAATGAGCCAATTGCGTAGAAAATATGGCCAGTTGTTTGTGAGTAAATTCATCAAAGCGGCACTATCGTCGGTATCAATATACGGAAACATCTGATGACTCATGGCGATACAAGGTTTAACGTAAATCTAGTAGAATTTTTTAATAGACTCAATGACATCTACTTAATAAAAATATTAAATTCATTGATTCATTGACAACGTACAGCGCAAACCGCTGGGTCAAGAACACAGTCAAGAAGCATGAAATTTTGCACAAAAGTTCCTTTTGAAGGAAGGTGAGCACTAAGTAAGGATTTTTTTAAATTCGATGAAGGTTTGTATGGAAGTTCGACGCTTAGCACATGGGAAACCCCATCGGGGGCACGGCTAGTAATAGTATAAATATATACAGTGTGTCCCTGGATAAAGTCCCCGACCCTTGCTCGTCGAAGTGCCAGCCCGCGCCGAAGCTTTAATTTCCCCCGATAACAGTAACTATACAATCTTGATCCATCCCGTCCGACCTTGCTGTCCTCCCCCCAGCGACGCCCTAAGCCGAGGTCCGTACCCCACAGGGGGTGCCCTTCGCGTAGGTACAGTCGCTTAGTAATTTAAGAAATTCGCTCCTGGCTTAAGGCTTTGAGTCCGCTTAAGGCAGCCACATGATAGTCGGGTTAAGCAGTGACGACCTCTCAAGGTCAACTGTGCGATTCCATTGAAATTTAAGTACTTAAATTAAATTTCTCTAATAAGCAATAAAAAAGCTAAATCATCGATAATAATTATTACGATTTTTTCCAAACTTTTTGTCGATGAATAATGGTCTAGTTTCATCCCTTTCCGTTTGCGCACTTTATCCAGGGACAGGGACACACTGTCACACTGTATAGGTAAGTCACGACTCACAGGCGTTTCCTTCGAAGAGAAAGCCAGTAGTAATGTAGTGACCGATGTGAAGTGCATATACCATATATGCGTATGGTCGCAGAATACATAACAGTACACGTTTATGGTTGTAGTTAATGAAGGAAGCTGAACGATATATCAAAACCGGTCTAATGGGAACCCAATATTTCTGAAGACGGATAACTTAACATTAATCCTATGTGTACCTATGGTTTGTTTGAAACTTGAATGTATATATATTCAAGCTTAGGTTCCTACTATAGAGGAACAAGCTAGACTCAAGGAGTAGTGCGTATACGTACCGCTACCGGATCTGGGGTCCGACCGACACTTGCTTAACAGATCAATTAAGTTCGGACGGGCCCGAATTTTCGTTGACGGACTTAGAGAGTAGACCCTCTGGACGGTTTGATACTGGCAGAAGTGGCAGATATATCATTATTTTAATATAACAGGTGAAATTTATACCAATACCTACCTACATGACAGAATTTATTAGAACAGTTTGATAAAAGATAACTTTTTAGGCAAAATTAAATGACGGCTAATAGTGTATGGAAAAAAAGAACCTTCTTGAGAAGTAGTTTTAAAAGCGGTGCTGCAGCGAGTCGACGACCCTAAAAAAATTGGGATACGGGCAGAAGGATCATGGTGATTCTTTTTAGGCGCATTGGTATTTTTTTCGAATCGAACGTCATCATTTCAGCCGAAAGACGTCCACTGCTGGACATAGGCCTCCCTCAAGCACCTCCACTTCGACCGCTTTTGTGCTTCCCGCATCCAACGGGTTCCTGCGGCCTTGACAAGATCGTCTGTCCACCTTGTGGGAGGCCTTCCAACGCTACGTCTTCCGGTACGCGGTCGCCACTCTAGAACTTTCCGGCCCCATCGGCCATCTGTTCTGCGAGCAATGTGCCCTGCCCACTGCCACTTAAGTTTGGCAATTCTTCAGGCTATGTCGGTTACCTTGGTTCTCCTGCGGATCTCTTCATTTCTGATTCGATCACGCAGGGAAACTCCAAGCATAGCCCTCTCCATTGCCCTTTGGGTGACTTTTAGCCTTCTAATAAGGCCCATTGTGAGCGACCACGTTTCAGTACCATATGTCATCACTGGCAACACGCACTGGTCAAAGACTTTCGTCTTGAGGCACTGCGGTATGTGGGACGAGAAGATATTGCGTAGCTTCCCGACCGCTGCCCAGCCGAGTCAGATTCGACGATTGACCTCTTTCTCGAAGTTGGACCTACCTAACTAGACAACTTGTCCTAAGTACACATACTCGTCCACGACTTCGAGTGTAGCGTCTCCGATCTTCATGAGAGTGGGTGTTACATGGGCATTTAACATGACCTTCGTTTTGTCCATGTTCATTTTAAGACCCACTCTTTCGGAGGCTCTACTGAGGTCATCGAGCATTGTATTGAGGTCCTCCATAGTCTCAGCCATGACTACGATATCGTCGGCAAACCGAAGGTGAGTTATGTACTCGCCATTAATGTTAATGCCATGGTATAATAATATGCTTCGCCTGGTATTCTCTTCCCACGATGGCCTAAGACTACGTCACGATAAGTGTTGCCATTGATTGTCCGTTTCAGTAAATTTAGGGACTTTCTTAATTAGGTAATAAAAATAAAATAAATTACTAACTAGCTTAACTATTTAGTAACTCTTGTGATTCATCTTTTTAGTTTTAAATTAATTAACATATTTAATTATTAGTTCATAATTGCTTTGATAAGTTAAAAAATGCATTTTGCTCAGGTAATTCAATCACACACAGTAGCCACACATCGGATTGACAAGTGACATACTGACAGCTCCCCATTTCATCACTATCGTCGTGTCGCTCATATCTATAGCGTTGTTTCGCTCGGTGAGCAAAATACTGTGGTTCCCAAACATTAATTAGGTACTATAAAAACTGTGTAAAAAACTGTGTTTGAAAGATACACAAGAAAAAAAAAAGGTTAAATGTTCCGTACTAAACTGTAAAAACAGAAGTAAAAAAGGCGGAGTAATAAGGTTTTTTTATTTTCCCAAAGAAGAGATGATAGCAAATAAGTGGCTTCAATATTGTAGACCAAAAACAACAATAAGAACTGGTAAATACCTTTCTACATATTATCGACGGTTGCAAATTCCATATATGGCATAGTTGTGCTAATTCGGCTGTACGCCCGAACATAACCTAACCTAACTAGTTTTTGACTTATTTTTCAAGTCGAGTTAATTGCGTCCTATTAGGTTTTCGTCGTGTACTAAGTTGGTCCATGTTATTATTTTATTTTATAGTGATTTTTTTTTGGTTTTTTTTTAGTCCTAATTAAGGACAGGCAAAGGGATCTTGGCCCATACAGCCAAGTCAGATGTATTTCTTTTTCAAGTGATGTTGACGTAGCTTGCTAGATAGTTTTTTTTTTCAAATAAGGTTTAACTTAACTTAACTTAATATTAAAAATGATAAAAATTGAGTACCCGTTGTATTATTTTTATCTTTTTCCCCACTAAAAAACTTTGAGAACCGCATCGCAACTGATGACGTATACTTAGGCCAATCACGTGACCCAGCTGTCACGGGAAGTGAATACCAGGCGAAGCATATTATTATACCATTGTTAATGCCAGCCCCTTTCCAGTCCAGAACCTTGAAGACATCCTCCAGTGCTGCGGTGAACAGTTTCTGAGAGATAACGTCTCCCTGTCTCACACCTCGCTGCAGAAGGATAGGTTTCGAGGTCTGATCCTGGAGTCGGACTGACATAGTGGCGTTTTTGTACAGACACTTCAGCACCTCGATGTACCGATAGTCAATCTGGCACCGTTGAAGAGACTGCAGTACAGCCCATGTCTTGATCGAATCAAAGGCTTCCTCGTAGTCCACAAATGTTAAGCAGAGAGGCAGGTTATACTCTTCGGTCTTCTGTATAACCTGTCGCAACGTATGTATGTGGTCCACGGTGCTAAAGCCTTTACGGAATCCGGCTTGTTCGGGAGGCTGGAAGTCGTCAAACCTGCGCGCGAGACGGCTTGTGATGACTATTGAAAACAGCTTGTAGACATGGCTCAGAAGTGAGATGGGCCTATAGTTCATAAGTAGGGCATTATCGCCCTTCTTAAAGAAAAGTATCACCACACCTCTGTTCCATGCCTGTGGTGTTTTACCCTCGAATATGACGGAACCGAACAGCTTTTGGAGGGCCCTAAGAACGGGTTTTCCGCCGGCTTTCAGGAGCTCTGCCGTAATTCCGTCATCACTCGGTGCCTTGTTGTTTTTGAGCTGCTTCAGAGCCATCCTTATCTCGTACAGGCTGACGTCCGGGATGTCTTCGGTAGTGTCGGGTCAATCTAGCTCTTGGGTCGTTAGCCAGATTCGTAACGGGGTTACTTATCTAACGATAATCGAACGTAACATTATTTATTATGGATCTAGTAAGCCTTTATTGTTCTTGACGTCACGCCATTATAATAAAATTCCAGGAGTTGATGCATAAAATAAAACCATAACCCTTTATATTGGCTTTGTCGTAGTCGGGTAAAAATAACGTATTAAACAGCCATTGTTCCTTATCAGTAGGTAGTTGCTTTATGGAAAATACAATATCCAAGCAGTATGCGTCACATACGGTGGGAAATACCATTTATGCTAACAGAAAGAAATATTGTTCAAACTAGTTACGCCCCGCGGTTACCCACATAAGTCTCGATTCCGTAGGAATATCAGTAAAAAAAGGATAGTGATCCTGTACCTATACACATAGATAGTGACCCACGTACCAAATTTTATCCAAATCCGTTCAACATTTTTAGCGTGAAAACGTAACAAACAAACATACAAAAGATCTAATCTTTCTCTTTATAAGATTAGTTTAGAACTTTAGATCAGGAGGTTGCGTAGCCCACTAACAGTAGCAATGGCTTTCATTTTGACAGTTCAACAACATTCATTGCGCTATTTACGTTGTTGAGCAGATTTTTTTTCGAACAAATGAAGCAATGGATCAGCAATATCCTTGAAAATTATTCAGATTGTGATTAATTGTGTGTTAGCCGTCATTTACGGAGACGCGAGCCGTCGCGCGCTGCGATGGGCAGCGCGGCCCGCAATGAAATGAATTCAAACATAATATGGCGTTGTATTGTATGAGAACGAGAGAGACGCACGCGACGCGCGACCCCGCGTCATCGTAAACGAGGACTTACGCAATTAGGGTGCAATTTTAAAATGTTGTGCAAGAAACTGGTACTTTCGTGGCAGCAATACGATGCACTCTCGTATTAAAATTGTTAGTGTGTGTGTGTGCGATCAATACTATATATGCTTGTGTGGGTTTAATGCCCCACATACACAGCCAAAGCCATCGTTTGGACATGATTGTGACGTCAAAACTTTTGATTTGATACAACAAGAACATGTAGGTAAGTAGCTTGTGTGCGCCTCGTTATGCCCATCTGTATTGTTAATAAGATTATCTGACGTATGTAAGTACTGTTTATTGAAACTACCGGTCATTTTCTGAAGTGAGTAAATAGGTACTTGTAGTTGAGCGACGATGTCTGGCTTCGCTTCAGTTATTAGAAAGCGAGATGACGCACATTTATGTAAATGGACAGAAATTAATTAAAAGCCGGTCACAAGATATGAATAGACAACTTAATTAGCTTACTGGCGAAAATGTCTCCTCATAGGTAGATCGATACAACAGTGCAAAGTCATAGGGAGGGGGGGGTAGGGGGTGGGGGGGGGGGGGGGTTGCAAGGTTCTCAGTTTAACTGTCAGGCTTAATCAGATTAGAATTAAGTATTTAGAAGGTTCACGGCATCGAATAATCACGCTTCATCATCATTTTACGCAGATGACCTTCAATTTTTTCGTAGTTTTATTTCTGGATTTTGCAGGATGGTCAAAGACACGACTCGAATTTTTATAGAGTACCTAGCTCTTAACGGCACGATAAAGTATCTGAACGCGGATGAACCCCTTCCCGTATTTTTTAAATTTATTTATCATGGGACTACTCTTGACCTCAGCGTCGCCTGATGGAAAGCTTATCAGCACAATATACCGTATTGAAACCTGTTGTAAGCTTACTAAATACCCTTTAAAAAACCATGTGACAGAACGTCCAAAAAATCTGTGACGACAATAAGCTGTTAAGCGCGAATGGTAGTATGTACTTTCTACGTAGAAAGTTACTTTCACTAAGTAGGTAGGTACATAATATTAACATACAAACAACATAATTATATTTATTTGAATAACATACGCACATGTTTAATATATTATGTATGATTCCATTTCGCGAATGCGCTGAATCCTATGTAGATTTTTTGCCAGTTTTGGCATACTTTTGAAGCGTTTGTAATTTTATAAGCTAATTAAGTAGCGACATTTCTTTCTTATATGTTGGTTTAATATTATTATATTTTACACTAGCTTTTACCCGCGGCTTCGTGCGCGTGATTGTACCCCCGTCCCACCCGTCGCGTCGCATCGCCCGCCCGCACGATTACTTCGTTTTCGCATAGCGTTCTTTCTGACTATTTTTCTTTCTGCTCGGCTCCTAAGAGCCGTAGCGTGATGTTTAATAGCATATTATATAACCGTCCTCAAAAAAAAAATGCTATAAAATTCAAAAAGATTTTTTGGAATCCGACCGGTAGTTTCAGAGATTACCTCCTACAACCTCACAAACTTTACCTCTTTATAATATTAAGTATAGATAAGTAATAATTATAACCTGCCGGAATAAATAATAATAATAATATGAGACCACACAAGACCCACACAAGGTCTTCAGGTCCCGAACTAGGTAGAGCCTGTACTACGGTAACCTGATGACTGGTATACATACCTATACATATACACACCCAGACACAGGTCAAACAGACATGTCCTTGCACACAAATGTAAATAAATGCTTTAAATGATGTTGAAAACCATATCAAAATCGCAGTTTAGAGCAAACAGTTTAGAACAACGCGGTAACATAGACAAGACAAGAAAAACGACTTTAATTTATAATAATATGTATAGATACCTATTATGTAGATAGTTAGGCTGCCCGAAAACCCCACGATAGAAAGATGTCTCCTAACTTCTAAAAGAAAAAATATGGAAGTTCGACAAACACGTGTGTTTATTAGAATAACAATATTTTCTCAATAGAGCATAGCATATAGGTAGCATATAAACGACACTTATAAATAACCGCATAGCCATAAACAGACATCACGAGATATTACAACAATAAAAAGGCAAGCAAGAATTAACATTGACATACATGGAACCTAAACAATGGTTACGTTAATTGACAGTTGCATACAGTCGTATAAAACAAACCACATCAGCGAAGGCTTCAAAATGACTAGGGCTCTCTACTCTCTTACCTATACGAAAAACGGGACCTCTTAAACGGGAAACAGATGGAGTTATACAGAACGTATAGCCCCGTCTCATCCCGTCTGTCAGTACGATTAAAAGAATACTGCTATAAGAGTTGGTGGTAGGCCCCCAGGAGTACAGGATTCAAAAGATGTCGCGGGTAACGGAGGAGGTATTGATAATGACGTCAGAGCAGATACGGTAAGGCTTGTTGAAGGAAGGAAGACGTATACTCAATGTATTTAGGGTCGGTGCACCAAGCAAGTCTTTCTTGATACCTATGGGCTGGGCTGCCAGCTCAGAGATAACTAAACTTCTTTCCTATCCATTATCATGCTTTACACATCCGTCTTATCTCTGGTCTGCCCCCTCTCTCATAGCCATCCATAGAGGTACTTCTCTTGTCAAATGCTCTCTTGATTAAATTGTAATGCAGTCAAGATTTTATCTCTAAACTCGCATAATATACGTCAAGAAACAATCTAAGGATCAAATCCTTATCATTTGACCTGTTAAGTAAGTCTTTAATAATATGAGTTAAGTATTGAACAATAAAGAAAGTAGATAACATTCTACAAACTAACAGATACGGGAGTGCATGAGATCACGATTCGTTCTTATTTATTAATCACCATAGATAATGTCATCGACAGATAAATAATATCCCCATTATGTCTGATATGTATGAAATATTGTCTATGATTGTGGAAAACCAGAATTTCGACCTAAAGGCCTATTTACATAGACCGAGATTCTCGCCCGTTTTGTGGGAACAGTGTGTATAAGATACTCCTTATGAGATTTTCGCACTTATATATTTACATAAAGGGAGAGACAGAGTTTCTCATTCCGAAGATAGAAGCCGCGGCGAGAAATTTTCCCGAGAATCGGTAATTAAAAAAAAAAAAATGTTCGACCATTATTATAAATGACTTATTTACTTATCATATTCAACTTCATTTTGAATATGGAACAGGCTTTGGAGGCCTGTATTCAGCCAGTGATGTCAAGACTCAAGTTAACAATAGGTGCATGCAATAAACAATAGAGAAAGCCTCGTTCATTATTTATATATAATAATTTCAGGATGAAAAAGGCCTGACATGCTATGGCCTCAACTTTGCCTTAATAAGGATTAATGCAGTTGTTTTAAAGTTAGTTTTACTTATTATTTATTTAACAAAGCACGCAATTAGACCCCTGGGGCACTGGGATCTGTTTTAGCATGCCATGGCGTGAGATTTCATCAACGCGCTATTAACAATTAAGTTATAATCGAGTTGATGTAATGTTCTTTCAGCTTAGGTACGCTTAATGTTTTTACTATTGCACTTTAGCAGCTAAATTGATTATTTATCCTATCCTATACCCAATATCTTCAAACCCATTCTCTGTGAAGCAACATTATTTTGATATTAAAAATAATATGACTGTCATTGGTATGATATCAGGTGGTATTTACAATAATTATAATTCCATGTAACCTAAGTAATTTGGTATCACAAGTACAAAGATAATGCTAACAAGTGCCTGTGCTGGGTGCAATGCAACATATATTGTCAATTAAATGATAAAAGACCTTATATTTGTCCGTGTTATGATTATTTACAATAAAAGCATTATAGGTTTAACAAAGCTATCCAGAGGATGGATATAAAAAAAAATATCTTGTAAGTATTAACCATAGTGCTATAAAATAGTGTTGCATTTTTCATAAACAAGGAATAATTGAAATGTTACGCCCATTAGTATTGTTAATTCCACCTCTGATAAGCATTTCTGCATAAATATCACAATTATTGCAGAGCTTTTATCATGAAATTGACACAGTGAAAAAATAAAATTAATAATTGACCTCCGCCGGGATAAACACCTGGGTTCTGCCACATTGTCCCAAGCTGCAGAAAAGAAAGAAAAAATATCTATGGTTAGTAATAATAAATTAATAAAGATACATACACATGGTGTTGTAATTGGGTTGTTCTTTCGAGTTTATACTTTCGGTAGCCGTTTTGAATGCGGTCGGGAACTTACACACTGATAAGCTGAAACAATGCGTAAACAATAGATTTTAGATTATTATTTGATATCACATGATTTACTTAGTCATTCATATTTTTGTGACATTCAAGCTTTGAAAAAAAAAGTGGTAACGTGGTCTACAGATTAATGCAAATCAAAATACAAAAAAATACTCTGTACATGCAGAATCATCCATTTGATGCAGTTGGAATGATTTAACTATTTTTATTAAATCTATTAGTTTCTATCTTACAATTCAAACTTCCAACTATTATATTTTTTATTTATATTTTTGCAGAATCAATCAAATCATTCCATTCGTCTATACTAATAAGAAATATATAAAAAGAGTAGGTATTCTAGTGTGGACATAATATAGAAAACTAAACTATGTGCAAGAAACTGTTCTAAGTAAAATTAGTTGGAAGTTTGAATTGTAAGATAGAAACTAGTAGATTTAATAAAAATAGTTACATCATTCCATTCTTTAAAATATTCATTAAATCGAATAGTAACATTTTAACAACAGTGAGATACACACTTACTTAGTTATTTTCAAAAAAATATGAAACTATCATTTGTTTTTATTAATTCTACTGGTAATCTATTCATATGTATGTATCAATAAAGTAAATTATCATATGAGAAAGACAACCTATTTAATCTGGACTTGCTCAGGCTTTGAAAAAAAAGAATCAAGAGAAACCAAATTTTTTTCAAGAAAAGAAAAATCTTGTAAAGGAAACTGAAATGTATAATATTAGAATATACCTTATAAGTTATAATAATTAAAAATGTTTAAATTTTACTAAGTCAACATAAATATTATAATAGTTATTATGACATTGGTGCCGATTCTGTTGTACACCAAACTAAACTAACTAAACTATCACTAAAATTCCTTACTTTTGGCTATGAGAATCTTAAAGTTATTCTGCAAAATAAAATCTCTAAATTTAAATAATAATTTTGACACACCTAAAATCAAATTTGGCAATTGCGACTCCATGTGGTACTTGTTTGCCATACCACGTGATTTTTTTTTTAGAGCCGGAGACGCGCATTATTTGCAGCCTCGACATGTTTTGTATGGAATTTTTCACTTTTTGTATGGAAAATATGAAAAATTATTACCAACACGTTGGATTTTAGCTATACAGGGTGGAAACTTTCAGCGGGGCAGTAAGGGCCTTACCTTACCGTACCTTATCCGTTGCAGCTACACGAAAATGGTCTTAGGAGACTATCCATAATTTTTTATGGAATTTTGATCCCTATTCACAGATTTTCTAAAAAAATTGAGTACTGTTAGCAAGAAAATAGCCATTTTACACAAAAACATTTTTTGATGCCAATCGATCCTCTTTCTAATACTGATCAAAAACTTCTATGGGACCAACCATTGTTGGAGTACTCAAAAAGTCACAAATTGCAAAAAACTTTTCCCTTACATTTTGTAAAGAATTTGCATCACGCAAACACCTCAACTTCAGATGCAAAAACAGTACTGTATCTTTTATACTTTTCTTTTCCTAATATCTCGAAAACGGTGTGTCCTATCGCAAAAATAATGTAAATTTCGAGACCCCTTAATAAAGCCTCTAAACTTCTAAAACTCAACATTATATATGGTTATAATTTTTCATATTTTCCATACAAAAAGTGAAAAATTCCATACAAAACGAAGACGACACTAAACATAAAGCGCAGCTCCGGCTTTAAAAAAAAACACGTAGTATGGCAAACAAGTACCACATGGAGTCGCAATTGCCAAATTTGATTTTAGGTGTGTCAATATTATTTTTAAATTTAGAGATTTTATTTTGCAGATTAGCTTTAAGATTCTCGTATCCAAGGAAGGAGGGGTTCGTCGTAAGGAATTTTAGTGACAGTTTAGTTTGGTGTAAGTACAAGAGAATCAGCACCATTATCAAATTATAATTTTATTATTTAAAAGCCTAAATTCTTAATCTGACATTACATGAAACTTTATCTTTGTAGCTGACATGCATAAATTTGAAATCAATTAATTTGTTCCGTAAAAATTCTAATGCATGAGCTCTTATTTTGTTGTTGCTATCTTTACTTTCAATTTAATTAAAATAATACCACTGTGCAAGATAAAATTAAATATTTGCACACCTTATTTATTTAATAGTGGAAGAATGTAAAGGGGTAGCCCCCTCTAAAGTTATAATTTAGGTCATACAATGTAAACATACATTCTGGGAAATAAAATGAATTTGAAGCCAAGAAAAGCTCAGTCCTATAGAATTTAACATAAATAATTTATTGGAACGAAGTTCTTTATCGCGCGTTGTGAAAGGGGGCTAGACGGAAAAAATTCTTACGAAAAGTTGTCACGACACTTTTTGCTATAGTAAGTTATTGTAAGCTGTGCAGCGTGCGCATGTTTTTCTGTCTGTCTCTCTCTCTCTCTATATATATAATTATAATATATATATATTTGTTAATAATAAAAAAATATTATTATAACTTAAAAAAAATAAAATTTTATTACAATTCCTTCACTAATTAATCGAAAGGAACTTCGTTCCATCCGGGTGTCCCTTGACACCTCTCAAGTTTTTTTTAGTCTGTTTTGCTATTTTTGTGATACAAAATGCAGGTTTATCATTGATTATCATTTTTATTCGACTGCTAATATTACCCCCAGATCGAATTTTGTGGATATTTTCCTGTTAATATCAAGTAAAATATTGAGTATTATGTATTGTACTTTCAGTATGAGCAGTGGTGGCCCAGTGGTAACGGCCGCGACTTACGAGTTGTAGGCCGTAGGTTCGAACCCCGACAGGCGCTTTACTTTGTGTAAATTATTTCATCACCACTGCTCCGTGCCTCGGAAAGCACGTTAAGCCGTTGGTCCCGGCTGTCATTCGTGGATCTTTGACAGTCGTTACGGGTCGTCAGAAGCCCGAAAGTCTGACAACCAGTCTTACCAATGGGTATTGTATTACCCAGTAACTGGGTTGTGGAGGTCAGATAGGCAGTCGCTCCATGTAAAATACTGGTATTCAGCTGCATCCGGTTAGACTGGAAGCCGACCCCAACATACATAGTTGGGAAAAGGCTAGGCAGATGATGATGAAGTATTGTACTTTCAGTAAAGTACTGAAATTGTGGTGCAACATTGTTTTGTTTTTTTTTACATTTCTCTGTTCCCTAGATCAACTAAAGTGCAAGTATTATTTAACCTAACAACCTTCTATCTTCTAAATAAACAAACAGAAAGATCTAGTTTACTTCGGAAAATGGAAAAGCGCCCTGGAAACGGAAAGTACTAGACGATGGCGAACAAATGTCGCAAGTCGCAATGTAACAACTGATCGATCTGTTTTCATATTTTGTAAATATTATTATAACAATACCTGGTTTAGGTTAAATTTGCTGCCTTAAAAAATAACAATCACAAACACTTGCCGGTATACCACGCAAATCCAATAACAAGATCACGTTTTGAGAGCACAACAATTATTGTCTAATTTCTCTAAGAATTGAATATCGACTGTTTTCCTTTGGCCAATTCAAAGGAAAATCGAATAATGATGACTAATATTCCCAAGCGCTATTGGTGGAAACATTAAAATCCATGCACGCTTATTGGTCAAAGATTCATATATAGTAGATTAGCCAATAGCCTTTGGAGCTCCGCTATGTCATCACAGGGTCACAGCCAGGTGTTGGCGTTTTTTTTTACCATAGAGAATTCTAGCTATTTTTTTCTTCTCTATGATACTGTGCTCTGAAACATTATAAATTAGAAGTCTATTTTCATTACCTACAGGTACTTGTGGCGGAATATTAAGCCCTTCAAAAAATTAATATAAATAATGGAGGCGTACGATGTTGATATTTTATTTACCTTTTTACCAAAGCTACTTTTTACCAGCGTTATACGCTTCCGTTTTCCTTAGCCCGTCTTTTAATAGTGCTACACTTCAAATCGTTTACATGTTTATGTTTACCATCTAATTTTCGATCGACACAACAGTAAACACTTAGACGGAATGCAACGGCGGCGGTTTCTGGACTAAAACTAGTGCTGCCATCAATTACGAGCTTTCAATTTTTAACCCTATTGTTGCTTCAATTTTATGGAATTCCATTCCATAGGCCATAGGCAATTAACTTGCACCGTGTAAATGGGGCTTTACTGAGCCAAAGATTAAAAAAAAACTTTAACATTATTTGTACATTAGGTTTCACTGGCAACAACAATGAAAAATGTCACCGTCATGTGTAATGGTGTAATGTGAGCAGTGGTGGGGTGGCCCCACTGACCTCTATTAATAGAGGTCAGTGATAACCATCTATAACCCATATTAAAGCCCATCCAGTATTTTAAGGTGCTCTGTGGCACATGTTTTTTTTTAAAATTAATTTTAATGGCCTGGTTGCTGGGAATGTGGCCCATCAGTAGTTACTGTAGCCATATATCTCAAATAAGTGTAACTATATAGCTTCCCGTCTAATAAAAGTACTCTGTGACTAAAAAGCTGTCACCATCACCACAGACTACAATATAGTATAGGATAGCTGTCACAATAATAAAGTAACCTCAAAAGAGCATTTTGCTATAAATTCAAATTAAAATAGTCTATAGCCTAAATCATGAATACAATATTGAAAAATGTAGCAATTTTATCGCATACGCAATGTAAGTCATTTCCCTACACGCTTTATGTGATAGAACATGTATCATTTTGAAATTCCTGTCTTACCTCCTAGATTTTGCTTCAGTGATATGTCGTGCCTTGAGTAGCAGCCCTGCTGTGTGTTCCATGCAATGGCGACTGGACCGAGGCTTGTCTCGTAATCGCACCGCTGAAGGAGTCCTTACTGACACTCCTGATTACACCTATTTGGATGGACGACCAACCCCTCTACTGGTAAATTTATTATTATTTTCATTTTATCTAACATGTAAGTGAAGCGTAGCAAAGCGTACAATGTTAACTGTGACTTCAACATCCCTATTGTTTTTGCCATTTATACAATGTGGATATAACAATACAACAATAAATGAAAACACTGTATTTTGGAACCAAAATAAATCCTAACATCATAATTAAAAAAAAAAGAGTTTTTTCATTCAAACTGCATAAGTGATGGGTTGGTTTTGCCAATCTTTGACTACCTGTAGTGAATACACTACTGGATATTTATTTTATTGAATTTTGGTACCCAGACTGGGAACGGCATTAGATATACACAGCTTAATTCATGTCATTGTTGTACCTACTTTGTACAAGTAGTTGAATGTAAATACATAGCTGCCTACTGCTAGAAAAAGCCATCTGCCTCAGAAGCATTATATCTCTGGCTATCTCATTAATATACCAAAAGCTTTGTATGAATACCACAATAACCAAAGTATTATTTTTCCCAGCAAAAGCAAAAGAAAAGGATGCTGCGGCAAAGAGAGTTTGCTTCAAAAATGGTTGAATTGTGTTCCGAACTGGACTTTGCTAAAGAGAGACACAATTATATGGAAGCAGCCAAAGAGGATGAAAGAAAGAGTATCTTGGCTAATAGACTTAAGCCTAAAGGAGCTGCTCTGAAATCGAAGAAGTAGATTATTTTAGTGTTAATATATGTAGGCTAGCTGTAAATAAACTTGTTGATAGATTTTGTTGTGGTTTTATACAAGTAGCTCATTGAAATGCTGTAAAAGTTGATTATTGTACAACATTTTTGTATAATGATCAGATTAATCTTCCCAGAAAAAAATATATAGTATAGGCAGGGACACAACGTGCAAACGGTAACTCACAGAACATAATATATACCCTGACGGCTGTAACACACACACACACGGCACATGATTCAAGAATTAGGCTATCAAATGCAAAAAGACTGGAATCTGACCGGTAGTTCCAGAGATTACCCCCTACAACCTCACAAACTTTACCTCTTTTTAATATTAGTATAGATAAGATTGTTCCACTCTGCCAAGTTCACCCACGTGGAATGTATGAGATGTTGATGTCAACTTTGTCTCAATAATTCATTTTGGTGGGAAAAAATATACTGGGGCTTGTAATGTTGGATTTCAGACCATTTGACCAATCATATTCAGTATTAGGGTCAGCTCACACCGAGACGCGACGCGACGCGACGCGACGCGACGTGACCAGTGATTTCGCGCTGCGCCGCGCGGCGCAGCGCAACGTCGCGAGGCGCATCTTGAAATCGTTGGCAACACGACGCCTCGCTGCGCCGCGCGGCGTCTCGCTGCGCAGCGAGACGCCGCGCGGCGCAGCGGAACGTGTAGCTGCATTCGCCACGATCACCCGCCCCGCCCGTCCACCCGCACTCTACCATTTGCAAGCGCATGAGAACGACGTATATTTGGCGGGTGCATTATGGAGTATCATTAGAGACATTAGAGACATATATTAGTCTATCATTATAATTTCACTCGAGCACTCGACCGAACTGCATCAATTCTACACGAAGTCTGGACGAAAATAGTTCGCCACGGTGACCTCGGCTGCGCCTCGCGGCGTCGCGCTGCGCAGCGCGGCGCCGCGAGGCGCAGCGCCGCTCCTGCACGCCGCGCGCACCGGCTGCCTCGCTCTACGCCGCGAGGCGCAGCGCGGCGCAGCGCGGCGTAGCGCTGCGCCGCGCTGCGCCGCGCAATTCTCACAATGAAATGTGTATCTTTTCGTGTAGAAAATAAAGTTGTATTTTGAGTCGCTCTTTTAAAATGTGCGCGCAGCGTCGCGTCGCGTCGCGTCTCGGTGTGAGCTGACCCTTATTAGCAGTAAAGTCTGATGTTTACTTATCAACATTTCCCCGAAAGTTTAGGCAGGGGTGTACATTTTGGTGTATCTTTGATGTTTGTACACTGACATTATTATTAATAGCTTTTTTTTTTTTTTTTTTTTTTTTTTTTCTTTTTGGGTAACCCTCTTGGACTTTTCCGCATCCCTAGCAGGCATCGGTCCTAGCAAACCCCGTCATTGGTGCTGACATCTCTTTGAGGCGCGCGTGGAACACAACGCGCCGTCGACCCGGGCCTGGTCCTTATCGAACGGCGAGCTGCCCATTGCTCGCCGTTCGCAAGCCCGCGCCTACGGTGGCCGGGAATCGGCCTGCGATTCCCGACGCCCAGGGCGTCTCCTGCGGCGGCTAGGGGCGTGAGGGCGCAAATTTTGCCTCCCTCACGCGTTCCGCTTCCTCCGCGAACATTACTGCTTCGCAGAAGGAGGTGAAGCATCCTAATACATCAATCCGCATGTTTACAGGGCGATGTAATACTCTGCCCAAACAAGTAACATAGAAGATACAGACACTCCCCTCTATATGTGTACAGCGACATTAATGGCATGCGGCGCGGCGTGGGTAAAAATAAATCGAAAAGTCTCCGGCACAGACTACAATTAGTATAGTATAGGTCTCCGGGTTGCTCCGGGTTGTTCGGCCGCAACGTAGATGAGTTAGTTGCATAATGTTCCAGTAGATGGCGCTAATCTGGTCTCTTTCAGCTAATTACATATTGTTCCAAAAGATGACGCTGGTTTGGTCTTCTGCGCGATACCATCAAGATATTGTTTTTCCAAACTGAATAAAATATTGTCTTGACGAAACCTATGTATGAATCGAGCTAGGTTAGGGGTAAGTAGGTAAGGGTAAAGTAAGTACCCACAGAGACGGGTCACTATATTACTGTCGAAATCTTCACTGGAACTCACACATGGTGCTTGACACATAGTCATCATTTCAGCGCCGAAGACGTCCACTACTGGACATACGCCTCCCCTAAGCGTAGCCACACCGACCGATTCTGTGCTTCTCGCATCCAGCGGATTCCTGCGGCTTTCACAAAGTCATCGGTCCACCTTGTCGGCCTTCCATCGCTACACGTCTTCCGGTAGGCGGTCGCCACACCAGAACCTTTCGACTCCATCAGTTATCTGTTCTGCAAGCAATGTGCCCTGCCCAATGCCACTTTAAGTGGCACATATTTTGACTGTAGTCCCTTTGCACAGAAGGATCACCCTTTAAATGGGCTGTGTACGAGCCAAACCGCTGTTCTAACTCTTATCGCTGCGTTTCGATAAATTTTCTGACCCAATAAGTAACTCGACTTGCTGCTAGAATGAACGCGGTATTAGCCTGAGCTGTATTTAAGCTCTTATTTGTTGGTGATAAAACGTGTGGTTTTGTTAGGTACTACATAAATTAATATGTTGGGTCTGGTACCTACTTACTGTATCTCAATCTATCTGCCTAGCTTTTTCTAAACTATCGGGGTCGGCTTCCAGTCTAACTGGATGCAGCGGTATACCAGTATTTTACATGGAGCGACTGCCTATCGCACCTCCACAACCCAGTTACTGGGTAACACGATATACCTTGGTAAGACTGGTTGTCAGACTTGGTTTTCTGACTACCCGTAACGACTATCAAAGATCTCCGAATGACAGCCGGGACGGGCTTAACGAGCTTTCCGAGGCACGGAGGGTCTTGCTATGTAATGGATCGTCACCCATCCACGAACTGACTGTGGCAAGCGGAGCTTAACGTTCGATCAACGTCAAATGTTAAACAACATAGCGTGCTGGATTTAGCTGCTACGACGCTGTCGGCAAGTGTCACAGCGCGTGCAGGGGGTTCATCGGCGCTGGCTCTGTGTTTCTCATTTTCGCTTTCGGCGACACACGCAGCGGCGGGTGCCGCCGAGCGACCTCGGGCTCGGGGGCAGACCATACCAGTTTTTTTTGCAGAAACGGGTGCAGGATTTAGATTGACACAGATGTCAATTTTAATTTTGATCCAGACTTGAGAATGCTTTTGCATCGCTTACGCGTATTAGCAAATTCATCTTTAAATAAGAGTTTATTAATTTTGATTAATAGAACTGGGTTTTTAGCTATTCTTTGAGACTGACCGAATAAAGTTAGTTATCGAAAGGTTATATTGTGTAACACACAATCTTTTATTTGCATTTAAACCTTTGTGGACTTTCAACATTATCGTGATAGCAACAAACTGATTGCCTCACTGAGTGAGGACATTTCAGAAGCAGTAGGTAAGTTTCTGTTTATCGAAGAGCCTCCTCGTGGCGCACTGTAGTGTATGCGCCGGAGCAGCGCGCGGGTAGTCGAGCGCTAACCGTGAGCCAGAGCGGACGTGCGCTAGACGCATATACTACTTCACCTGCGTGATCTGTCAAAGTGTGTTTTATTAACACAGTGAACATTACACGCACCCTGGGCAACGTCGGCTCCAATTTCTCCCATTGCGGTCGTGGTGGACAATTGGGGCTGGCGGCTAATCTTCAACAAGCGGGGAAAGGTCATGGTTCCAATCACCGATCATGCTTGATGGTCGGTGAAGGGAACTGGGCTACAGAGGGCAGATACGTCCACTCCTCCTCTGCTTACAGAGTGAGGTGAGTGGGCGTAGACTGGGAAGGGCCACCGCCGCAGTTTAGGCGGTCGTGTCCCGGAGGGAGGCAGCGTGGCGCGCGCGGGGGGATGATTCTCGCGTGGCGCCGCTCCGGAGAGGGGGGGTCGAGGAAGGACGTTTGGCAGTCACCTCCGGCTCCTCCCGGGTGGAGGCCGGCAGGCAGTGGGTGCGGGGGCGCCCTTGCCTGTATTGCTCGGGCCTCCACCAGTGTCGGACAGGAGTGGCCGGGTGTTCCCGGCCATTCCCGTAGCCCCCCCGTTAAATGGGGGTCATGCGGGGCCCGCCAGCTAGGCGGGCATACGTCGGGAGGGTTGTGGAAGTAAAGGCTGAGCCGATTTCCCATGGCCCTCCCATCACGGCGATGTGGGAATACCGCTGAGTTTTAGTGGGTATACTGTCGGTGGCGGATTCCGACAGGAGTCCCACATATCCCGTCTCGTCCCCCACGAGTGGGGATGCGTAATGCATTTCTCAGCGACAAAAAAAAGGGTATCCTTAGGAGATAGACATATACCATCGCAGACTTTTTTATAGATCTTTTTAAAATATACAATTCCGTAGTACATTAATTAGATCTATCTCGTAAGGTTTAGCGGGCGTCGATAAGTCCCCTCTTTGAGGAGTAGCTAGAGAGGCGCCACGGCGTCCTCACCTTCCGCCTGACGCAGGTCCTCCCCGGACACGGTTGTTTCGGGAGGTTCCTGTTCCGGATAAGGCGGGAGGAAATGCCCGGGTGTCACCATTGTGTGGATCGCCCGGAGGACACGGTGGAGTTAAGCATACATACAAAAAAGCGACTTTATTTTATACTATGTAATGACGATGTGAGAACGTACATGCTTACGTTAATTAGTTTAGAAGTTTTGACGTAGGTTTTAGTACTGTTACCATGGTTAAAAAAAAAACCTTACTTGGGTACACAGCAGCAGGTCAAGTTACCACAAACTTAAATTTTCTCATTCGATTTTGAACTTAACATTCAAAATTGTAAGGTTTAAAATCATTTGGAGAAATTTGACAGTTTCGTATAACCTGATGTGCCGACTGTACCTAAATCCTGCCCTTATTATAAGAAATGGTTTTCTCGAAACCGTATTTTTAGGTACCTAACCTACTGCTCTCACTGTCTCATGCAGCCATTTAGGTAGGTACGTATAGGTTAGAGATAGCTTCATCTAAACGAAGCGACGACGGCACGGTAATTAAAATCTCAGCTGGTTAAGTCGGGGGTGGCAGGGACGAACTCGGCACGTAGGAAAGGATTCATTTTTGACAATCTGGTAGCCTTTTCCTAACTATGGGTCCGCTTCCAGTCTAATTGGATGCTGCTGAATACCCAGTATTTTAAATGGAGCGACTGCCTATCTGACTGCACAACCCAGTTACTGGATAGTACGATACCTATACAACGTGTAACGGAAAGGGTATGACCGTGAACACTGTTAGTTTATAATCCATCTAGCGAGATCGTAAACTGTCGACAAATTGTAAGCTGTACTAGTACCATACTGCTTACAATATAACGTAGGTATTCATTTTCTTTAGTTTTTAATCTATCCATGTCAAACCGTCAAATTGTGAACGACCCTGCTCTTACCGACAGGGTTCACAATTTGTCCGATTTTATCACCCGTAAAATTGTGAACCGTCTCTGATTTGTCGGTCTTGGCGGTAGCCGAATTGGTCACAGTAACTTAGCCAGGGCCAGGGCACCACGACCGAAATGGGTTAGGTTAGGATAGAGATGTGACCAACTGCGCGAGAGCCGAGCGAGTGCTACTACCAAGTTGGTCGCAGTTACTAGACTATTTAGTAGTTTTAGGGACTGACTTTCATAAAACTCAAATAACTTATTATTAATCTTTTTCACTTGTGTTCTCGTACTCGCTTTATTTATTTCTGTTTCGGACGCCAGTAATGTTGTTATGTATGATTCACAGAGCCAAGAGCGACATTTAGAACTAAAATCTACACTCTGACGTTTCATTTCACGCTGTTTTATAATTCTTCTGTGCGTGTGTATGTGACTGAACTCCTCCGAAAAGGCTGGATCGATTTTGATTAAACTTTTTGTGTGTGGTTAAGTAGATTCGAGAATGGTTTAGATTCACAATTGGCCCCAGTAGGTGGCGCTGCGTTCGGGCAGGACAACGTCTAGTAACCTATAATCGTGGACCCGCTGCATTGCTAAATGTAAAACATTTATACAATTCCGCTTGTTAAAGTTCAGTTATTATGAAAAAACGCTAAAACGTCGTTTAGCTATTTTACATAACTGAGCTGTTTTGTAAAATGACTAGCGGTTTTGTAAAACAACTAGCGGTTTTGTAAAACAACTAGCGGTTTTGTTAAACAGCGGCTTTGAAAATCTTAAAAACTAAAGAAAAAATACAGTGATATCACTGTATTTTTTCTATAGTCCTAGTATTCTATAGTATTAGTATATCCTAGTATTTATACTATGGATATCCATAGTATAAATACTAGGAACACACACAAATATGTTGTTCCTACAACCAGGCTCAAGAAAATAGGTGGCTCGTTTAGATGTCAATGTATACATTTTTATAATAAACTTCCTAGCCACATTCAAGAACTAAGCCTTAATAAATTCAAATCTTTTATAAAAAGGAAACTATGCCAGAAAGCCTATTATACTGTCAAATACTTTATTGATGACAAAAAGGCTTGGGAGTGAGCTGTTCCAATAAATTTACACGGGGAATGTTGATTTATTTTATTGTTTTTTTGCTAACTATTGTACTTTTAATCTTTGCTAAAAGTATCTATAACTTTTTACATATACAATGAAATGAATATTTACTGTATAAAGTATTATATTATTTTAATTGTTGTGAATGGGAGGACTATGTGGGTCATTGTTCCAGTTTTAATCATGTTCTGGCAGTTTGAGTAGTTTATGTGGCCTACCCAAATGTCCTTTCTTTGGTATTGTTCGTCGAATCGTTGAGCTCCTTAAGTTCTGAGTCGAGCTGCACGGTTACTGACAAATGCGTGCACTGTCTGGACAGGTCCACTCAATCTGTGTGGTTCTTTTCTCAAAAGTCCATTTCAGACACCAATCTGCATGGTCCTCAATGATTATGTCTGGATTTTATATACACATTGACATTAATGAATTTTATATACATATACTATGACAAGAGTATTTACTTTGTAAAGTATTATGCTATTATTTTAACTATTGTGAATGTGAGAACTATGTTGGTCATTGCTTTTTTTTGTATTTTTACTCTTAGTGTAATCATGATCTGGCAGTTTGAGTAACTTGTGCGGCCTACTCAAATGTCCTTTCTTTGGTATTGTTCGTCGAATCGTTGAGCTCCTTAAGTTCTGAGTTGAGCTGCACGATTGCTGACAATTGCGTGCACAGACTGGACAGGTCCACTCAATCTGTGTGGTTCTTTCCTCAAAAGACCATTTCAGACACCGATCTACATAGCCTTCACATGATCTGACCAAGATTCTGTCTGGACTTTAAAAGAGACTGTGACCTCTGAGTATGTTTCGGCCTTTCTTCTCAGAGTAGTCAGATAGGAAACGCCGACCTCACCTAGTTTAAAAAAAAAATATGATTGACGTGTAAAAGTGTTTGTAAAAACCTACTTACAGAAATAAAATCATTTATCATTTATCCATCTGTGGCATAAATATACCACGGTAGAGACTCATTTTATTGTAGTACTTAATTAAATGGTGCCTAACTGTTTGGTAGAGTTGCGAATAGTAAGATGACTGAATTCTGTTTACTTGACTTCCGAGTCGTGTTATTTCATGCGAGATGATTCGGTCTTAATGGTTTTCGAAGCTGTGATGTACTCTTTAAGTTTTAGCCTAGTCTGTGTATACATTGTGCTAATAAAAAATTAAATACTAGGTAATTTAAACTATTTTGGGTGGTTGGACAAAAAATGGTGTAAATCTTACCTACTTATGCATTAATTAGTACCCTTGCACTGTATTGTATGTATTACATATATATTTGTCTACATGCTATCTGTGAAAACTTGTAATTGGCCATCATCATATTATAAACTCTAAATATTGTGTCTGCCTAGTGTAATGTTTGTATTTTTTACTTACGTTTTGGCTATTAGATCTTATATTATACGTTCTCTCCAATTATCTGCATGGCCATTGTCTGTAGTTTAACCATTCCTAGGCCTCTATATTTTAAGTTATTTAGATTTTCTCATGCTCTCCCAATGTTTATTTACCTTTTGTAATGTCAGATAATGACAAGCCTAGGTTTTATTTTTAATGTATTGCTAGAGCTGCCAGTAGGTAAGGTTGTATAGGTATTAGACCTTATTATAAACTATTATTCTTCTTTTATGTTCTAGAATCATTGTTAAAAATTTTATATGTCAACCGATCCGAAAAGGAAGGGAGCCGGGACCGTCAGATGAGATTACTCTTGGTGCTCGCCTTGGCAAGAGGTCCTGAAGTTATATAGCGCTCGGTGGGAGGGCTGTGTCCTCTGATAGTGTGAGCTGTGCTTGAACAAATAAATCTACGCGTCCTTCTACACCGGACTATGTTGGAAAGTCGCTAGACCGGCGATGGCTACCCTTGGCGTCAGTTCTGGATACTGACGCAAGAAGATTACGTCGTGGTCTACGATAAACTAGTGACTCCGACGGCTGGTAGATCTCAGCCCTCTGCCTGCCTCCTCTACCACGGCCTGCCCCTCCGAGGTCGGTGACGTGGTCTGACTCAAGGACCCTCCTTTTACAACCTGCGAGCCTCTCTAGAAGAAACGCTTGGACCTTCAACTTATACCCGGTTTCCCTGACCTTCTATTCTACATCAATTATATTATTTTACCATTTCTTCTTTTTGCTTTTTCTTTTAAGCCGGGACTCCTCCAGTTCTGGTGACAGTTCCCTCCTAGACCTTACATTTTCCCCCTCCCGGGAAAATGTAACGTTACACTAGCTGTAAGTGTTTCGAAAAATATAACATAAATAAAATAAAATAAAATTATTGGTATTAGTAAAGTTTTTTTTTATTTTGCTTTGTCCTAAGTCCCAGTCTGCCTCTCGTTGCAACCTTGTCAGACATTATTATAAAATGTGAAAGTGAAAATACATTGTGAGCGGAACACTGCACAAGTTGCTGTATGTTGATCAACTATAAATGAAATTAACTAAGTACGCTTCTATAACACATCATTTTAAATAAAATTAGAAAGTGATCAGGCCGCCCATTCCATATTTTGTAGTGTTTGATTTATTGAAGTGAAAACTTCTTTAGCCGCGTTGAGTCATTTTTGGTAGGGGCGAAGCTTGGGTTCGCGTCACCGACATCATGCTGTGCGTTGGTTTAATGCTCTAAGTGCTGTGCCGACTTAGTACAAAGTTCGTGACAGGGGTTAAAGTATGGAAAGTAATGCCATCTAGCTGTGATAGTGTTATAACAAAAGGTCTTCCTTTTAATTAATATTTTTATAGGATTACAACCTCTTGGTTGTCATCCTTAAAAAAATATTATTTATGAATTAATGATTATTTATGCTCAGCACATAAAAATAATTTTATTTCAAAAGTAGAACACATACTTAAATGTAATTTATACAGAAAATAAATATGTAAAAACAATTTTGAAGACAATAATAATCGATTAATTTCTAATTCAAATAAAAAGTTGTAACTTCTGTTGCTTTTGTAAATTGTGTGTGCTGACCACCGTGAGAAAAATGTCGGCACGTTACTGATGCGCATACACATAATTTTATCGTTCATATTTTTAAGTGTATTGTAAAACAACAGCTAAATTGAAGTTCACGATTGTTTAATTTAGCGGAATTTACAATACACATTAATTTCAATCATTCAAGGACGAAAATACCAAATTAAGCTATTATATATCTACAGCTATCTATATACTAGTTCGATGAACAACTACCAGGGCGGCGTTGCTGTCGTGCGATATAACCTAAAACGTGAAGTTAGCTCTCTATCTCATATTATAATCTGTACTCTTTGACCGACATGCAAATGTGTGATGTTGCGCCAGACTGGCGACGCGCAGCAGCCTGTGTTACATGGGGTGTTCACTTTTGTCGGTAGTCCTCATGACTGCCTATTTATTATGTTATGTTAAGCATTTTTTTTTAAGTTGCTCCACACTAGGTTTTTTCCCTGTATTGCGGGTGCGTTTACAAACATTTAAAGTCACATACACAAACAGCCAGACCCGGAAGAACTACTTGTAGGTCATACAAATATTTGTTCCGTGCGGGAATCGAACCCGCGACACGCAGCGCAGCAGTACAATAAAGAATATATAAATACAACAAACTGTCTATACTTTTGTTATAAATACTAACTAGGATACTAGTGATAGTGATTAAAATATGATATTAATGATTTAATATTGATTTTAAACTTTTATGTGTATTTTTATAAATTCATTAAACTTAATCTTTTAAAATATAATTTGTTTGAATTTAACACCACTGTGAATACACCTTTGTCTTGCAGTTGCACTGATGACTCACTGCATTCTTAACGCGAACGATCTATAATGCTCGGTTCTATTATTTCGTGACTGGGGCTAAGGAATTGTATGAAGAGGACCAGACGAACGGCAGTAGTACAGTCCGCGCACAAGACAAGTGTTAGTCACGTTACCGTCTGAGGTATGTGAGCGGTAGGACGGGGGAGGTAGACAAAGGCCAAGCTAACTCAGTCTGCTAATCTTGTCAATGGCACCCTTCCCTGTCCCACGTCCATACGTCTTGCTGTCTGCTTCGGTACCTGTATCTACCTATAAAAAACTGCAATCACTGTTTTTAACGTTGACAATGGGAATATTTGGTTCATCGTAACGGAATGTAGACTTTTATGAAACGTAAAGAAACGCACCTATAACGAATTACGTAAACCTAAGTAGATAGATAAAAAAGACGATTAACCGACAATTAATTAAAAACGTAACCATAGCGCACTCCAATCATCGTCGGCATGATGCCAGCAATATTCATTTAACAATTTGAAATTCGAATGGAACGAAGAATTAAAATACATTGTGGCCTGTCAAGATTGGTCACTGAATGCTGAATGCAAATAGATGAAAATAAAAGAATAAATTGAAAAGAGAGATTATTAATTAGAGATATCAGTTGACAAAAAGTTTAGAGATATATACACTGTGTACGGTCTATTTCTCGGCAAGGAATATACCACTTTACAATGCTTGCCGTTTCGTGGATAGGGTTAATAGAATTGATAATATCAGGGAAGCAAGAAATACACTAGGCTGCTATACCACGTTAAGTCCTTTAGTGAGCATATCATTATAGGTAAAAAATACTCTAATCTTAGGCACGAGGGAATATAACGCGGAATAACTTCTTTCTATGTATCCTATGAAGACCATTCAATAAAGCCGACATATCCGATTGATGTCAAGCCTTCTTTATGCAAGAGCTTAACTTTCGAATGTCTTGGGAAATTATGTGAAATTATTGGAGACGTACGTTATCTATACCTAACGTGAATTTAGTCCCAGGAGTTACCATTCATACCAATATTGTGGGGTAATATTTTGATAGGAATCGTTTTATTTCAGACCATCTAAAAATATAGAATTCGATTACGCAGGTCTTGTAGTGATAGTTCATACTTAGGTATGAACCGTTAGGTCGTCTTTCCCAATCCATTTTTGAAATGTTTTTCATATACCGCTTTTTTCATTATCTTACGGAGTGGAAATTTTGTCCCAATGGAAGAGCATAACTTACTTAAGAATATAATAAAATAAAATACGTCTTGTCCAAACACGGGCCGTCATTGGTGGCGTCTTCCGCGCCATCTGTCATGGCGCGTGCAGTCTACAGAAGACGGTTTTCGCCGGTACGGTGCGCGTGCAATAAGGGTTTTCTAAAACGACGTTCACTAGGTGGCAGCACTGAGATGTCAGGTCCGGGCACCTGTCAAAAGTGTCAACGTGCCTATATTTTCTTTGATCGTGACTGATGATGAAACGAATAATAAAATGTATCATATATTTTATATTCATTGTCGAAACGGAAGACCTCTTGTCAAAGTGGCGCAAACTAGGGGCGTGAATTTTCATAGAAAACTCTCATTCATAAGAAAATAAAAAGGTAGGTAGGTACTTCTAAACTTTAGTACCCATCTGTGTTATTTCTGTTTTTCAAAGCCTTAAGACACTGCAAGAAGGTGAATCACAATTTGGTCAAGAAGGATCATGCATGGCCAGCCTGGGAGCTCGTACGTACAGTGGGCAAGACGTATGTGACCTAAGGAGTTACTGGCTTTGGTGGCGGACTGCGTGCACGTTGCGTTCTATTCGATTATTTTGAGACCTTATGTTAGACAAGTAGAAACAAGTGTTCTCATAAAGGGTGAAGAGTTGAAACCCGAAAATTCCACAGTATTCTTAGGCATAACTTTGGATGCCAAGCTTCAATGGGGCCCCCATATAGATAAAATTGTCAAAAAAGCTAGAAAAATTCGTGGTTTAACTGATTTAGAGAAAGCCCGTTTAATATGAATTAGTTCTTTTCATTGAGTAAAGTCGTACGGTATTCCGTTGTGGGGAAATGCCGCCGATATTCAGACAATATTTGTTTTACAAAAAAGGACGATTCGCAAAAGGGAAATTAGCAAAAGTTTCATAGCGTGCGGCAGAATGTAAACAGTGACATGGCCACTAAGAGTGCTTACCCGGAGGACGCCCGCGCAAGCTCCACTAAGTTCGGATGGTAATCGTAAGTCAAGTAAGCCATAGACCAGCGAGCGAAAGTGCGCGCGCTTTAACTCAAAAGATTGTCATTTGTGTGATCTAAGTGATTATAGTGTTACTCCTAAGCACCTGCATTTCTCTTACACCAGTTCCCCTGCTATAGGTTGGAAAATCCAAAAGTGCACGCCTCATAACGCTTATTTATTTTAATAAAATAATAAATCGTATAATTGATCTGTAATATAAAAAAAGACATGTATGCAAGAAACTTCTTATATTTTTGTACGTGTGTAGCATAGTCAATTTTAATAAAAAAATATTTAAAAAAAAATTACATCAACTAGGCGTTATGAGGCGACTGCCAGGGTTGCAGGAAAGTCTGCCAGGGTTGCGGGAAAGTCTGCCAGGGTTGCGGGAAAGCCTGCCAGGGTTGCGGGAAAGTCTGCCTGGGTTGCGGGAAAGTCTGCCAGGGTTGCGGGAAGGTCCGAAAGGGTTACCGTGGCCCCTGGCGCAGGCAACTGAAGGAACACGGGTGGGTTTTAGTCAGTAAGAGTCTGACACGCCCTCCCGCTCCGCCCAGAGCGGGACCACAAACAAAAAAAAGGCGTTATGAGGCGTGCAATTAAGTCCGAGACACACTCTCAGAGACAAATGTAAAGAATTTAGTATACTGACTGTGTCTTCTATGAAAATCTTTTGTGTGCACATTAAAATACTAACCAGTTTAAAAAATACAGTGATATCCACAATATAAATACTAGGAACAAACACAAATTTGCTTTTCCTACAACCAGGCTCAAGAAAGTGGGTGGCTCGTTTAGATGCCAATGTATTAGTTTTTATAATAAACTTCCTCAAGTAGCTACATTCAAGAACTAAGCCTTAGTACATTCAAATCTTTTATAAGGCGGAAACTATGTCAGAAAGCCAATTATACTGAGGACCATTGAGGACAAATAGGCTTGGGATTGAGTTGCTGTAATAAATTTACACAGAGGATGTTGATTTTTATTTTTGTTAACTATTTTACTTTTATCCTTTCCTATAAGTATATATATACCTTTTACATATACAATGACATGAATATTTACTGCTTAATAGTAGATTATTAACCAAGGGGATAAAGCAGTGTCTTCTGTCGCGGGTGACGATTTAAATCGCGAGCGTAAAGAAGGACTTGAGGTTTACTCCCGAGCGTAGCGAGGGTGTTAAAAACTTAAATCATGAGCGAAGCGAGGGATTTAAGACGAGTCCTGAGCGTAGCGAGGGATTTAAGTTCACCCAAGACTAAGACAGCTTTATCACCGAGGAAAATACTCTACTTTTCGTACCATTTGCGAAAAAATTACCACAATAATCATATGAGATAAGCATTTATTAAAAATAATGACAATTAAACGTATTTTTAGAACATTAACTTATTTATAAAAATAATTTAAAATAAACTTAACGTGTATGTATTTGAAGAAAACAAAAACGCGACAATTTCCTGGACTAATATTTTTTTTGTCGGAAAAGCAAAGGCGCTCATACGGCCTCGTCGGTTTTCGTAATTTTATTTAATAATCATAACTGCATAATAAATGCGTATTCCTTTTTCAAAAAGTTGTATAATGCTTTATATACAAACTCAATGGTGAAAACACAGATGTAGTTCAGTATAAATTTCGGTAAGTATTCCAAATTTAAATCAAATTCTCCCCCTAGAGGATGAATGAAATTCAGTACAATTTTCTTTCCCTGTTTTTAACAGATTAAAAATGACTATTGTTATGTTCGCTTTTTGTGGCATAGAATGTCACTTTTTTGAGCAAGTGGTACGAAAAGTATCATATTATTTTAACTATTGTGAACGTGAGGACTATGTGGGTCATTGTTTCAGTTTTGATCATGGTCTGGCAGTTTGAGTAGTTTATGCGGCCTACCCAAATGTCCTTTCTTTGGTATTGTTCGTCGAATCCTTGAGCTCCTTAAGTTTTGAGTTGAGCTGCACGGTGCCTAACAAATGCGTGTACTGACAAGACAGGTCCACTCAATCTGTGTGGTTCTTTCCTCAAAATACCATTTCAGACACCGATTTACATAGTCGTTAAATGATCTGACCAAGATTTGGTCTGGACTTTAAAAGAGACTGTGACCTCTGAGTTTGTTTTGGCCTTTCTTCTCAGAGAAGTTGGATATATAGGGAACGCCGACCTCATCTAGTTTAAAAAATATGATTGACCTTAATAGTTATTTCTGCAACAAGAGAGCAAAGTCGTTTTTTACTGCGAGTAGGTACTGATTTTGAATCCTGAGCAAGCGAAGGATTCAACGATTGAATCACAAGCGTAGCGAGTGATTCTAAAGTTGAATCAAGAGTGTGGCGAAGGATTCAAAGGCACGAGATGCAAAAAACTTTGCTCTCGTGTAACACACATAACTTTTCACTTCAGCAGCGAGAACACTTTAGGAGATAAACTAATAAACAGGAATAGATTGAAATAACTATTTATTGTGAATAATAAAATAATTAACATTGTAGGTAGAGGTACCAATTCAATAAAATGGAACATTTTGAAAGTTAAAAGTAAAATTACTGCAATTCTGCAAATTAAAAGTAACAGATTTATTTGGCAACGTTATAGTTGCATTGAGTTAAGTTTGATTATCTGGGGCTAAGGTTTCTGTTTCGGTGGCGGATTGAGAAGGAACAACGGTGAACGTTGGTGACTCTGATCGGCTTTCTGTATAAGTACACTGTGCGTCGTTGGAAGTGGATGGGCGTGGGTGAGACCAAGGATCCGAGGTCGAATTCAGACTTATTGTTTCCACTATACGTTTACAGATTTTCGACTTATTTTCTATTGAGTCTTCAATATAGCCTTCTGCAACCGTATTGGACTTCCACCCGCTGTGACGTTTTAAAGTGGTGAGATCGGCTCCGGAATCAGCCAAGAGCGTTGCCGAAGTTCTCCGAAAGCAGTGACCCGTGTATAGCTGAGGCTCTTCCAGTTTTAAGAAAGTGGCAATTTCTCGCGGTATTGCACCTATTTTATTTACTCCCAAAGGCTGTCTTGAGCATTTATTATTATGGTATTATATAAAAAATCGTCGGTTTTTATATTGGCTGGACGTAAATATTTGTATTTTTCTACAATAGTTACATATTCTTCGCGTACGACAAAAGACCTGTCAAGGTTCGTCTTCGTATTTTTCAATTTTACTAACAGTAATTTATTTGAATGCTTTTCGATATTATTAACTGTTAGCTGTAAGTTAGCCTAATAGCTCGTTATTGCGACACGCTCCACTAATTCCTAGGTTACGCCAGTATTATAAAAACAACTTTTTTACAAAAAAAAAAAAAACAACCGTTTTCCAAAAAAAAACACCACAAAGTGAAAAATAACTTTAATTTCGGAAGTCGGTGCCTTTGCATCTGTATTTTAGTTTTTTCCACCGACTTCCGAAATTAAAGTTATTTTTCACTTTGTAGTGTATTTTTTTGGAAGTCGGTTGTTATTTTTTGTAATAAGTTTTTTATTTATCACTTTTTAGTTATGGTACCTAAAACCATTCGAAAACGATCGTCATACACGTCCACGTCCGGCCGAAGGCAGTTTTTTTTAATTTAAAAATAATTTATTGTTGATTTTTTTTAAACATTTCGACCGATTTGTATAAAATTTATATGGGACTACCTCTAAAGTATGACCCACCAAACAAAAAAAGAATCATCAAAATCAACTCATAATTGGCGGAATGATCGCGTAACAAACATACTTACAAAAAAAAAACATACAGTCGAATTGAGAACCTCCTCCGTTTTTCTTGAAGTTTGTTAAAAATGACTTTAACTTTCTGTTTAATAAACGGCAATTTCATAGGTAAAGACCTAATATTAACTGTACCTACACATATAATAATAATACATTTATTTATTCAGATAACTTTGATCCATACATGAGACATACAACTAGTACAAAATAGTAAGCAAGGACTTGGTCCGCTGCACTAACATCCATGATATGGGACAATCGTGCCTAGCAGCAATGGCACTCAAGATGCTGTGGCGACTTCCACGTAACCGGCTAATGAATGACGCGGTCTTTTTGCGCCATAAAGCTGCAAAGCCATCTGTGTGTGCATCAGCAAACATTGCTAATGCGCTACAGAACCGTGGAAGCCGCAACAGCGCCCTGAACGCATTATTAAATTGGACCCGCAGAGCATTGTACGCTCGTTGCGTGTAGCTAGCCCACAGACTCCCCGTGTACAGTGAGGTGCAATACGCATTAAATAAGGTAATTTTGACTGCGTCTGTACACCAGGAGAATCTGCGCGCCAACATATTCGCCCGAACTGACAACGCTCTGCGTTCCCTCTCCATATCAAAATCATCTTTTATATCATCGGTCACCCAGTGCCCGAGATACTTAAACTTGTATACTCTGTTTAAAGACTCACCATTCAGAATAAGTGGTTGAACAGGTGGAGTCTTGGGACCTGATTTAAAAACCATGTAAACAGATTTCTTTACATTATACATATATGAGACCGTGTGAAGCTACAAAAGACTCACAAACTGCGAGTAGCTTTCGGAGAGCTCCGATTGAGGGGGCCAGCAGCACCATGTCGTCCGCGTAACTGAAATTGTTGCAACAAACACCGTCCACATAGCATCCGACATGCATGCCACTGAGCTCCTCAATCAGGGCGTTTACGTACAGGTTGAAGAGCAAGGGTGAGCTCAACCCTCCCTGTCGCACCCCACACTCCAACCTGCTCGTATCCGAAAGTTCTCCTGGTTGAGATACCAATACCTCAGGAGTGATGATAACTCCGATGGCACCCCGGTCCCTGCTAACTTCTGCCACAGAACGTCATATGCCACTAAATCAAAGGCCTTACTGAGATCCAGGAAACAGACTTACACGGGAGTATATTGTCTATCCGTATAATACTTGACAGTGTGCTTCAAACTAAATATTGCAGTTTTTGTGGACAACCCAGGCCAGAACCCGAACTGGGCGTCGTACAAAATAATAAGTTTGGAGAAATGTGAGTTGAGCACACTGTCAAGTACCTTGGCAGTAATTGTCGCCAAGGAAATTGGCCTATAATTGGTCTTGTCCGCCATATCTCCTGTCCTGTTCTTAGGTATAGGCACCACCAGTCTGCATCAGTCCGCGAGGAAGGTATGTGTGGCTTACGCACAGATTAAAAATCATGGCAAGCACTCGAGGTAGATGGATACCAGCATTTCTCAGATGTTCGACACTGAGCCCGTCATGGCCGGGAGATTTTCCACCTGTCATATTTCTTAAAGCAATGTTGACATCTTTTGCAAGAATGATCGTTGAAATATTTATTTATTTATTTAAAAACTCTCATTACAGGTTTTGGAACCTAATGCGATAGATAGAACTACTTATAATATTAACTATTTTAAATAACATCTATTACTAACAATTACCCAATATCTACATTAATTCAAAATTACTTATAACTAAAACGATACAACCTTATAATTCAATTAAACAACAATATAATCTTCACACAAAATTAACTTAAGTATGTTTTACAGTCAACAATTAAAAATAAAACAATAAAAGAAACAATAAACATACAAAATTTCGTTAACAGTACGAATTGCTCGCGTGAGAGGTGCTTTGGCCAGCAGGTTGATTCTGGCAGTTGGCACAGCTAGCGTAGGCGGGCGCCGCCGCCTCCACACGTAGCGGTCTGGAACAGAAAACCGTAAGCACTGAAGCATTCCCGGATTGTGCTCCTTGCCCCGGAGTAATTTTATTAAATAGACGACAAGAGTGAACTGTCCTCGCACCCTCAATTCATTGTACCCGACCATGCCCAGTACAAACAAGGTGGGGTACATCAGCGGGTACAATGTTTAAACCCCGTACAGTCTGAAGTACAAGTGACGCGTGAACTTGTTTTGTACGCGCTCCAGCATGACAGAGTACTTGGCTTCATGAGGAGCCCATATAACAGCACCATACTCCAAGTGACTCCTGACTAGAGCGTCGTATAATACTATATAGTCGTAATATTAGTGAACCCTTGTGACTGCCTGAGCACAAAGCCGAGGTTTCTGTACGCTTTCTTACATATCTTAATGATATGCTCGCGAAACGTAAGATCTGGAGTGTTATATACCCCTAGATCACGCACTTGCATTACTCGCTGCATGGGTACCGCCTCTGCTTTGTACTCATAGCGGACAGGGGTGCGCGCACGACTAAAGGATATTACCGAGCATTAGGACACGTTGACGTACAGCTTATTGTCATGGCTCCACTTCACCACTCTATCAATATCACCCTGGAGTCGATCACAGTCTGACTCATCCCTTACCTCGAGCAGCAACTTGAGGCCATCTGCGAACAATAAACATGAGCCATGTCTGTATGACAGGCATCAAACTCCCGACATGGCGGACCCAGCGGAGACTTAATGGAGTAATATTCCCTAAACATGTTGGCTATCCCTTTTGCACTAGAGATACCCTCGATAACTACAGGAATACTAGGCTTAGTATTGGCATTATTGGTACATTTCCAAAATTTCTCAAAATCTGACTTATTTCATTCATTCATTTATTTTTCAGTTAATTAAAATCCATATCTTGTTAGTATATATTAGCAACAATATTAGCTTACAATTATATTAGTATTGTTATTACTTATCTTTAAGCAGACTACTATATAAAACCATTCACTACCCTCACCCAGTGTGTTTGAATGGGGCAGTCAAAACGAGCAGCAATGACTTTCAGAATGCCATTTTTAGCCCCCCGTAGACGCTGCAGCAAAGAAGCCGATTTTTTGCGAATTATGGCCTTGAAGCCGTCCGTGTGGGCTTCTGCAAACATCCCAGAGGCACTGCAGCGCCACGGTAGCCTTAACAACATTCTGAAAGCATTGTTATATTGAACCCGCAGGGTGTCATAAGATCGTCGCGTATAGCTCACCCACAGGCCACTCGAGTAAAAAGATTGACAATACGCTTTAAAGAGCGTTATCTTTACTTGAGATGTACATCGAGCGAACCTGCGAGCAAGCATATTACTTCTCACCGCCAACGCCCTGCGTTCCCGCTCTATATCCTCGTCATCCTTGAGGTCATCCGTCACAATATGCCCCAGATATTTAAATTTGTCCACCAGCTTTATTGCAACGCCATTGAGGTATACTGCAGGCACATGGGTAGGTCGATGTTTGCCTGCTTTGAAAATCAGCAGCTCGCTCTTTTTGGAATTGTATTTTAGTCCATGTGCTTCAGCATATTGCTCGCATATATAAAGTAGTTTCCTCAATGCGTTTATCGAGGGACCCAGCAGCACCATGTCGTCTGCATAACTAATATTGTTGACACAGGTACCGTCGATATAGCATCCGACATGAGTGCCGCTGAGTCTCTCAAGCAGCTGGTTGACGTACAAATTAAACAGAAGAGGTGAACTCAACCCACCTTGTCTGACGCCACATTCCGACCTGTATTCGTCCGACAACGCACCAGCCCATCTCACCTGGTTTTTCTGGTTTGAGTACCAGTATCTGAGTAGGGAGATGGTATCCGCCGGCACACCCGCACCTCCTAGCTTATCCCACAGAAGGTCATATACAATAAGATCAAAAGCTTTCGATAAGCCAAGGAATGACATTATGCTTTAAGCTTAGAATGGCACTTTCAGTGGACAATCCTGACCTAAAACCAAACTGCGCATCATGTAAGTCCACATGTTGTTCGAGAATGCCATTTAGGACACTGTCAAGTACTTTGGCAGTTACAGTCGCAAGCGAGATGGGCCGATAGTTAGTTTTGTCAGACGAGTCACCTGTCTTGTTTTTCACTATCGGTACCACTATCGTACGCATGATCGACCCACGTAAGTATGAGTGACTTAAGCAGAGATTGAAAAACATCTTCAATACTCTTGGCAGATGCACACTAGCATATTCAAAATGTTCGATGCTGAGACCATCGTGACCAGGTAATTTTCCCCTTTGCATATTTTTAATAGCTCTTGATAAATTTTTCACGGAGAATAAAGTGATATTTTGTTTTCTAGTCGCGATGGTCCCGGGATCGCTATCAACAGTAAGCGCAGTACTCAACGACGACTGCACAGTAAATTGTTGCCTAAATAAATTAGCAATCATTTTATGATCAGTTACACCGTCGACACTCACGGGGAAACCAGTTTTACTATTAAATTTGTTAGTGTTTTTCCAAAAATAGCAAAATAGCTTAGCATGGAGCTTGGCTATTATTTCCATTTTGATTTGATCCTGGTTATTTTGACACCACTTTAATCTACTCTTGAGCTCTTTAATATAATATAATGCAAAAAAGTAATATATGCTTAAATAAGTACATAGTGCTGAAATTTTTATTATTTATTTGTAAGTTTGAAAAATTCTTCTGCTCAACAACGTAAATATCGCAATAAATTGTCAAAATTATAGACATTGCAATTGTAAGTACATAGGTAATGCAATTCCCCGTGGGCTGCTCAAAAATGTGCGGCACAGAGTACTTTTTTTAGATAGATGTGCGGGTAATTATCCTAATCCTCGCTACTTATTGTTACTGGTGGTGATTCTTTGATTACACGTTAATACGTGTTTTTGAAGGAACCACAAATAATAATGGGTTCGTATTCATTATTATGTCGTTAATTATTCTTATCATCCGATCCGAGACTCCAGGGAAACATTTTGATTATTGTGTTCCTGTATAATCTGGTATGCGTAGGGTGAAGATACCAATTATCGTTTCTTCTTTAAATTATTGTTTGGTATTTCGTGCAATAGTACCCATCTTTTGTTTATTGTTTAACGCAGGGCGGAGGATGTTAATATTTTACAAACCCAACCCTTATCTTTAATACAAATACAAGAAGTTCATCGTAATTTCGTATCCTCTCACGTTTTGCCCTATACAACCAAACGTTAGTCCATGTATCCCAGGACGCCATAGCTAACATCTGATCTTGTAACTATTTCATTTTCATTCTATTTTGGCGCGAGACTCTTGAACTAGTAAGTGAATTATTATTCTGTAAGTACAAACCAAAGTGTAGGTAAATAATAAAAATAAATCTTTATTTCCTGTAACAATTTTACATTCACCACTTGGTATAACGTGACACATTTTTTCTTACAAGATGTCTGCACCATTTCTTCTATTTAATTAATTACGCATTTTCTTTTAAAAAAAATTAACTCATTTTACACTCAACATAAATCACTCATTCGAAGGCCATTCTTTCCTTGTTCCTATAACTCAATCCATTCACCTTCACTCAAACTCCGCTCCGCAACCGATCTACCGTTAGTGGTCACGTGATCACGTCGGTCGAACAGGCGGCCACATCAAAACTCTCTAAAATGTGCAAATAAGTGAATACCGGTGTTGTGTGGTGATTCAATAAAAATTGACTTGGTGTGGGAAGTCACCAATTAAGAACCAAGCAACCGAACTGTCGAAGAATTTATCCATGTGAGTACCTTTCCCATCCAAAAAATATGGTTAAACACAGCTATAAACTTCTGACACCCAAGTTAAGAATAATCTTGTGTTATGGGTTGTACAAATAAAAGTTCGGAAAATTTATTATTTCTCTAATGGCAAACACACCTACTTATAAAACGGTGAAAGGATTATGACAACTGGTACGCCTACCCTGAATGGTTTGAGAAACGTATGCTCGTAGCTCGTAAGCCTATTATGTTACAAGGCTCAAATTAAAATAATATAGTTACAAGTATAATGCTTGTAAATAAATTGTTTAAACTCTATTTAAGAGAGCTTTTAGTCTAGAGGGTAGAGGCCAAATAAGTACACAATTTCAACTGTATTATTAAGGGCTCAGCACATATTAGGGGTTAAAGTTTGAAATTGCCGATTTGTACTTTTTTTTTAATTTAACATATTTATTTGATCAAAATAATTACCATTATTATCTATACATTGCTGCCATCTAATAGGAAGGTCATTTATGCCATTGCGACAGAACTCTCGTGATCTAGATTCGACAAACTGTGTGAAAGCATTTTGTACTGCCTCCTGAGAAGAAAACTTTTTATCACTTAGAAAATTGTCCAAATCACGAAAAAAATGGTAGTCCGTTGGAGCAAGGTCTGGCGAATACGGAGGGTGACGAATGGTTTCTAATTGCAGTTCCTATAGAGTTAAAACGGTTTCTCGTGTTGTATGAGGTCTCGCGTTATCATGGAGCAATAATGGTGAAGATCGATTCATGAGTCAGGGCTTTTTCACTGCTAGTTTTGCTATCATTGTTCGGAGTTCGGCACAGTAGACATCTGCCGTTATTGCTTGACCAGATCGGAGAAAGCTATAGTGAATAACAGCATGCTGAGACCACCAAACAGTTACCATTCCCTTTTTATTGGTAAGCTTTGCTTTAGAACACTGTTGCGGCGTTTGACCTGCCAGCCTGCAGCCTGTCAGCCATTGCATTTTTCGCTTACGGTCATCGTAAAGAACCCACTTTTCATCACATGTCATAATTCGATCCAATATTCCTTTATTTCTGTATCTATTCAACAAGGCAACACAAGTTTCAACACGCGTTTCTTTCTGCAGATCAGTCAAATCATGAGGCACCCATTTCTCATATTTTTTTATTTTATAGATTTGACGCAAATAAGTCAATATTGTTGGTAAGGTAACGTTAAACCATGCCGCTAATTCCTGGGTAGTTTGGCTCGGATCGGCTTCCACCATCTCTTTCAATTTGACATTTAATATGATTTTTTTTTCTCAAATGTTTGATTCGGTTGATTGTTATACCTATGAATAAAGACTTTTTACGATGGCTTTTAGAGGTTTAGTTATTCAAGATCACATTGCTACGGTGTTAAGTTTTTCGTGGTAGCGTGCATTCGTTGTTAAGTGTTTCGTATTCGTAAACTTACGGGTCGTGATATTCGGTGTTACACTTTTCTAAGTCACGTATCACACTCGTTATTCACCTGTGTGGGCGGTCTTCCACGTGGTTCGTTCTTCAAATCAAAGTTTCCATCACGAAAGCGTTTAAACCAAAATCGCACGGTGCGTTCATTAGCAGTCCCCTGTCCAAACGCAACATTGATATTGCGAGCTGTTTCTGCCGCGTTAGTTCCGCGTCGGAACTCGTATTAAAAAATAACTCGAATTTTCGAAGTATCCATCTTTCTTGTCGAAGCTGAATAAATAAAACAACTGAAAGTCGATGATCGAATGTTGCACATTTTTTAAAAGAAGAACTTCATACCATGTGAAAAAAGTTTAACTCAAAATCTCAAACCATGAAGGTTCTATGTCAATTCGAAATACCTAATACAATAAAACGGCAATTTCATACTTTAACCCCTATTATTTAAGTACTTACCAATGTGACATTTTCAAATCCACTATTTATTTATTTAACCATTTATGTACCTACACACTTATATAACAGACAAGAAGAAAATAACAGAAAAAGAGGTACAAAGGTGATGCTTATTTCTAATGAAATCTCTTCCAGCATACCTGCGATAGGATAGTAGATTTAGAGATGTAGACAGCGTGTGTAAGAGTAAAAGAGAAAATAAAATACATAAAATCAAAAACAATTCACTTAATAAAATAAAACAAATAATATGAGAATATACATACATACACTATGTGCTTTCTAAGTTTTTTCTTAGTTTGCAAACATGGGTAATTAGTACACAGCTGTTTGTTTGTTCTTATCTTTATTTATTTAACACTTTAAGCACACAAATGTACAGAGGCGGGCTTAATTCCATAGGCATAGTCTTTAGTAGTCATTATTTTGATGTGCTGTCTCAATTTATTCAGATTTAGAATTAAATGTAGGTACTTAACAGCTTACTCCTAATTAAATAAAAAAATAAAATAAAACGCTGACGGTCGGGGGATCCCCGCCAAGAATGAAGTGCCCTACGCGATACTTGCATGCATATACACTCATATGTAATAAATAATAATAACCCCACCGCCGTATTTAAACGTTGACGTCGTAGTGGGGCTTGTACGCTCCTGAAGGTGATATAATGTGCTTTTTCTTTATAGTACAAAAAAACAACTCAAAAAAGAGTGAAGTGTTAGTCTTTACGGCACCTAAACAACAGCCCCGTCGTGTACCTCCAGTATATCTCAACGGCGTAGTACTCAATGTGGTGGATAGTTTTAAATACCATGGACCTACGTGATGATGGCGACATAGAGCGCGAGCGCAGGGCGTTGGTGGTGAGGAGCTATATGCTCGCCCGTAGGTTTGCTCGTTGCACGGCAGACGTCAAAGTGAGTTTATTTAAGGCATTTTGTCAGTCGTTCTACCAGAGCGGCCTGTGGGTGTCATATACGAGCCGAGCCTACAACGTCCTGTGCGTACAATACAACAACGCTTTCAGGATGCTGTTGCGGTTGCCGCGACGTTGCAGTGCATCGGGAATGTTTGCTGCAGCTCATACGGATGGCTTTCACGACATCATGCGTAAGAAAGCGGCTTCCTTACTGCAACGCTTGGGTAGCACTCGGAACAGCATCCTGAGAATGATTGTTGGCAGAGTGGACTGCCCCATACAAAGACACTGGGTCAAAATAAGTATAGGTTTATGTTACATTTCATTGAATTAAGTAATACTAATAACACTAACACTAACATAGCATATAAGCAAAATCTGTTACTAACCACTAACAACGTATGGACTGTTAGGGGTCTGAAATAATGATATTTAGATATTATAAGTATATGGAATAGGGATTTAACATTTTGGTGTCTGTTTTTTGACTATTATGTCCTAGCATCCTATAAAAGGAAAACACGATACAGTGAACTTTTCTCGATACAAAAAAAAATGCAAAGTTCTATCAATGTTTATGTTTTTTTGAGTGGCAAGGCGTAACGCTTGTGAGTTATTCAATGGAGTTTACTTTAAAACATAGAGAGTATTTGTATTAAAGTTTCCATAAAGCAGTTTTGGTTTTAATAATACTTTTTATTTAGAAAAGACGGCAATTCGTTTTGGCACATACGGTGTTTTATTCCGAGCGCACACACATTATTGCCATCCCTTCTTTTGCCTATCAAAAGTAATGTCATCACTCTCGTTCGTTCATATATCAATCGCCCGGTGGGGCTCATTGAAGGTAAATCTATGTAATTTTTTTGCGAATCGGTGCGATCAAATTTACGTGATTGAATTAGGTAATTGTGTTTACAAAAAAAGTCAAAGTAATTATTTAATACAATTAGTGTTGAATAGGTATTTAGACTCTGTATGTGTGTATTCTTGTGACTGAGAACAATATAACATTCTTTCTCTATTATTATTTCGTGACGACATTTAAATTATTTATGCAAATGGAAAGAAATAAAAAACCAAAACTGAACAGTACCTGCAACGTTAGGAGTATCTGCACAGGGGAATCAATGAACTAATTTAATGGAATTCTTTAGTAATAAGATAGCAAGTCGAATTCGCCACCTTCACTAAAGCATTACCAGCAACGGCAGCAACAATCCATTCTCGCCATGCAAAGTTAATGTTGGTTAAGAATTCTATTTTCTAGAGAAGAACGTCTGTTTATAAATCTACAACTTCTAATAATCGTTTTTTATAAAGAAATAGGCTAAATTAAATGATTCGTTTTTAGGTTAGAAATACATCAACAATACTTCAATATGTCAAGTACTGTCACTACGAATAATAGAGTACAAAAAGAAATGGAGTCGCATTTGAATTGTGAAAAAAAGTGAGTTCTTACCCGACTACGGTAAAGCCAAAGAAGGGTATTGGTTTTAACAGGATATGCATGTATGTATATATGTTCATCTGTTTCGTTATTGTAGGTTTCGTTGGAACTTGGAAATGTCATGTGGTTCTGCGTGCTTCTGTGGAACACCGCTGAGTGGGCATATTGTCGGTGGCGGATTCCGGCAGGAGTTCCACATACCTCGTCTCGTACCCCACGAGCAGGGATGCGTAATGCATTTCTCAGCGACAAAAAAAAAAGGCCGATTCCTTCCAGGGTTGTGGGAAACTCCGAAAGGGTTACCGTGGCCCTTGGCATGGGTATAGGTATATATATTTAGTCATAAGAGTCTGACACGCCCTCCCGCTCCGCCCAGAGCGGGAGAAGGTATTTGATAACTACCCAACCTCAAAAAAAATAAAAAATTGGTCTGGGACCCCCAAGTCCTGAGAAATGTCAAGTCAATAATAATAATAATACGTTTATTGTACAAAGAGAAACACTTACTTAAAGTTAGTCATACATAACTGTACAAGTGGAGGTCAAAAGCCCACTTGAACTGCTAATATAATATATAGCAAGGCAGAGAGAGAGAGACAAAGTGTGAATTGAATACACGTTTTAATTCAGAGCCATCTAGTATAAGTTTTTAGCAGCTTAGAGTTGTCGCCATGTTGGATTTTCATTTTGACCTCACTTTTGGCTTTAGCACTCTCGAAAACCACGAAAACGATACCCATTCAATTTTATCCTGTATAAGTAATATTAGGTTCGTAAAGATTATGGGTTAGTAAATTGGCTACAAAGAATAAAATTATGGAACAGTGTAGTTCAGGCTTTGACTAATCCTACTTTACAGAACTTGGAATAACTTTTGCATGCGAAGAAGCAAAGTTTCGACGATACAACACTATCCGATAATCCGATGCAACGAGGAAAAGATAAGCTGCTTACACTTTTATTAACTTTTTATATCTTTCGCAGCACCCAAAGCAGAACTTTCTTTGGTTGGGACCAAAGAAAGTTTTAACTCAATACATTTTAATCTGGAAATACTTGAAAACGTACAGCATTAACACAAGTCCTCAGCTAGTAAGTAAAACTTGCTTGGAAGTGCACGTTTCTACATAAGTGCATTTGCCGTTCATCAGGGCTATTTGGGTGTGACTTCTATTGGAGGCGATTGGCAGTGGCGATCTCTCGCGTCCGGCCCTGGTCTAGGCCATGGTACGGAGCGAGAGGGCTTGAGAAGCAGTCACCTCCTTCTGTGAAGCAGTAATGCTCGCGAAGGAAGAGGCTGAACGCGTGAGGGAGAGGCAAAATTCGCGCACTCACGCCTCTAGCCACCGCAGGAGACGCCCTGGGCGTTGGGAATCACAAGCCGATTCCCGGCCAACGTAAGCGTGGGCTTACAGACGGCAAGCAATGGGCAGCTCGCCGTCCGATAAGGACTAGGCCCGGGTCGACGGCGCGTTGTGTTCCACGTGCGCCTCAAAGGGATGTTAGCATCAATGACGGGGTCCGCTAGGTCCGATGCCTGCCAGGGTTGCGGGAAAGTCCGAGAGGGTTACCGTGGCCACTGGCACAGGCAACTGAAGGAACACGGGTGGGTTTTATGACCGAACATAGAACGATTCATTAATCGATTACGGTTCTCACTTACTGCTACGATTTAGGAATATCGAACTATCTTCGACTGCCTCGTTGTGCTTGTGGTCGCAAAAGCTACTGCTCAGCATGAGGTCCTGGGTTCGATTCCTAGGTCGGGCAAAGTGTTGTTAAGTTTTGCCATCTGGAATTTATCAGCAGCAGTTCGGGGTTTGGATTTGTGCCCGGTTGTTGGCAATAGGCTGGCCCCCTATTACATGGGACTTACACATAACTGGCGAATTAAAGACGTGATGTTATGTAACTTACTTATGTGCTTTACGATTTAGCAATATGATTTAGTTATGCGCACAGCAAAAGAGTGGAACTCTCTACCTGCATCTGTTTTTCCGAACGCATACAACCCTAATCTCTTCAATGTGAGAGTGAACAGGCTTCTTCTGGGTAAGCTCACTCCATCGTCGACTCTGTCTCTGTCACCACTGACCTAGACTACAGTCAAAAGCAAACCCATTTCCAATAAAATAAAATAATAATAATAATAATAATCGTTTATTAACCAGCTTAAGTTCTTACATTTCCTTATAACTAAAGTACAAATGAACTACTCCTAAAATTAATGTTATAAGAGAAACATAATTTTAATACTTTGACTAGTGGACTCCACACTAGGTCGAGCCTGTCTCGTGGAGTCCTTGAGAGATTGGAACAATTTGAAAATCACTGTATTGTTAATGTATTTAAGTATTACATATTCTTCTTAAAATTTTTACGTAAAACAAAGTCAAAAATAAGTATGTACTTAAAAATAAAAAGTTTGAAATACGGTGCTGTGTTGTAAATGTAGGTATTTACACAGAGCATGTAACCATGGTATCATCATTAATTGAGCTTTAGTAAGTATGTGACCAAGAGAATGATAAAGTAAGAATGTGCATGTATGTGGGGTTAGGGAGGTAGTGTGAGAGTGATATGATTGAAGAAGTGAGTGAGATAAAGTGTTTGTTATAAATGTGATTATGACATTACTCTAACGAAGGCTTCGGTTTCCGAGTAGGACAGATCTAACAGCCACTGTTTAATTTTTTTTTTTGCTTGGTTGCTTCTACAATTTTTGATGTCACAGATTTTAGCAATTTTATTATAAATGAAACTGAGCATAATTTCTTGCATATGTTGTGCAAAGGCGGTTTTTACTACAGTAAGTGGGCATTTGAAGATTCGTAGTTTAAGTAGTTCTTGATATTCTGTGGATTGGATTGTTATTTTGTGTTGTTTTAGTACTAATTTAAGGATGTATAACTGTCGGACATTAAGTACTGATGCTTCTTTATACAGGTGATCTGTGGGATAACGAAAGTGTTTTCTATACATAACCTTTAGCACTGATCTTTGGGCTCTTTCCAATTTTATCATTGAGGTTATGCCGACTCCGCCCCATACTGGTATGCAGTAGCAGAGAACTGACTCACATAATGCCACATAAACTAGGTGTAACATCTCTTTGTTGGCCGAGTTACGTAATAGTTTAATTACGTGAATCAGCTTTCTAATTCGCTTAGCTACTAAGTCAATGTGGGGTCTGAATGAAAGACGTTGATCTAACAGAACCCCTAAGTATTTTAGAGATTCGACCTTTTTAATTTTCTCACAGGTGCAGGGGGTTGTGCTGCAAGTTGAATGGTGGATTTGAAGCTGTAAAGGAAGTTTTGGTGCTGATGAGAGGGTTTTATGGAAACAGATGTAGTTCGTTTTTTTAATATTAAGTGACAGAAGGTTGAGGTCAAGCCATTTTTTAATACTAGTTAGGCCGTTTTGAGCTTCTTCGTGGACTGTTTCCCAAGAATTGTTGTGAAAAATAATAGCCGTGTCATCTGCGTAGCAGATGACTTCTGCATTTTGGGTGATGGCGTGATGAATATCATTAATATAGATGATAAATAGTGTCGGGCCCAGGACGCTACCTTGAGGCACTCCGAATTCTACGCTGCTGTGACAGCTGATGGTATCCCCAATTTTCACACATTGCCTTCTGTTATAAAGGTAGGACTCAAACCATTTAAGTGGCAGTCCTCTTATACCAATCGTCTCGAGCTTTTTTAGTAGTATTGGAATGGCAACGGTGTCGAAAGCTTTTGCAAGGTCTAGGAATATTCCTATGCATTTTTCATTCTCATCTAAATGAGACGTTACAAGATTGGCTAAGAGGCTTACTGCATCTTCTGCAGATTTTCCCTGTCTGAAGCCAAACTGCTTATTGGATAATATATTGTTGGAATCTAGGTATGAGGTAAGTCGTTTATTTACAATTTTTTCGAGAATTTTCGAGAATATTGCTAACAGTGAGATGGGTCTATAATTAGTTGGGTTTTGTTTTGAACCACTCTTATGTACTGGAGTGATCTGTGCCTCTTTCCATTTGTTAGGAAATATGCCTGAGACTAAGCTAAGGTTTACAATATGTGTTAATGGAATTATGATTTCACTTTTTATTTGTTTGATAAGTGTTGGTGTAAAATTATCTGGGCCTGGGGCACTGTCGTTTCGCAGATTTGAGATTATTTTGTCTATCTCAAAAACGTCCGTAGGTTGCATAAAGAGATTTGTGTTTTGAGGCTCTCCTAGCTGAAGTTTATTTATAACAGATTCCTGTGTTTCATTAATGTCTGCGAGAATTTTGTTGGCTAGGTTTTTGCCAACGGAGGAAAAGTAATCATTGCAGTTGTTTATCGAAGTTTGAGCCGAAGATTCACTTTTAAGCAGTTCATTAGGAGTACCCCTGTTGTTGGTCTGTTCACTAATATTTCTAATAGCTTTCCATAGACCTTTAACATTGTTTTTGTTATCTTCTAATTTTTGACTGTCATGTTCGCGTTTAAGCCTATGTACGATATTTGTGAAGAAGTTCCTGTAACGATTGTAAATTAGTTTTTTTGTTTGATCTTCAGGGTGTTTGTTTGAGTCACGATGAAGTTTGTCCCTGTGGTTCATACATCTAATAAGTCCGGGTGTAATCCAGGGTTTTCTGATGTATTTAGAGCGGCTAATTGTCTTTTCAACCGTGTGTTTTTGTACTGCGCTTGTTAGAATGTTGTGGAATTCATTGGTTGCATTGTTTACGTCTAGTTCGGACACCACTCCAGACCAGTCTACATCTTTAAGTTCCTCTACTATTGCAGGGAAATTGATTTTATTTATTTTGCGGTATTGATATTTTGAACCAGTACACGTGACCATGTTGCACCCCATCATTACCATACGGTGATCGGTGATATCAATATCACAAAGTAATCCTATAACAGTCTGATATCTTGATTTAAGGAATATGTGATCTAAGCATGACTTTTGACGAGTTGGTTTCGAAATAACCTGTTTCAGTCCGTGTTCGGACATTAAACATAAATAATCCGACTTCGAGACATCTGTCGACGATAAAAGATTGATATTAATATCTCCGGTCACAATAATTGTTTGATATTTGCTTATTGAGGAAAGTACTTGATCTAGAGAGGAAATAAAGCTGTCCGGCTTGCGTGATGGGGATCGGTAGATGGCAACTAGAGAAATGTTATTAGAGAGTTTTACTAAAAGAGATTCAGCGTCTTCAAGCGGGGGTTCGGAAACTGTCGCGTTCCAGCAGTCCCTAACATACGTTACAACTCCTCCGCTATGGTTAAGGGTATTTACTGTGTAGTATGAGGTGTAACCTTCAATCTGTCCAATTAATGAGCCATCTGATAACCAGCATTCCGTAAGAACAATAACGTCATACATGATATTAAGCCGCATTAACGCAATACAAAAGGTATTGAAGTTACGCTGTATACTGCGAATATTAAAAGTCAAGATTTTTAAGTTATAATTCGCAGTCAATACGTTCTGACAGTTTTCAGCTCTGTCAAATTCCTGACACTCCAAGTCAATACTGTTGTCTAGTTCATCGGATATAAAGTTCGTCATTTTTGAGCAAGAGAAAAAGTTTATTAGAATATCTATAAGTTAAATTAGTGTCAGTAACTTCGTAGGTAGAGTTGAAAATATTTGACAGAATTATAACTTTATTTGTCATGAAGCTATAGTGTATTTTTAGCATCTGTGTATAAGTTTTTGGATCGTTATTGAAATAAGTGATTTTATCGTGTGTAAACAAAATAAAGCAGATTAAGAAAAATAATATTAAATAAATTATGTGTTTATAACATGCCATAGTGTTAGAGTTGAGTATGAGGGTGCAGGGATTAGCGATTTCTGAGCTGACTGTGGTTTGTGCATGTAATAAAGTGTTTTCTTCTGTGATCGTTGTGTAGAGAAATATTATGATATTATTCTTGTACATTTTAGTAAGGTTAAACTGATTATACAAAGTTTTCAGAATTAAATGAATGTTAAATACTACTAATAAGGAAAGTAATGAATGGAACATTTTGAAATATAGAAATATTATACTAAACCACAAGTGTATCCGTGGTTTGGGAAGGTCCTTTGTTTTCATCCAGGCACACAGAGTCCACGGCTTGGGGGTGACCAACTTTGTCATCCAGGTCAAGTAGGGTCCGAATAGGGATGGATGCCTGTTTTTCTGCTTTCCGCACGTAGATAGTTCCGTTACGTACCCAGCAGAATTGAAATCTGTATAACTGCGCACGTATACGGGCTTCACGAAATAACATTCTGTTGTTTCGTGACAGGCGTTCGTTCATATAAACTCTCGAGGAGGTTCCTTGGATGATGTCGTCAGAGGTGAGGGGTCGTCTCTCTTTAGCAGCTTTTAACATAGCTGATCGTTTAGCTCGGCGAGTGAGGCGCAGTACAATACACCTTGGCTTTCAATCCTACTACCTACTAATAAACTAACTTAATTATAATCCAGGAAAAAGACATGCCTTCTTACGAGTATTTAGAATCCCAAAAGCAATCAGTACTTATTTCTCCTTATTTAAACTCAATTTCCCGCTTACCTTTCTATAGAATCCCAGACAATGGCGGATAATTCGGTAGGCTTAGTTTTAATAAGTGTTTGAACGGTTGTCTAATCGCCTTTCAATGGTACGGGCGTGGGCCACTGAAAGCGGATTAGACCGTACATTAATTTTATTAATCTTGAGATTGTAGACATGGGATATTCTAATTTTGGTTAATGTGAACCACAATGGAGCGTTGTGTAAAGTAAAGGTTTATTTTGTAAGAGGTTTCTCTGAAGTCGGATTAATATAATCGCCGCATTTGAAGGGTGGCTTGAAAGGCCCTTTTTACCTACTTAACATTGGGTGGCATTAGGAATGGCATGGGGGTTACCCAGCACTCTGATAGGTGGCCAACATTTGGCAAAAAATTACAAAAAGTGAGGTGTTTTACGTGATTGGCGCACGCTTCAGCTACCGTCACCGTCCTAATCTAGCTTTTAGAAATAAAAAGAAAAGAAAGAAAGTACGTTTAGTTGCAGTAAACATGACGCAGAAAACGAACACGTACACAAAAAAGAACAAGTTGCGGAAAAATATGCGTCACATCTACGAAAATCGGCCATCGCTCAGCATAATGCTCCGATCCTATGCGAGACAGAGCCCTAGCGCTAGTTTTCAGCGACAGTCGGCGCTGACGTGATCTCGTCAACCGATATAGCAACCGCTAAGATAAAATTTACAATAAGAAATAAAATAACTACACAATACCTAGTTCTAAGTCTATAGATAAACAATATTTATAAGATCGTAACATTCCGGGTAACGACTCACGCGCCTTTGATAATCTGTGCGCGCAGCTGTCATAAAACTATAGGTTTGACGTTTTGACTGACACACTGATTACAGGTTTTAAAGTAATAGGGCTCAGAACAATAACTGCTTTAGTTATTGTTCTGAGTAATAGGGGTTAAAGTATGAAATTGCCGTTTTATAGGTACTTCAAATTGACATAGAACCTTCATGGTTTGAGATTTTTGAGTAAACCTTTTTTCACATGGTGCCTATGAAATTCTTCTTTTAAAAAATGTACAACATTCGACTATCGACTTTCAGTTGCTTTTTTATTCAGCTTAGACAAGAAAGATGGATACTTCGAAAATTTGAGTAATTTTTTAATACGAGTTCCGACACGGAGCTAACGCGGCAGAAACGGGTCCCCTATGTTGTTTCGAACGCCGCTGTTGCGACACACGCTGTTGCGAATTATTTTTCCACTGCCTCACAGGTTCGAAAGCTCATGGACTCGAATGAAGTAGTCGCGAAAGACGCTGTTTCGAAAAACATTTTCACTGCCTCATACGCTCGAATGCTTGTGATTTCGATTTATTTAGTCATAAAGTGTACAGAAAAGTATTTAAGCAGTAATTAAATAAAATCAACAAATTCGGTGTCAACATCATCATTTAATATTATTATTAACAAAGTAACAATCAAAAATATTAGTACCTCAACTGTACATTTTTTTCTATGAGTACTGAACACAAAATCTAAGACTGATCTTTATAAAAAATTGTCTAGGTACCTAAGTGGTATTAATTATTAGTGGTATTTTTCAGAAATTAATCAATTGCACATGTGTTAGTATTAGTTAGTATATACGAGTACTTAACGCTAAAGCTCTTATAAATTCAGGCGTGCCTATTGTACTTTTTTTTTTCAAAATTGCTGAAATAGCATTCTCTGCAACTCTTTGTTTTTTTTTGGTGGTGTCTGAGGTAAATTACCCAAAATCTTCTCGATTTTTTGTTCCGTGACACTTTGCTCCTCGATAAGTTTTCGTATACATCCATACAGTCCAAGTCTCTTATTTTCTAACAATGAATTCCAGCGGCGATGCCAGGCTTCTACACTGTTTTGAGTACGTGGAAGGAACAAGTGGTTATTTCTTTCTATAGACCATAGGCTCGGTGGAAAAAGTGGTTGTAAGCGTAAAACTTGAATTTTGTCATCTATGTTGCGGCTTATCAGTCGTCCTAAAACATAGTACTCTTCAAAATAATTAGTAACTTCTTCGGCTTCTTCTGGGAAGAGAGTATGTTTAAATTGTCTGAAGATATTTGTTATATCTTCCGCAGGTAGATAGGCAAACGCTATATAGCATCGCATTTGTACCGCAAAATTACTATCTGCACCATATCGTGCACTTAAACCACAAGCTTGAATTTTTCTCCATATACTTTGACCTAAGTGAAACAAACAAGCACTTTGAATTGTGTTTGGAAATTCGATTCGAATAGCGTTTATTATAGCTTGTTCAAAATCCGACATGATTTGCCCTGGATTCAACTCAATGTTAAATTCAGCAGAATATTCTTTCAGTTGAGAAAAAAAAACAATGATTCTTCTGATTTTTTATCTAGAAACCCGTACACTAATGGAACTATGCGTCTGCAATCACGAGTTCCTACTATGCAGTGAATAGAAAAAAGCTGAGTGAATATTGTAGGGCAGGTTTGAAAGGTACCATCGACAAACCACATTTCTGATTCACTTAACCTCCGCAGATTCGATTCGGTGGTGAATAACAACAGGCGTTGGTTATTCCCATATTCATGGTTGCGAGCCAAAAATTTTACTCCATTTATTTTCTTTAAATCATCCGGTATGTTTATTTCACTAGCACATGTTGGTTCTTTAGGCATATTCTTCTTTCTAGCTCTTTGTATGATTTGCCGCAGAGCATTCTTGTTAGGTATCGAAGTTGTGCTACTTGAAGGCAACGAAGATAAGTTTTCACGAATTATTTTACCTGGTGAGTCATTGCTCTGAACGGCAGATTTTTTTATATTTTCCCTTAAATTCAATTCGTCAACGCGATCTGCAAATTACAAAATAAAAAAATAATAATAAAATAAATTCGTTGAGGTTATATACGTTTATATATATACGAAAAAAATAATCTACATACCTGGTTCAGGAGCATGATTGTGACTGGACATTTCCTTGATTATAAAATGTTCTTCACTAACTATTCGGCTACTAACAGTACTTCGACAGTTTACAGCGGCATTTTTATTCACGCAACACCAATAATGTACGTTTTTTACAGTTTTATTGTGAGACATAATATATCCATCTATAATTAGATTACTTTTTCCATATCGAGTAGTCACAGGACGAATAAAACTATTAACGCTCATCTTTCAATGTTTTCTACATCACACTTTACGTTGGAATAAGATATTGCAAAAAAAAACCTATTCGTGGGTACATCTAAAATCGTATTTAGAAAATACATATACTTTGTGGTGGCCACCTACACTCACATTTTGAAATGATTGCGTTTGGTTTTTTATTGAAATCGATGAAACTGAATGCGTTGCGTTTATTCTATGCATTATTATTATCTAGGCAGGAATGGGAAGCAAAACTGCGCAATTATAAAACCTATAAATAGGTATAGGACGCGAGACTCACGAATAGGTAAATAATGTTTGATGTACGATGTAAACAACAAACGTAAAACAGTACGTTAATAATAATATTAAATGTTGATGTTGACACCGAATTTGTTGATTTTATTTAATTACTGCTTAAATATTTTTCTGTACACTTTATGACTAAATAAATCGAAATCACAAGCATTCGAGCGTATGAGGCAGTGAAAATGTTTTTCGAAACAGCGTCTTTCGCGACTACTTCATTCGAGTCCATGAGCTTTCGAACCTGTGAGGCAGTGGAAAAATAATTCGCAACAGCGTGTGTCGCAACAGCGGCGTTCGAAACAACATAGGGGACCCGGCAGAAACAGCTCGCAATATAAATGTTGCGTTTGGAGAGGGGACTCAATCTGTTGCGTTTGGAGGGGGGAGGGCTAATGAACGCAGCGTGCGATTTTGGTTTAAACGCTATCGTGATGGAAACTTTGATTTGAAGAACGAACCACGTGGAAAACCGCCCACACAGGTGAATAATAATGAATTGAAAGAGATGGTGGAAGCCGATCCGAGCCAAACTACCCAGGAATTAGCGGTATGGCTTAACGTTATGTTACCAACAATATTGACTCATTTGCGTCAAATCAATAAAATAAAAATATATGAGAAATGGTTGCCTCATGATTTGACGGATCTGCAGAAAGAAACGCGTGTTGAAACTTGTGTTGCCTTGTTGAATCGATACAGAAATGAAGGAACATTGGATCGAATTGTGACATGTGATGAAAAGTGGATTCTTTACGATAACCGTAAGCGAAAAATTAATGGCTGACCCCAGGTCAAACGCCGCAACAGTGTTCTAAAGCAAAGCTTACCAATAAAAAGGTAATGGTAACTGTTTGGTGGTCTGAGCATGGTGTTATTCACTATAGCTTTCTCCGATCTGGTCAAGCAATAACGGCAGATGTCTACTGTGCCGAACTCCGAACAATGATAGCAAAACTAGCAGTGAAACAGCCCCGACTCATGAATCGATCTTCACCATGATTGCTCCATGATAACGCGAGACCTCATACAGCACGAGAAACCGTTTTAACTCTACAGGAACTGCAATTAGAAACCATTCGTCACCCTCCGTATTCGCCAGACCTTGCTCCAGCGGACTACTATTTTTTCGTGATTTGGACAATTTTCTACGTGATAAAAAGTTTTCTTCTCAGGAGGCAGTCAAAATGCTTTCACACAGTTTGTCGAATCTAGATCACGAGAGTTCTATCGCAAAGGCATAAATGACCTTCCTATTAGATGGCAGCAATGTATAGATAATAATGGTAATTATTTTGATTAGGTAAATAAATATGTTAAATTAAAAAAAAAAAAAACGAATTTAAAATTTTCAGTACAGCAATTTCATACTTTAACCCTTAATATTATTGACGCGTAAAAGTGTTTGTATATGTAGTTTATACAAACACTTTTACAGATTTATAAAATGTAACGTAAATTCGAACGATTTATGAATCGAAAATACAACTATCATCATTTTGGTTTAAATTTTAGCGTCAAGCCCATTTAGTATTAGTATTTTCGATTCATAAATCGTTCGAATTCACATTACGTTTATGTAATTAGGTAACCTACATCCCGTGTTCGTTGTGCGCGTTCGCCTCAGAATGTCCTACTGAACTTAACCAACCTACAGCTCGCTTCAACTTGCACCGCACCAATAAGCGAAATCGGATTAAAACTTAATTAAGCGTATAATAAATATTAATTGAGCAATGAGCGAACTTGGGATTAATTAATTGGGCTCACGGAAATTCAGCCCAGCATTTTATGTTACATTTTGTGTCAGATACAATGGGGATATAACAAATAATTAAACAACATAGGTTTATTATATACTAATTAAAAAAAATACAAAATGTTTATTTCTGTACCAACTAGTTTACATTAGTTTATGATTGGAGCCTCCTTTTAAGCACGATGACGCCTGTGTTAGGAGACTCCGCACTTCCATAGCTTTGGCTGTTTGTACAACTTACAAATTTTTTTTTCTTTATTTCCTTTAAAACATGGTATGTACACTAGCTACTAAATTAAATGACTAACTAACTAAACAAATACATAAATACAAAACCAAAGGGTACCTAGGCGTCGAAGTACTCTTCCGCTTCGCTGTCATCCGGAAACGTGCCCAGTAGACTGGCAGCATTGCGACATTGAATGGCAATGCTATTTCTTTGGCCAATTCGTGTATCTTTATACTTTAACTGCGCCAAAATGTCCAATCGTCTTAAGAAACATTTTCTCATAACCAGAAAATGCTCCGGTAACGAAGTGACACGTTCGAAATGGCGACGCGATTTGTTCAGAATGATGATGTTAACAGCCTTTGTAAATGCAATGCGTTTACTTTTACATTTTTCCTTTTAAACATCCCGTGCGCCCGATGGGATACCGGCAAAAATGGCAAACCCCCATATAAAATTATAAACTTTCATCCCTTATTTACCCCTATAGGGGATGAATAAAATTAAATCCTTACGGTCTTATTACAAAACAAGGTTTTTTTTTTGACATGGTTTAAACCATCGAGCCTATTTTTTAAATAAGAACCTAACTGAAATCGAAATACAGTTCCTTTTACAAAACTGACAACTTAGTCCGGTCTTAGATTGTCAATTTTGTATTAAGAACTTTACTAAAGTTGGCATAAAGTTCCAAATACAAAAACTAAATCGAATGTGTAGGTTGGGGCTAAAGTTAGATCGTGTTTTGTAATAAGACGGTTAGTGTTTGTGCAACATTTTTCATGTTTATAGACCCATCGTTTTAGGCTGTGTAAATTTAAGATTTTTATTATGTAGATAAACTGGCTTCGGCTTAAGTTTTTGTGTTCTTGTTCTCTGATCAGTTAACAAACTTTTAAGTACCACCAAGTCTTCAGGGTCTCTTACTCGCGATTACACCAAGGCATAAAACATGTATTGTACATGTTGCGTCTACGGTTATCGTTTATGTTGTACATCCGGAACCTAGTTGTAAAGGCTAGTTATACAAAACTTGTAGAAAACTGGTAAAAAATATCAAAAAGCTGAAAACAACGTCAATACACGTATGATAACGGCGGCGTAACTAATCTTCACATACATTACAAAAATAGCAATATTGTGGAAGCCGGAGATACATAATTTTTAGGTTTACAAATAGACTATATGTAACTTAAATTGAAAAGCACATATAGAAATGATGTGTTTAAAACTGAGTTCATCTGCATATGTTTTATATAGATTACCCTACATAGTAGATACCAAAACACTCCTTACGGCTTACTACGGCATAGTTGAATCTCACTTGCACTACGGCATCATTTTCTGGGGAAACTCAACTGATGAGAGCATCTCATGTTTTATGTCTCCGATCATTGTTTAAACTTAAAACTATAGAGAGTTGCAAGCCCTATTTTAAGCAATACAATATCTTGACCCTTCCTTGTATTTATATTTTCGAAGTAGCTGTGTTTATACAGCAAAATGATGCAGCACTTGCTGATGTATTTCTAAGGAATAGGCGTGACAATAGCAAACTTTGTCAAGTATCACGTCAAGCCACTTTGATGCGCAACAGTATTTTATTGCATGGACCCCATTATTTTCAATAAATTGCCAAGTGGCTGGAAATATTTAAATACGGTGATCTTTAGGCGTAGACTACGTAAATTTTTGACAGATAAAGTGTAGCCTAAATGAGTTTCTAACAGAGAAAAATATATTTGTTGATAAATTATACATTTTTGATAAATTAAAATGAAAATGATAATAATTTATTAACTGATCTATTGAATGATAATTGTAATAATAATAATATAATCGAAATATAAGTGCGTGTTTCATAAATAATGTAAATGTTTGCATGCCGAATGGTAAAATATGGCTGAGCTTTGATATATGTCATAACAACTATTGTGTAATACTATATATATATGGGTACATATTACAATACCGACATTTCATAATAACTATGACTGAAATACCGACGTCCGAAACATCGAAGTTCAAAATACCGAAAGTTTGAAATACCGATAGCCGTTATATCGAAACATGAAATACCGATGTCCAAATGCCCGAAAGGATGAAACCCCGAATGGACGAAATCCCGAATGGACGAAATACCGATGGATGAAATCTCGAAGAGCGGCAACGTAATTCCCGCTTTTACTCATAGATGGCACTACAACACAGTTATTGCGGTGAGCATTCTGCTTAACATGTTTTAATTTTTTTTATAGCGGGGGTAGATCTCGAAAAATTATTTTATTCCGTAGGTAATGTTTTATTCATTCGTAGTTACTGTTAGCTACTTAGTACCGAGTGGTTGCTATAATGAGTCAAGATACTTTAAAAGTGTTCAAGTCACAAAAAGGTGGATTTAAAGTACAGGTAGGCGGTTTTGTGTTTACAAAGAACCGGAAAAGTACGGATAAGTGCTATTGGAAATGTGAATATAATTATATATGTTATTCGTATCATACATAGAAGCTATTATGTTAATTTCCTTTTTAATACACTTAGGTAAGTTCATTATATATATATTTTTTTTAATCATACCTGCAATCTACCGCAGAAATGTTTTCACCATTGTCTAATTATCTAGTCGCAGGCAAATTGTAGGATTCATCATATTGAACTGGGTGAAATAGGTTAGGTTAGGTTAGAACAGTGACCAACCGCGCGTGAGCCGAGCGAGCGAAGCGAGCGGTGCCGCGGCAGCGGCCGGCGAACGCTACTTCCAAGTAGCTCGCAGATTTTTTTCACCATTTTCTAATTATCCGGGAATTATACTACTGGGGATTATACATGGGAAAGGATGCAACATGCAAGCAGGCATGCAGCGTGCAAGCAGGCATGCAGCATACAAGCAAGCAAGCATGCAGCATGCAAGCAGGCAAACAAGCATGCAACATGCAAGCAGGCATGCAACATGCAGCAAGCATTGTTCCTGTCAAGGCTCCGGTGCTGCGGGGTTTAGGCGGCCCCACGCGAGCTTATCGTCGCAGATGGTTTTAACGCTCACCACCGCAGCTTCGGCTTGCTGGCCGGCTACGCCGGCCAGCCTCAGCCGTGGCGGCGGGCCTTCAAACCACCTGCTCCTCAGCTCGCGGACCGCCTTACCCCTCCGCGCCTACGCGGGTTTAAATTACACTCTAGAGGTTGGGCAGACAAGACTGCGTGAAGTCGGTTTTGCAGCGTTTCGTTTTTGTCACTAAATTTTGTAGCATAACATATTGATTTTGAACTTTAGGATAGGGATCTTCGGGATTTTAAGCTTCGGGATATGGATCTTCGGGATTTTAAGCTTCGGGATATGGATCTTCGGGATTTTAAGCTTTCGGGCAAACGAACTTTCGGTATTTCAAACTTTCGACCAAACAATCATTCGGCGTTTAATTTTTCGGGATTTCGTCCATAGGTATTTTAAAATAGGTATTTTGAATTTCGGTATTGTAATACGTACCCATATATATACTATATATTTGCAAAATAAAATTCTATTCTATTCGATACATGTTTAATTCACTACATGTTTTTGAAGTAATTCTTCTATAAGACTTTTTGAAAACAAGTATCCCGACTAGTTAAAATGGTTTAAACGCGGGATTAAAGCCCACAAAAGGAATTCCATAAAATAATTACTGTCAATAGACAAAGAACTCGTTTTCCCACCCCTATTCCCTTCACTATTTACGTTAGCCGTCAACACAAAGGTTTAACAATAATCTAAGTGGCTAGTGGCTATCCGGGCTGAATTAAAGCGCTTTTAAAAGGCACAGCACTGAATGAAACCAGTAAAGCGTGGATTTACTTAGGGGTTTCCGTGACGTTTGCAGGATATTTTCAGTTGACTGCAAGAATGCGAGATGGACGTAGTGAAAATTAGACGGTAAGTCAACTCCGCAAACCTTTTTCAACAAAAAAAGGTGTAATTAGTATACAAAGTCCGTATTTATTTAAATTATAACCAAGATTTTATTACTTTACTGAAGAAGATAGATAATTTCAGCCCGAAAACTCACTGCAAGCAATAAGTAAGTATTATTTGCCAGGAACAGAGTCACAAATGATGAACAGTAAGAAGACCACACACGGGACCATGAACGTGGCAGTCTAGAATGACAAGCTTATAAAATAATTCTGGAACAACTTACTCAACTAGGGGATGGCCCAGCTATAATAGTTGTATCACCAGCTTTGGATTATAATGTTGAATGTTTTCATGATCATCATCATTCTATATTTATTATACATCATCCCAATTTATTTGTGGTCGGCGCAACATGTCTTCTTCACACCCACACACACACACCCACACCCCCCCACCACACACACACTATTGCTGTGAAACATTATTTTCATTTTTTATTTTGTGTTTCACTAACTGTGTCCAAATAAACGCTATTCTTTCTTTCTTTCTACCATACTTCTCTAGTTGTCGTCATCTCGATAGTCTGCCCCTTTTCTAGCCATATTATGTTTCACACAGTGCATCCATTGTTTCTTTATTCTTTGTTCTATTTATATAGGTATGTGTGTACATAAATGGTTAAATAAATATATAAATGATTCTACGATGATAATAGTAGATTGTTGCATCGAGCGCAAAGTGAGTTAATAATCCACGAGTGTTTCGAGAGCATGCGAGTACACTAAATTAACACGAGTGCATTAATTACTTAGTTTAGCAAGGTGCGTAAGCTACTTTTCTTTCAACTACCAATCTACATACCGTGATAAAATATACCTACTTAAAATAAAAACTCAAAATAATAAAAACAAAGTTTAATTCATCACCTCCTCACAACATTTCCATCCAAACATTTAAAACTTACAACTATTGAAATGTGCAGCTATTAAAAGTGAAATTTGCACTTATACTTGGAACATTTATTCTAGTATTTATTTGGTTTGTTTGTGAATAATAATTATTCCGGAGTTGAATTCATATCGCTATCGCTGTCTATTTCCATTTTTGTAAACTTTTCTTGCTATACATAAATGAAGTATCAAAGTTTTACAATGGTACAAAATGCGCGTCATTTGTTTTTTTTTACCAAGTCGGTTTTATTCAGCCGATTTTTATTTTCAGCCAGTATTTTTATTTTTTGATCTAAAGCATACATTTTATATTAAACTTAATGGGAGACATTAAACCTCTGTGGTAAATTTATATCTAAATAAAAAATAAAAAACAGCAGCGCTCATGAAAAACTGTGCAACCATAAGATTTCATATAACATTTCTGCACGGTTTTGGTTCTAAGCAAAATACGTCCTTTGTGATCGGTTTTGTAGTGATTAATGATAACATTACTACGTAGTTGAAAGAAAAAACTATTCATTAATGTTTTTATGACATAATTTGCAAAGAAAAGGAACAAGTCTGATAAAATAAAGAGTCAAGTTTGAATTTCTATACTTTTTTTTTTAAACGTTTCTTACGTAACGTATACGTAACTTCATAGTTGACTTTACCTTTTTTTCTTTTATCGGTGTACACCTAGGTACCTAGGTACACTTTTGCCTAAACTGCGGGGTTTACAGGCGTGGTGTTATATTATGTGTTAGAGTTGACTTTCTTTATAATTTTGTACTACGTTAATCGCCGAAGTTATAAAAGTTGGCGAGCGATGCAAAGTGGAGTATTCGCGCATGGCTGGCCTCTTGAAATGGCTTAACTTAATGCCAGCGCTAAGAACTACTTCGGAGTAACTTAGAAAATATAGTAACTTAATCTTTGATACAGGGCTTGAAGAAAAACACTCTATTTTACGTGGAAAATTTACACTTTGTGGTTTAGAAAGGTACTTAATACAGCAAGAATTTATATAAAAGTAAAGATACCAGAGTTTGCAGGAAAATTGAGCTTACAGCAAGTCTAACTTACAGCCTTTTAAATGCAGTGGTTGATGCTTTATAAGTAATCTTAAGTGCTCAAACATACTTGTCCACAAGTTTTGCATTTAGCTAGGTTCCAATGAACACAGCTGGAGCCATCTAGTTTTAAAATATTGACCGAAAAATTGTATTGTAAAAGGGTCGTAGAGATCTACTTACAGAAATAAACATTATTTCGACACATTGTCATAACAAAACCTTTTTTAACGGGCCTCGTCGTAATTCCTCATTTAGAGAAGACAGAGAGATCTATGAATCCAACTAATAAAATCCAGTGGTGCTAGTATCGTTAAGGACTAGGAGGGAGGCTCCAGATCCTTAGAAGCCACCAGCCTATAACTGTCCCCTGTTACATCGGCCTCTCCAATTGCACGTCATTTAACTCTATCCTCGGTTACATTAACCGGTTATTAAACAGTAACATTTATGTTTGCAGAACTCGTCAAATTTGACGAGTTCTGCAAACATAAATGTTACAGGGAACAGTTGATTTTTTTTTCGCGATTTCATATTTGGTCCCATAGTAAAAGTTGTTCATAATGATGAGTACAATGACCCCTTAAGAGGTTGATGGTGTTTTACCAATAACCCTGCATAATTAACACTTATTATTTTAAAGTAGTTACGACAAAAGAAATAGAAAATCAGTGGAAAAATGGAGAAGTTACAAGCTTCGAAGTTACTGTTTTATCCGGTCACGCAAAATATTTTTTGTACTGAATGTCGATAAGTTACCATAGCGTTTTTGTCTTGTGATATCAAATGGAGTGCTGTCTCTGTCTAGCTTAAAGTGTATGTGCCACCTAAAACCACCTAAAACTTCACTATTTTTTAGATATTTAATTTAAAAAAAATACTGTGGCTTACCTCTTTCTTGGTTTCGAGCAAGCTATTAAAAAACCAGTCAAATACCCTATTTCGCAACAACGTGGCCATCATCATAATTATGATATCGCTTTTGTTACCATGAATACGGAACATTAGCATGTTGCCAGGAAAACTGCAACGTGCCATGTTGCTAGCAATAAATTTTCCCGCGACACAAAAACAGTAATGTTGCGCATCTTTGTTACGCATGTATCTTAAACTAACTTTTGCCCGCGGTTTTGCTCGCGTGCATGCCCACGGGAACGTACAACCGGGATTAAAAGTACCCTAAGTGTCACAACTGTCCAATTATTTCATTCGATTTTGAACTTAGCCCTCAACATTTTAAGGTTTAAAATCACTTGGAGAAATTTGACAGTTTCGTATAACCTGATGTGCTGGCGACTTTTTTTTTTTTTGAGGATGGGAAAATCATCAAATGACCCCTCCCGCTCTGGGTGGAGCGGAAGGGAGTGTCAGACTCTTACTGACTAAAACCCACCCGTGTTCCTTCCTTGGCCCTTTATGTTCCGGGTCAGCGGTACCCCTTTTGGATGATCCCGCTTTCCCGGCAGGCTTGGGCCCTAGTGGTCCCCCTCTTCGATGCTGACATCTCTTTGGAACACGTACGCGCCGTCCAGCACGGGCCTGGTCCTGATCGGACGGTGAGCTACCCATTACTCACCGCCCGCAGGCCCGCGCCTACGGTGGCCGGGAGTCGTCGCGTGGCTCCCGACGCCCGGAGCGTCCACCGCGGCGGCTTGGACGGGAGACTCTCTCCCTCTCCCGTCCCGCCACCTCCTTCGCTAGCATGACTGCTTCGCAGAAGGAGGCGACTGCCTCCCACTCCCCCTCGCCCCGGACCATGGCTTGAACCAGGGCCGGGCGTGAGAGGTCGCCACCGCTGCCGATCGCCTCTACGAGGACACGGCGGTGCTCCGCCCATGCAGGGCAGGCCCCCACCGTATGCTCCACCGTGTCCTCGGGGCGATCATCGCAGTGGTGACACCCGGGCGTTTCCTCCCGCCTGATGATGTGCAGGAACCTCCCGAAACATCCGTGTCCGGTGAGGACCTGCGTCAGGCGGTAGGTGAGGACGCCGTGACGCCTCTCTAGCCACTCCTCAATGAGGGGTCTTACCACCGCTATCGTGGCGTGCCCTGCGCTGGGTTGCGACAGTCGCTCTTTCCATGCCGCCATGAGAACGCGCCGGAGGTCCGTCCGCTCCGCCGTGATTTGCCGCGGAAGCGGGGTTTCCCCCAGGCGTAGTGCCTCCGCGCGCCACTCATACAGGCGCGCGAGGACTATCGCCTCCAGATGTGCTGGCGACTGTACTTACATAAATAATAACTTGCCGAATTAATTAATAAAAATAACAAGATAATATCCAATCTTAAAACTAAAATATGTCTTACACCTAACTAAATAACATAGGTTTATGATATACCTACCAATTAACTTATCGATAAATCTATACTTTACTCTTTCTGCGTCAAAGTTTTTATTTATTTCCTTTGGAAGACTTACAGCTAAAAAAACCAGACTAAGAAATTGAATATGTGAAAAACAGTCAATTACAAGTCTTCACATACAATTTTATTATAATAATAATAGAAGTAATCTGTGAACAACACAGTACTACCAACAAGAACAATAAACCGCCAAAGCCAAAACTATACAATATAAGAATACTATACGATACGACACGGTTGGCGCAGTGGTTATGCGATTGACTGCTGCGCTGCGTGTTGCGGATTCGATTCCCGCACGGAACAAATATTTGTATGACCTACAAGTAGTTGTTCCAGGTCTGGCTGTTTGTGTATGTAAGTTTAAATGTTTGTAAACACACCCACAATACAGGTGAAATTCATAGTGTGGGGCAACGTATATAAAAAAAACAATATAGGTGGTAAAACTAGGCTACTCAGGCTAACATAATCTGAGCAATATCAAGCATCAGGTGAAAAAGTTAAGGCTCAAGCACTTTCTGGCCACGGACACACCGGTTGTTAAAGGATCAGTCATGCTGACCACCCTATTAAAGTTTTTGTTTTCACGCACAAGGAATGAGTTCTGCCTGTATTTATTCGGAGCAAATGGCACACGAACCGGGGGATTGGACCGTTTCGACCTTCCGTAAGCATACGTACTTTATAAATCTCTTTTGGATGTTCCGCCAGTATCCACGTAGTATTTATATATATGTACTATGTATATGGTATGTAGTACTTTTACATTTTCTCATAACAAGAACAAGTCCCGGGCACGAAGCGACACGTTCGAAACGGTGACACGATTCGTTCAGAATGGTTGACGTTAATAGCCGTTGTAAATTCATCGCCATATGCGAACTGCGCGTTATACTGACGTCACGCAAATCCTGTATCGCGCAAACAGAGTTTACCGCGCGACTAGCATAATATATACAACTTCCCGACATCAATCATTGGGCAGTTGCCCTACAGATACGACACGGTCGGAGGATCCTCCCTTTTCTATGGAGGTATGAGTGAACTTTATTCCCTGTTCCTCGTACCTCTATAACATCTTCATGTTTCATCTTTATGATTATTATCTATATCAAACAATATTAATCAAAATCGCAGTAGACCGGGAACAGTGCAAAGGGGGAAGAAGGCTTTTGCCCTATAGTACACAGGCTTATAATAAATATATATATTATAAATTAAAGTCGCTTTTCGTGTCTGTCTGTGTGACCGTGTTGTTTTTCTAAGCATCGCAATGGATTGGAATATGGCTCTCACCATCATTTAGAGAATTCTCCGGAAGGTTTGTAGCGCTATCTACATCGCCACATGTGAACTACGCATCACACTGACGTCACGCAAAATCTTACATCGCGCAAACAGACTTTACCGCGCAACTAGCGTAATATATACAACTTCCCGACATCAATCGTCGGGCAGTTGCCCACCAGACACGACACCCGTCTTTTCGAAAGATCCTCCCTTTACTATGGGTATGAGTGAAATTTACACACTGTTCCTCATACCTTATTAGTTTATGCGAGAAATCTCGTTTTGTCAAGTCGTTAAAAACGAGCGAAGTAGGGGCGGGCCGCTAGTTTTAAATAAACTAGCTTCGGTTTTCCACCAACCTGGGTCGACTGTACATAGTCCCTTTGACATTTCAGTATTAACTGAACTATCAATAATTCGACCAAATATTTTGTCCTACGTGTCCTCATTATAGCAGTTTCGTCGATAATAATTGTTTGCGTAAGCTATTCAGTTTTCAGCGAGTTCAGTGAATAGCCATTGTTATAAGCTTTGACAAAAACACTCACCAGCGAATACAATATTATCTCTACGTGGTTCGCGGTCCGAATAAAGGTATACAGCATGCATCAGAAAGCTGTGAAAAAAATACTGTCGCATACAATACTTCAATTCCTACTCGACCCAAAATGTATGGAGGGCTGATAATTTTTTTCGCGACCACAACTTTGACCATTGAGATAGGTAGTTGGTCAGTTTATGGTCTGAACCTTAAATTTATGACTACACCTTTGCTATGCTGTATATTAGTTGGATTTAAAAGGCTTTCCCTTTAAATATGTGTATGTGTTATATAAACCATCAATAAATAGATAACACAAAAAGTTTATTGAAATTTACCTTATCCTAAAACGTGGCGTAAAGAATGCCATTTGCAATGTAGCAAAGTGCGAGCTACGCCGTAGCCGCCGTAGCAAAGTACTAGCTACGGCGTACCCGCTGTAGCAAATTGCGAGCTACGCCGTAGCCGCCGTAGCAAAGTGTTAGCTACGCCCTACCACAAATAAACTTCTCGGATCCACTCAGGTATTAGAAATATGAGGTAAAAGTACAACACCTTATTTAATTTAAGATGGAGGCATGTTTTACGATGATTATTTATTCACTTTCAGCCTCTTCAGCTTTCTCTCAGCTTTCCATATGTGCGAGGATAAACGCGCAAAACCTTTATTTTTTATTTATATTTAAATGAAATGGTTGGGGAAAGTAACAATGTTTTTTAGATGACTCTTACTTATTTGCTGCATATATTATGCGTCATTGACTTCGTGCTCGGACGTGTAGGTACGTGCGGTTCCCGAAAAGCAGTCGAACCGCTTTTAATAAAGTTTTTCTTTATTTTGAGACGTAAGAGGGCAAAAAGATCTATACTATTTCCTTAAACCGGTACTTCTCAGCCCCAGGTGCTAATATCAAAGTGAAGGTCTGCCCGGCTTGGGCGGAGCACCACCGTGACCTCGTGCAGGCGGTTAGCGGTGGCGATCTCTCGCGTCCGGCCCTGGTCCAAGCCTTGGGCCAGAGGGCATGGGAAGCCAACACCTCCTTTTGCGAAGCAGTAATTCTCGCAAAGGAGGAGGCGGAACGCGTGAGGGAGAGGCAAAATGCGCGCCCTCACGCCCCCAGCCGCCGCAGGAGACGCCCTGGGCGTCGGGAATCCCAAGCCGATTCCCGGCCACCGTAGGCGCGGGCTTGCGGAAGGCGAGCAATGGGTAGCTCGCCGTCTGATAAGGGCCAGGCCCGGGTCGACGGCGCGTTGTGTTCCACGCGCGCCTTAAAGAGATGTCTGCTAGGGCCGATGCCTGCCAGGGTTGCGGGAAAGTCCAAAAGAGTTACCGTGGCCCCTGGCACAGGCAACTGAAGGAACACGGGTGGTTTTTAGTCAGTAAGAGTCCCGCTCCGCCCAGAGCGAGAGAAGTTATTTGACGACTTCTCACAACCTCAAAAAAAAAGGTGCTAAAATCGAAAGACTTCAAGCCCTTCTTTTCTTCATGAGGATGAATAACGGACGCAAATTGATCACTTCGATCATCAATCCGTAAAAGCCTCATCTTGTACAAATGTAATTTAAAACTTGCCGCACGTAATTACGTTAGATTGAACATATCACGGGCGGAAAGTTCCAAATCTATTTAGAAGATCGTTTCCACACTATTCTCACGAAATGGAAGGAAACAGAAGGTTTGCTTTTGCCTGAAGATGTGGGGTGCACTGAAAGACCCTACACAGGTAATAATGCACCACCAGCAGCCTAATTGCGTAATACACTTACTATTAGCGTTATTCACGTTGTTTTTTTTTTAATTTTTCAAACATAATTATGAAGCAATGTATTAGGAATTTTCATTAAAACCCTCGGATTGTGATTGAAAGTGTGTTACCCAATTAGGGTACAGAGGACGGTTCGTATTTTATTATATTTATGTTTTTTTTTCAACTTTGTGGTGCGTTTATAAAAGTTTAAAATCACATATACAAATAGCCAGACCCGGAACAACTACTTGTAGGTCATACGAATTTTTGTTCCGTGCGGAAATCGAACCCGCGACACGCAGCGCAGCAGTCAATAACTTAACCACGGCGCCAACCGCGCCGTCTTTCTACAACGACTTTCAACAGGATTCAAATATAGCCTTAATAAAAGAAATTGAATTCCTTTCAGTAGCTTTCGGTTCCTTTTCCACCATCGTTATCATTGATAGAATATCAGTCTGCCAGTTGCCTACATTTACGTATGGAGGCTATTTTAATGCTACGCGCTGTTAGGTTACATCCTGAGTGGACCTTCTATATATTTTTATTATATGTATCTAACGTATTAACGTATATGTGTCTACGTTGTTCGAGTCCCCTCGGGATCGTACGGTACAAGGAGAGGCGCGTATCCGAACAGAAGTACAGAACTTCTTGTAACTCCACAACTTTCTTGAATGAACACCCATTAATAGTTTTGTCCTGCTGGGTCTGTAGTTATTTTGAATGCCTCGGAGGTGTTCAGTTCTATTTTGTATGGACAAAAGAGTACACTTACGCAACATTCAAAATATTTTCTCGTAAAATAACTATTGCAACTATGAGAAAATACCTATTTCATAATAGTGTAGCGCTTAGGTGGTGTAGGCAAAATAAACTCCAGATGTAGTAAAGCAGATGATGTATATTGACAAAAATTCATTTTTTTTTTGGGTTTGGCATCTCGCAGTTGGCCTTGAGAGGCCGTGACTGCTTAACCGGTCTTTCCTGTGGTGCCTTAGAGCGAACTCAAAGCCTCCAGCCAGGGGCTTACTATTAATTACAAGCTAAGGGCACCCCCTGTGGGGTACGAACCTCGGCTTAGGGCGTCGCTGGGGGAGGACAGCAAGTTGGGGACAGGCTGGATCAAGTTGGATTCATTAATATTAATAGGGGAGTTTAAAACTACTGGCTCAGCTACGCCACCAGCTGGCTCGGGTCCGATCAAAGGACAGTGAGGGCAATTAATCGGGGAGAAACGCGGACGTGGAGGACCTCGGCGGCGAGGTCGGAATTTCGATTTGTGTCTGTGTCTGCTGTATAATGTACTGGTGGTGTAGACGAAGCCCATATGACGTTGGTTCAATAAAAACCAATTTGTAAATAATCATCCAAATAGTTCAAGTAAAAGCATAACCCTTCTGGCGCAGTCGGGTAATAATCCAAAACCCTTTTTATAGTCGTACCAAACTCGCTTATACTCATCCATGCGTCACATGAAAATAAACCGATGCGATGGCGCGGTGGCAGGTCGCAACCTGTCGGGGAGCAAGCTCGTGCCCGACCAACTATTCCGCGCGTCCCGTGGAAAGAAACCTATGCGATGGCGCGGTAGCAGGTTGCAACCTGTCGGGAATATTTCCCTATATAAGCCGTGCCATAATGTGGAACGTTCAGTTAGCTGTGATCATCACTCTAGTAAGCAACAAAGTTAGTTGCGATCATCACTCCAGTAAGCTACAACCAGCAGTACAGTCATAAGTAAATATATAAGTGTCTGTCTAATTCTATGCTATTTTATTGTGTGTATTTTGTGTGCTCGTACTTTTGTGCTCTTCTGTTGTTTGTCTCTAAATTATATTATTCCTCGATGTGCATGTGTTCTTGATTACCTTTATATACCTGTGTGATACTTCTTGTGTATAACTGTGTGTATTTCCATGTACTATCGTGTGTGTAAGAGATTACAAGTGTTTTACCTGATTACCTTGAGTTTAATTCACTCACTCGTCAAGGGAACACCATCACCCCCGCCTACATCACCTGACTCCCGTTTATCCTTAACAGGTGGCCCTACTGCTTTCCTGGAGGAGAGTAATGGGGTCGTCAGGGTCGGTTAGTGCATGCCTTGGACGGCGGATTCTACTGATTCTAGAGGGAACATAACTGGCGGCCTTCACAACCAGAAGGTTGCGATGGCTGCCAGCGGTATCAATGAAACGCTCGCAAGCGCGTTTGATGAATTGCTGAATGGTGGGGATCTTAAAATCTAAGTGTAAGTTATTATTACGAACGAACCAGAGGGAACCCGTTGCTTTACGTAGAAAACGGTTCTGTAGGGTCTGCATCCTATGGACGTGTCTGGGGTGTGCCTGTGCGAAAACAGCACAGGCAAATGTCATGATGGGACGGATGCATGCCGTATAAATGCGCAGTTTGCACCTGAGTGACAATTTACTACGTGCATTTAGAACGGAATGTAGTCTACCTAGAGCAAAGGCGGCTCGTGAACGAACTACGTTTAAGTGCTCCGAGAAGGAGAGCTGTCTGTCCAAAGTCACCCCCAGATATTTGGCTTGCTTCTCCCAAGGGATCGGCTTGCCAAACATCTTGATCGTACGGGGGTCGTCAAGTCTGTGTTTGAGTCGCGGTGTCCAGAAGAGAACCGCTTGACTCTTGTCGGGGTTGACTTCGATTTTCCACTTTCTAAACCATGCGCCGAGTGTCGACTGCGGTTTGGAGTGCAGTTTGGGAGGAGCCCAGTGTAATAAATGGCTGTATCGTCTGCGAACAGAGCCAACTGCGCATTTATCACTAGTGAATATGACGGGAGCTAGCACAGAGCCCTGAGGGACACCTGCGCGTATAGGGTGAGGGGAGAACAGCGTCCCTTCGACGCGATAGCGAAAGGTGCGGTTAGCCAAAAAGTCTCGTAGGATGAGTACGAGACGGTCTGGCACACCGAGTTGATAAAGCTTATATAATAAGCCATTATGCCAGACTTTGTCGAACGCTTTCGCTATGTCGAAGAACACAGCACCCGTCATCAAACCACGTTGGAAACCAACGTTTACGTGTTTAATGATACTGTGAACCTGTTGGATGCTCGAATGTTGGGTTCTAAAACCGAACTGTTCGTCACGGCAGGCACTTGAGGCACATGCACATGCACATGAGGCACTTGGTCACGGCATAATCTCTGAGTCGCTTGTATATAAGCCTCTCATAGATTTTGCCCAGAATATTGAGCGGACTGATGGGCGGTAGCTAGAGGGCTTGGTTTTGGCATGCCGATGACAGTGGCCCTTTTCCAAGCTTGGGGAAAGATGTTATTGCTCAGAGTACCATTGAAGATGATGCTCATGAGCATTATGAGGTTAACGGGAAACAATTGGATCACCCTATTCGTGATTCCGTCTGGGCCGGTTCAACGAGAGGGAGGGGGGGGGGGGGGGGCTCTACGTTCGACTACCGCGTCGACCTCAGAGAGGTAAGCTTGGTCTACTGGTTGAGAACTAGGTGAGCATTGGGCCTCAAGACTGTCGGCAAGGCATTCGGCCTTCGATATCGTCGAAGGCGATGGTCTTGTCGGGGCGCACCAAATGGGGCATGGAGGCAACTTGTTGGGACTGGAGTTTCCTCTGCAGTTCCCATAGGGCCTGGTGGGTGGGCTCTAACTCACTCAACATCTTGTCTGTCCCAGCCAGCGTCACGTAGCTCCACTATGCGTTTCTTTACAGATCTCTGTAAATAGCGCATATGGGCCTTGTTAGCTTGGCAAGGAAAGTTGCTGTAGTCACACACAAAAATATGTACAGAACTTATATAGCTAAAGTTTATATTACATGTAGTGGTTTGACTCTAAGCATATCACAAAACTAATCGACCAATAGGAATCTTGTTAGGATTTGTATGCAAAAAGTAGTACATAAAGAGTCCGTGAGGTGGCTCGTCGATCGTCGTCGTCTACTCACTCGATGGGCTTGATATGAAATTGAGCGCACATAAATATTTGGTGTTGCCGCGCGGCACCTCAGTGCAACGGCTGCCACGACCAAACACTACTTTAGTATACTGGCAAGCCACGACAGCGTACGGATGTATTTTAATGTATTGCAGCTGCAATAGTATGGTTTCTACAATACTATGTTCGTAACACCATTAACTATCAATATCTGCTTTAGGAGAAAATCGCTATTGAATTTGCGTAAAAGTAAGTACTGTACACTACTTGGTTTAAGTTTAGGGCAGTGAGTCAATACAGACAGACAAAAAATAAAAATAAAGCAATAGTAATATATCATAATTATATATTATGTTATGTACTTATATATATATATATAATATATACCTTGATCTCTTGATTGCAGAAAGCGATAAGGCCGCCCATTGTTTGATTTGTAGTGTTAAATGCATTTTTTTTTGTTATGTATTTTATGGTGTACAATAAAGTATATATAAATAAAATAAATAAATCTAACTTAAACACACGCACACTCTCTAATACTCACACTGCACGCGACACTTAATTTTGATTGATTTCGTGATAATTGATTACATTTTTCTTGATTTATGTTTTGTTTCGATCCTTATTATTTTGTTATTTAATTGATCTAATATTGGTGATTTAACTGATTTTATTTTGCTTTGTTTGATCTCACGCTGATGGCAATGTATATTTTAAGTGTTTTATTTTGGTTGACTTTGGTTTAATGTATCATTAGTTCATGCTAACCGGTTATGTAATAATCCCTTTGTACTATTGTTATCTTTGAAAATTCCGATTCCAAGATACAGGCAAATGCCTAGTTTGGGGTCACCTTCCAATTTGTTCTTGTACAATCTGATTTTAATAAATAAATTTGAAGTTTGAACGAATGTGTAAAGGTACGAAGGTACGAGGTTAACGAAAGACACATGAAACTCACGTAAAATGCAGGGATTTTCTGTCAGTTAACGTTTTTCAAAGCCACTTTAGCAAATTAAATAAGGGTTTGAATATCATAGCAACACCAATCAGCCTTCAGGCTACGTCATGCAAACTCATATATTTCACAAAAAATAAAAACAAAATTCGTGCAAACGGACCTAGAGCCTAAAGCCATTTACATACAAAGTAAGGGTTTGCTAAATTACTGCGGCTTTACTTATTAGCTTTTTTATTTTTTTGTTATCTTCACGGTGTGGTATTTATAGGACAAGTTAATTCTATTGATAAAAAAAAAACGAAGGTCTTTTTCAAACTAAAGTCCCCGTCACGAGAAGCTATACATTTTGTAAATAAAGAACTTCTACAAGTTACGTAGCGACAGTTCAATCAACAAAAAATAATCTCAAATTCAATCAACTCAAAGTAACATACGTTTAATACGAAACTAACGAGTAATTTCACTTGGTTGGGTTATATTTTAGCGATATAAAGCGCTGTCGTGTAATGTTTTCTAGTACTGGAACGCGTCTGACTCATGGAACGTAAACATTTGGGCCGCCATTTTGGAGTAAGTTCACGCAGACGTGACGCTGTCATCAATTTCGACCTCGTCTCAGTTTATTTGTGTTGTTTTCGCGGATTCGGTTATATTGTTTGTTATTGTTGATTTTTTTTAACTGTTTTTTTATTATTTAATACAAAGGTTGCGAACCCCTGAATGTATATTTACAAAATTTATATCTTCTCGTGACGGGGACTTTAGGCTTAGAGGCAGCACTTTTTGAACGTCAAAATTACTTATGACAGTCCCGCAAAACGCGCAACCTTTACATCTTCCTAGTGCTTTAGCTGGGAAGAAGTGGCGCAACAAACAACTCCCCAGCAGCACAGCTGTCTGTTCAGTTAGAAGAACTGGATTGTATACAAAGCAATTAACATTACGAAACACAAAACATTAAATTAAATTATTTGACATTTCGCACCTTCATTTCGAAACGAAATTTTCACGAAATTGAAATAATATAGCCGCTATCTTACTTATATCGGCAAAATCTACAGAATGAATTTAACAGGTCACCTTAAAAACAAACCAATAATGACAGAAATATCTCATGTGTTCATTACTTTTTATTAAGAGGTAAATAAGCATGCAAAAATCGTAAATTAGCTCTCCTGTAAAGTTTAGTTTTTTTGTTTAGTAACGGTTTCGAAATGAAAGTGCGATTTGTCAGCTAGCATACGCCAATATACCAACAAAAACATTGAAAACTATACTCAAGCAGAAATAAAAACGTAAATAGAACTTAATACGTAACTAAAAACCTCCAGGCACAAGGGACGTGGGTACTAAATACCGTGTTTTGAACCATAGAATAATCAAGAATGTTTATGAAACTACAATATTATTTTTATCGGAACAAAACAAAGAATATTCGATTCGAATTTCGATCAAAATTCGTGGGCAGGAACTGATAGCAACTCATTTGTTTTATACGTACATTGATTGCATCACAGGTGCATCCAATTAATTGATTACTTATTTAATAACCTTTTAATGAATTACTCTGTATTTAACATCAACCCCAGTGCAGAAATTTTCAAAGTATTTTTAGACCACTAAAATGTTTATGGGTTTTGAGGGTCGGTTAGAGATAACGCTTGATAAATATGTTTAGAAGACAAGCTGCGCTAATCCCAAATAATTTGGGATTAGGGAAGGGAATAATGAACAAAATCAAAAAATATTACTTCTAATAATAATTTAGAAATAAAGGCTGAAAATAAGCCCGAAATATCTAGTTACCGTACAATTTCAAGGACCTCTCAACTATGGCTTCGGCACAAATTGACCGATATTTCGAATTAAGCAACATAGGCGGGTCAAGCCTTTGATAATTGACCGCTACCGACACATCTAGAGGTTTAGCTCCAGACCTCTCCATTGTACAAACAATGTACTATATAAAAAAAAGTATTTGGTAAATAGAGTACACAAAAAGGTTGTTACGAGATCCTTTATGTAATCTCTGTTATGAAAAGAATTGATCCATACCTAATCTTTAGATTTGTTACAGCTCTAAGCTTTAACTTTATTTGTGATGTTAATAATCTAAACTTACTAATATTACAAAGAAAATATTTGATTTTTTGTTTGTTACGCTTTTACGCTGAAACGGCTGAATGGATTTGGATGAAATTTGGCACATGCGTATGACCTGGAAAAGGACTTAGGCTAGTTATCATCTGGATCGCAAACGAAGTCGCGGGCTAGTGTTTTATACAGCATGTATCAGAAATGTGTGATAATATTTAAGGGCCACGCACTGACCATCAAACTGCACCACTTTCTCAAAGGGACCAACATCGTAATCGCGATCAAATACTCAGCTGTCCCATACAAAACTTCAATACCTACTCGACTCAAATGTATGGGACAACAGATTTTTTTCGCGATTAAGTTGTTAGCCCCATAGAGAAACTTGATCAGTTTGATGGTCTCTACCACACCCTTAAATATGGCAACACATTTCTGATAACCGCTGATAGGATTTTTCATCTGAGGATGCATATAAATGTTGATGGATGGAGAGGGAGAGGAAGGCCAAAGAAAAGATGGATTGATAATGTGAGGAATGATATGAAAGAAAAGGGAGTGAATGATAGCTTTACGGTTGACAGGGGAGAATGAAAGAAGAAAACGTGTTGCGCCGACCACAAGTGATATGGGATAATGGAAAGTAGATAATGATATGATTACGAAATACCAAACTAAGTACCTACTTACTTGTACCTAATTAAAATTAAATGTAAGAGGACATGAGTCATATCGTCCGGAGGACACGGTGGAGCATACGGTGGAGGTCTGCCCGGCTTGAGCGGAGGCGTGGAGGCGATTGGCGGTAGCGATCTCTCGCGTCCGGCCCTTTTTTTTTTTTTTTTTTTTTTTTTTTGTTTCCGGGGTGGAAAATCCTCATGGATGTCCGCCGCCCTGGGGCGGGCGACGGGGTCTGTCAGACTCTTACTGACTAAAAACCACCCCGGTGTTCCATCTCACACCTACGCCGGGGGTCGCGGGAACGTACGATCCTTCCGCAACCCCCGACTCGCGTCCGGCCCTGGTCCAGGCCATGGTACGGATTTCGGGCGACGCAGGTGCTCTCGGGGCATGGTTGCTTCGGGAAGCACCTGTGTCGCATTAAGAGGGAGCCGGACGTCCGGTGTCACCACTGCGTCGACTGCCGGGAGGACACGGCGCGGCATACGCTGGCAGAGTGTGCCGCTTGGGAGGAGCCGCGCCGTGCCTTCATCTCAGAAATAGGCAGTGACTTGTCGCTGCCGGCCGTAGTCGAGTCGATGGTCGGCAGCGGAGAGTCCTGGGACGCGGTGGTTTCCTTCTGCGAAACAATCGTCTCGCAGAAGGAGGCTGCGGAAAGGTGAGAGGGAGATCTCGTCCACTCACCCGACCCGCAGAAGGCGTACCGGGCGTCGGCGGAGGGCGGACAACGCCCTCTTCCAGCTCCCCTAAATAGGTCCAGGGGCGACGGACTCGGGGATGTCCGTCGCCCCCCATACATCAGACTCATCAGATCCCCCCAGACCTGAAGAGGCCTGCCGTGGCGGGCCGGCACCAGTCGGGGGTTGCGGAAGGGTCGTACCTTCCCGCAACCCCCAGCGTAGGTGTGAGATGGAACACCGGGGTGGTTTTTAGTCAGTAAGAGTCTGACATGAACAATGGGGAGCTCGTGCGGGAAAGTCCGAAAGGGTTATCGTGGACCCTGGCACAGGTAACTGAAGGAACACGGATGGGTATTAAGTAAGTAAGAGTCTGACACGCCCTCCCGCTTCGATTACCCACCCAAAAAAAAAGAATATGTGTCATAAATAATTCTCATTTTGATTCTTGAATAAGTCGCTAAGGGTTTTGGAATGTTCCTCATTTGAGTTGCAGCTGATGGTACTGTTGAAATATTACCCCACCAATAAATACTTAACAACTTTCATCCTAGGACCAGTGACACACCATTTTCTCAAACCTCTAAATCTAAATTGAAATGGCTAATCCAACGACAAAATAGCAAACAGAACATATATTTGGCTCAAAAACTGCAATATTATAGCAATGAGACTCATTAAGTGCGCCCGTTGGCAACCCTGTGCCGCCATGTTTGTGCCAAAGCCGTTTCCGTTCCAATTTTAAAAAGGTTCAGCATTTTTCCGAGTGTTTTAAATTGGAATGGCCAGTTGTGGCCGCTATGAGTATCTGACTTATTGATAATTCGTTGTCCTTCATCTTTCTGTGTCTTCACGAATTTGTATTTTTTTGGCGAACCAAGCGTGGCGCGTTAATTTAAATATTTCTGATTATGAGCCAATGGTAAGTCTCACTGGTGTGTCATACTGGAGGACACCAATTCACAGTTACTGTGTGGTTATCATCTACAAGGTGTAACAGAATAAACGCAAGTCCTGAAAGTAGTTTGCTACCATTTGACTACTGAATCGATTTCAGTAACTAATATAGGTATTTTTTTCAAATTTTATGTATTTTGCAATACTGACCGCCGATTAAGCCAAAGAAAAACAAATCTTACTTCAAGGCAATAAGACTCAATTTTAAATGCATAAAGTAATGTTAGGGTCAACACAATTTTCTTAATAATAATAGGTAAGCTAAAAAAAAATGTTTTGGTCATTGTATTATGCTTTTAACTCAATACTCTAATTGGGGTGTATGAGGTCTTGCGTTAATTATTATGTTACACGTTGTATGAGTAAGTACCTACATATTATTATGCAACCAGAAGGTGGGTGCCTGCCTATGCATTATTAATAGTGCAAAAATTGTTTCTCTGTGGTAATTCTTTCGAACTGAGTTAGAAAAATAAAGTTTGATAAAATTGAATAATTTGACACATAATCATATTTCAGGGCTTTTTAAGATACATTTCAATGTCTTATATTGAGGTACACCATTTCCATGATCAGAAGGTGGTTCAATTTCAATATGGGTACCATTTACCTACCATGGAAAAAATGAAAAAACAAGCGTTACAAACGGAAAAACTTTATCCAGTAAAGGATAAACATATATGCGACATACAATAAGAAAGTCCGATTAGTGTGAAAGAGACAACATTAATTCTCCATTTTCCACATTATTGTTAAGGGTTTTGTACTCGTACCAACAAACGCTACAGCCCTTGACCGAAGCACTCTTCCGTATAAACCCTACCAATCAAAACTGATCCCTGACATATATTACGAAGCTTCAAATTCCTTTGGCAATATCTGGTCTGAATTTCATAGGTGGCTCCGAAATATTGCTCAATCGAAAAGTAACTTTAACAGTTAGAAATAGAGTTGTTATTCAAATGGTGTGTGTTTGCTTGGACAATGTTTAATGAAGTGTGGAGAGCAAAGTCTGCTTGCAAATTTGGCGATGAGTGAACCAAGATAATTATATGGTATTTGGGGATGGTTAAATATTATAGTTATTAATAGTTTGTTGCTAAATAGTAAATGTTTCACTGAGAAGCAAAAGCTATATCTCAATTTCTTACACAGGCAATGATCAAAGTGCTTACACGACGTTAGCACACTGTGTGTTGATGTCCTTTCAATTTGATACTAATACGGCTATGTGGATCTTAACCACGAGTGGCAGTCGTTCAGTGCTAAGACCCAAGTTCGGTGTCTAGGGCTGAGATCTATGTATAAACGTTACCAATTTAGCTCGTGCTTGTATATTTGACTAATCATATTCCCGCTTTACACTTGACTTGTTTGACAGCTGTGCGACAGTGTAAGAACTAAACGTTTATAGATCTCGGCCTAAGGGGACCTCAGCGTACCGTTTTGGTTTTAAGTTTCGACTTAAAAAAATATAAGTAGGCGGTACCGTTGTTACGTTGGTTTAACCGATTCAATATTTTTGTCATCTTGAACGTAAGTACATTGATTTAGTAATTTCTGACAAGTGAGCAAACCATTGCTTCAATAGAAGAACAATAAAATGACTATGGTTGTTCAGTCGACCTCGTAATTGCTGTATCACTTTTGACAATAATTCCCAGTGAATTGAACTCACTCACTCTCACTGGGGACTCTTTATAACCGCACCGTTCCAACGCAGTAAAGGCCCGGTAAGGCCTCTGTTAATATTTTTATCACGCTAGTAATAAAATAACTTTTTCGTACCACTTGCTCAAAAAAGTGACATTCTATGCCACAAAAAGCGAACATAACAATAGTCATTTTTAATCTGTTAAAAACAGGGAAAGAAAATTGTACTGAATTTCATTCATCCTCTAGGGGGAGAATGTGATTTAAATTTGGAATACTTACCGAAATTTGTACTGAAGTACATCTGTGTTTACACCATTGAGTTTGTATATAAAGCATTATACATCTTTTTGAAAAAGGAATACGCATTTATTATGCAGTTATGGTTATTAAATAAACCGACGAGGCCGTATGAGCTTGATGCCTTTGCTTTTCCGACAAAAAAATATTAGTCTAGGAATTTGCCGCGTTTTTGTTTTCTTCAAATAAATAAACGTTAAGTTTATTTTAATTTATTTTTATAAATAAGTTAATGTTCTAAAAATACGTTTAATTGTCATTATTTTTAATAAATGCTTATCTCATATTATTATTGTGTTAATTTTTTTCGCAAATGGTACGATAAGTAGAGTATTTTCCTCGGTGATAAAGCTGTCTTAGTCTTGGGTGAACTTAAATCCCTCGCTACACTCAGGACTCGTCTTAAATCCCTCGCTTCGCTCGTGATTTAAGTTTTTAACACCCTCGCTACCATCGGGAGTAAACATCGAGTCCTTCATTACGCTCGCGATTTAAATCGTCACCCGCGACAGAAGACACTGCTTTATCCCCTTGGTTAATAATCTACTATTTTACAAAAACTACAACCGACTTCAAAAACAAAACACTTCAAAGTGCAAAAGACCTTTTCGTACCACTTGCTCAAAAAAGTGACATTCTCTGCCACAAAAAGCGAACATAACAATAGTCATTTTTAATCTGTTAAAAACAGGGAAAGAAAATTGTACTGAATTTCATTCATCCTCTAGGGGGAGAATGTGATTTAAATTTGGAATACTTACCGAAATTTATACTGAACTACATCTGTGTTTACACCATTGAGTCTGTATATAAAGCATTATACATCTTTTTGAAAAAGGAATACGCATTTATTGTGCATTTAAGATTATTTAAATAAAATTACGAAAACCGACGAGGCCGTATGAGCTTGATGCCTTTGCTTTTCCGACAAAAAAATATTAGTCTAGGAATTTGCCGCGTTTTTGTTTTCTTCAAATACATAAACGTTAAGTTTATTTTAATTATTTTTTTATAAATAAGTTAATGTTCTAAAAATACGTTTAATTGTCATTATTTTTAATAATAATAATAATATCGTTTATTTCGGAAATCAGGTTCCATTTTGTTAGTATTACAGTCTTAAAAATAATGCTAGACTCGGAAGCCATAAGTACTTAAGTCCAATATTTTTGCATGCAAAAATTTTACAGGAGACGGTTTAAATTGATTGGTGTGAAAAAAATGTACTACGGTTAATGTTTTTATTATTTATTATTACACAATTATGAACTAGTTACAAATCAGAGTATGGCTATTTATGCTTTATTTATTATTTACTGAAATATCTGACTTAAGTTTCTTTGAACATCAAGAAATTGCGACTTAAGTGTTTAGTATCGTACTATAATTACTTGGCTTATTTATTTTATTTTATGATTTTAAAATAAAGTATGAAAAATTATGGTTATTAATTAAAATTTTATAATATAATGCGTGCAATAAAGTCAAAAACTAACAGTCACTCTCTTCTGAATCTCGTATACCAGTAGGCCAATTCTCGTAGGTACTTAAAAAAACGTTCAAATTCAAGTCGCAATCTCATCTCAGCGACAATCAATGTCAAAAACCTGTCAAAATGTATGTAAATTGATAGTAATTTTGACAGATTGAGACCGAGATTCGAATGCGAACGGTCTTAAAAATACGGGAATTGCCCCTCTGGATCAACATCCTTGGTATCGTCAGTAGTTACTAAATTCTGGTAAAAAGTATGGAAACATTCTGGTATTAAAGTTAAAAGTGATATTATATCACGTTTTTTTCGACACTTATTGGTACTGGCTTGTCAGTAATCTGCATCAAATTAAACTCCTTATCTCGTCGCGTGTTCCGTTTGAAATGAATAGTTTTGAATGATTCATCTCCAGAAAGAGATGTTTTGTACTTTATGACGCCGTACTCAGAGTCATAACTCAGCCACTTTACATCATGCCACTTGAAAATATTTCCGTCGTCGTCTTTCTTTCGGGCTACTAAAGGACCTTTCAATAAACTAGCGAAATCAAAGAAATCATTTTGTCGCATTTCTTTAACGGTAAATTTTTTGCTACTCGATCTTACTAACTGCATCCAATCGTGTGGGTGACAAATTTGTATTTCGGTTTTTTTCTTTTTTTTTTCAATAATTGCATGGTCTAAGTCAACCTCCATATGTGTATGACCAGGTATCATAAACTTGTGATGTATTAACTTCATTGAAGGTTTTACAGTCAACAAGTACGTGAACATTGCAGCCACGTGAGTGTTCTTGTTTTGTCCTCCACAAGTGTCAGAGTACAAAATCACTTCTGAGATTTCTTCCGGTTGTTCTCGTAAATATGCAAACAAACAAGAGGCTATTTGATTAGCACCGCGACCCGAAATACCCTCATGCCACATATGGTGCGTTGACATTCCAGTTGCGTTGTCATGTATTGTAAGGTTGAAGGTCCAAAGTTGTCTTTTGTAAAAGGCTACAGATGATTGTAAAGCTGTCGAATAGGATTGGCCTAAATTTCTTTTTATTTTGTTTTCTTTCTTCCTTCTTCTACAGGGCACAGTTTTGCTTTGTTGTTGTAATGACGTATCTTCAATATTTTCAGGTACTTCATTTTGTGGTGCTATCTGTACATCTACTGATGCATCATAAACAGTGGTGTCCATCTCATCTTCATGTTGTATAAGCAAACTAGGACTGTCTGGAAAGTAGGTAGGATCAGCAACAGAATCGTCACTAGAATAGTCAATAGCAGCTTCATCATGAGTAATTTGTTTTTGAGTTCCAGATGTACTTGGTTGCGGATTAGTGAATGGGTCTTCATCGCCTGTAAAAGAGGGAAATGTAAACTTTTTGTTGTTATGGGTTGTAATTGTGTCAACAAAAACTAGGTATACATTTATTTTGCATATTGCATAAAAATTAAAGGAAAATATTCAAAACTTACCTCTATTCTCATTATTTAAGGCGAGATTTACTAACTTTCTGGCTCTTGAATCCATTATAAATACAGTTAATGCACGTCACCACTACGACCGTCACACCAAAACACTAATGGAGGAATACGTATTTAATTTTACTTCACTCACAACGTTCGTCAACTTTTTATCAAGCACTTCAAAAAAGAGGGTAAAGTGAGGGTAGATACTTGAAAATATTATCGACACCAAAAACGGATCACTGTTACCAAGTTACTTAAGTCATTCGTTATAAGAGTTGTCATGCCGGGAAAAAAACTTAAGTCAACTTAAGTGGTTTTTGTCGCCGCTTGTTTTGTTGATACGACTTAAGTTTTATGGTACAGTCGACTATTGCGACTGAATGAATTGACGGTGACTTACGTGCTTATTCCAGTCAACGGATAATACAAAAACATGGGTGCTGTGACTTTTTACAATTTTGAGCTAAAATTGACTTAAGTGCTTTTGGCTGCCGGGTCTAGTGTTAGTACGTAAAATATTAAACTAATCGGGCATGAAAGGAGAACCACTCATCTCCTGTTGCAAAGAGAGTGAATAATGCTTATCTCATATTAATAATGTGTTCATTTTTTCGCAAATGGTACGAAAAGTAGAGTATTTTCCTCGGTGATAAAGCTGTCTTAGTCTTGGGTGAACTTAAATCCCTCGCTACACCCAGGACTCGTCTTAAATCCCTCGCTTCGCTCGTGATTGAAGTTTTTAACACCCTCGCTACGCTCGGGAGTAAACCTCGAGTCCTTCATTACGCTCGCGATTTAAATCGTCACCCGCGACAGAAGACACTGCTTTAATAATCTACTATTTACGTCTAAAATTTATTGTTGACACACATCAGAAAAAAAGACAAGTGAAAGTATAAAACAAGATAAACATATCAAAAAGGAATACAGTCAATATTAAAAGAAGAAATTATTAAAGAGGTAGAAAAACTAGAACATGAAACTCTTTTCTTCATAACAGCCTCGGAAAAAATCCACCTTCTTGTCGCCAACGCGCCGTCAGCAAGACGACGACCGCTCGCTGCTGGCATGCCACCGGTGAGGTGACAGTTTGTGGTTCACGCGCCGCTTACTAGTTGGTAGCTCACCGTCCATGCGCCGACGGCTAGTTTTGAGCTTACAGACCGGTTTGCGAATATTAAATGATAAATGATTTTATTTCTGTAGGTAGGTTTGTACAAACACTTTTACACGTCAATCATATTTTAAAAACTAGCTGTGGTTGGGTTTTCCTATCTGACTACTCTGAGAAGAAAGGCCGAAACAAACTTAGAGGTCACAGTCTCTTTTAAAGTCCAGACATAATCTTGGTCAGATCATGTGAAGACAATGTAGATTGGTGTCTGAAACGGTCTTTTGAGGAAAAACCGTACAGATTGAGCGGACCTGTCCAGTCAGTGCACGCATTTGTCAGTAATCGTGCAGCTCAACTCAGAACTTAAGAAGCACAACGATTCGACGAACAATACCAAAGAAAGGACATTTGGGTAGGCCGCATAAACTACTTAAACTGCCAGATCATGATTATAACTGTAACCCACATAGTCCTCACATTCACAATAATTATAATAATACTATTATACGTACTTCTCAAGCTAAGTATTCAAGTAAAGTATTAGTGAGTGAACTCGCTTGAGAAGCGCGCATTTCTACGTTGTCTCAGTTTACTTTACACGAACTCGAATCATAGCTATTGCACTCGTCGAAGAAGAGAAAAAGGAGATATTGGGTCAAAATTTGACGTGTAAAAGTGTTTGTTCAAACCTACTTACAGAAATAAAATCATTTATCGTTATCATTTAAAATCAAAAACCAAAAGTCATATATTCAAACTAGGCTGAGGTCAGCACTTTTTGAACGTCAAAATTACGTAAGACAGTGCATGGAGCATAACATGTTAGAAGGACAGCGCGAGGACATCGCGCAGGTGGCGTGGAGTGCCCGTGCTAGCAGGCGTTTCTTCGCCGGGCGCGGGGCGGGCTGCTCGTTTGAAATGCGCGGCCGGCCGGCGCGACGTGTGACGGCTCGCGGTGGCAGCAGGCTGCCCGCGAACTGTCCACTATTCTGTATTGTCACTGTAAAATTTACTTTAATGCATTTGATTTAATATCCTAACTGAATGACAAGTTATTTCGGTGCGGTGCTGTTATAATGAGTGATGACCTTTAGGTAGAAAATATCTAACTGCCTAATAGATCTTGACGTTTTGTGACGTGCAAGTGTCATTTAACCTTAGGGTGAGAAAGCAATATATGAAGCAGCAGTTCACTTAGGTGTATGTACCACTCATATCAGTTCATATAATGAACTCAAACATAAAGTTATATAATTATGCAAGTATATTCACTTAGCAAAACGCAGAGTACGATTAAACTAAAAGCTACCACAATCCCTATGTAGTTCAGTAGTACGTGAACAAGTACCTACTAAAGCAAATGTATGTAGCTGCAGAAACGAAGAGGAATGTTCATTTATATCTGTCGACAGAGTAATCTTAGTAGTAGTAGCTCTTTGTGAAGGAGCTCGTCTATAGAAGAACTAAGTACCACCATATTCTATTTATAACTGACTAGTTGCGCCCAGTGGTTTCACCCGCATAAGTCTTGATTCCATGGGGATATCCGGGATAAAAAGTATCGTATGACCTAATCCAGGTCATGGTCTACTCATGTCCCAAATTTCATCCAAATCCGTTCAGCTGTTTAGCGTGATATCGTAACAAACAAAATGCAAACATACAAAAAATAAAATCATTTCTCTTTATAATATTAGTTTCGAAGTTTAGATAATATTCATTAAGATAAGTTTCACTGTTTGTGTTTAGTGTACTTGACCAAACTTGTAGTCAAGCGTGAACTTTTTAAACAGTCTTTTGACAGGAGTGGAATGGGTGGTGAAGGCAACGTTTTTAAATAAAAAAAAGAAAAAGACAGTGCTTTATTCGGGTTATGATTCAGCACAGCTGGGCGGCAAAATCGAATATACATATGTAGATATATTTTCAGGAAAAAAATCGCTTGGCTAAGCTAGATTTGTGCCGAGCCGACCCAAACATAGTCAACCGAGATGCCAATCGGCAAGAGCCGAATTTAAGCCGATTATGTTATTGTTATTAGAAATTAATGTTTCTTTATTTTACTTCGAAGGTCCTAGTTTATCATTTGTGGCTACTAGTTACAGGTATATACCTACATATAAACATAATGCAGCATTGCATATGTAAGCGGGCACGCCCTTTATGCCAGGAGGCTTTTTATTATGTATTATGTTCTGTTTGCGTTTTTGTTTTATTATTTATTTCTGTTTGAGTATAGTTTTAAATATTGGCGTGTGCTAGCTGACATATGGCAAATAAATTTAATATTTTTGTGTTTCGTAATGTTAATTACTTATAACTATATGTATAGAATCCAGTTCTTCTAACTGAACAGACAGCACTGCTGCTGGGGAGTTTGTTCCGCCACTTCTTCTTCCCAGCTAAAGCACTAGGAAGTGGTGAAGGGTGGGCGTTTTGGGGGGACTGTCTTATATGATTTTGACGTTCAAAAAGTGCTGAATCTCAGCCTAATTTGAATAAATGACTTTTGATTTTGATTTTTGACTTTGATTATGTGTAGTAATTGCTTCGAGCCGCCTTTGTTGGTCAGCAAGTAGGTAGGTACTGACGAATTGAATGTGCCGACCCAAACATGACTATAGGATCCCTAACGGAATTCGACGTAGCGGTTATAATTCCATATTTCTGCCTCACGTCTGTGTTCCGGTTTTTAAACTGCCGGTTATAGCCTTAGTTTCTGGGATGGCAGCTTACACCTGCAATGCGTTTGGTACCTATAGCATATCTTATAGGTTTTGGCTGCCCTGTTGGTCTCGTGGTCGACAGCTCGACAGCTAAGCGTGAGGTCCTGGGTTCGATTCCCAGGTCGGGCAAAGTGTTAATGCGTTTTTCCATTAGGAATTTCTTAGTAACAGCCCGCAGTTTGTACGTTGGCGGTGTGATACCCCCGTGCCTCGGAAAGCATGTTAAGCCTTTGGTCCAGGGGCCGTACTATGACGTGTTAACACCATCGTGATTCCGTTGCGAAAAAGAGATAGTGCTATCGGTCATGTATAGCTCCGTCTCTCTTTCACGCTGGCACAATGATGGAATAAACACGTCATGGTACGACCCCTGCGCCTGATCTCTCTCCGCGAGTGTCGGATTGCCGTCCCATCGGAGTATAAAAGTGTCAGAAGAGAGAGAGTGCACCTGTGTCTCACCCACTTGTGCAGTATAATATCTCCCGCGCCGAAGTCTAGTCTCCGTTGAGACTGGCCACCATGGGCAAAATACGGTCTAGAGGACTATTATTATAACTTATAGGCTAGTACTTAGGAGTAAATACCATGGGAGCATCAGTACCCGAACTAGGAGTGGTCTTGGCGTACAGCACCAGCTGGCGGTGATTACTAACCATGGTAGACCGCCTGCTTGTACAACTCAATACAAAGTAACCGCACCAATAAACAAAGTGATCTTCTAATTATTTAGGTACACAATTTTCATCTTAACATCTTTATAATGGTAAGCCTAAAGGGAAGGCGAAATTACTTCACGCCTATATGGTGGTCCAACTGGCACAGACGAAAGTGGATTAAACATATAATGAGTTCTGAGCCATTTTATATGCAATAACATTGCAAGACTTATCAGAATCAGGTCAGGTTTTGTGTTTTTGACTACAGCTATCTGTAGTCCAGTACCACAGGCTTTATTTGTAACGTTATCATAACATCACACCTGTAATCCGCAACAGATTAGGCATAGGTGTACATATAGTTCAAGCATATTTCGCCAGTTATGTTAAAGTCCCATATAGTAGGGGGCGAGCTTATTGCCATCAACTGGGCATAAATCCAGACTCCGGCCTGGGAGTCTACTCTCTAAGCACGATTTCCGTAGTTTCGGCCGAAGTTACGACCGTTTCCTTCTCCGTATCACCAACACGATTTGACAGTTGTGCTTACTCCCGATGTGTTTTGCCCGTCCGATAAAGTTAATTAATCGGCAGTAGGGTTCATTCGGATGCATCGTTTTACTTTCGGAAGTGCCCGTATCTTGGTTAAACGGATTTAGAGAGTAGGCTGCTACTTAGAAATGTTTGATAAAAAATCCCAAATAACGTCAGGACCTCTTTTTTTTTTTTGAGGATGGGAAATCATCAAATGACTCCTCCCGCTCTGGGTGGAGCGGAAGGGAGTGTCAGACTCTTACTGACTAAAACCCACCCGTGTTCCTTCCTTGGCCCTTTATGTTCCGAGTCAGCGGTACCCCTTTCGGATGATCCCGCTTTCCCGGCAGGCTTGGGCCCTAGTGGGCCCCCTCTTCGATGCTGACATCTCTTTGAGGCGCGCGTGGAACACGTACGCGCCGTCCAGCATGGGCCTGGTCCTGATCGGACGGTGAGCTACCCATTACTCACCGCCCGCAGGCCCGCGCCTACCCAAATAACGTCGGGACCTCTGACCTAGGGAATCGCACCCAGGGCCTCGTGCATTTAAATGTTTTACTATCTTTCTATCTATCATACTCGGTATTAACGCTTGCGACCATTGGACCAACGAAGCTTTTGAAACTAGCTTAATAACTATGAAAATTGATTTAGCCTGCCATTTTTTCCCTGAGAGCACCGCGGTCACCGGGCCACATGAGGTTGTGGGACTGTACTGCACACAGAGCACGGGGAAGCCTCGACGGCCGCTGCTAGAGGACGCATTGTCAACACTTTTTGTCACTGTTCTCATACTCGCGCTACGACACAAATTACGTTTAGAAACAGACGGTTTTGAATGGCATTCTGTGACAGAAGTAAGCGCTCAACGCACTTTTGGTGACACGAAATTGATGAGTACCGTCACTAAACGCTGCCGGTGCGGCGGTTCCGTGCTCTGTGTTACTCCATAATCTCTATAAGAATTTGGAACACAATAAAGTTTTGGCTCGTTGAAAACAACGGAGCGCAAATAAGCTCGAAAATAAGCGCAGTCATTTGTTTCTTGGAAGCTGCGGTATACATTTATTTTACGTGCGTTAGGTATACTGGGGCACATTCATAGCTGTGGAAAAGTGGATGTAACCTCTGACTCGTTAGAGTGGGTTTTAAAGCAAAACAGAAATAAATCTGCATGTATCGTTTAGCTGGTACTATACACTATACACCTCTGACTAACTTTTCGGGGAGAATACTGGCTGTCGTGAACAACTCGTAACGTTGGCGAAGAAGAAAAATATTTTATAGAGGTATGAATGAGAAACAGGGTGTAAAGTTCACTCATCTCGTTACTCGCCGCTCGAAAGCTTGAGGAAGTGAAGATTACGTCACGCTGACGTAGATGCACGAAAGCTGCGCTGACGTTCACACTCGGGGTCACCAGTATAGAGGTATGAGGAACAGGGTGTGAAGTTCACTCATTCTCTATAGAAAAGGGAGGATCTTCTGACAAGATGGGCGTTGTGTCTAGTAGGCAACTACCGGTCAAATTGATGTTGGGCCGCTATATATATAAGCTAGTCGCGCGGTAAACTCTGCTTGCGCGATGCAGAATTTTGCGTGACGTCAGTGTGATGTGTAGTTCGCATTTGGCGATGTAGATGCCGCCACAAATTAATATCCTCTAATATCTTGTAGGCGGTAAAAGAAAGAAAAGAAAAGAAAAATAGATTTATTTGTCACAGAAACACGTGCATACAAAAAGATAATTAGCTCTAATATTAAGAAAAAAGTTAAAATAACAACAAAGAGATCTCTAATCACGAGCACAAAACAGAAATCGTCGACAGCTGCACGTCATGACTGTGACAAGAAGGCTTCCACTCAGCATGATGCTGTGCTATGGGGGACCCACAGCACAGCGCTGATTTTCAGTGGTTACCCGAAAAGGACGTACGGAAACCAAGTCAGGTTCAATGATTGGTACTACTTATAACGAAATAAAATAAAACAAACAGAACATTCTTAGAATATAAAGCAAGTACGAGTACATAAACAACCAATTATTTGAACAGATATTATTTGATAACATCCGAATGTAAGTACCTATTATTAATCCGCAGGTATTACCGTGCGCGCACAATTAAAGTACCCACCCAAAACAACAAGTTAAGTTAAGTTTGCAACAGTATGTAAAGTCAGAGACATCAATTGATAAGCAATTTGACTAGGTACCAACTTAAATTGTCTATATATTCAAGTCACAACTGTCGTTATTTGACAGTTGTATGCAATAGCGGTCACTTGACGTAAGGTGGCAATTTGCTTAACAATAAATTTTCCCGACTGTATTTATATTGTGGCAATGACCGAACCCACAAAAATCAATTATGTGTTCATTTATTTAGTACGGACACAGTGGAGACAAGATTGTGTTACTACAGTGATTAACTCTTTTCATATTACAGTGACCACAATTTAGTACGGACACAGTGGAGACAAGATTGTGTTACTACAGTGATTAACTCTTTTCATATTACAGTGACCACAATTTTTTTACAAGACGTAAAGCTACGGAAAGCGGTATAACGGGCGAAAAGAAGGCTGTCATGAAAATGGTGGCAGCGGGATTTGGCTTTACTGTGTCAAAAAACGCGCTCTAGGATAACACACTACAACTTACTTTCATAAACAGCGTTTTAGTGACGTCATTCGCCGGTAAATTGCGGACAGTATGTGTAATTTCCACCGCTCTTCTAAGAAACTGCAGCTTAAGCTACTAATCAGTGCATTATGATTTTCAATAAACTTTTTCGATTGTTTTACAAAACAGCTTCGTTATGTAAAACAACAGAACGACGTTTAGCTGTTTTTCATAATTACTGAACTTTGCATTTATCGATGCTGCATTGATCAACGATTAGAAGTTATGTAAAACGTCAGATTGTAGATATTCTTTCTAAATTTTGTAGCTCGTGGCTCTGTTTGTCATAAATACAATAATGGCGTCGGAAACAGAAATAAATAAGACGAGTAATATGAGTGAAATTTACCCTAAGTGATTTTAAAGACAATATTAATTAAAAGTTATGACAGTTTTATGAAAGTCAGTCCTAAAAATACTAAATAATCCAGTAATTGCGATGAATTTGGAAGTAGTGCTCGCCGGCCGCTGTCACGGCATCGGTCGCTTCGCTCGCTCGGCTCCCGCGCGGTTGGTCATTGTTCTAACCAAAACCAATTGGTATGGGTGCCCTAGCTTAGTAACGGCAACCAATTCGGCATTAGAAGCCACACCAAACCTGCAGATAAGCCATTCTGCATTACGTCTAAACGTCGGAACCAATTTCGGTAAACGTAGCACAATGGCAATCCAGCTGAACGTTATTCAGTTGTTTAACATAATTGGAGCTGTTTTGTAAAACAACTAGCGGTTTTGTAAAACAGCGAATTTGACAATCCATCTGGTACATTCACAGCTTATTAATGCCGAGGGACATTGAACCTATAAAATTGTACTTTATGCATCTTTGTACTCGCTAAGTTACAATACTGACTTACGACGAGAAAAACCATAAATGATATTTGTTAAAATAACTTGGAGTATCGGAAGGATCGTACGTTCCCGCGACCCCCGGCGTAGGTGTGCGATGGAACACCGGGGTGGTTTTTAGTCAGTAAGAGTCTGACAGACCCCGTCGCCCGCCCCAGGGCGGCGGACATCCATGAGGATTTTCCACCCCGGAAACAAAAAAAAATAAAATAAAAGGTATATACAATTATAACATAGAGCGAGAACGAAGGGCGAATATAATGGCCCGCAGGTTTGCTCGTTGTACTACTAAAGTGAAAACAAAATTGTTCAGAGCATATTGTACATCTTTCTACACGAGCAAACCACATACACGCGCGGACAGTCTAAAGCATTGCGTGTGCAATATCATAATGCATTCATGGTGCTGATGAGGCTACCCTGATTCTGTAGTGCATTCAGGTATGTTTGCCGAGTCGCAAGTAGACTGTTTTTATTCGACTATGCGAAAACGATGCACATCCCTGGTGCGCAGGGTTCGGGCTAGCTCCAGCGGCATCCTGAAGGCATTCGCGCAGAGGTTTAATTGCCAGTCCCTGAACCATTGCTGTATGGTTCACAAACTGGGCAATCGAAGTATGTAATATGTTTATGGTCTTTTCATTATTGTATGTTTTTATTTTATTAAAATGTTGTAATTCTTGTGCTTATGATCCTGTGTTGATCGAAATAAACGATTTTATATATACACGGTGTGGCGTAAATAATGGATAACCCTGTAACTGTCGATCGGCCAGATTATTATATATCATTTACCCCACTTATATCGCCATATGCCCATGGATGACCCAATTACTGATATTTTTGATAGGTATGTTAAATAAAAATCGTACCTACTTACAAAATACAAAATCAGCTGCCATTTCTGCAATTGGTGACTTGTTCTCGTCTTGTTTTTTTATGTCACTCCTGAATGTTTGTATTATCAGACCAGTATCAAGATTTTTTATTACAATCTTAGATAACACTGCAAAAAATACTTATTATTAAATTTTAAAATTTTCTACGCAATTACGCAATTTTGGGCCCCTATATCGAAAAAATATGTACGCGTATGTAGGGGATATACGTGGGATAAACGATAGATGATAATCTGGCCAATCGACAGTTTCAGGGTTATCCATTATTTACGCCACACCCTGTATACAAGGGCAGACCAGTATCATTATTCTTTATTACAATCTAAGATAACATTGCAAAAAATACTTATTCTTAAATTTTAACATATTTTCTACGCAATTACGCAATTTTGGGCCCATATAAACGATAGATAGATAATCTGGCCAATCGACAGTTTCAGGGTTATCCATTATTTACGCCACACCCTGTATACAAGGTGTTATTTTGCATCCTCGTCAAATTCGAGGAGGTAACTATGCTAATGATTCTCGACACGAATCAATAATAAAATAAGTAGGTATTTATTTTTATTTATTGTATTTTTCGGAAATCGGCATGTGTAGGGCCCGTGTGATACCGCCCTGTAACTGCGCTGTAACTGTAACGCATGCACACAGCGACATAGTCGTACGACACTGCCTACCGCATACGCAACGGGGCGATTTTGTTCTTTGAAAGTAGAGTATTCTGAAATACTGTCAAACTTAAATACCTAAAAGCAAGTATGTATTAATTATTGAGCAGGATCGTAATTTTATTTGATTATTTATGTCTTTCATAACAGCCTCCTGAAATTTGACGAGGATGCAAAACAACACGTTGTATTTACGCCACACCCTGTATATATAATTATAACACTTTTACACTTCATTAATAAAGTTAGATCAATGTTTGTCCCTTCTTTGTACAAGATAAGATCTCTATCGATCACTGATACTGCTGCCTCTCTATCGATCAAGTGGCCGCAAGCGCTACTGTTGACCATGAGGTCCTGCGCTCGATTCCAAGGTCATGCAAAGTGGTATTTGTTTTATCCAATAGGAGTTTCTCAGTAGCAGCCTGGAATCTGGATGTGTGCCCGGTTGACAGCAATAAGCTCGCCCCCTATTACATGGGACTCAAACATCACTGGGGAAATTTGTGTGTACCTACTATAGGTACACTCTGCCTCATCCTTCGGAGAAAACAGGCGTGATGTTATGTGTAAACTGCTACCAAGAATGTCTCTGATATTATTTCATGGGAAAATCCCAATGCAATAAGCAATGTGTGGTTGACAAAGCGAATCATGGATGTCCAGAATTCGGCAATCAGTCTCTGCCCTTAGGGGTTTCACATTTGTTCGCACTGAATTAATATCGCTTGGTAATTTCCGCTGCGACTCTAATGACGTACGAGTGCGACTCGTCCTTAATGGGGTTCGACTTCTATTGTTTTGTAGTATTGAACGGAGTTTCCTGTGTTTATTTGTGAAGGGGTATTGTGTGGCTTAAACTTTAAACTTTCCATCGCAAAACTGCACGCCAAACCTAAGATTGTGTAAAACATAGTTTGGTGCATACATGAATATCATTATCTGCCGTTGTAGGCCTTAGTAAACTTGTAATATACGCTTTGATTTGTTGATCATTTTCTACACACATCAAAAGGGTCTAGGCATCAAGCACGTTTTTGCTAGTTACTAAAAGTCAACTGGACTTTTAGACTTTTTGTAACTCCCCAGGATACTTTTTATTTATTATTTATTTATATATTCTTTATTGTACACCACAAAAAACATAACAACAAAAACAACTTTTGTCTAAACTTTTTAGTACATTTCGTCATTTGAAAAGGGAATAGTTTTTGAATTTCGGTCAAAAGATGAAAATCTTCCGTCTAGTCATATTTCTATGTAATCCTGCAATGGGTTTGTGGCCAAATCAGCAAAATTTCTGCTATACTTCGAAGTGAAATCAATACAAAATAACGTTACTATGGAGAGAAGGCGTCATTTGCGCCGAGAAACAATTATCAATTATTAATTATGATTGTTGGAGGCTGGTTTTCGGCATCGTGCTGTGGCAATCACTCTGGCCACGCAGAGTGTTATAAGTAGACTTTGAACACGTTACTGCATCACTGGCAGCGTGGCAGAGAGACATGGAGGACGAGCTTGCATCACCACATGCAGACAAGATCGTTACATACAAAAAAATGCTCGATGAAATCGTACAATGACCTCGATGATGTTGGTTAGGATACTTCATAGCTCTTCAGGAATGTTAATAAGCGATCAAACTATAAGTAATCATCTGCATGAAGTCAATCTTCGTTCCCGAAGGCCGCTGCGTGTACCACCTATTGAGCCCCGCAATCGCAGAGCCCATTTACAATGGGCTCATGAACAAAGAAATTGGGCAGAAAAAGAGTGGCGTTTTGTGTGTTTATCTGACGAATCTCGCTTTGGTATGAGGCCAGATACTAGATGTATACGGTATTGGAGGACTCCTTGATCCCAATAATGTTTAAAATCAAGCCAGGAAGCCCATGCATCCATGTGGAACAATCATGATATGGGCGGGTATTTGGATCGGTGGAAGAACCAAACTGATTTGGATCAGAGGCAATCTCAATGCACAGATTTACGCTGAAACGATTGTATCAGATGTTGTATTTCTTTTGCGGACCCAATTTGGTGCTTAATTTCTGATAATGCACGCCCACACATTGCCAGAATCGTTGCAAACACACTTGCCGCAGCTAATAGTAAGAATAAACAGCTAACACTTGCCTCATAGCATGGCCTGCTTCATCGCCAGACATGAATCCCATTGGTCACGCATGGGATATGCTTCAAAGAAGAGCTCTGCCAAATATGGATGCCGTAAATACACCAGAAAATCTTTTTCGCCTGTTACAACGGACGTGGGCGGCCATTCCGCAACGTGATTTGGTTGAACTCATATTGAGTATGCCAAATCGCTGCGATTGCGGCGGGAATACAGACTACTAACTGTTTATTGTACCCATTAAGAACGTTTAAAAAATTTAGTTTTATCATATTTTAATGTCAGGATTAACGAAGGTGATAAATCCAGATAAGCAAAAATCGCGAAAACTCTTTATTATGCAAAAGCAGAGAGTACTTCGTCAATCTACACATACGAAAACATTTTTATTTAATCAATCTATCTATTCCTAGTGTGGGGTAACGTTAAAAAAAAAAAAAAAAAAAAAATAATCTAAATAGACATTTTGATTTAATTTCAATAGGGCAATATAATATATTTTTTTAAATACCTTGATCACTAGACACTTTTGATGTACGAGTATGTATTTTGTTTGTGTGTTTGTGTACAGGTCTACACTGTCCTCTCGTACCTAGTAACAATGTAATTGCCGGTTCATATAGGAAGGATATAAGAGCACTTGGAACCGCAAACCTAGCTTCTGACGTTTCACAAGTGCTTAGGTAGGTGTGAAATAATAAATATATACCTATAGGTTTTTTTTTGGCTTCCAGACTAAACTGGTGCAGCTGAATAAAACACGATTTTCTATAGGATGCAGTCTATTATCTACTGAATTAACGTGTTCATTTATGTACTGAGTAGTGGTGGCCCAGTCGTTATGGCCCCGACTTTGGTCGTGGGTTCGAACCCAGGCAGGCGCTTTACTTTGTGTAATTTATTTCATCACTACTGCTCTCAAAACGTTGAAGAAAAACATCATTAGGAAACCGGCATGTCCTAGAACCAAAAATTCGAAGACATGTGACACCTACCAACCCGCACTGGACCGCGTGGTGGATTACGGCCCAGTCCCTCTCACCGAGAGGAGGCCTGTGTCCTGGCAGTGCAGTGGGAAAATTATAGGCTGATCATGCTATGGCATTACTCAAAATTGACCAAAGTTTTATTCCTTCAAGTCAAGTTTGTGCTGATTTTGCTACACTTTTCTGTGTCAAAATGTTTTCTCTGCAATCCTATCTCAAAAACTCACCTTGCATAGTATTATTTGAGCAAGTTCTGAAATATAATTACGATGAAAAGCATGTCCCGGTTCGTTGGTCACAGTCGTTCCACGAAACTCGAAGATTCAAGCTTGCATAAACATTTGGGCAAATGTGCTAAAGGGAATTTGAAAATTGGTGTTTCTGCTTTAATTATATTTTTGCTTACTCAATAAAGACATGTTCTCTCCTGGTTTTAGTAATTAGTTAACTAGCGACCCGCCCTGCTTCGTGCAGATGCGATTTACTGATGTGGAGACATGTACAAACTTCAAGATTTTTGTGCTGTATATAAGTTAAGTATTAATGTATTAAATAAGACTTGTAGATTGTATGTAAGACTTCCAGAATAAATTATCTGAGCGGTGGTGAAAGCCGTATCAAAATGCATTGTGTAGTTCAGAAGAACTAAGCGCACGAACACAGTCATGAAGAGCGACTTCCTTTTGAACTATCGAGCGAGTCGGGGCACAGCTCGTTTTGTATACCTAATAAAATGGTATTATCTAATAGTTATATAGGATACTAGTGCGGTAAGTTGGTTTTTACAAACGAGTAGAGTCGAGGGCTTACCATAGTCACGAGTTTGTAAATACCAATTACCGCGCGTGTGTCATACAACGTTTTCCAACACATTTGGGAGAAAACAGTACAATAGGTGATGAAACCAACTTTTGTTTATAAAAATATCAGTCAGAAAGTCGCAACAATTTAAACAATCTTTGACGTTTCTGATTTGAAAATGGCGCCATTTCCAAATGGCGCTACGTGCGCGTGGTGAAAATTAGAATCGCAAAAAGTCGAATCACAATAGTCGAGTCGAAAAGCATCTTTCGTCTCATTTTCACTTTAATACTAAAGTGAGATAAACGTATTGAGCAAACGCGCTTCCAAGGAGGTTCGATCATTCAGCTTATTTATTCTCGTAATTTGAAACTCCTTGGTGGAATTCTTATATAACTTTTTAAGGTAATTAAAAAAAAACCGTAAAGAATACGCACGGCGCTATACAACGAAGGGGGCGGTAAAACATGTACTTAGGTGAGAGTACCTATTTTAACGCCCGTTCCGTTGTATGGTGAGTAATTTTTAACTTTCGAACAATGTATACAGGCTTCATAAATGCATTTTTTGAGCAAATGTGTTGAAAAAGAATTTACTAATCAAACATTCTAAAGAGACTAAGTTATTATTATAATAATTTATTTAATAGAAAACGTTAAACATAAACTGAACTTAATTATGAAGATGTAATGAACATTTTGGGTTTCTACAGATGTAATTTGTTCGTAATAAATTAATATCAAGACCAGAGCTTTACAAATTAGGTAATGCCGGTCAAGTAATTTTCTTAAAATACCAGCGAAGCTAGCGGCTCTAAAACTTGTTCAGATAACTGAACAAGTTTTAGGGCCACTAGGCCTACTAAATGTTTAGTATAAACTAAACATTTAATTTTATTATGTAAAAGTAACTCTCTGTCTGTCTGTTTGTTACCTCATCACAACTAACCAATTGTAAATAAAGTTGACAAAGTGGTAGCCAGGGACTTGGAAAAAAGATATAGGCTACTTTTCATGTGTGTCCATGAAGTTTCTTGCCCATTCTTCTCCATAGGAACCTACAACGCTTTGGAATGGGCAACTAGCTTCATCTTTCCGACTGACCGACTCCTTTGACAATTAAAAAAAAATCTGTAAACGGTTTCCAATTGAAATACATTCTTTGATTTTGAGTTTCATCATGAATTTTATAATTAAATACAAAATACACACAGGCGAAGTAGCAGACAACAGCTCGTTAATAATCTCTTAGTTGTGTGGGAGAAATCACTGGTTTTGAAAATATCGCCCATTCTATCATCCCAATCCGTAAGCATTACTCCGGATTCCTTTACAAAAAAATCGATTCTTACTATACGTAATACTAAGTGGTATCATTTCTGGAGTCTGGTATTTCCAACATGTACTTGACTTTCATTAGAATAAAGTTCCAAATTACTTTTTAAGATTTCTTTTGAATTTCTTCGTAAACTCAGTAGGCGGTATTCGTGGAATTTTTATTGTGGTAGGAAATTATCTTTACTGAAATTGGGTATTATGTAAGTACAATGGACGATCAAAAAGGAATAATAATGGTAGGCTTGCTGCAATTTTTTAATAGCTAGTCCACCCACATGTGGACAGCAGGCTGTTTCTTTGCTGAGACCCAATTTTTCAGTTCTTGTATTCTTTAAGCAGCTAATTGCAGAACAGAGACCGCTAAAGTGTCCAGGGAGGGGTATAAGAATCAGAATTAGAATCAGAGTGTTTATTTGTGAAACATAGGTATTTACATAAATATCTTATGTTATTATATGTGCGCTATGTTTTGCCGTGAAGGCGTACACATATTGAAATAAAAACCAAAATCATAAAAATAACGATTAAACAACTAACATAAGAAGAAAGCAAAATTAAACTCTTACATGAGAAAAAGAAGGATATAACTTTATAAAATTTATAATTACAAAGAACTTAGAAACAGTCTTAAAAAATCTCAAAACAGTCTTTAAAATTACATTGAATACATATAAGTTTTTATCGCTTAAGAAGTATTAAACATTATTACGAGTATCATTCATAAAATCTTCTACAGTATAATAACATTTTTCCATTAATAGTGAGTAGAGAATCTTTTTATATTTAATTAATGGCAATTTTTTTATGTTATCAGGTATTTTATTATAAACGGAGCCATGCCAAAAAACTGTTTTTCATTAAAGCGGTCTGCATTTTTGTCGCACAGTTTGTTTTTAAGTATATTGAGAACGCATTGGAGTTTTTTTTAACATCAGAGAGTTTATGAAACAGATCTAAATTGGTTTTGACAAACAAAGCAGTTTCGTAAATATACATAGCTGGAAATGTCAGTTATTTTAGTGATTTAAAGTGAGGTTCACAAGTTTCAGTAGTTTTTAAGCCACACATGGACCGGGTACATCGTTTTTGCGCTTTAAAAACCGATTCTCTTTCAGAAGATTGCCCCCAAAAAATACTTCCAAACCTCAGAACAGATGCAACCAATCCGTGATACGCTAATAAAAGTGTTTGTGTGTTAACTTTTTTCGATAGCTGGAACAGGGCATATGCAGATTTATTTGGTTTTAGACAAATTGCTTCGATGTGGGGTTTGCATGTTGTTGTTAGTGTTGTTGTTGTTGTTTCTGGTTATTTGGAATAATTACTTCCAATCTGTATGTAACTTGAACATAACTTGTGAATTGTGGGTGTGATTCATAGTACACACGCCTTTTTTTTTATTTTTTTACGGGGGGTAATCCTCATGGACTACCTCCGCCTGGGGAAATGGCGGAGGGGCGTGCCGGACTCTTACCGGCTAAAACCACCCCGGTGTCTCCTCGCACGTGCGCGCGGGGCCGCGGGAATCGAAATTCTTCCGCAGCCCCACACTAGTGCTGGCCCGGTCTGTCCGGGCCTCGTCTCCTGCACGGGGTAGTGAGGTGTTTAACTACCCTGTGCATCGCCTCAGAGGCGCACGCCGACACCCGCGCGCGCCTTCGCCTCGGGTCCATCAAATAGGGGGCGAGGACTTCCCCAAGTCCCACGCCCCAGGACCCATTCATGGGGGCCGGAAAAGGGCGTTGTCCGCCCTTCTCCTGCGCCCGGTGCGCCTTCTGCGGCCGGGGAAGGGAGTCGAGATCTCCCTCTCCCGTTCCGCAGTTTCCTTCTGCGACATCACGTCCTCGCAGAAGGACACCACCGCGTCCCACGACTCTGCGCTACCGACCATCCTCCGCACTACGGCCGGCAGCGACAGATCGCCTCCTACTTCATTTGTGAGGACACAGCGCTGCTCCTCCCAAGCTACACACTCGGCGAGCGTGTGTTGCGCCGTGTCCTCCCCGCAATGGACGCAATGGTGGCACCGAGCGTCCGGCTCCCTGCCTATGCGACACAGGTACTTGCCGAAGCAGCCGTGCCCCGACAGCACCTGCGTCACCCTAAACGACAGGGAGCCGTGCCTTCTCCCGAGCCAGTCGTCGAGTACTGGCCGGATCGCCTCGACGGGATCCCGTCGACGTCGTCTCCGGTATCGTGTGTACTGGCGGCGAGCCGCAACGCACTCAACGCGCAGCCGCGCGATCTCGTCGGTCCACCAGTACACCTGGCGCCTTGCGGACTGTTGGCGGACACGCGGCATGGACGCGTCGCAGATCTGCGTCATCGCCCCGCGAAACCACAGCGCCACCGCTTCGACGTCGACGGGGCCGTCCGTCGTCGACTCCCAAATCCAGGACTGGACTATGGCAGCTTCCTCGAGTAGTTCCTTGTCGATGCGCTTAAGCGCCCAACGCGGGCCGTCGTTAATCGGGGTTGTTGGATGGCGGCCGCTCGCGGTTTGGGCAGAGACGTCGAACTGGATATACCGATGGTCCGACAGCGTCTCCACCCCCACGGCGACACGCCAGTCGCGGACTCGGCTGGCGACAAAGGGGCTAGCGAGCGAGACGTCCACTATCGACCCGCCCCGCTGCCGCACGCACGTGTATTCCGAACCCCGATTCAGGACGACCAGACCAGTCGTCACCGCCCACTCTTCTAGCACCTCGCCCCGAGGGTCAGTGACCGGAGATCCCCACGCCGATGACTTGGCGTTGAGATCCCCGAGCACCAGAACGGGACGAGGGTGATAGCGGCCTACGACGGCGCCCAACTCGACAAGGAAACCCTCGAAGTCGGCGAGACTCTTGTTGGGGGAGAAATACGCCCCTACAATGACGATGCCGCCCGAGACCGCAGCAGCCCAGCCGCGGCCCCGAGACGGGTCGATCAGAGTCTCGCCAATAATGGCCACCAAACCGTCAGCGCTTCCCAGCCAGTTGTCACGGGCGGGGACGAAGTACGGTTCGGCGACCACAGCCACGTGGATCGACCACTCTGCCATGCTCTGGAGTAAAAGATCCTGAGCTCTGGCACAGTGGTTGATGTTGCCCTGGAGGAAATGGAATTGTGCCATTATTGACATTCCATTCCCTCGGCAACGGTCCTGGGCCGGGAGTCGACCGTGGAGCTACTAGCCTGCGGAGGCGGCGAGGTTTCCCCGGCAGGTTTAGAGCTCTTCTTCTTCTTGGCCTTGCTGGCAGGCGCGCCACAAGCCCCTCCGCCCACTTTGTGTCCCGCTGGCTTCCCTGCAGCCGAACATAAGCTGCAGTTGAGCGCTGCGGAACACTGGGCCGCCTTGTGGCCGGGCTGACCGCAGCGATAACAGAGGTCACTACGGTCAACCTCAGCGGTGCACTTTGCCCGGACGTGCCCCTTCTCCAGGCACCGGAAGCACCGCAAAGCCCGGGACTGCAGGAGTTTCACCCTCGCTGCAACCCAGCCAACCAGCAATCTGCCGCTTAAGGCGATCTTGTTCGCCGACGCCACAGGGCACCGAACCCAGACCACACCGAGTCCGGTGGCGTCGGTGCGTATATCGCCGGCCCGCACCTTGTCCGGCGGACACTCTCCGCTTCGGGCAACGGCCGCCACCACCTCTTCAGAGGTCACGGAGTCGTCCAGACCAGCAATCCGCACTTCTGCGGTTTTCATTGGCCTGGAGACCCGGACGTCCTCAGGGCTGAGGACCTCCCTCATCTTGGCGGCCAGAGCGTCCGCCTTTTCGGCACTGCCGCTCGCAGCACCAGCCACCTCGAACAGCCGCGCACCCGTGGCAGCCTGCCTGAGGGTGACGGACTGAAGACCAAGATCTGATAATTTGATCTTGGCCTTGGCCTCGGCAATGACCGACTGGTACGTTACGCCGCGCTCCGTAGCACCGGGCTGTAGCGTGAGCGTCACAGCTTCGGAACGTGGAGCACGTATCGCCGGTCCTTTGCGACTGCCATTGGCAGTCCGCCGCGCCGGCTGCGCAACCGCCTTTGCGGTTCGGCCGGGGGCGCGCGCTGTTGCCGAGGCCGCCTTGGCGGCTTTGCGGGCCTTCTTGCGGCCCACGACTGTCGCCCAGGTCTCACCCTAAGACCCGACAGTCGTGGGCTGATCGCTCGATGGGGCTCCCTCCACGGGCTTTTTAACACCCTCCACGGGCTTCCCCTTCCGAGGCGCAGGTCTCGGCGGCTCCTCAGCCCTCCGCCGTGTATCGGCCGCTAGGGGCGGACGGAGGATTTCCGCAGGGAGGCGCCGAGAAATCGCCTCCATACGAGCATTGACCATGCTCCCGCACTGAAGCATGCAGAGCCGGACAATGCGCTCGACCTCGTCGTCGGTATGAGCGCTTGCCGGTCTCGGTGCGGGAGCCGGGGCCACTACCGATGCGGCATCAGTGGACGTGCGTCGCTGCTGCTGCTCGCTCAGCGCAGCGACTTGTCGCCGGAGGTCCTCCAAATCATTTCGGAGACGGCTGTTTTCCTCGTGCAACTTCGCGACCTCGTCTGAGGCCGTCCTGTTGAGGAGGATGCCAACCGCCTCCTTAATGTCCGCGGCAGCTTCCTTCAGACCGCGGGTGAACGTGCCCTTCAGGCTGCCGGATTTGGTGGCAACCTTCAGGACTAAGTCCACCCCGTCCAAGGCAAGCTGACTTAGGGCCACCGCAGATGGTTCCCCCCTTCCGCCGCTAGAGCAGCGCGTCGCTCGCGTGTGCGTCGGGCCATTTCCGACACTTCCTCGGCCGCGACGGCTTTGCGCTGCTCTCTTCTAGTGGCGTTGAGCTCCGCCTTTGAGCTCCCTAGCGAGGCACAACTCTCGCCACCAGGGTCCTCGGTAGTGACCCTCAAGTCACTCTCTGCTTCGCTGGCCGCCGGAGTATTGGGGCGCACGAACCTACCCTGTGCGTCCCTGCGCGGCCGTGAAGCACTTACCCCTCTCGAAGCCTGCCGACCTCTCCTCGCGGTCGACAACTTCGGGGCCAGCAGGCCTTCCTCATCTGAGGAATGATCCACCGACCCACCTCCCACCAGACCAGGGTCGCGTGGACGTTTCCTAACGGAAGACGGTCCACGCGGCCCTCCGTCAATAATTTTTAAATTACTGCTTCCAGTAATATTATCAGCAACAGGGGCCTGGTCGCCTACCCCTGCGCGTCCGTCGGTAACCAATTTATCACTCGCAGGCCCGGGTACCTGCGAGCGCCGGGCGTCAGCCGGGTCGCATGACAAATCTCTAATAATTTCCGACATTTCCATATTACGAATGGGTGGTACGCACATCACTTCCCCAAGGCGATGCGGCCGCTCTTTTTGGGAGGATATTTGATCCACCCGAGGCCCGCGGATGCCTCCGGTGCAGGATATACCGCCCGCTGCTCGGTATCTACAAACTAATGCTACTAACCTAATATATATATATATATATATTTAATTTTTCTTATTATTATATTCTTTTTTTTTCCCTAAACTAACTTATAACTAACTTAACTGAGCACTCGGGGAGGTTTTCTGCCAGGCACCCCATAGTACACACGCCTGCCCTAACCTTTGAAAGAATACAGGCGTGATGTCATGAAGAAATCTCATATCCGCAACTTTTTGCGCAAGTGGATTCGCGCAAGTCTTTCGCGATAGTGGATTCGCGTAATTGTCTGTCGCACTAATGTCTATTCGACAAACGTCCATTCGCGGAAATGTCCTTTTGCGCAAGTGTCTTTCGCGAAGCCTATCCTAGTAAATCCACGATCTCCAAAAAAACTGTCATGACCCGAACACCATCCCCTGACACAAGATATTAAAATAAAAATAAAAAAATAAAATATCTTTATTTCAGACCTAAGCAGTCCATACGTAGTTAGTGGTTAGTAACAAACTGTGCTTACATGCTATGTTATTGTTGTTAGTACTTAATTATATTTAACATAAACCTATACCTAATTCTACCCAGTGCCTTTGGATGGGGCAGTCCACTCTGCTAACAATCATTTTCAGGATGCCGTTCCGAGTGCTACGCAAACGTTGCAGTAGGGAAGCCGCTTTCTTACGCATGATGGCGTGAAAGCCATCCGTACGTGCTTCAGCAAACATTCCCGACGCACTGCAACGTCGTGGCAACCGCAACAGCATCCTGAAGGCATTGTTGTATTGCACGCGCAGGACGTTGTAGGCTCGGCTCGCATATGACACCCATAGGCCGCTCGTGTAGAAGGACTGACAGAACGCTTTAAATAAACTGACTTTGACGTCTGCCGTGCAGCGAGCAAACCTACGGGCGAGCATATTGCTCCTCACCGCCAACGACCTGCGCTCGCGTTCTATGTCCCCATCATCACGTAGATCACTGGTGACAACATGACCCAAGTATTTAAACTGGGTTACCACATTCAGTTCAACGCCGTTGAGATATACTGGAGGTACACGACGGGGCTGTTGTTTAGGTGCCGTAAACACTAACACCTCACTCTTTTTTTAATTGTATTTAAGGCCGTGCACCTCCGCATACGTCTCGCAGATCGTGAGAAGCTTCCTCAGTCCACTCATCGAGGGACTGAGCAACACCATGTCGTCCGCGTAACTTATGTTATTGACACATATACCGTCTATATGACAGCCGACATGTGTGCTGCTCAGTCGCTCGATGAGCTCATTTACATATAAATTAAATAACAGGGGGGAGCTTAACCCCCCCTGCCTTACACCGCATTCCATTCGATACTCATCCGACAGAGTACCGACCCATCTCACCCGATTTGTCTGGTGAGCATACCAGTACCGGAGAAGCGCTGTGTACTCCACCGGCACACCCGTGCCCCTCAACTTGTCCCATAGCACATCATAGGAGACAAGGTCGAAAGCTTTCGACAGGTCAACGAAACACGCGTATACCGGCGTCCTCCTCATGGTGTAGTACTTGACGGTGTGCTTCAGGCCGAGAATAGCACTCTCGGTGGACACGCCCGCCTTGAATCCGAACTGGGCGTCGTGCACTTTAACATGTTCTGAGAGGCAGCCCTTCATCAGACCGTCAAGCACCTTAGCCATGGTGGTAGCTAGTGAGATGGGTCGATAATTGTTCATATCGGATGTGTCACCAGTTTTGTTTTTAACTATAGGGACCACAATCGTCCGCATAAGTGGTTCCGGTAAATAGGAATGACCAAGGCACAAAGTGAAAAACAGTGACAAAACTCTAGCTCTAACTCTATTATAATTATCTCGAAGGTTCAATATAGTAATGTAAACAGCTCGGTTAGCTAAAATGCGGGCGCTAACAGGCATACCAAGGTGTAACCTAGCTCTGAACCGCAGACTGGTTACTCGGTTAGGTACGATACAATATTATTGTATGTACAGTTATGATATACTATGTAATGGTCAATCGTGTTATGTGGATGACCTTATTGGATCTGACTAAATCGCAATAATACATAGGTAACAGTTATGTACCAATTATTTAATAAGTTTCTATATGATCTACGTTTTGGAATGGCTTCTACTTTCTGATTAACTGACCGACTCTTTGACAATTCAAAAGTGCATGTAAATAGTTTCATTGAAACAAATGCTTTGAGTTAGAGATTATGGCCCCACGCAAACTGACCGAGTACTGACCCACGTTGAAATTCTTATGAGAATTAGCATACTTGGATTAGTGACTAAAACAATTTTCTCCTAATACCGACATTACATTATTACCTACCCCAGTTGTGTGGTTAAAATCAAGCACGTTGCTGTTGCCATACCCTGTTGTAAAGGAAAGAATAACGCCGAAAAAACAAAAAATAAATCAGTACAGGAAAATAATTACCATATTTCCGAACTGACACTTATTCATTTCTTCAAACCGCATACACCAATCTTCATTTAGATTCATTATTTTCTTAACTTTTTGCAAGGGTTAAAACTTCCAAATACAAAACAGAAAATGTGAGCAAGCCTCCCAAAGTTTAATTCTTAATCTCAGATTAGCAATTTCACGGAGCTTCTAATTACATTAACGTTAATAAATGGTCGTATTTTCTAATTGTCTTTGGTTTTCATTGTTTTATTTAAACTTTTAGTTCTTCATTATAGTTTAAAATAATTATATAGTATACTATATAATTAAACAAATAACTCTACTGTTCTGCTGCTGTATTTTTATCTCGCGAAGCGACACGGGCTTTAATTGTGTTTACCAAGTGTACAAACACGCTGGGAATGGGGGAGTGTGGATCAGGGGACGCAGAATGTATAGCGAATATTTTTAAAGACCATTTTAGATTGCAGTCCGCGTTGACTCAGGAGCAAGGTGCGACAGCAATAGGTCTGTCTGACTTGGAGGCTCCCCGGGGATTCAATGCTAAGGAAATTAAGCGAGTAGTGACAAATTCATTAAAGGGGAAGTCTCCGTGGCATGACGGATTAGGTGTTGAGCACTTGCTGTACGCTGGATCTCATATATAACGCATACTTGCGATGCTTTTTACAATTTGCGTCCGTCGTGCCAATCTTCCAGCGGATTCAGTAGACTAGACAGTGTGCTAGTACCCCTAATTAAAAATGAAACCGGTTATGTCTCCGAAAAAAACAATTATAGGCCTATCTCCTTAGCTACGGTAGTAGGGAAGGTACTTGATGGTCTGTTTGATCGTCAGTTTAATAACCACTTAACATTAAATGATTCGCCGTCTGGTTTCAAAAGCAAACTGACTACGGAGAGTGCTATCCTGGCGCTCAAGCAGACTGTAAGGTATTATATAGACAGAAAGACGCCAGTTCGTGCTGCTTTTCTTGACCTTTCCAAGGATTTTGACCTCGTATCTTATAAGAAGCTATGGTCTAAGTTCCATAGTTTAAAGTTGCCTACAGAGCTTGTTAACTTGTTGAAGTTCTGGTAGAGCTCGCAAAAAAAATCGCGTCAGGTGGAATAATGTGTCTTCCTAGCTGTATTTGTTGGAGTGTGGAGTGAGACGGAGTTGGTTGACATCGCCTGTTCTGTTTAACCTGTACATGAATGACCTGATTGATGGGCTCAGCAGAACCAATGTCGGCTGTTCAAAAGATGGTGTCATAGTTAATAATCTCAGCTATGCAGACAATATGGTGCTGCTGAGCCCATCAACCAGTTCACTCCGGAAACCGCTTGTTGTATTTGAATCCTATGCGGCGACTAATGGGCTTACATACAACGTCAAGAAATCGCGAATGGTGGTTTTGCACATGTTTTGAAACATGCATCGTTGTGTAACGGTCCTCCAGTGACTATAATCGGAACACCATTGCAACGTTTTGCTCAGGTGAAGTACATAGGACATTTGGTTTTGGTAGACTTATCTGATGATGCAGATTTGGACAAGGAGCGTAGGGCGTTGGCGGTTCGGTGCAATATGTTAGCGCGCAGGTTGGCACGCTGTAAGTAGTAGGGATGTGAAGGTGTATCTTTTTAAGGCGTACTGCCAGACCTTCTAAACGTGCAGCTTGTGGGTGTTAGTATACGCAGAGCGCCTACAACGTCCTACGCGTTCAGAATAATAATAGATTTAGATTGTTGATTGGGCTTTCGCGCTTCAGCAGCGCTTCGCAGATGTTCCCGGAAGCTCGCGTTGATGACTTTCATGCCATAATGAGAAAAAGGGCGGCGTCAATGATGAGTAGGTGGCGCGGAAACTTCAACAGCATCCTAAAAACATTGGTTGACAAGGTGGACAGCCCCTTTATTAGGCGCTGGGTGCAGGGGCACGTTCCAACTTGTGTTGAGCCAGGTAGTATTACTTGTTGTTAGGTTAGTTTGTAAGGACCGCGAAAGCATTCCCAAATTATTTAGAAGGTTCTGAACAAAAGATTGCTTATCTGTCTTGAGTGCAGCAATATAATTGCGCCAAACCAATACGGCCTTAGGAGAGGCGTATCAACAGAGGATGCTGATCTTGAACTGACAAGCCAAATTGACACGACACGGTCTGTATTTCCATCCTTCTACGTGGTTTAGAAAGCTTGGGAATTCGAGATATCACTCTAAACCTCTTCCGTAACTATCTCACAAACGAGTTAAGGTAGACAACTAGATCAGTGACGATGATAATCTAACCTTGGCGTACCACAGGGCAGCGTGCGGGGTCTCACCCATTTTCTTCTATTTGTAAACAGATTGTGTCAATCCCAAGCTGCAAGATACTTGTATATGCAGACGACACTGCGCTTATCATAAGCTGAATGCGGAATTGCGGAAAAAGCGGAATCTGCTCACCACGCAGCTGAAAATGCTCTTGGCATAGTGATGGATTGGCTATCAATGAATTTACTTACGCTAAATGTCTCTAAGACTCACTATGTCAAATTCTCAGCGAACTCCAGCCTGTTATGCCAGACGTTAAAGCCCATAGTTGTCACCCTACACTGACTCCTTGCGGTTGCCCTACTATACATAGAAGCTCGTGTGTTAAATACTTGACCCGCACATCGATAACATATTGAGTTGGCAAAAGCATATCAGTGTGACAGTTACACGTGTTAGTAAGCATTGAAAAAACTAAGAAGAGTAGTTGCAAAACGACTGTTAAAAACTATCTATTTTGCCTTAGCTCAGTCACTTCTCACCTATAGCATATCTGTTTGGGGTGGTACGCTTAAAACGTATTTGCTTCGCCTTGAGAGGGCACAAAGAGCTGTCTTGAAAGTCATGCTTCACAAACCTTATCGGTACCCGACTACCCAGCTTTATAAAGACATATCTGTACTCATGACTGTCCGCCAGCTCTGCGCACTTAATATCACTTTACGTGTACTCATCATTGACCTATGACCCAAGGTTACTAGAGCAAAATAAATGACGTAAATATCTTGTATCCACCTGTCACCACCAAAACTGCTCTGGCGAGGCGAAGCTGCCCGTGTCTTAGCAGCCACCTTTATAAGAATATAAATGAAACGTACAACGTATATTCTTTACCTAAATTTAAATGTAAAACTGTAGTTAGTAGTTTTCTCCAAAAGTAAACGTACTGTTAGCAAGCCGCCCCCGATTGTCTTTAAAAAAAAAACAATTATTCTACTGGAACCACTTTAATTAACCACAGTACAAAAACACAGACACACAAGTTCTTAGGTACAAGTATATATTGAAAAGAAAAAAATGAAAAGAAAAATATTTTATTTTGCCGATGTCCCTCTTAATTGCTCCCTTAATTTGGGCACACTAGATTACGCGACAGCGTCCAGAATCTAACTAACTAAATAACACATATTTCTATGCACTGGGTAAAAATGCAACATCAGTACTATAATAAAGGAAAAGTACACTGTTTATAAATAAAAGCTAACTTAGGCTTCATTGCCTTGTAATAAGGGTTATAACAGTACGACGAGACTGAACAAATTTTGCAAGAAATCTTACTAACGCATCTAAAAATCAGATTTAAATTGCTCCTTTTCTATCTATCTTATACTGTGACAAATACGAAACACACACACACACACTCACACAAACACCTACAGCACAGACACCAATTCCTTGCTTGTACCTATGTTAAACTAAGTTTTCTGCTTACCAAAGCTCCTACTACTTAAGTGCAGCAAATTGTCAATAAACTGTAAGAGGAAGGCGCCTGTGTCTGTAACACAGTTTATACTAGCACAGACACAGACGGTTACCTACTATGTCTCAAATAATGCATGCTGTACTTCATATAACGGCGTTTTTGGTTGATTGAGATGGACAAATGGTATTTGGCTTTTTGATAATTAAGATTATTATACAACGTGTTGTTTTGCATCCTCGTCAAATTTCAGGAGGCTGTTATGAAAGACATAAATAATCAAATAAAATTACGATCCTGCTCAATAATTAATACATACTTGTTTTTTTTAGGTATTTAAGTTTGACAGTATTACAGAATACTCCACTTTCAAAGAACAAAATCGCCCCGTTGCGTATGCGGTAGGCAGTGTCATACGACTATGTCGCTGTGTGCATGCGTTACAGTTACAGCGCAGTTACAGGGCGGTATCACACGGGCCCTACACATGCCGATTTCCGAAAAATACAAAAATAAAAATAAATACCCACTTATTTTATTATTGATTCGTGTCGAGAATCATTAGCATAGTTACCTCCTCGAATTTGACGAGGAAGCAAAACAACACCTTGTATTATATTACCACTTTTGACAAAAATTCTAGTACCTACCGAAATCGAAACTTCACTAAGGTTGAAATATGCTTGAAACTATCTAATAAATAAACTAAATAAATAAATAAACTTTTATTTGCAGACCTTAAAGTCCGTAGTGTTAGTATTGACAAAACTACTTATTAAACTATTGTTAGTAACACACAATCACAAAGATTATCTAGGAGAAACAAAATAAAAAAATATATATATAGTTATATTGTACACGCAGAGCGCTGTAAGCCTTCTGCGTATACTTGACCCAGAGGCTGCAGGTGTAGAAAGTCTGACAATAGGCTCGAAAAAGCGTCTTTTTAACTTCAAAAGTACACCGTGCAAACCTCCGGGCCAGCATATTACTTCCAACAGACAACGCCCTGCGCTCCCTCTCTATGTCTAGGTCATCACACATGTCTTCGGTGACCCAATGCCCCAGGTGTTAATATTTTGAGACTCGCTTCAAGGGCACACTAGCTAATGAGATGCACGACACATTCAAGTCTTTTCTGGTGCCAACTTTAAAAACAGGAAACTCACTCTTGGCGACATTATACCTAAGCCCTTGAGTCACCGCGTAGTCCTCGCACAGCTTCAACAAACGTCTCAAAGCACTGATCGATGGGCTCAGCAAGACCATATCGTCCACATAGCAGATGTTGTTCATAGCAATACCATCAATATGACCGCCGATGCCGATGTGCTAATAACTGTCTCATAGGTCTTAAAGTAATAATAGACTTTGCCGTTTCATGACCGTCAACCTTAGGGTGGTAAACCGATTACCAGGTTGACTATACAGATATGGTTTTATACATCCCAGACAAGCTCTTTCCTAGAGCCAAAGCGTGGTCCTAATGCCGCTCATTATTCATGTTAACCCTAAGCTTAGCCCAACCGATGCTAGCAGGATTAGTTTCAAAACTAGTGCATTTATATTCCATTCTGCTGTATCCTTCTAATCCAGTGTCGTAGTTTTAACCCCTCGTTCTACTCGTAATCTTATTGTACGAACGACACCTGAGCTTTTAGCGATGTTGGTATTCCAGTTATGTATATTAGATTAGCCCCGAACTGCCCCGTTTGTTGCGTACGGTGCTGAGACGTGGACGATCACGCAGGAGGCTGTGTACAGGGTGAGAGTTGCACGGAGAGCCGTGGAGCATTTCATGCTTGGCATACGGCTTATAGGCCGAGTCCGAAACGCCAAGATCCACAGACGTACGAAGGTTATGTATTTTTTATTATATGTACGTATATATATTATTCTAGTTTAAGACGTTACAAAACCTATTTCTTTATTTTATTTAAGTGTTCTCACACACTTCAATTGTCTACATTTCGTTTTCATTTCTCCTTTCGCAGGTCTGCTGGAAGAAATTTCTTAACAAATAAGCGGTACCTACCTTTGTACTCAATACTAGTATGTCGTATCTGTATTTGTTTTACTGTGTGTACATTTATAATACAATAAATAAATAAGGTTTTCGATACCGGAAAACGAGTTACGGAACTCAAATGTTGTTGGACAGGACGCCTGGCAAAGTGATGACAGGTGGAGTAAGGCAGTGACTGAGTGGTGTCCAAGGACTGTAAGACGAAGTATCGATCGTCCAGAGGTGAGATGGGCTGACGACATTTTTACTATCGCGGGTAGAACCTGGACGAGGCTGGCACAGGAGCTAAGAGGATTTTTTTATTAGTTTGTTTGGCTTTTTGTTGTTTATTTTGTTTTGTAATTGTAATTTTTTAGCATTGTTTTTATTTTCAACAGTATCTGCGAATTGATACAGATAGGTAATGTATTATTGCATTTGTTACTCGCGATGATGGTATTATTATTAAGTGATAAATATTAATTATAGTTAGAATTAATATAAATACATTTTTGTTTATCTGCCGTTCAAGTTCTTGAGTTGGCTCAGAATTTTAGTAATATATTTGATATAGGCGTCTGAGGTTTCCTCTTTTCGCTTTAGCATCCCGATGTCATATGCCGTGATACCAAATCACTCACTGATTGACTCATGGAGCTTAGGAATTGGCACATGAAGAGAGAGGCCTACGTTCAGCAGTGGGGGAAGTCGGGCTGTGGATGATGATGATAATGATGTGCCCGTTGGGCTCGCGGTCGCAATCGCGACTGCTGAACATGGGGTCCTAGGTTCGATTCCTCGGTCGGGCAGAGTAATTAGGTTTTTCTATTAGGAATTTCTCAGTAGCATCTCAGAGTTGGGGTGTGATATGTTGCACGTACAGCCTTGGCCACTGTGACCGAAATCGGTCGGGAAGATTATTAGATTAGAACTATGGGGACTACTTCGTGCGGTTCTTTCTATGCTGTAATATTGTGTATATTCGATATTGTTTTACTTATTGGGTTACGTAGAAACGACAGTGTCACAAGTCAGTTAAAGTGCTACAAGTTTCTTTTGGCGCTTGAATAATATTGACAGAGGGCCTTGTTGGTAAACATTTGTAAATTGTCACAAAATTTTTATTTAAAAACCAAGATGGCGGCGTGTGTTCCGATGTCCTCCATGCGGCAAAAGATCCTTGTATAGCTGCTCTATAGCTGTACATTTCCAGTATAAACGAGATCAGCTTAACCTGGAAATGTATAGCTTGATATTTCGTCGTATATACGTGAAATTATTTTGTAATTTGTATCTCCGCAAAATGCATGCTCGTGCTCGTGGCTAAATAAAAACACGGGTCGATCAATGGTTAAGCTAGGCTAGCCTCGGTCGGTTCCTGGATGGGTGACCATCCATTACATATCGAAACCCGGCTGTCATTCGTAGACCTTTGACAGTCGTTACGGGTAGTCGGAAGCCCAAAACTCTGACAACCAGACTTACCAGAGGGTATCGTGCTACCCAGTAACTGGGTTGTGGAGGTCAGATAAGCATCAGCCGCTCCATATAAAATACTGGTATTCAGCTGCATCCGGTTAGACTGTAAGCCGACCTCAAAATAGTTGGGAAAAGGTTAGATAGATTGATTTGGTGTCTCCGCCAATATCGAAGCATAATCTTCATTGCAAAAAACAAAAGGTGTCAGAATTACGCGCAAAAATGAATGGAATCTTTACTCAGTTAATTACCTACCTGTCTTTGAAATGTACATCAGAATCTTTGAATAAAATTAGAAACTTATAGAAATAAATAGTTTTTCTCAGTAGTTATTCACTGTAATTTTCAATGTTTATCCTATAAATTAAAATGGGAACACTGCGCCTTTGTTATCACCATAGACATAGAGAATAGACTGAGCGTTCCGTATTAAGTTGTGCAGTGAATGCAGACCGAAAAGTACGAGAGAGACAAAGTACGTTAGTTTTTAGGGGGGAAATCGTCAAATAACTCTTCCCGCTCTGGGCGGAGTGGAAGGGCACGTCAGACTCTTACTGAATAAAACCCACCCGTGTTCCTTCAGTTGCCTGTGCCAGGGGCCACGGTAACCCTTCCTTATCGGATGGCAACCTGCCCATTGCTCGCCGTCCGCAAGCCCGCGCCTGCGGTGGCCGGGAATTGGTTTGAGATTCCCGACGCCCAGGGTGTCTCCTGCGGTGGCTAGGGGCGTGAGGGCGCGAATTTTTCCTCTGCCTCACGCGTTTCGCCTCCTCCGTCGCGAGAATTACTGCTTCGCAGAAGGAGGTGAAGGCTTCCCGTGCCCTCTCACTCCATACCATGGCCTGGACCAGGGCCAGACGCGAGAGGTCGTCAACGCCAATCGCCTGCACGAGGACACGGCGGTGCTCCGCCCAAGCCGGGCAGACCTCCACCGTATGCTCCACCGTGTCCTCCCGGCGATCCACACAATGGTGACACCCGGGCGTTTCGGGAGGAAACGCCCAGGTCTTATCCGGAACAGGAACCTCCCGAAGCAACCGTGTCCGGTAAGGACCTGTGTCAGGCGGAAGGCGAGGACGCCGTGACGCCTCTCTAGCCACTCCTCAAAGAGGGGACTTATCGCCGCAATTGTGGCGTGCCCAATATTAAATATCCCTAGGACAAGGACTTTGCTTGCCAGTATGCAATTTAGTATACGATCTGCTGCTCTATTTATTAAAATCAATAAATACATCTACATTTATTCCAAAAACTACTATGACAGTAAAATAATAACAATGGAATGAATACATACGCTTACCTACAATGATACATAAACACTTCTGAAACCTTGACTCATACACACCCTCTCACTCATGTACTCTCAGTCACACCTACAGGCTACACTTTCACTCACATACACTCACACACATACTTACACCCACTCATACACACATTTGCTTTAATTTAAGTTAATGTTAATTAATGTAGTTTTAGCATAAAAATTATACGTTTTGCTTTTTATATAACACGTCTTGCTATGGAAGAGCGGACTCTCAGGCACTACCTGCCTAAAAGGAGAACCCAATAAAAAAAAATTGTTTATACCTATACTTTTTTTACCATTAAACTATTTTTATTATTTTATAATAGATGATAGAGAGTGACCCTATTGCTTGCCATATACCGGGCACAAGGTCGTTCCAAGGCCTAGAAACTCCAACGAGAAAAAAGTAATAGTACTGAATTTCACGACCTAAACGAGTGTTTACACAATGAAACGGGTTAGTGCTGAAGCTTGATGCAGATAAGCTGCTCGTTACAAGCTGCATCGACGTGCAGCTAGTTATGTCAAGCTGTTGCTGCAGGGACAGGTTTAAGCAATATTTTTCAACAGAAATCGTGGTTTGTTTGCTTTAACGTCCAAGCTGTTGAAATATTTTTGAGGTCATTGGTTATGGACGTAATTATGTAGATTAAATTCTAAGCAAGTACAGGCACATTTTTTAATTCTACCCCTAAATTGACGAAATGGGGTGTTAATGTTTGTGGGTTCTCACGGCTAAGCCGCTGAACCGATTTTGATGTCATTTGGTATATATTTATTCAAATTAAAATATGCATATAATTATTCAGGAGCTCTAAGGAACTTCAGCCATCTTGGTTTTCAACTACAAAAGGGATGCGATGAGTTGTTAAACGTTGCGGGATATCGTGGCTAACCCACTGAACTGATTAGATTTGTTATGGATATTATAATTATGTAGCTGCCCTGAGTAAACACAGGCATTTCTTTTTATTCAACCCGTGTAGGGTTGTAATGGGGTGTTAAAGTTGGGTATGGGTTATTCCGAAATCCACGCCAACAAAGTGTAGGGAATAGCGATACTTTCCAATATGGCGTCTATCTTGTTAGATCAGTGGTAGATATTTTATTACGTATAGCTGCGCGCCATGGTTTCACCCGCACAAGTATCAATCTCGGGGGAATATCGAGGTAACAATCTTATGTCATAATCCGGGTTATGGTCTACACATGTGCTAAATTTCATCCAAATCTGTTCAGCTGATCTAGCGTGAAAGCGTTACAAACAAAAAATTCAAATCTTTTCTCTTTATTACCCGACTGCGCCAGAAGGAGGGTTATGTTTTTCGAGTGTATGTATGTATGTATGAATATATATGTTGGGGATTCTCTTGAAGGACACTAAGACCAGGTCGAGGATTGGCTTACTTGTTAATGAAACACTTGCTTGATTATAACTTGATGTTTATTCTTCAATGGATGGCCGAGGACTGATTTCAACCGCGCAGGGCTGCTCTATTTATATAATTTTTCCTAATAATTGTGACTCTACTGCTGGTGCCCTCTGGTGGTCACGCCCACATCGGGTCACTTTATTTTGACCAATCAGAGGGCAGCACAAAAAAATACAGATTATTATACAATTCCCTATCTAGGGTCAAAACTTTACCGGGACGAGGTCCGTTACGCTATTTCTTATTTATTCAGGTACCTCGTCATGATAAACACACAAAAACATATGTTAACGATAATATAACAATATTCACTTTACTTACAATTCTTATTACTAGAGTCCTTCACTTATTCTCACTTATTAGAACGTTGCTTATCAGTCTTTAACACTGTTTATTGTTCACACACAACGCACTAATCACTTTGGCGGGCTTGGCAGCCGGCCTCGTTAACACACTGTTTATTGTTTACACACCACGCACTAATCACTTCGCCGAGATGTGCAGCCGGCGTCGCCAACAATATACATGTTTCTTTGGTACGCTTTGTAGCCTAAACGGGTTAATGGATTTTAGCTTGAGAGGTGTCGTTAGATTCGTCTTAATTGTGAGAGTGATACTGGGGATCCCAATAAAAATAAAAAAATCCCGATTTTGGCGCCAAATTATGATGGCAATTTTTTTTTTTCTCAAAGCCTGTCGATTGAAGTATAAAAAAAGGGTTTTATAAATGGCTTACAAAAATAAATACAACTTACGAATATGTATAAATGTAGTAGGGAATGAGAAACGCTAAACTAATAAAGCTTGAAATCCAGCAAATTATGTAAAAAATCAAAAAACTCGATTGCAAAAACACATACCTAACTGTAAAGAGAAAAACCAGCATTAATATCTATTGAACTTTGTTTTGTGTTAGTTATCGCAGACCCCCGGAGAAACAAAAGTTACACCATATTTTGGGTTGTGGGTTTGCTCCCACCTGCAATAAACTTACACAAAACAAATTTCAATAGATAATAATACTTATTTTTCTCTTTTCAGTTAGGTATCTTTTCGCAGTCGGGGTTTTTGTGTTTTATAATATTCGTTTAGACTAGCGACCTGCTCCTGTTTTGCACGGTTTTTCGACTTGCTAGGCATAAAGATTTCTTTATTATATCTAAGTAAAATATTAATGTGTTATACAAATGAACCATCCGGAATAAATTCTCTAAATGATGTTGAAAACCGCATCAAACTCCGTTGGGAAGCTTAAAAGAACAACGCAATCATACAATAGACAGTCACGAAAAGCGACTTTATTTATATTATGTACCTATAGATTCCGGATTTCGCGAAAAAAAAAATTTATTCCTAACATTTTATGACAACACTGTGCCTATAGAAATTTGATATGAAAGAAGCCGTTGAATATTGTTGGGATTTTATTTTTCAGCGGGATTTTTATTAATGTTCAATGAAAAGGGGAAGCATCCTTTCTATTTTTTTTAATAAGAGATATATTTTTTTCGTTCGGTTTTGTAAGACTTGCGTGTGGTGCTGAATTATGTCTTATTTATTAGGTATGTGAATTTGAGCAAGAATTGAGTGAATGTAAAACTTAATACCACACGAAGAGGTAGGTATATATTGTACCTATAGAGTATTGGGCACCATTTTGATATTTACTTCAGTAATTTTATCATAAAAATTTATCCATTACGAGTAACTAATCCCGTTTTGATCACAGAGTATTTTTAAACAAACCATTACTTTTGTTGTGAACAGCAACCTATTTTGACCACGTAGGACCCCTAAAGTCTCTTTGTCAGACTGGTTAGGTGGAGCTATTAATATACTCTTACGTATATTTCCGAACTCGGCACTCTATACAGGAACAAAAACTAACCCGTGCGCAAACCGAAACCATGAAATCAGCGTCACATTTTTCGTCGGTTATAAAAAAAAAATGCTGTTCCATTCATTTTGACCGCGAAGGTATTGCACTTTTTCATGATAGCAGTTTTTTTTTGATAACAGCTGATAAAATCAGCTGTTATCAAAAAAAACTGCACATTCAGAATTCCGGATGATAGTGAAGTTGCTGAACCACTAATACGATTACCACTTCTAGTAAAGGCGCCGTTAAGTGTTTATCAGAAACGGTAACTTTTTTTATATAATAAGGCATATTCCACTATATTTTGATGAAAAGGATGTTCTGGATTAGATTGAAAGTTGATGAAGCAGCGTTTTCAAAACTTCATCATTGTTTTATCCTGTCAGCACAGACTCCTTAATACAAAAGCTCAAATTGGTCGTTATTTTTCTTCTAAGCTTATATTTTGCTTACCCCTTGTCTTTTCGACCACCGGAATCGCGGATCAAGTGGGGAGGTATCACGCCAAGAGCCTTAAAATAGAGAGGGCATAAAGGAGGATGGCGAAGTTGCATGTACAATGCGATCCACTGTTAGGAGTATCGTACAGTATGGAAAATAATAACTAGTTGTAGAAGTATATATAAAACTAACAAGAAAGCAAATGGGCAGTAAGTCGTGGAGGCTGGGCGATAAAAGATATGCATGGTAAAAGATTATAACCTAAAACGAATATACTAGTGCTACTTTATATATCTATACAGCCATCTCCTATTGACAGCATAACATTCCATTCTACGTTATCACTAATAATCGTAAAAAATTACAAGCGTAAACGTCATTATCATAATCATCATTTATTGCATTCGACATGTAAGCATGTGTATGTCATTTGTTGCTATAAGTGTAAGAACGTGCATCATGTAATGAGTAGGTCGGAATGTAATACAAAACACGGTGCGTTTAATAACTGCATGATGACTTATTTTAAAGTATTTTTTTTTTTTACTTTTAAATCCCATCCCCTAGTGACTCAATGCTTTTTATATAATCCTCTTACAAACTCTTAATTATTATAGTAAATATGAGCTTGCAAGTGAATGATACTTCGTTAATTTATAAATAATGTGGGTCCAAAGCAAACTCGCCATCCTCCTTTGCTTATAACAACAAAAACTCACATTGACAGATTTCTTATATCAATCAAACCACTCAGTGCATCGCAGTCCACAGCTGGATATGCGCCTTTCCAAAGTTGCTCCAAAACACCCGGTCGACCTTCCGCATCCAGTCTTTCCCAGCCGTCTTACGGCCGTCGTAATCATGTCGTATCGTCATTCAAGAAGGCTGTTCACATAATAGTAGTTGGGCAGAGATGTGCCTATAGTACACCCGCATTTCCCCAGTTAAGTTGAAGGCGCCGGCAGGGGGCGTCGTATTGCCATCGACCGGGCACAGATCCAGATATCAGGGTGCTGCTGAGAAATTCCAGATAGTAAAACCCAATAACACTTTGCCCGACCTGGGAATTGAAACCAGTACCTCATGATCAGCAGTAGCGATTGAGCAAAGAGGCAGTTTATTTATCTATTTAATACTTTACCACACAAATGTATAGAGGCGGACTTAATGTCTTTGGCATTTTCTACCAGTCAACCTTTGGGTGATGCAGAGACAAACTCTTGAACTCAAAAATGATCGCCTGACACTTCGTAGGGTTTACAGCTACACCAAATCTGTCAGTCCAGGTTTTATATGGCTATCAAGTTCCTATTTAATTTGTCGATAACGTCAGGTAATTTAGTCAGTTTAAGGCGGTATATTGCACGCCAGTGTTAATTGTATTAAAACAATAGAATAATATATTCCACTCAGAGCACTGATTTCAACGTCACTTGATCGAACCAGGCGTGGTCCTAGGGGGGGAGGGTCAGGGGGTTCACGACCCCCCAAAACCATTCAAGTTGTCGAGAGCCTGAACGATTTACTTGTCTTACTGACTTAAAACTGTACTTGAGCTACGGTGACCACGATGGGTATATACAAAAACATTATGAAAGTTGGCAGTCTGGGGACAGAAATGAAAACCTAAAATTATGTTTTTTTTTATCTGTAGCGGTATCTACATCGTCACATCCGAACTGCGCGTCATGCTGACGTCACGCAAATCCTGCATCGCGCAAGCAGAGTTTACCGCGCGACTTGCATATACTATACAACTTACCGACATCAATCATCGGGCAGTTGTCCATCAGACACGAAACCCATCTGGTCAGTGGATCCTCCCTTTTCTATGGTAGTATGAGTGAACTTTACACCCTGTTCCTCGTGCCTCTATAAATCTATCGGCTCTCCGAGTAACAACAAGCGCACGCGTCATACTCATATAGAGCTACGGATATACTGTTAAAATTAGCATGTCGGTGACGCTTTTGCATTCAACGTTCTCTTGATTCCTGAGCTCTTTCTTCTTCACAAATCGAGAAAGAAACAATTTCGCACTTCTTTTGGAATGATCAAAAGAAAATCTAACCTATCCGAGCGTGGAAAACTTCTCTCTCTTGC